>JAQQWK010000006.1:4114833-5486445 GCA_038363885.1 Apiospora rasikravindrae
CGAGTCCATGCGCTTCCCCATGGAATAGAGAATATGATGGTCACCAACATGAAATTTCCATGAACACAATTCTATATAAGAGCTTGGTTTCGTGAGTCTGTAATGCGCCTGAGAAAGGGGTGCTTTAGAAACGGGTAGGAATTTGCAGCAAAGTTGGGCAGCTGGCCCCAGCTGGGTTCCGACCCAAACCAGCCAATCGAAGCGCGCCCGCATCTGCAACGAACCTCTCTACGCGTCTACATACCATTTTGGACTTACACCAGACCTCGTGCCAACCATACAACTGCCACAAATCACACATAGTCTGCAATTTGGGCGCCCATACACCCTCCCGAGAACTGAAGATGGCACCCCCTGCAGGCAGTCATGAGAGCGAAAAGCAGGCCGCCGCTCAGCAAGCCGTGGACATTTTACATGAGATCTCTACCATTCTGGTAAGCCTCTCTCTCAGGTCTTCTCCTACATAAACAGGGAGTGTGTCCGCCCGGATAATCTGTCTGTGTATACTGACTGTATTTGTGCATGTAGAACTGTCATCTGGACCGTAGAACGCTGTCCTGCTGCATCTCCATGATCGAGAACGGGGTCAACCCCGAAGCGCTTGCGGTAAGTCGTGTTCTTCAGTGTCTTGGCACTACTACAAACTACTTGCCTCGGCGCATACAGGAAAAGCCCAGGGAAGCCCAACTGGGATACAGAACTGACCTCTCTTCTTCAATCATAGTCAGTAGTGCATTTTCTGCGCAAGGAGGCCCAGAAGGAGAAGTTCAAGGCCCAAGATGCGGACCGTGACGCTCGGGCCGGATGAAAGAGAAGAAACCAACCACTTGCCGAACCAGATCGGTTTCTACAAACAAATATCTTCTTTCATGAATCTTACGATGGATGGATGGACTAACGGCGTTTTCTCCTTTATGGTGTTTTGTCACATTTTTGGCAATGGCGTTTTTTCGGAGGGGGAAACATGGTCATTCAATGATAGGTAGCATGCCTGCATGGTAAGAGAGATGGTCTGACTTCGGTCCATTACGTACACATCATAGCTTGCGTAACGTCGTTGCGTTCTATTCAGCTGCCTGCATATTCGGCCGAAATGCTACATATGCATGTAGATGGAGAAACTCGCACTTCCACCGAGGTCCTTTTATGCACATATGTATGTACGTGTAAGCTATAGCAGATTTGTGTAAGCCAGAGCGATCTCATCGTGCCAAGACGGTAAGCATAGTGAATGTTCTCAGGGGATCGATGCGATAAGGGGTTTGCTCGATTCTCGATACGCCATGATCTTCCTTTCCGGGGAGAAGACTGCGTGTACACATGCCGAGTAAACTGCCAGGATCTTATTGACTTCTTGCATTCGTCCATCCCTGTCCTTTGTTCATTCCGTGGTCGCCCCTTTTATCCAGCTTTAGGGGGTCATTCCCCATTCAAGCATGTCGACCATGTATACAGGCTTCACATCTGTCGCCCGCGTGGAGCACCAGCACCGAGCACGGGCAGAAGCATTTGCAATGGTACCGCTGTAGTCGGCAATCAGTAGTCTGGGCACTATGGGGGCATTGAGCTCCTGGGCCGCTGTGGATGTCGCAAGTAGCTATGGGGGAGGCGGCGATAGTGTGGTGGTGGTGTGGAGGCGGTTCGGCCATTGTGCGTGAATGTTGTCTTGTTATGCAGCTCTTCTCTAGCGAAAGGATTTCTGAATAATCATATGAGGAGCCCGTGAGATCGTATTGGCATGAGTAGGCATTCTGAAATGTTGCTGTGTGCTATGAGACTTCACTGTTTGTAGCCACAGCTTTTACCTGGTTTGCCATGTCAGGTTACCTCAATTAGAACATGTCATTGAGTAACTTCTGGTCAGTCCTTAGGCATTTCTCAGACCACTGCAAACACCGAATGATAATGACAGGAAGTAAAGCATACTCTGTATTCACTAAGGTAGGTCTGGTACGTCTGAGGAGAGATTCGAAACTAAGCGCCCTTGCTCGTCTCGTTGCCTTTCGATGTGCTGTCCTGATGATACTATCAGAGGTGCTGACCGTTGGAGGCTGTCTCCAGGTTATGTTCATCTAATGATGCGGTTAGATGAGATATTTCCAGTCTCGTGTGCCGCCTTGCTGCTCGAAGCCAATTTCGTTGCTGTCCATCTCATTCGTATTTCCTTTGCGCCAAACACAAACAGACTCCGAAGCATGCAAGACTTTAATCCCAGTAAACAGTTACTCCAAGATCAAATAGACTCGCTGATGCATTGCAATTCGCCTGATACCGTTTCCCATAATCATGTTCTTCTCTGTTGGTCATATCGTTACCCAATGGTCCTATCGATGTCCAAAAAGACTAATCTCTTCTTCATCGTCGTCGTCATCGTCATCTTCCATCTCATCATCCACGGTGGACGCGGATTCGCCATCAGATTCGGACTCGGCATCCTGGTCCTCGTTGGATTTTATGCTCCGGGGTACTCGACTCCAAAATCCTATAAAATCCCCGGCTTCATCGTCGGAATCGTCCGCGCCCGCTTGGTGCGTCCCCCGGCGCATGTTATGTTCAGCAGCGTGGGAGGGGGAAACCGACCGCACCAGTCTTTCCTGAAATACGAAGGAGCCAAGGTCACGGGGATCCGCACTGGTATTATCGATGCCATGGTCTAACAGGTTCGAAGAGTGCCGTCGTCTTCTTGGGATATCGCGGGGAGCCAAGATTTGAGTTGTACTCGTAGACGGGTTGTCGTTTTGAGGTTGCTCGGAGGTTTGTGGTGTCGTTGTTGTATCAACACCGCTCGCCAAGCCTTGTCCACTGCCGACTCCTAATATTTGGAGCTCCGATGTGTTATAAGAACGGCATACAGCGCATTTCAAACCGAGCCAATGGTATTCAGTTGTCGTCCTCGCAGAGCAGTCGTTACATAGCACAACAGCTCGCGTATCCTGGAACTTCTCGGGCATTGGCTGCATTTGGATGGCTATATCCAGATTTCGGAACTGTGTTTCCATGTTGACGACACTTTTGCTGCAGATCGGGCACTTGTATGCCGTCTTGATATGCTCTTCGTAGCAGCCTCGATGCATCGCGTGACCGCATCGCATGAAGCACACCGGCTTGGGCGAATTGAACATATAGTCGCTACAAATTGGGCAATCGCAATCTAACGACCTCTCTATGCACCTATGGTCGTTTTCTAGATTGATCGCCAAGCAAGCACAACATTTCTGCAAGTTCAATTAGTTGAAATCTACGTAGTTTTCCAGTCCAGCACTTACTTTGCAATGGAAGAAGTCTTTCCCAAGACCTCGACCAATCCTGCAGATGCCACAATCGCCGCAATGGTATATGGATTTGTCCGGGTCGTTGTTCCATAACTTACAGGTCGAGCAGTAGTATGAAGCAGCAGACTCCGCGCAAACAATGCAGACCTCGCCAACTTTTTGTGCAGTCCCACAGAACATGCAGAGCATGTTTTTGGTATCTTTGGCGATCATCTCATGGTCTTCATCTTTGTCATGGCAGAATCGGCATACATACCACCGATTGCACGTAGAGCATTGCGACTTCACGTTCCTCTTATAATGCTCGCACCCAAGTGGCCGAAATTCCGAATCTTCCTCGCCTGGCTTCAACGGAGCGAACTCGGTCTTAACGTCTGACTCCGTGAGAGTAAACTTCTCCGTGGGGCGAGTTTCGCCTACGTTGCCTTGCCAAAATTTGAACGAATCCAACATTCCTTGTGGTGACTGTGTCTGCTCCCAGCTTACGCCGCTCGAGGGCGTAAACGGCCGGTTTGCCTGAGTGACAATTTGCGATTTGGTGTAGCCTTCCATCAAGAGCTCATGCATGAGTCGTGCTCGTTCTGGTGCAGGTATACTTTTGCTCTGAATCTCCAGTATCCGTCTCCTCAAAGCACCCATGCCATCGTCTTCTGGCAGGGGCTTCCGTGGATTGGGTGTGGGTGTGGGTGTGGCCGCTGCCACCGTGGTAGCCTCATCGGAGTGTATAGGGCCTAAAATACCGGCAGCCGGAGCCGATGGTTCGGTATTGGGAGGTGGTAAGTTTTGCTGTGAACCCATGGCTGCGATAGCCTGTAGGGAATCGGACGCCACATTATTCGATGTGGTCGGCACAGGTTGCCGCCGATATCCAGTCGAGTCGAACACTTCGCTGTCCATGTTGGGGGTGATGGAGCTTCGTGACGAAGGTGGCTGAGAGGCGCTATCCTCTTCGTCATCTCTAAAATACGAGTCCTCCTCTGTTTCGGAAATCACATCCTCCTGGCTAGGTGGCCGTGCTGTATCCTTGCGGCTCGGTTTGGGGGATGTACGCAGTTCGGGGTCGCTGGAGAGGCTCGAGAAGGAGAAGCGTCGGACTTGTCGCAGGGCTGGGCCGATGATGAAGTCGTTTACCATGGACGACATTGCAGGGCCAGGGCGGCGTGCAGCCAAGCAGCAGCTGGGCGGCGGGCAACTCGGCAGTCGACTGGAGGGGTTACGTACAGCGTAATGTTACTTATGCAAGGTCGGACGAAATAGTCGAAGTAGAAAGTGGGTAGGTCGTCTCGCCAAGTAGCACTGTAGGATGTATGTAGTCGGCTTGGGATGAAGAAAAAGACGTCTATCGGATTGCAGCAGCCCAAGGTGAGACAGGACTTTAAATAATACTGATCGGCTTTTGGGCAGCCAGTACAGTATATCAAGCACTGCGATGTCTGCTGGCATGTGAAAGCATGGTCGTGTGATGTTTCGAGGGCCAAACTGAAAGAATATTGGTTTACGACCTTAAGGAGTCCGGTCGATTAAAGAACGATCCCGGTTGACGATGACATGTTGCGTGGGGACCGAAGGCTCGATTCGTACGGTACTTTAGGGGATGTGCTACGATGCCTCTAACAATTATGGCGCTAGACTCGGCGCTAGAAGCCCAGGAGGCATGGAATTGGGCGGACAGCAGCATGGGAGGAGCGCTGCAGCGGTACCGAACCCAGCCAGAGCCAGCCCTCGTAGCCCGCCAGCCCGCCCGTGCACTCAGCCCGGAAACTGGGACCTACCATCCGAGGCCAGCACATAACGACCAGACCCAGACCCAGACCAAGACCGGCCAGGGAAAAAGCTTGGTGTTCTATTCTCGTGTGCAGTCTGCAGTCAAAGCAAATTGCAAAACACCCCGAATACGGAATTTCCACCTACCTTGTCGATTGCCCATTGGCTGCCGCGGACACGAAAGGCGTGCTGGGCCAGCTAAAGTTGCTTGAACCAGTCTGATCACCAGCCGTTGGGGGGCGTCACACTTATCGTCTTCAACACCTTTAGACCGACACTGCACGAACCTTGACCGTCAGCCATACCATCATACCATTATGGCAAACCTCGAGATCATCCATGCCTACCGTCATCTTTACAGAGGGCTGTTGCATGCGGTGCAGTTTTCCAAACCGGCTCGCTATGTGGCCCGCCACCAGCTCAGAGCTGCTTTCCGAGAGGACGGGGCTGTCTTTGACCCTAAAGGGGTGGCAAAGACTATAGCTTTTCTGGATGCGGCTACCAGGTCCCGAGGTCCTGAGCATAAGGTGCTCAAGAACCTCTTGACGATTGCCTTTCACCGTGATTTTGGCAATCGTCAGAGCTGGAGGCATGTAAAGCTCGCAACCCAGTCGGGGAAGAAGGAGTGAGTAAACATAACCCCCCCGAGACTCCTGCTGAGCTTTCACTGACCAAGGGTAGCACCGAGTTTGCGAAGCATGCCCGTGCAACGGCTTACAAGCATTACGATATGACAATTGCTATGCTGAATAAATCCATGGGTCTTTGCTTGCGGTAGTGGACGCGCCTGTTTATTCGCAGAGCTACTTGAGCTCGCGGCAGCGGCTATGCGGGAACTCCATGTGGCATTTAAGAACGTTGTCTTTTGCCAGTTTCGAAAGATTAGTCGATCCCGGGTACGAAGTCGCAGATCGGCTTATGCGGATAGTTCCGCGGCACGTAAAAGTGAGACTACTGTGTGCAGGTACGCATGGCCCTGAAAGAGGCTGGCTTCAAACGCTATTGCTGCGAGGCACGCAGGCACCAAGGATATCTTGCCAGTCCTTACCTTTTGTCTCGTAACATTGGGCCGTTAGGTCTTAATGACTGGAGGGAATCGAATCGACCAAAACAGAAAGCCCAAGCAGCACACACAAATCGGGAGCAGAAGTGTCATAACACGCAGCAGACAAACAACTCGCCCTGGGCCTCAATCTAGAACATTGCGGCCATGGCATCAGAACACTTTTCTGACGAGGTTGTACTCTTATCAGCAGGCAAATCATCTGGGGTGATATGTCCTGCGGCAGTCCACGGATGGCCAAAGCACATACGGGAGACGGGTGGCTGGCTGAAAGGCATACTACCAGTAGAAGAGCTGCCTGTATGTATTTGATTCGCTGGACAATGGCTCTGCCGCTAGTAAGCGGCGATCCCTCTGAAAGATCTAAATGAGGCGCATTACGCCTAATGACGTTGATTGGGCATGGGACCATTGGCTGAATTACACAAGCATGTGTATTTGGAGGCACTACTATATGCGAAGCTCACATGTTTGCCAAGATACAGCGCAATGCTACTGTTCGGAAATACGAAAGGAGATTTACACGGTTGGGATGCGATAACCCAAGTTAGATGTATGAAGCCAATCTTGCTTGCTTGGGACAGTGTCTACAGACATCTGGACCATGTAGAGACGGTAGACGGGATAGAAGCCGGGACGGTAGAAGCTGTGTTGGAACAGTAATATGGGGTAAGCTAGCTAGCACAAGCCGGTAATAGCACACAGATATGGAGCTGATCATCGCACGAGTTTCACTCTCAACTACCGCTTCCCAAGCTTAGTCTCCTCCAATGACTGCAGTTTGTCTGCTTCACTGTTTTAGAGCCCATTGTGGTCGGCGTTACTCGCCCACATGCCTAACGAGGTAGCACAGCAAAGTCCCGGTCCATTCAGGGTCGCTGGCCAGTCATCCACAGTGGAGACGTTCAGCAGCTGTGCAACCAAGAGCACCCCGCCTGCTGCGGCACCATCACGGCCAAGCAAGGTATGGGAGTTTGGGAGTTTTGGGGGTGGAAGGGTGGCAGGCGGCAGGAAAGCACAAGCGGGATGGGATGGGAAAATGGGCAGACCAGCGGGCGAACGAACGACTTTTTGAGCATTTGCAGCGGATCATCATCCAATACTCGTGTATTGGGAATTGCTTTTTGCAACCCGATTACTAGAGAGAGAGAGAGAGAGCCTTAGTGCATAAGGTATATGTAGCATGCAGGGTACTACATCCGATTGAGAAGCATTGCATTTGATGTAAGTCTATGTAGTCAAGTCAAGTAAGCCTGTTTGTCTGTCTGTACTTATTAAAGACCTAGCATGAGCCGCTCTCCATCTCGATGCTACCTGCAACGCCCAAGCCCACCTCTCGACCAAGTTGGTATGCTCAACTGCTCCAGCGCCTGAACCACTAAACATCCCAAGTACCGGAGTTGTTCCCCTTGGGCCAACCAGCCAACCCCGCAAATCGACCATTGAACTTTCCGCGTTGGGGCTTCCGTCCTGAGTCAGGCTACTCCAATTGGCCCTACGTTCAGCATCTCGTTCCGTATGGATATGATCTGAGCTCCCGCCTATTGTGTGTGTGCTATCGCAGTAGTCCCTTTGTTTCGAACTTGGGGACAGGATCGCATTTATTACCTACATATCTTTCCCACGCCGTCCTGCGACCCCGCATCCAATCTTCCCTCTCTCCATATCCAATCGTCATTCACCCTAGGACCATACGACAACTACATCTGGATGGCACAGCTCTTGCGGGCCGCCACCATCACAGTATCGCGACCTCGCTGATGACTCTGGTCCTCGACTCGAGGCCACTGTCTGAAGCTCCCGCAGTATACTTCACAGTGTGCTGCTGCTGAACGTATCGAACCTATACCAAGAGAACAAGTTTTTGGAGATCCAATCCTCGGGAGAAGAGCGTCTGCCGCGAAAGAGAGCCATGCCAGTTGAAGTCAAGTTCCAAAATGTCACCAGCGAACCGATTCGGGCCCGGACCATGCCTCCTCAGCTCAGTGCAAACAAGAACACCAGCAGCGAGAAGCAACGGAGGTGGATAAAACGGTACCGGACCGAGGTCTCCGCGAGCTCCGCCAGCGTGCTATCGACCATCTCGGCTTTTCCCCTCGACAGCGTAAAGACGCGTCTCCAAACATACCCTTACAATGGCTTTCTGCATTGTGTTCGCTCTACCTACCAGTCTGAAGGAGTTCGTGGCTTTTTCCGAGGTAAGACAAGTCAACGATTGCTTTATCATGACATGATTTCAGTGCCCCCCAAGGATATGCACGAATGCTGTATTACACAAAGTGGTGCCATGGCTGACGATCTATGTGCAGGTGTGACGGCTCCTTTGGCCAGTGTAACGCTCGTACGAACCGTATCTTTTTCGATATACCAACGCTCCAAATACGTCTACTCGGACTGGATGGGAAAGAACTTCGGATTCTGCCCGCTTGAACATGTCAACAAGAATGGTGCTTATCCCACGCTGGGCACCATTGCCTGCTTTGGTGCGGCCGGTGTGACTGCTGGGTCCGGTATTACATTCATTGCTTGTGAGTGGACATGGTAGAGACACTCTGCGCTCCTCCGACCGGCTGCTGACTATACCCGTCCTGCTAGGTCCATTCGAGCTCACCAAGCTCAGCGCTCAGGTGTCTGTACTCATGGCCAATCAGAAGAATGTGGACCCCCAGCGACAAGCGATTGCTATGAGCTATCACAACAAAGGCACAATTCAGACATTGCGCAACATTGTGAAGCACCGCGGCTTCAAGGGCATGTACACCGGCTTGAACCTGCATTTGAGTAAGTCCCCCGAACTCTGATCAGACTGGGCGATTCTGACAGCTCGCACTAGTGAGGGACTCGCTGGGTACTGGCATCTACTTCGCAACCTACGAGAGCAGCAAACAGCTTCTGACAACATTCAGCGGCACAAACGCTCACAAGAATCCCATTGCCGTATTGGTTGCCGGGGGTCTTTGCGGTATCGTGTCTTGGGCGTTGATTTGTGGGTCACCCTATTCCCCCTTTCTGCCTCCTGAGGGACCTAGAGTTCCATTGTAGTGGAGCGATGTCTGAAACGAAACAAGAAATAAGAACGACAACTTACTGACCGCTTGACTATATTTAGACCCCATCGACTCGGTCAAGAGTATTTATCAACGTAATGCCTTGATGTACTCGAAAGGTCAAACGGTCCCCATCCCGAAGATCCAATTCTTTAGGCGGGACATGTATCGGGGCCTTGGCGTCTCGATGGGCCGGTCCGCCGCGGTCAACGCCGTCTTCTTCTCGGCTTTTGAAATGTTCAAGAAGAAGATCAACCTTATGAAGGATTTCGATGACGAGTAACGGCCATGAGAGATGTTCTCGCGCCACTGCTACCCGAAGCCGGGTCTTAGCGAGGCAGGGCAGTCGCAGGAACATCAACGCATCGAACTTTGACAAACATATTAGCATATGACGGGGCGTTTATTTTTATTTATTTTTTATTTTTTCACGACAGGATTGTTGTCCCTAGGACGGGACATATGGTTTCATTTTTCAGGATTTATTATGAGGGAAAGGGTATGGTATTATACACATGATATGATATAAGCTGCAATCATACGAAACATGGTATGGGTATTTGTAGGCATGAGGTATGGCTATGTCCCTAAATTCTACGGCATAGGGTTATTGGGCCAACACCAAATAAGAGCTGAGCCAAGACGGCTTGAGCCTGGATAAAACCATAGCGTATCAAAGTAAAGAGTCTAGGCCATAGGTAGGACATTTCAAGAAATGAAAGAACAGTGGAATCAGGCCTGTCCGCACTGCAAAGTCAGGTGTCATATGTCGAACAGCTGTAGCCTGTATCAATTCATTGCATTCGACTTGAGCAGGACGCGGAAGCGTCCAATGACCGCCGTGCGCATAACCAGTCACTCCAAACTCATGCTGCTCTATCCTGTCATTACCGTGGTGCTATGCCTGGGAAGAAGAGGAACAAAACAAGAACGCCGTAAAATACATCATCCTGAACGCCGGATTCATTCCAAATCCCATTTCCCTAGGCTTCAATAGCACTGCTCTGGCACCATCACAGCTGACCGTGCCTTGCCTTGTACAACTCATCTCTCGAGGAGTAATGTATATACGGCATCACCCTGGTATCACCACTTGTGTGTAGAAACTTCCCCAATCCCTTCGCTCCATCCCCCTTTTCTTCCCCTTGTCTCTTGATTTTTAATCACTTTTCAGCATGCTCTCGACCAGGTCGCCGAGGGGGCCCCAGAAGTCCTTTCCCGAGGCGAGGCCGTGCTCGTCGATGAAAAGGACGTACTGCTTGAAGCTGGTGTTGAGGTGGGGCTCGAGGCCGAGCTCGCGGATGACGGGGTAGTGGTGGCAGTAGATGTGGGCGTAGACGCGGTACATGCGCTTGAAGATCTGGCGGACGAGGGAGGGGAAGGTCTTGGGGGAAGGGCACGCCGATGCGCGACGGCATGACGGACTCGTTGTCGATGTTGCTCTGGACCCAGGACATGAGCTGCTCGATGTAGGCCGGGGCGGCCATTTTGGTGGGGCGCTTGTAGGTTTCGCTGTCTTGCCAGAGGTATTCGAATCTGGTTGTTGTGTTAATGTCAGTGTCTGCACTTGCAATACTGATGGGTGACTGATTGGCGTTGTGGACTTACTCATCGGTGGCCTTCATCTCGGGGCAGGACTGCGGCGAGCAGAACTCGGTGATGGCGCCGTAGAGCAGGTTGACCTGGTTGTAGAAGTCCACCATGTTGACGGCCAGCCACTCGTTCTCGTCCTCGCCGTCGGGCAGCTTGACGACCTTGCGCAGGCTGCCGCCGCCCAGCGTGGCTTCGGCATACTGTCGCAGCTGGTAGCTCGTGTTGCCGCCCTTGCCGGGCCGCGCTCGGAACTGGTTGCGTGCCCGCTGGTTGCTGGATTTCGAGGGCGAAGGCATGTTGTTAATGACAAGTGCTTGAGTCGTTGACTGCGACCAGCAAGCGCTCGGGAAGGGAGTATGTGGTTCGTCCGGATAGGAGACTCACACTGTAGTTACAAAGGACGTCATCTTGAGATCGTCCGTTTTATTTTATGCAAGATTCTGCGATGGGGGAAGGCGTTCATTAGTTCATTATCGTCACGAGATAAAGCATCCCAGCATCCCCATCGAGGGGCGCTCAACTCAACTTGCGCCGGGGCCTGGAGTGGTAGCGACGCATAGAGATGGATATTAGGAGACTCACTAAAGGGACGACAAGTTGCTGATCAAGTGGGCCGAAAGGAGCCAAAGTAGACCAGAACGAGCATACACGCTGGACAAGAACGAATTGCTGGGTATGGTGGATGTCGTCGGTTTGGATTTCTGCGGTACGGTCCAATAATTCGAGGGTTGAGGGGCTCAGTTCCAATTCGGTTGTTTACTTTGGTGGATTGGGACTGGCCTGCTGGCTGGGCACCTGGGGCGGTTGTTGCCGAGTGAGATCCAATGACGTTCCATGTCCGGTGGAAGAGCACGGGCCCACAGCATAACAGGGGAGCTAAACTTACATGTACTTAGGGAGAGCAAGGGCCCAAGGGGGGCCCATCCCCAGATTCACTGCAGGCATCCTGGCATTGGAAGTCTATGTACGGTTTGTATCTTGAGCCTCACATTTCGACAAGCCTTGACAGCAACCAGCACCTTGACTGTGACGATCTGCTGTGCCTCCTTAGACATACTCTTTATTCCATGTGATACTTGCTTCACCTCAATTGCTACTTAGATTTGTTGTTGAAGTTGCAGCCAGTTTCAATGTCTGCTAGACACATGTCTACCTGCTAGTCGTGATACTTTACTTCCAAATATAAACTGATATCTTTGCCGGGCGACCTGGCGCTACTATTGCAAAAGAGGCAGTACTATCGATAGAGATCCAATGGTTGATAGTACATCTGCTTCAGAGTCTCATCACAATGCAAGTATTTCAACTGTTTGCCTGAAGGTGAACTTCCACGTATAGGGGAAATAAGGACCCTCGTATTCTAGCCTATTGGGGGTATTGTATCTGCATGTGGTAATATATATATGAAGAGCGAGTTCATTATTCAAGTAAGTTCGTCGCATCGGTCATAAAAGAGGGACAAATATGAAAGACCTAGGTGAAGAATAGGGCTAGAGAGTTCTAGTAGTAAATCCTTTACCCCTATCCAGCAGATCTGTCGGATCAATCTCTACACCAGCTGTGCAAAGTCACAATCAAAATGTTTTTGTTAATTTGCATGATTACCAAAGTACTTTGACATTTCATGGTGAAGTTTGGCCACAAAATGGTGACACTAATGGTGTGAGATAAGACCAGCAAATAAATGGCTTGGCCTAGGGTGTGTCTATTAAAGCACATGTGACGTTTTTGTTGCTTATTGCAAAAAGTCAACAGCAAAGGCAGCTGTATGTTGTTGTTGTGCAGTGATCTTGGATCTTCCTCAAGTGGTAGTTTGTGATCTCACTGCCAGGGTGCCAGGGGGACTTCATTTTTGAGGTGGATGAGTACAAGCCAACCACAACCCAGAAACTGCCGGGAGGATGAAACGATCAGTTGGGCAACTCCAGGTACTCTAGCAAAGGGGGCGAGCCGCATGTGAACAGTACTTATATTTCTGTGTCGTACCCAGGTCACCATGTCTCGTCATTGCCACGTTTCCCCTCAGGCCCTGACGAAGGTCGCTTCTGGTTTCAGCGAAGGAGGAATAAGTAGGTGTAAATAAACGGCTGAATAGTTTGAGGGTATTGGTGAGACAGTGCTTCGTCTATCTACGCTCCTATACACAGCGACACTCTGAATGAGTACCAGACTACCCACTCGCAAACGTCTCGCCAATTACCTCCCAGTGCCGGGCCCCCTTGAACAAACATAAGGAATAGTTTACAAAGTGTCGTTGAGGAGCTTGTTCATCTTCGCAATCTTGGAAGACACGGAGAGATCGATTGTGCGGTCGCCAATCTCGACAACAAGTCCACCAACAATATCGGGGTTGACCTCGTTGGTCAGCTTGATCTTCTTGCCTTGGCCGACGTACTGCGACTTCGCGACAGCGGTCTCAAGGCGGGACAGGGTGCGGCTATCCAATTGCTACAGATTATCGTATTAGTACCACTCCCTCCCAACCATAGTCTCGGGATGTTACATACGGTAGCGCTGCGGACAGTCATCTCGACCTCACCACGCGAGGCAGCCATCAGCTCACCGAACTTCTCGGAGACACCCTTGAGGAGGCTCAGGCGGTTGTAGTGGGCCAGGGTCTCGAGGAAGTTCTTGACGGTCTCGCTGCTGCCAGCAGTCTTCTGGAGCTCGGCGACGATGGCGGACTTGTCGGCATCGGAGAGAGTAGGGGTGCTGAGGATCGCGGCGAGCTTAGCATCCTTCTGGACGAGGTTTGCGAGAGTGGTCAGAGCCTTGGCGGTGGGATCGAGAGAAGAGGACTTGACGGCGGCAGTGTACTATTAATGGCTCATGCGTTAGTTCTCTTATCCAATCGACCTTTTTCTCCCATCCATTGAACTGCAGCAAGACGCTCGATGCCAATTATGAACCAATTGGCCCAATGCAAGCGCCCCAAATTGGTTCCTCGGTGGAGATGGGTTTCATAGCATATGGTGGTCGTACCAGAGCAGAGGCATAGGTGCCATCGAGACCGTACACAGCTACCGGAGGTCGGACTTCCTGGGCGGCAGCAGCGGCATAGCTGCGCGCCGGGATGCGGGCAATTGTGCGCTGGGGAGCTGCAGCTCGGACGGCGCGGAAGGCTGTTCGGGAGAACATGGCGATGTGACGGGGGAGGTGGCGGTTGGGCGGGATTGAAGAGGGATTGAATTGTCGTCGTTCGTCTGCTCGCTACGAAGCTCGGCTTCTTTGCAAAATGAGAGCAGTACCAGCGTCCACAAGCCACGGGTCTCCGGAAAAAGTCGGTGCCTTACTGCCTTGCCTGGGGTCTGGCTTTGGGGGGTTCAATTAGGCGGTGTGTGGCGCAAAGATGTGGCTGTGCTTAATGGGACTTATTTACTGCATGTGGTGCTGCTTTGCCCACGACCGGTACCTGACTGGCATCTTGATTTCTCCATCCAGGAAAGCTCCGTCATCAATCAATTCATCAAATTGCTTGCAGTTGCAGAGAGAGGCGGGCCACCAATCCCACCCTAGGCCTTTCCCGCCTTATTAACCCACCACTTGCTTCTCTGTTCGGGCGCGTGTAGTGGTTTCCCAACTCTTACCCATCCAATCCAAGATCTGATCAGGCTCAAAGGCTGCTTGACACAAAGTCGCCCGACGACACAGAGAAAGTGAGAGAACAGGTGTGCAAGCCTGCAACCATTTCTCCGTCAACATTTCTTGTACTCTTTCCCTCAGCCCAGTCCAGTCCGGTCCAGCCAGCCTGCCAGCCATCGTTACAGGCGCCGATAAAGCCAGCATCCATCTTGGCCGCTTTTTATTGCGCGTGATTTACTGTGACTTTCCTTTCCCAGTCGCACGCACTATCTCTATCTGCTATTGCAAGGCAAGATATCGTCTCCTCGTATTTTCCAAGGATATCTCGTCACAAGAAGAAGTTCCCACATTCATAGCGCCCAGCTGGGTCCGAAGTGGTAGGCATCTTTTTTGAGAGTGTATAGTCGCCACCGGCTGTCGTCCTTTTCCTTCTTATTCTTCTCTTCGTTCTTCGCCCATCCAGGTTTACCGGATCCAGCAAGCTGCACCGCCCCTGCTGATATGGTAAGGTCCGTAACACTGTTGCGATGACGAAACAGAAAAAGAAGGGCCATCTCCCTCCCATAGGGGGACTGGCTAAACATCGCCATGAGCGCCATGACAAGTTCCATAGATCCCAGCAGCATGATAGACGTGTCTGGTCACAGTTGAATGCCCTGAAGGAGCCAGCCAAGATCAAGCACAAGTCGTATTTTGAAGCCGTCGACAACACGGAAAAGAAGAAGAAGCTTGAGTTCGAGGTAGTTTGAAGCCGCGCGAACCCGAGACACTGTACTCACCAGCCAACAGGTAACCACAGAGAAAGAGCCACCGCCTGGCTTCGAGTTCGTCCCTACCGGAAACCCCGAACTTACTACCACATGCAAGGAAATGTCCAGAGAACAAGATGCTATGATCTTCATTGTCTCGGTACGTTCGGCGACGACAAACCACGGATCCATCACTAATACTATTGCGACGTATACAGGACAGCAAGGACGTAAAGAACCTCGAACATCACATGCACCGCGCCGGCTACCATTTCAGAAGAATAATTGTCGATGAGGCGTACAAGACGCTTGAGCGAAATGGAATCAATCTCCTTGCCGCCGTTCCTTTGCCTGGCGAACCAGAATCTATTCCCCAATCACAGCAAGAGATCAATATGCAAGCTGACGCTGTTCTGAGGGATCTCTTCCCGAGAATTCCGAATACTGATCGCCAGGAGATCATACTTCATGCTTTTCAAAAGGTTTGTGATAACCCCCTACCGTATTAGTATGACCGCGTCGCTCAACTCCAATTTCTGTGTGAATTAGAACAGCAAGTTCAATGGCGAATACAAAGTCGGCATGGCCTCGGAGCTGCCCCTGGCTCGTCGTGTCCAACTTGCTGCCCTAGCTCACATTAGGCACACGCATACCCGGTATGACAAACTACTCAGGGAGACAACATGGGCCAATGCACGAAAGGCCGTCGAGCAGACATGCTTGGACGTAATCGTCAAGTGGCGAGGAGATGAGGAGACTGGTCGTGACCAGCTTGATGAAATCCTCCGTGAGGTGATTGAAATATCCGACAGCGAGGACGGTTCAGAGGACGAGAGTTCCGGCGCAGAAGCTGCGTCGGCCGCTATGCCTCCACCAGCCTTACCAAGGAACATGTCGCTCGCCCCTGGAGGCCTACGTTCGGAACCTTCGCCTGCGGTAAGAGAGGAGCGACGTGATGCTTCACTGACTGAGCACATGACACCGGGACAAATTAAGAAATTGACCCGGAAGGAGAGAAAGTCCGCCAGAAAGGCCCAGCGGTTTAGGAGATACGCTGCTGTTGCCGAAGGCTTCTCGAATGACCGCGACACTAATGAACAAGCTCGGAGCCAGCCCAACGGTGCTCTCGCCCCCTCCGCTATGGACAGGGCACTCGGTGTTGCTCATCTTCAACCTGGCGTAGATCGTGGTGCCATATCAGGCCCATTGGAAGTCAACCAAGGCCAACACCAGCAACAGCAACAACCGCCGTTCATATCAGACCCTTCGCAGTTGTCCCCAAACACGCCCATCGGACATGGAAACAGAAGTATACCTGCCGTGACTAGGTACACCGGCGGTATTAATCATCAACAACCATCCGGTTTCATTCGTGTTCGCGAGGGCACAGCACCCAAAGTTGGGTCATTCGTTGATCGCCTGGGTAACGACCCTCTACCTTTATCGCCGGTAAGACACGGTTTGGAAGACATGCTCCTGCCCTCCATTGAGCCGGTGTCACCCAACAGACCCGTGAACATTGACCAAGGCTTTCGCCCCTACCCTAGCGTATCGCAAACTTTTGCGGACATTCCCCGTGTTGTTTCTCGCACCCTCATTCATGAACCCGTGGGCTACGTGCGCCGAGGCTCACCAGTCTTTAATGGAGACGTAGAGGATGTCTCTAGGCGCCGGCGCATGCTGCCTCAATATCCTGGGGATGCTCAAGCATTGTCAGATGCGGGCTTCATCCGTATAGTTCGTGAACCAGCCCGCCCCGTTCAATACATGCCCGAGGTTCATGGTGATCCGTACCGTGCAACCCCGGGCAGACACCTTCAACGTCCTCGCTCTCCCATCGTCTATGCTGGAGATGCGGCTTATCCGACGCACGCCGCTGGCTCCCCTAGGTCGAGGGCCAACCCGATCGTGATCGATTCGCCGTATAGCGCTGGGAGAGGTGTAGATGCGGGCGGGCCCCTCTATGTCGGCAATGATAGGCAAGCTCAACGGAGAGTAGTTGCCCAGGATTCGCCTTTCCAAGAGGTTCGCCGCCTTTCCGGCGGCCCTCGGGTAGTCTACCTTGAAGATGAGCCGTCGCCACGCGCGAGGCCATATGACGAAATGCGCGCTCCGAGCTATCGGTATGCTACTGCCCAGAATATCCAGCCTGTAATGCGGCCCTACGAAGCACCGGTGTACAGAACGGTCTCATCCGCTCATCATGACAATCCACCTCATTTAGTAAATGAGCGATATCAACCTCAGTTCCCGGGCCCTGAACAGAGGGATATGGCCGGAAATGCCTCCCAGGGTCAACGAACCATCCTCCGCGATGTGTAAGTTGACAATCAGCTCAGCTGGCGCAATGTCGTCGCAGAAGCTAATGTGAGGACCATAGAACTTATGATACAACAAGAAACACGGAACCTTATCATCAACCCACAGCGCGAAGGACAGCGGAGCACTATCCAGAGGAGTTGCGTTACGGACACAACGTTACGCCAGGTCATATGGTGTCTGCTGGAACACCTGACTTTGGCCATCCCCCACAACATCGACAGCCCGTTAATGGTGGCCCATATTAAGCGCCATTGCTTATATAAAATTTGCAAATTGCGATTGGGCGGCCAGTCATTGACGGAAGCTACAATCTAAATGATTCAACGGACACACATCTTGTAAAGCGCCGCTCTACAGTGAGAGCGGTCAGGGTCTCGTCACGGAAAGGCGAGAGTATGCATTGGGTTAGGAGTATATTGCATGTTGGAGTTAGGAAGAGCTTGTTTGTTTTTGATACCCATACATTCACATTAGGAACGGTGGTTTTCTACACAATGTTCTGCATCTGCAAGGTTTTCATTGCATGGCCATGAGCAGTATCATCAGGGAGTTGTTATATCCAGTAGATTTTGCCGCAGGGCCGTTGAGCAGGACAAGCTCATACTGGAAAGAGTACCATTGTATATATACAACACCGTCACCAAAGAAACCAAGTCGAGGCTCATATTGCGTTGCTGTATAAACCCAAGTCTATTACTATATTGACATAACTTGAAAAGATGTTGAGTGTTGTTGACCTCGAGTACCCGATGGTATATCCATGCCAAATCAACCGCTATCCCCCGTTTGCCCCCCATTGAAACCCAGCATGACCCCCTGAAATGACGCCCGATTAAATGCAAGAAACCGCACCTCCTTTCATTATGCAGGCAACGCCGTCCTTTCCCGCTGTGGCTCTTCCGACACCACCGGCTCTTCTTCTGGTGTCGCTGGCTCGTGCCCAGGTACAACCGGTAGCGGCTCGGGGGTCGTCTCTTCCGGACCGTTGACCTCCTTGGCTAACCTCTCCAGTTCTTCCTCGACTTCGTCTTCGTCGTTATTCGATATGCGCCCTCCAAGCATCTCACTGATTTCCTGTTTGGAAAGAAAGATAGGGCATTAGTCAAGCGTCCGTACGTGCAGACAAATAAAAAGGCGGTAAGTATAGGGGGTTTGGAATTGCTCACATTCTGGTAGGCAATGGCGTCGGCCGTCTCGCCCATGAGCTTCTCGACCTTGTCGATGCCGCCCATCTCGGCGTGGATCTCCTTGAGGACTTTGGATCCTTGCTGCAGGCCGAAGACGATGTCCTTTTGGATCTGGGCGAACTCGACGTTGCGCGTCAGCTGCTCGAGCTGCTCGAGCTGGGCGTCCGTCTGGGCGAGCAGCGACTCCTGGTACTTTTTGCGGCGCAGTGCCAGCAGCGCCCGCTTCTTGTCGCCGTTGGCGAGGCATTGTCGCGCGATCTCCGTCTCCTTCTTGGTCAGGACCTCGATGCGCCGTTGGTATTGGTGAAGCTTGTCGCGCTGGGTTTTGAGGTCGAGGATTGCTCTGTGTGGAAGGAGGGAGGGGAACTTGTTAGTACGTATGTATATTTCGTTTTGAGGAGGGAGGAGGGAGGTATATCGGAGGAGAGGACGGAGGTGGGAATGCGCTCGAGGTTGGTTTGTACTTGTCTTGCGCCGTTATGCGGCTCGGAGTGTTGCCCATTTCGATGCCTCCTGTTGTCCCTCTAAGTACAACGTGCCGGTGTTTCGGATCCTGAAAAGCGCATCGCTTTTCCTCGGTTATTGATATGATTACCCCGGCGACCCAATGGTTAGGAGTCGCAAGTTATCGTGTGGTATGGCATGTATCATGTATTCGGGAACAGGAAGATGTAGGCTTCAAGATAGGTAGACGGGGATACTGCCGCAAGGTCGCCGTTCGTCATCGGACAGGTGCATGTGGGCTGCTGGGGGACCCGGTTATTTGGGGGGCAGAAGCACTAAACTGACCTGGGACCTGGGCTGTTAGGGGGGAGGGGTACCGCTATGGACTGTTACTTTAGCATGCGCTCGATAAGATAAGCATCACACTTTGCGGTAGCAGAGAAACCGAGAAACCTTGGCGAGCTAGACTCCGTGCAGACTAGCGCTCGACTTTTTATTATTTCGAAGGTCCCTCGAAGATCTACAATATGCAGGTGTAGAAAGAGAAGTCGAGTTTTCTGTTGTTTATAGAGGATATCTGCATTCTGAGGATAAGACTCCATAAATTTTGGCGCCTGTGTACCTGAGCTAAGGATGCTTCCGTGAGTCGGCTTTGGCTACTACGGCTTAAGGTTGTCCATTTCGCGAACTTGCGATTTTGAGCAGATATCACAAGAATTTTCTGGAGGTAGGTTCAAAGCTCCCCATAGCCATGCCATCGCGCCTACTGCACGCTTCATGAGGTCCCCTATTAGTCATGATAGTGATGCCAATTGTGGCTGTCAATTCAGGCCTTCAAACGAGTTACTCTCATTTTGGTATCTAACTTTCTCCCAGATCTTTGGTATACTAGGTTGTTCAACCTAGCTCTCACCACATAACGAGAGACGGGCATCTTTTCACCACATATCGCTCTTGATAGCTGGCAAACAAGCCGCCAAAAATGGCGCCCCGCTTAACCCAGCGGTTGGACCGCGATGTCTATCAGATTCTCCGGAAACTGGAGGATGATCATGAGCGCAACAGCAGCAAGCCTGCAAAGTTTACCATCGATGGTGTATACAACATGATCAAGAAGTCGAACTCGAGCGTGGGTCGTGAGAAGAAGAGGCCGCTGGAAGAATCCATCGAACGGGTCATGAGGTTCCGCAAGGAGGAGCGCGCCGAAGTCGACGAGGATGAGACCATGGAAGACTCGCCAGCCGAACCCCCTACGCCCAAGGTAAATCACCGATATTCAACTTCATGTAAACCGCTCAAATGAACTAACCTTGGTCATGAAAAGCAGACAAATCCTTCATTGATGAACAAGCAAATTGCAAAGTCTTGGAATGTCGCCAGGAGAGAAAGGGCATCGTCACCAGAGGCGACAGTTGAATCGTCTATCAGCATGAACGAACGGCTCCCCAATGGCGAGCCTAAGCTTAAGCGGCGTAGGGCTGAAAAGGCAGAGAAGGACCGGACGCCACCGAATGGATTGTCCCTGTTCAATCTGGGAGGAATGGATGATGCTATCGAGCAATTGGTCCGCCACGTTGCTCGCCCGATTGTAAGGGCAAAGAAATGGATGGAAAAGGCCAAGGGTGCAGAGCCAACGCGCGGTGTACTGCTCCATGGGCCCCCTGGTTGCGGAAAGACGGTGCTTGCGAACACCTTCGCTGCGGAACTGGGCATCCCCTTTATTCCTGTGTCGGCCCCGTCTTTAGTGGCAGGCATGTCTGGCGAGTCCGAGAAGCAGATCCGAAATCTCTACGAGGAGGCCAAGAGCCTCGCCCCCTGCCTAGTCTTCATCGACGAGATTGACGCCATCATGGGCAAGCGCGACAATGCTCAGCGAGAGATGGAAAAGCGCATAGTCGCCCAGATGCTTACTTGCATGGACGAGTTGAGCTTGGAGAAAACGGGAGGAAAGGCAGTGGTCACAATCGCGGCTACCAATCGCCCAGACAGCATCGACCCTGCCTTGCGACGCGCTGGGAGATTCAACCTGGAAATCAACATTGGTGTACCAAATGAGCTGTCACGCATCCAGATCCTCAAGGCTCTGACGAAGAATTACAATATGGCTGAGAGCGTTGATTTGACCGCGCTCGCTAAACTTACCCCTGGTTTCGTGGGTGCCGACTTACAAGACGTTGTCTCTCAGGCCGTGTCTGATATGCTCGAGCGTGCCGACGAGTCCCGAATCCAGAAAGCTATGGAGGATAACCCAGCCCCTGAAGATGGTTTTGTCGAGGCTACGCCGAAAATGAAGTTCATGATGCACCAACTGTCTGCTCTCAAGTCGCTTTTCGACGACACAGATTTCGAAGACGATGAGAGCTACTTGGTGTCGCAGCAACACTTGCTGGACGCGATCACGAGAGTCCAGCCTTCTGCCAAGAGAGAAGGATTCAGTACAATACCCGATACAACGTGGGATCAGGTGGGAGCTCTCAAGGCGGTACAGAAAGAGCTCAGCCTGGCGATTATTCGACCAATTGATACCCCTGAGCTCTTCTCCAGGGTTGGCTGGCGGTCACCATCGGGTGTCTTGCTCTGGGGACCTCCTGGTTGTGGTAAGACCCTGCTCGCAAAAGCCGTCGCAAACGAGGCCAAGGCGAACTTCATCTCCATCAAGGGTCCAGAGTTGCTCAACAAATTCGTCGGAGAGTCTGAGCGTGCTGTGCGGCAAGTATTCACCCGCGCCCGCTCTTCGGCGCCCTGTATCCTCTTCTTCGACGAGCTGGACGCTTTGGTGCCGAAGCGTGGCGACGCTATCGCTGAGTCGAGTGCGCGCGTTGTCAACATGCTGCTCACGGAGCTGGACGGCATGAACAGCCGGGCCGGCGTCTACATCATCGGCGCCACCAACCGACCCGACATGATCGACCCCGCCATCCTGCGTCCCGGTCGTCTGGGCAACAACATCTTCGTCGACCTGCCCGACGAGGACGGCCTGGTCGAGATCCTCAAGACGCGCATCCGAACCGTGCTGCCCGAGTCGACCCAGGAACAGCTGCAGGCTCTCGAGCCCGTGGCTCGCGACCCGAGATGCAAGGGCTTCAGCGGTGCGGATATCGAGAACTTGCACATTGCTGCGGCCAAGGCGGCCGTGGAGCGCTGGGACGAGGATAAGGGGACTATTGAGATTACTCGCGCGGACTGGGACGTGGCGCTGTCGAAGATCAAGCCGTCGGTCTCGGAGAAGAGTGCAGATCATTTCAGGAGGCTGCAGAATAAGGGTTGGAATTAGAGATATTAAGTTACTAGGCTAAGAGGGCATTGAATTGAATGAAACGGAGCAAATAACATGAAATCACATCTAATTGAAAGTAAATTTGAGACTAAGATTGTTCTTAATATTCTAATGAAAGACACTAAACAAAATCCTTCTTGCCTGTTATACAGTAATATACCTCGTCGGCCAGGTACGGAATGAATGCCCATCCCAAAGTTGCAAAAAGAGTTATCCACATAGGGGACAGCCATACGAGTAGAATGAAATATATCTCTAAACCTTCCATGCTGCTTATCATAACAATTCCCAGGGGAGGGTATGGAAGACAGCGATACATAGTGCGACTAGAAGGAGGAGAAAGACATCGTCACTGGCGTGTAAGGAACAGAACCTAGCATTCCTAGCGATCAGCAAAGGAATGGATGCGCAAAATGACCACGCATAAAGCCATACCAACTTGTAGCCGATTGGTATTGACCAGCACCAATATGGACCAGTTCCAAATGCCAAGGCCACTGGTAGAATGGCTGCGTACAACAGGATATACCCAGCCATGAAGTGATTTTGATAGCGCGGGTTTTTAAACCAGGAAACGGTTGATAGCATTCGGCCGCCTCGCTCTTTAAGCGTTTGGGAGTTTTGTTTCGAGAGTTCTTCGTGGTTCTCGTACAGCTTTTCCTGTTGTTCCCTGTATAGTTTGAATACGGCCTTGTGGGTGTCGAGATCGCCCCATCTGGGCTGTCGCACATCATCCGGCACGTATAATCTTTGTACGGCTGTTTTCCGTTCCATATGAGTCGAGAAACGATATGGAGTCGTCACCCAGGCCCACCAGGGCCCATTGACTTTCCAGCCAAGATCTAGCAGCTGTGAAAGGGCCCGGTTGTTACAATGCCGGATCGCCAGACGAAGATAGAGCATCGATCTTACATGCCCTTCGGCAGAAACCTGTACTCGTACCACGTCCCATAGGGCGAACCTTTCTTCCCTATCACGCACTAGGCTTCCCAACATCAAACAGAAGAATTCTCTTGCGGTCAGACGACAGTGCATCCAATCCGCAGCCTCGTGTATCTCGCTTCTTCTACTCTTGGACGAACGTAAGGCGTAGAGGTGGCGAAGCAAAAACGCACATTGCTGGTAGGTACCGACCAGGAGAATGAACTCGGGCAGGGTTGGCTTGGTAATGCCGCGATACTGTCCAGTCAGATTTGCAAATATGGACTTCAGGCCATTCGTGTATATATGGCTTGGCTTTTCACTTGCGTCAAGGTAATCTGACGGCAAAGTGAAGCTTTTGGTTATTATATCATCAACACTGTCATCCTGTTCGTCACGCGTTGATACTTCGAACCTGCGACGTCTTGTCCAGGAAGAATTCGCGTAAATGCGATGTGTCCACACCTCGGGGAATCTTTGCAATAATGACTCTGCGGCAACGTAATCTGATGAGAGAATTGCCTGCGCAAGGAAGCAAGTGTTCAGTCCGCCGCTGACACGCTGATCAAAAGGCATGGGCTGGTGAATAATGCATCCCTTGTCTGCATGGTTCAACAGGAACTCGCTGGATACCTTGTTAGCAAGACAATTCATTCGAAATATATATGGTTGGATATGTGAAGCTTACAAGAAAAATGAATCCCTATGGGCAGCAGTGACCGCCAACGAAAAGCAGATCTGTACCAAATTAATTGGCCTTCTACGCACGTGTGAGGCGCTGTTCCCCAAGAAGAACTTGGAAATGGGTGTCGTGTGTTTTTCGTTCAGGTCAACGAAACCCTTGGACAAGCCAGGATTTGAGTGCCAAAGCACTTGGAAGACAGCACGAAGCCCAAATCGAATAGCCAGGACCAATGGGTTTTCCGGGAAGTCTTCGCAAGTGACTAGGAGCCACCACGAAGGCGGGAGAGAACGCCGTTCGCCTTCCTTCAGGATAATAACAACGCCTTCAAGGCTGTCGACTCGAACCGCTTCCTGTAACATTCCATACAGACGGGTTTTGACGTCCGATTCCGGGCCGAGCAGGAACGTCACCATGTACTCGAGGGTGGCAACATAATACTTGCCATGGCTTATGGCGCGGAAGTAGTTCTCTGGAAGGTCTATGGACCTGGCTACAACGCTGCGAAATGGAAGCTTCCAGAGCGGCAGCAGTTCTCGGTCGGTCCAAACTTGCACGTCGTGCAGCTTGTGGTCTTCTTCAGGCTTGAACGTCCCGAGATGGTCCAATATTACAGTCAAAGCTTGTGACCGAAAGGTGGACACAGCGATTGCGACAATTCGCCGGAGTCTTGAACCACCTTCGCATACGCAGCATTCCTTGACGTCTCGCATCTTGTGTGTCTCGTCAAGTAATGACTGAAACAGGGCCAGGTTGTCGTTAAGTATAGCCCTTAGAAGAGGACAACAGCGGATCTTTGCAGAAAAGTTCAGAAGAGAACCTCCGACCTGCAGTGGCATCGTTTCGCGGCCGAGATCGACATTTCTACCCAAGAGTTTGTTCGCGAGCCATTTGACTTCTCCTTCATGGAACCCAGACAGGTTATGGAGCACCGACTCCTGAGAGCGGTTGCAAATGCTGCAATCCGTCGAAGGGTGATCGAGCAGTAATTTAGTCGCCTCGAAACAACTGATCTTTGCAGCGACAAGGAGCAGAGTATTCCCTTGCTCATCCTGGTAGTTGACAATGTCGGGGTTGCGTGCAATCAACTCGGACAAGGACTTTATATCCCCTATCCTCACCAGCGCGGTGACGTCCGCAGTTAATTTGCCGAGTTTTCCTCCCTTCAGGAACTCGTCATCATCAGACTCGTCGTCAGAGATCAGGAAGTCATCATGTTCGCATTCAGTGAGGTTTTCCGAGGGATCTTCGCCAGAACTGGCTGCAACGTTTTGCGATTCTTGTCGACTTTGATGAACTGATATGCCGAGGTCTAGAGTCTGCATTGGTGCTTGTAAGTCTAACTCTAGCGCGCATTGGTATGTTGAAGTTGTAGACGTTCCAGAATCTTCATTGCATCCAGTAGCCATGGCTTGGTGCAGCCTGTCGCTGAACTCCTCGGCTGCCGGGATCCCATAGCCTGCCGCGGATAGAAGCCAACGAGTTGACTCGGAGAAGTCTTGGTCTACCCCAAATCCAGAAAAGAAAGAAACGGAGAGTTCCCATGTTGCTAACGGTTGTCGTGGGTCTGCATTGTTCGTGGCTATTCCGAGCAGCTCTTTGACAATGAATTGCTTCAGCTGATGACTGCACAACACCAGCGATTGATATCCTACCGAAACCTGCATAACGAATTAGCTGATTTTGTTCTAGTCAGAAAGCGGTAGAGAAACGGACCATCTGAGACACGTTCAAACCGTGTAGCTCCACCAAGTTGTTCGTCGATTGCTTCGGACTGGTATGTGATATCGGACCGTCCTGGACTGATTTGTATCTGGTTGCGTTGAGCACAGTGCATGGGAACGAGGGGCGTGGGAATATTATATCTACCTTCGAAGAATACGCAGACATCGAGACAAACTTCTTCCCGTGCTTCTGCTTCGTATCGTCTTCGATAACAGTAGCCGGATTATATCGAGCTCGAAATCCGAGTCTTGACTTGCTCGGTCTTCGTTCTCGACAAGATTAATGGCTTTTTCGAACACGGTCCCGTCTCGTTTGAGAGATTCGAAGTCTGGCAAGTCTCGGTAGTAAGATCGGCCCAAAACTATTGAGAGAACCACCAAGCCGTAAGAGTAAACATCGGTCGCTATCATGTCCTCGAAGCTAAGGCGGTGGTGTTCGTGGAGGATCTCAGGTGCACACCATTGTGGTGTGAAGGCTGGCAGAGTCTTCAGCCCTTCGCTTCTTGATGTCGAATGGCCAAAGTCCGTCAATTTGGCCATGAATGTATTGATATGGCCAATCTTGGGGAAAATCAAAATGTTTTCGGGCTTGATGTCCCCGTGGACCACGCCGCAGCCGTGCAGGGCAGCCAAAGCATCAGCTATGTCCATGCATAGATCCATCTTGGCCATGAACGTCATCCGGACGAAGTCGTAATCCCTCCAAAACCTCTCCATCGATCTTTGGGGAGCGAGCTCTTCCAGCAGCAACGGGCGTGGCTTGGTGGCCTCCTCGTCCTCGAAGTCCCAGGCGATACCTTTGAACTTGACAATGTTGGGATGGTCTCGCACAGGTGGATGTGTACGGATTCTCAGCTCGCTGAGGAGGCTCCTGAGGCCGCCAGAATTCTTCCGGTGGATGCTTTCCTTGGTTCGCTTGACCACGATATCCTCGGCTGAAGCACGAGTCTCCCCACGAGTCACATTCGAAGCAGCTGTGATCGAAATTGCTCGCTGGCTAACAACACAAGTATGGCCATGGTCTTCGCGCCGTTCTGCATCTGGATGAAACTGTTGAAGTGGTACCAGCTCGTTGCCAAACTCTCGGTAGATGTTGCAGATGAGCGACACGAGAGTAGTGAAATCAGGCTGTCTTCCAACCTGGTCTTCGTCTTGGCGGCTAGTTGCTCTCGTTCGTACCCTGGTGAAGGTACTGCGACTGTTCAAAAAGGAAAACCGGACATCTGAAAGACTGGCAGTCCCTTGTGAAGAGAATATTCCGTCTCGGAAGGTGCTCGTAGAGCCCATGTTCGCGGATTCGGACGAGGATAGTTTGTAGGTCTACTTGGACAAGATTGCGGGACCGCTATTTTGTTCAAGTAACTGTATATTGTTATAAATCGATTTCCATTTTACTTTCAGCTCATGCAACTTGTGATGCCAAGGGACTTGAAATGTGCACTTTTTCAGCTCCTACGCCACCACTCCAATATTTCTTCGGGAATCCAAGAATAGCTCCAGGCGCAGCACAGCCTGCTCTACACCTCTGTCGTTTCCTGGAGACGAGCAACCCCCCAGTGCCACCCTCCTTTCGTATTGTTCTTAAAGGTGTCACAAGTTGGCCGTCCCTCGGGCGCTACTGTCACTGATTGTACGGACAGCTACACCAGACTTGCCCTCGACATTTTCGATTATCAATAATACAATTCTTCCAATCGAAACACCTCTATACTTCAAGAGGCGACTGTTACCCCCGGGGAACGCAAACAAAGCCATAGCAATGGCAGAAGTTGTCGGGACGATAGCCGCATGCATAGAGCTGGCCAAAACTCTTCATGCGGCCATTGTGTTCATTGACGGGGCTCGTGATGTCTCCAAACATGCGACCGAGCAACGCCAAATTCAACTACAACTAAGAATCGAACTTCACAGATTCCAAGCGTGGTGTGACGAAATAGGCATACCAAGCCTCGTCCAGGGGCATGAGAATTCAACCTACGATGTTACAACGAATGAAGAGGTCTTCGTCAAGAGAATAAGAGAATCTGATCTAAGACTCGATAGCAGAGGTTTGAGTGAACTTACAGCGGAGATTCTACTCGACATGCAAAGGAATTTTGAGTGCGTGCAACAAATCCTGGATGCACGTAGCTCTGCGCCGTTGCATGCGAACTCTACAGTGGGTGGCGAGGTCAAAGAAAAGCGGAAAGGGAGCTGGATGAGCAGGTGGAAAACTCGCTTCGTGGCCACCAGAAACAATAGCCCTTCCAACGGGAATCTCGGACAGACGAGTACTGGCCACAAAGTGCAGAATGTCCAGAATGCCTTGAGATGGGTCAGCTCTGACAAAAAGAACCTCGGCTCACTTATGGCTGCTATTCAAACCACGAACGAAGCGCTGCTGTATCTGCTTGGTCCTTTGTCACAACAACGGGTTCGGCGAAAAGCCCAAGGGGCCACCTTGAACGATGAAATCAGCAGCGACCCGTTGTATCTTCCTGGATTGGATGGGGATGATGATCTTGGAAGTCTTGCCCGAATCAAGTCCTTCCATGTTCAAGGAGAGGTCATAAACAACGAAATTGAGGGGAATAGCAAACCCCCTAGATTACAGGTGTTCCGCCCCGAAAGACTCGGTCCCGAGATTGCGAAGGCTGGCGTCAATCGCTCAGTGCATCGTCTCGACGCTGAAGCTGTGTTGGTGGAATGGAAGCTATACAGCAAGGAGAAGCGTATCCGGGTCGATCGGATTCTGCAGTTGAACAGCCTCGCAGTTCTGTTGAACCATAGAAATATCCACAAGAAGTTTCTGGCACCTGAATGCAAGGGATTAATCGAAGACGACGAGAACTCCAGACTGGGGGTAGTCTTCCGCATTTCCAACATCCCCGCTACGAATACAACGACAGAGCTTCGGCCGAGAATCGATAGTCTACAGCAGTTCATACGAACTCCAACCACCGTACCATCGTTGGGAGAAAGGTTCAAGATGGCAAGGGAGCTCGCCCTTGCGGTGTACAACCTGCACTCAGTGCACTGGCTACACAAATCCATCCGAAGTGATAATATTCTATTCTTGGGAAGGCGGCAAGATTCTCGACTATCTCCGGAATCAAAAGTCTCGAAACCACCCCACTCAACGCTTGCAGAAGATGTTGGCGACGAGCGTCCAAGAGCATCAAGCCATATCCCTGCCACTTTTCAGAGTCTCCATATCCTAGGCTGGGAGATATCGCGTCCAGACGGCCCATCCGAATTCTCCGAAAGCCTGTCATATTCTTCGGAGGGCTATCAGGCTACCCGCGAGAATGTGCGGCTGTACAGTCATCCTGAGGTGCACCCCGCATCAAAAGCAACAGGACGAGCCAGGTACCGGTCGCAGTACGATGTTTACAGTCTTGGCTTGGTGTTATTGGAGATTGGCCTCTGCAAGACTTTGGACTACCTTCGGAAAAGATGCAGTGATGACGCAGACTTCAGAAACAAGTTGAGAGGCGAATACTGCGATAAACTGCTGCCAACTATGGGGCATATATATTGGCAGGCGACCAAGAGATGCATCACATACGACTTTGGCGTTGATACATCGGCGGCGTTGGAGGAAATAGAGAAGGATGGACGTGAAGGGTTTCTGCGGTACGTCGTGAACGAATGAGAATTATGTAATGCGTAGGCTACAATTTGGGGTGGTAAGTGGCAGACTGTTATCGTCCCTGCCCCAGAGTTTTCTTTAATGTTGAGCTGTTCCCGGTATAGGTTCAAGGGGAAATGAAAAGAAAATATCAAATTACTTCAAGTGATACGTGAACTTGAGCCTCGGGGGGGTATCCCAGACGCACGAGTAAGGAACATCATCTTCGTAATCAGAATCCTCATCGTTTTCCCAGTAGTCGATGCCGTTCCAGGTGTTGAAAAAGGCATCTGAGTTTGTGTCGTCAGACTCTATGTCGTCGCCCCAGTATTTCACGCCCCTTCGTATTTAGACTCCTCCTCGACGCCACAGTCTTCCCAGGTGTTGAAGCCCACCAGACCCGAGTCGTCACTGTCCAAGAGGACGTTGTCTGTATCCTCAGAGTTCTCATAGTTTCTCCCGTAGACGGCGTTATTCCAGCGGGTTAGGCTGTTGGCCACACTGTCGTGCACTGCCGCCGCCGGCAAGTGTGTTGGTGTCTCTAGCGCCGCTACGGGTGTAAGAGATGGGCTTGGTCGCAGTGGTGGTAGTAGTAGCAGCAGCAGCAGCAGCAGTGGTGATAGTAGGGGCCACGTAGTAGTCGGATGAGCATAAAATGCACCGGATCGTGATCTGGTGCTTAGCAGGTATAGGCCCTGCTTCACGGAGCTCTTGTTGTGGGTGGTCATTGTAGATAGGTCCGAAGACTAGGTAGAATTATGTTCGTCCGGCTCTAATATCCAGCTACCTGGCATAGTCTATCCTTGGGTGAGATCCGTCATTTCGCTGCTGCAGTCGTTGGATCAAGGTCTTGCGAACTTAGGCGATAGGCCTCTAGGTTGGGGTGGTAGTGCTAGTCGGCCGGTTGGGCGAGATACTGACCAAACTGAGCTTCTGATAACTGGACAATGGCTCACACCTTTGGCGTCGAGGAATCGGGAACACGGAAACAAGAGAAGCTGGCAGTATATATCCTCGAGACCAAGTTCAAGCACAATATTGCGAAGGAAGTATCGCACCCTTAGGGGCTAGCAGCTTGAGTTTTGATACAAACTGAGACGATTGCTCCCAATTTGACGAGGAAATAGCCATTCTGTATAAGGAACAGGAAAAGAGCATTGGGAGATATGGCAAGCTCGTTGATGAGCAGCCGCCATGAAATTCGTTGCTGCAATTGTTGATGCCGCTACGAAGTCAAATTCCTATAGTATGCCGAGGTTGAGCTATATTGATGATTACTGAGTATCATACCACTCTCTTGCCGTGAGCAATAGCAGTTCAGCTCCCTTGATTAATCAGAATCTCCCCTCCTTTATTGGACGAAATTTGAAGCAAATGGGAGCTACATATACATTTAAGTGTGATGTGAGTAGATGAACTAATATCTTGCCTCACTGGTTATACCACTGGCATTGTTGATACAATATCGTGATAATATCGGAAGTTTCAATGACGTCTAAGTCTGATCTGCTTAGGTAAGTAGCATCATAAAAGGGGCGCGACTAAAGATCAGCAGCAGCTATGTAATCTACCCTGGTAGTTAGCCGCTACTGCACAATTTAGGACAAGCATTATGACTCCGCATTATCTCGTCTGAAACTGCATTAAGAAGTGCTTTATGCACCTCGGCATATGTCGGATATCTGTCGGGAACATGGCAGAAATTTCTGGTCGTCTGATAGGTCGTGGGCAACGAACATTGACAATATGCAGATCACACGGCATGGGCCAAAAAGCCCCATATTCGAAAGTCATTTCACGTGTCATGTCAATATCTTGAAGATGCCAGTGAAGTTTGAGCAGAGATAAGTCAACGCCAAGTTCAATTAGAGGACCTAACGATCATGTCTACAATCCAATGCTTCCAACCCAGCCAAACTTAGGCGAGGCCAATGAACTCCCAGCAAACCCAAAACTTAATCAAAGGGGAGAGTCTTTCTTTCGCGCGAAGTATAGGAACGATTGCACCAACGGGGCGCCAGAACGGTCTATTTCTATAATACACTGTTGGCCAATCCGTCGTCGTCTATGATGATCTGGTCTTTATCGTTACACGTGATGCTGATAGCGCAGAAGGAGGCGCTTATTTGGTGGACTCCTTGAGGAAACTGTAGAGAGCGTGTTAGTCATATGAGCCATTATACAATGCTTGGACGGGTAGAGCTTACGTGATGAGGTCGTTTCGGTCCTTCTCCTTCTTGAGACCACCGAAGGCCATCTTGGTACCGGGAATGTACTTCTTGGGGTTCTCGAGGTACTCGAACAGTGTGTTCTCCTCCCAGGTAACGCCCTTGGACTTGTTGGCGTCGGTGTAGGAGAAACCGTCGACCTGGCCAGACTTGCGGCCGAAGAGACCGTGCAGAGCAGGGCCGACCTTGTTGCCCTCACCCTCCTTCAGGGTGTGGCACTGAGCGCAGCGGGTCTTGAAGAGACCGGCACCCTTCTTGGCATCACCTGTAGTAAGAATTCGTCAGCACGTACTGTTATTTCTCCAGTAGCCGAGCGTAATATGTGTGCTCTGATGTCGAAAGGCAAAGAGGTGTAGCCAATGCGCTCTCCTGCCCGTCCCTTGGCCCAACTGTCGATGTCCTCCCGAGCATACACCATAAGCATCTTACAAGTCGTGTGACGGAAGGATCTCGCCGCGACACAGATAAAATACCGCAGGTGGCGCCGGGTAGGTCTCGAAGGTTGAGTGCTTGGGGTACGACAGGAAAACAACAGGCGATCGATGTGCGAATGGTAGCTGCTTGATCGCGAAGAGTGAATTGGCATTGGCCATGAAGACCAGCATTCAATGGCTCCGTATCGGTGGCGAACGGGTCTCCTCGATCAAGCGCCGCAAGGGGGCATGATGATAGGATCGCAACGGGGAGAGTGATGACCTACCAGCAGAGAAACCCATTTTGAGAGATGTGGTAGCGTGAGGCTGAAGTGTATTAGGGATTAAAGAAGGTGAGGTTGGTGAGTGGTGTTCAAGAGAGTTGTATGGCTGAGGAGTGAATGGGAATTTCCAGGAGAAGAAAAAGTCGGAATGCTCAGCGCGATGCAGGATTTATTACAGCAGCCGGGATTTTTCTTGGTTTGGTTGGCCTGGACAGCGAAAAGGCAGGAAAGGCAAGGTACAACACACTTCCTGAACAAACTATGACGCTTCCAGCCACGAGACAGAGGCTAGAGTGGCTCCCCTTTCCTCTGGAAATGGAGCGCGATGGAGCCCTCCCCCGCCAATCAGCGTGGCAACAATGGTCAGTCCTGGCCAGTCGCCCAACGTTGCCGCAAGAGTTTTCTCGCTTCCGGGATCAGCCGGACTTTTCTCAGCCACACCTCCTCCTCGAGGTATTATTAGATGAATCCAGCTTGACATTTCTGCCGTCTGGTCCCTAGTCAAGATAGAGTTTCAAAGATCGACCATTCCGTTCCGCTGCGAGTCAACAGTTTTCGCTGCACATGCGGCCAAGAGCCAAAGTTAAGGGTAGGGGTCTTTTCTGTCATTGGATGAAGACAAGAAAGCCAACTCCTTCTTTCTCTGGCATTCATTCTGCCGCCACACTTCTTTCTGGCCACACAAACTAGCGAAGCCAGGCTGGCATGGTCACATTACCTACTCTTGCCAATGGACCGGGGATCCCCGGAGACAAAGGTCCCACTTCCCGGAAAGCTGGATTGACCGCTCCGTTACGGGTCTGTTCGGAAAGGCTATGGAAGTTCGGTAAACTGGAACCTCTCAACTGACTTGCATTTGCTGCATTGACCCAGTGAGTGACGAAAACTACCTAGTAGGAACGCCGCCTGCCAAAGCGCGCTAGGTTGGTAAGGCGACGAGGGCAACAGGGCCTAAAAATGAGAGAGCCAACCCGAACGCGGGTACCGGTTTTTCAATTACTGGAAGCAAGCAAGCGCCTGCCCGCGTCCAACAGTTTTTGCTGAGGTAAGCTGGGCAAAGTCGGCAGCTCCCTGCAATAGTCGTCAATAGCAAATCTGCTTGCCATTGTAGCTCTCCCCCAACCGGCCAATAGCAATCTACTCGAAAATGAGGTCTGCATTCGGCATTCATGCGTAACGCGACATATCGTCTGTTTGCAAGGGGGTGACTCAATTGCCAATGTCAATAAACGAAACATTCCAATTGATATAAACAGGCCGTGAACCCTGCTGAGATTGTCCTGAGGGGCCGCTTCACCCACATCGCTACCACATCCCACCTTTTGCTGCTTGGTGGTGTTGAACGGGGCGAGAGAGCTACGATTCACAATCCACCATGGCACCGACAACTTCCTATATCCCACGCTTCCTGCTTCCGCAGTACGGCACGATATGGCGGAGCTCGACAGCACGCGCCATGCCGTTCGCGAGACCCATCAGTGCGGATGTCGGCCAGGTTCTAGTGCGCTATGCGTCTAAGACCGCCGCCGCAAAGTCCGCAACTACGACTACAGCCACTGCGGCTAAGAAGGTGACTGCCCCGAAGGCCGCATCCACCAAAACCGCTGCGACCAAGGCGACCAAGGCTCCGGCTTCGAAGACCACCCCTCCAAAGACTGCGCCGACCAAGCCCGCCGCTACCAAAGCCGCCGCTGCAAAGCCCGCCACGCCCAAGACCCCCACCTCCGGATCTACTATCAAGAACACCCCTACAACTTCGGCAACGAAGCCTGCTGCTCCCGAGCCAGTATCAAAGGCGCCCCCGCCCGCCGCCGCACCCAAGCCTGCCACTGCCGACCCTTCCAAGCCTATTGTGCTCGAGAAGCCCGAGAAGTTCAACCCGCCCTCCCACGGTGCCCGCCTCCCGCGCTCCGTCCCGAAGCACTATGGAGGCGCTCTCGGCGCCGAGGAGCTGACGGCGCAGAAGACCAAGGAGTACCCAGGTCTGCCGCCGCCGCCCAATACCTGGTCCCACTGGTTCATCCACAACAAGCACATCCATATGTTCATCACTCTCGTAAGTTCCTCACATCCCAGGCGCATTCTTAAGCCCCAGTGTGCGATGGACTCCCAAGCTTACTCGACAATTTAGGGCGCACTGATGTCATTGGGCGTCTACACGTTCACGGCCCGGTTCAACGCCAACTCGCCTTTCGCCGACATGATCCCGCCCATCGGCGAGTTCCCCAAGCAGCCCATCAACTACATCCGCACCTGCGTCGAGGTCCTCAAGCTGCACGAGGAGCACGAGTCGGCCCAGACGGCCGAGAAGCGCCGCCGCCGCATCGAGGACGTCCAGAAGCGCAACGAGTACCGCAAGGCCCACGGTCTGCCGATCGCGAACGGCATCGAGAGCTGGACCGGGACCGGAGAGGCGGCCAAGCCTGCTGAGGAGGAGCAGGGAGCCGCCATCCCAATTTCCGCGGCTCCTTCGGCAGCAGTCGATGCCATCAGCGCCGCTGAGCAGACCGAAGCCGACGGCAAGCGGAAGAAGTTCTTGGGCATTTTCTAAGCTGGGTGCTACCAACAACAGCTCTCCTTGACTGACATGTATGCGCCCAGTCGAGGTAATCATGGTCAATTATGCCAATGCCAATGATGTTGCATGTGCAATTAATGAGTTCATGTATTTTAAAAGAAATGGCGAGCCACGTTCATCATGTAGAGAGGGTATTGAGAGATAATCAGCCAGCCCCCTGACTGGCGGGAATCATCATCATTGTGCATAGCGCATTGGATGGTATCATGACATCGCATAAAGTTACATAGTGATCTCTTTCCCCCCTATTTGTCTTATTTTCAACCCAACTCCACACCCTCAAGTCCATCCAATACCTCCTCGGCGACGCCGCCTCTCTCTCCAAAACCTTGGCGACCATGGCGCCCAACATGCCGAACTTGGCACCGCCGCGCGGCGCCTTCCACACGCCGACGACGTCTTCCGTCTCTGTGACGCGCGCGTCGGGATGCTTGGCGGCACCGCCCTCGGTCGCTGATGCTGTGGCTGCCGTCGTAGTAGTGGGGGTGGCAGCAGTCATCGTGCCCCAGGCCGCGGCGTTCACGGAATTGGGCACGCCGGGCGGCGTTAACCGCGAGGGCGGGTCGATGGTGCGCACGGAGAGCAATTGTAGGTTCCTCTTGGTAGTCGTAGCAGGTATGGACTCCGGCTCGGGTTCGGACTCGGACTCTGATGCGGGGCCCTCGGCGACGGAGACGGCGACGGCGCTGTCGGCTACGGCCAGTTCCTCCTTGGAGGGGTCGAAGATGATGTTGTCGCCCACGGCCATCACTAGAAGCGTGATAGGGGGTCTTGACGCAGGCGCCGCCGCTGCGGAGGACGGTTTTGAGGATTTGTTGGAGGCCTTGGCGGAGGTGTCTTGGCGGGGGTAGAGGAACGTGGCGGCGGCCCAGTCGTCGTCGAACATGGGGTCCTCGTCGGCCTCGGACTTGAGGCGCGGCAGCCGGGTCGCGAGGAGGGCGAGGTGCGTGGTTAGACTCAGGAGCGGGAGCGGGTACGAGAGCGGCGGGGAGATGAGTATGATCTATAATTGATTGTCAGTTTTTTTGCTTGCGCGCCTCTTGGTAGTAGTAGGAGGGGAAAAGAGAAATACGTACGTCCAAGTAGAGCTTCCAGTGAAACCGCCGGTTGATCCACAGCTTCTTGACAAACTCGCCGTCCGCCAGCAGGGCCTCGGTCAGCATGGAGGTCAGGAACACGGTTCCCGAGTCGTCGTCACGCAGGCCCGGGATCTCGACGCTGAGCTCGACCCAGTCGGGCGAGCCCCTGATCTTGTCATTTGCACCCGCAGCCTCCTCGTCCACGTCCATTGATATGTCTTCCTCATCCCCTGTCGCCTTCTTAGATTTCCTGCTGCCGCTCTTCTTCTGGGTGTGGTCTTTGCGCCCCTCGGTCGAGGCCACAAACTCGTACGGCGACAGGGGCGTCTTCTCGACCTCGGCCTTGACGCCCACGACGGCCTCGGTGCCGTCGGCGAAGCAGATGCGCGCGCTGCCGTTGGTGCCCGGCAGGATCCCCGTCTCGGCCGTCAGCGGGCGGAACTGCGTCGGCGATCGGCCGTCGGGGCGGATCGGGCCCGGCGTGATCAGGCTCAAGCTGCCGTGCAGGTAGGCCAGCTCGGCGGGCGAGAGCAGCAGGTGCTGCGAGGTGGACGACATGGTGTTTGGTGGGGGCGGGTTTGCGCGCCCGTGCTGTCTTCTTGGTGGGAAGAAAAGGCCGCAAATCCAGGTGTTGTGGTCTGCTGCAGAATCAGGCCCGTTTGTAGAAGGTACCGCCCAGAAATGAGTGAAAAGCTGCGATTATATGCAGCCCGGTTGCCGTACAGTGACGGCGATTTCTTTTTTTGATGTGAGGCTGAAGTGGGATTTTCTGAGCTCCAGCATTGAGCTGCTGTCATTGGGCGATTTGAGTGGGTGGCTTACAGGGGGTAGCTGCAAGGCTTCAGGTCCTAATTTCTGGTGGGGGCGTTTCTTGCCCGTATTGGGTTGCTGGGTGTAATCGAAGTCGGCGCATCATAACCTCCCGCGCCCCGAAAGTCGCCGGTGAGATTCCACTTAAGTACACACCATGATTGTTTCCCTTTTCTGGAAAACAAAGACATGTAGCGCTCGGAGACATTTGATACTCTACTCAGCTACTTCTACCTACTATGGACAATGGTTATGAGCTTTGTACACCTACTCGGGCGTTCATCGACATTTGTCATCGGGTATCTAGAATCTTGTATTATAAGTCGATAGTGAGGGTGTTCATCCCTCGAACGACCATGTATAAAGCAGTGTGGTCATTCTTGAGGATTTTAGAAAGACATAGAGAGGAAAGCATCCAGCAACTCAATAAACACTTCCCACGCATACTCCAAACCCCAAGGCTGCTTACTACCTACCCCTAGATCCCCGTGTGCTTGGTATTCTCTATATCGTTCGCCTCTCGTTGCGTTGATACAGTCTTATATCCCTATACCGACGTACTAATACTACTTGCACAGAACACCATGGCAGCCCTATTAACCCAAGCTTACATGAAACTCCGCCCCATCCCTCTCCCGGCCCCAAACACCTTCGCTGGCCAGACAGCCGTAGTGACCGGCGGCACCAGCGGTCTCGGCTTCGCCACAGCGGTCCATCTCCTCCGCCTCGGCGCCGCCGAGGTCATCATCTCCGCGCGCGATGCAGCACGAGGCCGCGATGCCGCGGCGCAGATCGCCTCGGAGGCGGCCGCCGGAGGTGGTGCAGTGCCTTTTGGCCAGGTCAGGGCGATGGAGCTGGATATGAGCCGCTATAGCTCGGTAGTGGCGTTCGCCGAGCAGGTGAAGCAGGTCAAAAGGGGCAATGGGGGCGTGGATGTGGTCATTTTGAATGCTGGGATGATTGGTACCGTGTATGAAAAGGGGTTCGAGGGTTGGTGAGTGGAATCGCTTAGCTTGCATTATTCCTGTTGCTGCTCTTGGGGGTAAAAACGACCACCGAAACGCGGACAGCAATACTCCCCCAAGTCAGGGGCGGAAAGGGGTGGTTAGTTCATACTGATTGCCCTCTTTGAACACAGGGAACAAAACCTCCAAACCAACACCCTCTCCACTGCACTCTTAGCCGCCCTCCTGCTCCCCTACTTGAAATCGGAAAGGGCGAACCGCAGCGCGCCGGCCCACCTCACACTCGTTGGTTCGATGCTACACACCTCGCCCGACATAAACCGCTGGCCCAAATGGGCCAGCCAGGACGGCGAGGGCGGTGGTGTACTGAAGCATCTCAACCAGCCCGAGAACTTCGTCTCCGCCGACGACCGATACGCCTGCACGAAGCTGCTCCTGCAGTACGCGTTCGAGGAGCTCGCCAAGCTGGCGAGGGAAGAGGGTGGCGATGGTCCGTAAGTATCTTTCCCTCTCTGCCCATTACCCCTTATCACGATCCACTGACTGCATTAGGTACAGACCGCAAGTCATCATGAACACCGTCTGCCCCGGCATCGTCAGGACGGGCCTCGCCCGCGACTACCAAGCCAAGGGCGGCCTCGGAATGCGACTCGCCGTGGGCGCCTTCCAGGGCCTATTCGGGAAGTCCGCGGCCGACGGCGCGCGGTCCTATTTGGCCGCCGTGACGACGAAGGAGAACCAGCATGTGAGTAGCGGCATCCCCGAAAACGTCACTCATCCTCCCTATCCTCGCAGAAAGGGTGTAGCTGTCGCTTGTGAGACTCACTTATTAATATGTGCGGTCGACATTCTAGGGTGATTCCATACAATTCTACAAAAGCGAGTCACAGTACAAGCAGTAAGCTTTTCACCCCTATTCCCCCTTCATGGCTCATACATGATCTGATCATCCATCCTTTGTCCCATTGACTGACAATTTGCCCTCGCTTACTTATGTATTAGGTTGCGAGAAAGGGTGATATCTTCGCCCGTAGGCCAAGAAATGCAGACACAAGTCTGGAGGGAGCTATGCCAGGAGCTGGGGGCAAAAATCCCTGGCTTCAAGGAGATACTGCATTCGGCTGCTTCTTAGTACGTGTCGTTTCTTGCTTGTCAGCCTTTTGGTTAAGCCAGACGTAAAATACCTTGGTTCAAATCTCAAATGGTCTGTTACATGAATAATCTCACTGGTGCTTCATCACGCTTAATCTGATTTCAGGGGCAGGCTTTCCAAGTGATGCTTGCTTGAAAAGGTCTCGTCGAAACCTCTGCACCGAGAATTCAAGGCAGGTATGATCTTATAGATCAGGTCAAAGTTGGGGGTAAATTGATTATAAGACTTGCTAATGTATTGCCTCAGATCATATACACAAGGCGCGAAGCTGTCGTCGTCGTCCCCCAATACAATATATCTAATAGTTCTCTAAGATCTTCGGAATCCCAGCCGGTCCCCCGGTCCCCCGTGACCACTTTCCCGATCCGGCACCGGGCAACCTCCCTGTCGGGTTCGCCTAGACACCTCGTCGAAAATCCAAACAGGTTTGGCCCGAGACCAGATCCGTCCCGACCGCCGCGACCATCTGCGCAATCGCAGCCTTGGGCGTCCCCGGGCTGTTGATGTCCTCGTCATCCCACTGGAAGATGTCCCCTGCGAAGCAAAAGCCGCGATTCAGACGGACAGGGATGTGGTCGAAGTCGACCGACCGCATTTGCTCTAGCGGAGGTATTCCTGGCATGTTGGCGTCGAAAAGGGAATGCTCCTCCTCGTCGTCCGAGTCTCCTTGGCGCTCTGCCTCGGTGACGGTTTCGGCAGTATTCCCGGGAGCATTTCCGGACCCTGGAGCCTCCTTCTCCAAGTACCCCTTGCTGTCGAACCGGGCCAAAAGATCATCGTCAACCTTTTCCCATTGGAGCGTATCGGGTTCCAGAAGGTATTGCGGAGTGTAGTCCATTTTGTACTTCATCTTGGGACACGTGTGGATATAGTAGCCGGGATACCACCAGCGGTATCCATCCTCCATCGCCAGCGCGATCTCTCGCAGCGCACCCAGCTTTCCGGGCTGCCACTTGTGTATCGACTCGTGATACAGAAAGTAGACGGCGGAGACGCAGTCAGGGAGCAGGTCGAGGACGCCAATGGCGACCAATTTGCCATCGAGCCGGTAGCACTGGTGATAGGATCCCAGCTGCCGCTCTTTGCCATCGTCTGCGGACCGGAAGACGCCACGTCGCAGCGGCGAGCCGCACAGGAACCGCTTGAAGCCATCCCTGCTTATCATATCTGGGCCTTCGTGGTGTACGATTCGCTGGTAGTTCTCAAATACAGCGTACTTTTCCTCAGTGAACACATCAGGCTCTAGCGTGACCTCGAACTTGCGCAATGACAGGGGCGGGGTTTTCAGGGTCTGCACCTCGGCCTCGTGGATTCTCTCGACGAGATCGAAATCCATGTCACGCTTTTTGGCTTGCTCGCGTGACCTTGGGTACAAGCGCGCCGCTTTCTTTGTGTACTCGTCGCCCGCGACATGCTTGTTGAAGCGATTGATGGCGTTGCGCTGGTCCTTCGTGGCATGGAATTTGCTTGAATCTAGGCGCAGAGTATAGTGTGGGCAACAAGCCTCCCGCTGGTTTGGTCTGTATAGAAGTGCACCCGAGCGACGCCAGTATCGATCGAGCAATGACTGATAATACTCTGGGCTCATGGATGTTGCGCGGATGTAATATGAACCCCCTGCATCTTAGAAAGTCACATTAGAAATCGTTTGCCCCTTTCCGCAACAACGTGGTTGCATTAGTGCATGCTCGTCTTTCTCTAAGGCCAAGGAGAGGAGAGGCTCGTGGCTCCTTTAGCCTCTGACCTCGGCCTAGTCCGCTGGTCCATTTTCGAGTGACACCCTGGAACTTCACATGCACGCTAGACTTCAAAGAAACAGTCCGAGAAAACGAAAATGGAAAAAATGATGGACTCCTTTACATACTCTTTTGAGTCTGCTCCCTTGGGGTGCCACGGCAGTAGCCGCAGCTAGAGGAATGCCTGTATCCTGTGGTTGGTTGGATAGTTAGTCTATATTTTCAGTAGTATGCTTCGGACAGGTAGGAGCCGCTGCGATCACATTGGCCAGTAGATAATATGAACGGTTGTCATAGACTTCTACTGCCGTACATAAATAAGAGCCAATCGCTTATTTACGAGGGGCTTGCATGTGAGCGGGCTGAGCTAATTCAGTACACATCACGATGGCATCGTGCATCATAAATCGTATGCATCGTGAAAGGTGTACAAGGGCATATAAACGAGGTTCTGAGTCCCTGATGGCACTTGATTGGCAGTCGGAAACTAGCCGGGGGCGAATATGTTCATCTGTTCTGTGACCGCGAGGGGTCGACTTGATCGGCGCACTTGCGGATCATGGAAGAGTAAAAAAAATTGCAGTCATTGTGAGGAGGGGAAACGCCGTATGGCAGGGCGACGAGGCGACAAGCCGCAATGCGGCGGCTCACGAGGGACCAAATAGCTGGTAGTAATGGCTGACACCGGCTGCAGGTGCAACTTCTCAAGCCTTTCCCCACAGGTCGTGATGCAGGCAAAACAGCCAACGGTTGGCTGTGTTTGGTGCACGGGTCCGGATGGTTGGGTGAGAAGGATGTGGACACTCGGAAGTGGCTAATAAAGCAGACGAGGCAGACAGGCAGAGAGACTGACCTATTGGTGATATGTAGCTGAATGCATCTTCAGGGGTGCTGCTTTGCTGATGTACACCGGATGGCTCCATAATGCCGTTAACGGGGCTTGGGCGGCGGTTTGCTTGCCTGTCCTGTACTCGAGCGTATGTCCCTTGCGAGAATCGAGCCTGGCTGCTTGGAATGACGTCGTGCCAGCTACGGCCTCGCGACGAACCTACGATGTCTCGTCAAATACCGAAGGAACCGTGATAAGCGAGCTTCGGAACCAACCAGGCTGGAGGGAGGATGGCGATTGCTCAGCAAGGCCACCTGATATAAGCTGATCCGCCGAATCGGGACCGAAAGCTAGGTAGGCTGGCCGATGAGTTGGGGCGTTTTGTTATTGTTGTCGTCGTCGTTAGACCAGCAGAGCAGGTGGTATTTGCTTGCGGGCATGAAAGAACTGGTGGAGCCGAGAGTGATTGTAGCTGTGATAGTGATATGGGAGATGCGATGCAAAGTCCAGCTCTAGGACCAGTGAGACAGACCAGCCCTACGTTAGCGCATTCGTTAAAGTATGTTGAGGGACAGGTAGGGAGGCAGTTTGATGGTCCGCTCGCCAAGGTTGTCGGCAAGTTGGCAAAATCGAGGACTCAGCAGCGATGATAGACCAGCACGGGATCATTGATAGGTATTGGGTACTGCAGTGAGACCTAGCATCTGGACGAGGGTGAGGGCGAGATGGGTGGTGATGTGTTGAGAGAACGAGTCTAGACTAGTCGGTTGAACGTGATGCAAATCGACCAGACCAGACCACACCAGACGGGACGTCACCCGTCTTTCTGGATATGGGTGTAACGCGAGCTCGACAAATGACTGGTCGGGACAGCAGTGATGCAACCGGAGGCTGATTGGGCTGAGTGGAGAGGTCGGAGCGACAGACCGCACACAACCGATCAACGAGAATTCGATGTAAACGTCGACCGGCGTCTTGTTGCGTTGCTTGCTTCTCGAGAACTCCCGGTTCAACCCAACTTGAGCGGCAAGTTTCTCCAAAAAACGATATCCCAATGATCTGCATGATTGTTTGTTTTAGCCCGCCTAAAGCGATATTATTGTTGGCAGTCCCCATCATTCGCTCCATCCCGGGTCCTGTTACTCGTTGACAGTCACGACTCTCCCCTCCTCCTGGCGCATGGCTCTGACAACCCCCACCTAAGATCTCCGTTGATCTGGCCGACACCCAATATCGTCAACGCTTGGAATGGAAGCCTCCGCCCAACTTCTGTGCGAACAAACCACATGCAAGCAAGCCGGCTTGGCTTGTTCGTCATGATTTCCCTAACATTACTAGCTAGCTACAGGAAAATTTCCATTGCTGTGACCTCTGCGGTTGAGTGTACCTGTGTAGGTGTTTACGTTGACATATCAGGATATCTTATTCTCCGAGGAATTCCCCAGGTTTCCGTGGTGTGTTGTGGTGCAAAGTGCATACATCCACTCAGCCTACTAGGCAGCCCTCTATCTCCTTGCGTAAGGTAGCTTTGTACCGCTTGGCATTATGATGCGAAATACTGAAAGATGTCAAATGTACCAATGCCTGATCTGACGCCTCGAGTCTCGACGGGTGTAACACAAATGGTCTTGCATGGCCCCCAAAGCAGTGTCGACAGGCTGATCCATAGTCCTAGAAATTGGGTCAAGTGCACAAGGGTCTTGGGGAGTCCATCTAGGCTAATATGCGAACTATCATGGCCAGGCGTTCAAGACGGTACCTTGGTAGGTGTGCATCGACGCGGCAGAGGCATATAAATAGCATGTGGAAACGAGTCCAGTCTGGTGAGACGATACACCCAGACCTATACCTGCATGTGTCTAGGTACATTTCCTTGGGGTACTTAGATCACTTATGCTGGTTGCAGCAATGTGAGCAACCTTCCTTCTTTCAGGGCTGGTGCCAACAGCTGGCCTTGCTCGTGATATTACACATGCGCCTGATGATGAGGATGATCTTCTGGATCTCTAGGCCATGATCTGCCGTTAGAACAGGAAGAAATCTATAACTACGAAAAAAGACAGATCCAAAGTGTGGGTGTGAGGTTGTATAGCACCGTCTTTGGTATATAACAGTCAAGTCTTATTATGAAGCCCCAAAGTCGTATTTGTCTCAAGAGGTATGCACCTACACACTGTAATAAATTTGAGATGCAACACTGATGAGTGACTGGCTACATGTCTTGGGGTCCTAAACTGGTGCTGTTGACTGCAGCTGGTACCTTCAGTTATTGCGATTGACCTAGGGTATTAATGCTTAACTTTAACCATCCATGCCCCTATCAATAGTGCATCCTGCTTCGCAGGGTCGTCTTACATCTTCCACAAACATGTAGGTAACATGTACCATGATGGACACAATCGAGTGACTAGAAGTTTATCTACATGTTGACGCCAACTCCGACGCGCCGGAGCTGACCTACCCAGAACACATACAGAACATTATTAGCACAGCACTGAAGTGCCTGGCCTGACCTGACATGACCAGGGCTTTCGTTAATTCCACGCGAGCCGGCGCTTGCTTTTTGCTCCAGCGAATGCATTCCCACTGTTTACTTAAGCATTTCCCACTCTTCCAGACCGCTTAGTGCCTAAAGAAGCCACTTGCCCCCTTCTAGTAATACGACACACGCTCTCGGCGTTAGTCATTCTACGTATTCGATCTGATGCCAGTCATGTAGCATCTGGGTATGCCTGGCCAAGTGCGACTGCAATGGGACGAAGGGCTTCCTCAACACCTGTGAAGATACACACTAGCCCTCTGGAAGCCAGGTGGTGGATTTATCATCCGTCAGTTCCTAGGCCCATGTCGTGAGAACTACTAGGGCCAGGAGTGACTGGAAGAGTCCATGTGTACATGTTGGTTGATCGATTCGGATTGGCGTGGGCTCGTGTGGGCTGCTGTCAACTACAGAACAGGCACTACATGCAGTACCAACAAGAGGCTACAGTGGCTAGGCTCTTGGTAAGTATAAAAGCCAACTCTAATTTCCTCCTCGGAAAAGTCGTGTGCTGCCCCTCCATTCAATAGATTTTTGAGTCTCTCACAAGTATGAATGGCACGGCACGTCACACGAGACATGCAACGGCTGTTCTGCCACCAAGAGCTCCCGGCTCCCACAGTAACAATATCGCTCTTCTTTTGGCTCGTGTGCATGCACTACATCTGATTCATTCATGCCTTAGCTATTGAGGACATTTTGCGCCTAGCTTGTTAGAGTCCTTTGCCTAACCTACTTTTACCGATCATACCAAATATCTGCGCTCTCTTTCCCGCTCAGTCTACATAGAGCCGGCCTGTCTTCTTGTCCCCTCTTCTTCTCTTCCGTCCTCACCCGTAAAAAAAAGTTGCTGGAGGGGCCTCTTCCAATCCTTCCCCTCCAAAAACCTCCCAATTTTTTCCTTTATTCCCTTTTTCGGGTTTCGTATTGGTCGGTGGCGCCCTTGCAAGAGCAGCATTCTTAAAGCTACCTTGACTGTAAGCAAATGAGCATTCAGCTCCCTCCCCCAATTGCCAATTCTGCCCCGCAGTCGTCACATTCGAAGCTGCAACAAAGACAAAGCGAAGAAAAAAAATAAGGGTTGGCCTTGTCAGCCGTTTAGGATCTGTTCCGAACGAGTCCAGGCAGCCCACTCCGGTGCAGCAGCGCAGCGCACCTGGTGCAGTGCATGGCATCCAAGCGGTGCAGCTTCGGCCCAGTCAAAATCCTTCCCGAAAGGCCATCTTTGACTTGCTGCGACGTGCTTGCTGTACCTCCCTAACCTACATCCTACCTACATCATGATATGTCTTGATACATTCATACCTTCAGTTACATACATATCATCAGTTTGATCTTAATAAAGTACCTCGACTGCCTGCACCTTTTACTGACATAACCCAACCAAGCACACCAAGCAAACCAAGCAGGCACCTTCCTACTCCAGTCAGAGCCGTGCAGCTCCTTATTGCGTGCTCATCATCCGTCTACCAGACCTACATCAATACATCACAGTACAGCAGGCCCTGCGCCTGCTTGCCCTGGTGTGGCCTGCCTGCCTGTCTGCCTGCCCGTCCGCTAGCGGTGCTCTAACCAGCTGCTGTCTGGTGCTCTCTTTTTTTAGAGGGGCCATCATTCAATTCACTCCCAGTCAGGCATCCCAGACCAGACATCCAATCCTCAACTTCATCATAAGAGGAACACGACACACTGTCATAACCACCAGCTACCACCAGCTACCACCACCACAGTTGATCCATTCACCGTCCGCAACATTGCACTTCCCCATCTGACTGGGCTGGACTGGAAATTGAATATTGGCCGCATCCAGCTGTCCCATCCATGGTACATGCAATACCACCTTTAATTGCAGTACCACAAATCACACACTCTCTATTTGCGCCACCCCTTGACACCCACGCCTAAACTAAGCAACGCAACGCCAAAGCTCCCCCAGCATTAGCATTCACTGAGTTTGTTCGAGCCTTCGCTCACTACCAAGGACGGCTTACACTTATTCATTCCCCCATACTCTCCCACACAATCGCACCTCGCCGCGATCCATTCAAGGCCCTGCCCCGTTACCACCACCCAACAGTAGCCTCGTCCCTGATTCCACCATATTTTACTCTACCCTCTTGAGCAATCTTTGATCATGAAGTCGCACAATTTTAGATAACGTATCTCTCCATTGCCAGCTACGTCCAGCCGGAGAAAGCTCTCGTCTTTGGACTTTTATATCTTTCCCTTCCGCCACTGGACACAACTGGGTCTGGAATCCTCTCATCAAACCTTCCCGCAGAGCAAAAAAGAACACCACCGCTCACCCACACATCTCAGCCAGCTGCAATTGCAACAATGGCATCTAGTTCAACAACGACCGACACGAATGGTCGCTCCATGGAGTCCCGCACTGGCCGCAGCAAGCAGCGTAAGTCACCAAGGCTGAATTGACTCGCCGACTTTGTTCTCGCTTTTCAGGGGGTTCGGGCGTCTGAGACTTTGCGTGGATCAGCTGACCCTTTTTTTTTTTTTTTTGATAGGCTACAACTCCAATGGTGAGCGACTGGTAGCTGGTGTCGTCCCCTTGACAGAGGATAAGAAGTTTGTGCTGCTTATTCAGTCGACTCGGCGTAAAGGCTGGGTGCTCCCCAAGGGAGGATGGGAGTCTGACGAGGAGTGTACCGAGGCCGCTTCCCGCGAGGCCTGGGAAGAAGCCGGTATCTCCATCCAGATCAACTACGACCTGGGGGATATTCTGGAGACCAGACCTCCCAAGAAGACCCACAAGGACCCTTCCAAGTCGGTCTATCGCTTCTACGAGGCCACAGTCCTCAAGGAAGAAGACGACTGGCCGGAGCGCCACAAGCGGGAGAGAACTTGGATGTCCTTCGCACAGGCCAAGGAGGCTCTCGCAACACGCCCGGAACTGCTGGAGGCACTCACGCGGTCTACTATGCAGCGTTAACCACCTCCTAGGCGTCTCTAGACCTAGATCTCACATCTCCCTTACTAGACCGCGGTCTTCCTTACCTGGTCGCACTGCCCATTGACGGTAATCGACTGGCAAGATTGCATAGAGCTGGATCCTGGAGTTTTTCGGTCTCGATTTGATTTATGTGCTTTGACACTTGTGCTTGGGTTCGGTATCTCAGCATGGCATTTGAGCGTTCTTGATTTGGTATTTCCCTTAGGAATCAGACGTGGATTCCGCATTAGATGGGATCCCAAGATCATCCTCCTTGAACTTTCTAGCCATAGCACAACACTTCTGATTTGGCTATACATGAAAAAGGAGGGGAAAACATGCATCCTGAGGCGTTGGTGGCTAGCCATGATAGAGGGGTCACACAATATGAATTGGCGCTGATTGGTACATATAAAAATAAAGGTTTCGACTTTGGGGCTCGTGGGTTGGCGTAGATTGGTAGATGCACTTGCATGCATCACCATGGCTCGCCCCCGGAATCGGAACGGTAAAAATATACCTGTGGTGGCTGGTTTGGCAGGTTTGGCGATGCATATACACATAGACGAAGCGGATACCTCACTCATGAGTAATGATGCCACACACCCCGTGACTTGCGACTTGGACCATCCTCGAGGGCTCTCTGCCTGCCATCTTTGTGGAATTGTATACACTTGGGCCCATTGGATATGGCCATACTGTGTGTCAAGCATTCAATTTGGCCTGGGAATCAAGTAAAACGATGACAAGTACCCATTATTAACTCTTCCATATTTCTTAAAGAACGGGGGAAAAAAGAGGAAAAGAAAAGCGACCCAGGGGTTCAAGGGGGCACTAGCCTGGCATCAAAGTTGATATTCGAGCCTCGTACAATTCAGAGAGGCTGACTAACGATAAGAAGAAGACTCACTCGGCGATGCCAATGGAAGCATACTTGTGTCGATAGGACGTGTTCACCTTGGCGATCTTGGCTGTTGTTAAACTTGGGTTACATATAGGGAAGAAATATTCTTGATGCTTGTTCTTTGGGTGAACGATTCTTACTTTACTATGCTAAAGTATCAACAGAAGTGAGAGACAGCATGCATTTGAGAGAGAGCTATTATATTGTCAGGACCTTCTTTCCCTCCAACCTCTCTGGACATCCAGGGTTATCATTAACTGAAGAGAAAGATCATGGGATAATATGCCGTTAAGCGGCAACCACTGCAGAGAAAGTAAGACATTATTAAGCGTCTGTTTATTGATGGCCGACCATGAATCATATCACCTCGGGGCCGCGCCGAAAAACTCGGCACTACTCCGCGGCCCCGTCTCCGGCGCCTTGGACGACTTCGGACGGCTCGGCATCGTAGCAGGCGGCCCCTGCTTCCGAGCCTTGGGGAATGTCGCAAAGCTGGGCCCCGTCCGCGCGGCCGGGTTGATGATTGGCGGAGGCAGCAGCGCGGGAATCGTGGGCTCGCGGTCGAGGACCTCGCTGCTCTTGCGCAGGTTCGGTATGGCTGGGGCGCCCGGACGCTCGGGCGAACCGCCGGGACGCGTCGATGGGCCCATGCCTTGGCTCGACATCATGCTCATCATGCTGACGCCGCCTTTTGGGGGTCTGACGACGGCTTCGACGCCGTCGCCACTACGGCCGTTGCCGCGGTTGTTGTCGCCATCAGGGGAGGTCGTAATCACCTCTGGCGGGACCATGGGGAGCTCCGAGTCGGACTCCATGTCGCTGCTATCGCGGAACTTAAAGCGCGCCGCCGCGGATACAATGCTCGCGCGCTTGCTGCGTCTTGCGGAGGGCGGGAGCCATCCAGGCCCGTTATTGTTATCGTCGTCGCCGGCTGTTCTGAATTCGGGCGTCTTCGGGGTGATCACGGAATAGCGGGCGCCACTGGCTGACCTGATCGGTGGTGGTAGTTCCACTACCGTTGGTAGTGGCGACTCCTGCTCCTGTTGTTGTCGTTTTTGTCGGGGTGTCGGGGGAAGGGGTGATGTTGGCGCAGGGGAGGGCGGTTCTGGCCATTGTTGTTGGAGTGGAGGTGCCGGTTTGCGTTGTATTGGTGCTGGTGCCGGTACCGGTGCAGGGGCAGGAGCTGGCGCAGGGGCCGCCGGAGCTGGAGCGGGTGGTTCATCTTCGACCTTTGGCTGCTGCTGCTGATCTTCCTTCTTTCGGCTGTTAACCCGTATTATCCGGACCGTCTCGGCACGGCCGACATTAGGCGGCTTCTGCAGCCGGAAGCTCTGAGAGCCGACCCCGTATACATCCGGATTGTTGTTGGCTGTTTGTGTACGGATCTGTCCTTCACCATAGTCACTCGTCGCAAGCCCAACATTGCCAAAGGCTTCTTTTTCGCAGTGAAGGGAGTAAATCCCGGAAGCTTTAACTTTTCCATCGCATTTACGCTGGCCCTTTTGGGATTAAAGAACGCACCGCTCGACGGGGCGGCGCTTGGGGAACACCCTGGACTGCGATGGGCTTCCCGGCGTCGTAAGCGGCGCTCTTCTCGTCGGCCAGATCCATGCCTCCGCCTTGTGGCGCTTCTCGGTTCCTGCGTCCCCTTCGGCGGCAGCGGAAGACGAGGAACGCGATAATGGCCGTCACTATCACAGAACCAACCACGGAGACTGACACAATAATGGCCAAATTCTGAGCCGAAATTGAATTGCTTTGGACTTGTGCCACCAGGTTGTTTGCGTCGCCCTGCTTGCGGTTAGCCTATCCATTCTTCTACGACGAAGTCGTCTTCACTCACCCTGATACCACTAGCGTCTGCTCTGGCCTGTTGTATCTGGCTTGCTGCCAAGTTCATGGCACTGGCGGCACTGGCACTGGCAGATGCACTCGCGACACTGATGTCGCTACTGGCGCTCGACCGGATACTCGCCAGATTAGCAGATACTTGACTACTAAAGGAGGAGGATGCTTGAGATATCCTGTCGTTTGCCTGTTGGCTCGCTTGGGAGACAGCGCTGGAGGCCGACGATTGTGTGCGTGACAGCGCCTGGTTCGCTTGGTCGGCATCCTGGTTTGCTGAGCGGACGGCTTGGTCTGCTGATTGTCGAACGGACTGTGCTGACTGTGATATCGAGGAGGCCGTCGACGAGACGGACGATATCGACTGCGACAGTCTCTGGATCTCCCCCGACAACGCGTTGATTTGTCCCTGGTCTTGTCGTTTTTGGGGTGCTGGCGTCGGCTTCGGCATCTGTAGACATCGAACATCCCGTGCTGGTAGTACTGTGGGATTGGGTAGAGTCTCGAGTATGACTCTCTTCGGGACGGCCTCCCTCTCCACCACGATGTACTGGACTCGCTCCCATATTACCGCCTCTATCGTCTCTGGTGCCGGCGCGAGATTGCCAGACCACTCCGTCGTTCCATTACGTCCACCACTGGCCCATGCCTGAATCGTGGCCAGCCCGATCAACAGGTTGCAGTATAAGAGCCGGCTCTTTAGCATTTTTCATAATCCATAACTCGCAAAGGCGCCGGTCCCCTTTGAGTTGTCGCCTGGACAATATGTCATTAAACAAAATATGAGTGAGATAAACTCCAGAAGAAAGAAAAGAGGTGAGACTGGAAGGAGCCGGTCACATGGGGGTGATTTGAAAGCAACCTGGGCCCCTACCACCCTACCATGAGCGATATCCAGGCCGGATGGTATGCCCCATACTCGAGCAAGTGCCATGCCCGCTTTCCCCTAGACTATATCGGTCCATCACAGTCATGCACTATCCATGTCGACGAGATGTCGAACTCTCGATCATCACGTTCGGTCAACGACAGGCATCTTCCGTAATGCGAGGGGCCCTGCTGACTAGGTGGTTTGAGGCTCACTCGACCGCAGAGTCTGCCACCTGCACCAGGGAGCTGGTACATCCCATCTTTCTATTTGGTATAAGACGCCCCACGCTGGCTTAGACGGGGCTGTATGATCTGCGACCCTAAACAGCACAGTGAATGCGCCAAGACTGTCACGTCCAATTGACAGCAACGGTTTCGACTGGGATGACTTGATGACTTGCATTTGAAGTAAGTAGCTCTACGCTATTGGCACGACGACTCACCTTAGAAACATAGGGATTTCCCGTTATAGCAGCTCGGCCCAATGGTTCTCAATGCATGCAGGTTGCCAGAACTCGTAGGACAGTAGCTTATAGCTGCCGCTACACCACGCCATGCTCACAGGTAGGCCTGATCGACAAGGGCCAAATCAAATGCTCTTTATCCGGATCTTCAGGTGACCGAGGCCAATAGGAATCTTTCGTCCCGGCCCAAAGCAGCGACAGCAGATCAGTTTCTCGGCCCATCCGGCAAACTGTTTGGCTGGTTCAAAGAACGGAAACAACTATGCCCGTTCCATTGCTTTCCTTGGATACACCTAGTAGTGAAAACACTTTTGCTGAACAAGTCATCGTCTGATGCGCAAGTGTCACCACCCCACGTATGAGTGAACGCGGCGCACGATCCCGAAAGGTGCGAACTTCAGACGAGAGATGAAATGGGGTGGAACAGGGGTGAAAAAGCTTCGGGATGTCACTGGGATTGGGTTGGACAGGCCAGCCGAAGATAGCGAGAGCCATAACCTGGTTGTGACTATTCTTGACCACACCTACGTGGTGGTGACCAAGCGAGAAAGCCGAGGGAAGTGAGCCTCATAGTGGGGGCCCGACAGGGACCGATGAGTGTCTGAAACCGTGACCTGGGTCCAGGTTCGATTCGGGTTTCGCAATGCCGGGCACTCGCCAGAACTGTTGTCCTCTCGGTTGGACCATGATCGCCACTGCGGAGGCCGTTGCAGAATTAAGCTCGGGCAGCTTGTTTCCTAGCTTGGCAGTTTGTGATTTACCAAAGCCTAGAACCATGAGGACCTGGAACTCTGGCACGGTGCGTCCGGGCACCATCGAGAGAGAGAGAAGAGAAGACAAGAGAAGATCAGATAATAATACAAACTCCTGCGCGCAAAGTATGAGCTCCGGGCACCATGTGAGGCGTCAACATTCAACGACACCATCTCCGTCGTACGTTGCGGTTCCTTCGGACGGCCATAAATCTGGGGCGCTCTGAGGGGGGTCTTAAGACGACTTTCCGTGGAGTTACAAAATCACGAATTGTGCTTTCGGACTGGCCAAGCATATCGGATGACAGGCCGCCGAGAGGCACAGTAAAGTAGGAACAGATAATGATGCGTGATCGCAAATAATAGTCTGTGTAGGGGCATCCAGCTTTATTGCCTCGGCTGTTTAAGAGACGAGGGAGGCGTGTAGGTCAGCTTCGATAGACTGAGAGGGAGGCACTGTTCGTTATGAAGGCCTCCGCTGTCGACGTTTGCATTGACCATTGACGTGGTCATAGTGGAAGCACTCGAATATGAAGGGGTCAAAACAACATTGAATGCAAGATAGGTCAATCGGAATCAGAAGTGTTCGTCAACTGGAGCGACATTGAATCTGTGTCAACCCGTCTTGAGTCGATGCTTGTCTGCTGGCTGGCGGCTTATCCACCCCCACTTTGTGCACGGTCCCCCGCTGCATGTTGCCGCCGCTTCAAGTTTCTTCCGACTGGAACCTCATCGTCTCGCCGGACCTGCTCTTCTAGACCTAACATTGGGCAGTTGATGACGTCCTTTGCGAGGTTGTGTAAACAGTGACCACGAAAAAAATAAATAAGCAACCAACGCTTTCCTCCGACAGACGCGCGACGCAGATGTCCTAGCTGCGCACTGCATTGCGACCCCAATTATCAGTCCACATCTCTCCATGGACTGCATCGAGAAAGCCGACTCTACCTCAACTACTACCAACCAGATGATATGATGATGGAGAACTTAACCATACACGACCCGTCGCCCCAACAGGGCGCGCCGATGTCGCAGACTCTCGGACGAGCACCGCCGCCTCAGCAGCCCCAGCAGTTGCCTCCCCAGATGTTCACGACCGCAGCCCAGCTGCTCGATCTTACGGATAGTATGGCGACGACACCCTCGAGCGCATCGCTCTCTCGTCTATGCTGGAGCTGACAGGCCATGTAGAGAAGCTTCTAATTTGCCTGCGCGACGGTAGGAAGCTGACAGGCATCCTGCGAAGCTGGGATCAATTTGGTACGTTTGGCTTTTGTGCTGCTGCGGCACCTCTGGGTTTCGCCGCCACGAGTTCGAGCAACGTGTGACATCAGAGAGCTTGGGCTGGTTCTAATGCATGAGCGGTGATGCAGCGAATATTGTTCTACAATCCACGATTGAGCGCATATATGCGCCTCTGCCGGACGCCACCGAGGCCTCCCCCGTAAAGGGCTACTATGCGGACAAATCCCATGGCATCTTCCTCGTGAGAGGCGAGAATGTGCTGCTGCTGGGAGAGATCGACCTGGACAAGGATGACGACACGCCCGCGGGCTACGAAATGGCCGACTTCAAGGCGGTTGAGCACATGGCCAAGGAGAAGAAGGCGGCGGACAAGTCTCGGGAGAAGAACAAGCTCAAGAAGCTCTCTACTTTGGGCTTCGAAGGCGAAAACCTGGGCGAGATCCTACTGTAGCAGACTGGCTGGTAGGAAGAAAGATGGCCGGTTGCTCTCACAGCAAAACGAGCTGTGTCGCACTGATGGGAAGGACATATTCAGGAAGGGGTTTTCGGGACTTGTACGGCAGAATATTGTGAAATGCCCCCGATACCACCAATTCCGAGGAAATTCTTGCTGAGCTGGAGTGACTGGCCTTAGCACGAACAGATCCGAGTACGGACTCCATCAACCAGAATACGTGGAAATGTACTGCGCCTGACCACCTCTCGCCACCGGGCGATGCATCTTTTGGCATCATTTGCGCGGCCCTTGTGACAAGCCACCACCGTCAAATCACCCCTGGACACAAGAGTCTTCTATTGTGACTCTACGTTGGGCGCTTATGGAGCTGCATACTAGGCCATATTGTGATGCATGACAGGGGGCGATTGCGACTTCTTTCGTAACTATTTGCGTAAGCCACGCATTGCATTGCATAATAACCCAATATACCTTATGTATTGGCCGGTTGCCGGTCACCCATCGCGAAGAACAGATATGCAAATACTACAGTGTGGTTGTGTTAAAGTACGTTCGTTCGCTAGGCTTCTTGACGGCTGAGTTCCGCGAGAGGCTATTCTCGGATCCTTGTCAAACAGCCTGGCGGAGGTGGAAATTGGGTACCATACTGTCGGGTCCAGGAACGTCAAAATGGAGGGTTGGACAGCAAAGCATGCCACACAATGGACTGACGGCGGTGGTATGGGTAGATGGTCTACCCAGAGTTGCGTTTGCCAATACCTCCGAGCCGAAGAGCATATTGCATGTGACTGTGACTGTGACTTCTGAACATTACGAAGAATGAATGAATATCGCCTACACGTACGGAGCTTCCTACATCAATGGCCCCCCCTGAAGTTGAAGAGAAGTGACCCGCCCGTGGGGTAGAAGATGGTTGATTGGTTTCCACGATCCACGTGCTTGCGGACTCCGGGTTGGGCTATACGTATATTTGTCAATGATCATCTCCCTGCGTACGTATATACATACATATGCATGTACAGGTAATTATACAGTTAAATGCAAGCCACCATGCTGTGTGATAGGAGAGTGCCGTGTCGAGCAGGAAGCAGCCGCAGAACAAGCGCCCAGGTTTCGGGGCGCCGGACGAGCTGGGGGTCTGTATGGCTGGATGTGGTGCAATAAGCGAGATGTGACTTGATGCCAAACGATTGTTTTGTTGGCTCCCAAGACGAAATGTATTGACGTTCAGGCTGGGAGCTTTGAATTGGCTTTCTCAGCCCAACCAAGCAAACATGGACTGACTGCAGGGCTTTTGGAGGCTGGCGACCTCACTTTATTTAATCTAGACTGATACAAATATGGTCGCGTAGTACAGTAAAGTATGTATTGCAGAAATTCAAAAAAAGGCAAGGTTTGGTTGCTGTTACCAGAACTGCTACATGCATTCTCTACGATGACCCCGCAGGGATGATGATGAGCCTCCAACTCTGGAGATTGGAGTAAGTACGTAAGGTATGTATTGACATACATGGAATAGATACAGCCGAGTTGTACATTGGAAGCAGTAGCTCCATCTGTCAATCTCAATTCCAGAGCTCGCTCCTGGTGGCGCCTTTTGATGCGCGCTTGGCTTGGTCTGGCCTGGGCTAAAATGCGAATCAAGATCAACTTTGGCTTTGGGAGGGGAGGGGTCGTTGGCACTAACGCCTGAACCGGAACATTGGGAAAGTGCGCCCGCTGCGAGACTACCAGCGACCAGACACAGACAGACAGACTACCACCCACTGAGACGGACGAGACGGACGCCGCCTGCAATGCGAAAGACTGTCCCAAGTCCCAAGTAGTCAACTTGATGCATGTGGTGATTGATACCCATTCCCATAGGCTACTCTCTACCTGAACGTGATCAATCGTTCCCAATCCAATCCCATTGAACACCTCCCGGCTCCCTCTCTATACTTGACCAACCTACCCACCACCGGGCTCCCTCCTCCACCTGCTACGAGACCTCTTCTCCGGTCAGGACTGACGCGCTGGCCAAGAGCTCCAACGAGCTCGACCAACAACCCTCCCACCTCGGTATCGCAAAGTCGCCACAGCCAACAACTCCTGTCTTTTCGTCCATAACCACAAGGCGCCCATGCAACACGACTGAGAAACGAAGCCCACCGAATCCGATCGCGCATACATACACGCACCTGCGGCGACAATCCTTCCCATCCCCATTGTGTCGTATTGTGAACCGCCGCCCACCAAGCTCGGCCCGCTCTTCCTGTCACATCCGGATACGGGAAGCTGCACGTTGGGAAGAGAGGGGGAGGCTGGCAAGCAGTTGCAGATCGTCTTCTTTGCCCCCAGTCTGGCACAGCAGCGTACCTTCAGAGTTCAGAGCTTGCCTGGGCTTGCCTCTTCTTGGGACCCGAAAGTAAGGGTTTCAACATCGGTGCCGAGGCCTGCCCAAGAGCCACCCGAACGAACGACCGCACACATCCGATCGATCCTACGCGAACGTTCTATCCATCCCTGGTAACCGATCTCATTACAGACTACTTCGTTCGTGGCCACTACAGGGACGTGATTGCCTACGATACTCTGAAGTACCCGGATCTAGTCAATCCCTTTGCGAGGTTTATATCGTGACGAAACACGGCCGCTTGAGCCGACCAAGAGACCCAAACCCTTTGCCTCGAGATGCTACCGCGCCTGCACTCTACCGGCTACTTTGAAGGATAAGACTTCCCAGTCGCGCATACCAAACTCGGGTGACAAGGCGTGCTTGGTTTCTTGTCAAGCGTCGCCACCAAAACATAGCAGAAATCGCATCTTGAAGGGTTTGCCGAACCTGATTGAGGCCTCCCACCCACCCGAAAAACGGCCATGGAGTCCATCAATATTGCGGCCATAGGAGCCAATGGGGTGGGCAAGTCTCACTTCATTCAGCGGGCGATAGGTCTACCGAAAGCCCCGGGGCCCCAGCCGACCGCAGCGCGCATCTTCATAGACAACGTGCCTTACGCCGTAACCCTTTTCGAGCTCGATCTCGAGTATTTTGATGTGAATCCGGAGCGGCAGATACAATGGCCCAGGCAGATAGGTGGTACGATGATGCCCGCAATCGATGGTGTCCTGCTCCTATACGATGTGATGAACAAAGAAAGCATCATGGAATTACCACAGACTTTAAGTAAGTCAACGACCTATCTGAAATCTTGAGGTGTGCAATTGCTCGTTCGTAGACTAATCATGAGCAGCTGCACTGGTCAACTCATCTTTACCCACGGTACTTGTTGCGACGAAGTGTGACAATCCCGAAAACGTGAGGCAGGTCAACACGGAAGCGCTCGCTGCCGCTTGCCAGTCATGTGTCTCAGACTTCAAGACCTCAGCGAGCAAACCGGAGAATTCGAGGAATGCCTTGTTTAGGTTACTGAAGGTTCTCGTGATGAACCGCCAAGGTATGTTGGATGATTCCAGACTCTTGTTGGTACCAAAGAGGTCCCTGGACAGGCCCAAGGGATTATGATGTACCCACGCAAGAGTGATGCTTACAGGATTTGTACTGACTTCATGAAGCTGAGGCTTCTGGCACAAGGCGACGAGCAGCCTCCGTGGCTCACCTTGATACCCCACATGACTCAACAGGAACGCGGCCCATGAGCCAACATAGTAAGCATAGCCGTGCTAGTTCAGATATGTCACTTGTGCGAGGTTTGCCACCGCAGTCAGGTAAGGAAGGACATATCTTGATTTTCCCCATATTGGATATCCAGGGAGCTTACCTTACTGTCGTAATGCAGCCGGTGACGACAACCAGACCGTCTCTAGTATGTTGCGAACCCCGGGCATCCGTCTGGATCGCCATAATACTACGCCGTCCTTCTTGGACATCGAGGAATCTGACGGAGAATCATTTCATTACAACGATGACATACCCATACTACAGCGCAATGACGATATAACCTTCGACCGCCCGGCGAAGAAGACGGGGGTCACATTCGAAGAGCTAGTTGATCGCCTACTCGCTCCCAAGATGTCACGAGCAGATAGTAATTTCGCTGACGTCTTCTTGTGTTTGTACCGCAAATTTGCTGCACCTGGCGAGCTCTTCACGGCCATCTTGGCACGGCTGGATCAGGTAAAGGAGGACAAGTCTGTGCACTATCTTACGAAGACGTCGTCGCAGCTTCGAATTATTGAGGTGGTGGCCAAGTGGGTGGCGTCGTACCCCGGAGACTTCGCTAGGCCAACCACTCGAAAAACGCTAGAGGACTTCATAAAGCACTTGTCATCTGAGCCCATATTCGCAGCGGCAGCGCAGCAAATGCGCCGCAACCTCGAATTCAGCGTATTCGAGGATGACGACACGGGTTGGGCCAAGTCGGACGTTATAGAAGAGGATTCGGCCTCCGGTCAGTCCAGTCTGGGTAGGCCCGACGGCCCGAGAGGATCAGATGTTACCGAAAGCTTAAGCTCTTTGGGCGTGGAGGACCACAACCCTGCCCGGCGGCCATCAGCAACTTCTTCTCTCAACACTGATATTGGCACGACAAAGGTGCACCAATTCCAGTTTCACTCATATGAAGACTACGAGCGAGAAGCTGCGACTATGGTCCCAACATATACCATGCCTCTGACCAAATTCCGCTATCACATATTTATGGACACGTCAGATGATGACATTGCCGACGAGATCACGAGGATCGACTGGGTTATGTTCTCATCCATTCGGATTCGTGATCTCGTAAGGCACGTCAGCTTGAACGCACAACAGCGAGAAAAGAGCAGGGGTATGAAGAACGTGAACAGAATGGTTACCCACTTCAACCATATCGCCAAGTGGGTGGCCAACATGATCTTGATGCGGGACAAAGCCAAACACCGCGCACAAATGCTCGAGAAGTTCATGAGCATTGCGCTCAAGCTGCGGCAGCTGAACAATTACAACGGTCTCGCAGCTGTGCTAGCCGGCATCAACGGGACGGCCATCCATCGTCTTGCCCAGACCAAGGCCCTCGTGCCTGCGGACGTGCAGAAGCGGTTTGCGCGACTTGTGCTGCTGATGGGGACGCAGAAGAGTCATTTCGCCTACCGATTAGCTTGGGAGAACTCCCCCTTGCCCCGTATCCCTTTCATGCCCTTGCACCGAAGGGATCTGGTCTCGGCCGAGGAGGGAAGTATGACCTTTATTGGGCCGGACGGCGATCGTGTCAATTGGAAGAAGTTTGAGGTGCTTGGCGAGGTTTGCTTGCCCATCATGAAGAGTCAGGGCACGCCATACCCGAACCTGACCAAGCATGATGTGGCTAGGGAGTTAATCCTGGACTGCTTGATGCCTATCGATGATGAGGTACGTTATAAACCAACCCCGCTTACCATTTACCAGTTTGAAATGTATGAGATACTGTTTACTGACTGTTGTCGGGTATATAGGACATTTACCAACGAAGTGTCACGGTAGAAAGCCAGGGTGCTGGAGGCTACGATGCTGGAAAGAAGAAGTTCCCCTGGTTTGCCAAGCAATAAGCGGGCAGCTTACGATATACTTACAATCGTTCGCTTGATTGTGCTCGAGGATGTGTACAGGCTGCCTTCCTGCCTCTTATTTTGTATTTCTCGGCCAAAAGTGCTGCCGAGTCCTTGTTCAAAATCTTTCTCAAAATGTTTAGCGGGCTTCTTCTTTTTGACACGCGATGATGACGGGGAATATCTTTTTTGGTTATTATTTTTTATTGTCGAGATTTTATTGGATAAAGGGAACGTAAACCCACCTACGCCCTGATCTCGATGGGTACATAACGGGGAGGAAGGGAATGAAGGCGGATGGGGCGACGACAAAATACCACACCACACATTCAAATAAATGTATGGACGAAGAACATAGAAGATTTCCCAACGATGCTCGAAAATGGTTTGTATGAGTATATACCAAACACGACCGAGATTTACCACTTTCTTCTTCCCACTTGCTGCATGGTCCCATGCTGGTTGTCGACAGCAATAGGTTGACTCGGTATGGATCAGGCCCATCATCGCAGATGTAACCGCATTTCCAGTTGCCTGCCTAGCGACTTCCAGGATGGGCTCGATTACCAGGCAAGCAAGCACTTGGCGCAGCAGTTCCATCCAACGATAGGTAGGTAGGGGGAGGGGGACAACCATTAAATGTTGCATAGGTAGGGAGGAGGGGAGGGTAGGTTAATAATGCCCAATAACTGAGTGTTCTGTCAACGGTGGTCGGGTGGTACTGTTCACACGTCCTGTGGTGCTTTCTTGGGCTACTCTCAAGACTCAGCACCATGTTCGAAAAGCTTCCTGTGTTCAACTCCTGCCTTTCCTTGGCCACCAACATTCATTTTCTTCTTCTGCTTTTACCCCCCCGGTGGCAACAGTGAGCAGCTCACACACAAGTACACGCACCCTATATGTGTGCCTTGCTTCCCACTTCTTTCCTAGCCTATGTGTGTGCCAAAAGGAGCTCCCAGAAAGGAGTTCTGTAAGGTCGGCGGTCATATATACATACCTAGGTACACACACAACATCACGTTCGATAGCAAATTGGCAATAATAATAGTGTGTGTATGAAAGATGTCGCGATTCTGATCTCTGTGCAGCAACCTATCGCAAACTATCAATGTGAAAGAGCTTTCTCTCCCTCTGTCATCGAGGAGAAATGCCCCAGGGGGGATATCCATATCTACTTGTACAAAAGCAACTACTAAAACTGCAAACCCGCCAAATAGTTGCGCTTCATCTCGCATCATCTTCTCGTCCATCCATGCTCCCGTCTTTTTCTCATATATCATGAAATTCGTAATTCTTCCTCATTGCTCCCGTCCGTTCCATCTCCCGGGGAAAAACAAAAGAAGACCGGCTTGAACGCCATCGTCGTCGCAACTCTTGTTCCGAAAAATGATGCTGACATGTGTCTCCGTGGCCCCTTGCTCTTTTTGACATGCTGTTAGACTGCCGTCAACTGTAGCAGTCGCATGCATCATGAAGAGCGTAAGCAAACAAACCAAAGGAAACAAAAAAACAAAGTGACAACGATGTTCGTTGCGCTCATTCGTTCACATCTCAATGAGAACCCTTTCCACCACGAACAGCTCCTCCTGTTCCACCACCTCCTCTACCGCCTCGGTTACGGCGCTTGCCAGAACGACCCTACTTATCCTGCCTCGCACCACCACCGGCCTTGGGTCCCGCTTCTTCTTGTTGATTCTCCTTCCGCTGCGACGACGAAGCCGCCGACGGGACGGGAGCCGCAGGCTGTCCACCCGCCAACGCAGCAGCCGAAGAGACGCGTATCGGAGGTGCTGCTGCTGGCAAGGTCTTCTTCGCCGGACTCTTACCGCGCTTCGGGACATGAACCGGAGCAGGAACCGGAGCAGGAACAGCCACAACCGGAGTGGATTTTCCACCGGTGGCACGACCGTTTCGCTGCGGATGCGGAGGATGGTTCAAGTCTAGATCTGCCACGCCGTGAACCAGTGACTCGGCTGTAAGAGGACCGTTGAGCGACGCCGGCGTCTTAACCCACCCCCGCACCCGATCCATCTCCGTCTCCTCCGCGACGAGCTGCATGAGCGCCGCATCTTCCTTGGCCACCTCGTTGCGGTCGATGTCCTCCCAGCCCAGCTTCTGCAGCACCGTGCTGACCATGTGCTGGTAGCGGCGGTGGCTGACGACGATCTCGCTGACATCGAAGTTCTCTACACCATTCAAGCCCTGAATCTTCTGCAGACCCGCGACGCCGTACTGCCAGCTGCTGGTGCGGTACATGAATCCCAACATATAGTCATTGTTCGAGTAGACGTTGACGAGACGGCCAGCCACGACGCTCTTCATGGCGGCCCAAACGCGCACCTCGGTCGGGCAGGGTGCGCCCATGAGCACCACGTTCTCGACAACGCCGAAAGCTCGCTTCTCCGACAGCTGCATCAGGCAATTGTAGATGATCCGGGCCCCGAGGCTGTAGCCGACCAAGGTGATGGCCCGCTCGCCCTGGAGTTTGTTGATGATGGCGTCCGCGAGAATACCGCCAACCTTCTCCGCCCGAACCATGCCGACGGTCCACGGGTTGTCGATGATCTTGCTTATCTTGACAAGATCGGAGGGCCAAAGGGAGTTCTTGAGACTGTCGAAAACTACAGTAGTGAAGGTTAGCTTAGCGATCAATTATCAATATCACTCGAGTCGAGACCTACCGGTTCTCTTAGCCATCTCCTTCTTGGCCATAGTCCATGACACGCTTCCTAGTGCCGACTCGAGGGAAACGCCTAACTTCGTGAGAGCTTCTATCTCCCATCGAAGCGCATAAACCTCGTTCTGGTGGCCGAGTGCGCGCCAGGCCTTGGTGACATCCTCCTTCTCCATCAGCCAGCCGCTGATGCCGAGCGTCATGCGCATGCGGCGGTCGTCGGGCAGTAAATCCTTGGGGTCGATGTACTCGCGGTGGAGGGCGCCGCGCAGGGGTAACAGGGCGAAATCCTGGACATCCTTGAGGTACGTTTCCATCTTGCTGGTTGCTCGAGCGCCGTACAAACCGAACAAATTACCAACGGCGATGGTGCTCTCTGCCATCGTCCCAAGAAGTCCGGCGGCGGCGGAGGGTCCCAGGCCCAAGCCTCCAAACACGGTGCCGATGCCGGCCGCAATTAACGGCGCGGACAAGGTTCCAGTGTGGGCGGCTAACTGGGCAGCTGCGCTCGCAGCGCCCTTATGGCGTCGGGACGTTCTGCCTTCCTCTGCGCGTTTCTGCGCAATCTCTTCGGGCGTCACATTCTTGATGATCTGCGCCAGGGCTTGTGCAACTCTCGACTCATCCTGTGCTAGAACGCTGACCGGGACATTCAATGACGTGGCGAGGTAGAACAGCAGGATGCGGGAGTAGGTATAGTAATTCTCGAGGCCGAGAAGTAAGAGAAGCAGCGAGTGCAAGATGCAAGCACGCTTTTCCTTGGGCAGCTCAGAGAGCTGCGTGGGAAATGCCGGGTACAGGCGGGCAAACGCAGCGTTGGACTCTCCATCCGCGGCGCTTACAACTTTATGATACGTTAGCGGCCAGATACTATCGATGTTCCAAACGGCAGGGGTAAAAACAAAACATCCTCGTCTTGTTGACGTAAGGAAAGGGGAGGAGCTAAAAGAAAACGAACGGATAGGGTTATTTGAAGGAGTAGTGGAAGGCAAGGGAAGTGATGATGTGAAATGCTAGGTAGGTAGCCAAAAGAGATACTGAGACAGATACTTGCAATGGGTCGCCGCAGAGGAAGAACTTACCACCACCACTCGGTCTCGCAGGTCTTCCTCTACCGGCGGCGCCACCGCCCCGTCTGCTGCTGGCATTACCTGGTGCGTGCTGCAGCCCCTGGCTCACAACATTGCCGCCGTTTCCGCCGTTCTTGATCGTGATGTCGCCCATGCGTCGCAGGATATTGCTGCGCCATTTGCCTATATGGGTGAGCGCGTCCCGCTTCAGCTCCACCATGCTGGAGGTAATGACATCGACTTCGTCCCGTTTGATCATGGCCGTGGCCTCCTCGATGGACTTGGGAATCGCCAGGACACCGCCCTCTGACTGGCTAGCCAGGGCGATCAGGGCCGGCGGGATGATAGGGGCAGGCGGGACAAGTTCGGGCTTGGGAGGCTCCTTTCGTGGCTTGGGCTTCTCCTTTTCCTTGACGTCCTTGCTTTCCTTGTCCTTATCCTTCTCGTCGGTCTCTTTCTCGTCGTCCTTGTTCTCGGCCGTGGGCAACAGGGGTTCCAAGCCGAAGAGGTGGGCGTACTTGGCACTTCTAGGATTCGGGATAATGGCCCAGGTAACCGCAGGGGTCTGGATACCGTCAAGGGGCTCACCGGGGCGGGTTGCTGTTGTAGCTGTAGTCCCAGTTCCCATGGTGTCAAAGACGTCGCGAAGGTTCCGCTGCATCGTGTCCATGATGGCAAAGATCAATTGCTGCAACTGCTGTCGTTGGTCATTGTTGAGCATGGCACTGAGGTCCAAGTCGAAGCGCTTGGTGGGAGGAGGACCACGACCACCGCCGGGTCCTCCAGGTCCTCCTCCGGCACCAGCACCGCCAGTGTTACCTCGGCGACCCATTTCCTTGGTTTTGGTGCGCGGTGTTGGGTTGTCGTTATTGACACTGGCTTCGTCTGCAGACGACCCGGGGGAGGAGGATAAATCCATTATGGCGGAGACACGCGGGCCCTGGTATTTCTTGTAATAGAAATCAGGCAGTCGCACCTGTGTGATTTTGATCCAAGTGGAAGCGACGATGTGCCCTGAACAAAGAGTGTGCTGGAAGTCACGAATAAGTGAAGCGCAGCCTGCGTCGTTCTCCTAAACACACACCTGCTGTTGTTTCTGATGGACTACAGCGCGTAAAAAGTAGGCCAGTCTTGCAATTGTAGACAAAGAGCACTACTCTGGGGATTACAAGTCAAGTCACGGCGATGTAAATCAAATCGGAGGCCTGCAAATGGAAGCGTGGCCTCCATGTAGGACAAACAGCCATTAGAGCTCGGTGGCTTGACCATGCACTTTTCTGGCGATTTCTTCGTCACTGCAGGCACCCGTCTGGACGATTGTATCGGGGATCAGATGGAACAAACAATCGGTCTCGTTTGGCACTTCCTAGGCCCAGCTGTTTGAGTCCCTGGACAGACGGTTCACTGCTTGGGCTCGGTCAGGATGTGATGCGGGTTGCAAATGCCTGTGGCAGACGCGTCAGGCTTAGGAAATGTCTCTCAGGAAATGTCTCTATAATCCAATGTCTTTCTAAACCACCTACCTAGGTACACAATAGCCAGTCTGATTACACAAGAAACCCCCATCCTTTTAAGTTAGTAAGTCCGTTTCTACCTCTATCAGGAACCGAACCGATTCCACCGATCCAAGCAAATAACTATGCAGTAGTCTCGTACTCATCCACGAACTCATTGTCCTCGTCCCCATCTTTCTGCACCTTCTCCAGCTGCTCAGAGATGTACCGATGCATATGAGCATCGGCCTCTTGTCGCTGCGATTCTCGCTCTGGATCCGTGAAGGGCGCTCCGGCCACGCTGTTGCCGATGGACCGTGCATCGTGGTCGTCGTCATCGTCTCCGTTCACCGAGATGTCAAAGTCACTCCGAGCACTGATCGACCTTGCCGTAGAGGAACGGCGCATGTGCGGCTTCTTCGGATGACCAGTTCCCGTGTTACGGTGGAACACATCATCGAAATAATGCGCCATACCCACTGTTGGTGTCCGTGGTGTCTGCGGGAGACGGCAGCTGATTCTGTTTGATAGTTAGCTCATCTGTCATACTATGATATCTCATGGATGTTGGGACTTACCCAGTATCGTGAATCATGCGCGCAATGAGACCAGTCCAACCGCACTGGTGGGTGGCGCCAAGTCCCCGGCCATTGTCTCCGTCGAAGAACTCGTGGAACCACATGTTGTCCTTCCAATGAGGGTCAAAATCAAGGAGATCGTTGCCATCATTGATGCTTCGGCGTCCGTCGTCTCCGCGAGCGAATAGATGCTGGAGACGATGTTGGATCTCCTCGGACACATGGCCAAGATGCATGTAATCGCCGGACCCTGTAGGGCATTCGACCTGGAAACTCGGTCCGTGGAACATATAGAATCGCTGCAGTGATTCTACCAGCAAGAAGTTGACAGCGAGCCAGATAGGACCGCGCCAGTTGCTGTTACCGCCAAAGAGACCACTGTCGGAATCGCCAGGGACGTAACTAACTCTAAAAGTCTGTCCGTTGGCGTCCATGGAAACTGGGTTTTCTTTGTGGTACTTCGAGAGTGATCGGATACCGTGGGGGCTGAGGAACTCATCCTCGTCTAGCATCCTCTTGAGGATCTTCTCGAGTCTCTCCTTGCTGACCATGGCCAGCAGGACACGGTTGCCTTTGCCTCGCTTCCTGATACTGTGCATGTTTCGTTCCGCGACATCGCAGCGATTCTCGATAAACCAATCGACTCGCTTCTTGAAGGAAGGGAGCTTGTTGATTAGCTCGGGCTCCAGCGTGAGAGTCGCATAGAGCGGGATAAGTCCAACAAGAGACCTAACAGGGAGCTGCTGGATCCAAGGGCCACCCCAAGAGATTGCGTCGTAGTAGAAGCCGTCCTCCTCATTCCACAACGACTTCTCCTCGGTCTGACCAGACTTGAAAGTCATGGCGTCGCTGATGAAGATGAAGTGCTCGAAGAACTTGGATGCGATGTCCTCGTAGATTCTTCGGTGCTTGGCCAGTTCAAGCGCAATGTTGAGCATGCACAGGCAGTAGAATGCCATCCACCCAGTGCTGTCGGCTTGTTCGAGGACACCTCCAGTAGGCAGAGGTTCTGACCGGTTGAACAAACCGATGTTGTCCAATCCCAAGAAACCGCCTTCGAAGACGTTCTTTCCATCGGTGTCCTTTCGGTTAACCCACCAAGTGAAGTTTAACAAGAGCTTCTGGAAAACTCGCTCCAGGAAGTCAAGGTCTTGTCTGCCGTACATCTTGCGCTCGATCTTGAATACGCGGAAGGTAGCCCACGCGTGAACCGGGGGGTTCACATCTCCAAAGTTCCACTCGTACCTATACTTGAGTTAGTGACGAGCTCATCAACCTAGAAGCAAGGGTGGACATACGCAGGTAATTGACCATTGGGGTGGAGATACCACTCTCGTGTGAAGAGATCAATCTGCTTCTTGGCGAAGTCTGGGTCAATCATGGCAAGTGGGATGCAGTGGAAAGCACTGTCCCAAGCAGCGAAGAAGGGATATTCCCAAGAGTCGGGCATCGAAAGGATGTCATCGATGTGCAGATGCTTCCAGTCCGAGTTCCTCACAGCTTTCCTCTCAGGAGGCGGCGGAGGTTGACCAGGATCGCCATTGGCCCACTGCTCCCATATGAACTGGTAATATTGCTTACACCACATCATACCCGAGAACGCTTGTCTTTGGATGTTGCGAAGATCATCGGACATTGGGAGAGGGCTAAGTCGGTAATAAAAGTCATCGGCCTCGTCTTTTCGCCTCTCAACGATATCGTCGAATAATTCTTCGTCGAGGTACGTATCTTCCTTCTTCGATACGCGGAAACGGACAACTGAAGGATTATTTTAGCAACGAGTTCGCTCATGCCAGAAAAGCCGCAAGACTCACCAGCACACTCCCCAGGGCCAACACCGCCGGACTCGTTGAAGTTAAACCAAGCTGCGCATTTCGTCCCTGTCTGGGCGGGATTGATTGCCTTCTTCTCGTTGTCTACGATGTATCGGTGGAAGGCATCTTTGACGTACGGCGTCTTGTTCTCCTGTCCATAGAGGAGGTTGGTATTGGTATCGTTGTCAGTAAACATGAGTTCAGGCTGGACATCCTCGCCACTAGTTCCAACGCCAGGCGAAGGCGAAAGTAGTAGATACCTATCACCCAATTTGTGATGCTTCGACTTGGCCAAGTTCTCCCCATGCGCGGCAATGGACGGCTTCTTGTCTTCTGGCTCTCTTCCCCAAGCCCAGGTGTTGCGGAACCACACATGGGGGATGATATGGAGAGGAGCTGGCTCCGGGCCTCGGTTCCAGGCAGTGACACGGAAAAGGAGCTCGTCGGGGTCGTTGTCGTCCTTGGCAGTCTCGATGACTATGTCCCAGTACCGGTCTTCTTCAAATACGCCAGTGTCCAAGAGCTGGTATTCCTTGTCCGTCTTGCCGCGCCTCGCATTCTCATCGATCAAGTCCTTGTAGGGGAAAGCCTTTTGGGGGGTACTTGTAGAGGAATTTCATGTAGGAGTGCTATAGTCGTGAGTAGAGACACTCGTTGCAGGCGTCCTGGGTAACTTACAGTCTACAGAAATATTAGCAAACAAGCAATTTGATAGGGAGCAATCCCACAAATACTTACAGGAGTGTTGTCGAGATGAAAATGAGCCTCTTTGACGCTCTCGCCGTGGTTGCCCTGGGGGTTGGACAACCCGAAGAGTCTCTCCTTCAGAAACGGGCTGGCCACTAGTAAGCGATATATTCCTTTACACGGGGATCTCAATCGACATACTCTTCCTCGTTCCAGAAAGAGAAGGCAATGTTCTGCAGACCGTGCGTATCCGACACTCCGGCAATACCATCTTCGCCCCATCGGAAAGCTCGAGATCGGGCCATGTCGTGGCTAAAATCTGTTTCGGCACGCTGGTTCAGTACACTACACAAGAAAAACCATGGCATTCGCGTATGGCAAAGTCTCAAAGGGTAGGAGAGCTACTTACGGCTCCAGGCATCGCCGTCGGCGCTGTAATCCTCACGGACTGTATATCATGGGGTTAGCATTGCGATTCGAGGGCAGCCGGGGCCAAAAACACTGGTATCTTCTTGCCTGTAGCCCATTGCCGCTCAGCAACGTAGGGTCCCCATTTCTTCCAGTACTTGGAGCGCTCGCGATCCTCCTTCAGACGCTTCTCTTCCTCGGTGAGGTACTCATGGCCATCGAAAACGACCATGGTTTAGTCGGATCGAGGAGGTAGGGAGAGGGAGGGACGTAGGTTAGGAGCTTTTCGAGAGCCGGAGCCGCTGCTGCTACCGCCGAAGAGTACACGTCGGATCGCACCCGGTACTTAAGAGGATAAGAGCACACACGAGATAGCCAAAGTAAGTAGAGTAAGTAGTCTAAGTCCGCAGATACTAAGGTATACTTGAGAAGGTTTTTTGCACAATCACGTCAGTAGCAAAAGTAAGGGCGACCGGTAGTTGAAAAGTAGTGTGGCAGACACGAGGAATTCAATTCAGGTACGAAGGCAAACTGGCAGCGGCAGAGAGTAAGGTCCAAGGATTTTTTTTTTTCTCACACACTCTCTCCTCGCTCACCCTCTGTCTCTGCTTATCTGGTTCAGGCAAGCCGAGAAAAGCGAGTGAGGTGTTTTGGAGCTAAGGATTAAACCGCATTGTTGGACTGAACTATGGACATTGATTGGGAGAATGCCACCTTGTTTGCGTGAAAGGCGGCTGGTTGCTGCGCTGGGGGGTGGGTAGGTGAGGGGGAAATGCCTGCAGGATGTGGTGGGATGGAGAGAGGAATGGAGGGGTGTGGGGAGAGACAAAGCTATCAGCTGCGATAGCTTGTAGAAGAGACCTGGGGTTCTCCACGGTCCGGTATGGGGGAGTCAGGTACCAGCGACCTTCTGACGGCCACAGGAGCTCCCCCTGTAGACCAGACTTTCAACTGATTGCCCAGTGCTTTCTCCCCCAACCGCGAACACCGCTAATTGACGGGAATGATGTAATGACACAGTGCCTCTGCTCTGAAGAAAAAAAGCTCTCCTCGATCAGAACCAACAAGAGCGATGATCACGCCTTAAGCCTCAGCTAAACGGGTTAGTTGGCTCTAGGAGCCTGCACCGGATTTCATTCGCCGGCAGCGGTCTAGAGTCTAGACTTTACCTAGACGCCGGGGGCTCTGCCGCTAAATTTCCCCTTCGCATTGTGAGCATGGGGAAAGAAGGAAGCAAAGATATGCGACCTGCATGTAGAAGAGCCCAATAGCAGCTCGACCTCGCCAATCTAAGCGCTCTCAGCGGCAGGACAGCCAGGTACCGTTACGTTTCAACTATAAGAAGCTTTTCTTGAGTACCACCTACTCTGTAGAGAAACCGGACATCATCTGCTTCTCGCGAAACCAAGGCATTTTGGCCATTCTTTTTTTTCTCTTCGGACTACCCACCTCTAATTGCTTGAGCGACTCACGATAGCGCCAATAAGCGATGCCGGAGTTGCACTCCCGCCCCGTCTAGCATGAGCGGCGCGGTCTGGTTGGTCCGTCAGCCTGGGCCAACGGTTTGTTCGATTCACTAGCTGGGAGGAAAGGGAAGCACTATCAAAGTAAGTATGGAAATACCCGTGCAAGTCTGCGCAATGATTGCTTGTTGGACACGAGCGATTCCACATGATGAACATTGCTGCTGTCCAATGCCCATCGTATCATCTGTGATATATCGGATCATCATGCCATACCCAGAGGTAGCCACAGATCACCAAGAGGCTTCAAAGCCGCGAAGGAAGCCCGCCCCACGGTCCGACAACACAACAGTCGACTCCGAGAAGTGATTTGAGATGACGTGACCCGCCCCCATTCCGGAGTCGAACAAAACCAAAACACGAACCGGCTCCACTCGCAATGTGGGCGCAAGCAAGCGTACATAGGACACTCTTCGCGTCGGAGCTTCTCTGACGATGCGAACTGCAGGCTGGTGGGCCGGGAGATGGGTAACTATCCAGATGTAACGAGGTGGTTGGCCCTTTTATCGTGACCTGCGCTGCGTGCTGACCTGGCTTTGGGGCTGGCGGGCGAGCAACCGAACATTGATGATGAGGAAATGACGGCGGTGCGGTATTAACCTCCAAACAACACAACGATGGAGACTCATAACAACTTCATCAAGCCCCCAACACGAGAAGCAGCAATGCCAAACAGTCAGTCACTGGGAGAAATGAAGGTTCGATTAAAAGTGAGTAGGTATAGACTTTTTTTTCGCCAAAAAGTTGGATCGATCAATTCGCTCTCATAAACATGCTGCTGCTGCGAAGTAGCCTAGAACTCATGCATCTAATCCTCAAAAAAAGGTCCATCCGATACGAGGGTATTTCCAACCAAGAAAAAATTGTCATAGCCATGACGAGCACGCAACCGAAACAAATAAAAAAAAATATGCTATAGATACAGATGAAACTTTTACAAAAAGGGTGTGAAGATGACAGCAACGCTTCTGCCCCCTTCACCCATGTCGGCGTTAATTTTTGGTTTTGTTGTTTTGGTTGTTTTCTGCTGCCTGTCATGAAGCTCGCCCTCTCTCTTTCTCTCTCTCCTGCCTAGTTTGCTTGCAGCTGGCAAGACCGAAAAGGGGTGTGGAAAAGGACGGCAACGGCAAGACAGCTCTCCTTTTGATTGGAAGGAGGACGAAAACGAAGAGGGAGAGAAGAAGAGAAGCCGTACTTTTTACATACGGCCCGCCCTATATTCATCGAAGCTTTCCCGTTGGGAGGAGATCTGCACTGTGCGCATGATGCTATTGTTGTTCCAGTTCTATAAATATCTCAAAGAGTTTCCCTTTCGAATTAGCGGTGCTCATCGTCGGACACGAAACTTATGGGCTGCACCACCTTTTGATTCCCCGTCCCCGTCAGCTCCTCCTCGCTCTCGTTCTTCTCGCTCATGGGCCGCAGCCCGCCGCCGTGGGGGCTGCCGCTGCTGGTGCTGCTGCTGTGCTGGGCGCGGCCGGCCGTGATGCGCACCTCGACTTTCGACAGGGGGATCGACTGGCCGCCGCTGCTGCCGACGCGCGCCTCGTCGTCGAGCTGCGAAAAGTTGGACCGGCTGCTGAAGTCGTCGACGCCGCTGCGGGATAGCTTGCGGCTGCGCCCGTGCGTGGCGGATTGGTGCGTCTGCTTCGCGTAGCCGCCCGCGTTCGTGCCGCCGCCGGGGCCGTAGTCCGAGGGCCGTGTCGTGAGACCGAGGCCGTAGCCGATGTGCTTGAACAGGGGGCGCAGCGTCGCGAGACTACCGGCGGTAATGGCCAGGCCTTGTTCGACGGTCGACCAGATGGCGATGTCGACGGTGGCCCAGAGGAAGTCGTCGACCTCGCGGAGTCGAGGCATGTATGGGTAACGAGCAACGACGGCGCAGGATGCACTGTGGGTAAGGTCATGTCGAGTCAGTCTCATCGTTCTCAGAGGATGCGTATCCCAGCCAGGCTGTTGTGTGCATACACGCAACCACTTTCGGATAGGCATAAGAAAGGAGGTAAAAACTTACACGCAACCCATGGCCAGAAGAGGAATGATGGCGAACTTCGTCCGCTGCTTCAACTTGAGGTCCCAGATAAGGACGGCCGGGAGGAGAGCGAAGGTGAAGTCGGAGATCAGACTGAACGAGGTGTACAGGAATCCGAGCCCGATGATCACGTCGGAGGGGACGCAGCTTCCGGGCTCGCCGGGCACGTATCGGTTCCAGAAGTACGGCGAGGGGTTGCACTGGAACAGGGTGACGAAGAAGAAGGCCATGCCAGAGATTACGGAGATGGTCATGGCGCCGTAGATGATGTGTTGGTGAATCTTCTTGGCGGCTATCCGCAGCAGGAACAGGCCGATGGAGATTTTGGACGTGATCATGGAACACGTGTATGTGAGATAACACATCCACCAGCACTACGGTCTCTTGTCAGCCCCAAGCCCATCTTTGTGTTTTTCCTCTCCATCTAGGTGGAGAGAAGGAAAGGGAAGAAGCCTGGGGAACTCACCTTCATTGCTGCTTGGATATTCGACACCTGCAAGTCCTTGTGGTGATGACCGGTTCCGAAATGCGTGCCGGCCATGGAGAAAGAGGCGTACACCAGGAAGAAGGCCTTATCTGAAGTTAGAATTGTCGTACGTTTTGGAGGGGTTTGCCCCCCGAGGGGAGCCTGAGTATGTCTCTACTCGTGTATGAGACGGCGTTACTTACAGTTGATATCACCATGAGGATATCGTCAACACCAAAGGCCTTCACCATAAACGTCCTTGTGAACACTCTCAGTACGCATGCTGTCAGAGCTAGGATGGCAAAAGCGATATCGATCGCAAGGAGCTCTGGCCCTCGGTTTGGGACCTGGGCTTCCATGTCGTCGTTGTCGTCGTTGTCGTTAAGCTTATCCGGGAGTATATGGTGAGGGTGTGTCGTGATACGATTATTATTATTAGGTCCCCGTCGTTACGTCGTCGTCATGAACCTTGGCCTGATGGTGATGATGATGATGTATGATGCTGCCCTCCTTCTTGCCGTATAGGTTCCTATTCCTCGGGAGCTAGTCTTGTCGATGAAGAGGCCTTCTTTCTTGAAAGGAGGGGGGTCCGAACGAGAACCAACTTTCGAGCAGCGGCGTTCGACAGAAGATATAGGTAGCGAAGATCTTAGATCTAATCTCGTCACACCGGGGATATGTACATATACTGCTGACAAGAGCAGTGTGGTTGTATTGTAAGTGACATGCAGGAAGCCCAGACAGGGTGACTATGCTCTAGGGGATATGTCCTTCTTTCAGCACGGCGGGTCCCCCGACGTTATCTTGTTCTTCTTGGCCACCCACGCTGTGACCTGCCACCAGACACGGCCGGGCGACCCTTCTCGTGTGTGGATAAGGCAAATGTGCATACTACCGGGTAGCTACCCGCTCAGTCTGGAATTTCCAGATTGACCAAATTCCTTCCTAATGCGCAGGTGTGTGGAGAGGCGTGAGCTTGAGCAAGACCAGGTTCGTCCTGTATTGAGGTAGTATGTTGCAGCTTGGGCCTCTTGCAAGTACATGTATACGGTCCCCTCTATTCCTTGTTCTCCTCCCCCTCTCCATGCTCCAGACAGAAGACGCGCACAACGGGCCCCGTTTGCGGCTATTGCATTTGCTTAGGCATGTAGGGGTTGTGGAGGAGCAGCAGCGGTCTTGGCCTCGACAGGGTGGCTCTACCATACCGGGAATGCCGGTCATATACTTGGAACGATGGGACTTCTCGCTCGTGAAGGGGTTATGCAGCCGTGGTAAAATCAAATGCCATATTTGGCTACACTTCTGCTGCTACTACGCGGCTACTGTTTCGAAATGACAAACGAACTTATTCCCGTAGCAATAAACGTATACGCCTATCGTCACCGGCCAGAGCGAAATCATCCTCGTGTTTCTCCCCCTCCCCCCTCTGTTTGCTGCCAACATGTGATGATGAAAACCAGACAATTGCTCTTGGCGTTTTTGGTTTTCTTTTATTCACAATCCTACACAGGTAACTGTGCATATGCAAGGGAAGGGGGGGGAGCCAGAGGTGACAGGTCCCCCAAAAAGGACTGGGCGGTATATTTTGAATTTCACCTTGAGCCAACCTGGGAATACCATCCGGCACTTGCGCAGGCACAGTCGAATCACAGGCCATCCGCTGTATGTATGTACCTGCGTACGTTACGTGCCGGACACTGTCTGCCGGCAATGGCAGCAAACGACCTGCTGCATGCCATTTGGTGGTGGTGGTAGTAGTAGTGCATATGCTTTGCCTGCCCATATCACGCCATACCCAGGAAGGAAATGTAACGGCCGAGAGAGGCAGAGGGCAGTTATGTACGCCAAGAACGGCGGACTCATTACCCAAAAAAATTTGGACAGGACCAGATACAGGGGGGGGTTCCCGGCGACCTCATGGCAAAGTGTGGGTAGTAGTGGGCAGGAGGTGGGCAAGAGTGGGCACCAACAGGCCGCAGCACCAGGGCGAGCCAGACATCCAGCAGCCAGAAAGTGGTTTTGAAATTTCGTCGCTGTGTAGTTCCAGCGGCTCCGCAACGACGTATTTTTCTCTCAAACTAGTGCCCAGGACCCCAGGGAAGAACCCAGAGTAGAAAGAAGGAACATCAGAGTTCGATTTGATCGTGTTCCCGTTCCCCTGGCCCAACAACGAACGGAACAGCGAGCGGGGCGGGAAAAGGGAGAACAGAGGGGATCATGGATGAGGGCAACTCGACTGCGTGCCTGACCAGGGCAGAGTACTGCGCCTTCATCGTGGTTCTGCTCAGGTACGGTGCACTTCATAATCTGACATCAATATAGATCTCCCCGGCCATTCCCAACTCGGACGAATAAGCATGAGACACCGACAAGACCGGCTAGACTCGTCCGGTACCGCCTGTTCCTCATTTTAACGTCATAGCCCAGATTACTCCTATCTTCTTTATGATACGTTCATTCCCCTTGGCTGGTGGCAGCTATCATCCGTACGAATGAGATGAACGTTATATGCAGGCCGTATGCACGTATATCTATGCCCCGCCAATGCCCAGCATGCAGGTACTGGGTTCATAAGAGGTAGAGGTCGACAAGTATTCTGATCTGTCCCTTGATTTGTGAACATTATCAGTGAGATATTATAGATTGATATATCCACTTATGCCGGCTTATGTTGCTTTGCTCGGAGATCCAAGCCCAGGGTGGTTTTGTCAAAGCGGCCTCTTCCGCCACCCGTGTTCTGCCATATGCGAACAATGTCCTTGAACGTGCCGTACGACGTACTTGGCGGATGCCGAGGCAAAGCCCGTTTCCTGCTCCAGAGAACGTTGTGCTAATCACCGATAAACATAATGCGATGGTGATCCTAGCGGTGTAACGGTTACGCGATCGAAAACAGCCAACGATATGATGTTCATAAGGGAACCTATATCGTTTGAAGTTAGCAACTCGTCGGCTCGTAGCCGTTGCTGAGGTGCTAGCGAGGATAAGGGCTCGAGAGTCTGTAGTTTTCTGTTTTAGACCAGGCTGCCAGATGTGTCAGAATATGCAGGCCGACACGAAATATTGACGATGGGCGAACAAGCTGTTGTGGAAAAACGGGCTTCCAGGAAACAACTTGACCCACTAACCCGCAACTTTGTTGCGAACTACTGCACACCGGACATTGATACACGTGTGTGTAAGGTGAAAACAGCTGCCGATCAGATTGATTGATAAAACACCAGCGAAGGGGAAAAGAAGAAGAGAAAAAAAAATATAAGAAGACGACGATCTTTGCCCATCTGTGTTTCAGGTAGGCATGGTGCAGGGAAGATTGGTCATCCCCGTAACTTGGAGATTAGAGATTTGCTCTGGTCTGCCCTCGCGTTCCTTCCCAGGCGTTCGGTCTTACGATTGCATTCTGTGCCGTCCCAACCTTTGGCCTTGGCCATTGCCTGGCAATGCCTGGCAATGCCTGGCAAATGCCTGCCCATGCCTGCTCGGTCAATATGTGGATATTCGTCGTGGGTTTCTGGTTCAACTCCGCCGGCCTAGCACTCGCTAGTTCGCACTAGCCGCAGTGAATTCTTCTCTTGTGCTATTCCCGGAGACAAACACAAGCAGGCCTTTCCCTCTGCCCAAGCGACCCGGACTTACACTGCCTGTCCTGCCCCCCCAAATGCCCCCAAGCCCTGTTCGATTAAAACCAAAGCAAGCGCGAACCTTACCTAAGGAGAATATAACGGCATCCGGTTACGGCACAGGAGCGGCAGTTGAAGGCTTGGTAAGCTGCTTGGTAAGGGAAACCTGGGCCGCCTCATTTATTTCGTCTGTTTTCCACGTGGCCGCCAAGCCGGCCTGTCGCCTGTCGTGTAACGGTCTGACACCTGTCTCGGAGCCGCCTTCGTCTCATGTGTATCAAGATCATCCCTGGAAATCATTACGTGACGGGCATCTTCCCATTAATCTGGTCGTATTATGGCGATCTCAGCTCGGGCTATTCCATCGCCAATGCTTTGAAGTGCGGCATGTCTTGAGAAAACGCAAGCAATGGCAACGGGCCTTCTATAGAAGAACGGAACAAGATAGCAATACGCCGACTACTTTAAGCATATTTACAACCTTGGTAATGGATGGGCCAGTATACTAATGGCCGAGCGTCTTATCTTATCCTCCCTCCCTCACCTTCTCTATCTCGCTTCCTCAGATCGGGTTTCACGGCTCTACACGTACGGTTCTCACAAAGAGACCGAACGATTTGATCTGAGAGCTCAGTGTAACGGATTTCGGCCCCACTAGCCAGACAACCACGCAACGCAGCGACATGCAATGAATGTGGAGTTTGCTTCAATTTTAGTTAAGAAGTCGAACTTGAAGAAGCCGTAATCAACAACGTCCGCAAGTCGTCAAAGCCAAGATTCTGCGCCTCCTTCCTGCGCCGCAAATCATGGTCCCTCCCTGCTCGGCTCGGTGAGCCATCGGCCAGCGGTGCGAGATGCCAGATGCTAATAAGAACACAAGAGCCAGGCACAGTCAAAGCTGTAGCCACACAAGGTTACAGTAGCAATCTGCGTGGAGCCTTGCCTTCCTTCCGATGGCTATTTCCGCGATCCGAACCTCGCCGCCTCCCGAAAGGAGACTTACGAGTCATGATACCGGCGTCAATCAGCTGCACATCATCAATACAACGGAATTAAATGGAGCTCTTGAAACAACGTCGGTGAAACGAATGGCGACTGTTTCTTGTCATTGGATTGTGGTATTAGAGGTATCATAATTACTATGTAGATTTGTACGCTTGTCGCTGGCAGGTAAAAATGACTAATTATCAAACTATGTTGTTCTTGTTCTTGTTCTTGTCGTTGCTGTGCTAACTAGCAAGTCGCCCTGTGTTTACTTGGCTTGGCGTGCGTGACAAGGTCGTCAGGCGCAGACCGAGAGACTACCTAACAAACACCGCTTGCTCTATTCTGCTATCTTTTGCCTCTATTTCAGCTCGGCGAGCATGACATCAGCAGCCTTCTCAGCGACCATGTAGGTCGAGACGGCCGTGAAGGTACCGGGGATGCGCGGGTAGACGGAAGCGTCGACGACACGCAGGCCCTGGACCTTGCGGACGCGGAAGGCCGAGTCGAGGACGGCCATGGGGTCCGAGTCGGTGCCGATGGGGCAGGTGGACGAGGCGTGGTGGCCCCAGGTGATGTCCTGGATCCACTGCTCGAGGTCCTCCTGGGACTGGACGTCGGGGCCGGGCATGACCTCGGTGGTCTTGAGGGGCTGGCGTGCGAAAGCATCACGGGCGAGACCGACGGCCTCGACCATGGCCTGGAGGTCCTTCTTGTACTCGCCGTTGGCCTCGGAGTAGTAGTGGAACATGATGTCGGGCATGTCGAGGGGGTCGGCGGAGCGCAGGGTGACGCCGCCGGCATTGTTGCGCGGGTGAGACTTGAGGATGGCCCAGGTCCACCAGTCGTGCTCATCGGTGGCGTTGATGCTGTAGCCCGGGAAGTAGCCGCGGAAGTTGACGGGGCCGCCGAACACGAAGGTGTCCCAGTCGTTGTTGGGGGCGGTGCTGCTCTTCTTGTACATGGTGGCGGCGAGGCCGTTGGAGGCGTAGACGCCCTGGTCACCGAGCAGGCCGGGGTTCTCGTACTTGTCGATGCAGGAGTCCTTCTCATCGCCATGCCAGGTGCAGCCGTCGAAGGCGACCCACTGGTCGTCGGTACGGGCCTGGACGGAGATTTCGTAGTGGTCCTGCAGGTTGGTGCCAACACCGGGCAGGTCGGCAACGACGGGGATGTTGAACTTCTTCAGCTCCTCGGCCGGGCCGACACCGCTGAGCTTGAGGATCTGGGGAGAGTTGTAGACACCGCCGGCAACGACGACCTCGCGGGAGGCCTTGGCGGAGCCGGGAACACCCTTCTTGGCGCTGCGGGACAGAGGGCTGGCGCTGTAGAGATGGGCACCGTCGAGGAACTCAACGCCGGTGGCGCGGGGGAGGGTTGACGGACTCGTCGAAGGTGACCTTGGTGACATGGCAGTTCATGCGGACGTCCAGGGGGTACTTCTTGCTGCCGTCAGAGTTGACGGCGTCGCGGGTATCGAGGACGAACTCGCGCGAGCCGACACGGGTGTTGTCCCTGGTGGAGATGGGGATCTGATAGTAGCCGGGGTCCTGGTCGCGCGACTCGGTGTTGGCGTTGGCATCACCGGCGAGCAGGGTGGTCATGTCGAAGACGGACTTGGTCAGGTTGCCGATGGCGAAAGCACCTCCGAGCAGCATGGACATGATGCTGGCGTCGCCCAGGGGGGATAGACAGGGGCGCCCAGGAGATGGTGTGCCAGCCCTTGTAGCCGTGACCGTCGCCGGCAAGAGGAAGGAGGCTGAGGTACTTCTTGTCCTCCATGCGCTCGAAGTAGGTGCGCATGTTGTCGGCGCTCCAGCTGTCGTCGCCAGTCATCTCGGCGATGTACTCGAAATCAGAACGGTGAGGGTAGACGGCGATCAGAGCGTTGTGGGCAGTGCAGCCACCGAGGGTGCCGGTACGGGGGTACAGAGATCCCTTAAGCTTGGCGCCCTCAGGGGGTCGAGACCGATGTACTCGCCGCCATCGGGCAGGTCGTAGACGGTCTTGTAGTCGCGGGCTTGCTTGGCATCGTCCTCGTAGTGGCGGACGAAGAAGTTCCAGGCCATGTGCTCGTCCTCGGAGGACTTGGCGTTGAAGGCCGGGACGGTGTAGTTTTGGTTCTTGCCCTGGTCGTCACCGGCCTCGATCAGGAGGGTCTTGTGACCGGCGATGGCCAGGCGGGCGGCGAGCGGACCTCCACCGGCACCGCTACCGACGACGACGTACTCGTAACCGTCGAGGTCGACAGCCGCGGCCAGAGGCACGACGGCAGCCATGAGGCTGAAAAGCTTGTTGAACAACATGATTGGCACTAGAGCTCACTGGAGAGTGGAGTTGTTCGTTAGCCAGTAGTTCATCGGTAATCGAGGTGCGGCGGCCCTTGCCGAGCCACGGATCGGGCGTTGCAGTATACTTACATGAAGGAATGACTTGAGGTGAGGCTGTTGCTCTAACTTAAGGAAAGTGAGTGCCTTGGCTAAGAGAAGGAAGCCTGACTCGAGGTAAGCCAAGATGGCATCTATATATAATGGCCAACACGGCGTAGTAGCATCGTTTCGGGTGCTCCCTATAGGCTATCTTCGGCAAATGGTACGGCCTCTAATCTCCTCGAGCCCCATTCGCAGCATCCTTTGGAATTTCTTGCTTGATCCAGGGGTATATTCCTGCCAGGAGACTCTCCGCACGAGACCGCATGCTAGGCTTAAAGGGTGGTCTTGCCTTACAGTGCCATGCGAGTACGTACTACGGGCTGCGCCTGGTAGGGATGGAGGGCTCAGTAGAGGGCAGGCTCAGAGCTCAGCGCCCGCGTGCGACCCAGGATTGAGGTACCTGCTGCGAAGGTTGCCGGGAGAAGCGATAGAGAATTCCTTCAATTCACTTGGCTGCATTGATCAGGGAATGCTCCAGGCAGCCAGGGCAGCTTGTCCCAAACCGGTCCATTTTTCGCCATGGCGACTCCGCTTCGGTACGGAGCATGTGAGTATGCGACAACCGTTTACCGTTGTACTACCTAGTCCCTGATGAACTCCAAAGGGGAGTTTGTTATGCGGACCTAGTGCCCCGTAGGCGTAGGCGAAGGCGAAGGCGTAGGCGTAGGGCTTGGCAGCGGAAGACGACTGCACACCATCTGTCTTGCACGCTTGCTGGGAGTACGTATTCGGTACAATTTAGAGTAAGCAAGCTCGGATCTGCTGAAGAGGCAATACCAGAAAATAGGTACATACTGGTTGCGAGGGCTCGGTGTAGATAAGATCTTCATCATCCCCACCGCTGCACGGCCCCCAAATAGTTTGCGAATAGTCATCATGAACCATTCCAAACTTCCGGGCGAAACAGATGAAAGCGGTGATGTGATCCTGCTGTCGATTCGAGGGAGAGAGACTCGAGGAGGGAGATGCACATAGTACCTGATCCTACCTACCTACTCACGAGATCTCCTCTTCTACCTCCTCTACCTCCCTGGCCTCCAACCAGCTCTGGCGGCCTTGTTCCTGCGGCGGCAATTTGGATTGCCAGGTCGTTTCCTATGCAATCTCGAGATATCCTGGTCGGGGCGTGGCTCCGGTGCGACACTGAACGGGCAACAATTGAAGTTGAAGGTCAGTCCAGGACCGCACTAGCGCAATGCGTGCAGATTGGTTCATGCTTCAGGTCTTTTTGTTCTTTTGGTGTGTGCGTGCCGCTGTAAAAACGGTCTGCTGGGCTCAGGGGTCGAGACCAAAAAGCCTAACCTCCAAATTGCTTGTTGCCTGTTCCGGCCGTGGGTCCCGTCGCCCATTGGGTTAACATCCTTTGGGAGACATCTCCGTCCGCCCATCTCCATCCTTCCCACCATCGTCAACGCTGCCTGCCTGGTCTTTAGAGTAAAGATGCTCAGAGGTAATTGATTATGATTGATTATATGGTTCACGATGAATCATGATAGGCGCAGAGTGTGGAGGCATCCCTGTCCCTGGCTTAGACAGTCTACATGCTCCTGCTACAGTATCTGCTGGTCCCGGGGCCCGGGGGGAGGTGCAAGGGAGAGAGAGAGAGCAGAATGCACAGGATCAATAGACTTACTTGCACGATGCGATGGCTGATCTCTGTGCGTTGCTCTAGCTAGTTCCGTGCCCCCCCCCCATCCCCGCCGCGGAATTCTCAGCAGTCATCCTTGACAGCGGTTCTTCAACAGTGGGCTGCGAGGTGCATTAGGCGTATCAGGAACCTTCCTCCTTCTTATTGGGCTGTCATAGCGTTTTCTTTGTCTTGGATCTACCTACCTACCACCAACACTAAACTCGAACAGATATTGGCGTGTACTTTTAGGGGCCGGCCTAATTTGCCTGGCTTAACGGCTTCTCCAGGCCGAGTGATGTTCAAAAAGACTTCCGAGTTGGGGGTAGAGACTCCGAGGCCGCTATGACGAGTCTCCGCCAAACAAACCCGCCGTCTGCACGTACAATATCTACGTGCAATTGAACCCAGGAAATTACTTTCGTAAAATATGGAAAATTGCCGGCGATGGCGAGCCGTACCATTCACTATCTTGACAGCAACACCTTGGCCTGCTTATTGAAGAACGTCGTTCGACTATTAATCATCGTCCCCTCGACCCTTGTCAAGATCGAAACAGGCGGTGACAACATCGTCGCGGCCGATGGGTTCCATATTGACGGACGGGGAAGCATGCTCCCATCGGCAATACAACCTGTTTGCGCAGGAACTCAATCTCAGCGTGTCATCGCCTCGGCCATCACCCGTCTTGGGCGAAATATCTCCGAGTGTTAAGGGGTCTCGGTTACCGAGCTGTTGGAGTCTGTGATGCATACTTACACATACATACTGATAAACTTTCGGTGATTTACCGCCAATGTTACCTCTGTATACTACTGCATGGCCATTCCTGCCGAGAAGTCGCATCGTCGCCGGGTCTTGGGGCAAAGCGACTTGGGACGTCTTCCCCTCGATCACACTTGGAAAGGGGACACAGCTCATATGGGATCCAACCATGGACTGCAGAGCGATGGTTGACAGCAAGCGGAGTGTTTCTTACTTCCATGATCCTGTCGGTCGATCCTTCTTGGACTGACTTGCCATTGGTCGACTGCATGTCCGATCATAAGGCATGATATCGATACCACCTCGTTCCTTGATTCGCAAGCACTGGAGGGCGAACCGAAAGGCCTCGTGACACTGCACATGCGTGTCAGGTACGGATGCCCACCATCTGGAAATGGACAAGGTCGGTATGACTTGGCAGTGTGGCAGGTGGCTCCCTGGGCTGAACTCCTCTTCCACAGGCCTCAGAAGGAAGTCCCGTGCCAGTGCATTCGGATGTGCCTACCCTTGCTGCATGGCGATAGAGAATGGCATGATGCCCCAGGGGAGCGGATGAGTATTGACAACTGCTTGACATGTGCTTGGCACCGGCAAGTGTTCTTCAAGAAAAACTTGCTTTTATGGCCAAGCCCCGTGGCCTTGGTGGTCTACTTCTGGAGTGAAGGGGGGTTTGATTCACGCCGTCGTGAGCATGAGTTTCCAAGACTTAGCATGCGTCAAACTACAAAACAGTCCATCATGGCCCTATGCTCTACATGAAACTGTGCTGTCCAAATTCGGAAATTTCTGTTCTTGTATATGTATACTATTCTCAAGAACCTTCTACGTATAAGTATTCTCCGCGTCGCTGTACCGTCGAGCTTACCCATCCACGCAGCGCAACTCTCGATTGTCATGTATCGACTAGTCCACGCGTTCCCAAACGGGAGGTTTGATGTCTTGCACAATGTCGCGGCGTCAGGTTAGTACTCTAACCAACTGCACCAGGCCTGTCCTCGACCGGGCAAAAGGACAGCATTGTCAATTCGGCGTCTTGACCGCCTGCTAGAGCTTATCGTGCAACTACATCACCCCATATACACCCTTACACATAATGAAGGGTGGTAGATAGTTCATCCAAGGTAGCAAACGGCACGCACCAACTACAGTAACCATAGCTCAAGTCGGAAGCGATACACATGTTGCACCATAGGAACATGGCTTCTTCGCGGAAAGTGTTCCTATCCTCCTAGGGAGATTCCATGTCTTCCCAAACGACTGGCCTTTGACGCACCAAGTCAGACTTACACCGAGTTGACTGTACCGAGTCGACTGTAAGCATGGCGTGTCGTATTCTTGAGCCTGCCTACAGTACAGCCCGGTCCGGCAATGCCGTAACACGAACGAACAAGTCGGCAGTCTTCAACGCTGACCTCTCTGTCGGCATCCCCAGATTGCATGGCCCGGGACGAAGAACCAAATGTCTTTGGTGTCAAAAACCGATAATTAGCCACATATCTCCTATCTATCGTCTTGACCGCAGCATCAAGTCCCGTGGTTCTCACGATTGACGATGATTTAGCGGTCGGTCGGTCAGTCTTGGGGCTGCGTCGTCATATGCATGCGTATCATCACCCATCTCCCGCAACTCCAATTCCTCTCCCCCCTCTCTCTCCATAACGCTAAGCGTGGATATCTGTCCATCACAATCACGCAGTGGGTTTGATAGAGCTTCGATGCAGCTGCTTTTTCCCTGATAGAAGCAAGCTAGAAAGGCACGAGAAGGGGGGTGGGAGGGACTTGGAGCCGCTCAGCCGCAGCGTATAGGACGTGGGCGGCATCCAGACATCCCCACCGACGCGCCCATATAAAAGGTTCCGATTTTGGGTTGGGCAGGGGTATACGTCAACTCACGAACCATGGGACGGCCAATTTCTGCTCTGGGTCGCGCTGACTGGGCAATTGTATAATCGCATTTCCCATTTCCCAAGGGACGGAACCTATGGGGAAGAGAGGGCCAATGTTCGGTAAAGCAAACCGGGAAGCGAAGCCATCCGCAGCCGAGTTCGAACGGCGAATGGTACGGGTAGACACACTGACGCAATGGCTTTACAGTACCACAGGCAGCTTCATTATGGATGAACGACAGGGGAAATGTCAATCAATGGAAGGGGGAAGCCCATTCCCAGCTAGAAGGTTGACTTACCATCTATCTATCGTAGCTGCAAGGCATGCATGTTAAACCCCAGTCGTTTCCTCCTCGCATGTGCTTTTGATTGACCTGGTAGTTCGCCAAGCAAGCGAGAAGACACCGAGGTCGCCGTCGTCAACCTTAACCACCAAATCGGGACCGTATTTGCACAAGAATTATCCTTTCGTAGAATCCATCACATTATATTAGCCAACATTTTGTGCTGTCGGCACAAGTTATGTACAATATCATTATCCCTCATTACTTGACTATGCATCCATCATCGTCATCATCATCATCGCCCCTCGTGACCAATCACAGTCGTATGTTCGTTCGTCTTGTCGCTCTTGTCATGTGACCGTCGCTGGCATCCTTTCCCCTTTCTTCCCCCAGGGATTTTCTTTCCCCTGCGTTCCCCTTTCTCTCCTTCTTCCCGACGTTTAGAAGGGGTTGTAGCCAAGGCAGTTGGCGTACTTGGAGGCGCAGAAGCTCATGTTGGCATCGGGCGCGACACGGCAGTCGTCGTACGCGGCGCTGCAGAAGCCGCCGCACTTGGCCTTCTCGCTGGAGCAGAAGCTCATGTTGGGGTCGGGCGCGCTGGTGCAGGCGTCGTGCTGCACCTCGCAGTCCTGGAGCGTGGCGACGTCGAGGCCAGAGCAGCCGACGTACTCGGAGGCGCAGAAGGACATGTTGGCGTCGGGCGCGAAGGCGCACACGGTCTGCGCCTGCAGGCACGCGCCCACGCACTGCGTCTGCGCCTCGTCGCACGCGATGATCTGCGTGTTGTCACCGTTGGCGGCGGCGCGGCAGGCGGTGTGCGTCGCGGCGCAGGTGTCGGCGGCCGGGGTCGGGGCGGCGGTGGCCAGGGCCGAGAGGAAGGCGAGGACGATGGTGCTGGTGAACTGCATCTTGAAGAGACTTGGATGGGTGTGTTTTTGGTGGTGGTGGTGGTTTGGTTATTGGAGTATGGTGATTGAGGGGAGTATGATGAGGGTGAGTTCTTCGATGTGGGAATGCACTGACTGGAGAGTGAGGGACAGGAATCTATATCGAGGGATGCCCAACGGTATTTAAGGTATGTTGGTGAAGGATGTCAAGGATGTCACACCGCTTGGCATTCCATCCTTCCTACGTCAGTCTCGCATGCACTCGGTGGCGTAGCGTGAGCATCGTCAGTTGCGTTGCCGCGCCATTATTTGCTATTTGCTAGTGCTGCTACGGTCTCGATGCGATGCCATATTCCTCGTATCCGAGCTGGTCGGCAGGGAAGGGTACAGTATAATGGTCACGTTGTATGTTGCGACCTCAACGTCCTCTTCCACCAATGGCCGCTCGCGATCGAGACCAGGCGTTGCCGGAAGCAGCAATGGATCTGCATATTATCGCCAACGATATGGGGTAATCTTGGGTTAACACGATGTGTTGTGCATCGGCGCCCACTCCGGGAGAATTCCTCGATTGAGCCCAATCCCACCTGTGCCGCCCATGTGCGGGAAATGCGGCACGCTGTGTGGTCAGATTTCTTGGGGGGATTCGATGATGGCATACCAGCCTCCCTCGCCGAGATAGGTCCCAGATACCACTCAATCGCCCATTCGAGACCCCAAATGGACAGATCGAAATCATAAAAGTCTGGATACCAATACATATAATGCACCATTAATGGACCGGGGCGGCATGTTTGGACGCTGGCAGACTTTGCCGCTCCAGCGATCATGCCTGCCCGCGAGAGCGACGATAACTCCTTGCAGGAATTCAATGCCCGCCTTGAGTGACACTCAACTCCACCACCAAATCACCAAATCACTTTCTCCGTGAGCTTTGTCCTCTTTTTCAGTCATGCCGAGTGTAACGGAAGTGCTGTTGTCCATGTTTCCCTTATATGGCTGATTGCAACTACTAAGATATAGTCTAGGTAGTAGTAGGTGAACTACATCGTATCGCGCGCGCAATCATTCATTCCTCTACTCGGAAAGATAAAAAAGTCCCGACGAACATGGGTGCCAGGCAACACGGATGATGCCACACAGGTAGCTATATTCCTGGCAGCATATACACCCACGTTGGCGACAGCGTCATATGTCCTCTATGAGACCTTCTCTCGTAAAACCAATGACCTTCCCGATAGATAAACTGTCGGCCATAATTAGCCTCCCAGTATGTAAATAGCTAGATATGTGCTCGTGGATATCTTACATCAATTGTTGTCATGTCGGAGGATCAAAGAAGAAGCTGAGGTGAGAAAAGAAAAAAGAAACCCACTTAGGCCACTAGATAGTCTGCCGTAGATTGAGCTATAAACACTGTTGATGCCCATAATGTCTAACGGTGATGTGGCAGCGAAAGTCCCCATTCCACTTGCCTGGGTGCCTGCCACCTTGAGCCGCCCTTATTACTTCGTTTTCATCACTGGGTTTTTGGACGGAGGATTATTTCCAAAGATATGCTGCCAACAACAGTGATACCGGAACGTTCTACATAGGTACAGCTTCGTATTCGGCGCATTCGGCAACTTGGGTATAATGCATGTATGTATGTAATGGCTTGCTAACAATAATAGAATGAGCATGTGCACAAGAGATGACAGAACGGCAAGGCAATAGCCTACCTACACCTTATTCTACCTGATATAAGTAAAAGCTATCTACGATATATCCATGTAGTAATGAAGGCCAATGGCTTTAGCTGCGCGGGTATATCGCACCCTCTTGTTCGCTTATACGCTCAATATCGGCGAATGAAGATCACAGCATTTGCCACGCATTGTTCTATGCGTAGTCTCGCCATATGGGACTTGCTAAGCGCCCAACCAGGATACATCTATTCAGAGGTGATCGTATATGCACTTACTAGCATCTCAATACGAGGCCCTTTGGCCCAAGAGGTGCCCAACCCCCCTGACCAGGCAAGTCGTGATCTTCATATGTCCATGGGGTAATACGTCACTCTGTCATGCAGCCATGAAAGCTTGAGAACCGACGTCGCATTTTCAGGCATGTCTTTGTAGGTGGTCTTACGAAATCCATAGCCCTGAGATCGAGTTTCATCCATTCTCAGTCCCAACACACATAAGTTCCGGCGCCTTTGACCATAATCCTAAGCCAGAAGACAAAAGGACAATGAAGGCCAGGATATGTACAGGACCGTATTTCCAATTAACGGCGGTTTCTTATTAGAGAATTTGGAATGTGGTGGTCCATTCCTCGCGTTTGCACTTCGTCTTCGTAACTTCCGATGCCATAATTATAGCTCATACTTGATCAACATGCCTACGTTTCTTAGAACTCCCATATGCACATTATACCACGTACAATGCTTGTCTCAAGGCACGACTCTGAACCAGACTCGTAAACGTAAATTTACCCACCCAAGGCTTCTGCTCAGCTACTACAACCGCAACCAAGGCCTGGACTGTTGAACCATCTCACCTGCCATGCTGGAGGGAACAAGTATCGGTCATATATGCAAGCTCAGGCAAACCGAGCCGCGTGAATGTCAAGAACATGGGTATATATCTCTTCTGCCTGGACAAACAGAATCAAGACCCCTTCCGGCCCAAGAAATTCGTGATGTTATCGTGACGCCCGTCGCCCTACTGACCCTCTCCCCCCTTCCCACTCCTCACCACAAAGTACCTCCCCCGCCGTCTCGCTCGCCCCCCGCCAGCGCATCCCAATCCTCCGCCTCATTCCTCCTGCCCTTCTGCTCTTCCACCCGCCTCCGCCTCGGCCGCCGGCTGTGTCCCACCACGTCCTCCCGCGCGAGCGCCTCCCTCAGCGTCTCGAGCCCAATCGTCTGCTCCCGCCGGCCCCGCGCCGTCTCGTCGCGGATCGCCGCGAGGGGCGCCACCCCGGCCGTGTCGACGCCCTGGATCGAGCGCACGAAGTGGAGCTGCGTCCGCAGCGTCGTCAGGAGCGCTTCTTCCTCCGCGGGCGTCGCGGGGGGCGGCAGCGCCGAGAGGCGCAGGAGGTGGTGGAGGGTTTTGCTGGTGATCTCGTCGGTGTCGTCTTTGGTCTTCTCAGCGGGAGACGAAGTAGTAGAGGAGGGGTCCTGGTGCGGCAGCAGTGACCGGACGGACCACGTGGGCTTGGAGAGGACGGAGCGGATATCAGGATCGGAGTTGGTGGTGTGAATTTGTCGGGTTTGTGGGAGCATTGGCCCCGCCACTGATGTAATGTCATTGGCCCTTTTGGCTGACTGTATATACCGACTTGACGGAGCTCTGAGGCGTTGCCGTATTGCCTGTCGGCATTGGGCGCATATCGTGCTATTCATAGTTTTGTGGGAGGTGGTTTTTTACCACGGTTGTTGCTGTCCGCTAGAGTTAAACCAGTGCGCCGGAAAGAGGTAAATAGAATGAATGTATGAAGTTTGTTGCCGACAAGGCCTCGCCACGTAACGATAAGTAACTGGCCCAGTGGTTATATCGGATGCGAAATTGTAGACGTCGTGTTTCAATCGTGGTAAGATGCAAGACAGCAAAGCAGGTGTTTTACTGGCAAAGTAGATCTACTTTCCAAAATGCCGTACAATTGGTGTAAGCTGCCCGTCTGTGTACTTCAGGGTCGTTCTTGGGCCGCTTGCAGGGGACGTGGGAAAGCTGAAGCGTCATAGCTCTGGTGGGTTGTTTTAGGTCGCTTCAGCGGCTTGTCATATCCATCCTTCCACCAACATCAACCGACCACTACGCTACACTACCTAGTACGCCGACCGACGACGACCCGTACGAACACACGCAACTACACCCGTTTCCGTATTACACCTGTACAGTCATATCCAACATGGCAGGAGATCCGCGAGCTCTGCTTCAGAAGGTCAGCATGTTCCTGCCCCACCATGTGGGCACCCCGCCATCTGGATGGCGATGCTGATGAAATGGCGATATACACACAGGCCGACAAGACGCTGTCGAGCGCATCGAGCGGCTTCAGTCTTTTCGGCGGTCGTGAGCAGAAGTATATGGATGCGGCCGAGCTCTACATCGAGGCCGCCAATGCCTTCCGCATGCAGAAGATGAGTACGTCGACCCACCGCTGCAGCCGCCATTGCCGCATCGCTGTCGCCTTGCGCCCAACGTCACCGAACAGATAGATAGATACTAACGGATGTGTCTCTGTACTATCAGACCGAGAAGCAGGACAGGCCTTCGAAAAGGCCGCGCAGGTCCAAGACAAGAACCTGAAGGAGCCCAACGACGCCGCCAACGCAATGGTGGACGCTTTCAAGGTGTACAAGCAGGAGTCGCCCGAGGATGCCGTGCGCGTGCTCGAGTTCTCCATCCAGCAGTACTGCAAGACGGGCAACTTCCGCCGCGCGGCGCAACACAAGGAGTCGATGGGCGAGGTCTTCGAGACGCAGCTGGCCGACACGAAGCGCGCGCTCGCGGCCTACGAGGAGGCCGCCGGCTGGTACGAGGGCGACAACGCCGCCGCCCTGGCGAACAAGCTCTGGCTTAAGGTGGCCGACATCGCTGCGCTCGACGCCGACTACTACAAGGCCATCGAGCAGTACGAAAAGGTGGCGGGCGCGTCGCTCAACAACAACCTCATGCGCTACAGCGTCAAGGAATACTTCCTCAAGGCCGGCATCTGCCACCTCGCCACCGGCGACATGGTCACCGCCAACCGCGCCCTTGAGAAGTACCGCGATATGGATCCCACTTTCCCCAGCAACCGCGAGCACCAGCTGCTCGTTGACCTGCTCGCCGCCATCGAGGCCGGCAACCAGGACGAGTTCACCGACAAGCTGTTCCAGTACGACCGCATGTCGAAGCTGGATAAGTGGAAGACAACCCTGCTGGTTCGTGTGAAGGAATCGATTGTGGAGGCTGGCGAGGACTTTTCATAGAACAGGTCTACGGGCAGAGGAGAGTATGTTGATTTGGGATCGGTGCTAAAGCCAAGGCGTTTTTTCTGGGTTGAATTCAGGCATGACTTATGTATGCGAGTAAACCAAGAAAGCATGGGGAAGACACGAGTGTGATTGTATACTCGGTGCAGTGGATTACGATAGAATACATCACATTGGTAACTGACACTCTTTCCTGGTGACCTTCAAAGCAAATGGTGGCCATTATCCCCAGATCAGGAGCTATCTCCATCTCAGACAGTAAGTCTCAACCTCAAACAATGCTCAGATGTCTCAAGTCATGAACTCTAGAGCATACATGTACAGCTCGTTCATTTCCTCCCAACGCGCAGCGCCATAGCGTTCAACCAGGAATTGAACCCTATTATCAAGTGTGCCGCCCGGATAGAATAGGCGCTTGTTGTTGCGGAATTCATGATGGAAGGCCCGAATCTCTTGCACCTCCCAGTCCTCTGTAGCGGATGCTGGCCGAGGGGACCAATGAGGACAGAGGAGGTCCAGCTCGCACTGCATGATGATCTCGTGTCTCATGGAGCCTGGGGTAGACCCGAAGAGGACCTCAAGACGATAGCTGTGCTGGCAATCGATGACATCCTCAGCCTCTTTACCTTTGCCGAAGAAGAGGGTAAGGTTCTCGGGGGTGTCCTGTCCTGTAACAACAAGACGTCGAAGAGGAAGACTTGATATCGAGACGTTCAGAATCCCAGTGACAGGAGAAAGGGGTGGTTATGCAGGTAAACTCACCGAAAGCGGTACTTTCTCTTGTGGGCAGGAATTCCACCACGTGCAGGAAGGCCAAGCTGTTTCATCAAGGCCTGAGCCGGAGGGTCCTGACCTGCGATCGTGATGTAATAATGCAGAGCACAGAACGACTCAGAGCTACTGCCGTTGGTGGCGAGATGCTGGCAGTAGATCTTGTGGGAGGGCCAGTGACGCTTCTGGCACTCTTTAGAGCAGTAGAGAATGCCATGGCATTGGGAGCAACGCATCAGATCTTTGGTGTCAGAGCTGTCTTCATGTTTGCAATGCGGATTACCGCACTCCTTGGTTGGCTCCATGTTGTCCACGAGACAGACTTGCAAGTGTGATGAGATGTCGTGATGTGAGGGAAGTGAAATGGCGGGAAAGTTGGATGAACAGGAGAAAGTGATGGAGGATGGACAAACTGGCTTCATTCGAGGAAAAACGAAAGAATTGCAGAGGAAACTGATTGATGGAAAGGAAAGGGCACCTGAAGTCTTGCATTTCGTGTGCTTGAGAGGACGTGACTTCCCTATGTTGGATCGTGGTTACCCTGAAGGCTCTTTCCCTAGGTATGCTGCCAACACTCGCAAAACACTTGAATGGAATAACCAACTGCATAAAAATGGCCACCGAATCGAGTTGTTACAGCTGTAGAATTTGTTCGAGTTTATTTGATTGTATACAGGTACCTAATATATCTCTTGACTCTTGGATAAACGCTGATCGTATTAGTTACTCCAGTGTTATGTCAAGATCGTTACTGATCAAATCGCTTAAGGAAACACTGTAATTTGAGATTAACTTTTCCTCAACCTCACAGTGGCGGTAGGCCTGCGATTCGCAAAATGTATTTGAAGCAACTTGAATACACCGGCTGGGTCTTACGACTTCCTACTCGTAGGCAAATGTCAACCAAGGTGCCACTCATTGCCATATAACGTGTATATGATCCGAAGCGGTGTGCACTAGCCAGTTGATTATACACACACTTGCCCCTATTCCTTTCTGTCGTTGACCTACACAATTTTCGAGAGTCATCGTGGATCCAGGGGCTTACATATGACAGGGCAGCACAGCATGAAACTAGTTGAGCTTGGATTTGAGATGTATGTATCAAAAGCCATTGGCTATCTCCGAGTTCTCTCGTACACTGGCAACGTGCTTTGCAGCTCATTGGAGCCATAACCTTTTGCTGGTTGATGAGGTTGCAGTGGACATGTGATGGTTGAGAGCCATCATGGAAAGAGGTTGTTAAACGTCCACAATCAATCAGATATGGATGGCACTTCTGATTTGGCGACGGGAAAGGACGAGACGATCCACTCTGGCACATGTACTTATGCCAAGCCAAGTACTCAAGTATTTATCAGCCAGAGGTAGCCACACCGACCGATTAGTTTATCGATAGCGCACCAAGCCGGGGTGGTGGGGCTTATCGTAACTTTTTTCGACTTTTTGTGGTATCAAGAGCTTTCAATTCAACATTGCCGCCGACATTGGGCAAAGAAAGTCAGTTGCTGTTTTAGACAAAATGGCGACTTTGGAGGAGAAGCTGGACAAGATCCGGTCACCCAATCTTCAAAGCCAACAGCAGACTGTCGTCATCCTCAACGCCGTCGAGGAAACGCTTAAGGAGCAGGACACCCCGCGGACCCCTACAGGATATTTCGCCGCCCTGCTCGCCCTCCTCAACCAGTCGATCGCGAATGGCCAGATCAACAAGGACCTGACGCCTGCCGTCATCTACCTTCTCGATGTCATCACCCCGTATGCGCCCCAGCCGCTCCTTCGGTCCAAGTTCACCCAGATCCTACAGCTTCTCGCCCCAGTCCTGCTTCTTGCCGATGCTGAGGCGGCGCTGCTGAAATCGTCCGTCGGATGCCTCGAGTCCTTGTTGCTTGCCCAAGACGCGGCAGCATGGAAGCTTGCCACAAACGAGATCAGCCCCCGGCGGGCAGTAGCAGGTCTCCTGAACCTGTCGCTTGACCACCGGCCGAAGCTGCGCAAGCGAGCGCAAGAAGCCTTGAAGAAGGTCCTTCAGAACCCCCCCGCCAAGTCCTTCCCTCGACCACCCTGCTGCCGACCTTTGCGCAGAGACTGCCATGAGGAGCTTGGCAGAGCAGGCCAATAAGGCAGCTCTTTCTAAGAAGCAGAAGAAGGACACCGAAAACGACCCTGCGCTCATCCACGCCCTGCAACTGATCAAGACTATTACATCGGGCAGTGGCGGATGGCCAAGCAAGAACATCGAGTCTCTATGCGAGCTCCTGCTGAGCATCGCAAAGAGTGGCAATGAGCACATGACCATGGCTGTATTCGACATCTTCGAGATGATCTTTGGAGGTATGGCCGCTGACGAAGCTGCTTCTGCCAAACTTCCTCGCCTTCTCGAGATCATCTCCGAAATGCGTCCTTCGGCCAACGATACGCAGCTCCTGCCACCATGGATCGCCATTCTTTCGCGAGGTTACGAAGTCGCTGCTCAACTAGAGCCTGAAGAGACTTTCCAGAAACTCCCGGAGCTCTTCGAGATGGTCTCATCATTCTTAGAATCTTCGTCGCATAACATCAGAGTCTCTGCATCGGAGTGTCTCATCTCATTCGTGGCCACATGCGTGCCTAACCAGGTCATCCTCGAGCCTTCCATCTTCGACGAAAAGACTCTAGAGAAGATCGCAAAGCATGCCGAGAACCTGCTGAGTGTCAAGTTCCAGGCTGCCTGGATGGAGACCTTCAACGTGTTTGGTGCCATGTACGATTCTCTGAGGTGGCGAGCAAACCCGATGCTCTTGAACCTTGCTAAATCTGTTGGCGAGATCCGTGGAAACGATTCTTTCATGGGTAAGAAGGAAGCGGACGAGGTGCTTGGAAAGGCCATCAGAGCCATGGGCCCAGAAGCCGTTCTCAGTGTATTGCCTCTCAACCTCCTGAAGCCTGTTAAGGGGCAGGCAGGTCGAGCTTGGTTATTGCCGATTCTGCGCGACTACACAAGCAACACCAATCTGCAACACTTCAAAACCGAGTTCATTCCTTTGAGCGAAACCATGTTCCAGAAAGTACTTGACCATGGCGACGCGCCAAAGACTATGGAGACCAAGATCTACGAAACGCTTGTGCACCAGACGTGGTCGATCCTCCCCGGTTACTGCGATCTGCCACTGGATCTGGCGGTAGCTTTTGATAAGGAGTTCGCCGAAATGCTGGCCAATCTGCTATACCAGCAGGTTGATCTGCGTCTAGATGTTTGCCGGGCACTGAGGGCCCTTGTCGAATCCAACCAAGCAATCACCGCGATTGAGGAGGACGAAGAAGACATGATTCTCCAGAGCAGAGTTTCGAAGGAAGATGCTAAGAAGAACCTGACTTATCTCGGTACCTTCGCCAGTAACTTACTGGCGGTCATGTTCAACGTGTATAGCCAGACTCTGCCCCAGTCGAGGGGCCCCATCCTGCAAACAATCAATGCTTATTTGAGCATCACCCCTGAGAACGAGCTTGTGGAAACGTTTGACCGTGTCAGCGAGATGCTTGCGAATGCTCTGACTGAAGCCGCCAAAGAGCAAGAGGTCGCCGCCTCGTCTGTTCTAGCAGCCCGAGCTGACAAGAAGAAGAAGGAACAAGGACCTTCAACGAGCCAGACACTAATGGATCTTGTCATTACGATGTCTGCATATCTGCCGCGCCAGAGCTTTGCTGCACTCTTCAACATCGCGTCTCTCATTATTGTCAAAGATGATGACCCTCAACTGCAAAAGAAGGCATACAAGCTGATCCCGCGCTTAGCAGACTCTGAGAACGGGCAGATTGCGCTCAACGAACGATTCGACGAGCTGCAGGGTCTCTTATTATCCAGTGCTGAGAAATGCTCCGTGCCTGCTCGAAGAGAGCGACTTGCCGCCATTACTTGCATGATCCCATTCATCCCTGACACCTCATTGCATTTCATCCCAGCTGTTCTATCTGAGGTTGTGATCTGCTGCCGAGAGAACAACGAACGTGCAAGGACCTCGGCATTTGAGCTCCTGGTGATTATGGGTGAGAAGCTTGAAGAATCTGAGGGCAAGCCCATTCAAAACAACAAAATCCCGGGTATGCCAGAGGATGCTGCGCCAGGAAAGGCCAGCATCATGGAATATTTCACCATGGTTAGTGCTGGTCTGGCAGGTAGCACTCCTCACATGATCTCTGCTACCATCACCGCCATCACTCGCATCTTATACGAATTCCGCCAGTCGCTCAGCAACGAAATGCTTAGTGAACTGGTGTCAACACTCGATCTCTTTTTGACTTCCAACAACAGGGAGATCGTCAGGAGTGTTCTAGGATTTGTGAAAGTTTGCGTCATTAGCCTACCAACTGAAATGATGCTTCCCAAATTGGCCACCATGGTCCCGAACTTACTAGTTTGGTCGCACGGCCACAAGAGTCATTTCAGGGTAAAGGTCAAGCATATCTTGGAGCGCATGGTGCGACGTTTTGGTGTAGACGTTATCAACAAGCATTGCCCCGAAGAGGACCGCAAGTTGATCAGCAACATTCGCAAATCGAAGGAGCGCAGCAAGCGGAAGAAGGATGCCGCCAAGGGCGAAGGCGATAACGAAGATGACGAGCAGACCAACGGAAAGAAGAAGGGTCGGTTCGAGAGCGAATACGATGAAGCTCTGTACTCGAGTGACGATTCCGAGGCCGAGGACGAGTCGGACGACGACATGGGCGGTGCCGCATCCAGGAAAGGAAGGAAGGGTGGCAACACCTACATCATGGAAGATGAAGATGAGCCCCTCGATCTCTTGGATAAGAGAGCACTGGCCAGCATATCGTCTACCAAGCCCGTCAAGATGCGCCAAGCCGGCAGAACCAAGGCCAAGACCGACATGGACGGCAAGCTTGTCCTGGGACAAGACAGCGATGAGGACGACGCCATGGTCATCGACACGCCGGCTAACGGCGACGGTGATAGCGGTGTCGGCGCTTACGTCGCGGCTCTTCGCGGCAAAGACGTTGGTGTCCGTGGCCAGCGTGGCCGCCTCAAGTTTAGCAACCGTCGCAGCAACGATGACGACGAAATGGAGGTCGACGAGGAGGAAGTCGCTACCATCCGAAAGACAGTTAACAGGGGCCGTGGCAGCCCCCGGTCTCGCGGTGGCGACTTCCGAGGAGGCTCGCGCGGAGGCGGTGGCTTCCGAGGAGGCAGTAGAGGCGATTCTCGGGGAGGTGGCCGTGGTGGCGGCGGCTTCCGGGGTGGTAACCGAGGAGGAGGCGATTTCCGAGGAGGCAGGGGCGGCATTTCCGGAGGTGGTCGACGCTCTCTTGGTGAGGATAAGAGGCATGGGCCTTCTACCCGCGGCGGTGGCAAGGTGGAAAAGCCTGGCTTCAACCGACGAGGCGGCCGCAGGTAATGCGCACAAGGTCAGGGCCATGTTGAGTTGTTGATACCCATAGTCTATGACTGGCCCGAATTAGGGGCACCTTGTTAGATATCCCTCCCTGTCGACGTAACTTGGGTTCCTGGGGTTATTTCTATTCACGCATGTTTCCATATAGATCGTCTTTCTCTCTCTATCTGCCTTTTCGGGTCTATGAGGCTACTTGCTTGGTTTCCACTTTCATTGTAAGGAGTACGGGTACGGCGAAGGATACGAGAAAAACAAAAGTTTTTGAGGTTCATTCAAACAAAATGGAATTCAGTGATCCACAATGCTGATGCTGATTATATGTGTATGTACGTGAACGACGGGCATGGTCTTCTTTACACCCAAGAACTCCTGAACTCCCAAAATAGTACATCGTGTAACCGACCCCTCCCTGAGGAACTTGGTCCCTATCGTCGCAATTGCTTCTTCTTCGTACTCTCTCCAGAACTTTGGCGCTGCCTGCTTCCTTGAGTCTATTTGAACTTGCTGTAAATGACGGCGAAAATGAGAAGAACCAAAATGGTGATAATAGCAATCGTGATTATCCGATTTGTAGCCATCCTGCGTAATTTGTCAGCCAAACCTCTTCCTTTTTGTAATTTCTTCATTTCATATGGGAAGGGCAAGAGTCCATTACCTACGCGCCATGCCGCGCAGCGTCTTGACGCTGCGGTCGACGTAGCCCTCGCTCTCCATGAGCATGTTGCCGGTGTGGGAGATGCGCTCGCGCTGGGTGTGGAGGTCGGCGAGGGTGCTGGCGCCGATGGTCTCGGTCTCGTTGGCGAGGGCCTGCGAGTTGCGCAGGCGCTGGGTGCTGCGGTCGAGGCGGTCGGTGCCGCTGAGCAGCTGCTGGCGCTGCTCGGCCTGCGCGTCGGCGGAGGGGTCGTCCGTGTAGCGCGACCCGAAGAGGGCGGCGCGGTCGTCGGCCAGCGACCGCAGCTTGCGGCGGTACTTGTCGACGTCGGTCTCGAAGTTGCGGAAGCGCTGGTTGATTTTGGTGCGCGAGGCCGAGGGGATGTTGGCTTTTTCTAGGCGCATGGCTCCTAGCTGTTATGTGGGAAACACAATTGATTCAGTTAGTAATGCCATCTCTTATATATGATTCGAATTTCGGATTTCGGTGGCGGGACCAGATAGATGGCGATGATAATGATGATGGGATCGCTTCGAGGATTCTGTTCGTACCAGTTCATCGGCTTCCTCCAGCGCTCGCTCTCCCTGGTTGATGGCGGCCTTCCGCGGCTCGCCGCTCAGCTCGGGGATCTGGTCCAGCTTCTGCGTCAGGTCGGCCTGGACGAGCTTGAACTCGGCCTCGTAGCTGCTGAACAGCTCGGAGCCGGCGTCGGTGTCGAGAGGGTTGGCCATGATGGGCGGCGGCTGACTGCACGGCAGTCTCGATTCGTTCCGGGGTTTTAGGGATCGATCGGGGATCGAGGGGTTCGAGATTGATATTGTCGCCGAAATGCGAAGGCCTACGCGAACTGGGAAATGGGGAAAAGAAAAACCCAACTATCTAATCTGTTGCCTGGTGGTTGGGGTCGATGTTACTGGTTGGCGCAATGGGATTGTCATGTGTCGTTGTCGATGAATGAATGATGTAGCCTAGGTTACTTCAGTCGGGCGGACATTGCGGTAGGTGGAAGTATGGTTTAATCGCATAATACGGCGTCTCTTCACAGCTGATACTGGCATATTATGCACTATCTGGCAAAGCAATCGTTGACGCAGCAATAGCATTTACCTACAAACCTAGCGCTTGGTGCATAAGGATTGAACCCGCTGCTTGCATTGAAACAGCACCAAACTCCACACGGGTGATGCGAGTTCCTGACGGACCAACAGGGTCTGGCCTTACTCCGTACTTAGTCGAGATTGGATCTAGCCTCTTCCATTTCCCCAGCCACCAGCAGCCATCTTCCAGCTTGAGGCTTGCGCCAGAGAAGAGAACCATAAGCCAGCCAGCCACGTGCCCCACCATGGACTCCTGGCAGTAGAAAACTCGAACTTCTGCGCCGGCCGCTTGGGAACTTCTCTTTCCTTTCCTCTCCATGAAAGTTGACCCCCGGTGTTACAGAAATAAGGCTTCTTGTCCGTCTTCTCACGGACATGAAGTTGTATTAGCCGGGCAGACAAAGCATGGAGCTTCTAAGAATTGGATGTTAGGTGACTTTTGTCGCTTCTGAGTATTCGATCCCGTTGAGCGCCGACATTTCTTGAATGGAATTGAAGTGAAGTGAAGGAGTCGCAATGTGTGTGAGGACCACTAGATGCCATGCGATTTGATGCTATCTGCCAATAAAGTTAGCGCAACAGCAGCATGCAGTCTGTGCTGCCGCGTAATCGGAAGAGAATCGATAAGGGCGGCAAGCTAGAATTCCCAGCGTCCGTCCCCTTGTTCTTCTCCTATTGCATCTGCCCATGTAATCCTTCCTGCCTGATTGGAGATTTCTTTGGCGCGCAAGAATATATATTGTCGATCTCCCCCTTCCTGTTGGTCAGGGTCATGTTTTCTTGCGCGGCGTCGAATGGGGAATCGGGAAGAAAGGGCTTTCAAGTTGTGCCACCATCAACTTGCATTGGTGGTGGTGTTCATCGCTGACATGACCGTTTTGCCAACGTTGTAGAGGTATTCTTATCTCTGCGAATGCAGCATGACCGTCCATGCCGAAACAAAAGCGGCCCTGGACTCTTCACATGCTTTCTTTCATTAATTGAACTGAACAATCGGCGTCCGAGCGCCTGGGCAGTGCCCGTTCTGCCCGACCCGCGAAAAGGAGGTCGCTGGGTCCGACGATGGTAGCCTGCAAGCCTGCATGCCTGTTTGCCTGTTTCAATTCGGGGCAGGAGCTCTTGTGTCAAGCTAGTAGCAGTTCCAGCCTCCAGCTCCAGCTCCAGCTCCAGCTCCAGCTCCAGCTCCAGCTCCAAATTCCAGTCAGCAAGCTGTCGCGGTTCAGCTCCCTTTCATCTATCCATGTATCTTCATTCGAAGTCTACATACATAACATAAATCCATCTACCAATTGTACAACCACTACTGCAGTAGCGATCGTTCGTCCGACCATCCACAAAGCTTTTTGATTCGCCCAGGTCCAAGATGCATCGGAGCCAATCAATGTAAGTTTCCCCAGGCTTTATCTGGTGTCTCACAACTGCCATTGCATCATGATGAGGGCCCAGGGCCCAGCTCCATGCATGGCTAGGTCACGGTGGATGTTGTTAGCAGTCCTCCCGCCTCAGCTCTCGCCGCCATTGACGCGGGACGGTCATAATGCGCTGTACTACCTCGTATGACTATGAGTTGGGGCTCCTGCGACTCAGCTCCAGAATATTCACTTCACGGTTCACCGCCCTCCTTATCCATTGATCCATCCCTCGGCTTTTGCCTTTTCCTCGTGATCCGGACCCAGTACCGTGCCTTAGTCCCTAGTCCCCTTCCCAGCCCTGCAGTATTAGCACTTGGCTATATACGCCCGTTTTGACTCAGTCTTCAACGTTCCTCCCACCACATAGTCGAACTGATTTTTCCCCAAATGCCCATGACATCATCAACTAATTGGGTTCCCAGGAAGAAAGTCGCTATAGTCGGTAGCGGCTCGGCCGGTATAGCATCGCTATGGGCTCTGAACAGGACGCACCACGATGTATACCTCTATGAGGCCGCCGACCGGCTCGGCGGCCATACCAACACGGTCGAGTGGAAGCAGGACAAGTTCCGATGTCTTGTAGACACGGGCTTCATCGTCCTGAACGAGGCCACCTACCGTAAGCCCGCCCGACCGTAACCCGTGGCTTGTCCCTAGAGATGCGCGAAGGACTAACACAATACAGCCAACTTCATCAACTTCCTCAAGAAGGTCCGTGTGCCGACAATCCCGACGGAGATGACCTTCAGCGTCTCCAGGGACCGGGGCAAGTTCGAGTGGGCAGGGACCAGTCTGGATGCCATCTTCTGCCAAAGGTGGAATTTCTTCTCGCCCCGGTTCTGGAGAATGATATTCGACATCGTGCGGTTCAACCAGTTTGCCTTGGATTTACTCAAGATTGATGTTGATGGCCCCAATCCAGTCAAGACCAATGGTGTCAATGGTGTCGACAAAGAGGTCGTCGATGAGACGACCACCATTGGCGAATATCTCGACAGGGAGGGCTATTCGGAAGCATTCAAAAGCGACTACCTGCTCCCCATGACGGCGGCCGTATGGAGCACCAGCCCGGACAAGTGCAGCCTCGAGTTCCCTGCCGTGACATTGGTGCGGTTCATGTAAGTGAAGCTGGATTCAACCAACAATACTCATAAATCTAACTTGACTAGGTGGAATCACCATCTACTATCTACGGTTGCTGCGCGGCCAGACTGGCTGACCTTGGAGTATGGAGCCAAGTCTTACATCGATGCAGTTGTGAGAGGGTTCCCCTCTAACCATCTATTCCTCAACACGGCCGTCAAATATGTCGCCAATGACGATGACGGTCGGGTGCGCTTGCACTTCGAAAACGGCAAGATGGAGGCCTTCGATCATGTCATCCTGGCCACTCATGGAGACCAAGCCTACCAGATCATTGGCCCATCTGCCACAGCTGAAGAAAAGGCTATCATGTCGGCATTTAAGACATCCGAAAACACGGCGGTACTACATTCAGACACAGCACATCTCCCGGCGCAGCAGAAGGCATGGACCGCTTGGAACTACCTCACCCTCTCGAACCCGTGGACCGGCCGGGACGTCGACAAGGTGTCGTTGACATATAACATGAACATCCTCCAGCACATACCGAGGGGACCGTTCGGCGACGTACTAGTAACGCTCAACCCTCTCCAGGAGCCGAGGAGTGAGACGGTACAAGGACGATATTCGTATTCCCATCCCGTGTACAACCCCGAAGCAGTCCGGGCACAAAACCAGCTGCACCGCATTCAGAACAAACGTGGCATCAGCTATGCCGGTGCGTGGACCAAGTACGGGTTCCACGAAGATGGCTTCAGCAGCGGGTTGCAGGTAGCGATGGAACATCTGGGAGCGAAACTGCCCTTTGAGTTTGTGGATTCTACATACAGCCGAGGCCGCCAACCGCGGATAGGGATCAGGGATCATCTGTTGCGTGTGATACTTCTCTTGATCCAGGTGTTTGTGGTGCAGATACTGGAGCGAGTGTTTTCGGGGTTTACTACACCAACGAACGCCAAGCGCATCACGAATTCAACGAACAGGTCGAACAGGCGAGCAATGGTTAACGGGGACAGGAAAAGGGCATAACTTGGGTCGGGTTGGAGTTTTTGTATATATCATATCATGCACACATCTAGAATGAAAATAACAAGCATTATCTGTACAAGTAAACAGGGACGTTGGAAGGTGTCACGTCGGGTGGAATTGTCCGTCGTCCCATGTTGCAGGCGTCATCGAGTTGTTCAAGACCGGCTGTGTTTCGTCCCAGGCGGGCGGAACATAGTCGTCAGACTATGTACATATGTAGGTAAGTAGCCAATGCGCTCACTTGGTCGGCCTTTGCAGATTGCCAGACCCCGAATTTTTAAGAAGCTACCCCTGCAAGCCGGCTCCATTACTGGCCGGTACCCCAAAAATAATTCCCTCCCGGGCACAGCAGTATCTAGCAATCATCGAACGACATCACACCTTGGACGGCGACACCAATTGCCCTCCTTGAGAAAAGTTACGAACCCCGCCGTTCCGTTCGTTTTCGAAAGGCGACCGAGACGGAGCAATTGGCAGGCAGGCAGGCAGGCGACTGAAGCGACACATCCGACATAACCATCCAATATGAACAGCGCCTTCCCCCGAACGATAGCGGCGTCGCTGCGCAACACATTCCAGCCGTCGTCGACGGCCACTTCGAGATGGGCCTGCTCCTCGTGCCGGAGGGCGTTGAACGCCGGTCGCGGGCGGCAGCAGATTGGCGGTGCTCAACGGCGGACGGTCTTTAGTAGTGCGCAGAAGAAGGCGGCGCAGGATGCTCATGGGGCTCGGATGGAGAAGTTGCATGAGTTCTACCGGTACAAGAACCGGACGACTATGTAGGTGTGCTTCCTTGGAGTTTGGTCTCTTTTGGGCTTTCTGGGAACAGAGTCACGGAAGAATGAGAGAAAGAAAGAGAGAAAGGGTTGGAGCTGGCGGGGTCTCGTTCTCCGTCTGGGACGATTCCGGGGGAAGAAGATTTATACATGGCTACGGCGATCTAGCTGGACGGGAGGAGATATATTGCGGAAGCGAAAGCTTGAATGTTGGCTGACTATCATGGGGTTCGAATAGGTACTACACACTGAGCGTCATCCTGGGAACGGTAGCGTTCTCCTACGGAAGCGTACCCATGTACAAAATGGTAAGCCGACCCTCCAACCCTTCAACCCCCTCACCTCCCTCCGCCAGAACCCAAGAGGACTTGACTAACCCTCTCTCTCTCTTTCTCTCTCCCCCCAGATCTGCCAAACCACCGGCTGGGGCGGCCAACCCGTCCGCGCCCCGAACCACGGCGGCTCCTACGCCAGCGACGACCCGGACTTCGACCCGGCCTCCCGCCTCGTCCCCGTCACCGACGCGAAGCGCATCCGCGTCACCTTCAACGCCTCCGTCTCCGACATCCTGCCCTGGAAGTTCACCCCGCAGCAGCGCGAGGTCCGCGTCCTGCCCGGCGAGACCGCCCTGGCCTTTTACACGGCCACCAACACCTCCGACAAGGACATCATCGGCGTCGCCACCTACAGCGTCACCCCGGCCCAGACGGCGCCCTACTTCTCCAAGATCCAGTGTTTCTGCTTCGAGGAGCAGCGCCTCAATGCCGGCGAGACGGTCGATATGCCCGTGTTTTTCTACCTCGATCCGGATATGCTGAATGATCTCAATATGCGCGGCGTCGAGACGGTGACGTTGAGTTATACCTTCTTCAGTAAGTTCATTCCCTTCCTTCTTTCCTTTCTGGTCGGTCTGCCATAGAGCGGTTTGCACCAAGTATTGCAAGTTTGGCCAAGCAGGCCCGGTTGGTTGTTAATCGAGCTGTGTACTGACGGTAGAAATCACAGAGGCGAGGTATGATGATCACGGGAACTTCCAGACTGCTGTCGATAAATAAGCAGCAGACGGAACCTGGGCATAGCAGCTATACTTATATGTACCATAAAATATATTGTAACAGACGACGTAGGCATCGACGATAGATTAGATACCTAATGGCATGAACTGAACGTAATGAGAAATATGGTTTTCATATATACGCACCCCTAACCCAGGAAGGGGCCGAGGAGCTCAAGCAGACATACTACCTCCCCCTTAGTTTACATTTGCTTTCTCTGAGGTATGTACTGCCCATCCCCTTACAGAAGAGTGATCGCCGTATGTGCCAAACCAACATTATAGGATTTACCGAGACCGTTGGTATACATTATCTGCCTTACATACAACTCGGTATATACATGTTCCTTCTCCATTAGCTATCAAAAGGTCGCTGTCCAACAATGACGGTCCTGGGAGGTAGGTTAGTAAATCAAGAACGTATTTCAGGGGCATGGGTTCCTGGTAGATGAGGGCGTGGCTTTGGCTTGTTCTGTCTACTTACAATGGCACAATAGCATGGATCTGTAAAACAGACACCAGTCAGCAACATCGTTCTCTCATGCCGGCGAATGGGCAGATTTCAAGGGGTGACACTTACGTCAGGATTGTTAATATCCGCCTTCACCTCATACAGGAATTTCTCGATATCCTTGTCGCTGCCCCAGTCCACCAGCTTGAACAGCTTGCTGCTCATACCGTCGATGCCGTCCTCGAGGTCGCGGCGGCCCATCCAGCCGATGCGCTTCTGGCGCTCCCCCTTGGCCCAGGGGCCGATGGGCCCACCCAGACGTCGCTCGACGACGTGGTCGAAGCCGCGGGAACGCATACGGTCGGCGTGATCGCCAGCGGAGCGGATATCGATGCCGATCTTGGAGCAGGCGCGGTCCATGATCTGTGTCCAGCGGTGAAGGGCATGGTGCTCCCTCAGGGAGCCGTCGGGGCTCTCGAGCGGCACGTTCCACTCCTGCAGCTCGAGGAAGCCGCCCGGCTGCAAGTACTGGTAGGCCTGATCGATGAAATTTTCCCAGTTGGTGATGCCGAACGTCAGCATGCGCGCGTGGATGTAGTCGAAGCGCTGGTGGAAGGACCAATCCTTGGTCGCGTCGTCGATGTAGAACGTGCAGTTCACCGGCACATAGTCAGGTTGAATGGGTGACAGGTCCGTCCCGATGACCTGTACGTCCGGATTTTGGTTGGCGAACTCGATCGTCCAGTCTGTTGGTTGCCGCCATGATCATGTAAGTTACGGGACCGAATAGTCATCGTGCATGCCATTCATTCAAAGGGTTCTCAGGCGAGCGTATACAGAAAGAAAAAAATAAGAAAGAGAGTGTAAAAGGGTGGTTGCATACTGCCAGTACCGCAGCCGACATCGAGAGCATGCGTCACGTTGATCTTCTGCAGTGGTGCGAGATGGAGGCGGCCACCAAGCAATTCCATCCACAAAAGGTGCTGCAGTTCTAGGCGATCCATTTCCCGCTGCAAGCTGTGTGTCAGCTGTTGTGCGACTTGTCTATGTCGGTACCTGCATATGTGTAACGTACAATGTCATTCGGTAGATGGTACTTATCATTGGAGCTCTGGTATCGTCGGCCATACTCAAATCTAAATTGGTAATCCGATGTGCTTATTGACGTTGACATGCTGGACGCGACGGCATGAGTGGTCAGCCAAGTTTGTCCCCCCATTGGCTTTTCGCGGGGGCGCATGGCCTCCTACGGCTCAAGGACTCACGATGAGATCTCGGAGCCAATTGCGGAGTCCGAGTCCGAAAGGCCGGAGTCGACCTCGAGGTCGCTCAATGTCTCGACCGGGTGGATTTGGAAAGGGCTGAGGATGTTGGCCGGAGGCAGCTCCGAGGCCGAATGAGAGGATTGAGGGTCTGCATGTGCGAAGACATTCTCGGGCGGTCGGGGGCCCTGTTCATCCATGTTTTTTGACGCGGTAGCGTTGTTCCGCGGGCCGGCAGATCAGGTAGCAAACAACAGCAACAGCAACAAACCAAGGGCAGGTTTGGCGGCATATGGGGAAAAAGGAACAGAAGAGAGGAGAGGAGACACAAGCTAGCAAGCCGGGCTCGGAAAACGGGGATAGATGGATGGTATAGGGCCCCCAGTACGTACTCTTTACGGCGTGGACCGAAGAAGCGTCAGGCGTCGCTTTCTATCCCCGGCCGTTTCCCGTTCCTATTGAGTGAGCAAGTCCCAACCAAGACGGGGATGGGGGCGGACGACACTGGATCCTGGGCGCAAACTGCCCGCTCTCCTCCCAGGATCAGGATCCATGCCCCCTGGTCGGTTTGGATAGCGCAGCTGAGCTAATACTTGGTAAGGTGCGAAAAAAAGGAAAGGGAAAAAAGAGCTCAGCTGAGGAATCGAGCTAGCAACGGCCGCCATTCCGCCGTTGCAGTGAGTCGGCTCGACTTTGGCCCATATTGGCCTGGTTCGTGCCGACCCAATAGTCCATGTTCCCACAGATTGCCATATCCGACGACTTGTGCTTATGTAGGGCCAAGCTGTCGATGGATGATAAGACCCAGACGGGCCGACGGGAAGGAGGAGGAGTCGGCGGAATCACATGAAGTGACTGGTTGAGATGACGTTGCAGAAGAGAGGAAAAAAAGCAACGACAACAACTTTTCACTTACACATTGTTTCCTACCGGATTGGGGTGGGAACGAGCCCTTTTCCAGCATGCAAATTCCGGCGGCCGCGCGGGCCTGGCTGCATGGAAGGTAGGTACATCTCATGCACCTACCTAAGCGAGAGGGAAGAAGGATGCCGAACGCACCAATGGCACCCTCGAGCCAAGGGAGGGCCAGCAGATGGCGAGCTGCGGGTGCAAGAAAATAACCCCCCGACCTGCATCCTGCATTGGAAATGGGTATGTGTAGGTAGTGGGAATGGGTTCGATACCACCCACACACACCTTTCTTTGCATGTGCATATGTCAGGTCAGGTATGCACTTTTGTTTCACCTTTTCACGGGGTTTTTTCGAGGTCCTGCAGAGGGATAATCCGTCCCTGTTTCCCGAAGCAGAAGAAAAGAAAGTTCTCGAAGAAGCAAGTCTACCACGTTGATATGTAACTTCTGGCGGCAGTTGCGATACGCTTCCACTTATCAAATACCGGTATGGATGTATGCCACTTGACAAACCGCCCCGCTTCTTGAAACATTGGGAAATCAGCACCACCTTGGCAGGGAACGGCCTAAATTTAGGTACTTCCGCATGGTTAACCGTTCCTCAATGCTAGCAACGCCGAGCAAAGGAACGTCGCCCTCTAAAACTCGGCAATATACCCTACTTACCATCCCGAGCGCTTCGGATCTGTCGCTCATTACCCGCCGTGTCCGCAGCAAGGGAGCGATGTGACGGCGGGCAGAACTGACAGGAAAAGGGAGGATGCAAGGGCGCTTGCCGCGCTGAACTGCTGGGGTAAAGCCACGCGGTCAGCAGGGTATTTGGAAATCATCCAGAAGGAATGAATGGGCCATCCCCACCCACATCGCATGTTAAAGTAAACTGTGCCCCCCCAGTAGGCCGAGGTGGTAGGGTACATAGGTAGCGCGGTAGGCTGTAGGTTAGGTGCTCACTTGTGATAATGCACCTTGACTGCGCTGCTGCACCTGCAGGCTAACCACCCGTGGCAGAGTGGAATACGTCCCATTGATTGGCCTGGTCTCTGAACCGCTGGTCACCCCTTACTTGGTTTCTTTCATATCGAGAGATTCGGTGTCAATATGTAATTCGTAATCTCGCAGGCCGTCAACCAATCAGTCAAAAAGGAAGGAAGACAGGCGTTGCCTCGCCTCGGCGGGATCCCATTCCACCAAGACACGATGCTTTGACTCCTCCATCTTAATCTGTACCAGAGGCTCCATGGCTTGTTTTTCTTCATGTGTAAGAAGATGCACCCTCGTCTTCCATAGATCTTCTTTGAGAATGTCGTCCTTGGCCGTCCTCTCCCCAAAGAACCGCTCGTCTAGGTAGGTCCAATAGATGGCATCGAACGCCCAACTCTTCCTGGCAGCATAATTAAGCCAGAAGCGGCCCGTCTCCCAACTCTCCCGCATATACGCCGACAGGCTCGGGGCTTCGGGGCCAAGACCCCCTAACTCATCCTCCGCCTCCCCCATCGCCGTAAGCCATGTCCCCAGGCGTTCGTCGTACTGGCCGCTCCAGTCCTCGAGGTCGTCTTCCCACTTCTCAGGCGCCTCGAGCAGAAGCCACCAGGGCGGGTCTAGCGCGAACTGCGTCGGTCCCACGTAAGCGAACTCCCAATCGATGACCCCGAGGATTTTCTCGTTGGCTTCTTCGTCCACGAGGATGTTGGCGGGCCGGAAGTCTTCGCCCCAGAGGCGGAAGGAGCCCGTGCCGCTCGGCATCGGTAGAGTGGCACGCTGCGAGGGGGCGGACCAGGTGTCCTCGGCAAAGCCGAAAGCGGACAGGCGGCCCTGCTTGGCCAGTCGGCGAAAGAGTTGGCGGGCGACGTACTTGGTCCGGCAGTCGTCCTCCGATTTAACTATGTCGTTGTGCTGGAAGAGGAGCGTGGCGATCTGCATCTCGGCCAGCTGAACATACCACTCGTCGGCTGTTGCGTACGTCTTGTGCTTAGGAGGGAAGACGGACCGGGGAATGTTGGACATCTGCACCATATTGTTCATGTTCAGGGTCATGGGCCGCTCCGACACGTCGTAGACATTGGGGCGTGTTTCGACGAGCGCCCCGATTCGGGAGAAAGTCGGTTGTGCGAGCTGCACTACGCATCGAGCCACCTTGAGGTACATCATCTTGAGCCTGTCTGCTGGGATGTTGCGATCCAGTATCGGCCTCTCGGAAGGGTCCTCCTGGGGGCCCCCAAGGACATCGCTCATGTCTCGTTGAGACTGGAGGTCTTGGAGTATCATGAACGGCCCGAAGTCGGGATCAATGCCATGGTGATAGACCGCTGGGACAGGAAGCTGAGTCTGCTCAGCTAAGTACGTAGCAATCGCAGCTTCCCCAAGTTTTGTCTCGGTAAGGAAGGCAGATAGGTTGGGCAACGGCACGCGCAGGACGACATTGGTGGAAGAGCCTTCGACTTGCAGAGGATATAACACGTTAAATCCACCGGCCATTACCTTGTTGACAAGGGACACGCGTTTTCCATAGATTCTCCCGGCAAATTCAGTGATCTTAGATACAGGTGTTTCTCGAATATGGGCGATCGCCGCATCGTAAGTGTCATCATTGCGATCCCATGCAAGATGATCTGAGTCTTGTCGAGCTGCCATTTCAAATCGTGTATGAGAAACTTGAACGAGGATACAAATACTGGTAGGGACAGAATGTGCGGTAGAGCCAGATATTATGGATTTAAACGAGCCCCAGAATTTGTATTCTCCAGTGCTTACCTGCCTTTGTGTTACATGACGATGCTGAGCACCTACTTCGACGTTGGCTCTAATCGCAGCTGGAACGGGGTCGCATCGCTCTGCAAGTGTTTATTGGAGCACTGCAAGATGACCCGACATTCTCAATTCGGGTCAAGTGTGTCAATCCGCGGACATGACGCCAACAACTATTGCGGGCCCCTTTCGAATATGTAGGGTCCATCAGTCAAATGATACTCTGCCCAACGCCGCCGTGCCATGGCGCTCTATAGCCTGTTCCGGGGGCTGATTCCTTTGACCACCTGAGATGACCACAGTTAATAAGAAGCACGGGAACCACTCAAACCAAAGGCAAGAACCAACAGGAAATAGATAACTCTGCTTTATGGGTTTCACGAGAACATCACGAGAGGCCCAACATTATTGATGTTTTCAGACTTTCAAAGCCGCAACGCCCATGCCTCTATCTGACTCGAAACCAAAGCTACGTTTTTCGTAACAGCAAGATAAACATTATATCATGGCACTTAACATTCCCTAATCCGTACAGGACGGCATGGCATGGTGGGAGCGGCGCTGTCGCCATCAAGGGGATAGATATACCAACATGAACTACGAAGTCGACCACTCTACGCTTACCAGATTACCTCTATTCACCGTACACTTCGTTAGGCTTCAATAGAACGTTCAATCAAGTGTAGTGGTGAATGCGAGACAATGGCAAGTCTAGTTGCATTCGTATACAAGGTGACTGCTCGTTGGATCAACTTACGAATGCCTTCTCAGCTAAAACACGGTCCTCGACAGCACAACCAATGGGCGATGAGGGGACGATCACAGGCGAGTCTGGTGAGGCAGCCCGAGCCCGAGGCTCCTTGTCGTATTCCATGCTCGTGTCCGGATCCAGATCAAGGGAGTTGTCAAACAGCGATGTCATGAGGCTCTGATCGTTGTCGAATGAGGCTTTGGCAGGTGTGGGTTGGTGACGGCGCCCACCCTCGATCTCGGGCGATCAAGGTTCTTCGTCATCATTCGAGGCGACCGAAGCCTCGACGAGGTCCGCCTCGGTGGAAAACTCAGAAGAAGCAACGGCGGGTGTGATGGGTGGCGAAGAACAGAGTCGCGCGTTGCTCTCTTCCCAGGGATGCCAAGTTGTGCTACAGCCTGCTGTCATCCCCTCCATCAATATCAGTAGTAGACAGCATGGATTGATCCGACAAGACTTGCTAGTCTACTATGTATACAACGCCACTAGAATCCGCCAAGTGCTACGATCTGCAGCGCAGCCTATAGAAACATTCTAGGCTCCTGGGCATTATTAACAACGTGGATTTGAAGGAGTCGGTTATTCTAGAATCCAGACAACAGGGTGTTTTTACGCCGGATATTACTCTCCTTCCCATCCACTGGTAAGACACTTCTAATCAGCAAGCTGCCACACTCAAACATGACTGCCATCCACTCAAAGAATGCGACCGCTCATTATCAGATCTTGATCTGGAAGTCATGTCCCGCTGCAGATTAGCACAACAATTACCAGTTCCTTCGGCAAGTCCTTCAACGCGGGAAAATGGCCCGTTTCGGGTTCCTAGGAAACGACATCATCTGCAGCTGTTAGGGGGCAGCGGGCGATGTGGAATCTCTTCTGTGCTCGGCATCGAGGAGTACCCAACATCTATGACCAAGTGCACAATTAATACAAGTGGCATATGCGGGCTGCCTTCGCTTGCGGCACTGCTCTCACTGCCTGCACGTCACGAGAGGCAAAAAGTACAGTCGAGTTGATGACTGCAAAAAGAGAATCTCGTATTGCTTAGATGCCCACTACTGGAATCGAACCAGTGATCTCATCATTACTAGTGATGCGCTTTACCACTAAGCCAAGCGGGCTTTCGAGGGTGTCCTCTTCGATTGATGAGTGGCAAATGCTTATTTCAGTTTATAAAGTGTGGTTGGCGACAGGAGAGTGGTATCCATTGCAATGCATGCATAATATGATCCAGAAAAGAGTCGGTCAGCTGTGGTGGTGAGAGCTTTGGTGGACAGGACATAATCTGGTAAGCCACAGCGTGGAGCTCAACTAGCGTGGCTTGGTGTGGCTCAATAGTCAGAACTGCCCAGCCAAAAAACGGCACCCACCACTCCAGAAGTTAGGGCACACCACACAAGGGCGGAAATTCCGAATCTCTGCCAGTCTCCCTGTGAACTTTTTTTCTCCGCCTAAATCCAAAAAGCTGCTGTCCATTCCGCTACTTCACCTCACGAACGCAACCCGACCAGTCAACACCCAACGTCACGTTCGACTAACCGACAGCAAAAATGACCAAGCACTTGGCTTCCGGTACGTTTTGGTCACTGCTGCCAATTGACCTGGTTTTGCGCAATCGTACTGACATGGCTGTGTTTCTCCAGGCACCGCCAGCTCTCGACGCAAGTCGAGAAAGGCTCACTTCTCTGCCCCTTCTTCGGTGCGCCGCAACATCATGAGCGCTTCCCTGTCCAAGGAGCTCCGTGAGAAGTACAACGTAAGTTGAACCTTGTGGGTCTGTACAATTGCCAGCATCCAACTCACAAATTTTCTCTTGCAGGTCCGCAGCATCCCCATCCGCAAGGATGACGAGGTCACCATCGTCCGTGGCGGTGCCAAGGGCCGTGAGGGCAAGGTCACTTCCGTCTACCGTCTCAAGTACGTGATCCACGTCGACCGTGTCACCCGCGAGAAGGTCTCCGGCCAGTCCGTCCCTCTGGGCATCCACCCCTCCAACTGCGTCATCACCAAGCTCAAGCTTGACAAGGACCGTGAGGACATCCTGGAGCGCATCAAGATCGGCCGTGAGCTCCGCAAGAAGCAGCAGTCTTAGACGCCTGTTGCTATTGCTTAGCTGCAGCTGCAATGACAACTCTCTTCCGTTCTTCTACAACGATTACGAGATTAGCCGGTTTACGACTACGAGGAATGACCCGCTTGTGGGGATGAAGCAGCGCTGCGTTGCGAACACTTCGATGGGCAAGGTACAAAGGGAAAAGGATACCACTGGCGTCTGCGGAACGGACTACTCGGCTCCTCGGCTCCCCAAAAGGTCATTGGAAGCAACTCGAGGAGACAGGGTTTGGCTTTGGCTTGGGTTCTCCAGCATTTAGATGCCACAACCACTACGACAAAAAAGAGAAACATTTGCACACACAATGGCCATTTCACTCGCTCCCACCATAGCCTGTGAAATGCTCCATGGGAGGTTCAATCCCGAAGCCTGCTTCATTGCTCGCTTGCTTGGCACCGACCGTGACTTGACTTGACTTTTAGCTGGCTTCTTGACATGACTGCTTCATCTAGTTTTCTACCTACTACATCGAGTACTCGATTCGGCCCAGGCATGAGATCTTAATTGATCGAAAACATGTACCCCTGGGCTGGCTTCCGGTAAGTGGTCGTGACATGGCTGATATGTATCGTACCACCGCCAGGATATCTACTCGTTGACCAGTAAACACCCGTGGTCTTCGAGTTATACGACTGGCGAAAAGTAAACCAAAAAGCGGTCCAATCTATGAATCATGGTTCCGTAGGCTCGCCTGCAGACTTTCTCTGCAGACTTCGTGTCAATGAGGCTGGAAGTTTGATGGTGAGGCACATTTACTTACACCCACTCCTTCGGAGTGGAAGTTATCAATAAACAAAAATTATTCATTCTTGGATCATGATGTTTCTTGCTGGCGTGGACGCAAGCCGCCTTATTGGCTACATTGTGAAGTGATATGTCTCCTATCTCCTGTGAACAGTGCTCTGATTCGCGTCTCCCAACTGAAGCCCTTGGGCTCGGTCAAGCATAGGGAGGGAGCTCAACAACAGCATGTCCGTTGCGTCACAATATACAAACCTTCAATGGGAATAATTCCGACTTTGTCTCACCGCATTTAGAATAATTGGACAAGTTTGTTCACTGCATTAATCTAGCTCTGTATCTGCCATCCACCTGACAACTGGCTCAAGCCAGACTATCATTATATAGCTATAAAGTCAATTGCGTGTCTCTATGAACTAGTACCGAGTTTGCTGAGCTGAGCTGAGCTGAGAATGATCCTCGATACCTCGCACATGGTGGTTAGCCACGGCTCTGCTCGTGTGCGCAAACCTTTCCTCCTAATCTCCCTTGACAACAATGCAACGCAAAATAATAAAATGCTACGGCCTCTCGCAACCATGGGCCTTTGGTCATACAGATGAAGCTAATTGTACAAACGATGATGGAATATCCGATGAAACGTGGTTTCGTGTATACCTACCTCCTTGTCAGGGCGGGTCCAAATCGAATGGCATCGTGAAAGCCAAGACTGTCCGTCTCATGCTCGTGGTAGGAATCGATAATTGCTGAGTTGATGGGTGCAGTCATATTCACCTTCCCTCACTGCCAGTTGATGCCCCGTCTCTCGGCATCGCGGAGCATTCGCTGATGCAAGTCGGCAATATCGTCCTGCTGCTTGAGAGTCTGCTGCTGGGGTGGTCGATTCTCTCCGACCTTCTCGGCAGGCATACCAATGGGGTCCTGCTCAGCTTTCCCCAAAAGGGAACGTGTTGCGTGCCCATTGGCGTTGACAAGAGCTGGAGCGAGTGATGCTGTACCGTGGCTGGACAGAGGAGGGACATAACCAGTTGCAGTGGTCGAAGATACTGTTCTAGGTACAGCAACCCCGCTGGCTGTACCCTTCTTCAGCATGCTGTGCCAAAGGTCATTGCTGGATTTGTTACTACATCTGATTAGTTTCTGCAGAGTATTCAATGAGCTATGGGACAGCACACACCTTGATCGATCAGGGATACGGCGACTGGGCGAGGGAGCCTTCTGATCACTGGTCGGGGCAGCAGACGACTTGGTGCCATTGCTGGCTTTGGGTGTCTGGGCGCACTCCAGTGGATCCCGAGTTTCTGGGTTGATGATTGGGACAGCGTGACTGACCTTGCCGGAGCCTTTGTCTCCGCCAGCATGGAACGGATCGCCTGTAGTCTTCTTCGGCTTTGCAAAACCGAAATCCACTTCAGGGCGGCCAGTCGGAAGCATTCCCCTGAGTTTCTTGCGTTGCTCAGAGTCAGGAGCCACCTCCTTGGTTGGCGTGGGAGGATAAAAGTCTTTCCCATCGAACTTGGGCAGGCCTGAGCCTTTGATGGAGACCTGGCCCCAGTAGATATGGCGAGCACGCTTCTCCTCTTCCGTGAGCTCTCGTGCATACACATAGTCGGCGCTACGAGCTGCTTGAGGAGTGATTCCCCGAGGAAGCACTCCGACCAAGTACGGGGTAGCGTAGCTACTGGTGCTCACAGGATGGTGACCAAGTCCAGGATGAGTCGGAGGTCTTGCGCCAGCAACGTAAGATCCAAAGTCCTGCCAAGGGCTCTGTTGGGGTGGGAGAAAGGAGCTACCACTCTCCAGTTGCATGCTGTTATGCAACATTGAATTCGTGTTAGCCTCGATACCAGCTGGGTTTCCCATTGACAAGGAAGAAGTGCGTGAAGGCCCAAAAGAAGAAGTGATAGCAGGAGGTATGAACGACGAGCTCGTCTTAGAGTCCTCACCAGCCATACTCAAGCGTGCAACAAGGGCGTCCAAAGCAGCCGAAGTATCATTACCCTTAGACGAGTTGATTCCAGCAGCCTGGCGTCGTTCCTTGACTGTGCGAGGGCGAATCTGGTCCATGGACTGTGTATGGGCCAATGTAGGATTGCCTCGTCTACTTGAAGTGGCCGAGTTGTCCGGTACCTGAGGCACTGATACATCATCACTCTCTTGCATGCTCGACTCACGTGAGGGTGTTTGGCAAGGTGCAGCTTCTGTTCCAGACTTTGAAGTCTCGTTGGTGCTCTTGGCGTCGCTGCCACTGTATTGAGATGTCTCGAAATGCATCTGCATACCACAGTTGTGCTCAAACTGGACAATCAACTGGCGAATGGCTCCAACCTGGTCCTTGGTCTTCTCCTCGTCAATCTGGTGCTTATTGTATTGCAACTGATCCTCGTAGTACTTTAGTTGAGAGCGTAGAGAGCCAAGCTGGACTTTGGTGATATCGCTAGGCTTGATCGAAGACGGTGGAGGTTTGGCACTAGAAGGGAAGTGGCTCGATGCAGATGATTTCGAAGCCCCTTGACTTTGCGGAGCAACCGGCTGCGGCATTGCAGCACTGGCAGTCAAGGGCATGCTAGTCTGAGCAGGCATGACATGAGGACTGGGCAAAGACGAGACCGAAGATGGCTGAGCAAATGATCCAACACGAGCAAGCGCTGGGTGTCCAGGAAGTCCAGGATGTACCGGGTGTCCAGCAAAGCCAGGAGGCAAGCACGGGCTTGGCGTCATTGGAGGGAGCGGACTCTGCATGTGGCCAGATCCCATGGGAGGATATATGAAGTGTCCGTTGTAGTAGAATGGCCTGTTCTGGTCAAACTGCTCTGGAGGCGATAGCTTCAGCGGAGCCGGCTTTGGCTTTCTTGACTCCTGTCGGTTCTCAGGCTTCGATCCAGTTGTGGGGTTTTCTGATTGCTGGGGAGCTTGAGCTTGTGGCATGGCATTCTGAGATCCACTAGCCATAGCAGGCATCTGCATAGGGGGGTAGGGCATCGAATACGGAAAGCCCATGCCGCCAGCCATTGGGTGGGGGTAGAATGGCATATGACCAGCCATGGGAGGGTACATTGCAGGAAAGCCTGGGTACATAGGCGAGGCCATGGGAGGCGCCATGACAGGTGGTGCAGTTTGGCAGGTTGCAGGATCAGCCACCGGCACCTGCTGATCAATTTGGCTGCTCTTGCCGATATCGTTGGAGTCGATTTCAGAATTAGGTAGGTCCTTGTCCCACTTGGCCGTGGGAGATGCCGTTGATCGAGTGTTGGGCACAATCCGACCACCCGCTGTCACTCTAACATGTGTAGGAGAAACGACGGCCTTGAAGAAACGCTGGAATCCTTCGCTTTGCTGTGCAGCAAGACCAGTCGGAGCAGACAGAGGCTCAGTGCGGTCAGGCTCGTTGCGACGTGGAGGCTTGGGGTCTGATGTGGCATCTCCGTTTGTGACTGAAGGACGCGGAGGAGCCTTTCGACCTTGAAACAGGACTTGGTCCTCGCTGTCGGTAGAGGACGCTTCCTCTTTGATCTTCTTGGGGCGACGTGACATGGCGACGTTGGAACTGTCACTCAGAATGCTGTTTCTTCTGAAGCCTGTGACAATATCGGCTACACCAAATTAGCAATGCTCTAGAGGATGAGAATGAAGATGAAAAATAAAAAGAATCTTCTTTTCAATTCCTAAGGCAACAAAGATAAGGGAAAGTTGACTGCAGAACAAAAAACTATATGGGATGGAAGCTGAATGCAGGGTGATGGGTGTATGTGAGTTGCAAGTGAGATGCTTGGGTGAAAGTGAGAAATGATGGTGAGCTTCGGTTTGAGACAAGGGCGACAATTGGGACGTAGGGTCTCGATGGAAAAGAATTGTGAGTTTGAGAAGAGAGCTCAAGTTCAATAAAAGCCGAACGATTGTTGTATGGTCAAAGATGGGAAAGACTTGATCTGGGGAAAGGAGCCCAAGTTGTGAATTTGGGAACACCACTAAAACGGCTTGACAAAAGCGGCAATCTTTGCCTTACTTACCAACATCTGGGTTTTTCTGCACTCGGTCCAGAATATCCTGGCAAGGGCGTATGTCTCGTAGGTCGAGCAGCTCGCTCGCCTTGTACTTCCGAGTGGTCATGGCCCGGGTCAGGTACGCGAAGAGGTAGTAGCTTCGTTGCTTGTTGGGGCTGCGCCAGTAGAAAAGCGTGGGATACGACCGAGTGTGCGAAGGGTCGCGGCTAAAGCAACCAGAAATGGTGTGGATAACGGACCAAACCTGAACAGACAGTCTGTGATCGTCAGCAATGAGCCTTTGCGCCTCCAACTGCGACGAAATGAACTTGGGTAAGTTGTCAGGGAGAGAACAAGCGAGATAGTCAAGTGGCAAGTCGTTTCGGATGACGATGTGATGGCATCGTTTGTGATTTTTGAGGTAGAACTTGATCTCTACAAACTGGAATGCAGTCAAGCAGTCGTCCTCGACCTGGTTTGTCCGCAGCCGCTGGTAGAGCTTCTTGATGAGTGTTCTGCGAGGAGCCATGGCCGTCACGGAACGCCTGTCCCAGTGCCGACTCCCAAAAAGCAATCGAATGGTGGAAGAGGGTAATGTTGAGGAGATTGTTGAGTGAGGTGCGATTGTGGTCTCAAGATTGGTGGGTGACATCTTGAAAGACATGGTGTAGGACTGCAGTCACAGAGGGAGGGTGCTCGCCGAAGCCAGACTTACCAAAAAAGAAGTGTTCGGCGAGCCGGTAGCGAATGGTAGACATACAAGATCTTCCAATGGTCTGAGGCCCTGTCTACGGAGGCGACAAGTGTGTGCAAAATTGAGAGAGAGTGAGAGATAGATGAAGTCGGGTAGTTCGGTTGGTAAGACGGAGATGAGCGTGAGAGACGATGGACGTGGTGAAAGGGTGATAGAAGATGGGATGGAATGGTCATGCACATGTAGCCAAGGTTAAAAGAAAAACTGGCAACAGGACCTTGCTGTCGAATGCGACTTCCAAAGGTGAGTCCGCCCGAAGAAAGTAGATGATTTGGATGTCCAGAGTGCAGGAGCGTTCCACGGTTCGTGACCACGGGCAAATGTGGACCGGGCTGCTTCCCCCAGTGAGGTAGGTAAGTATGTTTTTTGTCCAAACGTGGTTGCTCTCCCTAATCCTGGACTTGTTTATTTGACGACTGAAATCACACCGGCAAGGGGGCGAATTGAGAAGTAATACTGGAATCGGAAGCTGCTAGCATCTATGGTGAATGGCCCCCCTTTTCAGCAATGACAACCCGGCTTTTTACAGCCTGTAAACAAAGTTAATGGGCACCGCAGTGAAAAGTCTATTCCTATGTACATAAGGCAAGTCTTGATGATGACCAGAGTATGTGAAATATGCTTTTGTTGACAATTAACACTACATTGACATTGGCATTTACCGCTGCTGATAATGGTGAAATGGATGTGAGATGGATTGAACACCTTCACTAGGTCTGTTGGGGGGATATTCGAGGCCTTGACACCAATTGCAGACTGATCTCATATGAACGTGTTCCGCACCTATTTCCCAAAAGCTTGAAGATGATCTTTATCCCTTATATCTATTACAGCGACGAAACCGCAAATTTCTCGACAGTCGAAAATAGTACTTTTTGCCCAATTTACTTCTCCTGGGGAGTTACCCCTATCCCCCCTTTCCAGATTGGCCGCATATCGGGCTACGCTGAACCTATGTACTTTAGGGGCTCCAGCCCATGACTACACATATCTCCTTAAGAAAACTGACGAGTCAACCACACCCGTATCCAGCAGAATCCAATCCTTCCCGGTTATCTTGAAAGCCTTGCCCCCATCCAACCACAACTCCCCTTCGTAGGGCCAGTATCCTTCCGTGTACGCTGCCCGGGATTTCCCTTCTACAACCTTACCCACTCCCACTCCCATCGGATCTCATGCTTCGTCAGGATGTCCGCAGCCGCCTGGCCGCCGAGCAGAGCATCCTCTCACCATCTGCCGCTTCGGGGTGAAGCGAGGCCCCGATCACCACGCGCGCCACGTCGCGCACGACTTCGGCAGTCGCCGGCTAGGTGGCCGTTCAAGCCGGTGATCAGGACCTTGGTGGTCATTTTTTGGGTTGTTTCTTGATAACACCTTTTCTTGCTTCCAGCTGGAATTACAGCATGCAGTAGGCACTGTATGTTAGGCCGGATGGGATTTCCGAGAAATGGCCGGTTTTGGGGCTGAAAACATGTACATATGTATGTTTTGGAGTTTCTCATACGATACTTACTTGAAAGACCGAATCTTAACGACGATGGGGTGAAGTGTAGTAGACTGAAAAGAGGTATGTAAGTTGACAGCACCCTGCGTACGACGGGCTAGCTCTCGCTAGCTTGACATCCCCGACATCATGGCGGGCGGAGGAAGGTTGATCTAAGCTACAAGATATAAGTGCGGGTATCTACATCTATTCGTCTGCCGCTGGAACTGGTGCTACCAGAAACGGCAGTGATCCCAGGTTGGCCCACCTCTCGAAGTAGAGATTAGTCCCAACCCCAGCAAGCGACAATCCACCCTGGTCTTCAGACAGCGGGTCTTGGTATGTGGTATCCCCATGCCCCCTCAACGGCGAAAGCGCTGCTTTTGGTATAATATCTACTTCCGAACATGAGAGACAGGCCAGTTTATTCCATCAGATATCATATCCAACGGAATCACCATTATAACAATGGCACCAAGTAATCATCACTGATATGTACCTTACAGTACAGGACAACCTGGTAGGAGCAGCGCTTTCGCCATGAAGGGGATGATCTTAGACACATACGGTCGAGCCTAGGTAAGCAGTGGCTTGAACCAGCCATCGTCATCGCCGACAACATTAGTGATACAGGAGCGAGCAGCGGTTGTCGGAGTTTGAATAACACCAGGAACCCCTCCCTTGGACACAGAATATAATACACGTAGACAACGAAAACTCCGATGCCAACCTACTCATCACCTAGAGGCAAAATGACCAGGCTGGTCTCATAACCGGCTAATTCGGTCAAGGAACGCGATTTTGGCTGTATGCCAGCTGGACGCTGCATCACGACTGCCGGTGTGGTATCCTAGACTATGCTAGGTACTTATGAGCCTATTCGCCCAGCACTAGGTAATGTTGTGTTACCTACTGTGCATCATACAGCATGTATCGTCATCCTAGTCATCGGCAGCCGGTACATACCGAAACGTGAACTGCAGCTGGGCCGGTGTGCCCTTGGATTCTACCGGTTGCCATCCGCGGCAAGGGTCCTAATATGCACATTCCTTGTTGATCGCATCCAAGATGCCTAATGGTGTAAAAGTATGTGATTGGAAGTCAGAAAATAACCGTACATATACAACATCTCTCTGTATGCAGCGTAGTGTAGCATACATATCCGCGGGGTGGCTGGCCACGAACGATAACCATTGTCATGCCTACATAACGCATTGTCAAACCTAGCGTCCGCCATGCCTCCGCCGTATTAGGACTGCTTCGCGGAGAACTTTGAAGGGAATCATCATGTGCTTCTTTCCGACGCAATATGGTATATCCCGATTCCTAACCCCCTGAAACAAACGGACGCTAACTTTTTTAAAACCCGTGCTGTTAGCCAAGGACGTTGCCTGGTGCTGAGGGTTACAGAAACATTGCCGACCTACTTGTGGAAACAGACGGCGTTGATGTCCTAGAGACAATATCCAAAGCGAGAATTCGGGAATGGGGTTGTTGTTTTTGGCGAATAGTCATCTACCGAACATACTCACTCGGCCGAGACAAATGTGCGGGCGCCATTCGGAGTCGGAGGATGCGGGGTCGGTGGATCCGGGTGAGGCGGCGGGATGGGTCTATACTGATTCTTGAAGTTCCCTGGGTGTGCAGAGATCTCATGGGTTTCATGAAAAACCCCACAGTGCCTTCTAGAAAATCCCATATCGCACATGTCGAGCATGGTAGCGTTAATGTGTTTCGTTGTTCGGGGTCTTGCTGGAAGAGCAGAAGACTGTCCAGGTGCCGAGATTGGTTGATGGCTTCTATATGTGAAGGAGCGGTAGATGTGGTGATGCCGGCCAGAACGGTACAGCTGTGTAGTTGGAAGGAAGAATATTGGTCAACGTAAACCACCTTACCTCAATGGTATTTATACGCGGTTGCGCTTGGGTATAAGGCGACGATGCCCAAGAAATTCCTACCCGATGGGTAAAACTCGAGAGGGCCCGAGCAAGCCGGTACATGAAGCCACTGTTATGGGACGCTGCTTGCGTTACATGGCGAGAACGTCTTGGTGGTGTAGGGTGTGGTCACCCTATGGGCCCGCGCGCGTTGAACATCCCACGCTGGATGATCTCTATGAAACGTGCTCTACCGTAGTTTGGACCCCCGGTCATGAGAGGGGTGTGTTTGTTCATAGAAGGGAGGAGCGAGGCATGGCAGCATGCCGTCCGCGGCGGAGTATGTCCAGGGCCCTATTCGTCGGGGCCATGACGCTCCGCTAGTCCCGTTGGTGATTCGTTTTGCCGTAGCGATTGTTTCTGCGAGCCCTACCATTGGCCTCTGGCGGCTGTCGTAATGGTTATAAGAAGCAAGGATGCCAGGTTAGGTGGCGCCACTGAAGACATACTTATCCAGAATATGTGAGTTTTGCCTCCAAGGGCAATCAGAAGCTCGGGTTTTATCTGCACAATGCAACTTACGAACCGCCATTGCTGCATGATCCCGTGCTGTGCGTATGTCATGCCTGCTGGGCTTGTCATCCGACGACCGGTATCCGATATCTCGAGGGGCAGGGGGTGGGTTGACGACCCAGGACGCGCAGATGGACATGGGGTGTCATCTGACAGGTCGCCGATATTGGATGGCACACCTCCTGGACGGCCCTAAATTTTTCTCGGAGAAGGAGTGGCAGTTCGATGCATCTCGGACCGTGAGTGCGTGGGGCCAAGGAACAAATGAAACCATCGTACATATATTGAACTCCTGCGAGGCTCTTTTCTCGCCGAGCGAGGTGAAAATCCGAGCCGCATTGGGTTCTTTGGGCAAGACAAGCGCCTGGAGTCGATGCAGGGCGCAACACGGCACTTCTCGTTACCAATGTTGCTCACAAAGCGGTAACAGTTTGCGGCATCGTGTTTCAGGCTGTCGTAATGAGGAAGTGTTACGATCCAAAATCCCGATGATTGACGCTCTCATCACAGCGTAAGTATGTAGGGTCATAGCGGCAAAGGGTGACTTGTCAAGGCCCTATTCGACATTTATCCGAAATGAGAGTGATGAGTTCTTTCAGTTTCAAGAATGGGTTTTTGTTGGTTTGCAGGCGGTTCAGGTGCCGGGTTCGTGGTTTGCAGGCCCGCAAACTCCTGGGAGGAACGGTCTGAGCGAAGCGAGTTCCACCATGGAATTGTTCTCGAACCCTTCTCGAACTTGACGAGCTTCGAAAATGTAACTCATCAGATTTCAAGGTTTGCACGAGCATGAGTGCTTGGGTAGGTCCAAATTCCCCCTGCCTAGGTACATGTTTTCATTTGATGTTGGGATGCAGGTAAGCACGGCTCATCAGTCGCAACATAGGATCAAGCCAGCACTAGGTACCTACGTCATGTTCCTGCAGATGCCTAGTCGTACATATCAATTGATATCTGATGTATTACCTAGCCCGTCTTGTCAAGTACTGTAATCAAATTTGACTTCAGCTTACCTATTCCCCCCAACTGCCCCAGGGCTTACAGGGCTTGCAGGCCGTCTTGCCAAAGTGGGAATCCGGGCAACTGTGATAGGTTGGTTTCTACTAGCAGCAAATCGAACTTGAAGATAAGAAGAAAGGCTCCTGCCCTCCTCGGTTCTCCTCAGGTCCTCCCTTTCCTCCAGTAGTTCGCACTAACCCCGCAGCGTTACCCCACAGCAGCTGTCTTAGAGGCTCAAGACATTGCCGAGTAGACTGGGAAACAAAGGCCACGCCTCGGAGAAAGGCAGTTGCAAAGGGGAGGTGGAGGGGAGAAAATGGACAAAGATGGTTGGCTGACCACATGTGACATGCCCTGCTAATACCGAGTCTTACCTAGGTGTATTTCCACAACTGCATGCTTGCTCTCTTGAGAGTTTCAGTGAATCTTCTGCTTCCCTGCCTGACTCCAGCACTTCTTAGCTACTGGAAACTTCGCCAAACCGTACGGACTTCACCGATCGTCCAAACGAGGATCATCACTTTGCTTGAAAGATTGTAAGCCCACGATCAACAACATCCCCATACTAGCTTCTCACCACATATATTGGCTTTCGAATAATTACCTCACCATGGCTCCTCTCAAACCCCATTGGAAGCAGCCCTCCCACCCGGACATTCAGGCGGTCATCATCAACGAGCATGAATTCACCTCTAAGAGTTTGTCCATGGTCTCGCTGCCACCATTCGGCTTGTACGCTAAGATGCTGTTCCCACCTTGCACCGTTGTAACCGGTGATGAGCCAACCTATGCTACCGTGCAGTTCGGCAAAGACAAGCACCTAGATCTCAACAGTGACCTTTTATACATCAACCATTCCTGTGAACCGTCGCTGGTCAGTCGTCCTGCCGTATCCAAGTTGGATCCAGCATCTCCTACTTCGCACCGACGAATGCAACCTTGTCTAACACCAAGTAGATCTTCGATACTGCCAATTTGCATATCCTTGCTGGACCCAATGGCATCAAAGCTGGAGAGGAACTGACCGTTGGTTGACCCTGCAAACGGTCCATATACCTAGTCAGCGATACCGGGGCTTACTTTGTTCTAGTTCTTTTACCCATCCACCGAATGGGTAATGGCCCAGCCATTCGACTGTCTCTGCGGCAAGCCAACATGCCGCGGCCGTATCGCCGGGGCTCGCGATATGACCAAGAAGCAGCTGGAAGGTCTGTGGATCAATGGACACATCAGAGAGTTGCTAGAGGAAAAGGCACCCGAGGACGCAAAGCTGCCGCAGCATGGCAGCGCCAATTCGGCTTCTGCCAAAGACAGCCAGACCGATGTCAAAAGCAGCCAACCCGATACCACTGCTCGCGTATTGGAGCGGGCCCTGGACCATGCCAACAAGATGGTCGAAGATGCACGAACCGCTTTGCAGTCATATCTCGAGAGGACCAGACCGAGACAAGATGGCACCCGTGGCTCTGGCGGCAATGGCCATGTTCCTAGTGGCAACGCCCGTCATTCGTCCGTGATTCAAAATGAAGGAAATGCCCAGACCACCATGGCCCCCGGATTGCCCAGAAGAGGGCCAACATCCCGAGAGCTCAGCGGCGAGATGGGCGGTGATACCAACACTGCTTAGGCCAGGTTTGGGTGCTGGTCTCATCTGGTGTTATGTCTCGCCCGCTTGTTTTTCGCTGCACGGTTTGTCTTCATCGCGGCAATTCAACATTGCCATCTTGCTTTATTTGTCCCCTGCTTCTTATGATGGCTGCACTTACAGACAAGGAACCTGTCGGTGCCCAAGGGTGGCCTTAAGCCAAGCAAGTGCTACCTGATACCTGTATTATCCATGTTCACTTGTTAGCTTACAGATATCAACATCAGTCTCTAAACTAATCAAGCACACGCAAATTACTGCTACTAGGCCTCTTGCTTGGTTTCAATCTTTGATGCGCATGCCTTCTGGGTACCTCTTTGCTCCCTTCTTGACTGTCACTATCTAAGCGTGACAGGTGACACTTGCACCGGGTTTGGCGTAGACTGCATTCAGTCTTCTACTACATGCTTCTATAATCAAAGGTTCTCTTCCATACGGTAATGAGGCTCGTATCTAAGTAGGTATGTGTTGTATCGAAATCAGGAGAACAGCTACAGTGCATGTAGCTACATACATATAGTAGCCCTTTATAATCACCTGGCCTTCTATAGCAACTCAAAACTTGGCTTGGTTTACCGAAACGTACAGCACTCTATATAATATTCTTACCGCTGGCTCTTCTTCTATGCCCGCCGTAGTTTATTAAAGAGATATGTAGTTGATATAACAATAGATGCTGAAGATGGGCAATGTTGCAATCTACATGCACATATGCTATTGATCAATGGTCCCTTATTCTTATGGCGGGTTGTGGGGTATTGTGTTGCTTGCTGCCTGCAGGTGGATTGGCCAGAGCGCTATGCAAGCCAAATCTGGGCCAAGCAAGCCTGCTGGCTAGGCCCCGTCACGGCCACTGACTCGACGTTTTGCTGCCACCCATCGCCCTACCGGCGCATTGAATTGCGATAAGCTAGATCGGACGAACCTCGACTATTCGCTCAAGTTATCTGCGTTCGAAGGGAACCCCAACATCGCCAACAACCAAAAATAGGGGATGGTCTTTTCTGCAGCGAGCAGGTTTTCCCTTTGGCATTCCCCTCACATCGCCAATCTACAGGACAACGACAAGCCCCATTGCCCATAGAGTCTCCATTTTCTAACCTTCTTTCATTCCTTCAATTCGGCCCTTCCAAGCCAACTGCCCTTCGTTGACGTTGACCTTAGCGGCCCGTATGACCCGCGCGCCGCTACCTAGATCTCTAGATTTCCTGCCCTGCCTAAGGAGTATATTTCTTCGAATTGAACCCGCTCAAGGCATATAACCAACCCCCCGCCCGCCATAACCTGCGCCGGGGCAATTCGAACACCATTCTGTTCGTTGCTCAGTAGCACACAGACGTTCAACATGCCGATACGGTTTGCCCCGCGGCGCGTCTCCGTCCTGCTCGTGGCCATTGGCATTTTCGCCCTCTTCACCCTCTTCTTCACCCTGCCCAGCGCCATCCCGACAGGACCGAGCCTGTCCAAGTCCATTGCCGAGCACAAACCCTCGATACCTAAGATACCGAAGCTCCAGGAGTTCAAAGACACCCTGTCGACGAGTCTTCTCAAGCCTTTCAAGCCCGCCGTCCACCCGCCCGTCCAGGTCAACTCGACCGATGGCGAAAGTTCGTGGTACTCCAACTGGAACTGGCTGAGGCCTTTCTCCTCGTCCGTCACTCTCGACGAAAACCGGTCGCTGCTTCCGCCGCTGAAGAAGCGAACCCCGATCTACTGCTACTACGACACCACGATCCCGAGGGAGAAGGAGACAAAGGAGGCCGAGAGCGCGCTTCTGCTGACATGGCGACGGGCCTGGTGGGCGCAAGGCTTCAAGCCCATCATCCTCGGCGCTGGCGAGGCCATGGCCAACCCATTGTACGATGAGCTGCAAAGAAAAGAGGTCGAGCCCAAGTTCAAGACGAACATGATGCGCTGGTTGGCTTGGGAGAACATGGCCGGTGGCATGCTCTCGGACTACCTGACTCTCCCCATGGGTGCGCGGGAGGAGCCCTTGCTGACGTACCTGCGGAGAGGCGAGTACCCTGATTTGACGCGGTGGGAAGGTTTCGGCAACGGCTTGTATGCTGGCCCGAAGAACAGGATTACCGATGCGGTCACCAAGGCACTCCGAAGCCCCGAGAAGAAGGACGCCAAGGATGTGATTGACGCGGCGCCAAACGATGCCTTCAAGATCGACAAATCCCACGATGGTCTCGCCTACTACGCCCCCAGTATCATTGACGAGAAGTACCCTAAGGTCGCAGAGGAGCTCAGGCGGAACCGCGCTGCTGGTTTGAAGAGCCTGAACCTGCTGGTGAACGCGCACCTTCACAACACATGGCAGGACCTTCACCCCTTGGGTATTTCCGTACTCAAGCCAATGCCTGCTCATACCACGCATATGATTGAGCCTGCGCTCTCTTTGGCGGAGTGGCTCTCTCAGTGCGGTGACACGCCAGAGCCTACTACTTGCCCGCCAAACCTGCCCAAGTGCTCTCCTTGCGTCGCCTCTCAGCCCATGAAGCTTTCCACGCCTGCCAGGTACCGCAACACCTCGGGTCTTTACCACATTGGCACGGTGCCTCATCCGCTCACAGTGGCGACTCTCGATGCCCTCAAGAGCGACATCGATATTGCCTGGGTCCGCCGCGTGATGGAGCGGGATAGATGGCTGTACGAGCTGACCAAGGAGTACCTCGGCGTGCCGCTTGGTGGCCGTGGCCGCATCCTCAAGTTCAAGGAGGCCGTCGCCGACGAGTACGCCACAGCCCACTCCATCTGGCTGACGGCCGAGCACGAGACGTTGCCGCACGACCTGGACTGGTACTTTGGCTTCTCGATACCGATCAACGGGGTCGACAAGGGCACGTCCGAGACGCCCGTTCCCGGTCCCGAGAGGCGGCCCAAGAAGGCCCAGAGCGTCGACGACGGTCCGCTGCCCAAGGAGGACGAGTACAAGCTCGAGCCGGAGCTCCTGAAGCGGGCGCGGGACCTGGGCAAGAGCAAGGTCGAGAAGGACGTGGCGGTCCGTAACGCCATCGAGGCGTGGAACCTCGCGGACACGGAGGCCTGGAAGTTCGTCCGGGCTTTCCTGGCCCGCACCCGCGTCGAGCGCCTCAAGTGGGAGGAGGAGGAGAGCAAGTACGCCGAGGGCGCCGGAAGTGACCGCGGGAAGAAGCGGACGGCGTGGGACCGTTGGACGGAATGATTGATGGATGGATGGATTGAGAAGTGACGGTTATTACGCAACGAACACACATATAAACACTTGTTTTTGAATACCTATACACATTACACATTACAACCTACGGAGCGTGGGAGATGTAACACCAAAGACACAGACACACACCCCCTGGATGGGGGATGTTGCTTTTTCCAAACAGGGTAAAACGGAACGAATATACCTTAGCTTATGGTTTGGAACCCCCCTGTAGAACCCGGATCGATAGCTACTTAGTTATACTTGTACTACAAATGATTGATGAGATTATACCATAGAAGAAAAGGACTTCGGCAATTGCCTTGAACGAGCCATGAATGGGACAAGCTGTGTTATTTTACCGCACGACCGACCAAACCGATGTGACGATGCATCATCACTGCAGGGATTGAGCCAAGATGGGCATGCTTGACTTGCATCAACATCAAATTCGTTTTAACTGTATGTAGGCTTCTGTTCTTAACATCAGACTTGCTGTCATATCGTCAATCTGTTTGGACGATTTGATGCTGTCGAAAACTGACAAGGCCTGCTACTACGTTACTGTACATCAATGCCACCAACCACGCGGCCCGAAGCGCACCAGGGGGTATCTCTTATCAACCGCTTCTATTCCGTTCGGCGCCCATTCACCGTCATGTTCTTATCGTCCTTTCCGGCGCCGTCAAAAGAACCCCAGGAAATCATCTGCCTACCGGACTTCAGTGTCTTCATGCCGACTCTCACTCGTACACGCTCCCACGCCCCTTTACATTCAAAAGGTCTCCTATGTGAAAGTTCGCTTTTTCCGTTTGTGGTATGTGGCTCACTTCCGGATGATCTTGAGCAGAGACTGGACGCGCGACTTCTTGCTGAGCCCGACGCGGTAAGCCACTTTGCCCGGCTGCTGTTGCGAGGGCGTCGCCGGGGCGGGAGCCTTCTTGGTGGCAGCCGAGGAAGCCGCAGTCGCCGCCGGGGATTCAGCAGCCGGTTTCTTCGTAGTAGCGCTACTGTTCTCCGATTCACCAGCTTCGTCTGTTGCCACTGCCGGGGATGGAAGTTTCGTATTGCGGTCGACTTCCCGTAGCGGAGAGGCGCTCCCATGAGTAGTAGGAGTATCAACTTCGGGTTCTGCTACCTTGGGGCGTTTGGCGGGCCTCCCCCGCTTCTTCACTACCGGTTCATCATCTTCATTGTCATCGTCTTCCTCTGAGGGTGGTATCTCTTCACTCGCCGAACGTCCTCTTGCTGATGGTTTGGCAGCCGCTGGGGTGAAGTCTTCATCTTCTATGGGCAGCGGGTCTGCCGTGCTCGGAAGAGTGTTGTTTTCCGTCCTTAAAGAAGGAGGCTCAGCAACCTTCACTGGTGTTTCGGATTTCCGCGGCCTGCCTCGCTTCTTCTTGGGTTTCTCAACCGGCGCATCATCCTCAAATGCATAAGGGTCCGCACCAGAAGGCGCTGCGATCGGTTCTTGATCGAATGCGCCTGGTTCAGCTCCGGACACGCCAGGCGTATGGGCCTGCGTCAGCTCATCGCTGGCAGCCGACACCTGCGGCTGTTTCTTCTTGCGACCTCTCTTCTTCGGCGGAGGTTTCCCATTAACCATGGCCGGATCTGGAGCAGGAGCTTTTGCGGCAAGATCTGGAGTTTCTTGAATTTCCTCACTCCTGGCCGGCTTTGTTGTTTCTTCTGGCTGAAGAGGATCTTGGGTTGGTGGTAGTTCTTGCATTACGTCATCGTTAGTGGCGGACTCTGCCGCTCGGGTGTCCTGACGATTAGCACCGTTAGATCTTCGGCGGCTGGGCCGCGGCTTGTAGACCTCCCGATGGAACCCCACGTCCTCGGAGTCCCACCCGTCATCCCCGGCCAGCTCGTCGTCGTCGTCGTCCGCATCAGAGCGTCTGGCGGCTTTTTGCCTTCGCTTCGGCGATGGGGACCGTCCGATCGGCTGGACGCCTTCCTCGTCGACCCGGGACAATTGCCTTGGTAATTTTGGTAGTTTTCCTGTCGATGCTGTCTTTCCTCGTTTTTTGCCATTGGCGGAAGTAATTATATCCGGGGATGAGGTCAACTAGATGAAAACTGTCAGTTTGCAAGTACGAACGACAATTAGAACGCTGATACCAAGCTTACGTCGACAATATCCTCTGCGATTTCTGCCTCTTCTTGATTGTGCTGGATACCAAGAACCTCGCCGTCTTCATCAACAGCAGGCTGCGCCAGCTCCCAAGGGGGCCTGGGGCCCGACGACGCATATCTGCTCGGCGTCGAGTACGCGATAGTAGTCGCGCAGCTCGACTTGGGCTTCGAGGCAGGCGGAGGCGCCATAGAATAGTCGGGCGCAGCAGCAACCTCGCCGCCATCGTTATCGTCTGACGAAGAAACGTGCACCGTCCTATACTGCTCCTTCTGGCTCGCGGTCAAGCTGCTCGGCGCGATGTAGAATTGGTTAGTATCCGGGATGATGGACTCGTCGGTGTCGATCTCGACCATCTTGCCCTTCTTCGCCGAAGGCAGCCGGTCTGACGAGCTTCGGTCGACCTCGGCGACCTCCAGTTCATCTGGTCCGCCGGCGAAGAGATCCATCGTCGTCGCATGTTTCGAGACGCTGCCCCGTTTCCGCTTGCCGTACGTCTTGGTGGCGCTGCTGGGCCTGGCGGACTTGTTGGAGCGTGCCTCGTCTCCGCTAGAGGGGACGTCCCACTCGTCCTTATTGCCATCGCTTTTGCGCGGCGTCGTGATCTCACTCGCGCTGCTCACCGGCTTCCCAGACAAGGTCGTTAGAATGTTGCCTTTGTTTTGCTTCTTCAGGGCCAGCTGCACGGCGGGGCTCGTAACGTCCGTGGCCGACGACATGTTGGATGACTTGACCTTGCCCGCCTTGGGCGGTAGTGATACATCCCCGCTGCTGCTTGTGCCGCCACTGGCCTTCTGACTCATACGAACGATATTCTCTATGAGGTTGGAACGCTGCTGCTGCTGCTGGGCCATAAGCCTGTGCTCGTTGTGAACATTGTCGAAAAACTCCGTGTCAGTTGAGCCAGATGTGCGTTGATGCTGTTCCTGCTGCTGCTGCTGTTGTTGTTGCTCCTCTCCATATTCCAGATTATGAAGCAGTGCATCGCCAATCTGATGCACAGGGCTCAACGGTTCCATCTCCGGAGCTTCAGCATCGCCATCCACACCCGCATAGTGACCAGCAATAGCAGTGACATGCGCCGCCGCCGCCGTGGTGGGCCCCGGCTTCAGAGGACTGTCGAAGTCATCGTCCTCCTCCTCGTCCGAGTCCGCAATGACCCTGCGCTCGACCATCTTCTCTCAATCTCCCTTGGATGATGTGTAAAATACTACTCCGTATCTCTGACATGCATACCAGATTTGAATGGGTCGACTCTCGGGCATAAAAGATTCCAGGTATTGTTATGTACATAGAAGGGGCTCAGTTGAGGTTAGCGCGTCTGGACCGCGACGGGGAAGTATGCAATTAACGCGTCGGGCGGGCTGCTGCTAAAGTGGCTTTCCAACCCCACATGGAGCAATTGTTATTATCTAAGCCGATCGATCACCTTCAACAACACGAGATCAACAATGAGACATTCGGGCCTCGTCTAGACCTTTGCAATGTTTGAAAGGCTAGGTATGGGACGAGACGTGAGTTAAGATAGCTGTGTACAATGGTTATCCATTGCTGGTTTCAATTGTATGTATGTCGAACGCTGGTTTCTATGCATTACCACGCAAATATACAACCAAGAGGTCTCTTCCTACCCCTCTGTAGAATTCAAGGCACACCCCTTAGGTCGCCTGATTGATACTCGGTTCTCCTCCTGAGCCTCGTGATGTCCTGTGGACCATTCAGTTGATTCATGATGCATTTTCTCTCTCGTGATTTTCGAAACTATCGTAACCTTTAACCCCTTTAACCCCTAACCCGTCGCCTCTTCGAGACACTGGGCGCATCATCGCCCGCCTGCTCGTCGTCCTCTTCTCCCGCCGTAGCCTCACCGCCCACCATACTAACGCTACGGCTCAGGGGCGGGATACCGGCAGGCTGCGCGTTGCGCTCGACCTCGCTGCGCAGGTCGCCCAGCAGCTTCTCCACCTCCATAAACATGTTGCGCGTCTGCTTGACGATGCCGTTCTCGTCCACCTCGTACCCGAGCACCCCTTCGTCGTCCTCCGAGTCATCCTCGCCTCGTTTCTTGATAAACTCGAGGCCAAAGCCACGGTCGGGGTCTGGCGCGTACATGGTCGCGTTTGCGAACATGTGCACCAGCTCTCGCTCCAGCTGCGCGATGTTGATGATACCGCGAGGCGGGACCAGGTCTGCCGTCGTGGGCAGCCAGACGTTCATGGCACTAGGTTCGATGTCTGACTGCGTCTTCTCCACGTTTTGCGCATGCCTCTGACCCTGATGTATAGCCGCTCGGATCTTTTTCAAATCCATTGGCTGTAGCACAATTTCGCTGTAGTTGGGAGCATCCCGAACCTTGACCGGGCCCGCAAACATGTTTGCATGTTTGTGACTCGTAACCTGTTCCAGAGCTTGGGCGCTGACCCTGTGAAACGCGCGAGTCCACAGAACATGCGTAGGTGGTTCTGAAGACACCGCTTCCTCCGGAGACTCCTCTCGCTTTCGTTTGGTACTCCTCGGGATCATAAGGCCGCCCTCGCCACCCATGTCGTCAAACGCTTTCGGGGTTGCTTCCTCATTCTTAATAGCCCGGGCCGGGGTATCGTGATCGTCTGCAGTGTCCTGTACAATCTGTGAGCTCTGCGAAAGCCTGCTCTTTGGCCTGGTCGCTGCTGTATCAATCTTTTGCATCCCCTTCCGAGGGTCCTTCTTCCCAGAATGATGCGAAGCCTTGGGTAGTTGAGCGTGTTGAGTAGGCGGGCTAAGTGGCTCATAGCTTGGGCTAGGAACATCGAAGTATCCTGTCATCTCCACTCGCGGGGTAGCGGGAGTTGGTGTTGAAGTCCACTTGGTTCCATGACCTCGGATCACGTGTGACATCAGCTGAGATCCGGATGGCGTATGAACAGGCGTATGCACGGCTGATGGCGTCTGTGAAGTGGATATTGCCAAAGGAGGTTTGTTTTGCACAGGAGTTTGATGCTGAGGCTGCTCTGCGCGGCCTGAGAGATGTCCGGGATAGGGGGGACCACGGGGTTTTGATGAAGTGTCCGTCTGTTGTTGCGGTTTCGGTGTGGAGGGTGCCGGCGGTGCGGGCGGTGGATATTGTCTGGGTGGCGGCTGTGGCTGACTTGGTACCGGAGGGCGTTGGTTCGTTGGCAAAATTACACTGGGAGCACGAACCGGGGTCGAGACCTGTTGTGGCGCCGGCGCAGGAGGCCGAGTCGCCTGCTGAGCCTGGTACTGGTACGCTTGTGCCTGGGGGAAGTGCGGTGCCGGAGAGGCCGAAGTAGGAGGGCCAGTTGTGGGAATAACTGGTCCAGGACGGTGCTGCGGCGGTTGCTGCCCAGACCCATCCGGAGTTGCATTAAGGGGCAATGAGCCCAAGGATGGCGGAAGCTGGCCAGCATGTTGCGGAGGCACCAACACAGATTGAGGGGCTTGTGTTGTACCAGGAGTGGGAGTCCGGGCGGGTTGAGGTGGCTGGGTGACTGGCGGAGGAGCCTGCCGGTTTGCAGGATAGTTCGGTGGGTATTGGTGTTGTTGCTGCTGCTGTGGAGGGTGCCCGGCCTGCGCCTGGATAGGATAGCCAGGCTGCCTTACGTTCTGCTGAGGAGCGTAAGGTGGCCGAGGTGACGGAACTGGAGTCTGGTGCTGAGGTCTATATGGAGGCTCCCACTGTAAAGTACTCGGAGTCTGTGGTTGCGGAGAAGGCCTTGGCCGGGGTCCTGGAGTCTGGGTCCTAGGCAAGCTCTCAGGGCGTTGAAGGTTTCCTTCAGGGAGGTGTGGTTGCGGTGAAGCAGAGGGCTGCGGGAGCCCATATGCCTGAGCGGCTTGGGGGTGTTGGAGGCCAGAAGAAGCTGCGCTAGGCGGTCTCGGGGTTTCACTAGGCCTGCTAACGGGAGTGGTCTGCCTCACTTCACTCGGAGGTCGCACGTTAGATGGAGGCGCAGGCGGCGTCGGCGTCGGCGTCGGTGTCGGTGTCGGCTGTACAGCCCTCCGATCTTGGGGCAGCGGAGACTGTGAGACCGGTGTCGGAGCGGCCGGCTTGTTGGCAGCAACACTCTGTTGTTGTTGCTGCTGTTGTTGTGGTTGCTGCTGCTGCTGCTGCTGCTGCTGCTGTAATTGTGGCGGTGTCGGCACTGGAATCGGTGTCTGAGTGATATGGCCATTCGGTCTGGAAGGTTTGGCGGTCCTTGGCTCTTCAGCAGAGGGCGCAGGTGTTCCGTTCGTTGCAGCAGCCTTGTGCTCTGGTTGCACGGGCTGCTGGGGCTGCTGGGGCTGCTGAACAACGGCTCTGGCGCTCTCCTTCTTCTCCAGCTCCGCAACCTCGCGCTGCAAGTTCAAGATCTTATCCTCGTCCTCGCGAATCTCCCTGACCATTTGCTGCTTGTACCGTTCGTGTAGCACCGCGAGTAGCACCGGGACGACCCTATCGGCCTGTTCGCGGACGTCCTTGAGGGTCGGCAGTGGCGGGCTGGACAGCTTGCGCTTCTTGGCCGTCGGCGACAGGCTGCCCGTGTTTCCCGTCGCATTCCCATTCGTGCTCGCATTCTGTCCGCCGGCCGACACGGAAGCAACGGCTTGGGGCATCTCATCCCGGATGAGCTGGAGCGCATGCTCCTGGAGAGACTCGGGGCCCAGCCTCCCAGCAGCGTAGCGTTCTTGCTCGCATATTAAATGATTGCTTTTGAGCTCATCCGAAACGCGATTGAAGACGTCGTCGGCAAGGCCGTATTTGCGCAGCAGTTTGAATAGAAATAGCGACTCGAGGTTGGTGAATGCCGTCGAATTCATGCCCCAGTATCCGCCTCGGCCGTGGTCGAGGGGACCGTCGCGTCGCGTGAGAGGGTGAATCGGCGCCAGGATCTGATGGGTGTCACGGTTAGAAGACGAGGCTGCGGGAGGTTTTCGGGGCGCGAGGCGCTCAAATCCATCGGAATGACATACTAAAAAACGGAATTAGATTGCTGAAAGTCTATTCAGACTGCGCCGATGAGTCGCGAGGCAATTAAGCGACATGTGAGCCCGCTGGCGATGGATTTGTCGGCGATGGCTTCTTGCTTGCTATTCAGACGATTGTCCAGTAGTCACGTGATGGTCGAGTTTGAATGTACAGTGTGCAGAGTGGAAGGATATGGACGGGTAGATTGGGTGGTGTTGAGTGCAGAGTGGGTGCCCTGTGGTCGGTGGTAAGTGCTGAACGGCTATTCTAGGTATTGGGGCAGATGGAGGGGCCCTGTAGGCGGCTTACCTGCTAGAAAAGACCATCAGCCTCTCTAATTTCTGAATGGCCTTAGTGGCTTGACTCGATTGGATCATCGTGCTGGCTTGATCCTACCGAATCAGATACTATATCGCCAACATAATTTCCCCAAAACTGTTCTCTTTCGATATGCTTATACTTGGGTTGGTGCTCAAGATAGCCTCATTCCCAAGGCTGGTTTCCTTATCTCGTCCATGAGACACCGAAGTAATTCAATAGCATGGCAGCACGGCTAAGGTAGAAAACACTTTACCGATACCTGTATCTCCACCTTAACGCCGAAGCTACAACGCTCGTTTCAATACGACAGCACTTACACGCCTCGCGTTCCTCAAGATACAATGCACGCTTCCCAAGCCATTTCTAAGCTGGAGAAATCGAGTTCAACTCTTGCTAGAATGTGGCTACAATAGTTTTGGCTTTCTCGAGTATCAAAAAAAAAAAAAAAAAAAAAAGGAATATCCCAAACTAAAGGGCCCTTTAGCAATTTCCAGGTAGGATGTGTCCATTTTGGTTTGGAAAGCCTGCGACGCATGACGATGTATAGGGTGAACATCCTTCAAGGGAAATGGTAATATTCGTTACGAGGGTCTGATACAGCCAGGTAGTATTACCTACCCGAACATTTCAAATCGGGACTTTGGAAGGATTTCCCTAGGTACCTACCTAGACACAACAACCTTTCACACAAAGAGCGTGTTCTGCGCCGCAGATTTCGTACATCGCCAAAAGGTAATCGCGAGACCCTGCATGACGAGGCATCGTGGCTACCCGGAGCTTGGTATCATCCTTCTCGCGTGTAAAGATAGATGGACGAGCATACTCGAGACAGGACCAGGACAAAGACAACATAACCAGACGGAGAAACCAAATGAATGTGCATGCCATCCTCCATCCTCGCAACCGGATACGGAGTCGCCGGACACGTAAACTTTACACCGACGTCGTACTCGGAGGAGTCGTCCAGAGTTCTCTCGCGTCCTCATCAATAATGAGGGTATTTCGACGTAGGCGGCCCAACCAAATTACCCAACCCTCATTGACTCGTCATGTGGGAAAGTTGACTCCGGGTACCTTGAGGCTTGGGCAAAGGCTGAGGATACCCTGAAGTTTATCGAGTCAAGCCCGCACACTGCTGCGCCGGAAGTACGTATTTAAAGACAAGGCCTGGGCAGCTGGGGCCTGGAGAGGGGTGGTGGTGGTGCGGGCTGATCCTAGCTCGCAATCCTAGCAAAACGATAAAGAAATCATTTTAGGAAGATCACGGGCTAGGTTAGGCGGCGGCTGAAAATGGTCAAATGTAATTAACGACATTACCTGGATGCAGAGTATACTGAAGACAGGTTCAGATCATCGTTGGAATCGTGCGAAATGGGACTCCATGAGATGCTACTTATCGTGACCTCTTTCTGTATACGAGATGCAATAAGGGGCAGGTGATTATAGACGGTGCGCATGTGGCATATCGCATCTCGGGCAGTGCGCGTTGCTACAGCTGGCAAAAAGTTATGCAGTGGCCGTTACGGATACGTGTACATAATAACAGAGACAGACGAAACGCGTTGAAGATTTTCTCTGAACGATGCTCACCAGTTGTTGATGTCATCAGTCCCGCGGGTGGTTGCAAGAGGGGTGTGTATGTGTGATCGCGTGTAGGGTGCGCACATGCCTTTTCGATGCCTGATGGCGGATAGCAGTTGACCAGAAGCCTCTGTGGAAGCCCGCCAGCCAGCCCGCCGCCCCTCTCCGGTCCCAGTTCCCAGCCCAGCTCGCCCGCTGGTCTGATGCACGTCTTCCGCAATCTCGTCCCACGAACCGGCCAGTGTCCGGTGCAACGTCAAGTTGCGCCGTGAGCATTGTCATTTACATATCTGGGTGGTGCAGGCATCGTGACGCTGAAATCATGACGATGATCTTCTGGGTCTGGATAGGTCGGCACCGCTCGCACGGTTGGGGGAGATTGTTGATGGATCTCGTGTAATATACCGTCAGAGGCAGGATGTGGATTGTGGTTCGCGATTCAGCAGCGCGCCGAGAAGAAAATGGGGAATAGGGGGATCATAAATCATTGGATACGCACTTGCGAGGTATGTATGTTTATGCAGGTGCCGTATTTTTGAACACCGAACATCGGATTCAGGCAAGGCAGTGTAAGGGAACTATGTAACTGCAAGGGCAAGCTTTGCAGGATGTAGCAATCTACACCTGCGGCAGAGAAGGGACGAGTGCAATTAAAGCCGACTTCATGCGGTTTATGCGAGCTTCAGGAGCCAGCAGCCAAGCCAGGCCTTTTTGTTACACTCCCCGACAACTTTTTCTTCTATGGAGAGAGGCATGGCATTACGGCCTGTTCTGGCAGTTGATGCACTATCTCTAATGCTGCCAGTCGATCCCTTGGATATAGCTTCCTGTCCCCACTGCTAATATGCCCCTCCGCCCCCTAGTTTGCTAGGCCCTGCAAGAAATAAAATAGAAGCATTGAGAAGACGAGAGGAACAGGAAACGACCTTCATTTCACAAGTCCGCAACAGGGCAGGCTGAGGGTAATAGTCTGCATGCACGTCAAATTCGTCAATCCATGGGATGCAAACCTTTGTCTCGAGCGGCGTGGCATTTGGGGGTGATGAAAGGATGACGATCAAGGTATTTGCAATACCCAAAACACCAGACCCCTCGTTGATGCATAAGGTATTGACTTTCTCTGCCCTGGCATGGAAGTCCATTTAAGCTACGGCAGGCCGGTTGGAGTGTAAAAGTGTCCATGAGCCCAGTATGAGCCAGCATGAGCCCGCCGGCCGAGTCAGGCTCGACAGAAGATTCCATTTTGATTCAGATCATCGGCGGCGGGCAGGATGGCGGGCGGTTATTCAATTGGCACGCTATGATGATGAACGGTTGCGGTCTTGGACCCTTCTTTTCCGAATGTTTCTAGCAGTTAGTGTTAGCAGTAGTGAGATGCAAGTGTCTCGCTTGAGTTGCCTAGGCAGCCTAGCAGCGTCTCTGGTGCGCCGCATTATGTGTATTGATGCTGCTGCGGGTGAGGGATCGCGTTACGGGCATGCACTGCATGTATTACTTACCCCCCTGCTCCACCACGATCATCCACACTCTACACTATGTACAGAAGTACAAGTATGTATTGTGCCTCCATAGTGGAACAGAACTCTCTCCAACTTATTAGCCTGGTGTACATGTAGATCTGCTGGCCAGGTTTATTATTAAATAAGACATTTGATACAATTTGACCAGGGAGGCTCTTTTTGGTTCGATCCAACAAAGAAGGAAAACGAGACCTTAAACGCAGAGATAGATCGGACGAGAATACTCCTAGGCGGGACCAGCGGGCGGACAGATTTGATAAACATCTGATGCAACGCCCTAGGAGCGCAACTTTGTTTAATGGTACAGTACACGCAATGTTGATTTGGATAGGAACATTGAAGCATGTAACCTACCTCACGCTAGGTACTTACATACTCACATGCATCAATGATGTACATGCTATTCTGTACATGTAGGTAGGTGGGAGAGCGAGTGTCTGTTCTCAAGTGACCTTGCTCGGTCAGACCTTGACCTGTGTGTGTGCCCGTGGATTGCGAGAAGGAACATGAAGAACAGACATGGAAGAGGGAAGAGAGACATGCATACCCATTAGACAGACGGACAAGACATGGAAGACACACCGACCTGCAGCTTTCCCCCCATCAACCCCCCGTAGCCCGTCCAGAGCGTCCAGCATCATCAACAACAAAAACAAGCAAGCAACAAGCAAGCAACCAGCATATTCCGCTTGGCTCTCTCTCTGTTACAGTCGCAGTTGTAGCACCACCACCCAGATTCGGGGGGATACCTGACTGTCCATTGCATGCATTCTCCGGGCAGCTGAGAGGCTTGTTCATTGTTTCAGACGGTTCTTTGCCTGAAATTTGGTCGAGTCGCTCGAGTTCCACATAATTCAATGTTGAACTGGTCCGCCAATTAATTCGCCAGAGGCCCCCCTTTCCTGTCCTGGTCCTGCCCAGTGCTGCCCTTCCCAGCACCGGCTCCAGCATCAGCACCAGCACCCGCACACTCTCACGCCCCCAGTCGCCGTAGTCAGCTGCTTGCGCCTGCATCGTGATTGGACAACTACCATCCATCCTGTTCCTCCTGCCTCCTGCTCCGACTGTAGGTACTTGACCAAGGTCGGTCAGGGTCAGCTCTACATATCAACCGCCAATTCCTTCCCCCCCGTGGACCCCTTCTTCCAGTTCGCTCTACACCCATCCTGCGCGCTCTCTCCTTCTCTTCTCTATACTGTAGTCACTCACCAACATACACACATATAACCCGGGCATCCCACGACCCGACCGACACACTGACGGACTGTTTCATTACACCCACCGTACGCAGCAACATTCTTTGATCCAGCAAAGGCCTACTACAGCTTTCTTGGGTCCCTTATTACAGTTACAACCGACACAATTACAATCATGCCGGATCCCGTCACCATGAACCCCACCGACGAGGAACTCGACCGCGACTGGCAGCCCAATGGCCGCCGTCCTCAATCGTGAGTTATGCACACTGCCCGTCAGCTTATGCGTTTGCGACGCGAACCTTGGCTGCAACTGCACAGCACCGATTGAGCGAACAAGAGACTAACAGCCTATGCTTCTCTGCAGCACAATTGCCCGCTCCTTTAGCGCAGAGCTTATGGACATCTTCCGGATCGAGAACAGCGTCGCCGACTTGGACGAGCAACTGAACAAGAGGTCCGTTTTCTAAGCTCGCAGCAGCGCCTGCCCCTCCGCAACAGTAAGGACGCTAGCTGACCCAGATTCACCCAATAGAAAGGAGAAGGTCACCACCCACACTTCGGAACTCGAGGCCCTCGAGAAGCGCATCAAGGAGATGGAGGAACGCCTGAAGCGCAGCAGCGGCACACCAGGCCAAGCGCCACCAGGAAGCCAGCGACAGGCGGCCGTCAACGCCGTCGCAGAGCAGGACTTGGCCGCCCAGAGAGCCAAGGGTACCTCCAGACCAGGTACGGCCAAACAGCCCCAACAAGCACCAGCGCATGGAGGGGCCATGCCGCCGACTCCCACAGCCAGTGAAGGTGAATACGAGCTCGTTGACCCCTCCACAGCCTTCACCTTTCCCCAATCGCATCACTATGGTAGCAACGGCCTCGCGACACAAAGTTTTACTGACATGGTTCTTGTTTATAAAGATGGTGACCGCGATTCTTAAGCTGCTTTGTTCGTCCTGCCCCTTCAAAGCGTCGACTTCTGCTTGTTGCTGTACAGCTGTTGTCCCCTTTTTCCGTTGCTGCCCCTTGCGATGCGATCACTCCCCCCGGCGGATGCACATCGGCTTGCTGGACGACGTGCCAACAGAATCCCTCAATTTTTGCTGAAGGCTTCTGGAAACCCGCCGTCCGGAGAATCAACATCAACTACAACAACAGCTCCAACTACCGGCAATCAGCTACACAACTGGATACGAGACACACATAAGTGGCTTCTTACGAACGAAATGACTTTTTCGATTTTTGGCATCTCATGGCGAGCGCACTCGACAGCATTGGCTGCTCGTCCCACACACAACAAACAACATATACCCTCGTTTAACTAGAGAGAGACGATCCTTTTGTCACACGTGACGTTTTACGGCGTCTCATCGTCATATAATATTCCCTCGACAAACTTCAATTCACACGACACGATTCATTCAAGCGAAGGCCAACCTCTTCAATGGATGCCCGCTTTTTTGAGCAAAACTACGACCTCGGGCACATCGAGCATGAGCTGTATGTAACGCATTACACAACATTTAAAGGGGGAAGGAAGGAAGGAAGGGAAAGGTGGAGAGGAGTACGGTTAGCAGGTTTCCCCGTGGTAACCGACCCGGCAGGTGACTCGGCCCGCCGTTGGTGGGTTTACCTATCTGAGTGAGTAGGTACGATAGAACGAAAGCTTTCCTGGGAAATGAAGGGGAAAGGAAATGCTGAGGAGTTGGCGATACTACCACTGGACGCATTCATCATCGTTTTTTATAGCACAGCAGCATGGTTGTTATTTTTGCTGGGCATGCCGTCGCAAACATGGGAGAGAAAGGATTATGGATCCATCCCCCACCACACTCAACTGGTTTCCAATTGTAAATACTGGTTATAGAGCACAGGAGAGAAGAAGCTGATAATGCATTTTCCTGGATACAATATCAACAAAGCAAACACCCACTACCTATGTCCAAGTCTGCCTCGTTGAAATGATGTGTATATTTATAGACATGCAAGAAAAAGTAAAGTTGAAACATGTGGCGTTACTCTCTTATTACGGTAGATCTTGGAAGGAGTCGTACTGTATTCGCAACCGAGATACGAGGTGGGCGCTGCTGTGGCCAGAACAAACAAGCAAATACACTTATTTCGTAAGATTTCGGGACAGACTCGAATGTAGTACTGACACAGCATTCCCTCCAATATGGCTATTCTGGGGTCTCGGGGCTGTTCGAGTATTCGAGTTGCTGACAGTATCTATGTGGAAGTTGATAATGTGACTTTCACTTAGCCGCGTGACTATAGGTTACAGGAAGATTATGCTGGGTGACGACTTACGATTCACATGCTTTTACTTACGGCTCGCGAAAGTGCGAGGTTGCGGGACGGTGAATAAGTCCTCAAACACAGGTCACTGCAAAAGAAAAAGTGCGAATGCAAAACGTCGCAAATGGTGTCTCATTATCCCTTCAACCAACCGATCGAGTTGACCAGGCCAAATTCCTCCAGAAAATTACAGTCAACGTGATCTAGCCGTGATCATCTAAGCAAATTACTCTCACTCCAATATTAGACTCCAACGTGTCTCACCAAGCCCGTTTGACCACGATGAAGCTTCTCACTTTCCACAACCAACCTACACCATGATCTTCTTCTTACGCGAGAAGGGGACCTTGTCGCGGCGATAGTGGCCCAACTTCTTGTTGGTGGCATCCAGGGGCTTGGGTGCAGTTCCGTACTTCTTGTTGCCCACGTCGAACACACTGAAGCCTGCCTTCAACCAGATATCGCCAAGGATACCTTCGGGATCTGAGTACCCACCCAGGGTTTGCAGACCAGCATAGCACTGTCCCTCCATCCAAGGCTCGAATGGTTCATCCTCTCCGATGATTTCAGTGAGCGACTGGAACGCAATGTAACTCCCGGGAACACGGCCGACGACGCGTTCTCCTGTTGCATCGCCGATCTCCCAGATGAAATCAGGCGGCGTCGAGTTGCAAGGCAGAACGTAGCCATAGACATCTTCAGAGAAGTTGGCACTAGGCACAGCTCTGAAGTAGTCTTCGACTGCTGACTCAGGGGCGTAAAGAAGCGTGGTACCAGTGTCTACAATGACCGACTTGGGGTTGGAGAACTCATACCGGACATCCTGGCCGGAGATTGCGTAGCCAGTCATCTGGACGCCCCAAAAGCCTTCGCTGTTGTCGACGTCGACGTACTGGATTTCCGAGCCATGGAGGCTATGGTCGATGTATCCAAAGTTGTACGAGCCCTTGTCACTGTTGTGCTTCAGGTCGACAGTGAAGAGCGGGTTTTTGAGGACTTGGGGGAGGAAGTCGAGGAGAACGTCCTGTACGGGCGTGGTTTGGGCAATGCTGGGCCAAGCAAGCCCGAGGAGGCCCGACATTTTGAACTCCTTGGAGAAGGTGTCTGAGACGTCCTGGGCCGACTCGATAGTCATGTTGCTGATGGATATCGAAGCTCCGAGAGCAAGAGTGTCCTTGTAGACTATGCCCGACGAACTCGAGAAGTCACCGTAGATGATCTCCCAGGTGGCGTTGGGGACGAGTTCCGCGGTGGAAGACTTGCGTGGATCCCAGATGGATTGGCCTTGGACTTCGCTCGCGGCAGTGTCGGTAGAGAAAACCCAGCTAGACAGATGGCATTTGTAAGCAGTCATGACTCTACTAGGGGAAACAACTACGCAAAGGTAGAGCAATGTAGTTACTGACGAGTCTGAGGATCCCGTGTCGAAGTCGAGGTAGAGCACCTGCGGAGGAGATCCGATGCCAACGGGCGCGAGATAGTACAGATCATCCTCCTCAGCGACAGCCGGGGTACCATCGGACGATGCCTTGACCACCTTGGCCATCTTGGAGGTTGCAATCTTCTTCAGCTTCTCGGGGACGGGAATGTTGTACTTGGCCAAGGTGCGCATGTACTGGACACGGGGGTCGACGTGGGCATGGCGCTTGAGGCTGGATTTGACAGCGGCAGAGAAGGTACCGCCCTCAGAGACAGGGACAGAGGCCACGAAGGCCGAGAAGAGAGCCAGCCACATGGCTGCCACCAGGCAGACATGTGTGAAGCCTGCCATGGTCGTCTGTCTGCTTGAACTCTTGGGGCTGTGAGTGATGGGAAAAGTTGGATAGAGTTGGGATGAAAGTGAGTGAAAGAACTGAATGAGGGTGAGGAGGCCGTGAAGTAGGTAAAGGTTGAAGTGAAAGCTCCAGAGGTGCCCGGCTTGTCAGAGGAGAGGGCAAACAAGCGAGCTTGGGTTGACAAAGGGAGTCCGACTCTTATAGTGTCTCAAACCAGTCCAGTTACCTAGCGGAGTGTGAGATATCGGACCAACGGAGAAGGCCCCAGACTGATAGAAAATACCTAATGTCGTGCTGCGTTTGCCAAGTCGGTGCCTCACATCAAATAGGATTGAAGGGGAGTGCTGGGCGGAATTAAAGGTGGCATAAGTAGACGTCGTGTAACTGAAATCGCATAACCCGGCCAAACTTCAAAAGGTGGAAGGAACCCTCGAGTGGCTCAAGTACGTCAATCAATAGGAAGTGAGAAGGAAGGAAAGAGCAGGTGAAGTGGCACAGGTACAGGTCAAGCAGGACTCCATCAGGCAGGTACGGGCCCCATCACGCATCATGCCATCGCCCTTCACTCCCGTCCTACCTATCATGGATCCAGGGCAACCAACAGCAGCTCGAAGGTCACCCATAGAGACTGGATGGCATGAAAGATCAAACAGGCAATTTAACAGCCTCCACGATCTGACTGCATGGACAAACATTCGATAGACTATCTTATGTGAGTTGGGTACCTGCATTACAGTGGACATCGGATGTTGGGGCACAGAACGTTCGAAATGTACACGCACCGTCTATGTTGAACATGGCTTCAAGTAGAGAAAGGCTAGGTAGGTATGTGTTAGGCGAGCAGTGCCTGCCAAGCATCGTGCTACCATATAAACCCAGCTGGGTTGGTTGTATCAAACAACAACAACAGCAACAGCATCGATCGCTATTCTGTCATCTTCACGTATAAAGCTTTTATGCTGGCTTTCGTTTGCCGAGTGGCAGAAGGGGCTAGTCGGAGTGAATACAGTCGTCACATCAAACCAGGTCATACATTCACAGAAGCCAACGAACCTCTGCTACGTTGAACACCCAGGCCGGCCCCTATACTGTATTATCGTTCCCTCGACCGTTGACCAAGATCTTCGTGTAGAGTGGTAGCAACGGGCCAACTTTGCCACTATCTAGATACTGGACACGGGCCAGTACTACTTCCCTTTCCACGGCACTCAAGAACCTCACCAAGAAGACGGGAATGTCTCGACTGCCGGGTGTCACTTGAATCCCATCACCGATGCGTATTTGCGTGCTGGCCCCGTCCTCCCTCCCGTCCGTCTGTCCCGTCCCCAAGAGCATCAACTCGAACGGGAAATCGTCAACGGCTAGCCACATCGTTTGACACCCCAAGCCACCGCAAGGGCAATCCCAATCTACGCACATCTGCCAGGACCCACCGCAGGGCCACTGCAGGTTCACTGCATTAGTATACCTAGCATCTGTCGCCGTCCTAGCCCGTCTCAGGGTCTCCTGCCAATTGGTCCGATTAATCGATGTGACAATCAAAGCAAGTTTAGTTCGACGAGTAGGCTTTCCTTGTACGACAGTTGTCTGTCCGTTGTGTGTCAGAAAACCAGAAAAAAAAAAAGCTCTGGTGGCACAGCGGCGTCACACTCACGTTGTTTGACAACGTCACCCCTTCGTTACCTCAATCTGGAGGCTCGGCCTGTTTAGGTACGACCTTGGCAATGGTCCTTCAGGGGCACAAATCACCGAGAAACAGAACGAACTGAGCAACCGTAGGCTAACTAGTTATCTTAGTTACTCACTACCCGAATATGTCATCAAGTCAAGTGTGAGATAGATCGAATAGATCGATCTGTCAGTGTAGGATGATTGCATCTAAATTTGTGTTGTGTGTTCGTAAAAAAAGTCTATAGCCGTTGTTTTTGTTCTACTACTGTACTTGTATGTACCGTATCACAGCTCGTCGTGCTTAGGCTTCTCGTTGTTCTTCTGCTCCGCCTCCTGCTTAGCCTGCTCGGTCGCCATCTTCTTGATCATCTTCTCGATCTCGTCGGCATCTAGCGTCTGCTCCGACCCGGCGGCCGTGCCCGTCTTGGTGCTGTCCGACTTCTTGCCAGACTTCTTGTTGGACGACGACTTCTTACCCCCCTTGTTGTCAAAGTTCTTGACCGCCTTCATCGCCAGTTGCATGCCGACCGACTCCAGCTTCTTGGCCTTCTTGGAGATCTCGTCCACGGTGATGACGGGGTCGGCCGTCTCGGGCAGCTTGGCCTGTTCAGCCAGCTTCTTCTCCAACCAGTCGAGGGTCGACTTGGAAAGCTCCGTTATCTCCTTCAAGTCGTCCAGAGTATACAAGACTGGGACGGGGCCAACGTCCTCGGGAGTAGCCGTAGTGGTTGTAGATGCAGTGGCGTCATCCTCGAGGCCATCGAAGTCCTCAGAGTCCTTGGATGGTGCAGCAGTGACAGATGATGCCTCGCCGGATGTTGCGGACGCAGCACTGGCAGAGGCGGACGAGGACCAGGCCTCAGCATCAGCAATCTGCTTCCGAATGGTCTCAATGAAAGTGGACGTCTGGTTGAGGGTACCGCGCAGAGACTTGACGAGGTCTGGTCGCTCCGAATTCTCCTTGATTCGCTTCTCAACGGGTGAAACCATATCTTTGAGTGACTTTAGGCGCGTCTTGAGTTCTTCGCGAGTGGCGTCAGCGCCATCATCGTAGAGCCATTCACTAACCTCGCCGGCCTTCTTCTCCAAAGCTGCGCGCTCCTTCTTGGAAGACGTGGCAACAAAGGACTCGCTGTCCAGAAGATCGCGGACTCGGTAGGTAAAGGCCTCGAGCTGGTTGAGGGTCTCCTCACGAGCGCGACGCGACTTGTCTGACATCTCGAAAGCCTTGATACGGGCCTTCGCGGAACCAAGATCATCCTTGGAGAGCTCGGGTACTCCAGCCTTCTCAAGCTTAAAGTCAACAGGAACGACAATGGTCTTCTTGGGCTTGGCCGCGTCTGTGGACTCAGCAGAGGCAGAGCCGGTTTCGGTAGAGGCAGTGGCGCTGGACTGGATCGAAGAAGTAGTGGCGGTATCCGTGGAGGCGGTGGTGGATGCAGTCTCAGCATCCTCGGAGCTTTCCTCGCCATCCTTCAATGGCTGCTGGTCCTTCTTGCCGAACCCAAAGAGGTTCTTGACGCCATCCATGACAGAGCCCTCCTTATCAGTATCATCGGCTTCGCACTCGACGTGGGCCTTCACTACATCAACTTCGCCATCCTCGCTTCGCAGCTGTAGTTTAACCTTGAACTGGATATCCTCGTTCTTGCAGCCATTCTTCTCCACAAGCTGTGCAACGGTTGCCGTGAGGTTCTTGGTAGTGAAAGTCTTGGTTTCCTTGTCCACAGCACCATCGGTAGAGGGGATTGACTGGTAGAACTTGACAGTCAAGTCCTCTTGGTTTGTGAAGGCGACTTCCTTAGGCGTAGCACCCAAGATAGATCTCTCGGTCCACAGGCGCTGCTGCTGGGCCTTGCCCTGAGGGTTAGTCCACTTCATGCCAGCGGCGTAACCAGCGGCATCTAAAGCCTTGATCTCCTTGACGCGGAAGCTGGGGCTAAGGTCAGCAGCTCGGAAGCCGGCGCCAAATACGGCAGCCTCATCCGAGTTGACGTTGCTGCGGAGCTTCTCGTTGCCAGCAATCTTCTCAAGAGCCTTCTGGACGAAGGGTGTACGAGAAGCACCTCCGTGAAGAATGATGGAGTCCAGCTGGGAGATATCCAGCTCAGCAGCGTCCAAAGCCTTCTGGACTGCAGCGCCAACTCTTTCGGCGTGAGCCCCAGCCATCTTCTCGAAGTCTGCGCGGGTGATCTTGTACTTGAAATCGATGTCATCGTACAAACCCTCGAAGCTGCCTCGGCTCTCGGTGTTGGCACTGAGGATGTGTCGCAGCTTCTCGGCTTCCTTCAGGAGCTTGGCCACGGCCCGACCGTGCTTCTGGACCTTTTCGATTGTAACCGACGCCTTCTTGGCCGCGGGGCTTTCAACAAATTGCTGGACCATATCATCCAGGATGAGATAGTTGAGAGCATCACCACCCAAAGTCCTGTCCCAGCCATTACCCACGACCTGGACTTCCTGGACAGTCTTGTTGAACTTGCCAACATCCTTGACAGTGCGGGACTGGAACCTCATGACGGTGGCCTTGGCAGAGCCGGCACCCATGTCAAAAACCATGTGGTACTCAGGCTTGGCGCCCTCGTTGATGTTGGGGAACTGTCTGCTGGTGGCGTAGTTGAGACCGACCGCCATGCCGTCGCTGATGAGCGACAGGACCTTGAGACCGACCAGCTCGGCAGCCATCTGGACTGCGCGCTTCTCCTCGACAGTGTAGAAGGGGGGCACGGTGATGACGGCAGAGCGGACAAGGGTATCGGATCCAGCCAGGTTCTCGGCGTTGCGCTGAATGCTCTGGAGCTCCATAGCCAGCAGTTCCTCAACCATCCAGGAGTCCTCTTCGGCGGTGAAAACCTTGCTCTTGAAAGAGACGGTGTTCCGGTTCTTGTACTTCTCCAGTTGCAGGGCAGGGTGCCTGGCAAGGTATTCTGACACCTGCGCATCGTCGGCGGGCAAGCCCAGGAGAGTCTTCAAGTTGGGGTAGACGTCGCTGGGGAAACGAGCCGAGAGGGCCATGGCATCGGAGCCATAGGCGCGTTCGGGGTATGCACCAGACTTGGGGGCATTTTGGAAGGGCTTGAAGGCGACGGCGGAGGTTTCTTTTCTTCTCGAGTCTTTGGTCAGGACGATTTCGAGGGGAATGCCGGGCTTGACAAGCGTGGCTTTGATGTATTCGGTTCCCAGGTCGACACCGAGAACGGCAGCTATAGCAGAGACATTTGTCGAGAAAAGGAAGGCCACGCAGAGCAGAAGGCTGCGTGGTGACGATAGTTGCACCATGTTGTGGGCGATGCTGTTTGGCGAATGTGTCGCCTGCTAAAAATGTTGCGAAACCAGCTTGAGCCTGGTGCTGGCGAATTGCAGTAAGAATACACAACAAAGGAGGGAAAAGAGTCAGCCAGGGAAATCCACTCAAAGCGGGCTGCGGGACGGCTTGAACAAATAAACGCCCAAACCTGTCGTCGTAAGGAATCTGTCCTCTTGTCGAGACGGTGAGGATAGAAGGGTGTAGTAAGTGGTAGGTAATGCGTTACCTAATTCTGGGCAGCTATGCACTCCCCCACCAACTAATTATTCACCTTTACCATAGCTTTCCGCGATGCCGTCAGAAGAGGACAGCTAAATGGTAAGGTGGGAGCGGCAAGGACAAAGAGACCCCTACTCGGGACACAATTCCGTCGCTGATTGGCCCAGTCACAGCAGGGGGTCCCAACTGGCCCTCTGATTCGGCGCCTGTTTTCCGCTGCACCTCAACTGCGTGCGTTTAATGCAATTGATCTGTGGGCGATTGAACTTGATGCAACTATGATGCGGGAGTGGCTAATATACTGCTCGACCAGAACACTTTGACGATGCCTGCGACTTCACCTGCATATCAATTGACTTTTCAACAGCTGCCACAATTTCTCCAGAACCGTATCTTAGTCTATCTAGATGGCAGTGTCTTTATCACACAAATACGAACACATTTTCGTAGAGCAGCACAAGTACGTCTGGCAACCCACAATAGCGGGTTTGACTGGGCGGAACGATCGACAACTTATTATTGAGCTTCATCTCCAAAAACAAAGTATATGTCATCCCGGACAGAAGACACATTGCAAAGATCGCCGGAAATTTGACACCCGCATGAATCCGTGTCTTTTGCACGCATACCGAGTAGAAGCTCTCGTATTGTAGGTTCATGTAGTAGATACTGCAGGTGCTGTGCAACTCCCCGAGAGCCCGAAACAGACCACCGGGAAAGCGGGGCACCAAGGTCCGGAGCCATTCAAGTAGGAGGTAAAAGCAGCTCGTAATCCCGATCAAGTGTCGTCAGATCTGAAGCTCGTTCTCTGATCATCATCCCACTCGCCTCCTTCTGTGCCAAAAACAGTCTTTTGCTTTCCCGACGAGCAATTGACTCAATCTAGGCCGAGCTACGAAGTCTTCGCAGTACTTCCAAGCAATTGTGACCAGCCTGTATCGTGGCGCATACCTAATCCACCACCATGCCAGAAACCCGGGGCTCAGTCCGGCAGCGCAAGAAGGCGGCGCAGGAAGCCGGCGAACCCGTAGTCGACCCCACGCCCGCCGAGTCCTCCGCCACCGAAGAAGCTGAGGAGGTGATCCCCGAGCCCAAGCCCAAGCCGACGGCCAAGGCCCGCCTCCAGAACGACGACGAGGACCTCGATGGCTACACGCCCTGGCTCGACATCCTGCGCGTCATCACCTTCCTCCTCCTGGCGTCGGCGGGACTGAGCTACCTCATCTCGAGCGGCGAGAGCTTTACCTGGGGCATGAAGCACCCGCCCAAGTATATGCAGCTGAAATGGTGGAAATCGCAATTCGTACGTTTCTGTCTTTCCTTCCTGGCCCCTTTTCCTCCCTTAAACGAACGTGAAGGGATTCGAAATTAGAGCAGCATCACTAACCCAATCGCGGGCATACAGGCATCTCCTCTGGAACTCACCCTTGAAGAGCTCGCCCAATTCGACGGCCGCAACCCCGAATCCCCCGTCTACCTCGCCATCAACGGCACGATCTACGACGTCTCTGCAAACCGTCGCACCTACGGCCCCGGCGGCTCCTACAACATCTTCGCCGGTGTGGATGCCTCGCGCGGCTTCGTGACGGGCTGCTTCGCCGACGACCGGACCGCGGACCTGCGCGGCGTCGAGGAGATGTTCCTGCCGGTCGACGACCCGGTCTTCGACAACAAGCACTACTCGGACGCCCAGCTCGCCGACCTCAAGAAGCTGGAGCGCGAGGAGGCCGAGCGCAAGGTCTTCGAGGCCCTCCAGCACTGGGCCAACTTCTTCGCCCGCTCCGACAAGTACCACAAGGTCGGCACCGTCAAGCGCGAGCCGGACTGGCTCGAGAAGGAGCCCCGAAAGAAGCTGTGCGACGCGGCGGAGAAGCAGAGACCCAAGAGGAAGGTGCCCGGGCAATAGAGTACTGTAGGTGGAGAAAGGGGCAGATACAACAGGCGTCGAATTAAGTTTTGAATGTCGAACTGGTATTGTTTGGATACATGGCGCGCAAGCTTCAGGCTTGTTTGTACGAGATAGTCTCGGGGGCAGTTCTTCGACCTCGGTGTATGACCAATGAGTACGTAGGGGTCAACTTGTAGAATGGCTTGAATCCTATCATGTATGGCTTGTGGCAACCTCACCTCGTATGTACTGCCAGTTTGTCGAGGCAAAGAGTATATTTCGCAGTACTCTTTCCCCGGTGCCCTCTTGATTGATGTCGATGTCCGCAAGGGGCAGACGAAAGGGTATGTAAAGGCTTCGCCTTTATTAAACTGACACTGGGTATTCCTCTCTGACTGCTCATATCGATAAGAATAGTAATTCATAGAAGTTAGCTTGGATCAGCCTGATGAGCGAGTAACTTCTTCCGATGAACGTGCAGGCGCTGCCTATGTCTATATTGTTTTGATGGGCTGTAATTCCCATCTATCAAGTCCCAAGAAAGACACAGCCTGAATGTAAGAATCCCTCACATGGACGGGCAATTCAACATTGACCTGAAGCATCATTGATCCACCGCCGTCTTGGTAAGGTATAGCTCTGGTATAGACATACACGTACTGGGAATGGCAAGGGGCTCTGGATACCCTAGATATCAACTAAGAGGCCAATGCTGACTGTTGTGAGTTCCAGCCTAGTATAGGAAACTAGCAAACTATTCCCTGGCAGGTAGATGGCACTGATACCGTAGTAGGGATCGCTGAATGTGGTTTAGAAAAGTGCCACGCTGAGGTTCCTATGAAGCTTGATTGACGACCAACAAACCAACAAAACAGCCGGGTAGTGTATAAGCAAGGAGGCCGGGGTGGCTGCCAATGCGGTGGAGATCCTCGAACCCCGGGTGGCTAATAATCTCATAGGAAGCATCCATGTCTATATATAAAATAGGCAACTACCTGAGTGTATAATACTGATATTGCAGCATGATTTGCCTCTGATGGGGATCGACTGCGGTGGCAATATATCTTGCATCATACAACCACCACATCTTGCACTCTTCGGTCGCATAAACGCTTGCAGCTAATTGATATTCAGTCTCCTCCGCACATTTCGTGGGTCCTCCGGTGGGGAAAGCCTCCGAATAAAGATGCCTAGCACACCGATGACCGGGTTCGACGGGTCTCCGTGTGACCGTCCCATCCCGGCACCTCCTGTCATCTGCCTGTTCATGTTCCATTCACCTGAAGCCGCTTTGCGCTTTTTCGCCCAACACACACACACACTTCGGCTTATTGAAAAGGAAAGGCCTTGACCGCAGTTGCTGCTCAACCCTGGGTTCCACACCCTTTCTTTTCGTCAACCAATTACGGGAAAAAGATAATGGGAAACCACGCCTAAATCCATCACTACTTCCTTTAGTTCCCAAATGGTGTCAGGACCCGCCGACGCCTCAACAATCAATTTGATGCACCAAAACAACGTTGACGGGCTTGTTTCATGCGGCACTACCCAAAAAACCTATCTTCATGGACAGCATGTACAGAACATTCATGCCGTTGTTTGCCTAAGAAAAAGTCCTTACCACTAGGTCCAGACTCGCTCGGACTTGCTGGCAAACCACGTGTTCCCCCCCCGAGTCACACACCCTTGCATCCTTCAGGACCGAGGCACGTTCCGTTCCAACTTACACACCGCGTCCTTGCGACTACATACACAACGGAATCACATCGAGATCGGACCGCAGCCCTTGTCTCAAACCGCACATTGATTAGGTGCATTAGACTACCTACCCAGCAACCAACTCCCTTACGCATCTTTCATCCGTTTACAGGGAACCACCACGCAGCAACCATGGGCACTCCGTTCATCTCGCTCCTCGAGCCTAGCAAGCTCGACGACTACGACCGGACCAAGCCGCACGACCAGCAGCCGTGCCCCGTGCCCAAGGTCTTCCGGGACGCCATGTCGGTGCGCGAGGCCGTCTTCGTCGACGAGCAGCACATGCCGCTCGAGTTCGAGTACGACCACGACGACCCCCGCTCCTGCCACTGGGTCGTCTACGCCTCGGTCAACCAGGTCATCGAGGAGGAGCAGGTCGACCCGGACACCGGCCTCATCATCCGGCCCCGCCGCTCCGAGACGCACACCCTGCCCATCGGCACCATGCGCATCGTCCCCTTCCCCCACCCGCCCCACCCCCAGCCCGACGGCTGGTACGAGGACTACAAGCTCGTGGACCGCCCCGGCACCAAGAACGGCAACAGCAACAGCAGCAGCAGCAGCAGCGACAATAAGGAGTCCGGCGGTGCTGCAGTTCACGACTCCTTGGACGACAACGGCAGTGAGGAGTCTAAGATGACCCCTTTCCCTCCGTTCCCAACATCCACGGAACCAGCAGCACCTACCGCCGCAACTTCACCAGCACCAGCACCGGCAGTAGCCGGAGCCGACCCCGGACTAGGCGTAGGCGCCACCACCCTAGCCGCCGCCGAGACCCCGCCCCCCTACGCCCAAGACCGCGCGACCACGTTCCACGACGGCCAGGAGCCGTACGTGAAGGTCGGCCGCCTCGCGATCCTCCCGCTGTACCGGGGCCGGCACATGGCGGGCCAGCTGTGGATAGCCGCGCGCCGCTGGCTCGAGGCGCACCCGCGCTACTTCGACCCCAGCGTCACGGAGAAGGGCATGGACGCCCTGAATGCCGAGCAGGCCAGCGAGATCCCGCGCTGGGGCGGGCTCGTCTGCGCTCACGCCCAGGAGGCCGTGATCAAGACGTACGAGCGCTGGGGCTTCCGCGTCGACGAGGGCATGGGCCGCTGGTACGAGGAGGGTGTCCCCCACGTCGGCATGTTCCTCCGCCTCAATACTAAGGACGTCCCGGTCCAGGTTTGACGGGTGGATGGATGGAGAGAACATGACTGGACGGACAGGGGTAGGCAGACATGATATGAAATGACGAAACGAACAAAAATAGGGGAGGATATTGCTTGCGATAGCGAAGAATGACGGAATTTCGTGGCTGCTTGAGGTCTGGTTACGGCCACTTACACGAAGTTCATACATAGGCAAATGATACCACTCTCAAGACACCGAGGCATTGTCATTCATGTGCATTTCTTTTGTTTTTACTAGCAGGCCATGAGGAAGAAACTCTTGAAGTCCATACTACTCGTGACATCGTAGACCCAGTTCACTGTTCATGATATCGCACCAAAAAGCCGTAAGACGCCTCGTAGATGTTCAGACCATTTTGCTCTCCTTATGAGCAAAACTTTTCATTCGTTTAAGAGCCCTATGTGACATGCATAACCATGATACCACATGCCGCCCTGAGCCAGAACACACAAATGCAAAGGTGAAAAATGCCCAGATTGATCGATTCCACGCCGAGAACCCCTTTTCCCCTTTCCATTGCAAAACGGAAATAGAAGAGCATCTATCGGTTGCTCTTGGCGACACGCTCCAACTCGTCCTTCTTCTTGATGGCGTAGGAGTTGCTGCTACCCTTGGCAGCGTTGATCAGCTCCTCAGCCAAGCACTCAGCGATGGACTTGATGTTGCGGAAAGAAGCCTCACGGGCACCGGTGGTGAGCAGGGCAATAGCCTGGTTGACACGGCGGAGAGGGGAGACATCGACGGCTTGACGGCGGACGGTACCGGCGGAACCGATTCTGGTGCTGTCCTCACGGGGACCGCAGTTGACAATGGCGTCAACGGCGATCTGGATGGGGTTCTGGTCGGTCATCAGGTGGATCTGGTGTGGTTTGTTAGTTTTCCATGTCCCTCCGTACTTGCGCATAATCTGTGCAGTTGGGTGCTTACGATCTCGAAAGCGTGGGCGACAATGCGGACGGCCATCAGCTTCTTGCCGTTGTTGCGGCCGTGCATCATCAGAGAGTTCGTCAGACGCTCAATGATGGGGCAGTTGGCCTTGCGGAAACGCTTGGCGGCGAAACGGCCAGCGGAGTGAGGCACGTAGACGGGCGAGCGAATCTGGATGTAATCGCTACATTTCGAGAAAAATCCATAATTAGCACTTTCCCCCTCCAAGTACTTTATGATGCGATTCTGAGCCCCAGCCGCAAGGCATGTATAGAACAATTGATTCCCCCCCCAGAGGTTCAAAATCCCATACAGCTCGCTGCGCCGAGGCTCGAATAATTCTTGGGGGTGTCCTTACGTCAAAGAGATGTCGCGGATCTCGACATCCTCGTAGGACCAGCGGTTGAACAGCTTGACGCTGCCAATCTCGGAGACGACATCCTTGGGAAGGACCTGGTAGTTGGAGGACTCAACCTCGATCTCGCCGTTGTCAGACATCTTGGGCGTAAAATTGACCGACGCTTGGGGTGTGGTTAGTTGTCGATGAGGGATGGGCGCTGGGCGAAGTTGGCTGGTCGGTGGTATTAATTTTTTTGCAGTCTGGCAAACCGAGTGAAGTCCAATAAACTCACACAACCCTTTGCTTCTGGAGTGTCAGTGCTTGCTGGTCGGGGTTTAGCCGATGGAGAAAATTCACACACACAAAAATTCAAAAATTCGTGGGAAAGCCGCAGCAGCCCCACTTCTGGCAGCTGCTGCCGGAACTCTGATTGGCCTAATCTCTAGGGCAAAGCGATTGCCTGCAGCTGACTCGATGGGTCCTCCCCTCCAACAATTCTGAGAATTGAATAGTGCATTCATTCGAACGACTTTAATCGACTGTTCCTCTTGACGAAGATCCCGACAACCAACACCAAATCAACAAATCCGACAACATGGCTCCCGCTAACACTGGTGCCAAGAAGCAGAAGAAGAAGTGGTCGAAGGGCAAGGGTGAGTGCTTGATGCATTTGTGACGCTGCCGATGCGAGCGACGTGCGCGATGGTTCTATTCTGGCGGCGCCGCTGCTGCGCGACTCCTGCGTGCGGAACGGCGCAACCAGAATGCAATCATCGGCATTTTCGCTACGCTGAAGGCACACTCATTCCAGAAGGACTTTTTGGCTGACGTTCCTCCTCTCCTCCAGTCAAGGACAAGGCCCAGCACGCCGTCCTTCTCGACAAGAACACTTCCGACAAGCTCTACAAGGATGTCCAGTCTTACCGCCTTGTGACCGTTGCCACCCTGGTCGACAGACTTAAGGTCAACGGTTCTCTGGCACGCAAGTGCCTGAAGGATCTCGAGGAGAAGGGTCAGATCAAGCCCGTTGTCACACACAGCAAGATGAAGATCTACAGTACGTTATCCATCACCACGAATTTTACGAAAAGGGAGTCATTCATGCTAACTGCTCGATTAGCCCGCGCTGTTGGTGCCACGGACTAAATCATCAATCTCACTCACGATGCTATGACGATTGTGAAGTCGATTCAGACGACGTATTTGACGGGTCCGATGGATCGCACAGGGAAAAAACGGATTTGATGGTTTTCGGTTCGGCATTTGATCTCCGGCGTAGCATAGGGAACTGGTATTTGGTTCAATATCTTTGCTGCAGTTGCATTCAGTTGAGGCAGAATAAAAGAGAAAGTTCGCCCTTCTGACCTCATATTCTCGTTCGTGACCGTTTGTGCTGCCGTGGGTCGATGACGTGCTGAACAGAATGGTCTCTGCGGATCTGTCCATCGCCTGTGACCCTCAGCTCAGCCTTGTCTTGTTGTGTATGACCAGTAACGGCCGTGTTAACCCCCTGCCGCGGTTGGGATATATCGAGTGCCAGAGTATTTGTGCAGCCGCTAGAAGTGTGCGCGTAGCGGCTGCAGCAAAGATACTTATTGCGAGGCTACGCCCGGTGATGCCGCTCGGTATCTATCCGAAACACACAAGTACGAAGTAACTAGAGGCCACTGTAAAATTCTGAGGAACCACACCAGCTTAGTAAGATCCAGTTGTAGACCAGGGCGTGGCGTAATGGCTTGAGCAGAAGGCAAGACTACAACATCCACGGCACAGACTACCAACGGGATGTGCCATATCTGATCACATATCAGGATTCAGCACACAGCAAGTATCTGTCAGGTCCGAGCTTTGAAGGCTTTTACCCGAATGGTGCTTCTTCCTGTAGCAAGTTATTTGCTTGGACTTGGAGATTTGACAACCGTTTCCCCTAGACGAAACTTGATATAGGGGACAAGTCTGTAAAGCCCGTTTGCGACCAGTATACTTGATGGAACCAGTTTGTACACCAGTTATCATTGAGCAATGTGGTGACTGCGGCCACTTACAAGTATCCGTTTTACAGGTTCTCTATGCCCAGTATTATTGCCTGCTGGCCGATCCGAGTTGACTACCGCCTCTGTTGTTGCTTGACTATGTACCGATCAAGGTCTTACTCCACAAGCAGCCAGCCCGCCGACCCAAGTTCGTCTATGGGTTATTGGATCCCAGAGATGCTCAATGCCTGGTTCTTCTTTACCGGAAAAATTGCCAAGCCTTTGAGGATGGATGATGAAAAAGAGGCTGGCAGTCAGCTTCAGCCACAGTGATAAGCTTTTGCAAGGCACAACCATGACGAGCAAGGTTAGACAATTCGGTCTCAAGCCAGCTTCGCAACTCAACAAAAGAAAGCTCTTCTCTCAGAGGCCCAAGCTCAAAGCAGGATTGCCCAATTTGGCGCATTGCCAAAGTCGAGCTGACATTGAAGCTCGTCGTGAAGTACGAATCGGACTGGAGTAAGAAACTCGGGCTGACAGGCTAAAGGGCCGCAGCCGCGAGACGGCCCTAGCATGCATGTATGAAGACCCGTTTGAGGTCCGATAAAGCGGCTCAAAATGTAGGTAGAACGAACTGCATCACCCATGCAGCAGTTGCGGATGTGTCTTCCTTGCCTGCTTGTTGGCATGTGGAACAGCAGCCAAATAAGCCTCCACGCAGGCAGGGAATCAAGACTTCTTCGATGTTACAAGAGCAAGATATATGAGCTTTGACCAGCGGAGGAGGAGCCCCAAGCTCCAGGTTGGGCAGGGAACACGACGAAAAAAGAACCCATTTGCGGCTCCGATGCAAGTATTGGGATTGCCAATTGGATGTAGGCATCCAAAATGTCGGTCAGAACTCCGTGTCGTGTCTGGACAAGACTAGACTGTAGCACGGCACCGGCTATGCGAGTAATGGAAGAAGACCTCGACTCAATCATCTCGATCAATTACTGTGTCAGGATATATCTCTGGATGGACGCAAACTTGTCCGTCCATCTGTGGTCGTTTCGCCAAGTGGTAGCCGAAGAGCCCCCATATTGCTTACTTAGTATGTAGGTACATCGTAGCGGGCCTGGGTATAGCCGGTACAATTGATACATCTTACAATGGAGTGAGCGAGAAGGAGTAAAAAAAAAAAAATCGATTCGGGTAACAGAGAGACGGACCCCTGAGGCTTAGAGCGAAAGAAGATCCGCAAGTGCATTCGTGGCCCATGCCGGAGGTTAACTGATGCAGGGCTTGCCGTTCACTAATAATAACATGGCAAACGAAGAAGAAGGAAGAAAAAAAAAGGCTCAATCCAGCCAATACCCGTACCCATCCCGACGTCCATACCGAAAAGTGTGTCGCGTGCACCGGAAGAGACGAGGTTCTATCGAAGTCAGACGGAACATTTCTTGATCAACCTTATCTATCACAAGTAAAATTTTTGTCACACACCTCCTTCCCCATACAGTACAGGTACATCTTGCCGTAGATAGATGGAGATGCGGATCTGTGAATTCACTGGAGATCCCACTTTTCGTCATTTAGCTGGCGCTCGGAAGGAGGGTTGTGCTGTAATCTTGCATGCGGTAGGTACTGCCAGGCCTGCTCCAGTGCAACGCGGGCAACAGGATGGAGGGAAAATAGAGCAAAGAACAGCATCATTCCGACATTCTCCGCGCCGGCCAGCCATACACCCCTTGCCAATTGGAGGGGGCCCACCCTTGGCGCCTGGCCCAGTCAAGACCGGTCTTGCCCAATCTGATTTGTATCTGACACTGGAGTAAGAAGCGCTTGCCTCAGGCCCCAAGCCCCTAGCCCAGCACCAGCAAGCACCAGCCAAGTACCAAGGCCAGCAAGCAGTCTTGTTCGGCGGTGTTCTTCCCCCTACCCCCTACCCCCCTACCCTCCCGCAAAGCTGAGAGCAACTGGTGCACTGGTGCTGGGACTTGGGTGCAGACTGGCCCGAGACTGGGTGCCAGGCCGGGTGCAGAAACTGGCTGTAGACACTGAAATTTGCGGTTAACCCGAGCTAGGTAGGTAGCTTGGGGCAGGTTCCACAATAATTTTTCGAACGTGGCCATTTATTAGCTCTCATTCAAAGGCCGCTTGAAACTTTTTCTCTCTCCCTGTCCCATACCTCCAGACAACGGGCAGTAGAAATATCCGCTGAACCACCACAGCATCTACGCTTTCCTTCTCTTCCACTCATCCATCATTCAACCATCTCCCCTCAGTCTTTTCTAGTCCTTCAGAAAGACCTTCATTCACAATGTCTCCTCCTGAGAAGCAAAGCGTGCTCGGCATGCCGGTAAGTCTGACTTCCTACACCTGGCCCGAAATTCCCTCGCCCTGCCCTCAACAGGCCCGGCAGCCCGTAATGGGTGGCAACGTGTCAAAATCATCATCGCGGACTGCTTCCACTGCTTCAATTGGTCTCAATGGCCACATCTGCAAGCTTTGCGCAGCTTTTCAGCATGTTTTGATGCTTATCACCGCCTCTACGTGCCCCTGCCGCTGCCGGCAAAAATTTTCCCACCACAAACTCAATTGAGGTACTTTTTTGCTAACATGGGTTTTCTTCCAGCCTTTCGTGGCCGACTTCCTGAGTAAGCCCATCCCGTGAACCTATTCACTCGAACTCGATGCCATGACGAACATTCAACCGTCGTCTTCGCTCGATTCGGCCCGATATGTCGGCTTTATCCGTTACATGTGATACTGACTACCAATAGTGGGTGGTGTCTCCGCCGCCGTCTCGAAGACTGCCGCTGCTCCCATTGAGCGTGTCAAGCTCCTGATCCAGAACCAGGTAAGCACTTCCACCCCATTCCAGCTGCTGTACATTGAGGCTTGCCGCTTCCCAAGCCCAACCTCAATGGATTTCAGTTGGGGTTTTGTCAATTTCTTGTCTTGATACTAATACGGTGCAATTCAGGATGAGATGTTGAAGGTCGGCCGTCTGGACCGCAAGTACGATGGTATCGGCGAGTGCTTCAAGCGCACTGTCACTGATGAGGGTGTCATGTCCCTCTGGCGTGGTAACACTGCCAACGTCATCCGTTACTTCCCCACCCAGGCCCTGAACTTCGCCTTCCGTGACAAGTTCAAGAAGATGTTCGGCTACAAGAAGGAGGTTGATGGCTACGGCAAGTGGATGGCTGGTAACCTGGCCTCCGGTGGTGCCGCTGGTGCCACTTCCCTGCTCTTCGTCTACTCGCTGGACTACGCCCGTACGCGTCTGGCCAACGATGCCAAGAACGCCAAGAAGGGTGGTGAGCGCCAGTTCAACGGTCTTGTCGATGTCTACCGCAAGACCCTGGCCTCCGACGGTATTGCCGGTCTCTACCGTGGTTTCGCTCCCTCCGTTCTGGGAATTGTGGTCTACCGTGGTCTGTACTTCGGTATGTACGACTCCATCAAGCCCGTCGTCCTCGTCGGCTCGCTCCAGAACAACTTCCTCGCCTCTTTCGCTCTCGGTTGGTGCGTCACCACCGGTGCCGGTATCGCCTCTTACCCCCTGGACACCATCCGTCGCCGCATGATGATGACCTCCGGTGAGGCCGTCAAGTACAACGGTACCATGGACGCTGCCCGCCAGATTGTCGCCAAGGAGGGTGTCAAGTCTCTCTTCAAGGGTGCTGGTGCCAACATCCTCCGTGGTGTTGCCGGTGCTGGTGTCCTGTCCATCTACGATCAGCTCCAGGTCATCCTCTTCGGCAAGGCCTTCAAATAAGCTCATCGCTTAGATTCGGGGACGAGGAACAAGGAGGTGGTGGTGTAATACAAGGTTACGCGACTCGGACGAGTCAACGAGAAGCCGGTAAATGATCATGGATGATGATTGTTGCGGCGGAGAGTTGTTTGCAGGCATCACATTGCTGTGGCGTTCTGGACAGCCGTCTTTCCGGTTTGGGTTGACGGCAGGACATGGGGTTCATGTCGTGCAAGTCGTTTCCCAGCCACTGTAATTTAGAGCACCTAGGCAATTCCTTTGACTGTATTTGTTTCTGCAACCCTCCCCGCTGGTTTTGACTTGTATTGTGGTCTGGTGTTTGTCTGGTTGCGAAAAAAGGTATAGACTTTTCTGAATCAACATGATTTACCCTATTCTTCATGATCCGTCTTCAACCCTCGTAAACTTATTAGAGCTTTGCACTGCCTACGAATAGTGTCCTTCGCATGTGTATTTATTTCAACGTAATCAATAGGTTTTGTGATCTGCGTCATGATGCTGTCTTGCTCAATTTGGCAGGAAGCTGCAATGCGGGTTGAATGCTGACAGGTGCCAGGCACTTGATTAGCAGGAAACGCGGCCATACCCCCCAATATCAACGCGTTCTTCCAGCATCTGGGAAACACTGCACTTTACCAAACAAGCACATTGGCGCTCGCCGGCAAAACATACGTTGCAATTGCGATTCGCCCGTGGGAGCAATGTCGACCAAGCCATACAAAGCGCCGCGCCCTCGTGGTCGCCCTGCTGGGTCCACCGCGGGCGGTAGCAGCACCTCTAAATCCGCTGCGAAGGCAAAGGCACCCCTCGCCAAGAGACCAGCCCAGCAGCGCGCTGCCGCCCAGAACAATGAGAGCGACACGGACCCGTTCGCCGACTCGCAGCAGGAGCCGTCGCGTGACGTGATGGAGATCGAGGAGGACGACGACGAAGAGGAGGACGATGATGAAGACCCGCCCAAGACGATTCCGCCGGAGCTGCTGACGCGGATCCTGCATACATGCTTCGAGAAGGAGGGCACGCGCATCTCCAAGGACGCCAACAAGGCGGTCGCGCAGTACATGGACATCTTTGTGCGGGAGTCGATTGCGCGGGTTGCATTGGAGAAGGAGGCTGGGTTCCTTGAGGTTCGTACTGTGGTGGCTGCCCGCTCTTCTTCCAAATCCCATTTCCTCCCTTTCCTCTGATAGACACACACATCTATCCATCTATCCCTCTTGGAAGGAAAAAGAAGCAGAGCCGACATACTTAGCCAAAAGCTGACCTTCACTAACTAGGTTGAGGATCTGGAGAAGGTCGCGCCCCAGCTGTTGCTTGACCTGTAGGAAATGGTGCCTCCATCCTGTTATCAGACACCAAATCAACTCATCGCCCAGATCTGTGTTGTTTACATTTGCTTTGGGTTGGATCAGCCATCTTGTACCAAGCATCTGGCAGCGGCCAGATCCGCACAGAGGGAAAATAGGATGAGTGCCCAACGGCCACGTGGGCACGGAAGCCTTTGAAGAGATGCACGACGCTTTGACGAACGATCATTGCTCATCGATCCAGTATCGACAGATGATTTCCAGAGTCCAAGCGAAGCTGCCGGGCTTTGACATCGGATCTACGAAACCAACTTGGCGCGTAGATCAAGCTCGACATGTCTGCAGGCAGTGACGATCAACGGCGGCGTGGTTCTTGGGAGGGAGACCTCCACAAATCTCGCAGGTGGATATTTGGCAAGTACAACGCAAGTGGTTTTGTTCGGGTGGTATTCCCTTATTGCACAATTCGCCAGGCCTTTGTCATTATTGTGTGTGAGGATGTGTGCCGAGCCAAGCAGGATAATCAAGTTCGCCGGGGTCCGAGGACAGCGACTGATGGCAATGGCCTCTGGCAATGGCAAAAAGTCAATTACGAGATCAGATGCATACGGTCCAGAACGAAGTCAGAAGTTGCCCATGATTGTTACTTCGAGCAACTTTCCATCTTGTTCGTGTTTTTTTCTGCATGGTCGTGTAACAAGCAGCCGAGTATAGACGGCCATCCACCACGAAGCATTCGTGCTGCGAATGCTGTCTCCCACAATTATACCCCGGTTAACACGCCGTACCTCTCTGGTTTTGAGCTTCCACCTTTCTTCCCCGTGTTACGATACTCCACGGTCAGTATTGGCTACGGCTATGTACAAGTGTGTGCGTACGTCATGAGCAGCGGTCAAAATTTACAGTAGAGCTGTCAAAGCAATCCGAATGTGGCTGAGTTGTTTTGTTTAGAGCTTATTCTTCACTCAAAAGCGTAGAAAAGGTGGCCGGCCATCTGAGGAAGAGGGGGAGACTACGGATAGACAATTAGCCAAGATCCGTCCCATGTCATCTTGGTTGCCAAGAATAGATGCACGTCGTCCGACTTCCACACCTGCAAATAAAGCCCTGCGGCAAACCGGTGTGCCGTCTTGGTTCCTTGGTTCCCTCCAGAAGACCTAAAACAAACAGGCAAATCCGCAAACGGATGCTGTTGCCGATGGTTGCACCCCGCGAGCGTTGGTCTTACGACATTGGCTGGTAGCGATGCCCCTTGATGCGTTGATCGGGACGACGACGAAAGGGACAGAAGAAGAAAAAGTTGAGGCTCTTGCCAGGCCGGCTGAATGGCTGAAAAGGGCAAGGCTTTGCAGAATTGGCGGCAGTGATTGGGCGGAAGGATGGGATGAAACGGGTTGAGTTACGGACATGTAACACTCCTGGGCCCTTCTGAAGCAGCATCCGAGCGGGCCCTGTCTTCGCCTACGCTCCCCTGTCTGTCTGCCCACTGTAGCCCGGCCCACTGTAGCCCAGCCTGTCGCTGACCAAGTCGCAACGCTTAGTGCAGTTAACCTTAATTCGGCTGCGTCTGCGTCCGACAAACCTCCCATGCTTGCTGGCCAACGCTCCCCCGTCTTTGCCGTCCTGCCCGTCTGTGCCTTGAACTCTGCCAGTCATTCATTTCTGCCCATCGGCCTCTCCACATTCGTGGAAACATTGTCGGCTTCCGATGCGACTCGATATGTCAGTCGGGGTCGCAATGGAAACGGCCACGCGGCCCAGTTTTGCGTATCACTTCAAACTTGACTCCCTCGAACAGAATCGTGAGTACCTGATTTGACAGACCAGACAAGGCCTGACTGGGCTTCTGCCTCTGGGCAGCAGCACTCAGCGCACGGTTTGAAGACGCGAATGCTGTTGCCTCTGCAGCTGCTACTACTGCATGTCTGACTACTGCCCTCGCGATCTCATTACGTCGCCCTCATACATACAGGCAATATCATCAAAATCGGATGAGACGGTGGCAATTACTCAAGATGGGTGTGCAGTACGTCAGCTCGCTGCCGGCTTCGGGCTTCCACGGCAATAGCAAGGCGCAGGACAACAGACTGCTCTGTAATTTTATTCGATCTGATATTTGACATGCGCGGATCCTGGGGGCAGGGCGCAATCTAGCGACAACCGCTACACTGGCATCCGGGAGGCTATGCAGCTGTCAAATCCTCAGCAGCGTGCGCCGGCACGCAGCGGCTGCTGACTTGGCACCGTCGAAGAAAGCGGGAAGAGGCAGCTTATAGCACATGGACTATCAGTATCCGCATGTCACGACCCCATCTCGGAGGGTACGACTAAGGCCGGTGCTGTCCTGAACCGGCAGAGGCCAAGCCTGTGGTCCAAACGTGTTTCACTGGATCTATGGTGTGAATAGTCGTCGCACCCCTGCAGCCCCAGGCGCCCTTCAGATTCGGGGCCCGGCCAGGGTCTGGTTCACCATGAGACGGTCCATGGCAATCAGACCTTTTAAATTCATGCTGAGCGCCCGTCTAGGTTTCTCTCTCTTTTCCCCTTCCCTCTCCAGTCACTCTCAGTTACTCCAGGTCCTATTACGACGTTTTCGTTTCTAGTCCTCTTCTCTTCTCTTCTTCCCAACCGTAATCTTCTCCCCAAGGCTAGTCCTTCGAAAGCGCTAGACGCTCTTATTACACGACAACACATTCTCTCTTAACACCTACCACTTAAACAACCCCACCCTTTTCTTATATATACCTAGTTATTAGTCAAGATGCAGTTCACGACTTTTGCTCTCTCCGCCCTGATGGGCCTGGCCACCGCACAGAAGGTCCACGTGGTGTCGGTCGCGTCGACGAATAACTCGCTCATCTTCATGCCCGACAACCTGAAGGCAGCCAAGGGCGACATGGTCCAGTTCCAGTTCCGCGGCGGCAACCACAGCGTTGTCCAGTCCACCTTCGACGCCCCCTGCATGCCCATGTCCATGGCCGGCGCCGCCAGCAACTCGTCCGGGGCCGCCGCCCAGGGCATCTTCTCAGGCTTCCAGCCCGTTGCCGCCAGCAAGGCCATGGGTATGCTGCCCACCTACACCATCATGGTCGCCGATGAGAAGCCCATGTGGTTCTACTGCTCCCAGGGCAAGCATTGCCAGGCTGGTATGGTCATGGTCCTGAACGAGAACACTTCTGCCAACGCCACTCGCTCTCTTGCCAACTACAAGGCTCTTGCCAAGAAGGCCACTGCCAACGTTTCCCCTCCCACCCCTGCTGGTGGTGCTGCTGGTGGCTCTGCCGGTGGCAACACTACTACTGGTGGCTCTGGCTCCGGTTCTGGCTCTGGCTCCGGCTCCGGCTCCGGTACTGGTTCCGGCTCTGGCAGCGGCAGCGGCAGCGGCACTGGCACTGGCGCTGGTGCCGGTACTGGCTCTGGATCCGCCCCCGGCTCGCAGACCTCTACCCCCACTACCGCCGGCGCTTCCACTGCTACCATTTCCACCGCGCTCAGCCTGCTCGCCATGGCTGCTGCGTCCTTCATGCTTTGAGCGGTTGTCGACATCAATATTTGAGAGATTCATTCTTCAAGCGATATAACACGAAAACAAGAAAAAGACAAATAACATGCATACATACCCAACGACTTCGACAACAACTGCAAGCTGTTACGCCTGGCGAGGACTTAATAACTACAACAAGCAATGCTCATCTGGGCAATGCTCTTCCGCAATCGACGCTACCCTCCTTGGAGGGTGTGTCGACCGGTGCCTATCAACGTCATGCCGCCCTCGCCAGGTTCCGCTATAGCAGATAGCGCGTTGTTCGTTGATGAGTTGACGATATACATAATGAAAGGAGCAAGCTTCTTGTACATCATGGAAACAGGTTTCCTCGGGGGCGCATCTGGGACTACACACCAAGCCTTTTTTCTCTTGTCCCAGTGTCCGTGCTAGTTGGTTTTTTTTCCTGAGAGAGAATGAGAGAGGAAGCGAGAGAGAGAGGCAATTGGTGCTGAGGGAAGATGCTTGCATGTACTGCTTTTTCGGTTTCTTACAACGCATGCATGTCATTCATCGTCGTTCTTCATCATTTTAAAGTCCTATACCCTAGAGATTTTAAACGTCGGATCTGTACCTGTTTTTGTAATATACATTCACATACAACACACAAGAACCGTTCTCTCCATGCTTTGTGTATGTCTCTTCATGGCTTTGACTTTGACTTGTAACTATCTGATGGCCAATACACGATACGAGATGAAGTGGCCCGCATATCATTTGAGAGTAGCTGTATGTACAGTAGATGTTGTAATGTGTTTTGGGGGGTTCAGAAAAACATCCTACCATCCATAGTTCAGGTTGACAGATACTAACTTTTCAGACGGACAAGAATGAACTGAATGATAATTGGATCTGTGGGAACTCAGGAGGGGAGTCGCTACACAGCTCATCCCTTGGTTCTTGGCCTGACAAGACATGTGAGATCGACCAACCTACAGTATTTCTAATGCCATCCACAAATCTTATTGGGTCATGAGAACGCTTCGTCGACTGTTTGCGTAGTTCCTAAATGGACTACCTTCACGGATGCTCGCCTTTCCCGATACCGAGATGTAATTGCTACGTGATAGGGTTCTGCTGTGTGCGCGAAGCGGAACAATTCCAACGGCCAAACTCATTAAATTCGGGTAAACATTTTTCTTCGGCCTTGCCAGGTCCTGGTCAACCATCCCTGTTGCACCAAATATCAGAATATCTTCCCACCTGAACAGGCCCATTTGACATGACCGGTCCTTTATAGGCATGGTCAAGAAACGTCATCTCGAACAAGATGAATGAGGATACTTACCGTCGTCAGGTTGAGCGTGGGTCAGTATGCATGCATGCTTGTTGTTCCAGTTTCCCGGGACCAGTTGCGGTGAGTCTGCAGCGAATGTGAGCCCGCTTCGGGCCGTGCAAGGCATCAACAATGTTCTAGTCCTAAGAGGGTCTTCGGGGGCACCATCTCGCTGGGCAAGTTCGGCGGGCGATTTCAACACCTGGAGAATTTCAGTCAAGCGCTGGCTCTGTCAAGAGCCATGTCGTGCTCAGTGTAGACGGCCGAGCAGCCGGGGTCCACATGTTCGCTCAGAACTCAGACGGGCGCTGATCAATCACACTTATGCCCGGCAGAGAAAGTCGATGAAAGCCCCTTATGCACGCCTCTAGACGAGCATGGAGACGAGATACGGATCCTGCAGCTGTCCCCGGGTTTTCTGGGAGGACCCCATCGTCTGCACGACGTTCTGCGCCCGGCTTGGAGGTCGTCCCGTCTACACGGCTTTGTCGTATGCCTGGGGGAGATCCGACCGATGCGAGAGAAGTTCGACTTGACGGTCATCCGATTCAGATTACTAGAAACTTGTTCGCTGCTCTCCGGCGGCTGAGGGATCCGGACAAAGTCGAGAACTTATGAGTCGACGCTCTGTGCATAAATCAGGCGAGCAACGACGAGAAGGGTCACCAGGTTTCGCTGATGCGTCATATATACTCCTAATTTATAGATGTCATTATATGGTTGGCGGAATACCTTGGTGTAGACACGGGGCGACTATTATGCCATACACTATCGGGTAGATCAAGGAGCAAACCATCTCAACACCCCCCTCCCACAGCATGCCGACCAACTATAGCATCACTTGAAGCTCAAGCGTCAATAAATACACACTATACACACTGGAGAGAAAGCCAGACTAGGATTGTACTGTTTAAAGAACATCTAAAAGTGACCTTCTCCCCCCCTTTCCCTCTCTACTACCGAAAAACAATATTATTCCAGCAAACTCAGAGCCGCTGCCACCTTTATGATCAGAAACACCATGAAGCTCCTCCTCTCCACCCAGCCCTTTCTTCTCACCCTGGCAATTCCAGCCCGCAGGAACCCGCATGCCACCGCAATGGCGCCGTCTTCGAAAGCCGCCGTGGCCTTCCACCCGTCCAAGGCGGCGCAGCAGATGAACCCGCTCCCGCGCATCCTCATCGAGTCTCTTAACAACCCTATTCACGTCGCCAACGGCTCCAGGGGGGCTGTACAACTTCGACTTCCCCGTGCGATACGCCGATATCGCGCCGGGCGCCAATGTCCGCGTCCGGATCGCCCGATCCGGAAGCCCTCAGGGGTTCTGCGGGGCCGAGGAGCTGGCCTTCCAGCACGAGCGCCCTCCAGGTGGTGCCTACGGCGAGGATAGCGAGACCACCACTCTCGTCTTGGCCCTACAGGAGGCCTTCGAGGAGGACCCGGAGATAGGACGCGGATGGACGGTGGATCCCGCAGCCGCGGCAGAGGGGTCTGGCTTGGTTCTCGATGAAGGAGAGAGATATTTGCTTCCGCAGTGCTACTAGCGACCTTTCCCCGAGCGAGACATGTCACATTTACTCTTATATTCTCAGGCAACGAGATTTGGATAGAGAAAGAAAGGAATGGTCAAGCAAATGAAATTTTTGTGGCAGCATTACTCAATAGGTGCTTAATGGAAACGTCAACTCATATTCATAAAGCCGTAAAACCAACCACCAGGTGCCTACTTCATGCTGAGAACCAGAAAACGCCATTGTAAACGCAAAACCCACCTTCGCCATGCCCCTGAAAGTGTATTATTGTTGATCGTGTCGGGTACGGGACTATCTCATCCCGAGGATGTGTACACGGCCATTGAAAAGGGGCCCAAATCGCAATTGCCAGGGTATTTCAAACTTCTTCTCTATTTCCGAAATTCTTCGTCATCTTTGTGCGCTTGTTGTGTCATAATCGGGGAGGGTGTTCCCGCATGTTGTCGCTCAGCCGGCGAGGCAAGTTTGAGTCACTGCTGCTCTCCTGACTCGTGCCCGGCAGCGAGGGCGAGTTTGCCCCGCCGCCGCCGCCCAGGACCCGCCCGCGCTCCTGCAGGCGGAAGTTCATGAGCCAGCGGACGTGCATGCCCAAGACGCCCAGGGTGCTCCTTATCTCGGTGAGCTGGTCCTTGATCGGCATGGTCTCATTGAAGAGCATCATTGAGTGCCGGCCCTCGACCTCGGTGAGCGCCGAGGACAGCCGCTCCACTTTGGACTCCATGGTCTCGAACAGCGATAAGAAATACTGGTCGCGGGACTCGTATGGCGCCGTCTCCTGAGCGGGCAGGTTCATGTTGGATATGTTCTCGGATGCCGCCGGGGCAGAATACCCCCTATTCTCGAGGAACTTGATGCGCCGGTCCTTCAACCGATCTTTCTCTTTGAGTGCCGTCATCTCGGCACGCAGCTCCGCCAATTGCTCGCCCACCGGGCCGACAACCCTGTATTCGCATCTCGCGCAGTGTTCCTCCAAATGTCTCCGACTCATTTTGTGATTGCAGCCAAACGGAGCAAACTTGCATGTGACCTCGACCTCGGGACATTCCTTTGTGTGCTCCTCTTGCTTGCTGCGCACAAACTCGTAGCCGCAGAGCTCACAATTCGTCTTGCGGTTTTGGCACTCCATGCCCTGATGTGTCTCAAGGTCGGCCTTCTGTACAGGCTGCTCGCAGAACTCGCAGTCGACTTCGTAGTGCAGGCAGCCCTTGGCCACGTCCTTGCGGGCGATTGTCTTGTCGCAGGAGGGGTGCGGGCACGGGACCAGGGTCTTGTCGCAGTAGCGCGAGACATGGTTCTCGACGAGGGAGCGGGCGACCACGAGATCGCAACCCCGCGGGCGATTGGGACAGCGCACCGTCAGGTTGTCGAGCTGATTCGTGACCACTTTGGGCGCGGGCCGAGTCTCGGACGACAGCTTCAGTAGCGGCTGTCGGTCGACCGGGCAAACGGGGTTGAGCGCGTGGGCTTGCACGAGACATTTCTGGCAGAAGACGTGGTCGCAGTTCGTGATGACGGGTGCGATAAGGGCGACGCGGCAGATGGGGCAGATAAGGTTCTCGTCGACATTGCTTTCGTATTCGAGCGCCCGTAAATCGACGGCGGGAATGGCAGCGATGGTTGGGGGCGAGGCGGCCGTCATCTCGAGGTCCCGGGTAATGGGACGGAGGGCAAGGGTGGCGGTCGTCGGTGCGGACACCAGACCCTCTTCGGGGGTGTTGGGGGGGTGGCATGCTTGGTGATGCTTGCTGCTAGGAGATGGTTAAAGCGTGGTGGATAATGAGCCTGTTCGTCATCTTGGTTCATTCAGGCACTCTCCATCAATCTGTCTGTGGTTTTATTAGCTTGCAAACGGGAGCAGTCGCAAGATGCCAATCAATCCATCCATCAATCAATCAATCACGCGAGCTGGGCTGATTGACCGCCACTATTTGGGCCAACCAATTGATCTCTCGGGCGTACGGGCATGGCATCAAACCAATTGCGTGGGATAATAATACTTAATTAATATGCGCAGCTGAATGAATGCCGGAGTCTGGAGGCGTCTGGGCGTCGTGCGGGATGAGCCGGGTACCCCACGTCATGCAACTAACCGCCATCGCCCATATGCATGGTCCGGTATATATACTTGTATCCGCTACTTCCACTCATCTCGTCCCTAGAGCCCGGATGTCGGTTGTGGTTCCCTATTGTACGACATCTATCTAACCCAAGAGATGATCATGTTTGATCTGATAATGACTGGTGCTTGCCGAAACGGGCCGGCAGAAGCTTCCTTCCGTATACTCAATCAACTCCCTCTGTTAATAGCTCTGACTACTTACTCAATGCCGAGGAAAGAAGAACCGACACAAGTACTCGAAGTAAGTAGGTTCTGCCAAAGCCTGGGTAAGCAACTTGCGCAGCCCGGGTTTAGATTCCAGCCAAGTATCAATCCAACATGAGATGAATTTCTGTATTTCCTCTCTACCATCCACATGCCAAAGTTGACTACCAATCTTTGATCATCTCGCAAATACGTGGAACCGCCTCTAGCCCACACTCATGCCAGGCAGAATGATCAAGACAGACGACCGACAGGCTGGGCCCGCTCCCACAGCCCAATCTCTACAACATATGGTCGTTAAGCACTGGGGCGACAGCTGGCATTCCCCAGATATTGACGAAAGCCGGCTATGCATTGTCCTGTCCGCGACTGTGGCGACCTTGCTGGGTGTGGCAGTTCACTACACAACAGTCGGCAACATGTCTTTGCCCGACGCCGTTATTCATTACACAACATCCGACGACCTCGCTTTGCATCTCGTAGCAGGTGTGTTGCTGAAAACGCTTTGTTTTGGAGTCGAGGTTGTGCTGCTTCATATTCACGGGTATCTTCGCCAGCTATACCCTGCCTACTTCTACACGAACCATACCCCCGGCCATGCCGGTGTGGTGTTTGCCTGCATGGTCTTGTTTCTCCGCATGCTGGTCTTCCGGTACGAGCCCGACGTCTCACTGCTCATGTACAATCTCGAGATTTGGTTCTGGGCTGCATACTGGGTCGAGTGGTGGACCGGGGGTTCGATCTGGTTGCTTCGCGGGTTCGGCGCCAGTCAAGCCTACGATGCTGCTCCAAGGCCGCGAGGGAGTTAGAGCAAACCTAACCTCGGGTCGTCACAAGCTTGGGGCGGACTGGCGACCGGTATTGCGATAGTGCGCTGGAGGTCAGATTGAAGGAAGCACAGACTAGGTACGAGAATACCCTCGCATCATTGGAATACTGGGCCAGCAAGCGAGGTGGCGAGTAGTACCTTTGGAGTTGGCGATCTGTTTGTGAACACTGTCAATTCGACACATGCCAACTGAGACACAGTCTGGAGTAATACGCTATAATATCGGAGTATCACTCAATAAAGGAAAAAGTACTCTATCAATTGTGCATTGCTTGACTATATCCAAGTCGTCCAAAGTCAGGGGTCTTCTGAGAACGATTACGGTATCACTAACAATCCAGAGAATTTTCTTTCTTTCTCATAAACCCTCTATATTGGCAACTTGAGCTATGAGGCCGAGCAAGTAGGTATTCGAGCAAGTAGATATTCACGCAAGTTGATACCCGACAAAGTCTGGGAGGCAACCGGGATGGGTTTCCAAAATATTATTATAAGAAGAGGGGGATTTCCTCTTCACTTCATCAATTGTCCACCCCATAAATCTATAAAATATACTTCGTTATCCAGTTACATTGATTCACGCCGTACAATCTCAAGATGGCCCTTTCCTACGAGTCCGACAAGAGCAAAAAGCCCTGCCAGCAGGCTCAGTCTGCTCCCACCTCTACCACAGCTCCGAATCAGCAACGACCCATGCTTTCTGGGTACTGGGGCAGCCAATGGCGGACGCCATGCCCCGAAGAGAGCACGGCCGCCCTGGTTGGGTCTGTAGCCGTGGCCGCTTTACTCGTAGCGGCTCGCCAATTCACAGCCGCCGCAGGTTGGAACGTGGCCACGATCGCCCTGCTTGTGGCCAAGGCAATCTGCCTATCGCTCGAGGCCTCGCTGCTGGAGCATCACCAGAAGCTAGTCGGAAAATACCACGCGCGCTTCCAGCGACACAACCCGGGCCCGGTCGGCCTGCTGGTCGCGTCGGGGCTGTTCATCTTCCGCACGCTGATTCTTCAGTACGACATCGACATGATGGTGTTGATGTGCGATGTCCATGTGTGGTTCTGGGCGGCATATTGGGTTGAGTGGTGGACCGGGGTGTCGCTGAGTATGGGTGGTGACTTGGGCCTCTTCTGCTTCTGAGGAAGGCCAACGGCTGGGGCGCCCTCTGCTACGGTTCGTGCCGTGGTATATGCAAAGAAAACTCGAGATGAAGAGGACTGACGATGAATAGAGGGCGTGATGGATGCTGGGACCTGGGATTGGGATTGGGATTGGGATTGGGATTGGGATTGGGATTGGGATTGGGATTGGGATTGGGATTGGGATTGGGATTGGGATTGGGATTGGGATTGGGATTGGGATGGGCTCAAGAGCGAGCCACTGAACGACCACATTTGGTGGCTTTGCCAGGGACTACATAATACCATGGGGTTCGGCGAGGTACTCGTAAGCGTTCCGGTGTCAATGGATATTGTGTTTTCGAGAAGGAAGAGAAGTTATCCTATCTGATACGTGCTATCTGACAGTGTTCATGCTGTCCGACGTTCGGTGGTGGAGCAGCCGACTCGATATACTCATTGCATGGCAATGTTTTGAAAGCGTCTTCAATATCTCCAAGCAGGCTGGACCGAACTCCGAATACCATATGCATCACTAATCAAATTTACCACCTCCTCGGCATGCAGATAGTTTCAGAGGCATGCACCTATATGGAGACGTCGCAATTGATGCGTGTTGACTACCACGCGCTGTAGCCTACCGCAGCACGTCATGATTGATTTGTAAGAACTCTCCCGCTGCCCCTCCATCTCAATCTCCGAGAAGCTTGATATAAATGAACGGACAAGAACTTTGGTTTCGAAGCCGTACACATTAAAAAAACAAAACAAATCACCAAGCAGAGTAGCAACAAAAGAGACAAGAACATCTACTTTACGCATCAAACATTAGACCGAAGCCAACTTGATCCGACCCAACATGGCCTCCAAATTCTACGCCATCGTCATCGGCGCCGGCACAGGCACCGGTATGCACCCCCGCCCCCTCTCTCTCACCTTACATACTCCATCCACTCCCTGCACCCCGCCCGTTCCATCAACGCCGAGCCGAGCTAACCCACCCGAACCCGCAACAGGCACCGCCGCGGCCCGCCGCTTCGCCCAGTCCTACCCCGTCGTCCTCATGGCCCGGTCCCCGGCCTCGTACCAAGACGCCGTGGACTCCATCAACGCCGCGGGCGGCCAAGCCGTCGGCGTCCGCGCCGACGCCGCCGACGAAAGCTCGCTCCAGGCGGCCTTTGCCCGCGTCCGCGACGAGCTGCTCCCCGGCCACCGGCTCGCCGCCGCCGTCTACAACGTCGGCGCCAACTTCAAGCGGGCGCCGTTCCTCGAGTCCACCGTGGCGGATTTCGACGGGAGCATTGCGGGGAATGCGTACGTTCTTTCTTTCTGCTTGATCTTATTTCTTGCTTTCATCATTACCTGCAAATTTTGGGGTTTTCTCAAACACCCCCTTTTTTGAAAAAACGGTGAATAGTCAGTTGACGAGTAATTGACTCATGACGAACAAATTAGTCGAGGCGCCTTCCTCTTCGCCCAGCAGACCATCCCGCTCCTGCTCGAGAGCGTCGACGCCAACCCGCCGCACCCGCCCACGCTCATCATCACGGGCGCCACGGCCTCGATGCGCGGCGCCGCCAACTGCTCCGGGTTCGCGGCCGGCATGGCCGCGCGCCGGGCCCTCGGGCAGTCGCTGGCGCGCGAGTTCGGGCCCAGGGGCGTCCACGTCGCCCACGCCGTCATCGACGGCGTCATCGATATCCCCAGGACCAAGGGGTACAATGTCAACGAGGGCGCGGAGGATGGGAAGCTGGATCCTGATGCGGTAAGTTCCTTGGGATTATGACCTGTTTGCTGATAATAATGTGAGATATTGTGTTGCTGTATTCCACCGTGCTGACTGGGAAAAAACTACCATGACAGATCGCTGAGAGCTACTGGCACCTTCATACACAGCACCGCTCGGCTTTCACTCAGGAGCTGGACTTGAGACCCTACGTTGAGAAGTTTTAAGGGATAGGTCTTCATATTGGACACGAGCGCCGCGTAAAATGTGATAATGATAGTAATAGGAGAGGGAAAGCACTTAATCTACCTCACTGATTACGCTAAAATGCCAATCCACGGACTGACTTTATTACATAGTGAAAAGTCCGCTTCACCTATTCGTGTATATATATCTCCCCTTGACCACCAAGGTACCCTGACCCTCGAGAACTACTCATCGTAGAGCACCTTCATCGTCGTCGGGTACGGCGAATACATACTCTGCAACTCATCCATATAAACCTTCCCCAACGCCTCACCCGGCACCACGACCGCCTTCAGCGTCCCCTGCGGTCCCGGCGCGCGCCGCAGATTCTTCAACCTGCCCGCGGCCCGTAGCATGACGCCCTGCGAGGCGCGGCTCATGGGCTCGCCGAGGCACGAGTGGGCGCCGTGCCCGTAGAACCGATACCCGTTCTCCACGTCGCGGTCGAGGCGCACCTTGTGCGGGTCCGGGTAGCGCGACGGGTCCAGGGCCAGCTCGTTGAAGCTGACCATGACCGTCGACCCGGCTTGGAGACGGGTGGGTGGGGGCTGTCGCACGCCGACGCCGCTGAGGCCTTCTTGGATCGTCGTGTCCGAGTGCACGCGGCGCAGGACCGAGTTCGAGCCGTTTAGGCGCACGCCTTCGAGGGCGTAGCGGATTAGGAGCTCGTCGGATTCGGGGGTGTCTTGTCGGGCGAGCTAGAAGTGGGAGGGAGTTGGACGTTAGTGATCATCATTCAAGACGTCCAAGGTTGGTCACGGAAAAAGGAGGCGAAGCAGAAAATGTGCTTTTCGCTCAGCACTTACCTCCTGAATCTTCGGCAAATGCTCAATACCCTCGCCCAGGTAATAATCCAACGCCTGCGCGAAAATAGTACTGTTAAGCGTAACCATAGGCGCCGCCGCCGTCAACACATGCGCATAGACAGCCTCGCGCGCATTACCGTCACTCTTCTCCAGCAGCTTGCGCAGCACGTGGACGCCGTAATCCTTCATCTCAATCTCCTGCCCCGTGGCCTTGGTAATCAGATCGCCCAACAACTTGCTCGTGCCCGCGGCGCTCACCTCGGCCTCCATGATGCGGCCCATGGCCTCGCTGATGGGCTTGGCCGCCGAGTAGAGCGCCATCTGCTTGGCCGGGTCCGCGGCCGCGAAGAAGACGACCGTGAACATGAGCGTCAGGACGTCGCGCAGCTCGTGCTCGCTGAAGAGGCCGTGCGGTCGGTCTTCGGTCTTGAGCGGCAGCGACCAGAACTGCGCCGCGAAGTGCACGTTGGCCAGCGTGCCGACGTCGCGCACAATGTCGACCTGCCGCGCCGTACCTCGATCTTTGGGCCCGACGGGCGAGGACCAGCGCGCCAGCAGCTCCTTCACGGTCTTTTCGTAGAACCGCTTCACGCCAACTTCCCAGTTCTTGGGGTACATGCAGTGGCCCAAGTTATTCCGCTGGCTCGCGAAGAAGTCCCCGTCGCCCGCGAGGCAGGCCTTGACGCCTTCCTCGCCGCCCAGGACAGCGAAGCCGGGCTTCCACGGCTCCACGTGCAGCGCCCGGTTGGCGAGCGCGTGGTCGACGCCCTGGAACGTCTTGACGACGACGATGGGGGGCTGCCGCTGCGGGCGGGCGAACGAGTAGTCCCCGACCCGGCCGAGCGACTCGAGGATCTTGGCGTTCTCCGACGGGATCGTCATGGGGTAGTGGGCGTAGACGCTGTTGTACGCAAAGTGGTGCGGGAAGGCGCGGAGGAAGAGCTTGTAGAAGACGATCCCTTCCTCGAAGGACGGGTCAGCCTCGACCTCCTTCATGCCCCAGTTAGTGAGATTCCCCGCGTGGTAGTTGAGCGTGTAGTGGCGGTCGCCCCGGACTAGCGTGATGGCGTCGGAGAGGATGGTGCGGCTGATGGTGTAACCCGGAGCCAGCCCGGAGCCCGGGAGCATCGTGGGCTTGCTTTCCTCGATGACGACGCCTGGGTATAGCTCGACGTAGTCCGGGTGCTCATAGAACGTCTTCAGATGGTTGGCTACTACGGGGTCCGAGTTCACCTCCTCGAACGTCTCGTGCGGCTTGAGGCCGAAGAAGGCTCGGAACTCGTTGAGAGACGCGGCGTGCCATTTTCGGGACCGGTTGATTATGAGGGTTTCGACCGCGCGCAAGACGGGCGGAATGTTGTTCGCGCCAAACGCACCGGCCAGGTCCTCGACGCTGTCCGTGAGGATCTTGACGAGGTCATCGTCGTTGAACGTGCCATTCGAACCCCGCTGCAGGTCCTCGAACGTCCGTAGCTGAGGATCATCAGGTATGGCAGTCTCCCATCGAGCGAGCGCGGTTAGTATCTCCATTTCCGTGGCCTTGTCGTAGTCTTTACCAAGAAGCTTTTCGTATAGATCCTGGGTCCACTTCTCGTCTCGTTGGGAGATGGCTGAATGCCAGACGTAGATGAGGTTGAACTCAAAACTACACTGGTTGCCCGTGGCCATCGACTTGCCCCTGTCGCCAACATCCGCACGTGGATCAATCCACCAGTTGGAGTCGGTCCTGTTCAGGTTCAGGATGGTTCGCACGTAGTCCCTCAGCACAATGTTGAAGTAGAGACCACATGTGACGAGACGAGCGGTCTGAAACAGGTCGTTATCGCGCTTCAAGTGCGCAGCCTTCTTCTTGTCGTCTTGGAGCGAGTCGGCCGGGACGTTGAAGCGGCCGTTCTCGTTGATCAGAGCCAAGTTCGTTGCCACGTAGTTGTGGAACCTGTTGAACATGATGACAAGGCAGCTGACACCCGGAGGGAAACCCAAGATCCGTTTCTCCGAAAAGGAGTCGGGCTTGATAAGGCCATTCTTAAAGGTCCGCATCTCGTTTTGTTCCTCTTGGTTACGGCCGTACAGCGGTGACAGATCCAGGTAGGAGGATGTCGTCGAGATGGTGGGATCTTCCCTACTAGTGCTGAAGCAATCGTGGATAATCAAGGTCGCCAGGTAGAACAGCATGCTAGATATGTTGCTCGGATGGGACTTGAACCCGCCATTCTCGCGGCTCATGATGGTGTCAAACAGCAAGCCAGGGTCTGGTTGAGAGGCCGGACGAATGATTTTAGGCTGGACAGATCTGGCGTACGGCATTCCTGCCTTGCCCAGGTCTGGAAGATGGATATTGTTATATCTAGGGGAGTCAATTTTGGAACTGCGGCCAAGACAGGTCGGCTCTCTTCTACTTACGAACCGTCCGCTTGGCGGTAATTGTAACGGTCGCCAAGCACGCACGCAGGCGGATGGTCGAGGCTGTTCCATATTTCCAAGGTGAAAGCATTGGAGAGCTTCGCTCTGTTGGCGGAATCGGGTGGGAGTTTTGAGGCCAGGGTGATGAGGTGCTCAGTGAACATGGTGCGGTCATCAATCAACTTATTGCCAGAGAAGCCCTTCTCCAGGAGCTCGAGCAGCGTGTTGACATCGGATATCCCGAGCGACGCCAGGTCGTCGAAAATGCTACTCTGGTGCTCCTCCTCCAGATACGTCCCATCTCCCGTCTGGGTCGGCAGAGGACGAGCCGCAGATTGCACGAGATGACCGAATTTCCGAAGGGAATCGAGAATGCCATGGTCATGACTGGCCATTGTAATGGCGATCAGGAGCGAACAACACCCGAGCAGAAAGGAAAGCAAGAAGTTTTACTAGATAACGCCGCAGTTGGTTTCGCGGGACGATAAGAGAAGTTGTGGAAGGTGTTACGGCGTTCTAGTGGAAGTTGCTACGCTTGTGTAGTAAAGACTAGACACAGCTGGAAGTAAGCATACCTGAAGTGAGGGGCTACAATATATTCCAGAGATCGAGTGAGTGATCAACACGGGCTATTTCTGATAAGGCAGACATGGCAGCCTGGTTACTGTTGGCCGGGCGGCGCTGTGAGGCGGAGGGGGCTTGGCTTCAGGCCTCCATAGGAGTCACACCTTGATGGCGGTCCATCTGACCCTTCTTCAGCTCTGAAGTTGCAGCATTCTCGCCGAGGCTTTGAGCGTGTCTAGTGATCACCGCGAAGAGTTCCTCAGTCTGGAAACCTTGCGTACAGATCATACTGGTGGGGGTGGCCTGTCTTCCGATCTGCCCCATTCAGCTCGAAAGGCGCATCATCTGATCGACCAATTGCGGGAGGAATGTGAGATGGCTATGGCCCGCTCCATGTCCTAAAAGCAATGCGGCTCGCATCGCCACCCCCCCCATGGGCGCTGTATACCCAATTAGAGAAGCGAAATAGTCACCCTGGAAAGGGGACTAGAGGCCGGGGGCTGAGACACCCAACCGAAAGAGGATCATTGTGGTGGGCATGATCGAGGTTGCGGTACAGGTTGCGAGGGTATTCTGGTCAGCTGACAGGTGGGAGAAGCTGAGAGAGGAAGCACAGAAAATAGAACACGAAGTAGGGGCCTGTATGGAGTAGCATCACGATGTGAAGAGACGGTGTCCCAAGTCTAAAGCAACGAAGTGTGCCAACCTTGAGCCATGTACGTACGGTCAGGACGTGTGACCTTAGTCAGTCCCGGCGCTAGACTAGCAACATCAGTCATACTTTTCTGTAGTGAGATCACTTGGTGGGGAGAAAAAGAAAGCAAGAAGAAACGTGTCAGGTATTGGCACACTCTAAGGATCATTTCTCTTCTGGCTATTGGGATGATGTATATTTTTGAAAGGAGGCATACTGCTGCTGGAATAGAGGCCATATAAGACAGTCCGTCTACGTTCGTACCTCATTTAGTTGAAGAGGTAGGTGTGGAAGTACGAGATGGTTTAGTTGAATATGGCCACGACCAATGCAACAGCCGGGGTCTAGTCACCACACCAACTTCTATCTTCTATGATCCCTGCAAAGCGGGCGGGCGGGAAGGCGCGTCCAAGCTCAAGCTCGAGTTGTATTTTTGGTATTTCTCCTTCTGCAGCGGGCCCTGGGTTCCTCGAGATGAACTGTACCAGCTTGTGCACTCACTACACCCGGCAAGGACCTCTTGGAGAGCCTTGTATGGAACTCGAATAGTTCTGCTGGAATATTCGAGAGACCAGAAACCAGACAATCTTATCGTTATTCTTACCAGCTCAAAGGTGATTTCTATTGATCGTTTTTTAACTACCAGCCCATTGAGGTACGGAGAAGGATCTGGGGTGTAGCGGCGGAACATCAATTGAAGTGAGATCGAGTGAGATTGATTACATAACGTCGTTTTTTCCTACTCCACTCTTGACTTTCTCAACTGTTGGCGGATCTCCCCTCGGCTGGTGCAATCAGAGCAGCAGGGGACTAACCTAACAGCTTAGGCCAGACTGGCTGTCAATCCTTGTCTTGACTTTTTGATCCTCTCTCTCTCTCTTGGTGGTTGGCACTCTGCACCAAGTGTTCTGGGAATCTCTCCCCCATCCTTCCCTCATCCCAAGAAGACGATAAGGTTCCTATTCCGGGACCCCGAAAGCTTCAACATGGCAGCCGACCTCACTGTCAAGCTGACTAACAGGTGTAAGTTCCCAGCTCTGTGGTCGACGTGACCTGCATGCATGACATGCGCATACGCAAATTGGCACTGACAGCTGGGTTGCAGCACGCAAACAAGCCATCAAGAGACTCCCCCGCCTCTCTCGACCTGCCCAACACTGCCAATGTCGAGGACGCCAAAATCGCCATCGCCAGCAAGGCCGGCGTCAGCGACCACAACCGCATTGGCCTCTTCGACCCGACCACCAACAAGACCCTCAAGGACCGCAAGGCACTGCTGCGCGACCTCAAGCTCGACGAGCTCCTAGTCAAGGACCTCGGCCCTCAGCTGGGATGGCGCACCGTCTTCCTGATTGAGTACTTCGGCCCGCTGCTCTTCCACCCTTTCTTCCTCGGCCTGCGCAACCACATCTACCCCGCCCTGTACCCGTACGTCAAGGACTTTGTCCCCGTGCCCAACGACAATGGCGGCGCCCTGTCGGTCTCGCAGCAGATCACCTTCGCCTGCGTCATGCTGCACTTCCTGAAGCGCGAGTTCGAGACGGCCTTCATCCACAAGTTCTCGGCCAGCACCATGCCCGCCTTCAACGTGTTCCGCAACTCCTTCTTCTACTGGGCCGTCGCCGGTCTGATGGCCGCCTTCGAGGTCTACGCCCCCTTCTCGCCCGCCGCCAAGGCCGAGAACCTGTCCATTGATGCCCTCGGCCTGGCTCTCTACTGCTTCGGCGAGTTCATGAACTTCCGGGTCCACTACTACCTGTCCACCCTGCGCAGCCCCGGTGGAACCGAGCGAAAGATCCCCCGCGGTCTGGGCTTTGAGCTGGTGACCAGCCCCAACTACATGTACGAGATCCTCTCTTGGATCGGAGTTATCCTCATCAGCCGCTCGCCCTCCGTCGCCCTCTTCATTGCTGTCGGCTCCATGTACATGTTCACCTGGGGCAAAGGCAAGGAGCGGGCCTATCGCAAGGAGTTCGGCGACAAGTACAAGAAGAAGCGATTCGTCATGCTCCCTGGCCTTCTGTAAAATGGAGGTTTCATGGAACAGGATGATGGCTGCTTCGCTACTTGCTGCCAATTCTTACGATCAACGATATAGACATCGCCATGGTCGTGTAGTTTAGACGGGATGGGTGTTCAAAAGGGGTGTTAGGAATGCTAGATAAAAGTATCCCGGTGTTCAATAGATGAATATATATAAACTTATGCATAAGTCATAATATGTACTCCATACTCCCGTATCCCGCTCTGTGCTTCTTGAATGATCCGTTCCTATGCGGCTGCTGGTGGAGGCGGACCTGCGCCACTGGCTACGTCACTGACGCTGACGCTCTCGCGAGACAAGGTCCGGCCCGTCGAAGGGAAGCTCCTCTCGGACGCGTCCAGATCCATCTTGTCATAATCGGCCATCTCTTTGGCCTTCCTGTGCACGCTCGACGTCGAGCCGCCCTCGAGCGTCGTCTCGGAGCGCGCTACCGGCGCCGCGTCGTCGTGCATGCTGGTCGCCATGGCTTCCCGGATGCTGGCCTCGATGGCGTTGTCGACGTGCGAAAAGGGGCCGTTGCTGTCGTGTCCGCCCTTTTCTTCCGCCTGATTTCCAGGAGCGTCTTTACTGGGGCCGGGGGTGCCTGGTGCGTTGTTCTCGTCGGCCATGTCCACATCCATCAAGGTCGCTGGGGGTTTGTCCTCACCAGCTCCGTCGCCGGCGCCGGCATCTTGGACTACGACGTCCTCGACCGTTTTCCCAGCCGCTGCTGCTGACGACGGTTCCGGAGCCGCAGCGCCGGCGCCGAGGTAACCGTCATCAAGCTCCATCTCATTCACCGCCCCAGCTAACCCGCCCTCATTCACTGATTTAACAGCAGCTGTCGTCGCTTTCTTCCCCGCCACTTTCGCCGCCGCCGCCGCCCCCTCTTCCCGTCCCCTATCCACACTCGCCCTCCGACTCCCCCCTTCCCCCGTTCTCGCTCCCACTCTCGCTCCCGCTCCAATAGCTCCCACTCCCACTGCTCGAATACCCCCCATCCCCCTCCCGCGCCAACCGCAACGTCTCCTCCAGCACCAAGAAATCCCGCTCCAGCACCTCGGCCCAGTTCTGCACGTTCCCCGTCTCCTTGATGCGCCTCCCGGCATCGCGCGCCACTTTGGCGAGTTTGTCGTTCTCCTTGCGCAGCGCCTCGGTCGCCTTGGCGACGTCGGCCTCTTGGCGCGAGAGCTGCGTGGCGTTGGCGTGCAGCAGGGACGCGCGCGACTGCAGCTCCGCGTCGAAGAGGTTCGACATGGTCGCCACGAGGGCGGTGCGGGCTTCCGTCGTGTGGAGGGTGGTGGTGGTGGAGGGGAGGTGGGCGTGTAAGGGGGCATGTTGGCACTGGTGTTGGTGTTGGTGTTGATGGTGCTGCCAGGTGCTGGTGGTGGTGGTGCTCCAGAGCCAGGTCCTCGGGCGGCTTGGCCGGTGCTGCTGCTGGGGGTGGACCAGTGTGCGACCTTGGCGTCTGCTGCTGCTGCTGCTGCTGCTGCGACATGCCAGCGGCAGCGATGCCAGAGGGCCCCGCCGCCCGCGACGAAGAAGCAGAAGAAATGGCATAGGACGGGAAAGAAGGCGAGGACAGCGCCGTGCCGGCGGTGGTAGAGGAAGGGGACGGGATGCTCGTCGTGCCGGAGGCGGTCACGGTCGTCGCCTTGGCCTGGGCCATGGACGTGCGAGGCGAGAGCGGTGAAGCAGCATGAGTATACGAAGAAGCCGCAGGAGCAGAAGCGGGAGCAGCAGCAGCGGCGTTATTCTCGGCCTCTGCCGCCGCACCACTGGTCGACGGCGGCATGGTGATGGGTTTGGACCCGAACGCCGTCGCGGCCGAGACCGACGTGGTGACTCCCGCCGCAGAAGTCGGGCCCGGCGGTGCGGGGGTGGATGATGGGCCTGCAGCGGCAGTGGCTGCGGAGGTCGACATGGCCGCGGGGTTTCTCTTCTCCAACCCAGTTTTAAGTCGAAAGAAGTGGCTCTTGGTGATGAAGCAAAACCCACTCTGTTCGGGCTAATATATCGTGTTGATTCAACTTGTTTCACAGAGATGAGATTGTGACGTGCTGATCGCCTGAAAGGCTGGCGGTTGGTTTGCTTCCCAGTTTTGAAGAGGGGTCAACATACAATTCTGACAGCCTGTGTGTCAGCTGTCTTCCGAACAACCTATGAGAATCAACGTATATCTTTGCAACCAGTTTATGTACGCATGGACGAGATTGTTATATTCTTTCGCTCATTCGTTACAGAGATCCAAAATTCGGCGACTCTTGTGATAGTAAGGCAATCGATGCATCTCTCTGTATTGTGTTTTTGTCTGTCGTTCATCCACTCACTTCTCTCGCTAAGGTCATCTATTGAAACATTACAATACTCGCTTTGCATAGTCCAAGTCAGAGGTCCAAATCAGCGAACCTCCCAAAAGATTTCAACGCCAGCCCAAATGCCACACCACGCCGCGCCATGCCATGCGGAGAGACAACTTTCAGCAGCAAGAAACATAAATATAAGAACGCCAAACGTATGGGCCCCTTGGGGTTTCCGAAAACCAAGACTCCAGGCATCATCTCAATGCCACATGTGTTTGTGCAGAAGCAAAGCAACAAAAAACCAAAACCGTGTTTTCCCGCGTGTACCGCCTTTACCGTCTTTCTTCTTGTAGACGGAACTATACAACCTCTATCTAGGATATCATAAGCCAAAAGGCTCCTTTCCCCATTGGTGGTACATTTTAAGTAAGCCATAGGCGCCCGCGACTGCTTAGCCGTGCGCATTAAAGTAAGATGCCCGAGTCCGCAACTTGCAGGCATATGCATCAGATCAGATAAGTAAAAGCAGCGGTACCAGACCCGATATCGTGAGCAAGAGCCTATCATTTTGGGTATCCGTGGCTCGCCCAGTCTAGAATGCAGGCCTGCTTCCGCTGCCATTCCTTCTGAACGGTCTGGGGTCGCTGTCGCCATTAGGTGACAGCATCGCATTAGCGGCCGCGTAAGGGCCGCCATCCATCGAGGATATCGAGTTCAGCGATGTCGTAGAGCTGTTCATCGTCCCCGTGCGAGACAGGTGCAAGCCGCCCATGGAAATCAGCGCGTCAGCTCGCTCGAAAACGTTGCCGTTGAAGGCCCGGTCAAACGACGCGCTCTGGGGCGTCGATGGCACCGTGGCCTGGACGGCCGGGCCCAGTGCGGCGCTCTGGGGCGTGACGGGCAGCTGCATCTGAGAAACAGACGAGCTGCTCGACGAGTGATTGGGAGAGTAGTAATTGTGCCCATCATGCATATACCCAGCCTGCCGGAAAAGATACGCCCATGGCGAAGATACGATGAGCTGTGTCGACTCCTTAATGCTCAGCTGCACCGGCCTCAGCCGGGTTCGGACGTCCATGGACAGAGACACTTGGTCGATCGACATGCGCAACGTCTGTCCATATTCAGCCCAAGCATCGATGAAGCTCTTGCAATAGCTCCAGAACAGGGGATCTGTTCGGACACCGGGTTCCTTCAGTTTGATGGAGGAAAGGCGGTTCTTCAGCAGATCCGTTTGCTGTATGCTATGACTGCACCTCGAGATCAAAATCTTCCAGTAGTTCTGAACGTGTTCCGGTGCCCGTTGGGCCCTGGCATTGCGGAGGCCGAGGTTGAATTGCGTGTTGAAGTTGGGAAGAGTCCGCATAATCAATTCCGTCGATTTCGACAGTGACAAGAAGATCTTCTCAAAATGGCGCTCTTCCATTGTGACATCGCCGGTAAATCGACCATCGGTGCTCGTGGATATGAAAGACTCGCCAGAACGAGGCGTTGCCGAAGTAATCGTGGCAGTCCGCCCGCTTCCGTTGATATAAGGCCCTCCCACATCCGTCGACACGCGAAGATTGCTTGGGTTGTGGTGTGCATAGTTGTTGGGCCGCGAACGGGGAATCGAGACAGGGCCAGGGCGGTTCGCTGTCGGTGTCATCGAAGGCTCCCGAGAGTGCGGCTTGAGGGTATTGTTAGGTCCTAGCCCGCGCGGTTCAAAGCTCTTCGGGTGGCCCGAGAAACCGACCAACGCCTCATTAGCAGTAACACGAAGCTCCATAATGCTGTTGAAGAGGCACATCATCATAGTGCGGATATACCTGGGATCCGCATTATCGACAATCATGTCCATGTTGTTAATCAAGAGCGAGCATACGTGGCTGTAGGCATTGATAAGCGTGAGCACAGCCCTTTGGACGTTTTCGTTTTCTCGACGTGCATAGCCATCCTGGTTCATGGCGTTCTCGTGCTTCGAAATCTCGTGCTCAAGTTCCAAGACGTGGGATTCCGTGTTAAAGAACACAATCTCGAGACTTGAGCGTTTCGGGGTACCGTCATTGGTAAGCCGGGTAAACAGCTGAATCATCGGGTGAATCTGAAATATGGAGTATAGTATACCCTTGGCGGACTCGAGGATCGGGTCAAGCACCTTGGATTCTCGTCGCTGCTCCGGCAATACCGACAAGCGACGAACATAGTTCGGTCGCTGCAGTAGAGGTTCGGCGGGGCTGTTGGGGCTGACGACTGATCCCATGTTCGGGTTGAGATTTCCTTGCATAGACGAGCCGTGACTCAATCCGCGATAATGACTGAAGCGGTTATTTGCCTGCGTTTCGTCAAGTGTGCCCAGCTCGTTGGCCCTTTTAGAGACGAGTGCCATCCGCTTGTGTCGATCCGCAGGGCGCTCCGCCCTTGAGGCTTGCAACAATGTCTCACTGTTTGACCGAAGGCGCTCGTTGGGGTTCCCTATAGTTAATGGCATTATGCCAGGGCGGCGCATGGCTGTGTTCTGCTGAGACAGCCCTCGAGCGTGTGACCGTGAGGGTATGGGTGGCGGCCGCGGCATCATGGGGGACCGCATCTCGAGAGTGTCGACGCCATTTACTTTTATAGGAAAGCGCCCACTGACGACACGCTTCAAGGGACCCCGTGGTGTCTCGACATTGTCGCTGGCCTCGTCGCCGCCATTCTCCAACTCGGCATTCCTTTCCGCATTCTCATAGATTTTCTGTCTCAAGAACCGTTTGATGTGTGCAGTCACTGTGACTTCGGTAACTTCGCTCTCCTTCAGGAATCCTTCGTTCGGCGGACTGCTCGCTTGAACCTGCAGGACCTCCCTCGGCGGGAATGAAATATTGTTGCCATCTAGCTTGAGGACTTGCAGTGACACCATATCAGCTAAGCACAGCGGTAGTTCCTCTATGCGGTTCTTCTGCACTGCCAACACCTTCAAAGACGTCAACTTTGCGATATCCGGCGGTAGGACTCGGATTTTGTTTCTACCAAGATCCAGAATCTCCAGCGACTTGAGGTCGCACAGCTGCATGTGACATTAGCTACCCTTCTTTGTTGCTAAAGTATATAGTGTGGGCAGCTCCTTACTGGCAATGGGAACTCCTTGATATAGTTGTTCCTAACATTGAGATATCGAAGAGATGTGCACTCGGAGAACCTCTGCGGGAAGGAGTTCAATTTGTTGTGGGAAAGTGCTAGTCTGTTCAGGTGATTGTGTGACTCTTCTGTCAGCAGATGCTCTCGACCATTGGGTAGCAATTAGTCAGATGGCACAGGCTCGCTCACCTTTCTAATTCATTCTTGATGATATCAACAACCTCTTCGGGCAGCTCTTGAATGTTCTTTCGACTCAGATCAATCGTGACACCGGGCTTCAGTTCGTTGCTGACGCCGCTGGCCTCGGCCGCTTGGGATTCGTTGTGTTGCAGAGCGTCTTTCATCGCCTCGCGGGCGAGTGATATGACCTGGCCAGCAGACAAAGGCGCCGAAGCGGTCAAGCCTCCCGAACCGTACGAAGTCGAACCATTTGGGGTATGGTATTGTGGAGGTATGGGCGGAGGAGGTGGCATGTTGGACAGAGAATTCTGTAGTCGTCGGACGCCCTGGGCGGGATTTGCAGGCAGGCCTCGAGAAGACGAAGAGGAAGGTTGCTGTGGAAGGACGGCAGTTCCCATTCCTCCCATGCCCATCATCGAAGACATCTGACAAAGAGAGTTGGCGTCGATCGCCAACTCGCGCTGAAATTATTTGTCCTCTCCCTTTATCGCTATCGCAAATCAGATGACGGATCCGAGGCTTGGAAACGTTCGAAATGTAAGGAGATTGCCCTTTTTTCGAGCTGACTGCGTGTCTGACACGATAATCGGAAGATCAATTCTCAGTTTCAGGCTTGGGCCTTGATGGGTGCTGGGCAAGGCTCCAAGCTGCGTCTCGGGGGATTATGCCGAACAAGTTTGGGCCAATTGAGTTTGAGAATCGAGTGGGTTCAGCAAGATGTCGAGATCGTCATGGCAGGAATATGCCGTGGAGATGGTTCCTGGGGGGCAATGCGACCGACCGAAGTGGCAGCAGGAACAAAGAAGCTGCTGCTGCTGCTGCGAGAAAGAGGGTGGATAGCTGACAGCCGTATTCAGAAAACGAGTCGTAGGTCAGTCAGAAAGCCACAAGCCGTCACGGTGTTTCCAGTTGCAAGGTTTAGCAGCCGGAGAGAAACAGGAACGAGGAAAAAGAATGTCGAAGTTTCGCTTTCAAGGGACAAATGTTTCTTGGCGACGAGGGCGCAAGAGGGCAGACGGTTGAAACACGGTCGGTCGAGGGTTCTGATAAAGGTTACAACGGGCGGCGACAATGGCGGATCCAGTGCGACACCCTGGGCCGGCTGGATTGGGTTGGGTTGATGGTGGTGCAAGGTTGGGTGGAGAGGGATGACACCCCAGCCGGCTTTCTCTCTCAGCGCTGCTGTTAGGCTGTCTAGGCTGTCTAGGCCGTGTGTGCCTATTCGCTTGTACACAATAAAGTGGTCGGGTTGGACCGTTGGAGAGACGGGATTTCGAGGGTTTGGTCTGCGCCGCAGCAGAGCAGTGACAATCGCCAGGGGGAGAGAGGGAAGGGCAGGGACAAAAAAAAAAAAAAAAAGTGATAATCGCCGAAGGGAACAGATGGACAGGGGGTATTGCGACCCTCTTCGTGTTCTGGCAAAGGGGGCGCTTTCTCTTTGTGAGGTGTTGTCGCGTAAGACTGGCCAAAGAGAGGTTCGATCACACTTGTCGGTTGGGTTGATAGGAAGCGAAATGCTCAATGTTCAATGCTCCATGCCCTCTCTCCGTCCGGCTCTCTCTGAACTTCCACCCCCACCAAAGAAAGACAAAGGCGTCCGGAACTTTCACACACTTTCTCTCCAGTCTTCAGATTGAATCAATGTTGCAAGTTGTCGCTTGTCGATATCAGTGGCTGGGGGAACTGACCAGGCTGTGGTCGGTGAACCAAACCTTGTCGAATCGTCCAGTGATGATTGATGGATTGCCGTGCTCGGGCTGTCTTGGGTCGATGCTTGCTTCGATTGTCTTGTCTCGTGTACCCAGTGGTTGACGTCCTTCCGGCTTCTGAATGGTTGGCCACTGCCAGGCTTGCTAGGCTTTGCTTAATGTTGTTAGTGTTTGCCGCTTTTCTTGCTGCCATCTTCGTAGCCAGTAGCCAAGCCCGCCAGCTCGCCCTGCTGCCATTCCTGTTGGCCCGCTACACGGTTTCCTTTGGCGGTACCTGGCAGGTAAGCCGGCTGATGGCCCATGCCCTGCCAGGCCACTAACTTTGGAGGGATTAGGGGAAAAGCGGCCAACACAGGGGTACCAGGACTTCGCTAGACGTGCTACCCCTACTTTGCAGCCCTTGTACCTACTTACTGCACATCGCACCAAAACCAGACAGGTTAAGTGCAAATGCAAGGCACACGTTATCCCACGCGACAAAATGGGGACGGCGAGCAGGACGAGGCTATCGATGACCTCAGAAACCTCTTGACCTGCATCACGATTAATGCTCACGCGCTGGGCGGTTGAATCTTTTTGAAACACTTTCTGCAACCTCCCAAGATCTGCTGAGTTATTCCCCCGCCAGGGTATGTCCGCCCCTAGCACCATCGCCCATCTGAAGTTGCCCAGCAGCCAGTCATTGCTGAGGGACAACATCACCTCAGGCCCACCAAACAAATTGGGCCTAATACCTGAAGCCTCATGGATCTTGTTAACTGTGCGACCATAGCTTCACCAACCGCGGCCCATCTTTGGAATTATTCTTCCACTTGATAGGGTTACACACACTCTGAATGGCCGCTTGGATAGGAGGAAGCGGACGCGGAAGAGGAGGGTTTTAGCCAGGACCCTGACTGCCTGACCCATCGCGAGAGCTACTCTCCCTAGGCTGCTGTAACCCACGGCAATTGTGTCGTAGCATCGTCCTGCTGTCTGCAAGCTGTCAGTCTGTCACCAAAAAAAAAGGCCTGTTCGTTTCCATAGCCCCAACCAGGAGTCATTCGTTGGAGCCTCAAGTTCGAGTCGCGCAACACGACTCGGTGCTTGGCATCCGGTCTTTTTCTTGCATGCCCAGACTTTCGATTTTTGTTCGAGAAGGAACAAAAGAAGGATAGGGGGTTCACAAAAATAGACATCGACATCGCACCGACCGCCAGATTCGGCCCTTACCCCCGGCCAAGTCTAGATTCCATCCTGGCCGTTGCTAGCGACCGGAGGACATCATTTTATGAGTCCCACTAGCGTCCCGTCCATCTCGATATGCAGAGGGTCGCGTCGCAGCAGGAAACATTTGAACTTCAATGGGGACCTGGGGTACCATGAGCCAATAGGATCCCGCACCTGGACACCTCACGATGCCGCCCCTTAAGCGGTCCAACTCCTATGTCATTCCAGACCTGGAGTTCACGCTACGGTCGCAGTTCAACAAGACCGAATTCAGGCCCCAACAGCGCGACATAATACAAGCGGCACTTGATGGGAAGGATGTATTCGTGCAGGCGGCAACCTCCTTCGGGAAAAGTCTGTGCTTCCAGCTTCCCGCCGTGATAGACCAGGGCAGTAAGTTACACACGCAATGAAATGGTGCGATCCAAATTTTGAAGCGTTGCCGGCTAACCGAAGGGGATCCAGTCACCATTGTGATATCGCCGTTGCTCAGCCTGATGATGAATCAGGTGGAAGCACTGCGAGCCGCCGGTATCAACGCCCGCTCGCTAAACAGCAATACCCCTATCCCGGAGAGGGACGAAATCTACAAGGATTTGAAGTCTGGCCATCCACGCATTCGGTTGCTCTATGTCACACCCGAACTATGTGCCCAGGATCGGTTCCGCGACCGGCTCAAGGTCGTCCATGAGCAGAAAGAGCTAGCCCGCATCGCTATCGACGAGGCGCATTGCATCTCCGAATGGGGTCATGACTTCCGCAAGGACTTCAAGCTGCTGAAATGGTTCCGGGAGTCGTTTACGGACGTGCCCATTATGTGCTTGACAGCCACGGCTAATGTGGCGGTACGTAAAGACGTATTGTCCATACTTGGCCTGAACAAGGAGCCGGATCGGCTCCGGAGCTTCACCATGACGGCATACCGTCCGAACCTGCACTTCGAGATCAGGTATACGCAGGACCAAGACGACATGCGGCTCACCGACTTCACCAAGTGGATCCGCAGCGTCTACAAGCGTCGTGAGGCGGATGAGCGCAAACCGGAACTAGAGTTGATAGGCGAGCGCGTCGACAATGTCCCGGGCATCATCTACACCATCTCGCGCGACGAGTGCGAGTCGCTCGCCGCCTCCTTGCGCGCCGAGGGCCTGGGCGCGCAGCCCTTCCACGCTAAGCTGACCAAGGACACAAAGGAGAAGACGCTCGCGAACTGGGTCTCCAACGTGCCCGGCTACGACATCATCGTCGCCACGACGGCCTTTGGCATGGGCATCGACAAGATGAACGTGCGCTTCGTGTGCCATTGGCGCCTGCCCAAGTCCTTCGAGGGCTATTACCAGGAAGCCGGCCGCGCCGGCCGCGACGGCAATGCGGCCTACTGCTTTCTGTACTACTCGCGCGAGGACCGCGACCGCGTCTCCAGTATGATTATGCGCGACCGCAACCAGGCCATGGGAGGCGGCGGCGGCGGCGCGTCGGCTACGTCCAACTTCGAGGCCCGCGCACACAGTCTTCGCGCCCTCGCGGAGTACTGCGAGAGTGTCGATGCCTGCCGCCACCGCCTCATATGTAAGTACTTTGGCGAGACCGAGGTTCCCGAGTGCGACTACGCTTGCGACTTCCACAAGGACGCTACGGACCTCCGGCGGCGATTCTACATGGGTCTTGCCAGCGAGGAGTTCGTCTCGACCCAGAGGGGCGAGGGGGCTTACGAGGTGGACTGGGATGATTAAGCAAGCAAGTACGTACTGCGATCGCGTTGGTTACATTGCCAACTCCTCTTTTGCCCTCGACGGGAGCGAGTCAGTAGTACTACGGATGATGATGAGCTTGGATTGTGGAATGGATAGAAAAATGTCTCGGGCTGCAACGGGTAAGGTGTTACTGCCAACGCCGTCACACGAGTCCAAGATGATATGATTTTGTTCTTGGGAAACCTCTGGCTTTAGATATGACGAGATGATTTACGTAGGTGTGGTCTTGGTGATTGGCGTCTGTAGAAAGGCCCGGGAGTGCTTTGGCATCAAAAATCACTTGTACATACAGTCCTACCTGGAACTGATGTATACCTGCATACATACTTATTCATGATTGTACCGATCGTTCACAAGAGGCGCCATGTCTAGATACTTTACGATCTTGGCTAACAGAAGAAAAAAAAAAAAAAAAACTTATCTTATTCATTACTCCAGCCAGGGACGATGGCAAGGTGCAACCCAACGGCGCCGCGGGAGGCCGTGTTGGAGTACACCATCAACCTCGAAACTCAAGGTCGGCTCCTCAACCGATCTCCTATATTCGAACGTGGACCCCAAAAACAGGATGACATGTCAAACAGATCCGACTTGTCAAATCTGGTAAGTTTCTTTCCTGTAAAGAGCAGTGAGTCCCTTCGTGTCCAAGATATACGCGGACCTACTCCTAGGGTATTTGCATGTATCTGTCTGTTTGGGTAGTAGTGGCATATCCTCCAGAGAAGATGACATCTTTTTGATCGCTAGACGAAGTGGACAAGGACTTTTTACCTTGAAAGCTGATGTCTATTTTATGCTGTGGTCATTCTGGACGCGTACCGGACCACCCATGACAAGCTTCTCTTAGGTGCGTTTCCCTATATACCACGCGGCTATTATCATTTGAAGTCTGCCAGACTTCACAACAAGTCCGTAACTAAGCCCCAAGTGAGAACTTCACGCTCACTCTAGCCGTCACTCCTACTATGATGAAATGATTCTACAACATGAAGTTCAGGTTCGAGCAGGAGGCTAAGACATCATTGGCATTGCCTTCAATCCGTCCCCGCATGGAGATGACATCGAACCCTTCAGTCACCAATCGTATTCATCACTGTAACCCAATGGGGAAGACGTCGTGGAGTCCGCTATAAACCGTGTCTTCGCTTTATTGCTACGTAACACCATCATAAGTGTATATGTTATATAAGCCCCTTACTCCTTACTCCCCATCTATTTGTATTGTGAAAGAACCCCCCTCCCCAATTTATTCCTCGCTTTCGTCGCCTTCGTAGCCGCTTTCGTCACTGCTTTCGTAGCTGTCTCTGGTTGAGGGAGTGCTTTCGTAACCCCACAAAAGATCGGGATTTTGAAGCCACATATCTAAAAGTTGGATACGGAGATGCCGTAACGCCTCCATCTTACCAGGGGAAGGTGGAGGGGGAAAGTATTTCTCTGAGCGGGTACGTAGGCTCATAGTCGTCAGGTACATAAGTGTTGTCAGTGTTGTAGTTGCCGCTGGCTTGCTGAGGAGGCTGTTGTTGAGGTTGTTGCGGAGGCTGTTGCGGAGGTTGCTGAGGAGCAGTGACAGCAGTTGGTACGGGCTGATCATCATCATCATCGTCATCGCTTCCGCTCTATTTCAGCGTGACCAGCTCCTCGGCGCTGGTCGGGTGAATAGCAACGCAAGAGTCAAAGTCCTTCTTGGTCGCGCCCATCTTCATGGCGACACCAAAGCCCTGCAGCATCTCGCCGCTGCCGAGACCCATGATGTGCAAACCGACAACCTTCTCCTCGGGACCGGCGCAGATGAGCTTGTACCTCGTCGGGGCCTTGTCCTCGGGCTCCATCATGGCGTAGTACATGGCCGTGAAGTTCGTCTTGTAGATCTTCAGGTTCTCCTTGCCGTACTTCTCCTCGGCTTGGGGTTCCGTCAGGCCGATGGAGCCGACCTCGGGGTGGGAGAATACCACCGAGGGAACGTTGGAGTAGTCCAGGTGTGCGGTGCGGAAATGCTCGGGCCCGAAAAGACGCTCGGCCAGGCGGCGGCCGGCGGCGATGGCCACGGGGGTCAGCTCGGCCTTGCCGCATACGTCACCCAGCGCGTAGACGTTCTCCACGTTGGTGTTCTGGAAGTCGTCGGCGATGATGTGGCCCTTATCGTTCGTCTTAACACCTGCCTTCTCGAGGCCGAGGTCCTGGGTCGCCGGCGTGCGGCCGATGGCCCAGATCAGGTGATCGACGCCGTCGAGCTTGCCCTCGCCGTTGCTGTCCGAATAGTGAATAGTGAGCTTGCCGTTGCTGTCCTTCTCGACCTTAGTTTGCTTCGAGTCCTTGTGCAGATGCACGCCCAGGCGCTCGTACTCGTTGGTCACGCCCTCTTGAATCATGGGATCGAAGGTGCGCAGGAAGGTCTGGTGGCGGATGAACAGATGCGTCTCAGTACCCAGCGCATTGAACATGCCGGCGAACTCGACGGCAATGTAACCCGCACCGACCAGAGCTACCTTCTTGGGGAGGGTCTCAATATCGAAGAAACCGTCACTGTTGGTGCCGAGATCGGCGCCGGGGATATCGGACGGGTATGCCGTGGGGTTGCCGCCAACGGCCACGAGGATCTTCTTTGCGCGCACCGTCTCCTTGGTGCCGTCCTCCATGGTGACCTCGACCTCGTTCTTGCTCAGCAGCTTCGCCCAGCCTTTGACATATTCCACCTTGTCGTTGTTCAGGTTCCGCTCGTAGATGCCGTTGAGACGCTTAATGTACGCATCACGCTTGTGCTTGAAGCTGGTGAAGTCGAAGGGCTTGCTCTCTTCCACGCTGAAGCCGTAGGCCTTGGCGTCGTGCATCATCTCGGCAAGCATGGCGGCGTTGAAGGTCACCTTCTTGGGAACGCAGCTGTATAGTCACACGGGTCAGCCTTTTGTCACGGCACCGACCTGTTCACGAGCGCAGAGCAGAGCCCGGATGTTCGAGACGGGGACATGGAAACATACCCGACGTTTACACAGGTGCCGCCCAGGCGGCTGCCCTCAATGATCATGGCCTTGGCCCCGAACTTGCCGGCGGCCATGCGCGCGGAAGCCAAGCCGCCGCTTCCACCACCGAGGACCAGGTAGTCCGTCTCCTTGGATATGGGGGCCATGATGCGGGATGTGGAGGAAAACTGTCTCGAAATGGATGATATGCGTAGAGTTGCTGTTCTGGTACGTGTACTCGCCAGGGAGATTCTGCTGAAGACGCCGAAAGCTTGCATTGACCCCTCTATTTATCCAGAATCGCAAGACCGACCTGAGGCTTATGTAGGTATGTAAGGATGTGGAATATAACAAACGTGCAGGAGCTCAGCCCGAGGTTTTGGTGGGGCAGGGATTGGATGACGTGACAGACAGACGTCTCTTTATCTACAACATTAGCGAAGGTGGTGGCTTCGAGAGGTTGTGTAAGCACTTGGCTGCGAGAAGGCGCATGCAAGATGGCACAGGCGAGGAGGCTTGGCTAGAAACAGAAAGTATTGATCTGTAATAGCGCTATTTCCCTGCAGAAGCTGCTGTCGTTCGTGATGACCCAGCTTCGAACACACTCGGAGGAGTTGGATGTCTGCTGTCCAATTGAATCGCGATGGTTTTTTCAGGGTTTGACTAAGCCGATCACTGATGAAATTTCCAGAAGGCAACCTGCCACTAATCCGCATGCCCCGCATCGATTGTTAAGCACATGTCGGCCCTGTCGGGTTGGGAAACACCAGCAGTGCGGCGTCTGTCCGCTCCTATCGCACGTGGTGTTGCGGTTTCCATTGCATGATGATGATGCGGATGATTGGAGCATTTTGAGCCACAACGGATCTAGCATCGACTTCAGATTGGTAGTAGCTTCGAATGATTCCAAATCGTCAAGTTCTGCGGCGGAATTGGCGCGATTGGTTGGCCTTTGCTAGGCCATAGGTTGGTGGTAAGCTGCACCCTGCGTCCACTATCTGACTATCAGCGTTGCCCGTGATTTATCCCACTGCTGGCTATCCCTCTTATCCAATACCAGAAATCAATGCCGAGAAGGATCCTACAAAGGGGTGATTTCTAAGGCTCAAATATGAGACACAAGCCGGACCGAGAACTGATTTAGCATCACTTGAAAGAGAGAAGCAAGAGTCCAAATGTGGTGTCAGGCAGGCGGGTTGGCGGGCTAGAGCCAGCCAATTGTGACCCACGCAGCTGGTTTTGAAGGTAGTACCCACCAATCCCAATTCTCACAGGCGATAGGCTCCTGGCGCCATCATCATCCGCAACTCTATCTACATACAGTTGTTCACTTATCTCTCTGCTTTTCTGCCTGCTTAGTTTCTGCCTTGCAGACTCTGAGGACCGGCCCGCCGCACCTCGGCTGCACATTTTTGAAAGGCCTTGGAGCAATGCCGCAATGACAGCACCGGCAGTTTATCGCGTTCCAGCAGCGCTGGCTGCCTCCACGTCTTCCCTCAAAGTTGTCGACTATGCGCTCAAGGCCGCGCAGCTCAAAACCCTGTGCTTAGCATGCGGACTACCCACCTCAGGCACGAAGGACGTCCTGACGTCGCGACTCGAAGAAGCGGTCCTAGTCGCGCGACGCCCGAAAGGTCGTCCGACAGCGCGGCGCATCCTGTCCATTGACATGGGCCTGCGCAACCTTGCCTACTCCCTCATCGTACCGAGCGGCCCTCTGCTGTCCGCGCCGTCGGCCCCGCCCCTGAAGGAGAAGCATTTCACATCGTCGCAGGCGTTTCGACAGCCCCCGCGCGTCCTCCTCGAAGCCTGGCGCCGAAGCGATGTCGCGTCCGAAGCCACCAAACAGGTCGTCGAGCGGGAGCAATGGGCGCCCGCGGCACTGGCGAACCTGGCGCTCGAGCTAGTGCGCGATCGCCTACTGCCTACGAACCCTACACGTTGTGATTGAGCGACAGCGATTCCGAACCGGCGGCTCGTCCGCTGTACAAGAATGGACCTTGCGGGTAAACACCCTGGAAGCCATGATACACGCCACCTTCCGGACACTGAAAGAGATGGGGCATTGGTCCGGGGAGGTCATCTCAATTGCTCCCGGCAGGGTTGGACCCTTCTGGGTCGGCGCTGCAGGTGAGGTAGACGCTGCCACCGAAGAGGTTCAAAGCCCACTGGAGCTCGAGACAGAATTCCTGGAACGCACTGCGCAGAAAGTGAATATCAAAAACAAGAACAAACTGGCCAAGACACGGAACAAGAAGGCCAAGATCGATCTTGTAGGTAACTGGCTGCAGCTCGAAGGCATCCTGAACCCCGCATCGGCGCACCAGGAGGTCACGCGGTCCATGAAGCTTTACAAGGACCGCTGGCTCGGGGTCCGGCGAAAGAAGGGGTCCGACAAGCTCGAAGAGGCCGAGGAAGAGTCTCGCAAGCTGGACGACCTCGCCGACTGCCTACTGCAGGGCATGGCTTTTATCAAGTGGGAGGAAAATAAGAACCTGCTGGCCCGCGAGGGCCCGAACGCGATCCTGGAAAACCCACAGGAGGCCTTTAGAACAGTATTGCACTATGACGGTAGGTGATCTTTTTACCGAACCGACGATATAAAATTGCATATGTGCCTATGCAACACGAATATCGGCCTTTGGCTTTATGAGAGAGATCGCTTTTACATACGAAGCTTTCTCCAACTAAACAACCCCATACTACGTATTTTCTTTATGAGACATATGGAAACAACGTGCGAAGTCGATACTAATAGAGTACGGCACATGCTCCTTTAAGCTCGCGGACAGACCTGCCACAGTCTGTGGAAGACATGTTGAAACGCTAGGTCTTAGGTGCCGCTGATCCATCATTGGGCTTTGGGGAGAGCGGACGTCGCTCCGGGCCAAAGGGATTAGAGGCCGGGAGGGTGGTAAATTTGCTCGTTCCCTCAATCTGCCATCCATCCGCCTGATCCTTTTCGCCCGTGCGAAGCTGTTCAATAGAGGACGCCTTGAAACTTTGGATTATTGGACGGTAGAGGCTTCTCTATTGAAGAAAACAGGCACTCTATCTTTATTACGGTCAATACGACCATCCACTCGCGCATGGCCTCTGGAGTCCAGAGTCTGGACACCCAGGGGTGACAGTCAGCCAGCAGGGAGCCGCTCTCGACACACTGCACTTCCTGCCTCGACCCTTGAACCAATCGATGGTATGACATACCTACTTCAACAATGACTGCATTTGCTCGACTACCCATGTGAAAATCACACAGTTCTCATATAGTAAAGAAGATTGGTATGACGCGCTTTGAAGTCACCGTCGTACTGAATCCGGGGAGGTGGGACGCCGTCATTTCAATCAAAGTCGCATCCAATACCCCAAAGCACCCGGCACGAGGTAATCAAATTTAACCTACTTTTTTAGGTACTGTGGGTGTTACAAACAAAAAACAGCAGTCAGCAGTCTACGATATCGCGGTTTTTCCAATTGCGCGTTTCTTCTGCACACGTGGTTTGACATGACCTTACTGTCCGTGTTGACTGCTACTACTAGAATACGATGTTCGTATCATGCAGCTTTGGTTCACAGCCGCGTTCAGGGACCAACGAGTGCTGCCTGCCTCTTGTTGCCGAACCGAAGCAGACGCAGAAAAGAAGAAGAAAAGAAACAAACAAGCCACGCGGAGAGGCCGGCTGATGCTCTCCCCACATTCTCGGGGTCCAACACCGATCGACAAGCAACACGCCACGCGAGGTGAGGAATTGATATACAGATCTGCAGACGCATTCGGCTGCCGACCCCACCACGCATCCCACCTTTTACGTATGCCGAGCACACTACGCTCTACGCGACCAGGGGATTGGGACGGAACTGCGCAAAAAGACGAAAAAGACGAAACGCACCGGCAGATAGGTTCGTGATCGTCAGGAGCTCTCGCTTCTTTTCCCACGCGAAATCGGCGTGCCGATCTTCTTAGTTGGGTACCCCCGGATGCCCAAGGGAGAAGGGAAGGGGGGCTCGCAAAAGGAACCAACTGGACGGAACGGGCAACGATGGGATGAGATCAGATGTACGGTAGGGATGCTGCTCTTTCGCATGGAGATTCTCTGTCCCTTGTTCCAGAAGTCGTTCAGGTCAGAAAATGCCATATATCAACTTCCCCATCCCGTCCGTTTCGTCGCATCTTCCCTCCTTTCTGGGCTGTATCAAACGAAAGTAACTTGCAACCGACTTGCAGCCAAACGCGTCAACAGGCTCGACACCTACCTTCCTTTTCTTGCTCTTTTTCCGTTTGCGGCAAATCTTGCCTACTTCCCAATCTCTTGCTGTTGGTGTTGGCTAGCCAAACAAACATAGTTCTGCCTCGTTTGTCTCAACTCATTTCACTGCCCAAAGCCCCAAAAAACTCAAAGTCAGCTGCCTCATCTCCTCACTCTCTATTCGACGAGGCGCCGCCACCATTCATTTACAGCTCTCGTGACTTTGGCTCGAACTCCTTTCATATCATCTCACGGCCAGCTCGCTGTCATCTTGACTCTTCGGATTACAAAAAGCCCCCCACCACCAAGATCTCTCCTCCTGTCGTATCACTACGCCCCCCCACCTGAAATCTGGAGCCACCACCACCAACCACTATTGTGTAACTCCTTCTCCAATCGTCGCCCAATATGCGTGTCTCACTCGCCGTCCTCTCCGTCTTCGTCGGATTCCTCCAGCTCGCCGTGGGCGCCTTGGTGACGGCGTCAGGATCAGCACCGGCATCTGTCTCTGCCTCCGCCACGGCGTCCCTCGTCAACGCCATGGCCCTGCCCTCGGTGAGCACCACGCTCACCAACATCCTCACGGCGCCCAGTCGGCCGACGGGCGCGCCCAACGAGACTCCTCACTCTTTCTCTATCGTTGGCATGAGCGCATTGTAAGTAGATCCAATCCGCAACCGCAGTGGACCGTTCGAGATGTCTCTCTGGTCCACTGGTGTTAGTCAAACAGAGCTGTGCTGACAAGTACATGATAGATATGGTAGCGGCTCCGTGTCGGCATCTGAGCCTACCGCCCCCGCCACTGTCTCGGAGAACGCCGGACAGAAGACCGGGGCGCTGTCGCACCGCTGGCTCTATGCCGGCTGTGCGTTGACGGCCTTGAGCCTCACCAACGCTGTGTTCTTGTAGTGGATAAGACACACAAGGGGCCCTGGGGATGCCAAGGCGATGATCGATCTGCTGGCCGGATAGGTCTGGTGAATTGGAAACACGCAACAATCATCATGTGCACTTGGCATCCCTGGGGCAGAAGAAGAAGAGAAGGGTTAAAGGGAGGTCATCCCTCCTACCAAGTTCGTAGAGACATGCACATACACAAGATGTCCTACCTCAAAGTCAAATTGATAAATGAATATAAATATTACATATCAAGTTACTATGCTTTCTTTATTACTGAAGATCTACTCTGAGGTCCAACATCTTCCTGCTGATTAGATTGTGCGAGTACTAGCTCCTTATCATTTTCGACTCGACGACGTGGAAATGCCGTACCGCACTTCCCGCATCAGGACACGGACGCCGTTTGAAATGCGGCGGCAGGCTGTTGGCGTTTCTCAACGACTCCAGCTGAAATAGTTGTTGGTATGAGCTTGAATGACAAATTGGTTTTCAATTGTTAGCAGCAGGGATTTGAAACATTACCTTTTCTGCATTTGGTAGATGTACAGACAAAACATCCCTTTTTTTTAGTTGAGGCTTCGTCCAGCCCCTTATCCCTTGTTGCTCAGTGCTGCACATATTACAAACGGAATCCGATGGTACCAATATTGCACCCCTCAGAACTGCGAAAATTTTGTGTTTGCTATATCAATATACAGAAAACGGCCAAATATGGCACGGGAATTGACGTGGCTTTCCTCCCGTCATGGGATGGGTGACTGCATGAGGAGAATGAGGCTGCATCATGCGGGAGGCCCGCCGAGGAGGCCCTCCATGGGGTGACATTGGCCGGATCACCCCCTCGACCTCGAGTCCTCAAATCTCGGATCTCTCTTAGTTATTTGGAACGCAGAGGGAGGGGGGCAAAAAAAAGTAAAAGCAGATAAGCGATACTCATTTTGTTGCTGTATTACCGAATAGTTATGGAGTCTCTCGCAACGAAGTGCGCAGAAAGCATTGCACTTCTCCATTTGCTCCATTCCGTCCCTGTCCAGCCCCATGCCAACAAACCCAGCCAGCTTCCTGCCTTTAAAGATGGATATACTCTATCCTTTGAACAGGAACGCCATCTTGCAGGCGTCCTCGCCTTCCTGTCCAGTACCAAAAAAGACCCCAACCGCATCCCTGCTGTCTGTCTCCGAGAGAAACGCAAGCCTGCATCCCTGGATGTTCTGCTGGCAGTCAACAAAGGCGATAAGGATGATGGAGATGATGTATTGGGAGAATTGGAGGCTGGGTTCAAATCTCTATTTGAAATACTTAGCCGGGTCGGTAAAGGTAAACCCCATGTTGGTATGCCTCAAGTGCTTGGTCAGTACTGACTAGATCTAGTCGATGCTGCACACATTGAACGCGAGGCGTTTGATGCGATTGTTTCCATGTGCTCTGCTCGAATCCTCGATCGGTTGAGGTTCAAGGCAGGTTCCCAGAGACAGTCTGCTAAAAAGCTTTTGGAAGACGTCCTCTTTTCGCTGAGAAGTATGAAGATGTCCTCCAACTACTCCGTGTTCGTTGATACTGTGAAAAGCGTGGTAAAGCTGTATGATGTATACACGAAACATCGAACCCAGAAAGAGTTGGAAGCATTGGTAGATGGTTTCCATCGTCTGCAACAGTTGCAGGACGTCAACAGCGTTCTGGGGGCAATCCCTAACCGCCTGATGAATCCCAATTCAAGAAGCAGCCTCTTGAATATCATCAATAAGGTTGCTAGGTATCGAAGGTCTGCGCGGTTCTTATGTCGGCTGGCAAGGAGATGCCCGCTGTTGCAACAGATGAAAGCCATACCGATTCAACTATCGGGCCGCACAGCTTTTCGCAGGATCCCCGTTGAGAACCTCCGCCCTATACTTGCTTCCAAAATTCAGAAGCTTGTTTCGGAAAAGGGAAAGCCCTATCCACCCGATGACATATGTCGTCTCCTGAAGGTTAAGGAACCGGACGCTAATCGCATGTATGCCGAGAAAACTCGAAGGACGCTCAAAGAAGGCAAGGTTCATGCTGAAATCCAGCTTCTGTTCCACTGTGAGCAGGAAAACTTCAAATTTCCTCCGCGCGTGGTCTGCTCGAGCAAGGACGCCTGCTTTCTCTGCAACACTTTCATATTGATGCATGGGAAGATGCATACCCCACGATCTCACGGAAAGTTATACCCCGGATGGCGACTGCCCAATATGGGGAGCACCAAGCTACACTCGAGATTCGTCCAGCAGTTGGACAACCTTACCAGGGGTAGTCTCGACACGCTGCTTTTGCGTGGAACAAAGACCTTCTATCACGACCCTAACGAAAGTACGATTTTTACCCTGCCAGTGTCAACGACGACACTGTGTAGCCAAGGAACACATCACAGTGCTTTACAGATTAATGAGGACAATGCACCACAGCAGCTGCAGCTCGAAACAGTCGAGGAGCTTGCGGCAGGGCCCAGCCCTCTGGAATCACCTGGAACCTCAACTGCTGGCTCTCTCCACGAGGGTAAATTGGCTACTATCGTGGAGGAAGTGGAGGTGGTGAAGTCCCCTGAAATGAAAAAGGGGTACCCAAGCAACGCCTCCCCAATTTCGTCTTTGTCAGAACTGTTGTCCAACATCACAGTGGAGGATGATGGCCAAACTCCAAGCAATGTCCCACTCCCCGAAACGGTGGGTGCCAACAGAACATCTCATTTCTATAGTGATGGTGTCCTGGAGGTTTTCGTGGAATACTCGGCGGACATAACGGTGCCCAGCGCCTCGTCCAAACAGCTCCCATTCAGCGTCGAATGGCTGGACGCAGAACAGGCGGAAAGGACGCGTGAGGTCGAAGCCCAGCATATATTTGATGCAGGAATAGTGGATGTCGAGACCTCGCTTTCTCTCAACGACCAGAATTCGGTGTATATATTGGCCAAGGGGTCGCTGGTGAAGTTGACATTTGGTCTGCCCCATGGTGGCTGACTGCGAGGTACTCGATGCCGGTGCCGGTAATACTGTTTGCGCATGATGTCGATGTGATGGAATTAACTGGCCTCAGCTGGCTCTGAGTGTTGCAGTATTACTTTTTTAACCTCGGTATGTTGTAACTATACAAATATGAGTTGTCCCAAGTACGGAGCCTCTCCAACGTCATATCCTCTGTCCGTGGGTGGAGGGATCACGACATTGCGTTACACTTCTCCAAAAAGGCAAATTGAATGAAACGCCAGGCTGCGTCGTCGGTAGTTGGACCACCCTATCGTAACCGAGACCCCCAATACGGCGAAGCAAGCAGACCCCAACAATTTTTACATTAACGTTGCATCCGCCAACATCCCCGACCCCATGGGGGAGGGGACTTGGCTGTTGGCTTGGCCGCCCCAAATAGCTCCTGGGCTCTCTTGGCCATGGACAGCCGACCTGTCACGATACAGGAATGGGTGGTCAGTTCTCTGGGAGGGAGCGGGGGAAGCTCAGCCATAAGCATAGGCATGCGGGGGAGTGAAACCTGGGGGACCAGCCTACACCGCTCTGATATAACGACTCCTGAGTACATCTGTATTTAATGATACTCTTCCCCTGAAGCTGCGCTGTTGGTTTCCCCTCGGCTTAATCTGAAAGGAACTACAGACAGTTGGATATTCGCTTTCGGATATATTTGGGATTGCAACTAACTCAACCACCAACTCATTGCAGAATGGCCAAGGACACTCAAGCCCCCGGGAACTCTCCAATTGACGGAAGAGGGGAAGCAACCAAAGTGATGACAAACAATACAGAAGACGAGAAACCGCCCCGGGTCGCGGGGGTTATCGACTATACAGGCGTGGCGACCAAGTCAGACCCGGCGGAGATCAGACTGGTTCGCAAACTGGACTTCCGAATTATGGTAAGCTCAATTGCCTCATTGTATTTCCTTACTGCCCCTTTAGAGCCTCAGTCGCTTATCTGGAACGCTATAGCCGATCCTCTGGATCATGTACTTCCTCAACTACGTCGACAGGAACGCCATTGCGCAGGCCCGCCTGAACAACCTGGAGAAGGACCTGGGCATGTCCGGATGGCAGTTCAACACTTGCGTCAGCATGTAAGTAGTGCTCACTCGTCTGTCCCTGAAAGCGAAGAGTCTTGCTCATATGGGGGCTACTAGTCTTTTTGTGGGCTACGTTCTCATGCAGATCCCGTCCAATATGCTCATTACGCGCATTCGGCCCGGGATCTACATGAGCGCTTGGATGTTCGTCTGGGCCGTGGTGTCGGCCTGCGCCGGCGCCGTGCACAGCTATGGAGGCCTCGTGGCTGTGAGATTCTTTCTTGGGATCACTGAGGCGCCGGTAAGCTCAATTCTTACCCATCACTAATCTCCCAGGGGCACATAGCTGAAATCGTACGCAGTTCTACCCAGGGGCGACGTACATGCTCGCCATATTCTATACCAGGAAAGGTGAGCGTGGGGTAACTTGAACTACTGTTGCGGGAAAAATTGTCTGACCCTTTCCCCCCTTTCATAGAGGTTGCCACCCGCATAGCCTTCTTCTACTGCGCCCAGATCCTCGCCACCGGCTTCTCGGGCCTCATCTCCGCCGGCATTTTCTGGGGCCTAGACGGCGCGCGCGGCCTCGCCGGCTGGCGCTGGCTCTTCATCATCGAGGGTGCCATCACGGGATTCGTCGCCCTCGTGGGCTTCTGGATGCTGCCCAACACGCCCCTGACCACGCGCTGGCTGACCCCCGCCGAGCGGGAGCTGGCCCATGCCCGCATGGAGCGCGACCGGGTGACGGAGGCGCACGACTCCAAGGCGAGCACCTGGGAGGGGCTCAAGCAGGCGTGCAAGGATAAGCGGACTTGGTTGTTTTGTTTGATGCAGAATTTTCATCTTAGCGCTTGCTCTTTCAACTCGTTCTTCCCGACGTAAGTGTAACCACTCGCAAACCGCCCATCTTCCATTGATTCATAACTGACGTACTATGTGTACACACATCCCAGCGTCGTCAAAACCCTAGGCTTCAACACCACCGCCACCCTGCTCATGACCTGCCCCCCTTTCATCTTCGCCGCCGCCGCGGGCATCTTGTGTGGCTGGAGCTCCGGCCGGCTGCACGAGCGGACCTGGCACATCACGGCCGGGCTCGCGGCCGCCGTCGTGGGCTTCATCTGGGCCGCGAGCACGTTGAACACGGCGGCGCGCTACGTCGCCTGCTTCGTGTTTCCCGTCGGGGCGTACTCGGTCAACTCGGTCATTATTGGGTGGGCCAGCTCGACGCTGCAGCAGACCAAGGAGAAGAAGGCGGCGAGTATAAACCCTACCCCTTTTCACACGTTTAAGGGGAGAATTGGCGTCTGACATCAACCCCAGGTGGTCCTTGCCATGACAAACGTGGCGGGCCAAGTTGGGTATATCTATGGAGCCTACCTATGGCCTGATTATGATAGCCCGCGATTCGCGATTGGGTTCGGAACCTCGGCTGGGTTTGCTCTGGGTGCCATCTTGTGTGCTTGGATTCTCAGGGTGATGCTCATCCGGGAGAATAACAAGATCAGGGGCTCCACCACGGAGCATGTCAACCTCTACGGGTATTAGACCAAGAATTTTGTTTCGCAGTTGCCCCTTTTTGGGGTTGAAGAGGCCCGAACTGGCCTTTTAAACCAAGAGGCTGCGATCGTAGCTGGAATCCGGCTGCCCTTTTAACAGATATACTATAACTCGGGAGAACTTTGCCTCCTTTATCTTCTGTTTTGTGAATGAACTTCCTAATATTACATGTTTCTCCTCTACAACACCCTGAAACTAGATTCTGGTTACTCTTGACACTAAGCGCGATAGCAAGACTCGGAGCATAGAATTCTGCATGCCATAAAGCTTCTCCAGGCCCCCAATTTCCGTCTCCAACTGCGACCCCAAATCGACAAGACGTAAATTTTCGCTTTCCTCGACAGCGGCACTTCCGGGGACGAGCCGCCCCGCGCCCGGAAGGCGCTCATGATCTGCCGGCGCGTCCGGGTTTTTCCTCGCGCATGTGACCAGGAGGAACGACATCTTCTCCTCCTCTAGGCCCTCACAGAAGCCCTTGGCCTGCTCGTAGAGTTCCGAGCTCAGGTCCATAAAAACCGTCGCGCACTTTAAAGAATCGCCCGAATAGACGAGTGAGCCACCGGAAGGGGAAGGAATCCTGCTCGTCCCTCTTGCCTTCTCTTGCTCCTCTAAGTCTAATGACGGCGACCAGCTCGGTACCTAGACGTGGTATGTCTTCCGAAGCAGGGTAAAACTGAAGGACAGGATCCTTCCTTTTTTGAAATATTACACAATTTGGCAGTTATCCCCGATCAACTGCCGAGAGACACGGCAAGGGCGTTGCGCATGCAGCATTAGGCACTCGGTAATTGTCAAAGAAGCACGGCACTTCTATTTGCGCATCTAACCGGAAGATATTACATTCAAGAAACAGTGACGAAATAATCCGTATTACCCTACATAACCACAGTCACATATCGATTCCAGTGGATTGGTAGATTCTGTTGCAAATGATAGTACGGAGTGACATAGACAGTCAGAGGCGATAGAAGCCTCGCGCCACGGAGAACGATACGGACGACATCCCCATGTGTTTGCGGTCTGATACAGTATGATATCTCCGAGAGAATGGAATTCCCGTGTTTTTGCAATTCCTGATCCACCTTGTACACACGGGAAGAGACTGCGAAACCAACGTAACGCTTCTTCAAAGACTGGCCTAGCCTGAACCAAACACTCAAGCAGCGCCCCCGGTGGCCACGACGGCATCGCAAGTTGCGGATGCCGAGCCCACAATGGCATCGACGATGTCTTCATACCGAGAGTAGGAGACCTGCCCGTCTTCGATGAACTTGCTGCTGATACCCACTTTGAATGTGCCTGACCCAGCCATGATACGGGGATTGAAGAACCCGCCGTCGGCCTGTTGTTTCATCTCGTATCAGCCACACATACACACAAACACACACACAACGATCTTTCCCACGAAGAAAAAAAAAAGTGGTGACACTAGACTTACCGTACAGATCCGCCACTTGAGGCGCTTCGCGAGGAAGGGCTTCACATGTTCCGGCTCGAGGCTGGTAATGACGCCCTCGGCGCGGAAGTCGATCAGCATCGACGTGATGGGGATCGTCGTCTCCACCACGGTCGCGGCCGCGGCGTGGTCGCCGCAGTTGTCGCAGGCCTCGGCGGGCGCCGTGAAGATGTGGTGCACGCCCACCAGGGCGGGCGCCTGGAACGCGTCGTGGCTCGTGTCGGGCGCGGCGCCGTGGTCCTCGGTCGAGAGGAAGAAGAAGACGGAGAAGGTGTCGTTGAGGAATTGTCTGCCCCGAAGCCAGTTAGTTACGTATCCAGGAACATCTCTCGAACCGATGGGACACACGCATCTATGGATGCGATGCTTCGCGTACCTTGTCACCATGTTGTCGATGTACCACTCTCTCGAGTTGCGCTTCGTGTGTACGGCTAAGTGCTTCCCAGGGGCTGCTTTGTCTTCACGTGATAGCAGCTTGTCTCCAGGTGCTTGGCCACTGAGGGTGGGCGGCTCGTCGATCAAAGGTTCAAAGAACTGCGTTTTTTCTACAGCTATCGGTTCCACTGTAGTATAAAGAAAAAGAGAGTCAGCCTTGAATCTCCAGGGTAGTCAAAGAATAGCAGACTCACTGTTGGCCGGCGCCTTGACTTCACAGTTGCGGTGGGCGTCAGGGTCGTAGATGGACCAGTTGTACATGTCCTTGATCCTCTTTCGGATCTCCTCCTTGGTTCCCTGGATGTCTTCGTACGTGTATCCGAGAGTCTCGTGGTCCCTCAACATGTCTGCCTTCCACATGTTTTCGGCGGCTTTGCCTGCTGAGTGGCGGAACGGGAAGAGAGGGCGTTCACGATCAGAGGCATTTTCGAGCCAGCTGTGCTCCTCGTCTCGGTGGATGGCCTGCCAGATGGAGGCAAGCCTCTCCACTTGACTAGACAAACTTCATTAGTAGGAAGACAACTTATACAATGTTTTAGAAGCGCTCGATAGATATTTACCCATGATGCATCCACTAAGTAGGCAGGCAGTCAGTCATAACGCCGATTAGCCAAGCGGGATTTGGATAGGTAGTACGAGTCCCAATGACGGGCAGTACTTACAAAAACGGGGTCGAATGCCGCCGTGCTCACTTGCGACATATGCCCGCCGCCGCCACCAACGAGGACTTCTTCCTTGTCTCCCCGTTTGATCTTGGGGTTTCCCCCAATAAGGGCGTGGTAGAGGTTGTGCAAAGACTCGAGGGACCCGGATGCCTTATCTGTCATGTAACTTCCTTCGGCCGTTTTGCCCGTGAAGCCTTCCTTGCGGCACGAGTTGGATGCGAACACGTCGTACTCCTCATAAGCCTCATTCAACAGAAAGGCCAGTGCAAGGCGGTTGGAGTCCATGCGCAGAGTGTTGAGTACCTGGTTGAGCAGCTTCTCGGAATCCTTTGTAGGACTAGGCTTCGGGCCCTCCCCTGGTAATGGGTAGCGGGTGGTCCTATCCCTAGCGTACAGGTACTATGATGGTCAGGACTCTGCTTCTGGAAGGAATTTCTTTGCGTACCTCATCTTGGACGTAGGCTTTGGAGCTGACCCAATCCCTCTCGGGTACAAAGTCCTTCTCGAAATCCCAGTGATGAAGAGGGTTGCCAATTGCCACCCATTTGTCGTCCGGAGCCGTGCGCACATTGATCTTGTCCACTGTGAAAGCAATGGGGCAAGAGTAGTCGTAGGCGAAGGACGTCATTCCGTCCCTGATGATACCGGGGAAGTTGACTCGGGGGCCCCTTGGACGGTAGTAGTCACAGTACGGCATTCTGAACTCGAGGGCAGCCTTATGATACCTCTCCTTGTTCTCGTCCGTCTTCCACTGTTTGGCAAGTTCCACCATGGTGATGAAGAGGGTTTGCTGTAGGTACCGAGTCAGAAGATGATGCAACCTGCTTGGGTGAAAATAATCTAAATCGTACCTCGAGTAGGCCAACGTACGGCCGATGCCAGACTGGGAACGTGGACCTGGAGTGATGACAATACCCGCTACCCGCAGCGTCACCCTGCGCCATGTTCACCTTGCCGGGTATCCCATCCCATGGTTTCATGGGTATGCCATGGATTCCTTTGTCCATGTCAAACACAAGTCTTGGTTGCATAGAGGGGTGGAATTACCAGAGAGCTCTGCGTATCGCAGTCCACGAGGTTGAAAGTCAGGCTTCTGCATCTTGGCAAGGGCCAGGATGAAGAGATTGAAAGTGTCAGGCTGGTCCCAAATCATAATATCAATGTCAAGACGACACTTGACGCCCGAAATGTCTTTCAGGCCCTTGACAATTCCGGCATCAGTCGCCTCCTTGAGCGCTTGAATTGGATCCATCGTGACGTATAGAGTGGCAGAAGGCACGCGGGAGGACTTGGAGCTTGGTAGTGATTGTTTCAGATGGATGTCCAGGTTGCGGTCCAGACGGGTCCGGTAGCTGTAAGTTGAGGATCAAGGTTTGGTATGCAGAATGTCTGTCGTATCAACACGAGCAGCAGAAGGCAGTTTAGGCGAGAGTATAGAGTCGAATACTAAGGGTAATCAAGTGCTGGCTTCTAGAAGAAGGTCTGATATAAGAGAACTACCGTATAGCTTAATATATATACACAAAAGGTTTCTTCTGAATTACATAATCTGAGAGTTTCTAATATGCGAGTCCCGATTTCTGCCCATGCGCGCTTACTGGAATACTGAATTAGGGAAACTAGAGAAGAAAAAAGAAGAAAAAGAAAAAGAAATATATAAAAGAGACCGACTAGCGTATCATGCTAGTCACAATAAGGGGCTTAGATCTGTCATATACTGCGATAATATCTTCAATAGTAATATAATAAAGACGCTAAGCTCTATCTAACGTTCCAGAAACCAGATGTCTTGCCGCCGCTACCACAGTCTACAGGAGACACCTTCCAAAGACGACGTGCAGAACCAGGAAGGAGATCTACAGGAATGCGGGACGAAATGTGGCATGAATTCCCGGGTACATCACCAGTAGCTGCTTATAGACCCTCCAGGCTCCAACTCCACTCGCCACGAAAACTATCAGATCCCTAGCCGCATGACACGACATCCTCCAGTGCCTCTGGCAATGTTACATCCCAGTACTTCTGGAGGGTAGCTGTGCCAAAAGACCGTCGTTCAAACGCCAACAGTCTTACCTCACTGACGTAAGTGACTTGCTGCGTATCATGAAGCTGCAGATCAGTCCGACGAGTCCGAGAATGGCCGTGAAGAGGAATACTTGGTGTAATCCATGGCCAAAAACGATGCATATGCGTGGACGATTGGGGCCCGGGAACAGATGCCTGTCGCATTGCTCCGCGAGGTTGGGCAGATCCACGGACTGGCGGCCAGCATGGGCTGCCGTAACTACCCCCAGGATGATGCCCGAGATGGCGACGCCGCATGCGGCACCGGTTTGACGAGTGGAATACAGCATGCTGGTTGCTGTAGCTTGGACGTGTCGCTCCGTCAGCGACAAGACCGAGATCAGAAGCACCGTCAACACACTGCCGAAGCCGGCTCCCATGGCGACCAAGATGGCCACCGTGACCCAAGGGCTCGTGTCCAGATCGCTCAGCATGAAACCGCAGGGTGCGACGAGGTAGAGCAGGAACACAACCGGCTTCACGGCTTTGTAGCCGCCCAAGGTCTTGATGATGATCCCCGTCGCGAGCGAACCGACGGATGCGCCTACGAGCTCGCCGAGCATCTGTACACCGACTTCGGATGCACGGAAACCCCGGACCTGGATTAAGAAGGGAACGTAATAAAGCAGGCTATGCATGGAACCGGCCACGAACAAGCCTGCCAGACACGCCATCGAGATGCTGCGGTCTTTGAGGAGGTACAGGGGCATGATTGGGTTGGGTGTGGACGGTGCGTTTTCCACGTAAACAAAGCAAACGGTGAGGAGGATTGATGCAACCAGTAGCCCCGACGTGAAAACGACACTGCCTTGCTCAGCCAGGGCCAAGCCCACAGTCAGGCATGTAACCGCTCCAGTGACAGTCGCGGCGCCCAGGAGATCAAGCTTGCCCGATTGACCTTCTGAAGAGATTCCGTGTGTCTGCTGCGGGAAAGTCAGAGTGGCGCCTACTCCTATCGCCACGACCAGCGTGATCGGGATCGCGCCGAGGAAGGCCCAGCGCCAACCAACCCAGTCGTTCACTAGGCCGCCGACCACACCGCCCAGACCAATTCCTACAGCCCATACGACGTCGGCAATGCCCGACCATACGGTCCTTTGCCGAAGCGGTACGAGGTCCGTGGTGATAAAGGCACATATGCAGTTGACTGACGTTGGTAGCAGGTCAGCCGTCAGCCGTCATGTCACGGATGATGAGACCAAAGGTGGGCTACTTACTCGCTCCTCCGCCGAGCCCCGCGATGATCCTTCCCGCAATCAGCACCCAGGCCTGCGGTGCAAGGCCGCACATAACGTTGCCCAGACCGAACATGGCCAGTGCCACGAAGAAGCCACAACGGCGGCCGTACATGTCCGACAGCTTCCCGCATAGTGGTTGTACGACGGCGGAGGCGACGAGGTAGGACGAGCCAAGCCAGGAGACCAGGGACAGCGCGGAGAAGGCGGTGGCCATGGTAGCGGAGAGGGTCGACACCAAGGTCACGTCTGGCATGGAACCAAGGATACATTAGCCGTCTGGACACAGGCCTCTGCGTGTTTCCTTACCCATAGCAACCAAGAGAAGGGCCAGATAGGGGAAGCCGATAGCGAGGCACAGGCGGACGCCGTGCAATCGCCGATCCTCGTGCTCGTCCTCTTCGTGGGGGGTATTTCCGTTGCAATACAGGTGTGTTTGGGACAGAAGAGGTGCTCGCTCTTCGCTGTCGGCTTTCATGTTGAACGACATGATGCGGAGGGTGGATGGTGATACTGGATAAAACAGGCAAACAAACAGACCAACCCACGGACTTGTACTTGGAATTATGCCCCAAAAGGAGACGAACAACCGGGCTGTATGCGCTTTTTATATACCGTTGACGAATATCGGCAACGCCGAACTGGCGAGATGCGTCAGATGAACGGCTCACCCGCGTCGTCCATTGGCGGACAACAGCGCGCACACAAGTTACATCAAAAAGTGCCTCATCATCTCAGGTCGTGCCTGTACTGCCAGCTTTACGCAATATGACCGCTAGTCGGCCTCCTGGAACCTCCCTTGCCGATAACGGGCAGAGCGGGCAGCTGCGACGTCATGGAAGCAACGTACCACACAAACCTCGACATCAGACATCTCGCATCGGGCACTTGCACTTACAATGTAACATGTAATCACGCAAGAGTCCAAATGAGTACGCAAAGGAAGGCGCTACTAGATCTGGGCACCTGCACCGACCTCCGCAATGCCGCCGCAAACCTGCATTCAAAGTAGACTGTCCGCATGAAAAAAAAAGAAGAAAAAAAAGGGAAAAACAAACCGCTCTTGTGACTTAAATTCCGAAATGCCGAGCGGAAATACGAGCGTATTGGCCGTAGCCGTGTTAGGAGAGGCGAAGGAGGGGGTGGTGTAACCGTTGACGCGGCAGGACCGAAGGTGACAACGGGGAAAAGAAACCCGTTGAAGAGGATGCTAACGGTGTTGGTAGAACGAGATGATACTTGATACATAAACTCGATGGGAGCGGCTGGCAACGACTATTAACGTAGCCGTACCCCTCGCCAAGATATATTCCTGGCATTGCCAGTGAGGCTCCAAAGCGCCCCTAATTACATGTAGCTAGCTGTCTCGAAAGATGCCCGTGAAGAAAGTATTCAAACTCGGCACATCGTCCAGTGATCCAATGAAACCGACGTGCTGATCCGGTCGACACACGACTAAACACCCCTTCTCGCCATCTACTCCACACTTGGCATACACATCGGTGAAAGCACCATATACGTCCGGTTCATCACTGAAGACGGCGTCGTAGTCCCTATCCTGCCCGTTCTCCCCGCCGTACAGCAAGGGCGGTAGACCCGTCAGCGGCAGGCCGTCTCTCGGGCTAGCCGTGATGGTGACCAGCTTGCCGCTGCCGGGGGCGCGTAGCAAACGTGACCGGACGAGCGCCGCGCACGTCTCTTCCAGCCGCCGCAGCTGTACGGCCTTCCTCAGGTCGCCCGCGAACAGGATCACGGCCCATCTCCCGTCCGAAGCCAACTTGCGGGCGAGCTCGGTGGGCCTGGCGTCGGCGTAGTTGATGACACGGTAGGAGGGCATTCGTCGGCCCAGATGGATCCCCGTTGCGAGCTCAATCGCTGAAGGCGCATAGACTAGGGCGCTGCCTTTGTCTGCCTGACGTCAGAACTACGGTGCCTCATCAACTGGACATGGAATGGACATTTCTTCAGGAAAGGATCTCCCTCCTTAGGAGAAGCGGAAAAGTACACTCACTTACTGCAAACACAGGTCAGTATGACGAGCATTGAAGGCGTGATGACACGGAAGAAAATGTACCGTACCATTGTATGGCCACACCGCTGAGAAATGCGTAATGACGTTCGCGAAAACACTGGAGATCTCGGGTTGCGACATGATCCCCGCGAGCGGCATAGAACGCCACCGTCTCCTGGTCGACGGCAATGAGGCTCTCGGCCACGGGGCGTCGCTCCGTTTCATACGTCTCGAGCACATGTGGCTGTAGCTGTCTTTTGAGCACTCCACTGACTTTCCAGCCCAGATTGTAGGAGTCCTGCATCGAGACGTTCATTCCCTGCAACACAAAACCACGTTAGATAGACTGGCAAGCAACGCCTAGCAGAAGAACACGGGGGATCGCAAGTCGCTACCTGTCCAACCTTGGGCGAGTGGGTATGTATGGCGTCGCCGACGAGGAAGACGCAGCCCCCAACACTGAACCGGTCCGCGATGCGCTGGCCGACCTGGTAGACCGACCACCAGTCCAGCCGGGCGCACTCCAGCGAAAAGGGGTGCAGGGCCTTCCTGGCCGCGGCGAGGATGGTCTCGAGCGTGGCTTCGGACCGCAGCCCGGCGGCGCCGAGGCTGACCCCGTCGAGCTGGACGTAGAGACGCACCATGCCGCGCTCGCGGGGAACGACGTGGAGGTTGCCGTGCTCGGAACACACGACGCAGGTCTGGCGGATGTCCGGGAAGTCTGTGACGGCGACGAGGTCAATGACGCCCCAGACGTGAGGAGCCTGCTCGCCTCGCATGGCGAGGCCCAGCTGACGACGGGTCCAGCTGTGCGCGCCGTCGGCGCCGATGACGTACTTGGCTCGGACGATCTCGACGTTTTCATCACCCATGCCGCCTCCTCTTTGCCGTACGGTCACTTGAACAGGATGAGTCTCTGCGCTGGCATCATCCCGTTTGTGCAAGGTGAGCCCCAGCGTCTCAACATCACGCTCCACCCTCAGGCGGCCCTTTCGGGAGATTCGATCCTCCAGTAGCTCTTCGATGCGGCCCTGGCTTAGAAGACATTGCTGGAACCTGCTAACCCCAGCGGCCTGGGAGTTGATGGACTGGGCACGGTCAAGCCGCCCCTCAGCATTGAGTCTCTATGGGGGGAAATTGCCAATCGATCAGCACGCGTCCCCAGCCAGCGGAGGTCACTTGGTGTCGGGACGCACTACTCACCCAGTAGCGGATTTGGTAGTCCAGAGCAGCTTCCTCGTAGACATGACCGGCGATGCCGAAGCTGTCGAACATCTCCATGGTCCTGCAGGTGATTCCGTCGGCGTGGCCCTTGGTGACGCGGTCTGGCTTGTCATCGATGACCCGAGCATCGAGGCCATATTCCGAGGCCCAGTAGGCGGCTACGAGGCCCGCTGGCCCGGCGCCTATGATGAGCAGGTCAACGTACGAAGTTTGGGGCCCCATAGTGTTTGCGTTGAGAGGTAATCTCCTGGTCCAGATGTAGGAGAGGAGTTCTGATGAGGGAAACATTCAAGCCGTTACTACTCTCAGCGTCGCTGTGAGGTCGTTATCTGGCCCGGCGACTGCACCACCCCGCTCATAGTCTGCAGTGCTTGTAGATCCGCCGAGTTTCTTTTAGCGAGATTACCTCTACGGCTTGAGTGACGTCTAAAGGCTATGTTCTGTTGAGGGCATTGGTGCATCCAGTCATCGAAATCTGTTACCGGTTGTGCTACAGGCAAGCCGTTCCGCATAATAATGCGGGACCCGTAATATAATGCAACTGACCACTGGCTGCCAGCAGATGAGATTGCTTGCGTCTGATGAAGAGAAATCCGCCGTCATCTACCCGCTCTTTCCTCGTGTTCGTCGTTCTCGTTCGGACGACGGCAGCGGCGGTGGCGATCCGGCAATATTCAATATCGCAGTAAGGATTCCCGAGTTGAGGTGAGGACATGTTGCAGCGGATGCCGACATTGCAGGGCTTTGTTTGTTTCATGAAATGTTTGTCCAACCTCCCGAGAGATGGGACGTGCTCCCCATCGATCTATCCGCGGGTTCTAGCCGTGATATCCGTATGGCTGGCTCTTGATAATCCGAGGGGCGTATCTTGTCATGTGCCCAGCCTTGCTGTTGTCATTACATTAGGTCGGATCACATTTTTGAGTCCAAACAAGGATTCATCTGTTCGTGTGTCGTTGTACAGTTCCGTAATTAACGTATCGCGAGGGGTGATTCGATTCATCCTCGGTCTGTCGCCCTTGGGGTCGCTTGGAAGGAGTGCGAATCTTCTAGATTAACTAAGTACTTGCATAAGTAGGGGTTTCCACGGTGTCTAACCATTCGACGAGAAACGAAACGATCGTTACCTGCCGCTCAAGCGCTATCGTTACCTGTCATTCAATATCCGAGTAACTCTAACTGTCGCTGTTGATGACGTCGATCATGGACCCGATGGATAGTCATGACCGTCCGCACCCGCACATGGAGCGTACCAAGGCCATTTGGGCGCGCATGAACCGGTACCGGAAGCTGCAAGAAATCGTCATCAACGGCCAGACTCTTGACATCGCGGGAGTCGTAGCCGTCTCCAGGTGACTGACCTTGCTGCGATGCCCCTCCTGGGCCAGCGAGCTAACCTAACCTGCGTCTAGGTTTGGCTGCAAACCGGCCATTGACAAGAGCCCGGAGCTCCAAGATGCCATGAACGACAGTATCGCGACACTGAACAAGTACCTCTCTGATGGCTCGTATCTCTATGGTTGGACCAATTCCCGCCCCCAACACATTTCAAAGCAGCTATTGACTTGTCCCCAGGAGTCAACACGGGATTCGGAGGGTCGGCTGACGTCCGCACTACCAATCTCCATGGTCTACAGGTCGCCCTCATGCAGCATACCCAATCTGCCATCATCGTCAGCAGTGATATTACAGGCGACCACGATGAGCTGCGGCACCACACCCTCCCTCGGGCCTGGGTTAGGGGGTCCATGATGGTGCGGTCCAACGCGAATATCAGGGGTCATTCTGCCATGAGGCCTCTGGTGGCCGAAGCCATTATGCAGCTCGTCGGCGCCGACTGTACTCCGCTCGTGCCCCTGCGGGGTTCCATCTCGGCATCAGGGGATCTCATGCCTCTCTCCTACATCGCGGGGAGCGTCATGGGCAACCCGGATATCCAGGTGCAGATCGGGCAGGGCGCCGGCCGGCAGATCATGGGGGCAGACAAGGCGCTCAAGAAACTGGGCATCACCCCCGTGACCCTGGGGCCCAAGGAGGGCCTCTCGTTGATCAACGGCACGGCGCCCTCGGCCGCCGTCGCGAGCCTCGCCGTATACGACGCCAACAACTTATGTGTAATCGGCCAGCTCCTCACGGCCATGACGGCCGAAGGGCTGGCCGCCAACGTCGAGTGGGCGCACCCCTTCATCGCCGACGTCCGGCCCCACAGCGGACAGATCGAGGCAGCCCACAACATCCGCAGCTTCCTAAAGGGGTCGCAGCTGACCACGGGCCTCGGGGCCCGGGCGAAGGACCGCTTCCTCGTCGGCATCGCGCAGGAGCGCTACGCGCTGCGCAGCGCGCCGCAGTGGCTCGCCCCGGTGCTGGAGGACCTGCAGCTGGCCCAGCGCCAGGTCGAGACGGAGCTGAACTCGACGTCGGACAACCCGGTCGTCAACGTGGCGCAGGCCGACGTGCACTGCGGGGCCAACTTCCAGGCGGCGTCGGTGACGGCGGCGGCCGAGAAGACGCGCTTCTGCCTGCAGATGCTCGGCAAGCTGCTCTTCAGCCAGACGACGGAGCTCATCAACAACACGCTCAACAACGGGCTGCCGCCCAACCTGGCCGCCGACGACCCGAGCCTGTCCTTCTGCCTCAAGGGCGTCGACGCCAACATGGCGGCCTACCAGTCCGAGCTGGCCTTCCTCGCCAACCCCGTCTCCTCGCACGTGCAGTCGGCCGAGATGCACAACCAGTCCATCAACTCGCTCGCCCTGCTCACCTCGCGCTACACCATGCAGGCCGTCGAGATGGTCTCGCTCATGGTCGCCGCCGCCCTCTACGTCACGTGTCAGGCTATCGATCTCCGCGTCCTGCACGTCACCTTCCTCGAGACCCTGCGGCCCGCGCTCGCCGAGACGCTCCGCCGCTACCACCGCCCCGCGTGCACCGACAGCACGTCTTCGTCGTCGTTTTCATCGCTGTCCTTGGCCGTCTGGAAGGCCGTCTGCGATCGCTGGTACGAAACGGCGTGCCTCGACGCCGCCGAGCGCGCAGTCGAGGCGGCGACGGCGACGGTCCCGGTGCTCGCCGACTACTACAGCGCGGCCACGACCACGACGAAGGGAGACGGCTCGGCGGCTCCAATGACCATGAATCTGGGCACGCTGCGAGACCTGAGGGACGCCATCGGCCAGACCGTCTACCGGGGCTACATCCAACACCGGGAGGCCTTCTTCCGCGCCCCCGGTTCGGCGCCGTACCTCGGAGACGGCACGCGGCGCGGCTACCAGTTCGTGCGCGAGACGCTCGGGGTGCCCTTCCACCGCGGCATCGAGGAGCAGCCCGGACCCTCGGACACCGCCATGGACGATGGGCGGCCCAAGAAGATCATCGGCACCTGGTTGTCCGTCATCTACGAGGCCGTCCGGGATGGTCGGCTGGACGACTGCATTCTGAACGATGGGGAGGAGGAGGAGAATTGAGACCATGTGGTATAGAACGACGCGGACTAAAACCGGACACGCCCTCAGGTTTCAAAACTCATACATGGCAATCAGAAAACTCTTCGGGATTGTTATCGTAGTTCTATCATTGCCACATCTATTCTAGGTATTATTATATTAGTTCCTCAGGGCCCTTTAAAAACGCTGTATAATAATATACTTATTTCTGATATGAAGGTGGCTCTACACCTGATTTGCCCCTATTCTACCCCTTTTTACTAGTGCCAAGGCTTCCCGCATTGATGAGGTACCAAAACGTCCGATGATGGAAGCAGCCTTATTGGCGTACTCGGAATAGAGTTGTTGGCTGCATCTCACTACAAGATCATGCATCCAGTATGCAGGTTCACGACTCAAGATCAAGTTTAATCGGTTAGCCCGGAAAATATTGAAGAGGTGAAACGAACCCCAATGAAATGGAGAGTCACCCCCGATCCTTCCTCTTCGCACCGCTTGAGTCCTCACCTTTTTGTTTGAGATTGTGCACAACGACGTTTGAATAGTCGCCTACGGAAACGATGTTCCTCACCATCAATATTGTCACGCCTGCCGAGGGAAAACAGGAGAGAGTAAGTTTGTGACAAGCGTCCAGCCTCGACGCAAGATCACCCATGGACTAATCTCCTCTCGTTTATTGGGAATAGGTCCAAGGGATGCTGAGCCAATTATGCGCCGAGGTCGAGAAACACGAACCGGGAGCGATCATGTTCTGTGCTTCCTGGTCCGCCGCCGCCGGTGTTTTTTATGTCGTCGAGATGTATGTACATACATCCCCTTAACATCTAGGTGACTGAGGCGGAGAAGGCTAGGCGATGAGCTGATCACAGAAGATAAAGGTTTGCCAACGAAGCCGCGCTGGAGCACCATCGCAACCAGCCCTACACGGCGGAGTTGCGCCGCATTTCACAGGAGGAGCACAACCTGGCCAAGAAGGTAGAGGTACAGATACTGGATCGATTTGCGGGTTTCAATAGGGGGATACTAGGAGCGGATAACCCATCCGGCTCTTGGACTAGATGCGCCTTCCCATTCTCGTGGCGGCTCGAGGCTCTGGCGCGACCTCATGGAGTTCCTCTCCATCGCTTTCTCACGTCAGCAGCGTGTGGGTCACGATGTGGGCCACTGGGCGAGGAGATGCTTCACAGCCGGACTGCTTCGCCAGCATTGATTGCGGCACAACACAGCACAGCACAGAGTCTCCTCAACTGTAATCTATATAGATTCATACATTACTTGCGTACAGCATGTCCATGCTACCAACCCCGGCCACTGCTGCATAAGGGACGTCACCAACATAGTACCGAGATGATAGCAGCCAACTTGAATTCGACTACCAAGCTACGAAGCTATCAAGCTAAGTGTTGGGTGGACGAGTATGGTTCCTGGCAGACCGTCAAAACTGCACACCCTTACGGCTTAGCCCCGAGTCCCTGCAATCCTGGACCCTCCGAGATCTCTTAATGCTCCGGGGTACGTCAAATGGCGGCTTTCGATTAGTTGGGTTGCCAGCAGTGTTGCTGCGCCACACTAGTGTCTGTCGGTTTACGGCGCACTGAAAGCTCGGCGCCTACTTAATATAAAAAGAATGCGAGCGCCAGTGTTGTGTTTTGTCTACATCGTCTCAGCTGGAATATCCATGTCATACTTTGATATACTTATCTTCAGTTCTTCTTCACTATGCGTCCCCAGGGTATCTTCGCGGCCGCAGCCGTACTATCCGGCACCGCAGCCGCCGTCTGCACCAAATGGGAGCAAGGCGACACGTCCCAGGAGTCCATGAACACGGGCTTCTCAACCGACCACGGCCAGGTCCTCGAGCGCCTCGCCTGTCCCGCCGACGCCAAGTAGCCGTGCACGTTCGAGCAGAACCCGCACCACATCGTCGTGAACCCCGACGTCTACACCACCACCGGCGGCGCGGCCCGGGATCGGCTGATGCTGGCGTCCCAAGAGGAAACGGATGCCATCGTCAAGCTCGCCCAGGATGGGTACAACAAGGCCGTCAACAACAACCGTCGGCTCCAGCAGAAGAAGAACGTCACTACTACCGGGCCGGAGCAGGACGCCGTGGGCGAGTTCAAGACGCTCGAGGCGACGATACACCCGTTCTTGTTCGCTCTCAGCGACCGGACGGTCGAGCCGGGAAGTAGCGCGACGCTGAACTGGTTGCCTTTCTTCCGCTACTCTACCGGCGTTCTGAGCGGATGCTCCAACGAGACACTCGACGGCCGCCGCGTCACCGTTGGGGCCCCGTACTTGGCGAAGGAAGCGCGCAAGAACGCGAGCAGCATTGCGGGGACGTGGACTAAGGGCTCCGTCACCGAAGCAAATGACGACGACAGGAGGAACAGGGCTTCCGCGCTGGGGAAGGGGGGTATAGGAGGTGCCGTCCTCGGGTGCGCCTTGGCTGCTTTGGTCTCGAGCCTTATGCTCTAGAAGGGAAGGAATCTCGGCTTGGCTCACTTAGGCCATAATTTGTTTCGTTATATACCCTTCAAGAACATTCATATTTATTCAGCTATGGTCAGTACCCTATGAACTGACGTCCTTCCACCCCTCAGGGCCCCCGATAGCCGGCCTCAACAGCTCCGGCAGCACCTGCGCCGCATCCCCCACAAACACCCAATCCGTGCCCGGCCGCAGTCCCTTGGCGTCTCCCGCGTCAACATTGATAGTGGCCACCCTCGCGCCCTTCTTGCGTGCCTTTTCCGCGTACCCGGCCGTCGGCCAGACCTTGCTCGACGTGCCGATGACGAGGCACAGGTCGATGGGTTCGCTTTCCTCCGCGAAGAGCGCTTCGGCCTCCTCCGCCGTGTTCTCGGCAAGTGCCTCGCCGAACCAGACGACGCCGGGTCGGAGGATGTTGGTCTTGCACTTGGGGCATTGGGGCAGGTCTTCTTTGCCCAGGCCGGACGACATTCGGACGTCGGACATAGGCCGGGGCCGTTCCGCAGCATCTGCTGCTTTCAGGGGCGCCAAATCGTCGGTCTTGGGCGACTTGTCGTCGAACTTGTCGCCGAGGATCTGGGCGTTTTTCCGGGCGAGCCCGGCCAGAAGCATCGGGCTCGCCTTGGGCTTGCTGCCCGCACCGACGCGCCCAATGGCCGCGGCCTCGGCACGCGTGGTATCCAGCGCCGGCGTGAGGGGATCCGCAAAGTTGCCCTCGTCTACATAGCCGCAGCCCACGACGTCGACGCAACGCATATTGAACAAATTAACGTGTAGCTGTTTCAGCTGCCCCTCCGGGTGTCCCGCGCGCGGGCTCAAGTTATCCACGTTCTGCGTCAGCGTCACGCACCCGGGCCCCATGCGACGGGACAATTCCGCAAGGGCGTAGTGTGCCGGGTTTGGTTTGGCTTTTAGCGCCTCGTGGCGGCGGTAGGCGTAGAATTGCCACACCAAACCGGGGTCGTGGCGGAAGCCGGCGGGGGTCGCGACTTGCATTACCCATTGTTTGGCCGGGCAAAGTAAAGGGGCCGAGCCGCAAATCCATTGCGAGGTAGATTCTTGCCTATTTCTGGGATATTTGGCGAGCGCCATGCAAGTACCTAATCATTGATCTCGCGCCTGACTTATGAGTTCTGGTTGTTTCCGACTCGGAACCTGGAAACGCTTTCCAAATGTCCAGAGTAACGCTTCCGACACGGCATATCCCGCGCTCCTTGGGCCATTCGTCCAAGGCTCCTTCTGCGTGCGATTTCACCGGCTTATGGTACCACCGCCACGCTCTTGATGATGTTGAAAGTACGTCAAAGTCAAGTGGAAGCCGCTATGAGTTTGCGAAATGGCAGTCGCAATCTACGCATTGCAGGGCCTCTGGCCTTTTGGCTTGGTCGAGCGTTTTGACGAACGCCTCTCTCTCTCTTCTCGACCTCAGCCGCCCTTGATCGTGTTTTGTGTTGTCTGCTCGTCTTGCTCTCTCTGATCGCTTTCTTTGTGCTGTTTTCTGTCTGCCCCTTTCTGCCAGCAGCACTACTACCACATCGATCATCAACACTGGTCGCGCTGTCGAGAGAACAGTAATAACTATTACCACTACTACATCGACCACCAATCACACTGGTCGTGCTGTTGGGAGAGCAGCAACAACAGCAACAACAACAACTACTACTACTACTACTACTACTACTACTACATCGATCACCAACCTACTACTTCCATCGCGTTGTCGAGAGAGCAACAACCACCAACACTACCACTACATCGGTCAATACCCACTACACTGATCGCGCTGTCGGGAGAGCAGCAACTACACTACATCGGTCACAAACCACTACACTGACCACTAAACATCCTATTCACGTTGTTTGTCGAGAGAGCAACACCACCACCACGCCATTCGCGTTGGCACAAGGAGCAAGAGAGCAAAAGCACTGATTGCTGCATCATCATCCATCAATCCACCAGGAACAAACAATCTGTCAAAGGGCATCCATGCAGCAGTAATCCATACAGCAGGATTACACGAGGTCCATCACACATGCTTCATCAAGCGCACATATCCTTCAGGGCATACCTCCATCAGGGCACACCTCCATCAGGGCATACATCTAACACGGGCACAAATCCATTGGGGGCACACATCAAACAGGGGCACACATCCATCAGAGCACACATCCTTCAAGGACCACATCCTTCAGGAACCACACCCATCAAGGGCACACATTTATCAAGGGCACATTCACCAGGGCATACCTCCATCAAAGGCACACATCCATCAAGGGCACACATACTTCAGGGCAAACATCCATCAAGGGCACATTCATCAGGGAACACATCCATCAAGGACCACATCCATCAAGGCACGCATCCTTCGGTGGAATACATTCATCAGGGCATACATCATTCAATGGCATACCTCCATCAAGGGCACACTTCAAGGCAAACATCTATCAAAGGAACATCCATCAAGGGCACATCCATCAAGGCACACATTCATCAGGGCATACAAGTATCAGTGGCACACATTGAACAAGGGCAGACAATCATCAAACACGCATTTCAACAAGGGCGTGCATCACCTAGTGGCATATATTCATCAAGAGCACACCCCATCCGATAATAACATACGGCCATCAAAAGCATCAATCGAGGGTATACAGACTCGACCACATTGCCATCCATCAGGATTACATCATCTGAAATTGGTATGCATTCACGAAGAACGTATCATCCAACAAGGGCAAACTACGCATGTACTGCGGGAAAACGCGACCACTCGCACAGTGGATGCTCAGGTATGCAAGCTAACATCATCATCTAAACATTGCGAGTGATTGAGCTAACGCTTGACGGTTGGGACGTCTTCGTTCAAGGGCAACCTTCCCGGCGTCATTCTCCGCTCTCATGACCTGGTACGGGGACCATGTGCAGCAACAACGTTACACGCCTGTATGGTGAATCAAATCGGTTCAGGGTTTGTGTACTGTCGAAGATTAGCATAATGCAGTACAAGACCCCCCTGCAGAGTCCCGCGAGGCCGCGGAGTGCTGACCGCAGAACGACTGACTAGCCTAATAGGTATACCGGTAGACAGTCATGCTTTCAACCCCAGCATACCGAAACAGCCCAGAGCCCATCCTGCGAGTTCTGTCAAGTAGATGGGCAGGCTCCGATAACCAAAACCAAACTCATCCACCCGCAGTCTTTAAGCTCGAGGCTGTCATAGACATCAACATCGCAGGCGACACCCACCCGCTAGTATATTCAAGGACCAAGGAGACACAGCCCATCGGCCTTCAACTGCTCCCGCCTGCATGGTCAGCTACATCGGGCTCCCCATCACGCATACGGAGTCAGAGCGGGAGAAGGCCGCTATCTCCGATAACAAAGCCGTCCCCTAGCCGCTCATGACTTTGCCAAAAGCTGGACTCGAAGGAATGCGGGCAGCGTCTACCTGAGTTTGCTCGACCTCAACGATGCCGGAAGCTGCCGCGCCAAGATGATTGTCACCGATGCCCGAAGCTGCCGCGCCAAGATTATTGTCGACTACGTCCTTACCATACGCGTTGCCCGTAACGTCTGGTTCAAACAGGAGGACTAGACAACTCATACCATTCGGGAAAAGCATGTCGTCGGTGAACAAGACGGCGGTGAGCACGCTGCGCCTCGACTGGATTGACGTCTCCTATTGACCTACTTAAGTCTGACTTCCTAGATCCTGGCCTCCTCCGCCTCCAAACCTCTTGGCCATGACAACACGCCCCGCCGGTGGACTTGAACTCATTGTCAGCTGTTGGCGTAAACGAATGTACACCCTGCGCGAGAGCCTCTCTTCGCTCCCGTTCAAGGCATACCAGCGGCCGCTGAGGAGCCGGGTACCCACGCCTAATGTCAATCTCGCTGATCTCGTGGCACAGGATACTTTAAGATGTGGCTCGCTTATGACAATGATGAGGGGGAATTGTCGTCTTTGAACCTTGTATGCTTGTCAGGACGTGGGCTCCGATGGGAACATAGTAGTTGGTGGAGTGCCTGAGGTTCATCAAGACGTCGATCGAGACCGAGCTCATCAAGACAATGGAGGCCTAAGCAAGTCTAGTCGTGGTGGTGGTGGTCATAGTAGTAGCCGAGATTTCACCAAGAGTAGTCGTGGTGATTGGAAGAAATATGAAATTTGAATCAACGTTACTCTTTTCTATTGTTTCAGTGTTGTCTTGAACAAGTTGAAGTTGGCCTTCAGAAGTTCTGCAAGTTCCGTTCGATCCCCAGAGGAAGACAGAGTCTAAGGTCTATAGACTCATGGACACATCGCTGGCCCATCTGCAGTCCTACAATCGTGGCACTCGTCAGAAAGGAACGACGAATATCTCTGCGAGTACAGCCAGGACTATAAATATTTCCTCCACTTTGAATATAAGTACGATTGACATGGGCAAGGTAGGGGAGTTCAGCACAGTAGTGGGGCCAAAAATTAAGAATTGGGAGATGCTGATCCAGTTCGATAACGCCATGGGCGATTATAATAGATGATTCGAGACGAGACAGGCATTTGATTAGAAGTGACGTACGTCACTTGATGGGTCATATAGTTGGGGGTTCAAACACATACATGGCTGCTGTCAAACGTCGCAGCGATGCCATTCTGAGATGAGATGGGCCAGCCTGCTAATTGAAGCTTGGATTTTCAATTGATAGACCAGAGCTCGACCAGGCAGCATCTTCGCGTGGCTGTCTTCATCGAATGACGCGTAGTACCCTCTTGGGCCAAATATAATATTCGGATGGTAGGTTGTTGGGTAATATCTGGATTCCAGCTCCATCATGTTCCACAGCTACCGGGGTACAATTCTCCTTGGATCTTGGGGGGCTGTCTGGCTGCATTGCCCGGGACTAGCCGAAGCTCATAATGCGGGTTGCTGTAGCCAGCTGGAATGCCTGGATTGTGGCCGCAAAACAACAGGCAGCTTGCTATCGGGATATGCGTAGCCTGCCTGTTCGGTGTCATTTGGAGATGGGGAGATAAATGGAATGCTGGAGTGAGATTGGACTGCTTCCAATCAGTGCCAACTCAGTTGGACAAGCAAGTGCAGGTGGGGGTTTGGCGTCCCCGTTTCCTGAGGAGCACCTGAAGTCCGCGACGAAATAGGTACCCAGAGAAGTCTCGATTAGCTGGTAAAGTCCAACGGGGTTGACTTGAGATTTATCCTGCTCGTCCTCTCGGGCGACATTCGACTTTTCAGCTCAAGCGTCGGCTTAAATTTCTCGTAGAATGTAAAGACTGGTGGTTGCCAGTTGTAGCTGTGCATGGCAGATTTGAAGTCGACCAATCAAAAATGGGGGACGCATCTGGCTGATAATGAGAAGCCTGCTATGCTGTACTGTCAGTCGTCATCGACTTTGCCAAAAGTCCGCCAAGAACATGAGTTGTCCGCCCAGGGTTGTTCATCATATAATAGCTGGTTTTCAGTGGAGGAATAGCTAAAACGTGTCAGCCACGGAACGTTAATTCACCTATTCGCAGAGAGTCCAAACTGTGGTTTTAGCTTGCATACGTGAGTAAACCCAATATGGGTAGCCAATCAAGTTGCTCTGCAGTTAGTCGGCTGCATCTGTAGTGTACCCTGAACGCTACTAGCCGGCTGACCGTGGAGAATCGCGTCGCGAAATTGCTCGCGCTCTGTTAGCTGTGGCCGCCATTCTGCCCTTCGAATCGCTCGTTCGGTTAAGTCGTTTCGACTGATGTGAGTGCGGCGTTCCTCGCGTTGCTACTTCCTTTGACGCATCCTCAATATCTCGGAACCTTGACTTTGTTCTGACGGCAGCGCTAGTGACGCCGACGAGAGCATCTGGTTCGGCCGGTTCGGCCGTTTCAAGAAGCCTGTTCGAGATACTCCAGCTGACGTGTGAGCAATCATTCTGGAGATCAGCTAATTGATGGATACAGAGCCTGAAGGGAGTCGAGGTGTGTATTGCTTATAGCGTTCTTCATCGGTTGTTCTTTTAGATCTCTCCGTAGTTGCCACTGTTAATAAAGCTGTTTCCAATGAGTGAATGCCGAACTCAGACGATGTTTGTCTGATGGTTGTGTGCCCTTGATGGGCGAGTACCGCTGTTGGATGATTGCTACTAGTAGATTTGTGCCCTTGTTCGATGGTGCTACCGATGTATGCTATTGATGGACATGTGCTCTGGTTGGATGTCTGTTCATGTCAGCTGTGTGCCCCCTATGCATGAGGTGCCACGTTGGATTATGTGTCCACAGGCGATGACTTATGTTGTGGTGGGCTTTCTCTTTGCTAATGCGACTGTGGTGGTAGGAATGTTTCTCCGAATGGATATGATATTGCTGTTAATTATGGACGGTGTTTCATTTCTTCTGTGTGTTCTTGTCGAGGTCAGTCTTGCTCTCGTCCGGTTCTTGTGGAGACGGTTATTATGCCTGAAACTTGTGGACATATTTGATTACCGGTTAGTGTTGGACTTCGAACAGTCGGGTAGTTGATGAGGTATATGACCCTTTCTATAAATGCCTAGTTTGATGCAGTATTACCCTTACGGTAAGGTGTACCTTGGCTTAGAGGCTCCGATTCCTGGTGTTAAGGGGTATAAACCAGAGGCCTTCCTTCAGGCAGTTAGTGGTGGTGGTCCACTTGTGTGAAGTCGCATTATGGTAAGCGAGGCGGTTGAGCAGGCTAAGCGCCGCTAACGTGGTAATGAAGGGGAAGAGAACGACGGCGGTAGGCAGTTCACCTGTAACGATAATGTTAATTTATAATTATTATAATCTATTTAAATTATTATTGTTAATATTAATAAAGAATCTCGTATACTTACTTATATTAACATTTTTAATCTTTAGTTTAATTATTATAATTAAAATATTAAATATAAAAAATATACGCGAGTAAAGTATAAATTACTTAGCGTAAGTTTAATAAGCTAAATATATTATTTATTTCGGTTAAAATAATTAAGAGAGAGGTTAAAAAAAGGGATAAAAGTAATACTTAAGGATTTTAAACTATAAAATAAAAAGAGATTAAAAAAAAGAGGCTATATACTTAATGCCGGTTATAATATAAGAAAAAGGGGATAGCGTTTTTAAAACGAGTGAGTTATTCTTTATATTAAGTTATATGATTATTATTTATAGTAATATAAGCGTTAAGTATAATTAATATATTTATAACTTAATCTCCGGTAATATAAGTATTTAATATAACCGTTTTAAAATAAATATTTATAAGGATTTATTTCACTATTATTTATATATAGTCCACTTTATTATTTAGAGATTATTTTATTATATATAATTAATATTTTATAATTACATTACTTATTATTTTATAACTATTTTAATATATTATTAAAAGTTCTTTAAATACTTATAATTTTATATTTCTTAGCTTATATTAATATTAAGCGTGCTTAATATACCGGTCCGACTTAACTAATATTATTTATAAGTGAGTTAAAAGGAAAATCACAATTTAAAAATAGTCTACACCTTTTTAACAACCTGGAGTGACTTCATGGTAATTGCCAGGCCAGTAGGGTCTGGTGGAATCGCCATCGTGAAAACTTGATTGGTGATAATGGTAAACTGGTGGATGGTAAAGGTGAAATTGGTTCAGCAAGGTCACTTGAATATGAATCATATTAAGCAAAGACTAGGGACATGCAGCGCAAGAGTGTGATAGTCTATATTAGACCCCAGCCTCCTCAGTCGGAAACTGGAAGAAACCTCACACCCCTGAAAGTGTAAGGTTGGCGCATCATCTCTTTCCGATCCGCCCATGACATTTTCTCTACCCCCGCGTCCTCGCGGAGTCTCGGGATGTCGAATGGCTTCCGTGGAGCCGAGAAAGGTAGGCTGCATTTGTATTTCCGCCCATCCTCGAAGCGCGCGTTGATGATATCCAAGTGCCTCTGGTGCGTGGCCCAGGACCTACCATTCACGCACCGCCGGTCGGGACACCACGTTATATGTTGCAGGTCTGTGTCGGCGCTGAGTCCGTAGGAGTGAGGGCTCAACATTTGCAACCAAACTTCGTGGGCCCTGGTAAATGGGACGGACAAGTCGGGCACGGGCAACGTCAGTTGCTGTTGCAAAGCCAGGCCGTGTTTGCTCACGACCCAACGATGCTCATACCTCTGCGATGGGTTGTACATGTGGTACAATGGCCTCAGAAATCCGGGCCTCGAACAGATTCGACACAATCCGTCGCCGCTTGGTCCCCAGCATCGCTTGGTTCTCCGCTGCACAAACCCCTGGGTTGGGTCTACTCTGCTTTCCCACTCGCATCCGTCCTTGAAGTCACGGGCCGCATCGTGAGCATTCCATATGTAGTCGCGGAGAATAGGGATATTGTCAAAGCTGGCATGGGGGCATAGAAGTTCATTGTAACCCGCCTCGGCCGCCTGGAACAAAGCCGCTTCGATCTTTTCGGCTCCGTGTGAGTCGCGTCTGCTTATGATGTAGTCCAACGACGTCGTGCCTGCAGCTACTGCTACTTTCTTGGTAACCCGCAACGGCATGGTCCACTGCACGCAGAGTGCACCCTGAGTGGCAGTCGTCATCGATTCCCAGCTGGGGCTGGAATCCTTCCGGGCGTGCAGCCCCATAGCCTCGGGCAAGAGACAAGTCGCAGCAGGCCGGACCGCGGAGGACCGCAGGGGCTCCTCGAACTCGCGGAAACACACGTCGCAGCTAAGGAACCATGGCGGCGCTTGGCGCTTTGCATCATCGCCTCTGTTCCGAAGCGTGTCTTGCCAATCCCGCAGCATCCGCAGAGAAACGGTGCGATGCGGACAGATGGCGACGCCGCCCTCCGCCATGATGCAAATCGCCCCGTCCTCGGCTTCGCGCTGCTTCTTGGAGAACATGATCAACGGGTGCTGAGTCCGGCATTCGGTGCAGTACTTGGCCTTATTTGCCAGGCGGAGCATGGCGGTGTCGTACGCGGAGTCGCCCCCGATTTGCTTGGGGAGTCTAGCGTCAATACAAGCCCAGCAGCACCGGCGCCGGCGAAGCCTCTCGTATACGTCCTGCCAGTCGACCCCAGCCTTGGGCACCTCCACCATAGACCGCTTTCCCATAATGTATATACAAAACAATTTCTCCCATCCCACGAACTCGGGGGCGGACAAGAGGCGACGGAAATTGGAGCAGGTTTGCCGCATAATGTATACGTCGGAGCCTTCCAGTTCGCGGCATACGATTAGCAATATTTCGTCCGGTAGCTGGTACAGACGACTCAGTGCCAGGTTGTGCTGCATTCCTAGCCACCAGGCCGGCTTCACCTGAGGCTTGGGCGGTTGGAGTCCGTGCCATTTCTTCCGTGCCCAGTCTCGGGCGAGCCCGCAGTACTTGCGGATTCGGTGCGGCTCGCGGTCTGAATGATTGGAAGAGGTGTCTGTCCTCCCTCTGGCTCCAGTGTAGGAACTTGTGTTGATATTGTTGATATTGTTCATGGTCATCATGACCATGCCCAGCGTTGTGATTTCCATCTTACTATAGCAAGGAAAGTCATGAGTGAGATAATGATCAGTCGAGCATTCGACGCAATAACCCGACGTTTCAACAGGATATATGTATGGTATTGGAAATAAGTTTCTCCGATGTAGGTAACACTCGTGCCGGCCCAGGAAATGTGTAGAAATCCCGGATCAGTCGAAACTCAAGTTCATATATGCGCACATTTGAGCTCGCGCCAAACTTTCTCACTCCTTCAATTCGCTCATCTGTCGGAAAACAATCTAGTCCTACATCCCGCCCTTCTGTACACTCAATTGACCCAAACAACTTTCTGCATACAATTGACCCAACGCTGGCGGCTCGACGACTTTCAAATCTTCAACCCCTAAATCCTCGCCCCTGGCCTTCTAGTCTGATTGCACATCGCGCTAGCTACCCACATAGACCGGACGGCCCGAGTTGGCGGCCCGTCTCGTTCTCCTGCTGCCCGGCCTCGACTCCGGCGGGGGACCGATGGGTGGTGGCCCCATCGGCCCCACCGGCCCAGGGGGCCGAGATAACATCGATCCATCAGGGGGCCACATCCGCATAGTGAGGAGGGCACCCGGCATGATGAGTTTGTCATAGGTCTGCGGCATCATGATAATGCCGCCCTTTCCCAACACGTCGTATCGCCCGTTCATAACGCCGTGCCAGAACCCCGGCACGCGAGCAAACATGTGGGAGATGAGCCCTTCCATGCCCTGCGCATAGGTGACAGACCAATTAGCATGGTCCTGGATTTCACCGCACAAGTAAACTAGCAGTGCTTACCACCCATGTCTTTGCTATATCCCAGGGTATCCGATACCTGCGGCCACGGGCGTCTGTGAAGAGGACATCGAGTGGTGGTGGACAACTCAAATCATAATCCAACGATGATGATCCTGGAGAGGAGGGAGGCTCTGGTTCAGATTTCTTGTGTTCGGGACTTGTTTCGGGGTCCATCAAGTATATATGGCGTTTCGGCAGAGTGGTCCACCGGGAGATGAGCTTGTTGACCACTGCCGGGGTGTTCGGCGGACTCCGAATTAACAGCCGGAGTTTACCAACATATCTTGATCCCTGCGAGCCATAGTCAGAGCAAGAGGTAAGAAATGGTGCAGCTTCCATTGTTGTATGGTCTTCTTCTTCCGCGTTTTCGCCTGATAGATGATGCTGGCGGCTTCCTTCTGCCACCGAGGAGAATTCTACATCATAAAGCCAAAAGATAATATCCTCGATGAAGCGGGTTCTGGCGAAGTACATAACACTTGACTCTGTCCTGGTGTCAACAATCAGTGCCTGCGAATCTGCCTCCTCAGTTTCTGCGTCGTCCAGCCGCTGACGCTCGTCGTAATCCGCCGCTAGGAGCCGGATGGCTTGATGACATGTTTGCACCCAAATCTCTGACTGCTGCCTTGCTGTTGCGAGACGTCCGTCAGGGTCATCCTCGCAGTCCCTAAGTACATGCCGTATAAGCCAGGATGGTTGCCACGAGGAATGGAGAGGAGAGGGGGACGTACACTGCCGTACATTTCAGACGGTATGCCAAGGACAATGTCGTCATGATCGTCCATACGCCAGCGTTGTAGCTTTCGGCCTGCCTGAGGAGCCAGCGCCATCTGGCTCGCCGGAACGCCCAAAGAAGACGTGCCGCCGCTCTGGCGGGATCTATGAGCGCTCGGATATCCCCGTATAGCGTGGCGATGGACTCCAGGGCCGAAGTGACTTGTCGCTCGAGCTCGCGTTTGCTCTTGATTCCCGGTCCTGTTGCCCCCCACTCGAAGCCGAGGTGGTCGAGGCTCATCGAGAGGTCTACCACAGCCTTGGCAACATCGTGGACCTCTTTAGGGCTGTAGCTTGCGGCGGACAGCAGCTCAAATATGGTTTCTGATAGAGCTGCGCCTGTACGGGCGGTCTTCGTAGCGAAAGTATTCAGTGGCGTCGACGGCTCCATTCCGGCGGCATCCGACGAAACATCTTTTAGTGAATTCTGAGAACTACAATCTATAGAACACACTTTGGGAGGGGGTGGTACGAGGTCGTTCCCGTCTCGTCAGCTCACGTGACTGGCAAACGGTAAACTCGAGGTGATTGGTACCATATATGCAGCCAAGCATCGTCACATTTACGTACCACAATATCTCTCCCCTCACTCCCATTCGGCAAGAATTGTGAGATCTGTTCCCCGGGAGAACTGGCCACGTATTGGTGGTGCTCATAGTCACATGGAAGCCCTTGTCCCAAAAGCATCGATGGTGCCCAACTGATAGACTGCCTCGGTCAGCGACCCGGCCCGAACACTACGTGAACAACCCACACTCGCTGTTCTCACGATGGTAGTTCAAGCTATTTAATTTTGAACCTTATTTGTTGCTGCCATCTGAAGTCTTGCACATTCAGGAATTACTTGGATAAAAGGGGGGAGGGGAGGGGGAAGCATCAATACCTACATGCATGAGGTATAATTGGTATTAAGCATGCCATTCGTTGAAAAGGAAGCTCCCAGCAGATTTACCTCATGCCTGATTGGCTTCCTCTGGGAGCGCGTATGTGCCTCTAGCCAAATTGGGCCACTTCTCTTCGAATGGAGAGAGCCAGCTTGGGCAGGGCGCAGCCGCAAACGCCACCTTGATGATCAGGCTGTAGGCGCCCAGTCCTGTAGCATAGAGATGCAGGGTCATCGCTATTGAGTTCCTTTCATCCAGCGACGTTCTCAAATTCAATCAGAGAGCCTCAGTATTTCTATTTCTACAACGTAAGAACCATCCGCTGTTTGGCTACCATGTTCTGCAATATATGCTCCTTCTCCTGGTTCCGATTGTTTAGGAGACAGCAATGGGCACGTGTGTCGGATGATGGTCGCCATGATGAGTTCGATTCGCACCAAGTCGCGCCGGCAGAGGCAGAAGATGAACACAATGATGGTGTGAATTCAGACCAAGTTTCCCCGACAGTGGCAGAACACGAACACAATAACGATGTGGATAATGACGCAGCTGGGCATGATATCTGTCCTCGATGCCGAAGTGTTTCCTGGGCGGAACTTACTCGGGAGGGGGAGCCCGGTTAGCTGGTTATGGCTGTCGGCGAAAGTCGGGAGCTCCTAAGAACCTCTAGCTGCCCTTTGTGCCGTTTACTCTTTACCATTAAACCGTAAATGGCCGGGCAAGAAACGACAGAGTCACGGCTGTTTTTTACCCGGGACGCGTTCGTATTATATTTATTATTTAAACGCGGTATTATTAGTTATATAAATAGTAAGTGTTTATCTTTTTTAAAGTTTTAAGATATATATATATAAATAAATAAGTTTTTAGTTTTATTTAATAAATTAAACTCGTTTAATTATAATATTTATTTATTAAACTTAAAATATATAAATAATAAATTTATATAATAATGCTTTAATTAGTATTAAAAATCTTATAAGTTATAATATAATATATTAATAAGCTTTATACTATTTAAAGCTTCGCGTTATTAATTATTAACCTTTAAATCTTAAGATTAATAATACCTTTAAAATTATTAATACTTTTAACAATTATTAATATATAGCGCTTTTTTATATTTAAAGCTTTTTATTAATTTTAACCGAGGGTAATTAATTAATTAAAGGATTTTTATATATAGTATTAAACGCTATTATAATAATAATTATATTTATAATATAATACTTTTAAATAGATTATTATATAAGTTTATTTATATATATAAAGGATAATATCACTAATAATATAATTAGTATATTAATTAAAATAAATTTAATAAATATTATTAAATTTAATAAATAAGTGAGATTTATTCTTATATAAATATTAATAAGTTTAATATTAATTATAACTTACTTAATTTAAATAGTATAAATTAATTTATTTAAGCTTATTTATATAAATAAAGCGTTATTTTTTAAAAGGAAGATTAATATATTAATTATTTTATTAAAGAATTTATTTAAATAATTAAAGGCTAAATATTTTAAGAAAACTTTCTTTTATAACAACGGTTTTATTTTATAAAAAGCGAGGTATTATTTTTATATAATTATATATATTATATAGAATTTTAAAAGGTATCTTTATATTTAATAAAAATATTTTTAATTAATTTATTTTATAGTTTTATATTTAAATTACGCTTTTTAATTATAACTTTTTAAAATAAAAATAAAGTAATTACGTTTAATATAATTTTGAATTAATATATTATTAAGAAATTAATATATTAATTAAATACTTTTAACGCTTATATTAAAGTTTTAAAAAAACTAATAGTTAATAAAGAATGTTTTATTTAAAATATATTAATAAACTATTAAAATAAAACCTAGCTTATAATATACTTAATATAATATTATAAGAATTTAATTTATTAATAATATAATTTTTTAAATTAATTATTTCTCGATTAAAAAAGATTAATAATAATAAATATATTTAGTTTTATAATAATATTTTTTATTCTTTAAAAGTATAATAAGAAATAGTTTAAATAGTTTTAAAATAAAAAAAGAGTTTCCTTTAAATAATTTATATATAAGCCAAATATTAATAAAGAGTATATATATACTTCGCTTTGTTATACCCGTAATAATATATTAAAAGCGGCGTAAATAACTTATAGTTTTATAAATATTATCGCCGAGTATTCTTTAAAGGTTATATTAATTAATAGTATATAAAAACGACTTAATAATTTAATATTAAATTAAATTAACCTTTATTAATAATTTTATTTTAAATAATAATAATTAATTAAAAAGAATTTTTAATATTTTAAAACTTATTAAAGCTTTTAATAATAATTTTAATAATATATTTAATATATTTAAAGTTTAAATTTAAATAAATTCTTTTATTATTTATTTAAATATATTTTAATTATTTATAAAAAATAACGCTTATCCTTTTAAAATTATTTTAATATTTATTATAATTTTTAAAGATTAATATAAAATTAATATATAAATAATCGATTTATATATAAGAATATAAAGCCTAAGTAATAATAATAGGGGGTAAAAGGATAAAGTTAACGCTTATTCCTTTTTTAAATATAAAAAGAGTAAAGTATCCTTTTATAAAATTAATAAGCTTACCCGGTTAAAAACTTAAAAAAACCCGGCCGATTCTTACACTTTTATTATAATTATCTCCCCTTTTATATAGCGATCCCTATTACCTTATAAAATTTAAAGTAATAATATAATTAAATACTTTTTATAAAGTAATAGAATAAATATACTTAAGAATTATAATCCTAAAACCCGGGAATAAAACGATTATAAAAAATATATATAAATATTATATAAATATTAATATAAAAATACCGAAAAAAATATAAATAAAAAAAATAGATTAATTAAAATATTCTATTATTTAAATATATATTAATAATTCATTTATTCTTTTTTATTAATTATATAATTATCGTTATTTAAATTAATTTCTTTATTTATACATTAATTTTCGTTATAATATTATTATAAAACCCTATACTTTTATTATAACGATTAATCTTTATTATACTCAATTATTTAACAATTATAACAATAATCCCTTCCTAATAAAGGTTAATCTTACCTACTATCCCTATATATTTACTTAAACCGTTAACTATCGCCCTTTTAACGCCGAGGAGCTTAACTTTTATTATTTCTTTATTAACCCCTATTTTTTATTATATAATTAAACGTACCCCAAAAAAAATATATATAAGCAATAATAAAACCTATAAAGCAATAAATATTCCGTAAAAACTTAATTTTTAATATATTTTATTAATATATCGTTTTAAATTCCCGGTTATTTTATCGGTAATTTTAAAATTATTATTACCGTTTTTTAAAACTTTAAGAATTTCTTTTAAAAAGTAAATAATAATAACGTTTTCGTATTTCTATTAAATCTTCGCCAAAAAATAATTAATATTTTATACTATTTTATCATTACTTTTTATTATATAATAAAAGATTATCGGGCTAAGTTTAATATTAACGGATTTAAAAAATTATTAAAATAAATAAATATTTTATAATATTTATATAAAAAGGCATATATATTATTAATAAAAATATTTTAAATAAAAGTATTTAATTATTTATTATAAAAAATACTTTATATATAAAAATACTTTATATAAACGCTTTAAATTTTATACCTTTAATACTATAAACGTTTACTTTCCTTAATTTTCTAAATAACTTTTATTAACGTTTTTCGAAAGCCTCGATAAAATCGCTTCAATTAAAGCATTCATTTAACCGCACCTATTACCACGTAATCGCGACTTCGCCGCTTAAAATACGGTATTATATTTCGCTTAAAAATAAAATTTCGCTTTACTTACTCAAATTAAAAATAATATCACTAATAAATAAACTTAATATTTTAAATAAAATTTAAAACTCTTAAGTTTAACTTTTTAACTAATAATTTTATTATAATTTTACTTAAGTTTTCCCGTTTTCAAGAAATAATTTAATCAATATAACGTAATATCTTATAACTAATAATAAAGTATAAATATAACCACTATTTAAAATATAAGTTCGATTTTTATTGAGATTAATTTCCGCTTATTTTTTATATATATATATAACCGAATTAAATATATTTAAAAAGTATTTTCGCCTTTTATATTTTCTTTCTTAACTTTTTATATTATTTACTTAAAATAATAATTTAAACCCTTTTTTTATATTATATAACCTTTATTAAAGTATTTTAAAAATTATTAATAAATTCCTATTAATTATACTTAAAGGGTTAACCTTTTTATTTTATTAAATAATAATATTATCTTTCTTATTTTATTCGATCTCAAACCTCTTTTATTTCCTATTCCTCGTTATCCTTTAATTTTAATATTAAAAGGGTTTCCTTCGTAATAATTTTTTATAATTTTAATAATTAAATAAGGAATATATTATAAAGCCAGTTATATTTCTTAAATAAAATTAATTAATACACTAACATCCCAATATATTTTAAAACTTAAAAAAGTCCAATAAATTTAAAAGTTAATTTTTTATTCTATACTTTAAAGTTTTTAATAAATAAATTAATTATTTAACTTACCTTTAAAATTAAAAGTTTATAATAAAAATTATAATATTTAATTTATAATTCTATCGCCTTTTACTATCGTTTCTTTATTTCCATATAGAGGTTATATAGTTTTAATAATTTATTTTTTACTATTAATACCCCTTTTTAAAGGAAATCGTCTTTAACGAATATTTAAAAGTTTAATTAATAATTATATATTATTTCGAATAATAATAAATTTATTATTAAATTAATAACCGCGTTAATTATAAAAAATATTATATATAATAAGTTTAATTATAATTTTAATAATTCCGTTATATAATATTATAAATAAGTTTTAATAACTTAATTAATTCTTTCCGTTTATTTATTAATTTACGAGTAAAACGTTATAAAATGCTTTAATTTAACTTTATTTTTAAAGTTTAATTATAATTAAAAATTATTAATAAAAATAAATTCTCGGTTTAATAATATTCCTTTAAAATTATTAAACTTATACTTTATTTTTTTATAAAAAAGTTATATTAATTTTATTATATTAATCATTATTATAATAAAAAAAATAATAATTTAATATATCAGTTTATTATTATAAAAATCACGTTAACGGGTTTTTTATAATAAAAAAACTCGGGTAACCCGGTAATAAAGTTTATATTATATTCTTTTTTTAAAATAAAATAACTACGGTAATAATAATAATTCGCCGTAAAATTAATAATATTTCGTTTTCAACTTTAAATATACGATATAATTATTTATATATTTTATAATATTTTTTCGTAGTTCCGGTTAATAGAATTTTTATTTTAAGAATTATATAATACAGTTATAACCGAAATACTTATTAAAGGAGTTATTATAATATATTTATAATAATTAAACTTTTAATACGGTTTAATTTAATATAAATACTTTATTTTTATAATAAAATAGCCCTCTTTAATTTAAAGTTTATATATAATACAGGCTCGAATTAATTATAATTTGCAATTTCTTTTTAAAATAAACTTTATTATTTTATTAAATTTATTTAATAAAGGATTTTAAATTTATATTAATTTAATCAATAAAAAGGTTTTTTTTTAAATAAATTCTTTCACGGTTCAATAAAATATCGTTTATAATAAGATTATATATTTTAACCTATTCTTTACCCCGTATACCGTTTAAATTAGAATTTACGGTTAGCCTTTTAAATTATTAACATTAATCGCTAGCTTTTTTTTTAAAATTAATAATAATATTAGGTTATTCTTTATTTTAATGATATAATTTAGCCGTTTCGATGGCTTATTTATTAAATTACTTTTTCCCGATTAATAAAAAATTATAAAATTAAAAGAGGTTAAATATATATATTAATAAACTTAGCAGTTATTTAATTTTTTAATTTTTATAAAGTTTTATAGGTTTTTATAATCGAATAGGACTTCGATAAAATATTTAACCTTTTTCAAATAATATCGTTAATATTTAAAGTATAATATAATTATTAATATTTCTTAATCGGGAATATTATAATTTAATTTTATTTTTAAAAACTTTTTAAAATAAAAAAGATTAAATATTAAAGGTCCCCGATATCTTTTTATAATAATATTTTAGTTATAACGAAATTAAAGGTATTTATTTTTAATTATATTAATTATTCTAGGTTAAAATATATTAATAATAATATTATTTAAAACGTTAATTTTAAAGCTATAAAAGCCTTTTACATAAATATATTTAAATTTAAAGATTTTACTTTCTTTTTAATATTATTTCCTTTTAAGAGTTTTATTAACGGGGTAATAAATTTAAAATACTTTTTAATAAACCGATAATAGAAATTATAAAACCTTAAAAAAATTTATAAGTTATAAATAAACATTAACGTTAATTAATTTTAAATAATATCGATTTAGAATAAATTTATAAATACTTTATTTACGGAAATTTTATATTTTAAGAATTTAAAAGAATTTTAAAAAAATTAATATTTTATCTTTTTAATATATAAATTTATTTATAATAACCTTTTAATAATTTATTATAAATATTTTTTATATATTTTTTTATCGGGGGAATAAATAAAAATATTATTAAAGTATATTATATAATAAGTATTTATTAAATTATTAAAATATTATAAAATATAATATTAAAATATAATAAGGGTATTAGTAAAGTTTATTATTATTATTAGGAATTTATAATAATTATATCGGGTACAAAAAATTATTTTTTATTCGTTTTTTAATTTAATATAAATATAATAATACGTATTTTTAAAATTAATTTTTAAAAAAACTTTAAATTAAAATACTTTATTTAATATCTTTGAAATAAAGGGTAAAGTATAATAATTTTTAATCGTTACTTTATTTAATTTTTTATAATCGATATATAATCGAAAAATTTTATCTTTTTTTAAAATAAATAAAATAAAGGCTTTAATTAAACTTTAAAATTTTTAAATCTTTTCTCTTTTTTTTATTTTATCGAATTATTTTTTTAAAGAGGTTAATTTCGAATAAAAAAGTAAATAAATAGGTTTATAAGGAAATTTTATCCCGGGTTCGAAGTTAATAATATAATTTATTAATTAATTTAATAAAAAAATATTATATTTTTTAATATTAAAAAAAAGATAAAGGAGTTAAAATATTACGGTAGTAAAGTTTTAAGCTTTTTTTTTCGATTATTTCGTTTTTTTATAAAGGTTTTAAAAAAGAAATTATTATATAATACTAAGCCTTTCTTTAATAAATATATTAAAAAGTATAAAGCGTTAAGTATTAAATACGAAATATATCAATAAAAAATTATTAACGATTCGTTTTTATATCGATAACGAAATATAATTTTTATATCGTTTTATATAAAAGTAATATTAATACGTTTTTTTATTAAAAATCCCGATTGATAATTATATATAAATATCGGACCCGTTATATAATACTACGGAAATTTATAAAGTTAAATTTTATTTAATAAACTTTATAAATAAAAATATTTAAATTATTTATAATATTAATAAGTATTACCCGTTAAAACGCTCAAAGTAATTTTACCTCGGTAATAAAAATATAATTAATAACGTTTATTTCGAAATAAATATTTAAATCGATAAAAGTAAAAATTAAAGTTTAATATAATAAAAAGGTAATAATAATAATAACAATATATAAAGTTTTAAATACTTTTATAAAAAATTACTGTTTCGATAAAGGTATATTAATATTTAAAATTACCGCCCTTTTTTTAATATTTATTAAATAAAGGTTTAATTTTTTATAGGATAATTATTAATATAATACTTTTTTTTTATATTAATAATATATAATATAATTTAGGTTTAAATAATTTTTATTAAAATTTTATAGCGCCCGTGTATTTTTTAAATAAAAAGGTAAATAGTTAATATTTTTATAGGGTCAATAAGCGTTTAATTTAAACCGTTTAATAAATAATCCCTCTTTTTCGAGGTATTTATATTTCGTTAATATTTTAATAAAAGGCCGGAAGTCTTTTTTTAATTCTTTCTTCCCTTTTTAAAAACCGGGAGGAGCTTTTAGCGTCGTTTAACCGTATTAATTATATTATTATATTAAAATAAAATAATATTATAATAATTTATAATATTTTCGTATAATAAAAAAAGGAGTTTTTTAAAAAAATAATAAATATATTCTTTATTAATATATATTTATACCTAGCTTTTTAAAAACGCGAGGTATTTATAAAACTATTTCAAATTTTAATTAAAATATTAATATACCTTTTTTAATTATAAATTAATTATAATATTTTTATTAATAAAACTCCGAATAACTAAGCACGTTTATATTTTAAAAATTAATTAATATTTTTATAATAACTTCGCCTTAAATTCCATAATATAATCTATTTATAAATAAAATTATTATTTTACTTCTTACATTATTTAATTATAAATATAAAAAATTTATATATAAAAACGTTAAAACGTTTTAAAAGCCGATTTATAAATTATATATAACTTTTTTATTTAATTTTTTTATAAAATATATATAAATATAAAACTAAATTAATTATAATTAAACTTAATCTATTTATTAAAATTCCGATTATAATTACTTTTTAAAAATTAATTTTTTATTTTATTTTTTTTAAATTATCCTTAAATCCACTTTTATCGGCCTCCGATAAAAAGTCCGAGTCGTTTTCTAAAGGTATCGAGGATATTAAGGATCTTCTAAAATCCCCGTTTCTTTATAAAAAAACCTATCGCTTAACCTCTTTAAAGCATACCTTAAAAAACGCTTAATTTAATTCTATTTTTTCGATCTCTTTTTATAAATAAATCTTTAAAGATTCCAATAACGCGAATTCCGTTATTAAAGCTTTAAAGGGTCCGCTAGGGTTAATATCGTTTTATTATTCGCCCTTTTTAAAAGGATTTATAATAATCTTATCGCCGGTATCCTCGTAATCTAAAACCGAAAAGGCGCGCCCTATAAACGCTTTTCTTTTTCTTTTAAAAGATTAATATTATTATAAAATAAATTATTATAATAAAAACATTAAAATTATAAAAATATAAAACTTAAATAATAATAATAAAAAGTAAAAAAATAAAACTAATACTTATCCCTTTCTTAAATATAAAAAAATAAAGTATCCCTTTATAAAATTAATAAACTTACCTAGTTAAAAGCTTAAAGAAACCCGGCCAACTCCCATGCTCCTATTATATTATAATAATAAATATAATAATAAATTTATATATTTTTTAAGTTTAATATTAATTAAATTTATATAAATATACTTTAATTCTTTTATATTAAAAGTAATATTAAGCTTTATATAAATACTTTTTAATTAAAGTTTATTTAAAATATTTATTATTTAAAGTAAATTAAATAAAGGGAATAAACTTATTTTATAATTATTAATACTTTATAAGCGTATATTAAGTATATATTTTAAAATTAATAAAGCTTAAAGGTAATAAATCTTTTTTATTATATAAACATATTCTTAAATCGAGACTCATAATTACTTGAAGTACATGAACAGCTGAAAATAGCAGCCCCTTTATTGTTACATAGTTATCGCACACGAAAAACGGCCCCCTTCTCACCATGACTCCCATCAGCGGCACCAGCTGATCTCGCCTCGTGTCAGCCCTTCCTCGGCATACACGTGGTATGCATCCGATCGCAACTGTAGCGGCTCGCAGCAGTTAGACAATATAGACGTGCAGGTACATACTACCATGGGTTAGAAAACAGTGAGAGCAATACTTCTAGCCTGTAGTCACGGCCGTGCTTTCGTCCCAGGAGATCTTTCAGTTTCCTTCCATCAACCGTCGAACCTGCCAGAATTTGGACAGGCTCTCCCCCGGCTGAAATGGCACTGGTACTCGAGTTGGTGGAAGCCCGACGGCCTCTTGCGAAACCCGGAATGCGAAAGTACATAATCTGTGTGCGACTATGCAGTGGGCTTTGTAGCGCTATTTGTGGCTGGGAAAAAGAACTTTTGCAAAGTCGGTGTGCCCGATGAAGGATTTCTGGTGGATCGAGGGGGCTAGCTCTGCCGACCGGGGTTCCATCGGTGGAATGGCGAGCAGCTGGGCTTTATCTGAAATGTGATCAAGCACAATACTAAGCAGTCAGGCTGAGAAATGGATCTGAGAGGGTGTGAAGCCGGGGTAGCGGACCCCGTCGGCTAATGTCCTGCAGTAATACCACCCACCCCCCTATCATATCATCACCGGATTGGATCGGTGTGCGGGGTTGTCTGACAGCAGATCGCATTTGCGTAGATGACTATGGAACAGGCCACCCTGGGCTGATTATCTGCAGTGTATCAACCCGGCAGGCAATCCGAAGGGGGAAGCTCATGATTCGCAGATGCCGTGCATCGCCTCAGCAAGTGGCGTATTACATGAGGACCAGTAAGATAGCAGCTGAGCCCCAAAGCACCATCTAGCCAAAGAGAACACGATACGCCATGCTGACAGAGCCTGTTGAAACCTTTTTGGAGCAGGCGTGGGAGCCAAGTGGCACTGCAAATCCTTCCATGGCTGTTCTGCTGCGTATTTGACAGTCACTAGATGTTTGGGGTCCGGGCCGTTTGCGTATAAGTCTTCAAGTGACTACCACTTCCTATGCTCGGCGAATCTTTCCGCTCACTGAGCTTCATTTTCACTATTACTTCAAGGGGAGTAAGCCACAATGTCATGTGCGTTGTCTACACATTACTGCAGGGAGCAAGACACTGACGATTCTAACGCAGCGTGCCTTTGTAGTAACGAAATCTGCCGATGTGCCATCGAGGCTCTACGGGATAAGGGAATGCAGGCGCTCTTACGTGCATCTCAAGAAGACGCCAGTGATGAGCGCCTCCGCTTCGTGCCGCGAGAATCGATTATTCGAGAAATAAGCCCAGGCTTCATATCGAGGGTTCTCCGACGGGTCAGGGATAACGATGACGATATTGCAGTATCTGTGGAGAAGGCGACCAATCACATCAGCCCACGTATGGTGTGCCAATGCAAGAAGCCTTTTTGCACGGGGAGCCGAGTCATTTTTGCATCTCTGCTGTTCGCGGGGTTGCACGGCATTCTCGTGCATTTTCTGCATGCCGCTCAGCCGGATGATTGCGATAGCTCGTTGTGGAAGTTGAGCCAAGCAGAGGCGACATTTGACGACGATACTACAGTATTTCATCATATTTACCAGCTAAAAGGAGCCCCGAGAGACTTGTTCTTTTACTGGGTATATCAGCTACGCGCGTTGTGTTTTCAGAAGAAAGGAGACAATGGCCAAGTCAAGAAGCTGGGAGTCGAGGATGGCCTAAAGGATAGCGTTCGTCTACCCTGGAGTTCAGTAGAGGAGGGTAGCAATCCACTCAACAGAGTGGTGGCTCAAGCCTCGAGCAAGGCTGTAATCATCGGAAGGCAGTCAGCCAAAGTTGAGAGAATATACATACACCGAAGCCATCACAACCTTGTAAGCCGCCTCACCTCCTCATGTGGGATTCTTTTGCCAAGTATTCTAACCGATTTGAGCTTAGGATGAGTCAACCAATAGTTTTGCTCTGAAAACTTTCCTAAGAGGCCGGGAGCTATCAAAGCTCAATTTCGACTCGGAATTACGAAACAACAATGCCATTATTGGTAGCAACCGCGTTATTTCCCTTGAAGCCGCCTTTGAACATAGAGGAAATTTCTATATGGTATTCCCTTGGGCGGAACTGGGCGACCTTCGAGGCATTTGGCAAGGATACATCCCCCGAAGCAACCAGGCAACCGGGCAACAGATCAACCACGCGATATGGTACTCTCCGCAGTGGCTTCTTGGAGAATGCTATGGCATAGCAAGTGCGGTCGCGGACATCCACGGCCGCGGGAGCTCAAAGCCACAGCCACACTGCCTCTTGCATGCAGACATCAAAGCCGAAAACATCCTTGGTTTTCGCCACGAACGCTCGGTCTTTCTCAAGCTCGCTGATTTTGGGCACTCACATATACTGGAAACAGTCTCGTCTTGTGTTGCCGTGGATGACATGATGAATCCAAGGTCGTATCGAGCACCGGAATATGACACACAAGAGAGTGTTACAACCAAGTACGATGTGTGGTCTCTTGGATGCCTATTTCTGGACTTCGTCACCTGGGCTCTTTTGGGATGGCAAGGGGTCGACGATTTTGAGAAGCAGCGAGTAAGGGAAGCAAATGACCCTAAAGCGGATTATGGGAATGCTTCGGAAGATACGTTTTTTAAAAGGGTAGCTGGGCGTCGAGGCGCCCTCTCCTGGTCAAGAATCCGCCCTAGCTACAAACCGACGACGCCCAGGATAGATTCGAATAGCGGGTTCACAAGAGAACACACAGTCAGTTTTCAAGGCTTCAACCGGCCTGTCGTGACCCAGATTCGAGAGCCAGTTTCTGCTGTAAGTTCTTTCCACTTACTGTCCTCCCCTTTATTTTGCCAACTTCGCCCCTTTCGCGCTACACCCTGGAGCTTTATACACCCCATTTTGCTAACAAATCCCATCGTATAGCACATCACGAGGCTCCGTGGTATTTCTCAACTTGATGATAGGATCAAGCAACTTTTAGATGTCATAGAGAATAAGATGCTCATAACGGATTGTGACAAACGAGCATGGTCTGACGAGGTGCGAGACATAATCGCAGATATTGTCGCGAAGACTCAGCGAGACGGGAACCACATCAGCTCTGACTCAGGAAAGCAATAGATCTTAGACGTAAATATAGGCCTTTATAGCAATCTATATCGAGACAATGGTACTGAGTGTTCAGTGTGTCAACTCTAAAACGACCGTTTCCCCAGGTATCAGCTTCCTTCAATCTTCCACAGGCAGCTTCTTTGCGATACCCGACTTTTTCTTCTGCTCTTCCTCATCGAAGACCTTGTAGATTTCTTCCTTGTGTTTCTGGTCCAGCTTAGTTCAAACTTCATCAGCACAAACGCGCCCATGGGTACTCACTTCGGTGATGGTCTTGTTGGTATTTTTCAGTTGAAGCCGAAGTGCATTAGCAACTTCCTAGATATGCCATTAGAACTGACTTGCAATAGTTTGCTCGTTGGCTACTCACCTCAATCTGAAACTGGTCTTCCCTCAGGCCAAGCTTAGCCGTAAGATAGTTGCTCAACGCGGCCCGTCTAGCGTAAGCATGTGTAAACACATGGGTAGGGTCGAATTTGTCCTGGTCTGCCATCCCGCCTGATCGGAGATTGCGAATCCAGCTCGAAAATCGGTTGATTACAGACATGGATCAAATTTACCAAGGTAATTGGCCTTGGTGACTGCGATGGTTATCTCTTTATACTGGTAGCGTACTGTGACTCAAGACAGCCTTGTCCAAAAGCTATTTGCAGGCAGCAATTCTTTGCGGCAACAATTTTTACACTTCCCACAAGGGGGCTGTGTGCGGTTCCAGTGATACTGATTTTGCCTACGGCTCCTAGGCTGAATAATGCGGCGAGAACTCGGGCTTACACCGAGATTTCCCCACGATGACAAAAGGGCAATGCCGGGCTGAAATATTATCGGATGCAGAGAAAGACAGGTAAGTGTGGATGCTGAGAGTGGGATGTCAGGGAAGACTGGGTGAGCGAAGCTGTGCTGCATGGGATGCCCAATTAAATAAATGCCGCAAACTCTGACCGACAAGTCGCAGTAATAGCAACTGACATAATGGGGGGTCATTTTCTAGGTGTTATTGGTTGCCAAGATAAGCCTGCATACTGTATCATTACCGCAGTCGTGTCACAATCAGCGCCGCCCAGCTCTGCAGTCAGCAGCCTTCGGGCAAAGAGGGGCCGGGCTGTGTACTTAGTATTCATCTCCTCACTTACCTGCCCCAAAAAGAAGCCCGGAGTCTCCGATATAGTATCACAAGATGGTCCCGACCTGAAGATCCGGGGCCACTATCCTGAGACCGTCTCCCCTGGTCATCGGTCATGAGGCAACACAGATCTCTCATACATGATGGATTGGCTGAGCTCGTATCCCTACTATTTGGAGGACGACCTGGATCGCTTCGAAATCGAAACGAACAGCACATTCACGGTCCAGACTGTGAGGATTCACATTGACGAAAAGGCAAATACAGTTTTATTGAGTGTATTGAAGAGTCTAGTTTTCGTCAGACATTGACCTTCGAACCAGGGCCCGGCTAGCTTCGAATCTAAAACCCTAGCATCCCAAGAGGAATATCGTAGCTGGCTCAAAAGTGTACGTTGTGCCAGCGTACCTTTGATCTCTAGCACTGCGACTAATAGTTTGGATTTTAGCACCAGCCATTGAACGATGGGGCTTCTCCAACGATCCTGCTCGCGATGCATAAGCGATTGCCAAGGAAGCTGGCTGCCGCCATCCCTTACGGAAAGGAAACTCTGAGCGACACCTGCGAGCACCTCTTCCAACACAGATCGCTCTGTTCGACAATGCCCAGAAAGTCTCATGCTGTCTTCAATACCTGTCCAGTAACCTGGAGTGACCACAAATCACTTGGGCCATCCATCGGTATGAAGGATTCCCCGTAAACTGGCTTCTACCATACTCTAACAAATCCACCTAGTGTACAACTGCAGATCCGATACGGTATGCCAGACTCCTGAAGAGAATGACATTCTCATGAGCGTTACCACTTTCCCGAAATTCCACCTTACCTTTGCCGTCATGTACGGCTGTACTGATACAATCATGGGAGATGTCTCGCAATATCTCGATACCTTCAGACGTCCAGCATTCTATCCCTTAATGCTTCCAATGATGTTTGTAGAACTCGAACGAAAACGTCTACTCGGGGCGGTGCGCCGCGAAACATCCAATCTGGACCAGCGAATAATGGAGATGGAGTCCCGACTCAGCAACCGTACGCCACCGAAGAGCATGGATGAGAAGGCCGGTGTCATCGTTGAGACCATGCTGCAAAAGGATTGCAAAGCCACCAAAGACTGGTTGCAGGTTAGCAAGTTGCAGGATGGCGTGCAGAGCCTCATCACCATCCTCGACTGCATGAAAACACTCTCGCAGGAGTTCTTGAAGGAGAGTGAAACGGGTGCAACATATGTGGACAACCGGCAACTCAACACGAAGAAGTTCCAGGACAGATTGGGGGAGATAAAGATTGAGCTCATGAGTGAGGTGCGCAATTGTGAGAGCATCCTTGGCGGCATGACACTGGCTACACAGATGGTGAGTAAATGGGAAGAGCATCACCAGCCTGACATCAGGAGTGGAAGACGTGCAGTGTCAGCATCAATGGTGTTTGCTAATCTCTGTCGCGCAGGAATGGAACTACCACACCAGGCGCGATGCCAAAGCGAACATTATCATCGCTTGTGCCTCCAAGGTGGACAGCAACCAGATGCGCCTCATCTCCATTCTGGGTATGATCTTCCTACCGGGGACGTTTCTAGCGGTAAGTTCTCTTCCCATGACCCATGAATGATGGGTAACCTACTACGACCAATGATCCGTACTGACGACGGAGAGAAGACATTGTTCTCCATGACATTCTTCAAATGGATCCCAGAAGAGAGCACGCAAATGGTCTCCCCCTTGGATCGGCCTCTACTGCGGGGCGGCGGCAATGCTGACACTTCTCATGTGGTGGCTATCGACGAAGTATTTTGCCGTTGGGCAACAGGATACACTCAAAGAGATTCAAAATGCATTGGACAGTGATGATGGTTCCATGGTTTAGGTTGACGATGGCCGGTATTTTGCTTTCTTTCATTACTTGTATGCGGCAAGGATGCGGCAAGGATGCGGCAAGGATGCGGCAAGGAGCCGTTCGTTACGACTTAATGAGATACGCTACTATACCCATGTGGTGATGTCAGAACTTGTTTGATTTCATTCTATTTTATTATGGAGTCGGAAACAGGGAGGCTCTGATTCTTGACAGGCATTGACCCCTTGGGTCTAGAATCCAATGGACCTTAGGATGTCAGATCTTATATGGACTAGTGTTATGCAGGTACGGTGACGACAATTCCCAACTGAGACAACGACGTTAAGCTATTCATGGATAAGCTATGTTTGTGTCCTTCAACAACACATTCCTGACACGTACCGAAGGCAGCTCGGGCTTGGGTACGGTTCACTGGCTTGCGCATGAATGCCACGATCTTATCTAAGCAGGGGTAAGGATTACATGGCAAATCAGATGGGCTTGTTAACTGCTCTTACTAAGCCTTCTCGACCCAATTAAGGACTTTCTGACTGTAACGTTCCCTTGGAGCTTACCCATCGACAATATGAGGACCAATATGGAAATTTCCTATCCCTTGTCAGCTGAGTGCGGCCGCGTACGGCGCTTGGCGTCTGCAGGTACCTTCGGACCAACACATTGTGGCTTTCTCGCCGTTGGCTAAGCTGACAAGCCAGGGCCATTCCTCCAGCCACACCTATCATCTCCAAGAAGGTAAGACAAGAGCGCTCTTCTAAAACTCCGAACGCATGTGTCGCAGTGACCTTCCTCACGTGGAATGCCAGGGCCGGACATTATTAAGTTCAGCAACGGAAAGGCCGGAATGGGCTTCAATATATAAGCTGCCGTAATCCTGCAAAGTTCCTATGGGATGATAACAGGTCGACTTATCTCAATACTTCGTCCTACTATGCCTGTTTCTGAGTTGAGAATATTGGCGGAGACTTGGCTGACCAATTGGTAGACAAAGCAATGCATAACTCATCACGGGTAAGCAGTGGCTGTTGGACATGCAGCATGCGGATAATGTAAGGGGCTACAGGAAGAAGTAAATGAGAAGTTGTAACATAACAATTCAGGAGCCGGGGGAGCTTCGCGATATTGGTTCCATGGTCTTGACCTGTATATAAGTTTAGCATCCTTCCCCTAAATCCTATCTTAATCAACTTCGCAAGGCCCTCAATCTTCACTCAAGGCACTTCCTGCATATTAATACCTACGTCTTTTTGTTCCAAACATTCCAAGATTATCCTTGATCCAGCATTTGCCCACCATGATGTCTCCCAGTGTCAACATATCCTCCTTTCTCCTCACCCTCTCCCTCCTCCTCATCACCGTCACCGCCGCCACCACCCGGGGCCTCGCCCTCGGCTCCGAGCCCCTAGCCCAGTCGGACCTCGCCAAGCTGGTGGCGTCGGGCTCGCCCGTCAAGTGGTACTACACCTGGTCCCTGTACCCCAACGACTACCTCAAGTCCCAGAAGAGCAATGTTAAGTTCTTCCCACTGGTGAACCCGGACCAGGCCAACTCCGGCCTCGCCTCCACCCTCAACGGCCTCCGCGCGAACTCGGACCACCTCCTCACCTTCAACGAGCCCGACATCCCCGCCGCCAACGGCGGCAACCCCATCGAGCCCGCCAAGGCCGCGCAGCTCTACATCGACCACATCGTCCCGCTGCGCGAGAAGGGCTGGAAGATCTCGCACCCGGTCGTGTCGGGCTCGCCGCAGGGCCGGGCCTGGCTCCAGAAGTTCCGCGACGCGTGTCAGGCGCGCAAGCCCGGGACCGGGTGCGCATCGGATTTTGTGTCGGTGCACTTCTATGGTAACTTGGACGGGCTCAAGGATCACCTGGACCAGCTCCGGGCTTTCTATAACCCCAATGCCAGTGGCCTTAAGTTCTACATCACGGAGATCGGCTATCCGAGTGCTAGCGAGAGCGAGAACCTCAAGCTGCTCAAGGGGGCTGCTCCGTACCTCGATGGGCTCAGCTGGGTCGAGGGCTTTGCCTGGTTCGGCTCCTTCCGCCAGCGCGATGCTAACAGCTGGACTGGACCCGGTCTGGCGCTCTTCAACAACAATGGCAACCTGACGAGTGTTGGCAAGTATTACGTCAACAAATGAGGCAAGATATGAAGGGTCTTGGTTATGGAATCTCTTTGGATTTGAATGTCCGGTACTGCGGGACCACCAGGAAAGGTCGACTCTTCTGTTTTTTTCTTGTTGTTTATTCGCTTTTTGGTCAACATAACATTCGCTTCTTGCACATGCTTATCTTTCAACCCTCATTACACTATCGGATTGTATATAAAGCTTCTTAGACCTCTGAAATGTACGGAGGCAATCCAGTTCATTACATTCATGGGTCACGACTAGTCCCATTGTGAACAAGTTAGGGTGAATACGTTCCAGGGTAAAGTAATTTAACGATGAGGTCGATTTCTTGCAGAAACCGATGTGCTTACCTTTCTGACTCTAGCTCCCTGTCGGGGACGTGAGATGACAGGGAATATGAGCAAAAGGAATCCTACACCGTTTCATCGCTGCAGGAAAAGGGGAGGAGGTCAGCGCTAGCCCTGAATAGCAACTGCAGCACCCATGTAAAATGCAGTAAATATGTACCCCTGTTGATGCGCGGATGTGCAAAACAGAAAGCACCGATGAAGATTGACTGCTTACGAAATGGCGTCAGCTGCCCAAATCCTTCTCTTACATCGTGGTATATGTATCTGCGCGGCGAAAGACTCAAGGCCCACGAACCCGACGATGTACACAGCTCTGGATCCTTGTCGTGAGGAGATAAGACTGCTCCGGGTTGCGCCGAGCGTTCCGTATGATGCGCAGGTTTCGTGCGAGATTGTTATTGCTCGGCTGGAGGACGACCCTTTACCGGATTATGCGGCGCTCTCATACGTTTGGGGCGATGCGACGGACACCGAGGGAATCACGGTCAATGGCCAGCCGTTCCAGGCCACGAAAAGCCTCGCCTCCGCTTTGAGACAGTTCAGGGCGTCGTATATCGCAGGAAAGGCTCGCGATGGTCCTTCATTGATATGGGCAGACGCCGTGTGCATCAACCAGAAGGACTTGGCAGAAAGGGGCCAGCAGGTCGCCATGATGGGCTTGATCTATAGCAAGGCTAGCAGGGTAATCTCCTGGCTCGGGCATTCTGACGACTCAACCGAATCGGGATTCAAGTTGATCAAGGCCTGCGCTCGCCATGTCCAAGACACCAGGAGACAGGAGGGCAAATACCCCGAGTCGGACGTCGTCATGGACGCTCGGGACCTTGCATTCCTCAGGGAGCAAAGCGAGTTCCACGAACAGAACCACGCTCGGTACGCAAGGAACAAGGCGTGGAATGCCATCGACGACCTCAACCAAAATGTCTATTGGACGCGGATCTGGATCATCCAAGAAGTCGTTCTGGCGCGACGGCCCGAGGTGAACCTTTTGTACTGCGGCGGCCATTCCGTGACGTTTCAGCAGCTGATGGATTTCAACCTCTTCGCCGAGAGGCTCTTGGAGCAGAAGCCGCTCAAACCCGCCTTTTTCGACCAGCGCGTGTGGGACTGGGTCATCAAAGACAAGGGCCTCGATTCCCGGTTCATCCTCTTTGCCCAAAACCTCAGAGACCCCAGAGCCCGAGGCGACTACCGGTTCGTCTCGCTGATTAGCACAATCTGCCGCTCGACCGACCCGCGCGACGTCGTGTTTGGTCTCACAGGTGTCCTCGGCGGCGAGATCACGCCGGACTACACTAAGAGCGCTGCTGACGTCTTCCGGGAGTGTGTGGCGGCTGTCCTGCGCCAGAAGAAGTATAAACACTTCTTCCACAGCGCAGGCCTCATCCGCGACGGCCGGGACATCGCCGAGTTCCCGTCATGGGTACCCCGCTTCCATACCATGAAGGAGGACGGGGATTATTCCATAGGCGCGCCGGACGCGTTCGTCGCCCCCTGGCTGGACGGGATGGTTAGTTCCGAAGGCCCTACGATTCTAGACGAGAAGACTATGCGGTTCTCCGGCGTGCGGCTGGACCGATGCACGCGAGTGTTTCGGCATGTTGGGCCTGAACAGGCAGAATACCCGGAGACCTTGACACGCTTCTGGTGGCTCTGTCTCGAGTTTGTCAAGGAGTACGGCTACGAGTACCCTGATCGGGACGGGCAGCGGTGCCTCGAAGCCCTGCTCGGCGCGCTGAACAAGGGCCGGGATACCCGCGGCGATCCGCTGCGGATCACGTCCTCAATCCATTGCACCGCAGCCCATGCGTTTCGGCTATTACTGCGGATCGGAGAGCCCAAGGATGACGACAAAGATGAGGTTGCAGGCCCGAGGTTACGTGCGTTGGGGTATGCGAGTCCGGAAGAGGCGACGGCGGCGCTCGATGATGCTTTTGTGGGGCCGGGAGCCCCTGATATCTCCACTCTCGGAACCGTACTATCTGAGGAGGTCTACGAGGAGTCTTTCAATGCTACGAATGCGATGTTTCAAGTGGTGTTTAACTGGATCAACTGGCCTCTGTTCAGGACAGAAAAGGGGTATATGGGGCTAGCTCCGCCGGCTGTTGCAGAAGGGGATTTTTTATGCCTTCTGGAAGGATTTTCGATTCCCTGTATACTCAGGAGATTTGATCGGGACCATTACGTCTTGGTAGGATCGTGCTATGTTAATGGGTACTCCAATGGGGAGCCGGTTGAGTCACTACAGAAGGGAAGTCTGAGGCTTGAGGAACTGCACATCCGATGAAAGCGGGCTCGTGTTATTATACAGAAGCTTGGGAAAAACAAGGAAAGAAGTGCTAATTGAATCAAAACAAGACCTCCTCCCTGATTTTGCTAGCCCTTGCTCAACTGAAGCTCACAATTGTCAAAACCGCCTCAGACACTTCGGATCCAATTCCTTATCCCAATCATGGCTTGCCCTAACCGTCGGGTGTATGTTCTTGTTCAGGGGCTCCTGAGATCCTGAAGGAGTCTCGCATGGTGTCACTCATATTCTCAATGGACTCCGCGAGGGATATTGCCCTCTCTCCGCTGCTAAGAGAAAAGTGGCTCCCGGTATTGCTGAAGCGGCTCTTGAGAAACGATGCTGCTGCATCTTTCATCCTTCTGTACGACGAGCTTGAGGAGCGGCACGACGACGCTATCGTTGGGTCGTATCCTACATCTTTCACAGAGTAGGCGCTCGAGGACGAATCAGTAAAGTGCCGCGGAACTGTAGATCGTGGTGGGTCAAATGTTTCTACTTGGGTTGGTATCATTTCTGATTCCACCTCGGCTGGTGTCTCTGTCTCTGAAACTTGCCCAGCTGATAGCGATATGTCGGGTTCGTTCTCGATTGGTGGCCGCAACAGCTCGCGAATGTCTGCGTACTCATTGGCCTGAGGGAAATCCGTGGTTCTCAAGTATAAATGACGGAGGAACATAGTAACTATCTCATTGTTTGTTAGGTGTTGGAGTCTTCGTATGTTATCTTCGACGTATGCATAGGGGTCTTCATCGTTCTCCACTATGACGGCGCGTTCGCGAGGAATCGAGTCGCTGTGATCCTGGGTTACCATGTCGCAGCATACAGCCAATAACTCTGCAGTAGATATCCCAAGCTTTTCCCGGGTCTTATATTTCCATCCCCAATGGGTAGGTGACATCAAGATGTCGGACTCGCTGGACCGCCATTTATGGTACAAATGGATGTATACGGCGATGAATTCACGCCACCGGCACATGCGAGACCATGGAGTTCCTTGGGAAAGCCAGTCCGTGTCGAAGGATTCATAGAGCATCGGGCTGTCGATTTGGGTAGCGCACCAATTGACACAAGATCGAACGCAGTCAGACATCGCCAGACTGAGGTAGTTGTAACGTTCTGGGGCTTGCTCTGACAAAGGTGGGTGTCGACACGCTGAGATGGACTGAACAAAGTCATCATGGCTGATTGATGCCATGTGATCAGCAACGGATTGATGGGCGAGTTCGTCAAGCCCGGCTTCACAGATGGGTTCGTGAGTATTCCTCTCATAGAGATAAATCAGGATTTCGAAGGAGGAATGGGTGGAAGCCCTACGCTCTGTCCACGCTGCTCCCAAACGATTGTTGGGATCGAGCATCCGCTCGCGTAACAAATTTGCAAGCGATCTCTCCGAAGGATTGATGATGCGCCCTACAGCCTTGTTCAATCGAGTCGTTAGAAGGGCTTGCACAAACTTGCGCTGTTCTGGTGTCTTGGCCGCGCGGGCGCATGCCAATACCATTTCTGGAAGTACATGATGGGTGGAAGGATCTGCCTCGAGCAGCTGCGCATATATGTGAAAACTCCTCTGTTTGTTTAGTACGGCATATAGGTAATCTGCCGCATAGAAGGGACTCGGATCCATCATCATTGGCCGGTTGGTCAGTCCCCAAGATATACTCTTCTTAGCATAATCTGCCAGCTCTGCAGCTTTGCCTAAGTAAAGTTGAAATGTCCTTTCTGAAGCTGGTGCGGCGTCTTCGTTGTGTTTTTCAGACGATGATGAGACACTTAAATAAGGCTTATAGACTTCATCTGCTATGAATGATTCTATGAATTCTGGCCATTTGTCATCTGATATAGCGTCTGTTCTGAGGCTGACTGAATTCGTTGTTGGATATCGGGCTTGGACATTGGTGAATTCGGAGGAAGAATGCGAGTCAGGTGTGGGTGAATAAGATCGAAAGGCCTTGTCTTCGTCGCCGTTCCCTCCTTCGAAGTTACAGAAACGCACATCTCCGGTGAGTAAATTGGAATGAGACACTGGAAGGAGCGCGGTTGAGTCAAGGGTAGGGCAACGAAGGACTGAGACTTCGCCTTCTTCGTCATTAACTTTTGCCCTTTTTCTGTAGGACGGCACTGATGACGGCAGTCCACTGGGGCAAAGTTCGATGCTTGGAAAGCTCCGTGGCCGTTTGCTTCCTGGATCCGACACATCGTTACGGTCCTCCTCAGGCACTGTTGGGAGTTGATTGGACACGGCCTCAGAGTCTCTTTTGATGGTGTCGTACTTGTGCAAACCCCATTTGCTGAATTGATAGACATACTGCTTTTGACTGTGGATAAGGTCAGTAGACGGCTCATACATGGGGAAAAGGTCGCACTTACGTTGCTATAAACCCCTCCGATTCCATGACACCCATTAACTCGAACAGAGTCATTTTGCTATGGAGCTCTCTTAATCTGGCTTCGTGTTTCGCCCATTCTACGGCAGGGATCTTCGTAGCCCGCTGCTGTTTAGGACCGACCCATTTAAAGATCGTTGGCGTGGACATTGCTGGATATACAGGGGGTGTGGAAATCTAGAATGAGTAAGTTTGGAGTACTTCTCCAGAAGGATAACATGTATGAGTAATGTGATGTCTTGTGGGTGCTCCGTCAAAGGAATCGAAAGGGTTTGACCATGCACTATGCTTTTATAAAACGCAAGCTTGGCTTGTAGCAACCCCTAACATTGTGGTGTAGGCGTCAGCACTAGAACCACGACTGATTGGCTCTGGTTGCAAGAAGCTTAGCCTCGAATTTCCAATTTCGAAAACCCGTTTTCGTGTTAGTGTATTACCCTTTTGGGGTAAGTCGAATAATTAATGTTAGTTGCATGGGAATTCAGCTTCTATGTACCAAGCCACATAATTGTTTGATCAAGTCTCGATTCAAGAGTACCCTTTAACTGCAAGGAATTTGGCCTCAAATAGTAGCTATATTACGTAAAAACAACTAACTAATATGCGGAATCCTCTATTTATTCAACCGCGAAGCCCTCTCCGGATCCCTCCAAAACAAACAAGCCTCCCTCCGAATCACATCCGGCTCCGCCCGCGTGCCATTATCCGGCTGCACGACCAGCTGCATCGCCGCCGCCGAGTCCAGCCCGTCGCCCGTCGTTTCGTAGCGGGGCCAGAGGGGCGACCCGGTGTGACGATGAGTGTTGGGGTCTCCCGCCGTCACGAAGCTGGCCAGGTAGCCGTGGTACACGTGACTGATATCCGGGTGCTGCACCGACGGCTCGTCCCACGTGTACTTGGTGTCGGACGTGTGCGGGATCCCCTGCCACGCCGGCCACGACGCGTTGGTGTTGAACCGCAGTTTCCACGTCGGCACGCCCGCCAGGGATGCACGGTAGGCTGTCTCTTGTCCGGGGCAGATGTAGCCGTAGTCGCTCCAGGCTGCGGACAGGCGGTTGTACTGTGTACTGTTCGGCGAGTGGGCGAAGGGTGAGGTCTCCGGGTTAATGGCAGGGTCCGGGTACAACTGTGCGAGGAGCTCGAGGTCTGCGCTGTTGAGTGCCGGCGAGCCGTTGTGCATGTACTCGAGAAACTCCTCGTTGGTCTCGAGGTCGCCGGGGAGATAGAATTTGCCCTCATCGTTGACATTGGAAGTGAGAACAGGAACGTGGAAGAACGTCCCGTCGTATCCGGACTCCGAGCCGAACTTCTCCAGCATGGGTCCACCTTGCGTTGGCTGGAAGGGCCAGGTGATGTTGCGCTCTGAGTCGTTATACAGCTTGGTGCTGATCTCGCGGATCTTCTCGATGTCCGCAACACGGAGACAATCCATGGCAGCCTCCCTGTCGTCGGTCGGGCAGCCGAGGTAGGACATGTACTCGGTGAACTGCCTAACGTACAAGGGGTAGGTGGCGTTCGGGAATGCTCGCGCGGTAACGGATCCCGACTGATGGATCGCACGTGAAAACTACGGCTTGCCGGCGTCCTCGTTGTAGTTATGGAAGTAATGGATACCCACGGAGTGACCACACCAGCCGACCGTCCGCCAATGGTGACCTGGTCCGGGTCACCGCCGAAGGAAGCAATGTGTTTCTGCACAAACTCCTTCAAGAAGAAAGCTTGATCCTGAAGACCCAAGTTGAGGAGGCCTTCCGTCTCGAAGAGCTCCGAAGGCAAGAACCCCAACGAGTTAATGCGGTAATGGAAGTTGACCACGGTGATGGGGACTTTCGAGGATGCCGCAAAGGCCGCGCCGTCGAAGCTCTTCCAGCTGCCGGTCACGAACGCGCCGCCATGGATCCAGACCAGGACGGGGAGCTTCTGGTCCAGCGGGACGCCCTGGGTGCGGTAGACGTTGAAGTTCAGACACGCCTCGTCTTGGAGCTCGACATCTAGATAGGACGCATCCTGGATGCACGCTTTGCCATACGCCGCGGCTTCTCTGACTCCGTCAAAGGGCGACGGCCACGAGACCGTCTGGAAGCGGCGCTCCCCGATGGGCTGGGTGGCGTAGTCGATACCGAGCCAAGCGTCGACGGGGGCGGGGAGCGCATGGCCGCTGTAAGTAGCATTGACGGTGACTCCAGTAAAACTGCCGTATCCCTCCAGCGTGACGGCTGGGGTAGAGGTCTCAGCAGCTATGAGCGGGATCTGAGATAGTCCCACAAAGGACGCGATCGACTTGAAAGTCTTCATGGCGTTTTCTTCGCTATGCTCTACCTCGGAAGCATATACTCCTGAAAGAAGGATGAAAGCCCATATTGGCAGCAGCTGCATCGTATTTGAATTGCCCTTAAATGGCGCAATAGCCTTGGTACTTCGTGTGTTGGGGTTGTTTTTGTTGAAGCGAGGGTGGTAGTCGGAGATATCCCGATCATGGCCGGTGCAACTGCACAGAAATGGAGTCGTTGGCTCGGCCTAGGATGTCCGTATCGCCAGGGGTCGAGGGTGCGATAGCAGGGTATCGGTGTCTGCGCGGGGTACGGATGTTGTATCCATCATTTACCAGTGAACCGTGGGGTTTATCTGCATCTGCCAACGGCACTTTTCACATGGTATTTCTTGAGAGCTGATAGAATTGGTAAAGCCATCTTAACATTGAGACTGCCAGAGATTGAAAACGGCCGGAAATGCAAGACGCAACGTTGAATACTCCTCCAAAGTCCCCTGGTTCCCAACTACCCCGGAAATACAATGGATCTTGTGGAGCACACGCCAAGCCGAGTAGTGGACTATATCGGCCTGGGTATATCCGGTATCGCTGCTGCTCGTTACGACAGTAAGTCGGCTTTACGGCTCAATCACGATGCACATGGAGGATGTTACCATTTTGAGAACACAGGTGATGTATGCTTCCACAAAGACTTGTCTACAGGTAACAACCTGACTCATCACTTGGAAAAGCCTCATGGTTACATTGACGTCTAAATGCGGAAGAATGAAATCAGTCGCTATGCCTTACCTATATATACACTTACCGAGCGAGCCAGCTCTTCGGTTACTAGGCTTACACTATATATACAAGACTTTACACAAGCAAAGCATCTACTCTGCCATACTCAAAGCCGTCTCCTCTGCCGCCTTCAATATTCTACCCATGATCTCGCGAGCCTTGGCAGTATCGCGAGTGTGATCAAGTCCCTCGAGCTCGCTCTCAAAGACCTCGGTCGCCTTGCGCCATGCGTGGGACCGGCTGGTCTTGGGGTGCGCCTGTCGGAAGACGGCGATGCGCAAGTTCAAGGTCAGCAGCAGGCCGATGCTCCACTCCTTCCTGAGGTCCGCCTCGGAGGCGTTGGCGAAGATGGCCTTGATGTTGGGGCTGGACATGGTGGCGGCGGGGGTCTTGTTTAGGTGCTCGAGGAACACCGGGTTATCGGATATTCGATGGATGGTATTTGTTTCGTGGTAGTTGTTGATGTGGTTTTAATTTGGCTGTTGGTTTCTAAGGTGTCTCTGCCGCCTCAACATAGTTATATGCATGAGTCCCTTGAAAGAAAATCCCAGTATGGCATAGCACGAATAATTCATTGTCAATTCTTTGACGGGGTGACAAGGGCACTGTTCAAGCAAGGGGAAGAAATCATACAGATAGGCTTGTAGCGGCAAACAAATAGCGTCCTTGTGGGTAAGGAGTTACAAAGGCGATTGGTCTTTGCAAAGGAATCATGGCTTGATGGCCCTTGAACGGGAAATCGCGACCAATCTCTTCAATTCTTGCCTCCTCTAACCTGACGCTCTAGTACAGACAGATCAGTGTAAGTCCATTGTCGTATCGAGTTCGAGTCCATCTCTAACCACAACATGAAGATCTTTCCAACAAGCCGCGTTGAACCTTCCGAGTAATGGTCAGAGTAACACGATTCCAATCTCAGGCGTTGAACCATTGCCGTACAATCCGCAAGCTCCTCGCATACGCGTTGATGTCCAGGTAGGAGTACGTCGGGCTGATTCCCACGTGCACGGCGCGACAGCGGAAGTCATACGCCACCGTCGCCAACCCGGCCGGGTCCGTCTCCTTGAAGTCGAACTTCGGAGGGGTCCCCGTGAAGAAGGGAACCGCATAAACCAGGCCGAAGTATCTCTGCAACATGAAGAGGGCATATCGTAGCCACTGGGTGTATTCCCGGCCGTCTCCTGCTTTGCTCTCGACGACCTTGTCGCAAACCCATTCCCATTTGCGCGGGTACCAGTACCGCAGCACGGCAAAGACGGTCGTAGAGCATAGAAACGCGGGAAAGAGGGCCACGGCGTACCAGACGGCGATCTTGTAGAACATCAGTGCCGTCCGGTCGTCCTGTGACTGGAAGTCTGGGTTTGTGAAGAGCCAAGCCTTCGAACACAGCTGGACGGCCGTGCACGACGACGACCCGGGCGCCGCCGCGATGCCGGAGGCGAGGCAATCGTACTTTTGCAGCGCGTCGCGGACATCCTGTTGGCGGAGGGCATGGACGGTGGCGGCCCACTGCGCAAAGGCCGCCGCGTAGAGCGCGACGCTGAGGCCGCGCCGCTTAACCGAGTCGCGCTCAAAGTAGCAGGACCAAGGGTGGAAGCCGACGCTGGATGCGAGGTTCCACGTCGAGGCCCAGCCTTCGACCGAGACGGGCTGGGCCATGGCGGGGTCGCGGGCGAAGGTCACGAAGGCCCACCACCAGAAGCCCAGCTGCCCGACCGACCATGCGAGGAAAAGCCAGTCGACGAATTCGGCCCGTTGGCAGCGCTTGTCAGGGCCGGACAGCAACCCGCGTACGGTCCTGAAAAAGGTAAAGGCCGTAACCAACAGGTTCGACCACGCCTTCAGGGGAGTTAATCCGAATGCACTTTCGCGCGGCGCAGAGGGAACAACCTTCCACCCGGCCATGCAGCTGGCCAGGTCGCACCACGACGGTTTCGGGTCGCGCGCGCCGTCGGAGATCTGGTACTCGGGCCCAGACATGAAATACTGACGGTCCCCCGGCGGCGTCCCGATCCAGCTCATGTCCGGGCGGTAGTCCGTGTTCAGGTTGGCTTCGAGCAGAGTGCAGTTGACGGGCGGCTGCTGCGATGCTGACGGAGGCCGCTCGAGGCAGGTTCGGAACCGGGTATTCTTGTATAGCCGGAACTCGGGCGTGCTGGTGTCGGTAGGCTTCGGAATGGCCACGACGGCCATGATCTGGTAGATTAGAATAAAGGAGAGAAGGCCCCCCGCCACGAGAAGGCCGAACCAGACACAAGCTTGAAGACCAAAGCGTTTCTTCTTTCGCACTTCCACGGGGCCGAACAGCTTGTTGCACTCGACATTGGCTAGACCTCGGTCGACCGGTTCGTACGAATGGCCATGGCGGTGTCGAGTCATCCTGATAGTTGAAGACGAATATTATGGTAACGTTCAGGCGAAGAAGCTGCGTTCTCGTACTTGTCTTTTGATAAAGGGGTGATACGTTTGTCTCTGGAGAAGCACATGATACTGACAAGGGGCTATACAGCAGCACTTTATATACCAAAGAGAAGGTCCATCATCTTGTAAGTTAGCCTTCGCCATGCGTTGCAGAGCCTCAAACAGGGCGCCTATGTCGCAGGGCAATTACTCGGTGTATTTTAGTTGCCTGTGAAAGTCCGCAACGCTGTTCACGGCGGTGTCAATATGTAATGCAGTCATCCTGCAGTAAGCAGCCGTTTGTTTGGTCAATACGCAGGTTCACGGCTCATCATAAGTTTTCACAGCCTTCTCCTCTTCTGGTGGTTGCCAGGAGTGGGCCGATGTATCTGTCAAAGGGGAGGGGGCGGCCCCTATTCTAGAAATGGGAAAAGTACCGGCGCTGGTAGGTATAGCTGGACCTATCAGACCCAAGTGGCTGATGGCTCTGGTGCATTCTCGGCGCTTACTACTTACTTACTGATCAGTCGCGTGGATTAGGAAGCGCTGTCCCTCTTTAAGATGCAATGGCCTTTCAGCCCAAGTCAACCCCAGTTGGTTCTTACTCCCCTAGGCTTAGCTGAGGTTGCATTGGCAGGCTGAAGTATCCCAGCACGTGCAGACAACCTACATTTGACGTATGCAGCATCTCCTCGGAGGTGCGTTTAGGGTGTCTGACATGGTGGCTGGGCACCCCACGGTCGCTATCGACAGTGCTAAAATTAGGTCCCATGATATGATAGTATTGAGTTTGAAACGACGTGGTAAACCTCATGGAGTTGGTGCCACGTGATAATGAGTAATTCAGGACTCGAAGATATGACCAAAGTTGTGTGCGGTTGCACCACCCCAAACCGTCGGCCGGCCGATGGAATTGAGTCAATATCGTGGTCGCAGCAGTTTCCCCCCGTGTCGTGGCGTCAATGTGTGGCACCCGGCAAGTGCCTACAATCAACAATCAAGGTGGAACGTGTGAGTCCTGGAGGGATTGGTTGTAGTAGTTATCTCCGCTGAAGAGCTTGGGGGCTCATATACTACAAGACCTCATGAAACGAGATCCTAATTGTCCAGCGCCATGCCCGCTGCCAATGAATGCCAATCTGGGGTTTTACTGCAATTGTCCAATGGCAACGGCAACTCGCTGTCGGCGACCGCCCCGGACCCGCCGCCGTGGGAAATCAAGGGTTTGCTGTTATTTTTGACTTTGTTAGTCTTCGATCCGGGGGTTCCGAGCAAGGGGCCGCCCGATCCAAGTCACGACGCGACCATCGAATGGATTGGATCGGGAGTGTTTGATGTGCGCCGATCGCCCCCAAGGCATATAGACTGGATACCTTTTGTTTCGGATGATACAATGAGCACTTGATTGACTCGTCGATGCAGGGGTTCGGAACCTCGTGCCAAGCCCCGGGTAGTGGCCCGCTCCTAGTCAAGCATTGCAATCGGGGTTTGGGACGAGGCACGACAACATCGGTCATCCCTTCTCGTTGCGAATGACGTCGACAGCAAGCAGTGAATCTGTTTTGTATCAACCCCGACCAAGATGTCATGCGCCTCTTTATAATATCTCGGCATCCCCTCGTTTGGAATGGATACATCTTTGAATCTCTCTTTCTCTCTTCCAATCGCACGTGGAGTGGAGTTACGGAAAAGGAGCACCTAACTGATGTTGACCAAGTCCCAAGTTGAAGCAAGTATACGCAGCGCTTCAAGAAAAGGGGCCAGCGACTCGACAAAAATGGCAAAGAGGTTCCGCTTCATCATCTTCATTCCCTTCGTCACCTCCGCGCTCGCCTTCACGCTTCACCTCCTCCTACTCTTCTCCGGAGCGGACGTCACGACGCAACCGTCAGGGTATTTCCTCCTTTCCGTAAGTCCATTTCTGTCCCATGGATAAACGATTGAAGCGGATCCTGCAACACGCGTATGGCATGGAACCCGCACGTTCGTAAAACGATACTGGTCGCCGTAACTGATCATATACCACGCCTGTAGATAGACACCTCCCACGTATTCGAACGAATCATCGTAGTCAAGAACACCAACAACAACACGCAGGCAGTAGGACAAACCAACGGAACCAACCCTGGAATTGGTGGTGGAGGAGGAGAAAACAACGGCGGCGGGACTTCTACTGGCACTGCTACTGGTACGCCTGCTGGTATTCCTATTGTCATCCCTACTGCCACTCCTACTACTGGCCTTCCTACCGGCCTTCCTACTACCAGTCTTCCTACTACTGGCACTACTACTGACACTCCCACTGGCACTCGTACCGCCGCCCCCACTTCTACCTCCACAGGCGGTCTCCTAGGTGATCTCGGAAATCTTATACCAGATGCCCTCAAACCGGACAACATATTTCCAGATATCTTCAATGGGTCAGGTTCCGGTTTAGGTTCTGGATTAGGATCTGGTTTAGGGTCCGATTCAGGGTCCGGTTCAGGTTCGGGTAGTGATTCAGGTAGTGACACCAACAGCGGCGGCGGCGGCCTCTTCGACGGTATCCCCAATCTCCTACCGAACCTAAAGGAATCAGCGACCGCAGGCGATATCGCCAGAGAGACGGCCGAAGATGCCCGCACAGGCGTCCGAAGGTTCTTCGGCCGCATACGGAACGGGGTGGACCAGTTCTGGAACGGCCTCGTGCGCAACTTCGAGAACCGATTCGTCGACAGCGTGCAGAAGCTGGCGCCGGGGATCAACCGGTTCATCAGCGGCCTCATCGGCGGCCTGACCAGGGAGGTCAACGACCAGATCCAGGAGTTCATCGTGGAAGGCGTCCAGAAGGGCCGGGAAGTCGCGGGCATCAAGGACCGGTACGATATCTTTTATTCGAATATCTGCTCGGGCAACTTGAGGGACAAGAACGATCCCAACTCGGTCCAATACACAAACTGTGGAAGCATCAAGGATTTGACTCGACGTAAGTCTGTACTTACCTCAATTGGCCTCTTGCTATTGCATTTGAAACAAGAAAAGAAAAGAAAAAGAAAATAGGAAAAGGGGATCCATACTAATGACCGTTACCTTTGGGCAGCCAGCAACGAAGCCCCCGCCAACAGAACCACCTTCTTCGTCGTCGGAACGACAAACATCACCTTCCCCTTCCTCGAGCCCGGCGCCGTGGACCTCGGCAGCGCGACCGTGGCCCTGGACTTCATGTCGACGGTGAACCTGGCGTCGCTGTACATCAGCCTGGTGACATCGATCCTCAACTTCGTGCTGGCGCCCGTCGTCTTCTTCCGGCCCGACAGCGAGAAGCTCGTCTTGGCCAACATCCTCTTCGCCTCCCTAACGCCCGGCTCGCTGCTCATCGGCGCCGTCGCCAGCACGCTCATCATGGCCGTGCTGCGGGACCTGGCCAAGGACGTCGGGCGCGCGCTCTCGGTGCAGGCCGGGCTGGGCGCCGCCGCGCTCGTGATGCTCTGGCTCTCGTGGGTGCTGAGCCTCGCGACGGCGGCGTTCTGGGACCTGTACTGGTTCGTGTACCTGCGGAAGGAGGTCTGGGTCAAGATGAAGAAGCCCGCGGACGAGGTCGGGAGCTGGAAGGGGACGTTTCGGGGGGCGCGGAGGCGGATGAAGGTCCGGGAGGAGGAAGAGGAGCTGATGGACGAGGAAAAGCGGATGACGGCTGTGGCGAGGAGGGGTTCGGCGGATGAGGGGGCCTGGGGAGTTGGAGGAAGAAGTCGTTTGCGGAAATCGCGGATGCGCGACGGAGGACGAAGAGCCAGAAGAAGGAGAATGCTACGGAGGAGGAAGAGACGAGTTCAACAAGAAGGTTGAATGTCAGGGGAAGTACTGAAGAGGAGAGGACTAAGGGGGGGTGATGGTATCTCTTCGATTGGCAACTACCGTCTCTCCCCGATAAGGCTGGGACGGTCGAGGTCATCAGTGAGAAGTCCAGATTCTTCTATTCACCGAGGCCGGACTCTTGCCTAGGATAAAATCTATGTTTTGCCTTGGTCATTACAGAGAAGGAGATATTGGTACTCCGTATGACCATTGTCATAGTTAATATTTAAAGGAGTAATTTGGAACAGTTGTCTGTGTTCATTAGAGTTTCGTGTATCGAGATTTTACACAACATAAAATATTAACTTTATTTATCTATTTCTTTGAACGTATTCCGAGTATCTTTCCTACTCAATTCCAGGTGTAAGTTAGTTAGCGAATAAGAGAATAATCTTTCGTTAGGCTATTAAGTGATTTCTAGCTGTTGCCACTAAGATGCCGTTTTCCTTTGAGCGTGCGCTTGGCATATGATTTGAGCCGTTCGTGGAGACCTGCCAGCCTTTGCCGACACCAGTGCCAAGATGATCTGCTTGCTCGTTGATCTTGTTGGCGTTTCAAAGTCCCAGGGCTGCCCCCCTGACAATTTTGTGTTTCAATTGAGCCACTCCACTTTTTACGCACCGAACGAATACGAAAATACGTATTCGGGTCCTAAGGATGCTAAAGTATCATCTTCAGTCTCGCCTAACGGCTTGGTTGACTCAGGCCCCAGCTTTCCCAGCTCGGGTTCCTGCAAGCCTGGCTTTTCTACCGGATGAAGACGGCGCTAGGTTGAGATGCAATATCGGAGACTGTGCTGATCCAATAGAGCTCACTTTGTCGAATATCCTCACGGCTGACGGCTGTGAAGGTTCAGCCTGAAAAGCCTGATCGTGAGCAATGTGTGCTGAGGATTAACTTCAGCCGCATGGCGATTTTGGCATGTGAAAGTTCCACGCTACAAAGATCAGCGCAAACTTCCGCCGTCCGATGATCTGATTAACGCAACCCGGCGGTTCCACATTACTGCCGGCATTCGGCAGCCCAGGGGATACCGCTCCCCCGGCATAGTCAGTCGGCACCACGATCGTGCCGTATCCCCGGGGGATGATGATATCGCGAAATGTGACAAGGCGTTTCGTTCCCAGTAGTTCTTCCAGCGCGGCCAGCGGGATCTCGAGTCTCAGTAACCCCACCTCGGATGTCCATGAGGTCTATGATTTCTTACGTTGACTGAGGCGTTTGGGCTGGTTTTGAACCGCTCCTTTATAGTGAGTTCCCGGGCTAGACACGTTCTCGGAGGCACCAGCGGGACTCTGGATCTCTGCGCGCAATTGACTGAGGACTTTGGAAAAAAGTGGCAGTCTCGTCCCCGTAGATGCGCAATTCCTTTCCCGATGATAATGCCATCAGCGATGCAAGGGGATCCGACATGGGGACCCGCAATTGCGATTGATGAGTCCGCAATTGGCTGCACGCGGTTGTAAGTCAACGGAAAGGTCAAGGACGCGCACAACAGCGTGTATGTGGAGTGGACTAAGACCATGGCGAGAAGTGCGGAAAATAGAATCGAAGCTGGTATGTCTGCGATGGCGCCTCGTAGCAGCTAACTGGCACGACAATGAACGTGCTGCGCCACCGAGGCGGCCATGAACGCCTCGCACTTGTGCACGCCAGCATGCAGCGTACTCTCGTGCGACTTGGGAAGTGGAAAAAGGTAAGGAAGGCATAACATCAAGGGATTACATTACGCCTTGAAGTCCTTAATTGAATTGCGGCCACCGCCATCTAGTGACTTCGGAGTTAAGAATCGACATTGGACACATCCGATTGGTGGAAACTGTCTTGGTCAGGCTAACCCCGGCTATTGGGCCCGCATCGTACGGAGCATGTGCACGGAGTAAAGCCGCCGAGATACTGCATTGGTAAGGGGACATTGCATACCCACCCACAGCTCGACATCCGTGACGGTAATTCCTCCGCCTCGAGAAGTACATAAAGTGAGCACAATCTGCTGTAGGTGGTGTCTGCGTATTGTGAGCCCCGTCACCACACCCCCCGACTTTGGCTATCTCGTCGAATTCACGCCTGACAAACATGTTGTCCCTCAGGTCCCTCGTACTCGCCATGAGCGCTTCGGCGTGTGCGGAAAGCTACCGGTTCCTCGGCCGCGTCAACCCTGCCACGCGGGAGTTGACATGGCCCGCGAGTGGCATTGCCGTCTCTTTCACGGGGACGTCTGCCAGCATCCCCATCACCTCGCAGCGGGGCGACAACTCCATCGAGATGGTGGTGGACAGCGGCGAGCCAGTCGCCATCAACCGCGTATCCGGGTCTAGTATCAACACCCCCAAGCTGAGCCAGGGCAAGCACACCGTCGAGATCCGGAAGAAGTCCGAAGCCAACTTCGGCAGTCTCTTTCTGGGCGAGCCGACCACGGATGGCACTCTGACGCCCCTCCCCGCCGCCCCCACGCGCCGCATCGAGCTGATCGGCGACTCCATCACCGTCGGCTACGGGCTCGAGGGCGTGTTCCCCTGCACCAACACCGCGGACAAGGAGGGCGCCACCAAGACGTACGGGGCCCTGACCGCCTGGAACCTCTCGGCCGACTACTCCCTCGTGGCCTGGTCCGGCAAGGGCCTGACCCGCAACTACGTCTCGCCCACGCCCGACACCTCGCCGCTGATGCCCGAGCTCTGGACCCGGTACGGCGCCAACGACGCCACCGGCAGCTACGACTTCAAGGCCCCCGTGGACATCGTCGTCGTCAACCTCGGCACCAACGACTTCTCCTACCAGGACGGCGTGCGGCCGCAGCTCGACGCCGCCGCCTACTCGGCCGCCATGGTCAAGTTCGCGACGGCCGTCCACGCCAAGTATCCCAAGGCCGCCATGTTCATCACCAGCTCGCCGTCGATCGGGGACGACTCGGCGGAGAAGGCCAAGACGAAACAGACCAAGGCCCTCCAGGATGCTATTGCCAAGCTCAGCTTCAAAGCGCACTTTGTCGACTTCGTGGCGCAGGACACGTCCAACAACAACATTGGCTGCGATTACCACCCCTCAGCCAAGACGCACCAGCAGATGGCGGTGGTCCTCACCGACGCTATCAAGAAGGCACTGGGCGAATGAAAGAGGTGATGTCACACCGGTTTGCTAATAGTGGTCGATCTTCAAACATAGGCATAGAACTCGACTTGGATAGTGTAACATAAAAAAGAAAATTCGATGTTAGACTACTCTAACTACGATTCTCCGAAACCTCGTGTCGTCGGTTGTACGTGATCCCTGACCACGTAGTGTATGTACATAGGTCATCAGGGTTAGTATCGCTCCTGATACACGGGGCAGGAAGAAGACTCCGGTCAACTCGGTTTCTTTCGTAATTAAGAAGTCCACGCCGCACCTGCCAAGTTAGACCTCCTCCCACATCTGGTAATCGCGCGGCGACGGCATCCAATCAATGTACAAAGTAATAACAAAGATAAACTATGATTTAAACAATACATTTAGAGGGGGTTACTTAGCCTCCCCTAATTATAGACCGTCCTTTGCGACGTATCCTCCCGCATTAACGACTCACCCACATGAGTTAAGAAAAAAGGACAGGTGAAACATCGTGTTCCGGAGACACGTTGTATATGAGGCACCGGAGTTGGAACTTTCCCGCTCCCGATGCAGGCCTTGGGAGAGAGAGGAAGACCCAGCTGAGTCAGCAAATTCACATCACCGTTCTTTACGTGGTCCACCCTCTGCAAGACCCCGCGGCTTGGCATACCGTCAGCTCAGCTAAGACGTGCTTTCTGTTCAAATTCATTTTCTCTTTTGTCGGCCCATAGCAGGCTAGCTCAGCAGAAACAGAAGACTTTCGAATAGAACAACTAACTCAGTTTTACTTGCCATCTGGCTTCTGGCTGTCACCTCCCAGCAACAATGGTCCTACACTTGTCATGCTTCTAGAAGCCTCTTCAAGATGGATGATGCTGATATCCCAACGAGCCTCCTTTGCGACCGATGCCAAAAGTGGGATGATATAGATATCCACGCACCACTCGGACCGCCCACGAAAGGGCCCTTGGATTATTCCATGCCTGCAGAACAGGTCTCGAACAACCAAAGTTCTTGTATGATTTGCCAAGCAGTGTGGACTGCCCTTGAAGCTCGATACCATCACGAGGAAAACCCCCGGACCTCCATAGTGGCGTGTTCCTTCGAATCCGGGGGCCCTATTATTTCAGGAACAGCAGGTCGGGTAGTCCCTTCGCTTCACACCTGAAACCGCTAAAGGATGAAAACCCTGTCATTCCTTTATTTCTCAATGTCGACGTCACCAGAGACGAAATCACCAAGATCGGGAAGTCTGAGTTGCGTATCACTCCCCAGTTCAAGTTCCACTACGCTCGACAAAAGAAATCTCAGCTACGCCGTGTGGAGAACTGGGATGTGAACTATTTCGATGTTGTACTTCTTCGACGCTGGATCGGCCGCTGCGACAACGTTCATAGACGGTGCAATGAAAACCAGACCACAGAAGGTATGGAAAGGGATCCTACACCAAAAGACCCATTCTGCTCTCCCACCGCTGATGAGACCAAACTAGAAATATATCTACCTGATGGATTTCGAGTCATTGACGTTGTAAACCTCAGCATTCATCAACCGGCTGGAGCAGTCCGTTTCGTAGCACTTAGCTACATGTGGAAAGGCGGTGGCAAAGAAGAATTTCAACTCCTGAAAACGCTGGTCGACACGCTAAAGGTCCCAGGCAGCCTTGCCAGCGTTCCGCTGCCAGGCATTCTTACCGACGCCATGGCGCTGTGCAAGGACCTGAATGAAAGCTATCTCTGGGTTGATCGACTGTGCATAATCCAGGACGACCCAGCTTCGAAGATGCGCCAAATCCAGGCTATGGATGCTATATACCGGTCCGCGACATTTACTATTGCAGCAGCACTCAACGAGAACGACGGGGTGGGACTTCCTGGGTACAAAAACGTACCCAGATACCCGACTTCCTCCACCGCGAGGCCAGTCCACGAGGCCGCTGTAACCGACAGGGGGTTTTATCCGAATTCGTCGGATCGCATCGTATCCTCGTCCCGGTGGAATACACGAGGTTGGACATTCCAGGAACGACTACTGTCCAGGCGAACTATCTTCGTAACCGAACACGAAGTCCGCTTCGAGTGTCCAGAGACAAGAGGCTCCGAGCCGGAGACGTGGAGTTTAGAAGACATGGAGTTACTGCCTCATGTGAACCTCCGAATATTGCTTCGATGTAAGCCGGACGAAGTTGACGATCTGCTGCGGCGCAAGAAAGAGGAGGAAGCAGTCGAATGGGCCCACGGTTACGTCAGTACTCAGGTCATGAGCGCAGCAGTAGACTGGACCCGACGAGAACCGCCGACCCTGGTGAACTACTGCCGCTGGGTCGAAGAGTACACCAGACGCCAGCTCACGTTCCCCTCCGACACACTCCACGCCTTTGCGGGCGCCGCCAAGATCATGTCCGGCGCTCTAGTTTCGCGCATGCTGTTTGGTCTCCCAGAGAGGTGCCTGCCGCAGGCGCTCATGTGGGAATACGGCGCAGAAGCCCGTGACGGCCACCGGTCTCCCCCCATCCAGTTGGACGGGCTGTCGGTCCCTAGCTGGAGCTGGGCGCATCGGATGGGGCCCGCGCAGTACCGCTGGATGGACTCACAGGGCGAGACGTACCGCATGGACGACTATCGATAGACGGCCAGCCTAGTGGTGGGTTTCTACTACCATGCCCCGGAAGGAAGCGAAGGGGGGCCATGGGCTGCGCAAGCTCGACGTCGAAGAAAGATGGATCGAGCAGCCGGTTTCCTTGGCGGATCTGAAAGGGGTGGCGGACTTGCCAGCTCTGGAGGGCGTGGCAAACTACAAAGATTCCATCAGGAATGAAGCATGGGTACACTGTCCCCAGAGTCCCTGGGAGGCCACGGCCCGTCGAGACCTAGATGCCGACGCCTGTAGCGTCGCCGCCGCGCTCCCCGGCTGCTTGGTCTTCAACACGACAGTCGCCTCGGCGGATCAGGGATTCGACTTGGCGAGCGAGAGCCGGAACCATGCGGCGGTGCGCGATGGCGAGGGTGGGATCCTCGGGTACTTGGCGGCCATGGACCCCTGGCGGGATAGGACGAGGGCACAACGCATGGCGGAGAGCGAGGGGAGGGTTCTCGACCTCGTCGTCATCTGCGCATCGGTGGAGAAATACACCTCCAGGAAGTCCTGGATCTATGCCAGCACCCCGGACCACGACATGTGGTGGCTCCGCGTGATGCTGGGGGAGCGAATCTCCGCCCATCCCTATGTCGTGCGCAAGGTCGGAGTTGGCGAGGTTCGTATGAACAAGTGGAAAGATTGTAACCCTCGGTGGGAGACGGTAGTGTTGTGCTAGAACTTACTCGCCTTTTTCATTCGAAGTTTGTGGGCAGTCAAGATAGACTTAACAAAAGAATGTGCTAGCCTCTCGCATCAAATTAGAGACAAACTCAAATATCGTCCAGTCTACACCAAATATCACGAATGTGTAGACACGAAAACTTGCTAAAACTCCATCTATCTACAAGAGTTTGGTCCCCCCCCATAATAGAAGCGACTCATCGTTCAGGTTTGCAACTGGGTGGCGATATGTGGTGCAGCTTGATCATGCTTTCAGCGACGTGGCCAGCTATGGCGCCGGGCGCACCTTCAACCCACGCTGGAGGAGAGACGTTGTACTTGTGCTGCAGCTTGGAGCGTGCGCGAGACAGAAATATGTCGCATGGAAAAGAGCGTCAGATGATACATAACTTGCTATTCCAAGAAAAGAAAAGCAGGAAAGAAGAAGGGGCCGATTTGCTAATAGATTCACAAAAGAAATATCTACCGTAGCGCGCTAATCGCATCAAGGGGCTGACCCCCTGTCTCCATCTTCCTGACTAGCATGAACGTTGGATCCGTCTTGTTTGTTATATCCCTTTTAATTGTAATAAGGGGTCTGTCTGTGGATTGCCGTTCAGTCCGTCTTCCCATGAACGAACAAAAGCTTGCGACTCTTTGTCAAATGATCTCAAAGACCTCAGGATCGCCGCCCTTCGTCGCCTCCCCATGCATGAAACCGAAGCAATAGCACTCGCCTACCAACATAAACCTCCCGTCCTTCGGTCGGAGGACCACCGGTATGCAAGCCCCTGTCAAGACGCACACAATGTCGCCTGGTTGCACTCCATGCGTCGCCAATCCCATGTATCCATCCTCGGTCCAGAACAGATCGTTCGATTTCATCATATCACCACACAACAGCATTAATCCAACATTGTTGAATATCGAGTTTCTCGACTCGAATTCTTCTTTCATCTCGAACAAATCACCAGAGGCTCCCCAGAACTCCTCCTGGCTGGGCAATGGGAAGTCGCAGGCCTCTTGGTCTGCAGCACTTCTCTTCTCGTTGAAACCGCCTAGGACTACACAGAATTGTTCAAAATGCTCGCGGAGTTGGGCCGCGTGCAGTTCATCGCGGGTGAGGTTGTGCGGCGCAGTGTATCGGCTGGTGTCGAGAACCACAGTGCGGAAAATTATCTCCAGGACTGGTAGACCACTTGGTAGCTGGTTTATCCGTGAGAAATCTGACAAAGATTTCATGACATCAGAATAAAAACTCTGTAGCGTTTCGAACAGCGGTTTCCCGAGCAGCTTTGTCTCAACCAGATGGATTCGGGCGGTGGCGCGCCAGCCTTTCACGCTGAGCATATGACCAGAGTTGGACGTAGGCATCATGAGCGTGTTTTGGCCTGCCGCAGAGCAGAGCCCTCGGAGGTTCTTCAGAAGCGAAAACGGTTCAGCGTATTTGGTAATGGCTAGATCAGGCACCCAGGTAGGTAAATCCGGCGTTTTGCGGTCATCCAGCCCACAGCTCAAGAAGCACACATCGAGGCTGTTTGTGCGCGTGATCTCTGCTGTGGCGAAGCAGGTATATGTCTCTGCCGTCGTCAGATCGTAGTCTGGCTCGATCATATTTTGAGAGTCCACAAGACCCAAGAGGCCATAGACTCGATCCCGTGGATCTGTCGCTGTGGAGCCGCTTGTCAGATCCACGACATCCGCGAGCGACATCGAGAGTCCCGAGGTCACCTTTGTCCCGTACAACAACGAAAGCTTTGTAACGGCAGGCGGGATTATCGCGTGGAGTAAGATTGCCTGCAACTTGATTCCGTACTCTTCCGATTGGGTCAACGGGGAGAGTTCGGCCTTTGCTATAATCTTCATCACATTCGGTATGGCCAGGATCGCCGACAAATCGATGGAAGTCTCCCCCAGTAGCACCGCGCCTTCTTGGACAACATTATCTCCTGGATTATCCAAACGCGCCCCCAATACGGACAGTCCCAGAGCGAACACAGCTCAGTCCATCTTTCTTTATCAAACGGTGGGCTTATGGCTGGCGGAAATGCGTCAAGTCTAAGCCCAGTAAACCGAAATAACGAGTCATCCCCGCACAGAGAGAAGGGTCGTTGATCGCTATTGAGAGATTCAACTGCAGGATTCCCCTGTGCAGAGATGGTGGCCCTGATCCAACTTTCAAGGTAGTTGACCAAATTCTCACCATCAAAACAGTTCATTTTTCGATCCATCAGCCACACGAGAACTTCTTCTGCGTAGGAGAATATTCTACCCATCAACGGGATCTGGTGCCTTTTCTCGTCAAGATTGTTTTGGTCGATGCAGAGGGCATCTACCCACAGATATCGGACTGTGGCATCTCCCCGGAACTGCACCAGTGCCCGGTACAGGTTGTTTGTGATCTCTATAAGGGATTTGTTCAAGAAAATATCCTTGGTTCCTTCAAGGGCATTCCACTGATAGGACAAGGCCTTGTAAGGTGGCCTATCATCCCCTTCGAGTTGAAAGGTCTCCGTCCGGCACACCATAACCCTGTCAAATTCAGGGTCGAACGGATCAATTGTAACGAGGCGGGTCTGGCGGCTGGCATCCCCGAGCGCCCGATGAATGCGATTGGTCGCTGACATTATTCCGCGTTTGCTTTGAAGGCTACAGAAAGTATGCGGCGCGGTGAGAGCGGGGGAAGGTCTTGAGATAAAGATGACAGTGCATCCCTCACGTGCCATAATGCGTTACATACACATGCAACATGGGGGCCAAAAGTCGACCAATCCCATGGATTTGATCAAGGAAGGTCTAGGAGGTCTACGTGCCGGGGTTCTATTGGATTTTATTATGCACCTCGTATTCCGTTATCGACCAGTGGAAACCTGCCAACAACCAGCTCACACTCCATGTATTTGTTTCTGGCAAAGCACGACCAGCTGGCGCCAATGCAATGACGTCGCATGCCTCGTTCACATGTCTCACTATCTCGTACTGTTCGGATTCGCCGGTCTAGTATGTTGATCTCCAGTCGTCCCAAGCCCTGGTGAACCTGTTGCCTTAAGGCTGGATTCAGATCAATGTCGTTGTAGCCGGTATCAGTTCGCCAGTCAGTAGTTGGGGTCCCTCATTCTTTACTCAACACTTAACAGCCATATCCCAATTTCGATTCTCTATTCATGTGCGGATTTTATTTTTCTTTTTTCTTTTCTCCCCCCAAACCCCTTTTTTTTTTTTTTTCTTTTTCAATTTTCCTATATAGCAAAGGCCAAAAGTAAAAAAGAAGAAGATAGATATTATACGCAATACCTTTAACGAACAAATGACAGTGGGCACTCGTATAGCAGATCCCATAAGGTCGTTCTACTAATGGTCGTTGCTATTAAACTATTGAGGGGAGATGTGAAGAAGACGAACGATGATGCCGAAAGGGGTATTACAGAAATATTACTTATTATTTCTTATCAATACAGGGATATCAAACTATAATACCTAATAGATATAACCAACGCTAGCATTTACTCATTTTCGTACGTGGAGGTTGTCCCGCCTCGGTAATAGGAACCCCCATCCATCCATCCCAGCAGCCGCCTTCTTCAAATAGGGTAAATTTCCCCTTCTTTTTCTGTTTCTTCTTTTTGCGTTTTCTCATCTTTTCGTTGCCCGACGTTTGATCACCGCCTCGTCCCCAAACTATCCTTCAAATCCGACACCTTGCCCTGCAACATGGGCAGCGTCGAACTCTTCCAGATCGCGACGCCGCTGCGCTTGCACTGGATCATGGTCATGATGAGGAAGGAAAAGGCCAGGACCTCGAGCCCGATGGGCAGGATCATCCACGGCCACCGCACCGCCACGTACGTCTCCTCGTACCACGTGACGCCGACGACCTGGTTCGCGGCGCGGGCCGCCGCGTCCTCGGCGCCCGTCGGGTCCAGTTCCAGGTTCGACCGCAGCACCTTGGTCATGGCCGCCGCCACGGCCGCGATCGTCTCGTTCTCGCCGCCCGGCTTGGGCACGCCGCCGCCGCGCCCGTCGTCGCCCAGGTCGTAGAGGGCGCGGACGTTGTCGCTGCTTGCTTGCTCCCGGCCGGTGCTGCCGGTCACGTTGCCGGTCCAGAATCCCTATGCGCACCAGCGGGGTTAGTATGTTGCGGAGGTGAGAGAGAGAGGTGGGCATTTCATGCGCTTACCCAAAAGTGGGAATTCAGTGCGGCCGCGGCGGTACCGGACATCGTGTAGTTGGTCTCCGTCTTTCTGTTGCCCGACGGCGGGATGGTGATGGTGATGTTCTCCATTGCCGCAGGCCTGTGGTCCAAGGTGTGGGACTCCACGAGCGTCTCGTTGAAGACGCCGTTCTTCACCTCGGCGGTGTACTCGTTCACGCAGCTAAATCGCAAGAGATTCGCGTTAGCTCGGTTTCTCCACATTTGGAGAAGAGAAAGAGAGAGAGAGATGGAAGAAGAAACAAAAGTTCCCTAGTCTGATTCTTGGGTTCTTGGGGGGTGGATATGATCAAACATACTAGTACATAACACACTCGTTGGCGATGATGCCGTAAAGGGTTTGGGAAGACATGTCGTGCATTCCGCGCATGGTGGACACCGACGTGAGAGTGGGCTGCGTCTCGTTGAAGTTGACCGCCGGCTCGTCGCTCGTCGAGTTCATGTACAGCGAGCCGCGGTTGATGGTGTCGAACGACAGGCCGTTGGGCAGGGCGTAGACGCACATGTCCTGGAAGCAGCTCGTCTTCTCCATCAGGGCCGTCGTGTTGGCGCACTTGGAGCACACGGCCAGCGAGTGGTACGTCCCCGGCCACGTGCAGTTGCCCGTCGCGCAGTGCGGCTTCATGGCGAAGTCCTTGGACGGGTGCGGGCTCGTGTTGTAGATGCCGCTGTTGATGGCCGCCTTCATGTCGAGCGTGGGCGTGCGCAGCGCCATGATGGCGCCGGGGGAGTAGTTGTCGTACACCCGTGAGATGGGGATGGTGGCGTTGCGGTCCGGCGACGGGACCATCTTGGTCGGGTAGGTGATGACCTGCTGGACGAAGGGGTCCATGCACAGGGCCGCGATCATGACGAAGGCGCCCAGCTTGGCCAGGTGCACCTGCTTGTTGTACAGGAGCAGCTTGAGGCTGCCCCAGGACCCGCGGCTCGCCTCGTCGAACTTCTGGATGTCCTCGAGCGAGCCCTTGGACCGGAACCAGATCCATTTCAGCTGGCTGATGCCCTCGGCCACGGGGATGACGAGGGCGGCCTTGGCGATGGTCGACATGAAGGCGATGAAGGAGTTTAGGGTGATCTTCATCGGCCACGTGCGGAGCGGCCGTTGGTCCATCAGGGCCAGGGTGACCAAGATGGCGGCGAGGGCTATGGAGCTGATGCCGCAGGCGATGATCTCAAACATCCACCAGCCGCTCTCCTCGGCCGTCTTGGCGGGCCGCGGCGGCAGGCTGTCCGGCTCTTCGGGTTCCCGGTCGCGGCCTGCACGACCTTCGCCCTTCATCTCGTCCAGCTCGACGTAGTTATGGCCCATCCCTTTTGTTGGCGGGGGCGCCGTAGGGGCTGAAGGGCGTCCCGGGGCTGTCCATGGGCGAGCGGCCGTTGGGCTGCGTATTTCGTCTGTCAGCTCAGTACGGTTCAGGTTCAATTGGGTTCTGGTTTTCTGCGCCGACGACGCGCCGAGTTTTCGAAGAGGGGAAAAAATACAACAGCCAAGCAATAAACCTTCTTTTCGGCAATGGTGGATGGGATGGGATTACTCACGTCTGAGGGGGGAACGTTAACATGCATCATGAACTCCTCTCTCGCTCGCTTCGTGTTCGCAAACACGGGGACACAGCGGGCGGGCGGTGGGGGATTATGGAAGCTGTAATATGAGGCTCGCTCTGCCTGAGGTCGGCCGAGTTTTTAGCCAGTCCAGTTGCCAGTGGACCGTGGGGCGGCAAGCGGGCGGCCTCGAAATTGCGATCATCGAACCCCGGTGATACTGTACAGCATTAGGTCATCCTGCGCTTTTATGAATGGCGGATTCCAAACTTGTGGGCTCCGAATGAACCACGGTGTCTCGCGGATGGAGTCCCAATCACAACGACATCTCTCTGCTGCTCATTCGATTCGAACACTGGCGGTCTCGAGGCGGTGAAGGCCATGTTGTTGTGATGGATGCAAAGACACGTCGATTTCTCGACTGAGGACTCGATGAGAGAGGGTCCGGCCGCGCAAGCGAGAACGGAGACTGAGAGGGAACCAAAAGCGTAGGAAAAAAAGTCGACTGGAGAGAGGCGCTCGCCCAAAGCGCCAAAAGTTCGGCACGCAGGCTGTCAAAAAGCTTTGTCGCCCCCGTCGCGTGTCATGACAAGGGAGGTTCCGTTCTTCTGGAAGGGGTTGACAGCGGGTTCCTGTCCACTTTCTTCGGCACTAGTGTTGCAAGCCGCTGAAGACTCCACGACGCCATCCCCAAAATCCAACGCCACCCCACATCATGGCTTTATTAGCAGCAAAGATAGGGCCGCCCGGGATCCGGCAATCGTCGACCGCGAGAGGCGGCTGCACGCGTTGGTCGGCAATTCCGAAGCGCGCTTGGCTTGGCCTTAGTCATCAGCCAACGACGACAACCGTTCGAAACCCTCGGTCGGACATTTCAGGACCTGAGAGGATCGAGATTTTGGTTGTGGCCAAAGAGACGAAACATGATACACGGAGTCGTGGGTGGGCAACGATACAGAAAAGGGACGGTCGGGTGCTTCTACATGTCGACACGTCAACATCAGACTCGGCTATTGAAATCATTGACCAATGGGAGCTCCTTCGGGGCATAAGGTCAACATCATTGGATGACCGAGCTGCTCTAAAGTTCAACTTCTCCTCGGGCTTGATGTACGAATTAGCCTTATGTTATTCCTGCCCGACAGTTAGGCTGCAGGAGAAGATTGGAGCAGTGAACACCATCACCAAGCTATTTATAGATTAGTGCAGTCTTCCTGGTAGGCGCACTACGTTGCCGATCGTCGTTCTCCATCAATGGCTGCACATCACCTCGATTCTGCCACCGCATTGTCACATTGTGGTGGGATAATTCGGCGTATGCTCACTGCCCCGGATGCACTGTCTACTGCCAAGGCCTTCATGCCAATGACAATGACAAGCATCGGCGCGCCTGCCATGGCGCGCAGAAACGTAGAATTGTTTACAAGATCCGGTTCCCATTCGATCGCGAATCGGCGAGGTCAAATCATGAGATCAAGAAGCTCAGGGCGCTCTTTGCCGCGGGCAGAGAAGATCCTGGTCTGGCAGCCAGTCTGCTCGGAGTGCAACGGTTTTTGGGAGACGGGTGAACGGAAGTCTAGGGCGGAAATTTGAGTTGCATCATCGCTGAATCGACAGTGAGTGACGCTCATGTAGCACGTGATAAGTAAAGCATGAAAAGATATAATTAAGATATACTTTTAACCCATGGAATTACTCACTGGTAACTACGGGGTTCTGGTAGCGGGAAGAACAGAAGTTGCAAGTCGTGACACACGGGAATCACTAACGTGAAGGATACACTCAGGTGCTGAAACAGACTATGGAAGGAAACATTATTAGCATTTAAGTATAACTACAACTTAAAAGATATCAAACCTCCCAGCCAAATTTAAAGACAAACAAACATTTCTTGGGCCAACTTTACCAAGTGATGGGAGCATCAAGAGAGGGCACGAAGAACAACAAGAAAAGAGAGAAGACCCCAGAAAAGCATCTCCGTTTGGCGACCAGTTCTTTTGCATGATACGTCCCACTAGGGACAACAGTCAGCACTTGCATCAGGTCCCGCTGCTCCCAGCTCGTCCGTGGATATTCACGGACGCCCAGGCCAAACCACGAGGAGGTGGTAGCGGATCTTGGCCCACTACGATGAACAAGCTACGGTCACCGAGCCACGATCATCAAGCCGATCACCAAGCAAAGATCAAGCAACGAAGATCACCAAGCCAGGACGGGACAGATCGAATACTTGGTCACTTCGAACATCTGGGATGTATTGGACGGCTGAAATACCTGGACGAGGCAGACGAGGCGGACGAGGCGGACGATGTGGGAGATGCTGGACTTGGGATGTAGGTCGTGGGACACTTCATGCACGTAGATCGAATGGACTGATAAATGCAACGAAAGAAATATATATATATATATATAAAGGTCGTAGCTGAGGGAGGCTCCTTTCTATAGTCATGGAGAATTTGAGCTTCAGTGCAAGATACATGTGATCGGAAATACAGCCTTCCTACTTCTGGTGTAAGATTTGGGGCGTGACTTGGTCGTACCAAGGGATATTTGAACATCACTTAACCCCCCATCCATTCCACATTTGTGGCTGTTTCTAGAGGGGCTGTTTAGCACGGATCAACCAACTGTACAAAGAAGCTTCTTCTAGTGGATGCAACAAGGCAGGGTGGGCAGGATGGGCCTCAACGATGTTGTGACCTTCAAGTCCAAGTCCAAGTCCAGGTCCAGTTCCAGAGATCGAGTCCACATCCTTGGGGTCTTTGAGAATGTGAGCCCACAATATGGGCTTTCGTCTGGGTTCATGGAACTGTGATCCATTTTAGCTAATCGTGTTGATTTGAGAGAGATGTGAGAAGTCTGGGTAAGGGTTAGGGTTAGGAGTTGCTCTGATATACCATTTCGATCTACTTCCGCGGAATGCGAGTCCAGGCAGGCTTGTTATGTAGTACTCGGAGCAAGTGCCCTACATGTATTCCCGCTGCCAGTCAAGGGTAGTCGACAAGAGACTATCATCACCCTGCCCTGGACAAGCTGGCATATTTTGCTTTAACACCTCGACACAAGCGTTGATAGTGGAAAGGCGTGCGGATTACGCGAAAGCGTTTAGTATACTGCCTCTTGATAAAGACGTTATTACGATCAATAAATAACAGAAACTCGGAGATATGTCTAGTTGTCATCAGAATTCCGATTACTCAATAATGTCGTAGCCAATAAGGGGCTGTCGCAACTCCCGGGTTTAGCCCCCTTTCCTAATCCGGTATCGCGTGGGCAGCGCCATCCACAATCATACTGGTATAAGACCACAAGGATAGTGGGCGACGCAGGGGAGCGGGGTAAATACCACCGGAATAAGAAGCAAATCTATCAAAGAATACCACCGGCGAAGGGTATATCCCTCTTCGAATGAGGGGTTTTTAGGCCTACCGCGGAAGGTACCGCAATGATGATACGCGAGCTTGTACGTGGCTAGCCAAGATTATAAATAGGCCGCTGTTCCCCATATCCTTGAAATGAATTTGGCTAGGCCATTGAAGCGTACGGCAAGTCTTCGAAATGATGAGAGCTATCAATTGGGCTGTCGTAGGCCTCTGCGCCTTGGTGACCGCCGTATCAGCCGCCCCGACAACATCAGCGGATGGGGGACCACAGAAAATCATCATCGATACCGATTTCAACACCATCGGCGATGACGGCCAAGTCCTAGCCATGGCGGCCCAGCTGCACAAGAGCAAGATGGTGGATATACTCGGCTTGACCATGGTGACAGGCAACCAGTGGCTGGCGCAGGGCGTCTCGGACGGCCTCAAGGCCGTGGAGAGGCTCGGCATCGAGCAGGACGTGGGTGTGTACGTCGGCGCCAACGAGCCCTTACTGCACACCTACGCGGCGCACCAGCAGGAGAAGAAGCGGTTCGGCAACGGGACCCTGTACGTGGGCGCGTATGGAACACCACCCCCGAGCCCGGCCACGAGGAGCAGCTCGTAGCCCCGCCCGACGGCTTCGCCACGCACACGACGCCGCGCAATCGGAGCGCCGCCCAGTTCATCATCGACACGGTGCACGCGCACCCGCACGAGGTGACCATCCTAGCCATCGCCCCCCCTGACCAACCTCGCGCTCGCCCTGCGTCTGGACCCGAGCATCGCGCCGCTGCTGCGGGGCATCGTCCACATGGGCGGGCAGCTGTACGCCGCGGGCAACGCCTACAACGGCGCGGGCGAGATCAACTGGTGGCTCGACCCGGAATCGGCGCGCGTCGTGCTGCGCGCCCCCGTCCCGAACAAGACGCTCTATCCCTTGGACTTGACCAACACGGTGCCCATAACCAACACTACCTACGACCGCATCGGGGGCCACGAGCCCGCCACCGCGTTTACGACCTTGTTCCGCGACTCTAAACGCTGGCCTTACGCCTACGACGCCGTGGCGCTCGCGTGCCTGGTGGACCCAAGCCTCCGCCGCGACGTGCGCGAGCTGTACGTGGACGTTAGCTGCGAGGACGACGAGACTTACGGCAAGGGACTGGTGTGGACCGAGGATCCGTACCCAGGCACCGGACTTTCAACGGCCGCCTCGGCCGTTTTTGCCATCGACAACGACCGCTTCTTCGAGATGTATGTGGATTTGCTCACTCGGCCAATCCTCCCAACGCAAAACTAGGACGCGGGTACAGACGGGGCTTAGTTTCTGCCCTATTTGAGAAGTTATTATTACACCTCGCGTATGACGCTTCTTTCGTATATGGTAACCGCGCGGCTGCAAAAACTTGTCATCGGCTATGCTATTTAATTATAGGCATTGCTTGCGCCCCCCGTAGGCGCATACGATAGCGACATGCACCACTATATACGAAGCCTTGGCGAGCAGAATCATGACCGCTCTTGGGATATCTGATTGGTTAATCTGCCGAGGGGACGGTGGTCAGCGTGTGCTGACATCGTCTGGGGTTAGGGGCTGATGCCCAGTACCATTCAGCCACAGTCATGAATAACTACACAGCCCGCTTGGCATTTGGGACTTTCAGGAAATTGAGACAAATGCAACACAAATGGAATGATATATAAGGACTCCGTTACCCGGCCTTCAGCAACAAATTAACAACCAACATTTTCTGCATCACTACTCCTGTTTCCTGTTTACAATCAAGCCTTTCGTTCTACCCAAGCGTTTATCTTTTCTCTCCCCAAGAAGTTCATCAGATTTCCTCCAAACTCAGAAACCATGCACTACCTCACTTTGTCACTTCTCGGAGTTGCCTCTTTGGCAGCTGCCGCGCCTGCGCCAGCACCAAAGCCCGACCAATGGCAGGGCGTCATAGACCCCTGGGGCCAGTACGGGCGTACCCCCGAGAAAGTCAAACGCGCCGACATCGTCTTCCCAGACGACGACGCCAACTCCACCACCTTCCGCATCGAGGACCGCGAGTTCTCCTCCGATGAGCTCCTGCACCTCGCCAAGCGCGCCACGATCAAGGACTTCGCCGGCAAGATCCCCGGCTGCGGGTCCGCGGACGACCCCAGCAACAAGGACACGCCGAAGCCCATGTGGCAGGTGAACGAGGGCGTCAAGATCCCCAAGAACAAGGGCTGGAAGGACGACGCCTGCACCACGGGCCACGGCGCCGACCACTGCTGGACCGAGTACTACCTCGTCGAGGCGGCGGTCGAGTACTTTTCTTGGCTGCCGACGGGCTCGGCCGTCAACTGCCCGGCCGCGGCCAAGAGCACGTGCAGCGTGCAGGTCCAGAGCCTGGCGCAGAGCTGCAGCGTGACGGGCACGACGAGCTCGGAGGGCTGGGACTGGAAGATGATCGACGCGGCGGGCACGCTCAGCATCGGCCTCGGCAAGGACGGCAGCGGCGTCTCGGGCGGCGGCGACCTGTCGCTCGGCGGCGGCTACAGCAAGAACCACGTGACGACGACGAGCGACCTGACCAACGTGTGCCGGGCCGACTCGTCGGCGGTGACGTGCACGTGGGCCAACGAGGCCGGCGAGGCCAAGAACCTCTGCCACCAGGTCTGGTACGCCGACCGCGTCCTGCACGTCTTCGGCCAGGCCCAGCGCACCTGCAACAAGTGCAGCAGCGAGGGCGCCGTCCAGCAGAACACGGGCGATGGCAAGGTCTGCGTCCGGGGGCAGAAGGAGTTCGACTTCCGCCTGCCCATCAACAAGCTCGTCCACTGCGACGGCGCCTGCGGCGCCAACGACCCCGGCGTCAACCAGCCCAAGAACGGTCCCCGGGGTAAGTACATCGCCCCTAACAACTGGGACCTCCTGGTCATTGGCCAGAACTAGACGGGGGAAGGAAGGTGTGGTAAAGTTTACGGATATTTGAGTGATGGGGTTAGTTTTGGGGGCGCGGAAACTTGAAATACGACGGACTGTGCTTTCTGTTTTTATTGCGAAGTATAGGGGCTACTTACATAACGTTTCGGCTCGGTGTGCCAGCAAGTAAGAACCTCTATGCTTATATAATATAGATTTGTTTATTTATACATCCAGTGCTTTATTGAACGGGAAATTAAATGAATGATATCGGTTCCTCTTCAAGTGAAATGTGTTCCTCATTAGTGATGCTGCCATGGGCACCTAGTCTATCCCCTGTCGTCGCTCCACCTTGCACATTACATTCCCAGTCCGATGAAACCATCCCCCGCAAACCTCCCACTCCTCGACGAGCAGCTCAAAGTCGAATTCCGTCAGGATCGTCGGCAGTAGCTTATACATCTCGATCTCGCTGATATGCCGCCCGATGCAGACCCGGGGCCCTTGCCCGAACTGCAGCATGGCCCGGTCCATCTTCTTGACCTCACCAGGGTCGCGATCCAGCCACCGCTCTGGAATCCATTCCTTGGCGTCTCTGCCAAAGGCCCGCTCGTCTAGCTGCACCGCACCGGAGTTCATGATCACCTCCACGCCGCCGGGGATGGCCGTGCCGCAAAGCACTGCGCCCTCGGCGGGTACTTCCCGAGGCAGGCCGTAGCCCAGCGACGGGTGCAGCCGCATGCTCTCAAGCACGACGGCATGCAGGAACGGCAGCTTTCGGGCCTCGCTGTAGCGGATCGGTCGCGTAAGCCTTCCATCGGCTAGTGCGGAATCGATCTCCCGTCGCAGCTTCGCCAGCGCAGCCTGGTTATTGTGCAGGTGATAGAAGACGCTCGACAGCGCCGTTGCCGTGGTGTCGCTCCCGGCCCAGATGACGGCCCAGACCTCCGTCGCGACGTCAGCGACGGTCCAGTTGACCTCCTCGCCTTTCTCTCTCACGATATTGAGCAGACCGGTCAGGATATCCTCGGTCGGGTGCTCTTCCCCCTTCTGCATAGCCTCCCACCGCGCATTAGCCGACTTATTCGCCTGCTTCGTCACATCCAGCATCCCGCGGATTCCATCACGACTGCTCCGAAATAGCATCATGCCCGCGAAGTAAGGCGCCTTCAGAACCCACGGGATATACATGAGCGACGCCCCAATGTCCGGCATCACGCTCATCAAGTGGCACCAATCATTATAATCGCGCCCCTCGCGAACCATTCCGAACCCGTCCTCGCGGCCATGGAAGATCTCCCCAATGACATCGAAAGCATAACGCTCCATCCACAGGCTCATTTCCGTCACCTCCCCCGAATCCGCCAGCGTCCCCATGCGCCCGCGGAAAAGCTCGATGATCCGGTCCACCCGCGGCTCGTACCGCAGCACGTTGCCCTGCGTGTACAGCGACGCGATAATGCGCCGCCGCTCCGCGTTCTTGGCGTCGTCGCGCTCCGAGAAGCCGTCGATCCGGGCCCCCGGGATGTGCGGGGCGAAGCTCTCGTAGAAGTCGCCCTTGCGCCAGGCTTTAGTGCTGCCGTGCTTGCTGTTGGTGCCGGTGCCGAAGACGGTAGCGATGGCGTCGGGGTGGCAGACGGCTAGCAGGTTCGGGCCAATGCGCACGAAGTCGCCGTACTTGTCGTGGAGGGCGTACTGCACGTTGCGAGGCTTACTGAGGCGGACTGTTTGGAAGTACCATAGGGATGTGATGGAGGCCCAGAAGGGGCCGGGGAAGCGACTCAGAGGGTGGAAGTAGCGGTTGTAGATGGCTCGGGTGAGGATATACAGCAATAACAGAGCTAGGACCCCTCTGATTGACACAGAGGACAGCAAGTCCATTGCCCTAGCTTGTGACGACATTGCCTCGTGAAGATTGACGGTGTCCTCGCAGTAGCAACTTTTAACTCAAACACCTTCTACTGGCTTGCCAACGTGGTTGTTGGCAGGATATAGACCAGAACGCAACATCCCCCGCCTTGGATGAATAAAAACATATTTGCCTGCCTGTCCGCTTCCGATCGCATGCATAATTAGCGAGGTGGAAAATGCATCGGCCGGCCAAGACGACAGAGGCGAATAAAGATGGGGCATGTCTCTACGAAGTCCAAAACTTATACGAAGCCTGCAGACGGATTATTCTTTCGCCTATCATTCCCCGCCCTCTGTTCCTTTTCTTCTTCGTCGCCATGACCAATCAAACGGTGCGACGTCACAGCCCAGGGGTCGGCAATCAGAGCGGCAGTATCCACATCACGGCAATTGGGTTGAAAGGGGTAAAGTGAGTAGCAGAGAAAATAAATAGCTATGCTAGTGCTTACGTGAAATATGCACACAGATGTGATATAGGAGGACCCGAAAGGCGTCTGAGTAAAGGAAGGACGAGACTTTCGGACAAGCATGGCTTATCAATATCGGGCAGCGGGGTGCCGTATTTCTATTTCCTATACTCATGCTGCGACAGGCTGCCGAGGCATCTCTATGGCATGGTGCTGTCGCTCCTTTCATTCAAATTTACGAGTTGGTATCGCTTCCAGCCCAGATCACAGCCTAGACCTCGGTCGCCACGTCAGTGACTGTTCAATTCCTCTACTAGCTTTACCTATTCTGGATTCTCGTAGCGTACATTTGCGAGCGAACTAAGGCGTTATATATGGGCTCGCCCAGCCCGTCAAGCCTGAGATCAAGCGATGCACCGCTACAATGACACCGTCACCGCTAAGCTCGTTGACGACACGTGTGATTGCACAAGGGGAGATGTCAGATACAACGGCCACGTGCTCGCCCAAGCCTTGCTCAACGTCAGGGTCGAGTCTAGTTTCGGCTTTACTCTTACCGTCAACGGTTTATCTAAGAAGCCCCTTAGTATGGTCCAGGGCTATCTCACGTTCTACAATAAGGGTGAGGGTACGGGTGTTATTACCCTCGAAACCATCACAAGGGTGTCGTATGAGAAGAATGTAATTCTCAACATTCCTTTCCCCGGTGCTTCATTCAAGATTCCAGGAATCGCCACTATTGGACCTCAGCTTACCGTGGAAGGCAGCATCAATAGCGCTCTTTTATATTTGGTATGGACGTTGGTGCCCGTCTGTTTGCCAGAGTGTCCGGCTCTGGGTGGACCAGTGCCGATTACGACCTGACACCCAACTGAAACAAGAACATCGTCAAAGAAGGGCACGTGTCCTGATCTTGGTCCAATTCCACTCAAGCGAGACCTTCGCCTCATTGAAAATGAGAACTACTTTATAATGTCGGCCGCCTACGTTGGTCACACTTTGCCTTCTCTGTATGTGAATCCAGACTTTATTGGCGAAATCCCAAACCAACGGCGCTCGAGTCTGGCCAAGAGGAGCGAGCTTTACGGTCCTGTGATCAGCATCCCTGTGGGGAAATTCTTCAGTCCTCCTTAGGCTGATGGCAATGGCGGAGACAGAGCCGCTGATTGCAAGTCTGTCGATCCGCCTGGGGGTGTTCCAGATCTAAGCGAGAATGAGAGGCGGGGCCTAGACACGCCCGACCTTGAGGGAAGGCATTTTCAGCGCAATCTCGATACTCATCGACGGCACGCCCATGGCTCTGACCATCCGCATAACGATAATCGTCATAATTATATCAACGAGCAATGTCAGCTTCTCCCTGAGCTTCTTGAGAGAAAGATCGAGTCGAGAGCGACCAAAGAAATCAAGTTCTGCGGGTTGTCAGAGACCTTCGATTACCCCGGCAACAGTGAGATCCCAGACGCCAATGTCTACGGCTACGAGGAACCCGACAACTGCAACAGCTTTGCCTGGGGCAATCCACTGACCGGACGCGTTACGGGTGCCTTGTATCACGCGGAGCACCTCCTAGAGGCCCAGTCGATCAACAAATGCTTCCTCTATCTCAATGGGGAGCTGGGCCCAAACCAAAGCTTTAAGTTCTGCGACTATGTCAAGAAGCTGTTCGCCGTACAGGTCGTGGCTAATATCGACACGGCCCAGGAGAGAACCGCCCAGGCGTCTCCGATCAAACACATTGCCTCGCAGTTCCCCACCAAGACATGGCACGCAGAAGAGTATATCGCCCTGCAGAACAACACCAACTCTAGAGTCAAAAGCAAGGCCTGGGGCGACCTCGCCAACTGGGTTGCCAACACCGACGCGTGGGTCACAAACCCAGACAACCAGCAAGGCTCGATCTACCAAGCTCTCGGGGTGCGATGAGTTTACAAGATCATGCGGGCCTGTCTGGCCTCGCGCATGTACCACAACGACTTCGAGCCGCTTGAGATCCTGCGTAAACAGAAGAGGCGGATCGTAGACATCCTTGAAAATCCACGGGGAGATTCGTGATACTCGAGATGCACGGGACGACTACCGTTTGCTTGTAAGCGAGAACAACTGGTCGATACCTCAAGGTACTTTATAGAAGTATCGAGCGGGGGCCTTGCAGCCGGTGCCCCCCTGCAATCCCGTCTTGTTTGCATTGGCGTCCAATGATATCTACTGCGTAATATTTACCTAGGTATGTATTATATAATACGGCTGCACCCTTTCCCCCTCCTTTTCTCCCTCTTCCCGCCGCCATCGCACACCAGCATCCTCCACCACGCATAAACCATCATGGGCTTCCTCGTGCTTGACCAGGACTATCAAAGTCAAGCCCAGGCCAAGATCCGCGCGTCCCGCTCACCCGACGGCGTGCAGCGCGGCAACCTACGGTGCGAAATCACGCTGCCGCTCCTCACAAACCCTCCTGAAAACCGCCTGGCATGCTACGAGACCGCCCAAGAGACCGCCTACGTCAGCGCCCACATCTCGTCCCGCATCCACGCCTTGTACTCGCAGCTCGCCGCCCACGCGGCTGCTACCAGCCCCTCCACGCCAGCCGTAGCACCCGAGGGCATCGCGCTGGACATCGAGGTGGCGCCGCAGTCCTTTGACATTTACCCAGAATGCGACCACCGCAGGTACCACTCCCGGCGTCTCCGTCTGCATAACCCGGAGACCCTGCCCCTCCTCCCCTTCATAGACAAGCTATCTGTCAAATCCGCAGAGACCTATGGCGGGGTCTGCGGCTTGTACGGCATCCGCCCCTTGTCCCTGCTCGTCCCCTTGCAATGTCTCGCCGCCCTGCCGCAGGTCACCACGCTAGTACTTCCGTGGATGTGGGAGAGGCCCATGCCTTACGCCTCGCCCGGCCCTGGGAGGGACCCCTGCGGGACGCGCGACACGAGTTTGGCCATGCGATTTCCGAGCCGGACAAGTTCCTCCGCGGCCGACGGATCCCGGCGAGTCTCAAGCACGCGCTGCTGCATTTCTGGGAGCCCGCACAGATCGCGATGGAAGACCAGCGTGTGGCTCGTCCGGATCTCGTCCATCCGGCCGCGAGGGATCCCGTGAGCGTGGGGCTGTGCAGTTTGGCGGTGCAGCTCCAGAGGCTGGACCTACGGGCTCTGGTGACGGAGGACCTGTTCCCCGCTGCCGAAGATCAGCAGTGGTCAGCCATGCAGCGGCTCCGGGTCGAGTTCCACCCGCTCCGCCCGGATGGGATGTGGTACTTTGTCGGTCCGCGCGGCGAGGATCCGTTGCGCAGCGGCGGCTCCGAGGAAGGAGAGAGAGAAGGTGGCTTCCAAATCTCCGAGACGGCAGATTACCCTCGCGAGCACGACACGGCCGCGGACAAGGAGATGGATGAAGAATACGATGAATTCCCAAACGGTGACTCGGAGCTCGATCACCTCCCTGACATGTTCCGCACTGAGCCACACCGACAGAGAATCGAGCCTCTACTCGGGCGGTTTGCGGCAGCGGTGGCTAATATGCCCAGATTGGAGGACGCCGAGATATTTGCACACGTCTGGTGGACGCCCTCAGAAAGCAGAGAAGAAGGGTATGCGGGCGACGCACCGTACGACCAGGACAGTGTGCACAGGTGGGGTGTGCGGTATATTGCCGGCCGTGGTGGCGACGGCGACGGCAAGGCGACAACTCCGGTGGTGCAGTGGCAAGTTGGGGACTGGAGACCTAGTATAGGGGTCATGGCGCTTTTCGAGGCGCTCGGGACACAAGAGTGGCTTGATTGGGAGTTTACAGAGGGCAGGCCCTGGCCGACTACCGAGGATGCGATGCGAGCCCGGCTGTTTTGATGTTGGAGAATGGAATTCCAGCGAAGCTATAATAAGTCAAGCCTAAGCCTCTATGATGGGCACGGTGACTGGAGGATCCCTTAATGGATTCAGATTTGACGAGAAAAAGTGTTGGCGAAGAGAGGGTTCTTTCAATGTCACTCTTCAGCATCGAGAGGCGGGGAGCCATGTTTCTGTTTTCCATACTTACACAGGCTGCAACTTGCTGCTGAGATATCTTCATCAACATGCTGATCTCTCTCCTTACACTTTTCGGGTTGTGACATGGCACACGTAGTAAATGTTTCACTTGATGATTCGATTATCCAACCCCAGAAACGATTGGGCAACGCCAATACCAATGAATTCTCGCATTACACGAACTAAATGTACACACGTTTGACCACAAGACAGATCATCCTCGCACCCCCTAAATCTCCACCCCCAACGCCTCATAAACCGCCCCAATATACGCCGTCGACGCCGGATTCCCCAGCATACTCGTCGACCTTAGATTCATCGCATACGTGATAGTAAGCCCCCGATCCACATCCATGATGCCGAGCGAGCCGCCCGACCCGCCCCAGTACGCGATCCGCCCCGCCGGCAGCCGGTCGTCGACCCACGTCTTCTCTCCGTCCCTGTCGCCGCGCAGCGCGTACCCGATGCCGAAGCGGATCGTCTGCCCGACGGCGAGGTCGGGCCCGTAGGACTGTTCCTCGAAGATGAGGTCGACCGTCGGCTTCGAGAGGAGGTACTTCTTCTCCTCGTCCTTGCCATTATTGCCGTTATTTCGCGTGTCCGCGCCGGCGAGGGTGATGTTGGACAAGATCGCATTCAACCCCCGCGCGTTCCCGACCCCATTCGACGCCCCCACCTCCCCCTCCCGCCACGCCCGCGTCCGTCCGAAATCGGGCGGCATCGCCGGATTCGCAATCGCCTTCACGAACAGCGGGCCCGGCTTGAACCCCGGCGGCAGCCCCCTCCCCCTCCCCCACTCGAGGGAGGCGAAACGAACTCGGCCAAGCGCCCCTCGTCCTCCGCGCGCAGCCCGATCTGGAAATCCGCCCCGAGCGGCCCCGCAATCTCCCGCGCAATGAACTCCTTAAGCCGCGTCCCGCCCGTCACGCGCCGCACCACCTCCCCGAGCAGGTGTCCGTAGTTCCAAGCATGGTACGCCGACGCGCTGCCCGGCTCCCACCACGGCGCCTGCGCCGCCAACCGCGCCACCGCGTCCGAGCCCGGGTCGCAGACCTCGGCGAAGCCGATCGGGTCCTCCCAGCCCGCGACGCCCGAGGTGTGCGCGAGCAGGTGGCGGATCTCGACGTGCTCCTTGCCGTTGGCCGCGAACTCGGGCCAGTCCTTCGACACCCTGTCCCGCACGGAGGCGATGGCGCCGCGCTCGACGAGCAGGAGCACCGCGAGCGCCGACACCGTCTTGGTGCTCGACGCGAGCGGCACGAGCGTGTCGCGCGTCCAGGGGCGCGTGCGCGCGGCGTCGGCGTGGCCGCCGTACAGGTCCACCACGGTTTCGCCGCCGAGGTCGACGGTCAGGGAGGCGCCGAGCTCGGCGCCGGAGTCGAGGAACGACTGGAAGAGGGTGCGGACTTTGGCGAAGCGGGGATCGCAGGTTCCTTGTGCTTGCGCCATGGTTGGATGCAAGGCGTTGTTCACAATTGAATTTCGGTAGTGGTTTCAGGGGGTGAATGTAGGGGGGGTTTCTTCTTCTGATTGATGTTGTCCTGGTTCGATCACACTTCAGATATCGGGAACGAGAAGCACCCTTTATACCCCTCGCGATGAATGCCAACTCTGAGGGGAAGCAATGTAGTCAGGTCCGGCGGAGCTGTCTGCGGCTGAGGATTGAGTCAGCCCGGCCAGGCTAGTTTCCCACCGTTTGCATGATAGCTGACGGCGTCAACGCCGCCACATCACTAAAAGGGGGACGACCAATCAGAAATTCCCAATTCCGAGCCAATCATCGTGCGCCATATTCGAGCACACCAATCAAATCCGTAGCTTCAGATCCCTACACAGCGATCCTGGAGGGGTGGTGTGACGATGGCTGACACCCTCTGAGGCACTGGACTCTGCCCCCAACAAGGCCCCCTACTCATGTAAGGCTTGCAGTGGCTTTGGAGGAATGTCGTGTATTCTTGTGCGACCTAATCCTTATTTGCCCAATAAATGTCCAACTATTCCGAGCAAGCGAGTTAGCTTGAAAACACGACTGTGTATGGTGATCACTCATATTAGAGTAGGGTGAATTATTTACGCCCTTCCGTCGTACTCCAAGGTTATGGATTACATGTTGGTATGGGCGAGCAGTATAAATGGCCGAGGCCTAACAGCGTAGCGCCTCTCGGCCCAGAACACGAAAGGGGTCGAAGACACTTGAGAACCAGTAACCGAACAAGCCGGGATCCTTGTGAGGTATTAACTGGGTTTATTCACAGCATTCACTCAGGTCTCATACTCGGGACCAACATCATTACATCAAACAACACTTTCTTATGAATTATCTGTACTGGTATACAGAAGGGTAGCCGACAAGTCGCTATATTCAAGTAAACCCAGTCAGGGGTCGCTTTCCCTCTAACATGTATTGCAAATACCAATTCAAAACCTCATTCAAAGGCTTTACAGGTTCTTGGAGGCCCAGCCCAGCTTAGGGGTAGAGCCGCCGTTGAACACCACAAACGCAGCCTTGAGGGCAACATCACCAAAGATGTTGACGCCGATGCTGGAGCTGGACTGCAGTCCACCGAAGCACTGGCTGCTGCCCGAAGAGATCTGACCAAAGTTCATGAACTTGCCGGGGATAGTGATGCGGGCGTTACCAACACCAAAGGTGAAGTCGGGCGCGGTGGCGGAGCAAGGGTACACGTAGCCACCGGCCGAGTTGGAGTTCTGCGAGCCGCTGATCTTGCCGTAGTAGGCCTTGACGACGCTGGTGGGCAGGTACAGGAGGGTGGTGCCGGTGTCGGCGATGCCCTGGATGCTGGACGAGCTGAAGGAGCCCGAACCGACCTGGTAGCCCGAGGAGGTGAAGCCCCAGAAGCCCTGGCTGTTGTCGACGTTGACGTAGGTGATGGAGCCTGTATAGGCGTTGTTGTCAATGTAGCCGAAGTTGTATTTGCCGGCTACGCGGGGTGGCGCAATTAGAGTTAGCATATCTGAGTAAGCAGCCAAAGCTTCGGGTCCAACACCAGGGCTAAGGAGAGGGAGAGAAAATAAAGTTAGAGTGCTTACCGGCTTGGTGTTTCAGGTCAGCAGTGAACAGAGGCTGCGCGAGGGAGCTCTTGGCGCTGTCGAAGAAAGTTTTCTGCTGCTGAGGGGAGACGGTGTTCAGGCTGCTGAAGGCGAGACCGACGAGACCGTCGATGGAGCTGTCCGACGAGAAGGACTCGGAAACCTGCTGGGCAGCCTCAACGGCCTGGTTGTTAACCACGAGGCCGCCGATGTTCACCTTGTCGGTGAAGACGTTGCCGCTGGAAGAGCTGCCGTCCCCGTACGAGATGTCCCAGGTGTAGCCGTTCAGCTGCTTGGAGGTGCTGCTCGAGGAGGGCGTGTAGATGCTCTGCCCGTTGCGCTGGGACTGGGGAGTCTCGCTGCTGAAGACCCACAGGTCCGAGGAGCCGGTGTCGAAGTCTAGGTCGAGCTTCTGCGCGGGGGTACCGATCGAGACGGGGCTGGAGTAGGCATCATCCGACTCGTCGATGGGGTTGGCCGCGACGGAGCCCTGGTCACGAGTCTGGAGAGTCCCGGTGATGTTGGCGACGGCAGCGACAAGCTCATCGGAAGGCTTGGCGCCGTACTTGAGATGGGCCTTGTAGACCGAAAGGGCGCCGTTGAACTTGTAGTGAGGCTTGCGCGTCTGTATCGAGGCCATGCCGGGGCCGGCATTGCCCATGACAGTGCCGATTCTGGTGTTGGGAGGGACGGCAGCAGCAAGACCGGCCTGGGCGAAAGATGCCGCCAGCAAGGCGTTGGTGAAAGCATTCATCTTGGGTGAGTTGGGGTTGGAGGTTGGAAATTGGAAATCGAAGATGAACGAATGAAGTAATTAAACCAATTAGGCCAAGATGTCAGGCGGCGCAATCAAGCTCAGGGTTGCAGGAGGCTTGCTGTGGGTGCTGGGTAGAAGCATGACATTGAGAAGGGAGGGAGACGTGATGTTTATATAAGCTTCTGGGTTTGGTGTTGGTCGTCATCCCATTCCGAAGCGTTGCGCTTGCTTTCGTGGCCCCCATCTCATCTCTTCCGCAGGAGGCCGTCGTGACGATCACATGTGGGCGTAGCGTCGAAAGAGGAAGTTGAGCCCAGTCCCGCCCCGCCAAAGAAGATAAGGCCAAAGGAGCCATGCCGCCCTGATTGGTTCTACTGTCCCAAGTCGCCGTAGAGATGGAATCGTAGGGTCGAGGATGGGACGGCTCTCGGTAGAGGATGTTACATGGTGTGGGCAGTGACCTGTCGAAGAGGCATCTCGAGACTGCCACTGGTTGATGGCTGCATGAGCGCCCGAGCCACTTCATCGCCGAGCTTCCGTTTTAGTCTGGCCCGGAAGCTTAAGCGACTAGCACCGGACGAGATGCCATGTCCATGCCGCAATGCCACTGGAGACTGGAGACTGGGGCAGATTGCACCCTCCCGTAGCAGGACCGGGGAGCTCGAGTTCCATTGTCTCTGAGTGGTTCGTGGAGGCTCAACTGACTTCCAGCACCTTGATGGGCATTTCTTTTTGGCAGCAGGTTGGTGGCGCTAGAGGCGGCGTGCGGGTTTAGGCATGAAGATGCTGTGCCGACCTGCCTATTCGGGGTAGCCGGCATGTAACGCTGCTACGCCCTAGCAGTCGCATTGGCCAAAGGACGCAACCTCCAGAGACTACCCTGGAGGCGATCCCAAAAGCTTAGATCCAACAGATGGCCTTTTTGTCCAACCTGCCCTCATCTCGGCTGGTGCCGCGCATCGGCTGGACAGTCTGAGATTTCGGACATGTTGCCAGAGGAGGAATGCGCATGCCGCCTGTGACAGGTCATGCTTGCATGGATTGCGACATATCGCGACAAGTGACTGTCGGACTTACGAAAAAGAAAGTATCGGAAATTGATAAGACGACAGCCGTCCATCCTGCCATGGCGTCATGTCAAAGTCGCGTTAGTAAGGCGAACGCCACTACCACGCCAGGCACGGGAAAGCCTAGGCGCCGGCATCCGATCTCTTAGTAATAGAGGAGGCATTTGTTTCTTGAACGTCGCGTTCCAGGCCGAATTCCCGACTCCTTCTGAGGTGTAATCAGCCCTGGATTGGGCTTGGATTGAAGGACCGTCGTTCAAGAGATCTATTTGTGGCCTGAGTGGTGGTGTGGAATGGGCTCCGGCAACTGCAGCCAAGAGGTGCTTGATCACGACAAGCTTTCTCGATCGCGATAGGCGGCACCCCCTCGAGTGCGCCAGGCGATAAGACCCAAGACCCAAGACCTCGGCGTATTGGTGGGTTGGATACAACGTTGGCTGCCTCTATCGCAGCCGCATATATGTGGCTAGTGATTGGAATATGCAATGCAACCCAACATGAGTCTTGCATCAGCCCGAAATTGGCCTCAAAGGTCGAAATTTGGATTGATGCGAGCGCCAAGAATTAACCTATTGAAAGTTAGAGTTCGCCTGACTCGAAGTGGGGGCCCGCCAGCGAATGTTCGAGCGCTCGACAGGCACAGTCCCAGCTGTCAAAGCTTAATATTTGATTGGCCGGTCGCGACAAATTCAGGGGCAGCTGGGTACGTTTTGTCTTTGCTCACCTGCTATATTGGGATCGGTATATGAAGTCCGAATAGTCCAACTAGCGCCAGAATTGGCGCAATCGTCTATTGTATTACTGTGTTATTGGTTTCTAGTTGGTCCTGAACAATGTTATTGGACGTGGCTGGACCACTCGGTGTTCTTTTTCGAACAGGTTCAATCGCATCACGAAGGGCGCAGTAACCTAGACGAGAAGGTGGAATAGCAGGCAGATTTCTTTTGATCCAGCAGGGTACTGTCAGCGCCGTAGGGTCTCCGAATTTTTCCCGAAAACCTCACACCATACCAGCTTTGTGGATTCTAGTTTTTGCTTTCCTGGGTATTCGTCCTATTACCCTCGAATCTCTGATAGATCCAGACTTCGGCAGCACGTAGCAAAGCCAAAATGACTTAGGCCTGGTTGGCTAGTGGTCGCAGAAAGAAGGGATAGCGAATAAATAGACATCATAGCATATGCATGTTCTTGGAAACATCCCCTTGACGTTCAACTAAGCAAAATAGTCATGAGTCGCGTTGCAGGGCACCCTAATGAACCAAACTGATGACATCCCCTAAGACCACAGAGGGTATGAATAAGAGTTGCAAAGCGACATGGAGACCATTTCTCTTGTAGATACTTTTTCTAGTTTTCGATAAGCGAGAATCTTATAATGTAGCGACTGTAGCAGAAAAGGAGTAACAATACCCCCGTGAGGAAATCGAGAAGGAATTGAGAAAACAACGCCCAAAGGAACAGCTGGGAGAAAAACCATCCCTCTCTCTTGGGCTGTGCCCATAAAACTGAGCTTTCCTCCTTCAGTATACCCCAGATCCCTCGCATTACCCGTGACCTGTTCACATCATTCCCTACTCACTGCTTGCTCAAGTAGATGCAGTCGTCTTCGCAGGCTCTCCTACATGCTCAGTTGGCGCCATATGAAGTCGCTGGGGTTGCGGGAAACGATTTTCCCTTAAAATATCCTTCAAGCATGCCCTTGAATGACTTCAGTACGGCGTCGATATGTTGCTCGGTCGAGACGTAAGCCGGTGCGAATATGACATGGTCACCGTGAGTATAATGCTGTGCATCTTCCGTCTTCGTCCATGATCCGGGGTAGATATCCAGGCCCGGAACCTTCAGGTTTCTCTCGTCCGGTACTCGACAATGTTTCACGAACTCTGTGAGCACGAAATACTTGGCGTGGAAGGGCTCTTTGCGTTGCTTGTCCCTCACAAGCTCCACGCCCCAGAATAGGCCTTGCCCACGGACATCGCCAATGTAAGGGGACGCTTTCATGATCCCCTGTAATCCGTTTCTGAGCTGTTCGCCTCGCTTGCGGACGTTGTCCAGCTTCTGCGGCATGATCTCCTGGACCGCGGCGGCGGCGGCGCAGACTGCTGCGTGGGCCTGGTACGCATGTCCATGGGAGAACTCTCGAAGGTCTCTGTCGAAGTGCCTATTTCTAGTGTCAGCTGAAAGTTATGTGTACCTATAGAACCAAATAACGAAGTCGGCCTTATAGTACTTACCGAATTGCATCCACAACCTTTGCATTTGCCAGGATGGCTGAAGCCGGTTGGATGCCAGCTCCCAGAGTTTTGCCTACAATCATGATATCCGGCGCCAAGTTGGTAATATCAGGCAAAGGAGCTCCCCAGTCTGCTGACGGATTGACACGGTCATGCACCTTCGACTGTTTCCTGAACTCCCCATCAAAATAATGCCATGCATTGGCATATCCAATGCGGCCCAATCCACACATGATCTCGTCATACACGAGCAGAATGTCGTACATTCTGCACACCTTCTTCACCTTTCTGAGATATCTTACGCTGGGAGGCTGGCACCCAAGTGCCTACGACAACGACGGTTAGTTGAAATACACGGAAAGCAGAACGGAACGCTCTGGGTAGACTTACTGCTCCTGACACCGTCTCGATGACGAATGCAGCTACCTTCTTATGCTTCTTCTGTTCAACGTGCCTGATCGTTTCGACTAGCTCGCGTACCAAGCGGTCATCGTATTCATCATCAGTTTCCGGGGCGTCGACACCGCCCCTCTTGACCATCTTTCTGTCCCGATACGGGTAGTAGCGATTGACCTTGTGCAGATTATCCGTGCTAAGAAGGCCACCAAAGTTCTCCTGGCGGGCCGGGAAGTGGCTGAGCGAGAGGGCCTGCACCGTGTTCCCGTGGTAGGAGCTCGTTCTGGTAATGAAGCAGGCCTTCTCTTCGACGACACCTGGAATTTCTCCAGCTTTTCCCTTGGCCTCCGCAATCTTCTTTCTCCCATTCCAATACTGCCATGTCAACTTGACCATGGCGTCGCAAACTTCGGAACCTTGGGACCATATCAGCAGAGGCTACACGAAACAGTGGTGCCAGTGGAGCTTACCAGAATTGAGTACCATGACCTTCAACATCTTCTCTTCCTTCTTCAAAACTGCGGCCGGGATGTTCGCGTTGACCACCAGGAGGTCTGTCAACTTCTGGTGGGCGTCCGACGTGTAGGCGTAGTGCATAAAGTAGGACCCGTTGATGACTTGCTGGGTAAGAGCAAGCGCCACCTGGCCGTACTCACTAAAGGAAGATTTCTTGGCTTGCATCCTCTTCAGCAGCTCTCGAAGCTCGTGGAGCTCCGGGGCGTCGTCTACCCAGCCATTGCCGAAGCAGCTGACAGCTGCTCCACCACAAGCGTCGAGGATCTCATGGGGCTCGGTCTGAGTGTTACCTTTCCAGTGCGCAACTTCAAGAGACAGTCCTTTGCCTTTGGAAGCTGGGATGAGGGGGTTACCATCGTTCAGATTCCCGAGATCCGAAAGGTGTTGTCCAGGACGTTGGGCGCCAGGCATGATGGCTATGCTATAGGGTTATCAACAAAATGTTACCACTATCTTGAGGCGTGTTAAAGTATAGGTCCTCAGATTCTGCGGGCTTCAAACTCAGTTCTATCCCTTCAATATATACTCGATGATCTATAAACATCATAAATATTGGACTGCTTCGAGAGTTTGTAGGGTATTGGGTATAATACATTCTTTTTGAGTCCATGTATGTGTTGAGTTTGCTCGGGTTTGAGTCACTTGCTTCTGCTGGCTTGCGCCGATATGAGTCAAAAAGCAAAAGAACCAGAAGCGTTATACTGGTTACTGGTCTACCCATAGGATCTGTCGTTATCTCATCCAACTTCAATTCTCATTCCTGCCATCTGTCAAACGTATAACACCAGTCCCAGATACCCGGCCAAGATTGCAGTTAAATAGAAATCAAAGTCTCGAGGACAAAGAAAAACCAGTATGAATCTGTGCGTTGGTCGGCATCCCGGCCCCTTTCCCTTTGTTTGCCTCCTGGTCGATGGATGGACGGGCAAACACCGATCCGGATCGGAGATTCGGAAGTGAGCTATCACACAAACCAACAGCAACTACGATTCCGATGCTCAATCCGGCCATGTTTGCTTTACATACCTGGGGTACAGCATCTGGCATGAGGGCCGTATCCTGGCAATTGTTGATCGATTGCACCATAGCAATCACATTTCGCCCGAAGGCATTCGGGCCAGGGACCACCCGGAAGCCATTATCATGTCGAACATATGTTTGGATTACGCATATCGTGAAGCCGACGTGCTTCAATGCACCAGGAATCCCTCTGAGCTCATAGAGTTCCAGAGCCTCAACCAGGCTCAAACATGACCGCCCCCAGCCTTCTCCCCGTCAATCACATTCCCATTATCCCCTTATTCCCACCCCTTTCACTCTCCCTCGCCCCCTCCTTCCACCCCTCCACCACCCCCTTCCTCCGCCTCAACTCCGCACAAAACCTCGACCCCGCCCGAATCCGCTCCCCCTTCCAAATAAACACAAACGGGATCCCGCACATGAGCGCGCTCAGCCCCGCCAGCAGACTACACGCCCCCGCGACCCCCAACCGCCCAAACAGCGGCCCCGTCGCCAGCGGCAGCACCACCGCCACCAGCGACCGCGACGCCGACGCCGCCGCGTTGGCCGACGCCGCGAACAGCTCGTACGCGTCCGTCAGGTAATTAATCAGCGCCATGAAGATGAGCATCCAGCCCAGCCCGAACGGGATCCCGGCCAGCATCGGCACGACGAAGGGGACGCCCGACGCCGGCCTCGCGGACCAGCCGAGCCACAATAGGGAGACCACGAAAAGGGGTCCGCCGAGGCACGCGAGCGGGACGCGGCGGTACTCTTCCTGCTTCGCCCACTTCTTCCCCGTCTTCTGGGCCCGCTGCAGCACGTGGTCGTACGCGAAGAAGATGGGGAGGCCCAGCACGCAGCCGCCGCCGATGGGCAGGAAACACAAGCCCGTCACGCCGGGCGACAGCCCGTACAGGTCCTGGAAGATGCGCGGGAAGGCCTGGAAGGACATGTAGAAGATGGCGTAGACGAGGGCCAGGTACATGCAGACGCTGCTGACGATGAGCTCGGTGAGGATCATGCGCATGGGCCGCGTCAGGACGACGGTCACGAGCTGCTTCAGGTCGCGGTCCTCGAGCTCGGCGGCGGCGTAGACGTTGGACTCGGGGTCCCGCTTGCGGAGGGCGGCGGCCTTGCGCGCCAGGAGTACAGGAGCGTAGGTTTCGGGCAGGAGGATGACCGGGATGAAGGTTAGGCCCGCGTAGATGAGTCCGATCCAGAAGGTCCAACGCCAGCCAATCGATGTGGAGCAGAAGCCCTGTGGACACTCGGTTAGCTTTGCCCTATTGAGAGATGGGTGAGGCTCTGTGGTGAACGACTCCGACTCACCGATATGATAGGGGCGAAAAGAGGCCCAAACACCGTTGTCTAGTAACAAGAATGTCAGCAAACAGTATGTCACACACGTCCATAGCGAGGCTGAACAGAAACTCCAAAGACATACAGCCATGAAATACGCCATCGCGCGGCCTCTAGCCACGGGATCGGCGTAGACGTCAGCAATGACGCCCGCCACGGCCGCAATGGGCGCGCTCGCAAACGCGCCGCACAGGAACCGGAAGACCAGAAACGCCGGCCAGTTCGGCGCGAGCGCGCAGGCCAGGGTCCAGATGGTAAATACGGAAAACGTGCTGACCACCACGATGCGGCGACCGTACTGCTCGCTCAGCGGGCCCCCTAAGTGAAGATCAAATCGGGGTATCATCAGCCTTCTTGTGTTTGCGAAGCGAAGGTGGTGAACGTGGACATACACATCATGGGCCCGAGCACGAAGCCCATCAGGAACGTGGCAATGGGCAACGGCATCTGCTCCTGGGCCGTGACGCCCCATTCCTTGGCCATGTAAGGGATGGCCATGCTCGGCAGGGAACTACCGAGGGTGCTATTGATGATGAGGACCATGGTGGTCAGCAGCACTCGGTTCCTCTTGACCTACATCTCACATATACAACGTCAGTCAGGCCCTCTTTAGGCGCGACAGTGTCTTGAGGGGAGGTAGTAATCAAAGGGAGTGGCATACGTGAGTCCAGTTGTGCGGGTTCTCCTTGTCGCCTTCCTCCCATGATATAATCTCTCTGTCCGCGAACTGGCTACCTTCTTTTCCTTCGCGGCGACCATTCCTGTCCGGGATACCATCGTCGGCGGCTTCTTCCCGGTATCGCGCCGCGGCATCCCGGCTGCTTAAAGACCGCACAAGGTCGGCCAGGTGGCTTAGCCCGCCAGGATGGGCTTCGTGTATAGAAGCGTCGCTCAGCGAGTCTGCTGGGCTGCGATGAAGGTTGCTGTCTTGTTCTGGTCCGGTATGGAAGTCGGGCTTGTCTTTTACGACATTCTCTCCGCTCGAAGGCATCGTGGTGGGTTGATCGTGCAACAATGATTGAATTCATACCACGAGGCCGCGTCGGCATCAATCGACAAGACGGCTGGAACTACAAGAGAAACAGCATAAGAGTAGGTGATCGAGGAGCATGTTGGGCAGGCAGCCGGATGGTTCAGTTAAGCATTCCGCGGACGTCGTATCGCCGCTTTACTGCCCAACGGGTGAGCCACCAATCCCACTGCGGAGGACCCCCTTGGGGAGCCGAGTCCGGCGCATGAGGTTCGGCGGGGAGGGGGGGATCGACGCCCCCAATCCGGCAACCGCTGCAACCATCTTGCCCACCCAACCTGGGTGCGATTGGGGTACTGGGGATCACGATTGCTAAGCATCATCCGTGTCTGAAGCGAGCGGCAGGGTGGATTCCCAACAACCGAACCTCCCAGATCAAGATATCCGAGCCAAGTGGTGACCGACTGCTCGATGAGACCAATCCGATTCGATGACTGCGATCTCTTTTGACTTCTAGCCTTCCCATCGTCGTAGGGTCGAGCCAATCAATCTGCGGTGTCGCTCGCGGTAGCGTCGCGCCTCGGGTTTTTTCTCTTCCCCGGAAGCGGAGTGTATGTATGGGCCAAGCCGCGTAATGACCTAGTGCGCGAGGGCGCCCACTCGCTTCCCCGGTTAGCACCAGAGAGATGTTTTGGGGATAAGGCGGGTATACCCGGGGGAGTGTGCCCTTGCTAGTGGTAATAGTGGCTACTCCTGGCGGCGGGGCAGTAGTAGTAGTAGTAGGAGGCGTTAAGGAGGGGCTACCCCCGAAATCCAAGCAAGTCAAACAAGACACAAGAACTAAAGAGTTTCTCTCGGGAGAATGCCCATCTCTCCATGAACTATTATATAGGAGGAGGTCCCATAAACTCCAAGGATGGAAAGGGACTTTAAGTTCTGATGATCGAATATGTGTAGTATTTTAGCATCAGTCTTTCGAGGGTGCGCCGGGAAGCTAGCATCTAGATCTCGTCACCCATGATGTCAGTGGCCGTAAAAAGGCACGATGCATTCTTCGATGTCGACAATAGACCAGCGCCGACATGTTCACATCCATCACTTATTAACACCAAGCATGTAATGTGACACACACACCCACAGCAGAAATGCACATCGTAGTCCTCCCCGCCTCCCCCAAAACCAGCCAATCCACCATCCGCGCCCTCCTGGCCGACCCCGCCGAACCGACCGTGACGGGCGTGTACCGCGACGCGCGCAGGGTCCCAGACGAGTTCCGGCAGCATCCGCGGTTTGAAGCCGTCCAGGGCGACATCGCCGACGCCCAGAGTCTCGACGGTGTTTTCGCGGGCGCCGACGCGGTGGCCACCATCACGCCGCCTCTGCATGCAGAAGCGGACCCCATCGCAAAGGCGCGCGAGCTGGCGGGCAACGTCAAGCACGCCGTCCTGGGCCAAGGAGGAAAATCGTCGTCCGTGAAGCGGCTGGTGTATGTATCGAGCGTCGGGGCACAGTTCGAACAGGGCACTGGCGAAATCAGGACGAACCACGAAGCCGAGCAAGCCCTCCTCGGCGCCGCGCCCGAAGTAGTCTTCATGCGCTGCGCCTACTTCATGGAGAACTGGGCAACTTCGCTCGCCACACTGAAAGCTGATCCGCCATTCTTCTACTCCGTGATATGCCCCGCTGACTACAAGATCCCCATGGTGTCCGTACGAGACATTGGCTGGATCTGTGCGGCCCAGCTGCTGGCGGACGGGTCAGCGGCGTCGGTCGATGGGGACCCGTTCATCTTCGACCTGCATGGGCCGGGGGAGTTACTCGACGCGGGATGTGCAGCAGGCCTTTGAGGCCGCGACGGGGAAGACAGTCGAGGTGAAGTTGGTCCAGGATGATCAGCTGCCAGGGTTCTTCGCCCAGGCGTTCAAGGAGCCGATGGCCAGTCTGTTCGTGGAGATGACGCGGAGCTTCTTGCCAGGCGGCGTCGCCGCGAAGGACATGAACCAGGGCGCCCAGATCCGGCGGGGAAAGGACACATTGAACGAGACTGTGAGAAGGATGCTGGAAGAGTAAAATGGCCTCAGATTCGAGTGGGCGCTCAGAGCGCAAAACAGACTGGCAGAGGACCTAGTCCGTAACCCCATCTATAGTAATAAAGCAAGTGTGTATCCAAATGCCTCACGCAAACGACGGCGTCAATGTCCCAGCCCTCCGCCTCGCAACCCTCTCCTCCATCAACCCACCCCCATAAACGTGCTCGACCCAGCTACAAACCACCCCCTCGTATCCGCCGGATCCACAATCTCCTCGACCCCAAACGCATTCGCCGTCCTCACGGGGTTCATCAAGCCCTCGTACTCCGCCTCCAGCCGCCGATACAGCTCCTCCGCCTTCCCCTCCGCCCCCCGCCTCCCGCAGCTCGCGCGCGTGCCCGACCTCGATCCCGCCCCGGAGCGGCAACGACCCCCAATCCCCGCTCGGCCACGCCACCCGCGTCCGCGGCTCGCGGCAGTCCAGCATCACCCCGCCCGCGACGCCGTACGCCCGCCGCGTGACGACGCTGAACACGGGCGTCGTGGTCGAGTAGTACGCCATCGCCAGCTGGACCCCGTGCCGCATCGTCGCCGTGCGCTCCGCCGCCGTGCCCACGGCGTACCCGGGCACGTCGACGAACTGCAGCACCGGCAGGTTCGTGACGTCGCAGAGCTTGAGGTGCCGCGTCAGCTTCTGCGACCCCGCCGCGTCCAGCGCGCCGCCCGTCGTGCTCTCGCAGTTGTTCGAGATGATGCCCACGGGGTGGCCCGCTAGCCGGGCGAGGCCGACGATGGCGGTCGTGCCCCAGAGGGCCCCGATCTCGAAAAAGGAGCCTTGGTCGACTACTAGATTGATGATCCGACGGGGGTCGTACATGCGTTCTTTCCGACGAGGGATGATGGTCTTGAGGGTGGCTTCGCGACGATTCCAGGGATCGTCGCTCTGGACGACAGGCGGTACGGAGAGACCCGAGTTCGGGAGATAGCTGAGAACTGCCCGAATTTGCTGGAAGGCATGATGCTCGTCGGTTGCGAGATTGTCAATCGTCCCATTACGGCAATGCATGTCAGGACCCCCGAGCTCACTGAGCGTCAGGCCTTCCTCGAACGTCGCGCCCTCGACAACCTTAGGTCCTGCATTGAAGAGGCTGCCGACGTTGGCGGCCATGACGCTGAAATGACAGACAGTAACACGCGCTGCTCCTAGACCTATCGAGGGCCCCAGTGCGGCACCCAGGTTCGGGATGCCCAGATTAAGCTGCTTGACGACGTGATTGAACGCTGGTAGTGGAGGGACGTAAGAGAACCCGTTCTTCCTGATGCTCGTGACGGATCCTCCCCCAGACGAGCCGTCCACCAGCTTCACTATCGGAATACGCAAAGACAGTGCCAGTTTCTCGATGTACTCCGTCTTCTCCCATAGCGCCCCATCCGCATGGCCAGCACGAAGACTGTAGTCATCCGCCGTGAAGACGATCTTGCGCCCGTTCAGTTTGCCGAACCCCTGGACGCTGTTGCTGGGTGTGAAGCCTTCGATGGTCTCCTCCTCGCGGGACTGCTGCTGCCCATCTACGTTGGTGTCGGGGGCACCGCCCACTTTCGCCTTGCCCCAAATCACCTCGCCCGTCACGCTGCCGACCTCTTGGAGGCTGCCCTTATCCAGCAGCGCGTCCACCCGTTCCCAGACCCACAGCTTCCCGGCTTCTTTCTGGCGCCGGTAGCCACGGCGCCCTGGGTCTGGCGTACGGGCAATTTTGCGCAAGGTCTCTAGTTGTCCAAGGCGATCTGAGTAGTCTGCCGGAGGACCTGATATGGATGCCCTCCTCCTTCGACCCTTGCGCTGTGGTGGTGCTTGAGTTGGTTCACTCCCCTGGTGGTCTTTACCGTTCAAGTGGCCGGCGACCTGTTTCAGCCGGTCGCTCGCTTGCTGCTTGATGCTCTCATCTGCCCCCATCTTATGAAGATCTTATGCCATTCATGTACTGCCAGCTCCAAAATTGCTCCGTGGTGCAAATTGAGGGCTGTTGCAGGGATAGGGTGCAGCTTCGTTTTCAGAGGCTGTCATAAGGTCCGGAACTCCGAATTGCTTCTTTTTCTTCAAATGCTTCCGAGACTCCCAACCTCTTAGTATTAGAGATTCATCAGCTGTGTGATGAGAGTGTCTTAGCGGCCTTGTGGCGACCTCGGCAAGTCCTTCAGGCGGCAGATCCCCCGCACTTGCACGCTGCACCGTCGTAGATGCTCCCCGCTAACCCCCAGGCTTTTACAGCCACTATGACACGGGACAGGCACACGCTGTAGATTGGCCAATAAGGACCGACGCTACATTGCTTTTGCCTCTACACACACTCCCTGGCAATACTTCTGCAGAGTAGTTGACCATGGGCTGAACAAAGAAGGACTGTTTTAAGTCGCGCGCAACTCATCGGTCTCGTTCTATAAGGTAGGCATTGTCATGTTGCACGAATAACCAACGGTAACTGTTCTAAGATCAGTCTCGTCGTACAACTCTTGAGATAGTGTTAGTACTGGGAATATCGATTGGGTTGCGGGCGTACACGGACGGGGATAGACGTGCCAAAGCAGCTACCATGAGTTCGTCAGGTAACCCACCTCGACGGAGGATAAAGCGACTTCTCATCGCCAACAGGTATGCACATATAAAGCATTACCGCATCGCCTGTGCTTGGATGCCAGTTGGAGCTAAGATATCATCAGGGGCGAAATAGCCACCCGCATAATCCAAACCGCCCGCGAACTCCCCCAAATCGAGCCCTTCGCCCTCGTGGCCCCCAACGACAAGACCCACGCCCAGTCCCTGGACCCCCAGCACGTGCTCGAAGCGCCATCCCCCAGTTCGTATCTGGACATCGCCTTTCTCGTGAGTCTGGCCCAAAAGCACAGCATCGACGCCGTCCACCCGGGCTACGGCTTCCTCTCGGAATCCGCCGAGTTCAGCCGCCGCATGTGGCACGAAGCCGGCGCCGTCGTCATCGGGCCCGGCTGGCGCATCCTAGAGCAGACGGGTGACAAGCTCGCCGCCAAGGCCCTGGCGCAGCGATGCGGCGTCCCGACGCTGCCAGCGAGCGCGGAGCCTACGGGCAATGTCGAGGACGTCCTGGCGTTCGCACGGAAGGTCGGGTACCCCATCATGCTGAAAGCCGTCGACGGGGGCGGCGGTAAAGGAATCCGCCTGGTCCGGACCGAGGCCGATCTCGAGGGCGCCGCGGCGCGCGCCATCGCTGAGAGCCCCTCGCGGCAGATCTTCGTCGAGCGGGCGGCGGTCGACGGATTCCGGCACGTCGAGGTGCAGATCGTCGGGGACGGGTCGGGGAGGGTACGGCACCTCTGGGAGCGGGAGTGCAGCATCCAGCGGCGATACCAGAAGATCGTCGAGCTGGCGCCGAGCACCATCGGTGACCGCGGGTTCGTGGCCCGCATTATTGACGCGGCGGTCCGCATGGCGGAGGCCGTCGGGTATCTGTCGCTGGGCACTTTCGAGTTCCTGGCGAATCCGGATAGTCGGGAATTCTTCTTCCTCGAAGTTAACCCTCGTATCCAAGTTGAACATACGGTCACTGAGTGCATCACTCACGTGGATTTGGTCAAGACCCAGTTGGACATCGCACAGGGCGTCGCTCTGGACTCACTTTCGTCTCTCGCTGGTCTTACGTCGTCGGATCCAGCTGAGCCCCCGCGGCTATCCTCCGTACAGCTACGCTTGACAGCCGAGAACGTCCATAATGATTGGTCGATTAGTATCGGACGTATCACGAATTTCGCGTTGCCGAGCGGTAACGGGATCCGAGTCGACACTCATCTTGTCCCAGGGGCTCCCATAGTCGTTTCCACGGACTTTGACAGTCTACTCGCCAAGATCATCGTCACCGGGGCCTCTCGGAACGATGTGGTGGCGAAGTGCCGGCGGGCTCTGGACGATACCCGCATAGACGGGGTACAGACCAACTTAGATGCCCTGCGTGCGATCGTAGCAAGTCCGGATTTCGAGAACGGGGCATGCGATACTTCGTGGCTGGAGCGAGAACTGCCGCGCCTCCTGGAGTCGGGGAAGGGGATTTCAAACAATCTAGTCTCGACTGATATCAGCAACCAAGATTCATCTTCCGCGTCCGCAGCGGCGACCGGGGGCTCCAGTTCCAGCGTCCTCCTGCGCAAAGGCGATGCGTGGGCACTGAAACTAGCCCCCAAAGACGGAGCCACCTCCGAATCTCAAGTGCATCACCTAAAACTCACCCGAGTCCTCCGCAACGAGTTCCCCTCCCTCCTGCGCGCCGAAGTCGAACTCTCTCACCCCAGCGCCCCCACGCCGCAGACGTTCCTCCTCGAAGCCGCCAGCAGCACCGCCTCGGCGGGCTCCGTCCTGGCCGAGGGCAAGCACCGCCGCGGCAACGCCGCGGACCCATCGCATGTCGTCGCGCCGTTCCCGGGCAAGCTGGTCGAAGTCCTGGTGGACGCGGGAGATGTCATCCGGCCGGGCCACGTCGTCTGCGTCGTGCAGCAGATGAAGATGGAGCTCGAGGTGCGGGCGGCGCGCGGGGGGCGGGTAAGGTGGGTTACGGAGGCGGAGGATGGGGAGGCTATTGCTGAGGGGACACTTATTGCTGAGCTGGATGATGTGGTTGATGACTCAGTTGCTGGCGATAGGGATGAGGCCAGAGCAAAGCTGTAGATTTCCAGCTGCTTCAATTTCATAACTACCCTTACCCAGGTCGGAGACAATGGCATAAACGGTTACGGATAGATTGGGAAGTGGGGTATACCATGTTTATCCCACATTCGATAATGGTATTCCATTGGGAACTTTTCTTCCTATCCTCGGAATAATCCATCTGGTGATAGGTTATCCATTCAATGAGGTCCAGCTGTCTGGTATCCAACACCCCCATTCGAACAATGTGATTCGAAACCCCTGATCCTTATCCTAACCCTACCCCTAACCTGACCAACTAGTCAATTGAAACTAACGATCTCGTCATAGCCTAGTTCCCAGTTCCCCTTGCCACCCATCCTCTTCCTAAACCAGCCTATGGCAGAAGATCAAACCCATTACACCCCAACCACTCCCCCCTCGGCACAATCCTCGAGAAGCACCCGATATAGCACAGCACGTCCTCGACGCAGGAGCTGGGAAGCCCCGCCTGACTAAACTGGTCGCGCGGGTCCTTTTCGACGATCCCGCGCCTCGCCTACTAGAAGGCGTCGCGGTTCGCGCGAGCGAGGAGGCGGGCGTGACGGCGGGGTCGGCACTACAACTAACCATCGAGAGGAGGACGGCGAGTCATTACCACGCACCCAGAGCACGGGTGGAAAGCCTCCAAATAGCTCGTCATTGCTGTGGTAGTACAGGGGAGGGACACTTACGCGATCAGTCGGGCCAGGAGGCCGGCGAGGAGGACGGAGGTCTGCATTGTAGGGGAATTTGGCAACAGGGGGGATTCTCCGACTTGGATGGTAATATAGACTTGGGTTAGGACAAAACAGCCAGAATACCGACGGGGAATATTCACTGTCCTTATACCTAGTCCGTACGAAAGAGGTCCTGTTTGGGATGTGGGCGGTTGCCAGGGCGGACAGGATTGAGCCAGTAGTGTTTTGGACGAGGAACTTGAGTAATTGTAGACCAAATCTAATCAGCCACACTGATGGACCCAAGAACGAACATATAAGTAGGGTGATAATGAATCGGGGAGAGCCAACGTGCTACTGTTTACTTGCGGTTCCTATTACGGATAAGCAAGACTACACCGAAGCCACAGCGACACGTCGCCCACGCCGCCTACCCCTAACCCCGTAGCAGTCAAAGCGCAATCTGTTTTGACGATTTACGCTCACTTTCTAACCTGGCTCGCTCTGCCATCTCGTGAGCTCCTTGCAATCGCCACGTTTGTTCGTCTCAGAAAACGAAGCTCCCTCACTCGCCACCTAGGGTCACGACTATCACGACACCATGCACCCGAGAAATCAAAGTAAGCCCTCCGCGCACTCTGACGCGACCAGTGATTAACACACAATCCAAGTCCATTTCTATTACCACCAATGCTGCTACTGCTCCTAACAAAAATAATAATGCCCGTATAGATATTCGTCGAGTACGCGATGCGATGCGATGCGATCCATCTACAGACCCCCCACCATTCTCGTTATACCTAGTAATTGCCCTTTCCCGTGCCCTGATGGCTTGTTCCTCCCGTCCCTTGATGAGAAAAAAAAATGACCGACCAAAACTCCACGCGAGACGCTGAAAATCCATGGAAACCGAGAAGAAGGGCCACGGTGGCCCAACTTTGAAAAGGGGCAACCAATATATGTCCATCTAGAAAGGACACAAACACACGGTAGCCATGATGACGATGGTTTTACACATCGGTGAATGGTCGCAATCATGCGCAATAATTGCTGCCTCGTTAACCCAAAACCGCTTCCGGCGCCCACATATGTCAGGCCGCCCAGTCCAATTGCCCGGTTTCCAATAGAAACACAAAATACAACCAAGATTTTATTAGAGACGTCAGTCAACACGGTAGCGCCTCTTCACATGACAACGCAGTCCTTGTGTCGATCATCAGCGCTCTGCGCAGCTACCGGCGGTGGTCTGGCCCTGCCGATATTGTTCCCAGCGAGGCTGACTCTGGATGGGCCTGCTTGAAGAGTGGGCCTACGTCCCCTCGTGGAGCTGCCTGGGCTGCTCTCCGGGTGGCTTGGGTGGCCAGCCGGCGGCACATACGGGGTCGACTTGGAGGCTTGTTCGTAGCTCGGCGGTGCGTCATCGTCCTCTCCATCCGTAGGACGATGAGTTCGGTTATTGGCCGGCGGAACGAGTGGCCGGACTGGTTGCTGCTGCGCCGGTCTGCCACCCCGGGCTGGATTGTTCAGGCTGTTGCTGCTAGCCCGAACCGGAATGTTGACTTGGCTCGTGGAACCACCACGGGAGGAAGAGATGCTATTGCCGCCTCTACCCCGGGGCCCCGTGCGAGCTGTCGAGCCTCTGCCTTGCTGTTCAATAAACTGCTCAGACAACTGTCTCTCGCGCTGCCGGGCTGCTTGCTCATTCCGATGCCTTTCGTCTTCTTCCTCTTGCAACTGCAGCGCTAACGCCAGATCCCGATCTTCTTGCTCAAGAGTTGGAGAAACTGGCGCGTTGTCCGCGTCAGACGTACTACGGCGACCTCTGCCACCGCCGGTTGAAGTCCCCGCCGACGACTCCTGGTGTGACTGCTGGTGCTGCGGGCCGCCCACCAGCCGAAAGTCCCCTGAGAAGAACTCTGCACGCTCGCCGTTGACATCGACAAGTGATTCCCATACTACTTCATCATGTGAGTGGTAGCCGGCGTCTGTCACGAGCACCAGAAGCTGTAATGTCTGCGGGTGCCTGTATAGCGTAGAGAAGTGATCGTTGCGGAACAGGATCGAAAATGTACCGGGTCGTACTGATTTGGTTATCACCTCCAAACCCCACGGAGTCAGTTGAGTTGCCGAAGTAGCCAAGAATGATTTTATTATCATGATATCCTGGTACATCTCCTGTTCTTGTTCCGTAAGTCCGTCGCTGGAGGGTGCACTGAGTTTATCCTCAAGTTCCTCTTCGCGGAATAGCAAGCTTTGCACATCGTCGTATGACGATGCCTGGCGGTCAAAAGCACCATAGACAGAGTCGTCTTTTGGCGGGAGCCAGCCATGTATAAGAGGGATAGAAAATGTGGCGTACAATTTCATGTCGCGGGTATCCTCGAAGGTCCCTGGGATGAGATCGCCCCGTTCAGACGGATGCACATGGGTAAGAGACGTCCGCTTGTGCGATGTTATTAGCTCGGGGGTAGGGATGTATCGCGGGTTGACATTCATCCCCGTTTGCAAGCCCTTCAGGAAGGCATATAGCTCGCTCACGTCAGGCAGCGCAACATCTGAGTTGGTCCTCCTGGGAGACATTAGTTCATCGAACACCGCCTCCAGTAAGAGATTCAAGCTGATTTGCTCTCGCGATCTCAATGTCTCCACCAAAACGGTGTTGGTCAAATCGGCCGGAGTTGTCAAGGTCAGCGCATTCACAAGAGCGACCAATGGACACGGGCCGTTGGCGTTCTGAACGAGAATCGGGGATTTCCTCGGGTTTTGGGCCGCGGATACATCATGCCAGTTAATGTTTTTGATCTGGTATGTTTCGTTCTTATTGGATGCACTGGGAGACTGAGGCCTTGGTGGCTGAGCGGGTGGGATATCCTGGGAGGTGCGTGGCGGCAAGGAGGGTCGAGGTTCCTCAGCGGCATCGACTGTGGGTGTTGGTGGCTTCTGCGTTTGTTCTTCTGGTTTTGCTTGTTTGGTCTCTGGCTCTGGTTCGTCAAAATTCTCCCAGGTACTCTGTCTAGAAAGACTCGCTGGCTGTGGGTCATGGTCTATTAAATTCCAATCATCGCCGTATTTTGGTTGGTTTTGCCCTGCATGGGCTGCGGGGGCCTTGCCCTTGTCCAGCTGAGCAATGTCATCCCAGGCATGAGCGTCTTGCGAGAACTCTTGCTCTTCTGGCGACTTAAGCGGCATGTGCCCTAGCGCGGGCTTTGCGACTATATCGTCGTCCCAAGCCGAGGACGACTCGCCTTCCGACGGTAGAGACACAATGGCCGGGGAGTGCGCTCGGGGACTCGCGGACGGCTGTCTTGAACCAGTCCCAGAGCCCCACACGTTATTGCCGGTGTCTTGGTCGGGTATTGAGTTGACAGGAGGAGGTGCGAGCGATGCTTTCGACTCTTCGGCGGCTGGCTTCCAAGGATTTGTACTTTGTTCCGACTCGTTGAGGTTCAACTGAGAGAAGGCGTTGGTCGGCGGGACGGGCGGCGCATCGGCGGGTATCGAGTTGGCAGCGCTCTGGCCGGTGTTTGTAGACGAGAGAGGTTTCCTCTTGAATGGATTTGTCTCTTGGCGGCCACCTGGTCGCAGGACCGTAGGCACATGTTCCAATCCGCCTTTCGACCCGGTATGTGATGATGGAACACTGCTTTGTCGATCGTCCTCGTCCCATGGGTTACCAGCATCGTGGTCAAACGGATTCTGGGTTGCATGGCCAGGCCGTAAAGAGTCGGGAATCATCCGAGGAGCCGACTGGGCACCAGCAGAAGCCGTGTTTTGGTTTTGTCTTGCGTCGCCCCAGACGTTCTCTCCGTCGGTGTCGGAATCGGTCGCGGACCAAAGCTCCTGCCTCACTCCTTGCATGTTGAAGGAGGGAGTGGGCTTGTCGTTGTTCGGGGCATTTCCTGCGGCTTCGTTTCGTGTGACCATAATGATGATTCAGAGACCGACTGGTCTTGCGGTTTCGAAAGGCAGTAGAAACCTCAGGACCTCACCCGGATGGCTGGGTTCAATCACTAACAGTAAGGACAAATGCTTGATCTTAGTGGCATGCAATCGCACTCCTGGTGGAAAGGCGTTGACTTGTTTCCTGCTCGTGTTCGTGTGCGCAGGCCGAACCAGGAACCACCGGACAGAAGTAAAGTGAGATAGGACCGGTTGAGGGGGCGGGCTGTGGGATGTCGCTGGATCTGTACAACCCTACTGGCGATGTCCTCAATTAGAGCCAAAAGACAAGATACAGCGCAGCCGAATAGACGTGGAAATAGCTTCGTTTGCAGGCTGTCCAAATGCCCGATTTACATGGTCAATCGTCTTGCACTCCAGGTCGCCTCGCCTCGGGGTAGTTGCTCAGGCTTCCAAAGGTCGGTCAGCCCTGCGACATGTGAGGGAGGGAGTGCGTAGGTTGGTAGAGCGCCGTCGATTCGCGGGGTGTGCGTTCCTTCAGGTTTAAGCTTGCGTCATCGGCTCCCAGAACAGGCCGGAAGCTCAAGCTTTTTCGAGAATGTATATAATTAATGCGGAGGTAAGAATCCGGACGAGTGTCACGATCCGTCGGATTGCAGAGAAGAGGGGAAGTTTCGAGGTGGTTTATCCGCCGGAAGGTATGCGCGAGAGAATTAATACATGTAGGTATGTATGTAAGTCAGTTGCATCAATGTAGGCGCTGCTGCTGAAGCTCGCAGCGCCAGACTCCAGTCAGGCCCGCACTGAGTGGTTGGGAGGTACAGCGCGCTGTGATGGCCCGTCTGCCAGTCATTCAAGCGCCAGGTACGACGTGTGGCGGTGCTCCTGGTACTAGCTGCGTCCGGGGCGAACCTAGCGACGAATCGTTTCCATGTTCTGATCCTGCCTATGGCCGTCTTTTTCCGTTGGCCACTGTCTGCTGCCATGCTGGTTGGCACTGGCCCGACTTCAATATTGTCGCAATTCCATTGTCGCAATACTATCTATATGTATATACGGTATTGCTTTCTAATCAAGTTGTGTGCTCGCTATCTACATAGAACTTCGGAGTAGTGACCGAACATGGCGAGCGGCAGTGCGAGCTTTCCAAGATCCTCTTGCACCAGATACAAAGCTTATCTGACTTTTATGCCATTGCTGGTACGCGTCTGACCACGTATGGCTCTCCCCTACGATAACTAGGCAGCAGCATAGGCAAATGCATCTGGTGTTAGCAAGTGAGCAAGTTGGGCAGGCTGCAGACACTGAACCGGCACGGAACCCTGGGACCCCGGCCAACACTCCCAGTTGCCTCAACTGTCTGTCGGTCAGTGTGGCTTGCGCACCTCAGCCACAAACCAGTGCGTCAAGGTTGCCTCCGGACATGACGTAAAACTCCATCAGCCGTCTTGGAATGGCAGCTTTACCTGCGTCACAACGGAGCTGTCTGCCCCTTGGCGGGAAGGGTCGTCTTGTATAATCTGCTTACATGAAGAACAGATAAAATGCCACCGGTGATTACTTATCTTTCGGAATTGATTACTTAACTTGCGATAGCGAACACGATTGCCCCAGAAGCGAAATGTTTAGGTAGGCGGTGTTCAATGTTCGTCTCAACCATCCAAAACTTAGTGCCCGTCGCCGGCAAGCTTGGGCCTTTGGCCTGCATGTGTTTTTTCCCCGATTTGAGCAAAAGCACGCAAGGGAGCATCAGAAACGGAGCCCCGTCTGGGTCCACGGCTTAGTTACTCGCTAACAACTTGACGAACCTTTCGTCGACGCCAAGTCGCATGTCACAGTGCCATACATAAGAGAACACAGGCGTCATTGACGCCCGGACTTGGTTTCTCGCTATTCTTTAATTATATTTGACGTCTTACATTCTCGCCAAGATTGAGTAAAACTGCTTGAGGGGAAAAGACTTGTGTCTGTGTCCATTTCTCCTCTTGTTCTCGGTAATGGCCATCATTTGCCGCCTGTAAACTCCTACCCCGCCAACCCGCGTAGTCCCGGGGCCCTCAAAACGCAAAGCATTTCTTCTTTGCTGGTGAAATCCCCGACGTGTGACCCCATATTTCCTGTCGCATTCCACCACGCCTTTTCGGCCTCGTCCAGGAATGGCAATCGTCGAGAACTGGCTCCCCGCGAGCCGTGAGAACTACGAGTTCATTCTGAGCATCTGGAAGTGGTTCCCCGTGGTGCGTACTCAAAACCCAACCTGACTACGTAGACATCCCAACTGATAACTGACCAACAAAACAAAAGGCCTACTCCACCCAATGGATGATCTCCTGGTACGGCATGGGCAAGACCTCGGTCCAGAGCCCCCTGAACATCCCGGGCCGCATCGCCTGGATGACCATGGAGGTCCCCGGCTTCGTGACGCTGCTCTACATCATGAACACGCTGCCCGCGCAGCACGGCATCGACGACCTGCCCTGGCAGAACAAGACCCTCGCCGGCCTCTTCTGCCTGCACTACGTCTACCGCGCGGTCCTCTTCCCCATCCTGCAGCCGTCCATGTCGCCCATCCACGCCGTCGTCTGGTCCATGGCCCTCGTCTTCCAGTTCTTCAACGCGACCTGCCTCGGCAGCTGGCTAGCCGCCTACGGCCCCACGACCGAAGCCGAATGGTCCTCCGCCGCCCAGTTCGGTAACGGCGGCTCCTCCGTCCTGCAGTTCGCCGTCGGCCTCGTCGTCTTCTACGCCGGCCTCACCTCCAACTACTTCTGCGACGAGGAGCTGCGCGAGATCCGCCGCGCCGAGCAGCGCCGCCAGGAGCGCCTGGCCCGCGAGCAGGGCCGGCCCGTCGGCAGCATCGAGAAGCACTACAGCGTGCCCAACAACGGCCTCTTCCGCTACATGCTGTACCCGCACTACTTCTCCGAGTGGATCGAGTGGCTCGGCTTCTGGATCGCGGCCGGGGTCGGTTGCGCGCCCGCCCGCTGCTTTCTCGTCAACGAGATCTTCGCCATGCTGCCGCGCGCCGTTTCGGGCAAGAAGTGGTATATCGAGAAGTTCGGCGAAGATAAGATCAAGGGGAAGTACGCCATCATTCCCGGCGTTTGGTAGAACCCCAAAAGTTCGAGGAGGAAGGCTGGTATGTCCCAGATCAGCTCGGTGGGCTTTACTGTACTGTCGTCTGTTGATGATACTTGGGTGTGTGCCGGTAACTGAGGTAAAGCCGCGTGAGCAATGGGTACTCGGCCGCCCTGGAAAGTATTGATATATTAAATTACTGCTACTTGCACATGGTCGTGTTGCTATGAAGACGCCTGTGGCTGAAATGCGATAGTAGTCGCTCCGTTAGCTGTGGGGTTTTCAACATACATTATTTATGAATCGATGATTGTACGCATATACGACTGATCCGCCTGTGGACTTCATGCTGCATTCCACTCAGGGGTTTCTTGTCAAATCACCCGATGATCGTCTCGAAGTTTGCTATACCGCGGCTGTTATCGGTCATTTCAACTACTTCAGTCCCATACCATACTCAAGAATGTCAAATAAATATTAAAGAAAATCTAATCTTCCAGCATTACAAAACCCCCAAATGTACCGCCGACGCGAACCATCACTTCCTTTTCCCAAACCGCCCGACCTCACCACGGAGACTTCTATGCGCGATGTCAGCATCACTTCACACAATAGCCATCACAACCATCAAAAATTCCCATTCCCTCCCGCCGCAACATTGTTACCCGCCCGACTCCGGCTCATCCGACTCCCCTTCCGACTGCCCCTCGGCTTCTGCAGCTTCGTAGCCGCCCTAGACCTCGACCCGGACCGCGACCGCGCCAACCGACTTCCCCTCCGACTCCGACTCCTCCTGCGCGGCACGCCCCCCAACCCAAACGGGCCCGACCACCCCGGCCCCGCCAGCCACCCGGGCAGCCCCGGGTCAGCCGCGCCGCCGAACGCACCCCCCGGCGACCCGCCGTTAGCGTACGACCACGCGTCGCTATCGTCGTCGCTCGTGTCGTCGTCGGAGTGGTAATGCGCGTCGCAGTAGTTATGGTACGCATCGATCGGCGCGCGCAGACACCCCCGTTCCCGGCAGCAGTGCTGGTCGCAGTACCCGTTGTCCTGGTTCGCGCGGGCGGCGCACCCGGTCTCGCGGCAGACATGGGTCGCGCAGAGCCCGCCCGCCGCGACGGCCTGCGCCGCGCAGCCCGCGTCGCGGCACCGGTGCGTCGCGCACCAGGGGTCGTAGATGTGGAGGTTCGCGACCATGGCGCCGCCGGCGGTGGTCAGCTGCTTTAGGGCCGACGGCGAGAGCGACGCGGACGGGGCCCGTATCGTCTCGCAGGCAGGGTCGCTGCACTTGTGCTGCGGGCAGTACATCGACGAGACGGTCCGCGCGTTGCTGCAGTCCTGGGGGGCGATGCAGGCGTGCTTGCCGCAGTGGTGCTTGTTGCCGTTGCCCGACTTTCGCGGCAAATCGCATCCGATGAAATCGCAGATCCCATAGTAGTCTGGAATATTTGGTACGGGTTAGTGAAACTGCCGTCGTCAGGTAAACCGCGATTTTGATCATTCCGATTCCAGTGGCGTAATCATAGGGGATGAGGAAAGCAAGACGAAAAGATCCAAGAAACAAACTTACGATCTTCACAAAACTGGCGTCGCACCCCCTTATCAAGGAAGATCTTATTGGTGCACCCCTTGATCTCACAGCGTACGTGATCAACACAGAAATGATCCTTATTCGGATCCCCCTGATTCTTGCAATTCTCAAAATAGTCCCGACAGATATGCCGGGTGCACCACTCGCTACCCCCGACCCGCTCCTCCAGACACGGCCCCGACGAATCCTTACACTCGTGATCCTCGCAGTACCGACCGGCCGCATTCTGCAACCCCTTGGCGCACCCCGCGCGCCGACAACGGTGCGTCCCGCAGACTTTGGCCCCGGGCGCCCGCTGCTCGTCGCAGTTGCTGCCGAACTCGCAGTAGTGGTTGCTGCAGTGCTTGCGGTACTCGGCGTTGCTGACGCGGTGTACCATGCTGTCGCAGTCGGCGTGGCGGCAGGGGCGGTGCGCGGGGCAGTAACCGTGCTGGCCCTTGGGGTCGCCCGCCTCGGGCGTGCCGTGCACGTTGGCCATGCAGTAGTCGTCCTTGCAGGTGTGCGCGGCGCAGTACACGCTCTGCCGCGTGCCAGTCGCGCCGATGCGCGCCTCGGGGCAGTCGGACTGCTGGCAGTTGTGGTCCTTGCAGTAGGTGAAGGTTTTCCGGCCCTGCGGAGGCAGGATCTCGTTGTTGCAGCCCGACCAGCTACAACCATCTATGGAAAATTTTCAGTTTCTAGGTTTTTGAAAGCGATGACAGTGCGTGTATACTCACGGAGATCGCAGAATTTGGCATCTTTGTTCAGGGGGTTGCTCCGTTCTGATGGACACTGGTTTCCATATGGAGCAGCCTGGCAAGTGAGGTCTGTTTCATATGAGTTTGAGTATTACATACAATACAGTTGGGAAGGAGTAGGAGCTTACGATATCTGCAATATGGCTTGTTACTCTTCTTCGAATTGCGGCAGGTGGTGCCGTTGCCCTCCCGCCACTGGCAAGCATGCGACGAGCAATATGGCGACACATCCAAATGGGCCGTTGAGCCTCGTATGTAACTCCACTCGGATCGCTCTTTACACTTCTTCTTCGCGCAGCGTTTCTTTTTGTGGGTATGCTGGTGATTCCGATGATGATGGCCGCTGAGGAGTTTGTCGAACCGATTGCGAAACGTGAGCCTGGGGAGAAACATCTTCGTTTCTGGATTCCCGGTCAATAAAGGTGGTTTGGAGGTGGTCTCAACGTTCTCAATCCGAGGATAGTTTTGGAGGGTGAAACACTACTTGGCGGTGGAAAGGCTCTCGACCGTGGAATCGTTGTCGACGTGTGTGGAATAGCTGTCGACATGTGGAATAGCTGGCAGGGTGAGAACTAGTTGGCCATGGAATAGCTGTCGACGTGGAGGCTAGACTGGAGTAACGGATAATGATTAGCAATACTTCTCTACTCGTTTTATTCACATGAGTGGAAGTAGCAGTAGTAGCGAACCTTTCTTATGCAACAAGACTGCCACAATGACAGGAGTATATCAAGACCACCTACTTTACGACCCATGGAGTAGTAAGATGGGAAGTGGAATGACATGATGCCGCAAACCCAAATCGTCCAGCCTGAACTTCCCAGGACGACTATCAGGTATTATGTGACAGCATCCTGCCAAACATTACCCTGTGCCTGGTGAATTGGTGAGGCGGAATCAGCTCCCCTAGGCCTCCCGCTCGTCCATTGCCTGCAAACTGCGTGAGCCATCCGCGAAAATGGGTTCAACAGTACAGAGTGAGGCTTTCGTTGACTCATGATCGGATTCGTATCGCACATGCCAAAGACGCTTGCCCTTTTCCCAGGGGTTGGTTTGGTCACTTGATTCCATGGAAGTTGGGATTGGTGAACCGTCATGTGGGGCGGCCTCGCTACACAGATCTGACGATGTTGTTTGTTGTCTTCAATTGCCATTAGACAAAGGGACATTTTCTCCATGCGAGTAGCTTGATAATTTTACCATTAAGTATTCTTCGGGCTCATGCATAGGCGATGTTACAGCAGGGCGAATATGTATTGGGATGAGTAATATGTTCGCTCTGGAATCTGGACAAGTTCGTCCCGTATGAGCATACATCATACACGGAACATGACACCAAAAAATAATTCGAAATCGGCTGGAACAGCCTTCAGAAGTGATTTGACAGTTTTTATTGCTCAAATAAAGGCTAGGTATTGCATCTGATGTACACAGGACACAACGTCCTTGGTATCTCGTTTCTCGTGACTCGCATCCCCCTACTAATATCTCCCCAGACTTTTCTCTTCCCAGTCTGATAGTAGTTAGTCACTGAGCTAATTCCCTGCTCATTCGTCCGTGGTATATCTCCTCCCATATGCATATTCCTCCTATTTCCTCCCCTGCGCTTAGAACAGAGGTCCCGCCAAGCGCATGGAGACCGTCTTGTTTTGCGTGTAGTTCGCCAGGGCCGCCTCGCCGAGTTCTCGGCCAATTCCTGACTCCTTGAACCCGCCAAAGGGAAGCTAAGTTTTTTCAAGTTAGCAAGGCGCCATACAGTCATCGTGGAGGTTGTAGAGGCGAGAAAATGGTGTAGGTGAGGTAAGGGGGTCAAGATAGGGGGGTGTGGTGTTGAGGTGATGTGGTGTGGCCCGTGCGCAGCCACAGTCACCCAACACCAATAAGCTGAAAAGAAATGGGGCGCGGGATGGAATGCATCCAATTAAAACTTACCTGGTGGCTGAGCATGTTGTACTGGTTGACCCAGACGGTGCCGGCGCGGAGGTTGTTGCTCACGCGGATGGCGGTGTTGAGATCCCGGGTGTGCACGGCGGCGGCGAGACCGTATGTGCTGTCGTTGCCGGCGGCGACGACCTCATCCTCGGTCTTGAACTTGGTGATGGTGCAGACCGGTCCGAAGATCTCCTCCTGCATGATCTTCATGTCGGGGGTGACGTCACTGAAGATGGTGGGCTTGATGAAGTAGCCCTTGTCGCCGTGGCGCTCACCACCGGTCTCGCACGTGGCACCGGCCTTCTTACCCTCCTCAATGTAGTGCATGATGCGGTCGTATTGGAGCTGGCTGATTTGCGGGCCCTGGAAGGTGCTGTTGTCGAAGGGGTCGCCGACGGTGTTCTGCTCCGCTCGCTTCTTGAAGGCGGCGATGAACTTGTCGTAGATGCCCTCCTGCACGTAGATACGAGAACCAGCGCAGCAGCACTGTCCGTGGTTGAAGTAGATACCGAAGTTGACCCACGAGATGGTCTGCTCGATATCGGCGTCGTCGAAGACAATGTTGGGCGACTTTCCGCCGAGTTCCAGAGTGACCTTCTTCAGGTTGGAAGAGGCGGCGGCCTTCATGATGGTACGGCCAATAAGCGTGGAGCCAGTGAAGGCAATCTTGTCGACGTCCATGTGCGAGGACAGGGCGGCACCGGCGACCTTGCCGAAGCCGGAGATGACGTTGAGGACACCGGGAGGGAAGCCGGCCTCCTTGACGAAGTTGGCGAACACCAGAGCCGACAGAGGCGTCTGCTCGGCCGTCTTCATGACGATTGTGTTACCCGTGCACAGGGCAGGGCCGATCTTCCATGCGAACATGAGCAGAGGGAAGTTCCAGGGGATGATCTGGGCGCAAACACCAATGGGCTCGGAGCGGGTGTAGGCGAATGTGTCTGGGTTGGTATCAATGGTCTTGCCCTCGATCTTGTCGGCGTAGCCGGCGTAGTAGCGGAGGCAGCCGATGACGGCACCGACGTCGCCCTTGGCCATGGTGATGGACTTTCCATTGTCCAGAGACTCGACGGCGGCCAGCAGATCTGTGTTCTTCTCGGCGATATCGGCCAGCTTGTACAGGAGACGGCCTCGCTCCTGAGGGGTGACTTTGCGCCACTCACCCTCGAAGGACTTGCGGGCTGCGGCTACAGCAATGTCGACATCCTTCTCTGTGGCCTCGCTGACGGAGCAGATGACTTCCTCGGTAGAGGGGTTGATGACCTCAAAGGTCTTCTTGTCGACACCCTCGATCCACTCGTTGTTGATGAACCTAAAGGTATTGGTCAGTATCTCGAAGCTTGTATCACACCAATGAAGTGCGGGGTTGTGGCGTTTTGAACTTACAGGCCAGTAGGCTGCTCGTAGGGGCCAGTGACGGGCGTCTTGAGCGTGGTTGTCAGAGGCATGATGAAAGATGTGATGTGATGTGATGCGATGTGTCGTTACGGAAGAGCGTGTTTGGTTGATTCTGGATTGTCAAACAAACAGCTGGTCAATGGATGGGAAGGAAGGGAATGGTATGAGAATAGATAGGTAGATGTCAGAAAGTTGATGCGAGGGCCTGAGGGTTTATGTATTGTATGAGCGGGGTAAACTTGGGGAGACTTCGACTAACACCAGACCAGCGCTGCTACGGGCGACGGGTACATTCATTACGCACACAGTCTGGACGCTGGTGGGTTTCGGGGAAGAGGGTGCTAGGTAGGAGCTGCAACAGCCACGCAACGGGCATCACTAACAAATCTGCGACACATACAACACTCAAACGCAGACACTCCATACACTACGACACTTACGGCACAGTATGTGGGTTCCGGGTCGCCCTTCCAGGCTGCCTAACTCGGGGCAGTCAGGTAGGTAGTGTGTGTAGTGGTATGGAGAACGCTGGAGGCAAAAGTCGACGGTCCATTGTACTACTGGATATGATTGGGGGCAGTCGGGTTCCAGAGCGAGGTTGGATTTCGACTAGAGGTTAGGACCTAACTTGCAGATGCCGAGGATATCAAGTTTGGCCTGCTGCAGTGAGATTAGTCCCCCGCCGGCCGCGCAGGTCATCCATCCATCGCCAATGTTGATGGTGTGTGCGGCTTTATCGCAGGCAAGCTTCCTCAATGCGACCAGGCTGGCAGACTGGGGGAGCTTGGGCGTGAGGCACTGGGGCAATGATGACGAAAATGGGGTAATATCCCATTACGGGGGGTTAAGATGGGCCACTTTTCCCCTTGTGTCCTTGGGGCCCTGGAAGTCCCTTTTTCGGCTTTTCCATCTGGCCAGAGGGCTGCCAAGCTGCAGACTCCCTTAAGCCCGAAGCCGATGGGAAGAATAGCCGTCCATTGGCTCGCGATCCCTCCCCCTTGCCAGGCCATCGGGAGACGCCACGAATCACAGCGACTTGCCTTGGTCCGGACACCAGCCAAATAGAGTTTGCTATAGGCGTTAAGAGCCAACGAGCCATGCACGCATGCAGTGGCCCGGCATGGGGGTTGGTAGTAGCTAGAACGACCTCTCCACCCGTCGCATGGATCAGGTTAGCAGCAGTGGGCTAGAGGCTGGAAACTATGGGCAATCTGATACCCTCGTGCATCTCTGGGGTCTGGGCGAAGGGGAACGACTGGCCGACCCCGCACTCTCTTCTGACCCCTACGCTGGCTGCTGAGACCCTACCACTGCTGCCCTATGTATTTGAAAGCCGCCCTGGGTTCATGTTGCCTGCGCAGGGCTTACCTACCATTGGGAGAGAGCTACCAACAGCTAACACCCCTGGAAATGGACGAACGATTATCTGGCGATTTTGGCTTCCCTTCGCCCTAGCGACTATCCCCTGGCTCACGTGGCCATATATGATATACCCGTTTGCCTTGCTGCCAATTTCATCCCGCCGCATAGCCTGGTTCACGGGGTCTTGGTATCTTACCGACCGAGAGACTCGAGCACCGGCGTCACGGCGAAACGCTGAACACGCATTTATGGGGAGAAACGACCCCGTTTTGCACCCTCGCGTGGACCTACTAGTTCCGACGGCGGCCAATCCAAGGAAGAGATTTCCGTTGGCTAGCATTGGGTAACCACTAGAATGGGCTTGGGGGATGGGGGGTTTTTTCAATTGGACGGAGCTGACCCCAGGACGGACCCGACAGCAGTGCAACACTCCGCTGTTCAGAAAATGCCCAGTTCACCAACCCATCCATCACATTGGGGTCGTCATTCTCCTTCTTTTTGGGGTTACGCATCCCCGCACTTCTGCTGCGCGCCGACATCATACCCTCCCCTACGCCCTGGGTTTGGGTTGGCATCGCCAAATCCCGCCAAGTCCATGACATCGCGAATCGTGATAGATCTGCCACTTCCCTCAGATGGCCATGCGTGTCGTATTTCTATTTAAGCCTATGATAGTCCTCTCTAATCTCAGAGCCAAGTGACAAGTGAACAGAGCGCCCTGCAGCGATGCGGTCGGTTGGCCGCACCACATCTCGCATATCTGTTTTTTTTGCCTTACAGCAGCTCACCCCACCTTCGTCATAGGTTGGAACGGAATTTTCTTGGCGGTGCACATCCAAGGGGCAAGGGAAGCAGAGAGCACTCGCATTACCAAGGTAAGCAGCTGGCTGTGTGCCTGTGTCCACAATCACGAAGAGAAAACGGGGTCGACGCCAATCCTCATAGGATTCTCTTCCGGCCCTTTTCTGCACAAGCAGACACACCGTCCGGATTGTCGGGGAAGTGCACTGTCAAGGCCCTACAAGGTGATATGTACCCCCCATCCCGTCATTCGTGGCAGGATTGAGAGAGAGTTGTCGGTCTGGAAAAGGAAAAAAGGGGGCTGACTTGCATCCCCACTCCCGACTGGATTGGGGTGGTCTTCCCAACGGAGCCGCAACGAACTGCCTTGACTCTGGTCCCTGGATGCGGGCAGCCATGGCCATTCGCGGCCCAATGAGGTCCGGGAGATGGCGTTGCTACTGCTACGACGCAGTACGACGTCGTAAATGGCGATGGCACTTATGCACAATTGCTTCATTCCAACTCTGTTTTCATTGACGATGGCATAATTGCCAATGCCATTGACTTCAGTCGCACTGGTCGCATTTTGGCTGGCGATACTGACATATCTGCTTGAATCATTGCACTATACTTCCTACGCTTAGAAGCGGCTCTTGCGCTGGGATCACAAGCCAATTGAGCAATACCAAATGAACAATTGAGGCTAAACCTCCAAGCTGGTGAATGATTTCGTCATCAGAAGTATAGTACGATACATGACTTATTGGTGCTCTATAGGAAGAATCGTTTCTTTAGTGTTCAACTTATCGAGGAATATAATGTAGATTTCAACAGCAACGACTTGAGTTGCATTGATCATGCGTATTGTTTCCTGATCGCAGACTTCCACGGGCTGATGAACAGAGCTTCCGGGGTCGGGACTTTTGTAGACCGCTACGCGTATATGCAAACGTAATCAGAGATCATGATAGTGTGACTTATAAGCAACTCAAGTATAATAAAGCAGCCAACATCCAGTGTCCTATTTCTAGCCTTACCATTTCCGTGTAACAAACAGCCTACGCATCTTTTACTGAGTAACTGTGACGGTAACAGACAGGATATGCGCTGATAGATAAGCGATCGATTGTATCCGTATCAGCCCACCTTCTGTCCGATAAGCCGTATCGATAAGACTTTATCTTGCCGGGGAATTTTGATCTGAACCAAGAGAGAGTATATGGTACGCGGAAAAGTTTATCAAACTTGCTCAGAGTGAATTTAGATAAATCCAAAGTATTCAATTGAAAAAGAGCCGTCGGTTGAGATGCACGGCAAGCCTAGGAATTTTGGCAGCAGCAGCGAACTTCCCAGGATAGTTGTGTATCTCTGACATCCAAGTGGTTGGGGCAAGAAATAAGGGCATCGCGGTCGGCGCTCCAGACCAAATTTTCTCCGACATCAACCCTCAACCGCCCGCCGGACCTGCAGTTTGCTGTCGCAAACCCCCGCCAAGACCCTTCCCGTCCCTCTCGACACCGTAGAGCGCATCCGGCGACGCATGCGACATGGACGAAGCCCTCGAGGAGGCCCTCCGGGCGACCGCCGCCGCAGAGCATCCTCCTGACCACCAGGCCCTCTTGGATGCTCTGGCGGCCATGGCTTCGGAGCATACGACAACCCCACCAACGTCCCACGACGAGTCTCACCACCACGTCCCGGAGCACGAGCTGGGCCCCGATATCTTCGACCTTTTACGGCAAGGACAGCATCATGAGCCTGAGGAGGTCCAGCAGCAACCCGAGAATGACGCAAGAGGTGCTTCTCCCGCCCCAATGGCAACCGAGCTGCACCCCGCTCCCCCAGCGAGCCGCGCCCGCAAAGTACAGAAGCGCAAGAACAATCTCCTGGGACTGCGGCTGCTACGACTGTCGCCCCAGAGGAGGCAGATGAGGACCACCAAGAGATATTGGATGCTCTTGCCGCGATATTTCCATCGGATCAGCCTTCCGCGCCCAACAGTGAGTTTTACCCGAGTAGAAAATTTCGTAGCAATGGAGTGGCAGTGGCTTGTTCAAGTGGACATGGCTAGGTAGCAAAGCTTCCCAGTGCCTGTAGTGTTCTCCATGTCGGCGCGGCTCCCTAATGCGCAAACTAGATTCTGAGGAGAAGGACGAGATCAAGCGCGAGTCTCCTGCCGAGGAACGGCCCCAGTCGCCGTTAAAACGAATGCGATCGCCGGAAGACGATACAACCGCCAACGAAAGAGACGAGAAGCGAGTGAAGACAGATGCAGAACATGCTCGCGAACTCGCAGAGGAACTGCAACGGATATTCCAATCAGCGCCCTCGAACACCGCCCACGATCCAATGGATACGACCACCGCCGACGAGACAGTCGAGCCAGGTGACCACTCCATGCTAGATGCCGACGCGCATATTATCGATCATTTGAACGGCCACTTTGGCGAACAAGAAACACATGACCTAGCGAACGGTGTTCTGGATGGGTTCCATAGCGACTTCGTTCTGGAGGGCCTCGATGGAGAGAACACTCTTCACTCGGAACAGAACGGGACGCCCGATCTGACCTTGTCAGAAACACCAACCCACAAGAAATCAATATGGGACCCCAACCCGAAGCATTTCACGCGCCAGATGCACTACATTCCGACCTTGGGTACGGTGGCTTTCGATATTCTGAGAGCATTATCCGAACGGTCGTTCGAGACGGTCATTGCGGGAATCAACCCTAAAGAGAACGGGGAAGAGACCGAGATCTTCAAGGAGTACCGAAACCTCAAGTCTTTTTCTATAACCTAAGAGAGAAGATCAATGACGAGTTTCCTCTGTTGTATCCTGATACACTAGATATCGTCGATGCCGGCGAACAGGAGATAATCCGAGTGGCGAACTTGGCTACGATATGCTCAAGTATATTTGGTGCAAATGAGCTTGGATGGCCGGACTTGGACAGCAACTTCCTGATGGCTTTTGTCCCTAAGTCGAAACCCATGACATCCGAAGTCGCCGACCTTTATATTGGACTCAAGACTCAGATGTACTTGGACCTCCTCGAGAACGAGCAGGATTCCAATCGAGAAACACTTCTGAAGAGCCTTTTTGTCGACGGGGTGGAATCTTCTCTCAAACAGCGACACCCAGATGCACCCTTGGTAGGCGCCGAGAAGGACTTCTTGGCCAACTGCAGTGCGAGGAAGGCCTTGCTGCTGGAGGAATCGTTCGACCCGGCCAGGATTGGTATGATATCTGATCTACCCAACTGGTGTTTTTGCTGACTTGTGATTACCCAGTTGAATTGAAAGATCAGAAGTATCCGTATGACTCTTTTCTCCAGAGTATCAACGTATATATCAGCAACTGCATCGAGACAATCGAGAATTTGGCGACAAGGCGGAACAGCATATCCTTTGACATGGAAAACTTTTCGTTCGATGATGGTCTAGACGGGCATGACCTAGGCGACTTGGAAACAATCATGGCTGAAGCGGCCTCCAGAGCTGCTCAGGCACAGGTGGATGAAAAGGAAAGCAATGGTGCTGATATCGATGAACTCGCCGCTCTTCTATCCGATGGCATTACCCGTAATAGCCAGCAGCAACAAGCACACCCACCAACATCAGCAGCGTCAGGACTGTCTCCTACAGCTCTTGCCCTTGAGGAGAGCGCACTGAGAGCCAAAACTCTGGCTCTCGACAGTATACAGCAAAATCAATATCGGCCAACAGTATCCCCGCAACCTTCATCCAAACCTACCGCATATCATAACCCACAACAACACCAGGCTCAGCCACAACAACCGCACCCACAATACTACCAATATAACCAACAGCCAACTTCAGATGCGCAAGCCTCTGATAAGGTAACTTCGTCTAACGGTGTGATTCTGCCCCCCGAACCAGACTGACTCGACGCCTAACCTGTATGAACGAGCTCGTCAGGCTGCGGCCGCTCGCTCATCTAACCACGCGCGACGCGAAGGATCTCACTCAACGCGCCGGCCGTGGAGCGCCGATGAAGAGAAGGCGCTCATGATGGGCCTGGACATGGTGAAGGGTCCTCATTGGTCTCAGATCCTGTCACTATTTGGACCCAATGGAACCATAAGCCAGATATTAGCTGATCGCACCCAGGTGCAGCTGAAGGACAAAGCACGGAACCTCAAGCTCTTCTTCCTCAAGACGAACTCGGAGATGCCTTATTATCTGCAATGTGTTACGGGCGAGTTGAAAACGAGAGCTCCTACACAGGCAGCTCGGAAGGAAGCGGAAGAGAAGGCCAGGCTCAACTCACAAGAGGAGCAAGAAAGGATCAATGGCATCATGGCACTTGGCAGTATGCAGACGAACGGTGCGCAACGACCAAACCCGGCGCTTGTCGGTCAGAGGAGTGCAACACCGACCCAGCCTACTCAGGGCGGGCTTCAAGCGCATCCGAGTGCAAACCGAGCCACCCAAAGCCAACCGCCAACACCGCTTACCGGCCGGATTACGACAGGTCAACCCGCTCAACCAGTCCGGTACCCCCCGACGGCCCCCAAGCCTTATCAACAGCAGGGCACCCCGTCTCAACCGCAAGCGCAGGTCCATTCCGTGGCTCAACAGAATGGTCAGCGTCCAGCGGTTCCACAGCCTGCTGGCCAAAATCAGGCTCCGTCCCAGAATCAGCACCAGCAGGCGCTGCCTCAAAACCTGCAACAACACCATGGGCTACCCTCTGCTCCTCAGCAACATTCTGCTCTACCCCAGAGCAATCAGCAGCAACGGCCAGTGCAGAGCACGTTGCAGAACACCAAACCGCAACAGCATCCGCCGCAATACCAACAGCGTCCTCAGCCACAGGCGCAGCCAGCTGCCCAAGGTCATACCCAAGCAAACACACAGCAGCAAACGCAACCACAGCGTGTTCCACAGCCGGTTCAGACCGGTACTGCTGCGGCCAGCACACAGCTGACTCCGCAGCAACGGGCGGCGCAACCTCAGGGGCAACTGCGACAACCTATTGGAGCACCTCAAGCAGCAACAAGAGCCCCGGTCCCTGGCCAGACCCCTGCACAGGCTGCAGGGCAAGCTGCTACGCAAGCCCCACGTCCTGCACAATACGCAGGTACAAGTCAGCCTATATCACGTCCAGCACAGCCACAGCAGCCGTCATCTCAATCACATGTATCTACGCAGCAGCCTAATGCACAACAAGCGGGTATCAAGAGAGAAGGTGTGCAGCAGCTGCCAGCGCAGCCTCACGGCGTGAACCCGCAACCTGCCCAGCAACGACCCGTGCAACAGCCGTCTCTGCCACAGCAGCCGGGGCAACCGGTCACCACTCAACAGCCTGCTCAAGCTAGGGCACCTCCACAGTCGACACCAGCAGCAGCCTCGCAAGCACAGGGAGCACTACGGATACCTCAAGCGAACGCCCAGCCTAACCCCCCAAATATTGGCCATGTACCTCCTCGAGCGCCTCTTCAGAGAGCTCCGCAGCAAGCCGCTCCCCAAGGAGTATCTCGGGTGGCCCCTCAAGCTGCTCAGGGCACCTCTCAGGGTACTACGCCGGCGGTTCCTCGAGCAAATCCCCAACCCTCTGCACAGGGTACTCCGCAGGCCGTACATCAGACTGCAGCTCAGCCCACCTCCCAAGCACCCGCCCGGACCGGTGTGCAGACAACAGCCCAAGCTCCCGCTCAGGCTGCTCCTCGAGCTGCACCCGTGGCTACAAACCAGCAACCGGTCCGAGCTGGTCCTCAAACTCTGCCCCCGGCAGCTGCCCGGCCTATACCACCGGCTACCTCCCAGCCATTGTCACAAGCTGCTCGCCCGGCTGGGCCTCAGACTGCTGCTCAAGCTACTACCCCTGCTGCCCGCCCGCCTACCCAGCAAGCTCTTCCCCAGACAAGTGCTCAGCCAGGTCGGCCGACCGCTGCTCCAGGCGTACCCCAGCCTGCCCGCTCAGGTGTTCCTCAAGCTGCTGCTCAACCAGTATCCCAGGCGGCGCCCCGGCCTACATCCCAGGCTGCACCGACTGCTGCTGCTCCTCAAGCTCCGTCGCAGACTCAGTCTCCACGCTTAGCAAACCCTCAGCCGCAACCTCCGGCGCAAGCCCAGGCTCGACCTCAGGCTCAACCTAGACCGCAACCTCAGCCGCAGCCTCAAGCGCAACCTAGGGCTCAGCCTCTGGGGCAGCCTCAGGTTAAGCCCCAACAGCCACCACCGCAACAGCAACAAACGCAGGCTAAACCCCAGGCTGCTCAACCCCAGGCGGTTCAACCTCAGCAACGACCACCGCCGCCGCCGCCGCCTCAGCAACAACCTCAACAACCGCAGGCGCGGCAGCCACCACCACCGCCGCCTCAGCAGCAGCAGCCTCAAGCACGAGCTCAGGCACAGACTCAGACACGGTCGCCTGTTCAAACACAGGCTAAACCTCAAGGACCCCCTCAGCAACCCCAGCAGCCTCCTCGACAATCCCCTCCGCAACCTTCTCAGCAATCCCTTCCTCAGAAGCCCCCTCAGCAGGCTCCTCAGCAGGCTCCTCGGCAGGCTCCTCAGCAGGCTCCTCAGCAGGCTCCTCAGCCAGCACATCAGAAGTCCCCTGAACAAGGCCCGCAGCGACCTCCTGAGCAACCTGCGCAGCAGCAGAAGCAGACAACACCGCCCGCGCCCGCGCCTCCGCCTCAACAGTCATCGCAGCCGCCGTCTCAACAGCCATCGCAGCAAGCGCCTGAGCAGCGGCCTCAGGTGCCTACATCGGTCCCGGCGAAGACCGAAACCCACCCTGAACCACAGGCCAAGGCGGAGCCAGCGAAGGAGGGCGAGTTGGACCACTTGTTCTTCCTCAAAGAAGCTATGGAGAGGGAGCAGCAGGATGCTCGAGATAAGGAAGCCCGGGACAAGGAGGCGGAGGCGCTGCGCGTTGCCCTTTTGGCCATCGAAGGTGCTGGTGGCGGCAGCAATGGAGCTTGATTACGACATGACACGACATGGAAATTCCGTTTCGCGCAGCGTGAGCAAAAAACGACATGAAACGGACCAGGATCCCATTCTAGTATATATTGTGGACTTTTTCTACCTTTCACTTTCTATTATTCTGGACGTTTTGGCGACGACGCTTGATACCCCCAATTTCTGCGATGGATGGGTGATTGATTATAGATTTACGAAGAAGAAAAGGAGAGCGAGCGAAGAAGACGAAGAAGGAAAAAAAAGGAGTTGTTGGATTGCACAAACCTAGACGGTCCCTTGAATAGATGATGATGATGGATATCCACAGGGTGTAGGGAATGAAAAAAAAAAACATACTTATATACATTAAGCATCGGTGTTATGGAAGGCAACAAGCGCCGGCCCCTGGTTTGCATGCCAGCTTTGATAGGTATATAGCGAATACTCTATATGAGAGAGACGATTGATGTCTCGGTATTGGACTAAATGTCCAGATACACCTTACTTACTTTCTCCTGCTCGGTCTTTCTCGTGAAATATAGATGGTCAATACGTGGAGCCACCTGGTAAATGTTGTTTCCAAGTACGCTGCGTCTTAGTTTCAGCGCGTGATATGAGCAAGTCGGTAATTGCAAAACTCCATGAACACCTGGTATATGTGCATAGATAAACAAATTATACATACCGGCCCATCATATGCCGAGGCGCAGGTGATTTAGCCATTTTCCGTACTGCAAACAGACAAAAAGGGGGGTTGGTATTACCAACCCGCTCCGCCATCGGGGGAGGAGTAGCATGTGACGGGCAAATACCCCTTTACGCTTTCTTGAAAAGAAAAAGGTACATTCACTCCTCACTTGATCGCGCTGAAAATGACTGTTCAGTTTACACCCACAGAGATCCGCATCTTGATCGCTCTTACATGAGACTATACCGGCAATTCCTCCCTTCCTTTCTTTTTCCTTCCTGGCTACCAAGTACCCATCACCCACCACCCCTCCGTCTCAATAAGCCAGCGAGACGAAGACGCAAGTTTCGTAAGATACCTCTAACAAGTAGTATCGACAAGGCTGAGGGATTGCGCGCATGCGTATGCCGTAGGTAGCGCTTAGGCGAGCAAGCATATTCTCTCACGGCATGTGGTAGTTTTTGGCCCCCAACAGCTCTCTCCTCATTCACTCCTTACGAGCTATCCAGATAGACATACACACACAGGCATTTCCTCTCCCTCCGCGTGCGCAGGCCTACTCCGGAAGCAAAAGTTGGTGAAAGTCCTGCAGTGTTATTATGTACGTATGTACGTAGGACCCAAATATTGGCAATCGGCAGTCTCGGGATCATGGTATCTTCTATCTTAGCTTCTGCCTTAGCTTCGACCACGTCGCGCTGGCGCTACTATATCCCTCCTTTCCCAGGTAGCCACTTCCTCACGATGAACCGCATTCCACGACGAACCAGAATCTGCCAAGTCAGGCAGCGAACATCCCATGCTGTGATCTCGCCGGCGGGCCAACTGACCCGGCATGACGTGCGTGGATTCGGTCTGCAGGCAGGGTAGGTGTGCTTCATGGGAAAGATGCGCGAACTAGCAGATACCCGCACCTCATATTAACTAGGTACATATGTATATACACCTAGACAAGGCAACGAAATAGACGAGAAGGTGCATGAGGTTGACAGAGTCAACCTTGCTTGCTCGATACCTTGGAAGAACCGGGAACCACCGGATGATCGTGAAGTCTCTCTCCCCTTAGTCATGGCACCACAATACCTTCCTCTTTGGCTCACGAGCAATGGCGGCAAAGCATTTTGTCAAGGCGTAGTCGTCTTGTCGAGCCACGGTAGCGGTGTATCACGAAGTAACAAACCTACAATCATTCATGCTTTTCATGGAACCATTACTTACTGATACAAGGGGCTGCCGCCTAAACCGGACTCACCGATGAAGAACCAGGAGAAGAGGGCTCTCCTTCCTTTCCTAGTTGTATATGCCTGCGCTCATGCCCCCTAGCACCTGGGTGATATAGATCAGGCATCAGCAATCAAGACCCAAAGGTAATAGAATGAGCCTGGAAGTAACGTTAACAAGAGATAAGAGCCATGAGAATGCTTGGAGACAGTGACGAAGTGGCTTAGGATAGGCAATTTGTACATGTGGATAGTCCACAAGTAAGCAGCGAGGCTGTTCCACGACATTCCCCATGGGGCTGTTTTTATGACTTGAACAGAGTCGAATGCCCTTGGTCTGACCGCCCATCTCCCCGCTTCGGAGTCAACGAGAACAACTGGAGGCGTAGATGCCTGCAGAGGGCCAATAAGTAGACATTAGTTCAAGGAGGCCAGGTACCCCCAGTCTTAGAGCGTTGAAAGTAGTCCCTAGTAGGCGGAGACTTTGGGCTGTTTTCATGTTGCTATATTCGGTCAGTAGGGAAGTATTCTCCCCTCCAAGTAGCGAGGAGGCTCTGAGGTGCTTCATCTGACCATTTACTGCTCGCGGGGACGATAGTCTTGGCCTTGATTACTTATCTAGGGATGGCTGGGGAGGGTCAGCTAAGAGCCAGCGACTGATAGAGAAGTTGGCACAGGATGGTGCGAAGATTAGCAGCGGTCAGAGGAGTTCCCGAATCGTAGGCCTCCAGAGGTAAGTTGGAGGCGCGGTGTAGTTCGGTTTCGGATGACGAGCAGCGGGCTTGTGTGAAGTACTGGAGGGAGCCAGCGGATGTATCTCTACCTCGGTGAATGATGACAGGAACAGGACTGTAGTTGTCAGCACTAAATCCTTCCTGTCCCCATCTTCCGGCCTTCCCTGTCTAAGGTTTTGGATCAGGCTGCTGCCATTTGGCCCCCAAAGGTGCGAGCCCGACTGCCGACGCCGTCTGGAGCTAGGTCAAGGCGAAGCCCGGAAAATCAGGCCATGATGAGCTGCCGTGCTTCGACAGACCTTGGCCTGGCTGACCGGGAGTCGTTGCTCGCGTTTTGGAGGTGTGGTGACGTGTTTGCCATAGAGTGGCCATGCCGTGTTATCAGACAGTAACTCGGCTGTAGGTCACCTCCAGCTTGTGGCGTCCAGTGCGCCAATGACGTGTGAAGTAGGATGGCCATTTGATTTCTATAATTACCTGCCCGGGTTATTGCCAGTATCGCGTGGCATGGAGATCATTTCCCTGGTCCATTAGAGTGTTGGCCAATACCAGAGCAGGACAGATTGCCAAAGTCCGAGGAAAGGACAGGAAGGATGGCGGTCCATTCTAACCAAGTGTGGGTGGGTCAAGTTTGAAGAATTCCATGGTCCATACCGTATCTAACGCATCCAACACCAAAGCCGTGAGAAGCAGAAGAAGTCGGGAACCCAAGAAAACCAGAGTAGCACGGAATGTCGGGGTAGACCAACTAACAGCTGGAGTGAGAGGCGGACCTTGACAAGACTGATGGAGAGGCCGCGGCACACCAAGTCCGATGAATGTTCATGTTCTTTCCGAGTACATGGGTGCCGACAAGGTTTAAGTTCAGCCGTTTCTTTTTCTTTCCCAACAGCGACATCCATCGGCCGCCTGCATGGTGTCCCCGGTCATCGCAATCCATGGCGACGGACGATGTTCGGATGGCGAGACGGTGACATAGGTAACGATGTGTGTGGGCGCGCGCATGTGTGTCGCGAGAAAAGGGCGCGAGAGGCCTCTCTCTTATCAAATGATCAGGTCGAAACGCCGCCCCCATGATGGGCTGAGGAAGGAATGCCTTGGCTTGCAGGCATTCTGGCTTCTATTTTGGGGGCCCTTCAGAAGTCCTGGATGGCTTCTGTCAGCCTCGGGGTGCGGCTGAGCTGCGCCATGATAGAACCAACAAGACGGTATCCTATCTCCAAATGGAGGCAAGACGCCTTGGCAGAGAGATAGGTGGGTTGCCTGTCGATCACGCAGACGGATTTGGAGAAGCTGCCTCATTTGATGGTAGTGTATGCGCAGCTTTAGCCCAGTCTTCCAGATGCCATGTGTGGTCGGTGAGGTCGGATGGTCCAAGAAGATGGGCTAGACTCCAAGGTCACCAGCCGGTCGGTGACTCTGATTGAAAGCTTCCCCGCTAACCTTACTGAAGACCAACCTCAATCCTTCAGCTCCATCAGATGTACCCCGACCATACATTTCGTATACGTTCAGTACTTGTATCCAGCCAATAGGACTCTGCTGTGTTGATTGCCCTGGATCAGGCAACTCTCCAAAGTCGGGTTACTCATACATAACTCGTATCTGCCAAGTTGGCATTTGTAAAAACCAAAATTTGTTTGTTCCTGCTAATGGTTGCTTGGGTTGACCTGAACGATCGACTTAAGTACCGTACATGAGGAAGAAGGTACACCTAAACGTCTTTCTGGTGTTCCTTCCGTTAGTGTCTTTAGAGGCTTTACAGGGCTGAGGACCTTGGGTCCTTGGGACACTGGCCGCATACTGGGCGGTGCTACAGATGCGGGTTGTCGCTTGGCTTTGTGGAGTCCGGGTTGCGCATGCAAGTGTCGTCTACTGCAAGAAGAATCCCTCACTCATCAGTCAAGCATTGTTAGCCAACGAGCATACCTATCACGGCCATGGCATGCACGACATGGGCACGGCGCTCCTCGGCCTTTTCCTATGCGGCTCAACTGCTAGACCCTGTATACGTCGCACACCCGCGCAATCAAATGCCGCTTGCACCCTTGGACGATGCAACGTCCATGCCAACTACACCACGATGGCATGCTGCTCATGCTGCTTACCCCAGAAGTCAATCCAATAATTGACATTTGCCAGTGCTGCTTGATAACAGGCGTACCAAAGGTATTCTCTACATAATCGGACGCGAAGCCCAAGTCGGCATAGCCTTCAATGTGACGCGGGCTGTGAGACATATGCTCTGCTCGTGGTTGACGTCCGGTGACGCGACCCTGGACCTAAAACCCTACCAGAAAGGCAGCCGTATACCGAACAATGTTGGCGACCTGGCGCTTGTCTCCAAGCAAACATACCGTGTCTAGGGCAAAAGGTCCGTCGGTAGGTATGCACTCCACACCCTCCCATTCTTCTGTGCTCTTCCCTCTCTGTACAAACAGGCATCGTCTAGGTTGCTTACCGGAGGCTCAGCGCCCTTGCAAGTGCAGGAGCTTGCTTGTTCTTCTTCTCCAACCCTCCACAAAGCCAAACGCCCTTCACCTCCAGGACTCTTGATGAATCATACGGTAGGTACCATGGGACATGGGCTCTTCGCCGCGTGCCACTTCTGGAATGGTCGCCCTCTACTATACTATGTATACTTCCCTCCACCAGGTACATACGCTTGACTGGGCCCGCCCTGGTGGGAGTCAAGCGGAGGAGGCCTATCATCAACCTGGGTCCCTTGATAAAGGCTCTTGTTCCTCTATCTTCCGCTGGCGGCTTCGAAGTCTGGTCTGTTCCCACTTTCCGATTCGTTTCCAACTCTACATGAACCTGCCTTAGCTCCCGCATCGCATATAGACGCAGGAGCCTATCGTTCACTTCCCACTTCTACCTCCCACTCAAGCTTCCGACCCAACAACAACAATACCAACAACTACTTGCACATCAACACTTCAGCCCTCCTTGACTCGACCGACGCGTAAGGTACGTCTGTCAGTTCGAACCTCAACAACGTCCAACCAGCCGGCTCACCTCGAGCTACCCCATCCCTTGCCTTTATAAACCTAAACTCTGGGGCCGAGGCCTCATAGTACGGTACCCAGCAGGCGAATGGGCTACTACGAGACCATCGACGTAACGAGGTCGGGACACCCAGGCATCGTGAGGGGGTTCACTTATTCCCACCATCACAGCCGCCCGCACCACCGCGAGCACAGGCACCACAAATGCTTCGATGACTGCTGCGGCGTCCGCCTGTCCGACTACAACCTCCTGCGCGCCGAGGCCCAGCGGTACCAGGAGGAGAACGCGAAGCTAAAGGTCGAAAAGCAAGACCTCAAGTGCGCCCTGCGCGATCTGGACGACAAGTACCGGCAGCTGCAGGGCGACAACGGCTGGTACCACGCCGAGAACGACCGGCTCAAGGTCGACCACGACCGCCTCAAGATCGAGAACGACCGGCTCGCGTACGAGAACTCCTGCCTCCGCCAGGACGTGGCGGTCGAGGTCGGCAAGGCGGACGCTTTCAAGCGGCGCATCAAGGCTCTCGAGAAGGACCTCAACATCAAAGACTGTAACCTCAGCGAGAGGAAGGCGGACGTCAAGGAGCTCAAGCGCCAGGTCGGCGCCCTCAACACGAAGCTCGACGTCGCGAAAGACCGCTATGATCGCGGGATCAAGAACCGGGACGAGGTCATCCGCGAGCAAAATAGCACGATCCAGCGGCTGCAGCATCTGCTGGGACATTACCGCGACTGGTGAATGAAGGAAGGATAAAGAAAGCCCCGTGGAATGCGGGTTGTTACGACTATGAATGACTATTTTCCTTACGGCACCACGGCTTCTACGTTGCATTTATACCCCCTATGCGCTATGCTCGTTTAAGGGAGACGCTCCCTTTCCCAGCATATTGCTTTTACGAGTTTCCTACCTGAATGGCACTATCGGAGAGGCTTCACAAGAACACACTGGTCGTTTTTGAGATACCACTGTTGGCCGTCCTCACACTCGCTTGACTGGATTTCATTTGTGTTGTACAAGACTGGGGAATCTGGGATAGACTGTTCTTTCACCCTCGAGATTGCTAAGAATCACTTGGCTTAGTTGGTTGCTTTCTACTATTTACTGTTGTTCTGTAATGATTTTTACACGCTCCGTATACCCCCTAAAGCAAGCACTCAATACATCCAGATAGTCGGGATAGTTTAGATAGTTGAGGTGGATTTATGAATGAATTACACTTCGAAGAATGTTGTCAAATTTGGAGAACAAAAACCACCGGTGACGTTATCGCATGAGGAGAGAAAACCAATCATGTGCAGATCATTGCCACTTGCTGATGGTAGAGGTGGTCCACGGCTCGTGATGCTCTGGGCGCGCGTGTGATGCGACGCGATGGAGGGGGCCGCCCACACACCACACATCCATGTCCTTCTTTTTCGCTAGTCTCACGAAGCGCGATACAGGGCAAGGGGGTCCCGGTACGTCTTTTGGGGGCTATGTAGGCAAATGCGAACATGTTCCCAGACGAAGAACGCACGCCACGGCTGATACCCGCGCGCTGTTTAGTCATTTCCAGTTCAGTGTACATACGCATCTTATGTTGTATCTGTTAATTAATACGTCTTGTTGCCACTTAGGCGGTCACTTTCTTTTGCGGCAACTCGAGACGATTGTTATTTTTTTACACCTTCGGAAGCTTCCAAGGATGGACCTTGCAACCGAATGTAGGAAGGATGACCATTTAAAGCAACTGACCGTTGCTTTCTACATATAGAGGTATAATATGGCCTGATAAAGGGACCTCGTTGAAAATACGCTTATGTATGTCTGTCTCTGTCTCATCGGGATCTCACACAACGCCCCCGTGTGCGGCGAAGACCTGCTCCCATGGTGTGGGGAGTTACACTGATTTGCCTTCCTTCGGTCTAATGTTTTGTTTATCGCTGTCGAAACCGGGAATTCAGACAGTCTGCCCTCTGGTTTGCCCGTCCTGGCGCTCCTCATTCAAGTTTCCATTTCGTGGAAGGTCGTTGCCATGTCGCATCTGGCTATGTGGGTTATTTGATCACACTCGAAGGGATGGTCGGTCGGGGGGTCGGGCAGTCGCATGTAACGTAGATGCCCGAGCAACCTGACCCCAGACCCAGCCAGATCTGCTGCTATTTTGGTTTACTGCCCGCCCCTAGGAGTAATTACATGTACCTGGAGGGGTTGTTGTGGGACCAGCCGCTGCCGCCGCTTGGAGAACACACAAAAAAAAAGTGGCCGATTGATTTACAGCACATTACAGTAGTACGGGTGGGTTTTTTTCCCATGCCAGACATACATGGAAATCTTGATCTTCCCGAGCCAATCCGGACCTCACCCCGGGATCTTTCTCAGGGGCTTATATCAGGTAAAGTTTGGGTGGCACGCATGGAAAGAAACCTCCTCAAATGATTTCGCGTCTGCGTGGCGCCAGATCGGCCGACCACGTCGGATTGACTGATTGGACAAGAAGTTACGATTAGCAAAGGGTAAATAAAAATGAAGCGAGTGCATGAAGTAAAAAGCAATGTTTGTTTGTCGGACAAAAAGTTCAAACTGGAAGAAACAAGCTCCTTATTCCAGAACGTGTCACTCTCGGCGTCTGGTTTCCCAACGTCGGTCGGTATCGATACCTGGCCAGGGATACTTTTACTTTCTGCTTATCGTTTGGGTCGAGATATCTATTATGAGTGCGAAGATGGTATCGCTTGTTGCTGAGGAACCGAGTACATAATAATAAATACACCACATATAGCCACGACTAGGAAGTGGTGTTGGGTCAAGAGTAGTTTCAGTGCTACTCTATTTCGGGCTGCTCATAAATCGAGCTGTACTTGTACCTTCTAAAAGATGTAAACGTACAAACGTTTGAATATATGAAGGAAATAAAACGGCACGTGAAAGCTTCTCTTGGCAATCAAACAACTGCCGAGTCGAACAGGTCTGAAGACAAAGAAATCTGACTGAATCCAAGGAAAGCAAGTATCTTCTACTGGAATGGATTCGGATCTGTCGGCAAGATTATTATTCATCGCGACGATTTTATGCTGGCAAGGGGAGCGGGTATGTATGCAGTCAGAATCCGAAGGTCTGGAGAGGGGAGTAGGGCGCCTCAGCGAATCTAGCAGTTGATAGGTCGTCAGGTTGGTTGGTTGGGCATCGTAAGCAATCCCGTCGCTGCAGAATTCCATCAATATTGATGAAGTGTCAAAAGAAAAGTCAGATTGGGCACTGGCATGTGGGCTTACGACGATGATCCTGGCGGTGATACCGAGCACTTGGGTTAGCAGCGCAGCAGGGGGGTCCCTGATCTGGTCTGGTCTGAGTTTGACGATCTGGGGTAGTACAAGCAAGTTCTAAAAAGAGTACGTACAGGACAATTTGACCTATGTTTATGCTAAGCCGTTGTGAGGCTGTAAGACTTGGCCATGGAGATTTTGTGATGTTGTGCGGCATGCATTTCTTCCGAAGTATCGCTCAATGGCAGGGGAGCAAGGAAAGGAAACACATTGGTAATCAGGCAGTGCCATTTTGGGATAAACCTCCCAAATGGGTCGTCGTAATCAGGAAGGAATGAGTTGGGTGCAGGTGGCTTGGGGAGCCTGAGCCACTGAAAATGTGAGTTGGGTGGGATATATGTGGCAAGCCATGTCCTTAAGCTGGCTGTCTGCTTACATCAAATGGGAGTGCGACTGATGATAAACCAGAAATTGATTGATTAATGATTTAGGTAAGGGTTGAATCGAGACGGGTATCAGGCACGATAGATAGGAACCTGTCTGTGTCTCTGCCGCCTGGGCCCTTGTTCGTTCTGCCTAGCCTAGCCTGCCTGCCTGCTGCGGTGTTGGTGTTGGTTCAAGCCGGGGGTTTTTCCAGTTCCACATTTCCCAGGATCCCACTCGATGCGAGATGGGTCTATGCAAGCAAGGAATGCGGAGTCCCGCTCATTCCCGTTCTTGTTTCGTTCCGTTTCTTGCGACTACCTACAACCTGGAAGAACTGTGCTAAGAAGACTTGGGAATGCCCTGAATCAATGAATCAACGGATGGAGCTTCTGCCCGTACGGGGCATACTTCTCAGCCCTAGCCGTCGAGGTACCTTGGTGAACGTCGGCTCGTCTCATCTTTGTCGCATGGTACATCGTCGGAGCGGGAGCGTACCTAGGTAACCTCGGACGGTTTCAGTCAAAAGGTAAGTCAGGTACGTATACTACCCCAGGCATCAGCGGGAAATCTGTTGACGATGCAAAAGTCCTGCATCTGAAGCATACCTATGGTAAGGGTCGTTTGCTACTAGCGCCTCGGGTTTTGCTGTGAGTCATCACAGGACACCCTCATTGGCGATTGTCTTCTGCTACTCAAGCCAAGCTGTTACTTGATTGCGCCAATGCGTTGTTGACAGGCAGGGCGCCCATCAACGCGCGAATGCGCAACACGGCTGCTGCGTTGCTATGCTATGATGCGCGCAAGATGCGCATTCCGATTTCCTCCATGCTCGGCGCCTCTCCCCCTCCCATCACCACCTGCAATTTAATGCACCCGGTAGTTGCTCGCAGCGACCGGCTCATGCATACTGCGAACTACGGGCGAACCACATTGGGGGCCAGGACCACGCTTCTTCTCCCCTCTGCACTTGCTGCGAGGTCAGGCGACCGACCACTTGCAAGGCATATTGGGACGTGGCTTTTTCGGTGAAGTTCTGGAAGCTGGATACCCCAAATGGAAAACTTGGAGGGGACAAATGTCGTAAGAGACCTTGGAGAAAAAGGCTTTCGTCCTCCGTCACACCACCTCGTGCTTGCGCTGTGTTGTTGCAAAAATTTCCAGTGACACGGAATCCTCCTTTTCCCGTCAGACTTTCAGATGCTAAACCAAACGAAACATGACAACTTCGCAAGCGCGAACTTGCAATTCCCCAATGTCAGCCAGAAACCTGGGAAGAGGATGGCTTGGCCCGTCTCCCTGCACCCCCTGGTACCCCCGAGACCCCTGCCCTGCCCGGTTCTGCCCTGCTCTTTGTGACAGCCGTGAGGCTGATTTGTCTGCCCAGGGTTCCCCCTCGGGAATTGGTCGCATCCTGCCTAAATGGAAATCGACAGCCCAGTTAGAGGCAGCCTGACTGGCTGTACAGTAGCGGGCCCTGGCCGGGTACAGGTACATAACTGCATTCACCTTGATACATCCATGTGTCCTGCCTACCTTATTACTCACGTAGCTGGGTGATGGTGGTTGATGTGGGAATAGCTTGAATCCTTCCCTTTGAGACCCTCGAAGGCAGCAGTGCCCCCTTCCTCGTCCAAGGAGTCGAACAACAAAAGTCCCATTGACACCGCGCATCGGGCTTGTGTAGCAACTCTCTCTTTCATTCTTTTAAATTCATTGGGATTCTTCGTCAACGAGTTGTTCGCGCAGAAACAAAAGGCATTGCTCAGTTGCGCAATTCTTCGGGCCTATCACTTATACTTATACTCGTGCCCGCCCACCACCACTTACCCCAACCCTCATCAGGCTTCAGCTCTTGTTCGGTGAATACTCTAGCCCTTACCTGTATCTGCCTACAGCCTCACCACTTTGCTCCCTACCACTGCCCACTTCCATTCGCCCTTCAGCGCTGCACTTACGCCCTACTGACTCACCTCGCCCTTCTCGTTGGGTAGTGGTGCAGCTGCCTCCAACTGCTATACCGAATCACCTCACTACAAATTAGCATCCTGACCTCATTGGTCTAACACCAGCAAGGATGTCCAGCAAGAGCGTAAAATACAGCGACGGCTCCAGGCCGGGACACAAAGGTCGTCATGATCACGACTCGGGAGTTGGTTCGTTGTCAAGTGAACAGGCTAGTACGGGAGGGAGACCTGATCGAAGATTCACAGCAGAAGACATTGAGCGCCAACGCCGCAGCCCACGTGCACTCCAAGAAGCCCTCCGAGCCAAGGACGACGAGATACTATCAATCAAAGAAAAGTACAATGAGTTACTGGATGCCAACAAACAGCTTCACAGTGACCGAAGAGCCTACGAGAAGGACTATGCCAAATTATGCGACGACAACTCTACGCTTCAGGCCCGCGAGTCTCAACTCCAGGCCCGCGTCAACGCTCTGGAAGTCAGCAACGAACAGCTCTCGTCCGAAGTCGAGAAGCTGAAAACCGAGAATTACAACCTCAAACGTCGACTAGGCACCACCAGTGTGACATCCGACTCTGATTTCACTATGACTAGTGGCCTCGGAGAAGGTCTACCTCACAGGACCAGGAGCAGGCGGGACAGCAAATCCCAGAGCTCGGAAATGATGGATAGCATGAGAGACCGCATCAAGCCTCCCAAGGACGAACCGAAACCATCATCCAAGTCGTCTCATGGCCGACGCCGCAGCATGAGTTCCACTTCAAAGCCGCCATACATTGAGCCACAGCCTGTCGATGATGTTGTCTCGAGATCACGGCCGCCCATGTCGTATTCTGGTCACTACAGTTCGCTCCCTGCCCACTACGATAATTATACAGCAAGCACCATGGGCCCTGCTTCCTACACGCAGCTGCAGCCCGCCCGGGAGTCAAACATGCCCAGAACCGTTCCAGATTCAAGGTCATCGACCACTAGCTACCAGGAGTCAACTGGCAACTACGTACCTCATCCTCTGCCACAACCACCAGCACCAGAGACCAGGCGACATGAGCACAGAAGGCCAAAGCACTAGATGCATCCTTCTTGGTATACTCTACGTTATTTCGAAAGCGGACGGCAGATGGAATCAATGCTGCATGCAACCAGGCTGCCTATCCCTGGAGGGCGAGAGCGAGGAGCCCCCTGGCAGCAGCCCCGCGTTTTTTTTCCCACTCGAGACGCAGGCGGCCGTCCTTTGACAGCGCCATACCCACCGCCACGACGACACCCGAAGACCAGGTTCCTATCAGTTACATATTTAACCTTACTACTACTACCCGCGTCCCGGCCCGTTGCAGCGACCCTGCCATCGCTGTTCGCCGGCAATTCCATATCGTTGTTTCCTACCAAACCCGGCAATTGGAATGGTTTCTGCAAACATCTTTTCCAGGTCATCAGCCTTGGGCGTTTTTTCTTTCCTTGACCGCAGTTTCATTCATGTATGCCACCCTCGTGTATTGTTTCTACCTTCCTGCTGTACCACCAATGATGGAGTACTCCAAAACCCCCTCCATCCGCCACTCTATCGTTACAATGAGTGGTGGCCTCGTCCCCCGCCTTCACCGACACTCTTCTCTTCTTGGTGTTGGAGGAAGTGTTGTGCAATTACCCTCCTGCCTCATCGGTTCGACAATATCTGGCATGATGCATGGCCAACGTGTCTCACGCGGGCCCATGCTTGATTACCCACGCCACGCCACCCCGATTTGGACGAGGCATACTTTTGTCTTGACCAGGCATTCTTACTGTGCCCTTCCGGGGAACACGGGATGACATGCATTTATCTCGGATGGTGGTGCGCACTGCATGCACTCCAACATCTATCCAACGACACACCGCTGCGCAACGAAGAGGCAGTCAAGAATGCCTACAAGTCAGGTTGAGGCTGCATGGTTACTGACAACCTGCGGCAAGGCTCACTGCATGCATACAGCATGAATGTATTGCCTTTGGCATTATATCTTGCTTGTACTTTCCTTTTACGTTTTCCACTTGTTTTGTTGGACCTCTGGCTGGTTTAACAATGGTGCTTCTTCGGCAGTTCTCCTCGCTACCGGTGAACTCTTCTGGCCACAGACCATGCCTTTGACCGGGAGGCAGACTTTAGCATTGGCTCTCGGATTGGCGCTTCCTGTATCTTTTTTCTTTTGTTCCGACTTTGTACGTTATATCTCATTTGTCGTGCGTGTGTGTATTTTTGGGGACTTCGTGTATTGGAGTATATGGAGCGACGATACTTATTGTAGATACCCTTCGCCCGTATCAAATGATGAGCAATCCTCATCACATTGCGGCAGACTATACGATTTTGTTTTTATTTGGGAAAGAGGGACGGGCTACTAATGACGGGGCGCAAGGCACTGGACCGAACGGGTACTAAGATGATTTGATTATGAAGACGTTGCGATACGATACAGTTTATGGGAAATGCTATGGGCGACACTTGGAAATTCCGATATAGAACAATAGACATTGCCTCTACAGGCCACATCATGACGATGTTCATCTGATTCGATCTTGTTCTCGTGAGATATGACATGTTCACAGTCTCTTATGTTATTTGAAAGCTGATGGGGCAGAAATCTCTGGCCTCCGGGACTCATACATTGGAGAGATAGTGTTGGTCGTTCGAGTTTACCCTTTACACAAATGAAGTGAGTGCCTACCCAATCCCCTGAACCTCGAAGTAGGCTCCCATGCCGAACCAGCCCACCTTGCGTGTACGGACTAGGCAGCAGCCCCCCCCCTTTTCTTTTCACTTTCCACATACCATAATCCTATAGCTCGTTCCCTCCCACAGGTTGATTCTCTAGAGGTCGTCGCACCGTCCATGACCCCAACTTCTCGCATGGACTTTTTGCCAATCGATGGAGCCGAGGCCAGACTCCATGTTTGGTTCGGAGCAGATCGGGGACCGGATAGCGGCAACAGCTGATGCTATACCGACCGATAGCGGAAGCTCCTGGATCGAAGAAGGGAATTGCTCAAGTGGCCGTGGCCGGACATTCAGGTGTCTTAAATACAGCCGTGTCAAACCGAGCACACTTGAAGCTAACCACGATCCTAGTCGAAAGTAGCCTGCGCCATCTTGTGCTAGTGAACAGCAGTAGTCGTTTTTAGTATACCGGCCGGAGACTAGCTGGTTTCCAGTTTGATGTTGAAGTACGTCGAGGGTGGTGTCTGAGACCTGGCTTTCCAGTCCAGTTGCATATGGCAACTTCAACCTCCTACCCCAATGGAAAGAAACTATAGTCACGTAGCCACCAGCCCTTCCAATATCTGTCGCGCCATGGAACCTCAACCCAATGCTCAAAAAAGAAGAAAAGAGACGAAACATGAAGGAACCATGGAGATATTCGTCAAAAAGAACAAAAGATAATGTCCTGGGGGAGACTCGAACTCTCGACCTTTGGATATCTGAACTTCTAATTCAGTCATATTGAAATATGAGACCAACGCTCTAACCAACTGAGCCACCAAGACAGTGCTTATGTAATTGCTTGAGATTTCCTGCTATTATGATAGTCTATGTACCATAAAATCCTGATGTGGTAATGACCGTCTTTCTCGAAGCTCAGAACACACAACATTGTCTTCCTTTGTGCAGATATCCAGACGGCGCATAGGAGTTGAGCTTGAAATAAGCTTATTCAATTTGGGAACCCAAGTCGAACCTCACTATTCTCAATAGTGCGAAAGACTTCCTGGTTTGATATGAATCGAGAACACAGACTATAGGTTATTTTTTGTACGCAGCCATGAGTACTTTATTTTGCATCCCTAGTTAACATGAGCATTGTACTTGGGGACGTCAGTACTCTAGAATAGTTTCTTCTCATCCAATAAATCTAACGTAATCTTCTTCGGGGATTCTAATCCCGCCGCTGTTATTTTCGTTGTTAATTCAATCAGATAATCGTTGCTAATTCAGCCAGACATTCGTTGCGATCATGACGCAAGTAGCTAATTTTAGGCCTTGTCTAGACCTCTCGCTTTGATAAAGCGGTTGATCTGGTCTCTCGTAGCTTTATCGTTATACTGTTCGTGGACCTCGTAGAATGAAATCATCTCTTGCGTGCAGTCGACCATGGCTTCGATATCGACTTGGCTCTCGGCCACAAACGCCGCGAATCGTTGGACCTTGCCGAACCGAGCTTCTTGCTGCTTGTCTTTCTCGGTCGCACCGGGTGCTCCCGGCGTGGTCTGCCCGCTGCTGATGGCCCCGGTGCCGCTTCCCATGCCTCCCCGCCCGACCTGGGCCTGGGCCAGCGCGGCTCCAGCAGCCGCGATATTGCTCGCGGCGGCGGCGCCCGTCATGGAGTTCGGGCGCAGGACGAGCGAGAGGAGGATGGCGGTGAGGGCGACGATGTGCGGCGGGTACAGAAGCGGCAGGTCGGTGACGTAGTGGTCGTTGATGATGGACCAGGAGAGGTTGATCTCATCCTGGGTGAGGTAGAAGTCGGACTGCAAGGTGGCGAGGGTGCGGTAGGGCTGGTGGATGATGAGCTGCGAGTTCATCTCGGAGATGAGGAAGAACTCGCACTCCCCCAACCGGGACGTATCAAGACTGAGGAAATCTGGCCAGAGGGAGCGTGCCTCCGTAGCGACAAGCCTAATGTGCTGCGGTGACTCCTCCATCTTACAGGCCAAGTATAGCGCCGTCGTGATTACGAGGTAGGGGTTCGTCCGCCGGATCTCGACCTTGCAGTAGAACCGTTTGATGTAGAGCTGGGCTGTGGCGATGGCTTGCTGTCGGACGCCGAGCCTCTTTCCGAGGCGCGCAATTTCTGGGTACTCAGTCAGTTCTCGGGGCGATTCCCGGGGGCAGACCCGGTGGCCAATGGGAGAGAAGTCCTACGTTGATTGAAGTAGATGTACAGATATTTCCAGTCAGGAAGGGGATAGCTCTGTACCAGTTTCGGGTCCTCGTCGCATAGCTTCTCGCGCATCTGGGCCAGTTCCTCCTTGGAGAACATCCAGTAGCGACGCTGGGTCGACTCCCAGAAACTGGCGGCCATGGTGGGCAAGGAAACGCGGGTTTAGACGGCAAATACAGGAACCCCAAGCAGCTCAGCTGCTCGAGTGAGGTTGTTCAGAGAACAGCCAAGGGAGCGTCATGCTGTTCATCCGAGCCGACCACTATCTACCCCAATTTCCTCGACAAGCTTGCATGCAGGACGAGGCTGAATTGAGGGGAGCTGGAGCTGGAGCTGGGCTGGAGCTGGAGCTGGTGGACGGCATCCGAGGAAGGAGGGTACAAAGGGAGGGCAGGACAAGGGACGGGCGGAGATAAGCAATAAGGCTGGGCCAGTGAAAGGGTGACGGATTCCTGATGACACAAGACCGAGCTTCAGAAGCGGGAGCAGTGCAACGTTATCTATTCTTGGGGATTACTGTGAACGATTGGTGTATCAGAGAGTCAGAGAGACAGTGCCAGCCGTCGCGACCGTGCACGGCGGACAGCATTTGAACTGAGCCGGCAGTAGCCTGATACGGTGTAGTGCGCTATAGCGCCATCTAGCCAGGTTTAGCGTCCTGGCTAGCGGCCTGGCGTCCCCAAGTGACGCCAATCTCAATGGATTTTCCCGGCAGGCCGTCAGCTCCTCCAGCATCGGATCCCTGTAGTCTTGGACGCCTTTGCCGAGCAGCAACCCTTCTCTCCTCAATTGAAGCTTGAACCCAACCAGCCGGCCGTCTGGATGTGAAAACTGGATGCTTGGGAGATCTCTCCGACCCCGCGACACGCCGATTGACTGCTCACTCCCTCTCTCTGTTGACCACGAGGGGATGAAGACAGCGCCCTTTGCAAGCAGCAAGCCAAACCGTCGACCTTCCACCTACCGCCTACCGTCCGCCCGCCGATATCCACATTCACTGCTTCCTCTGCGCCATGCCTTATCCGTAACAATACGCGACAACTGTGTCCTGCGATCGCCCCCGAACAAGACAACCCACCGATGACGCGCCTCCACAACGGCCAACCATGAAGGCTTCGGATGCGATCACAGAGGTGGGATTGATCATGGAGGAATCTCAGAACCAGCGCGACGCCCGCCTGGAGCAATTGTGGAAGAAGCTGGACTACCAATCCAAGGGGGAGCTGGACTGGAAGGGGCTGCAGCGTGGCCTGCGCAAGATCGATCACCGTATGAGTTATCATCTTCTCCCCCGTGGGCTCGCATGATGATAAAGTGTCGCTGACACCCTCTTTTCCTCCCTCTCCAGCTTTGAAAAATGCAGACGACCTGCTCAAGAAGATGACAAAGCTTGTCGACACCAATGGCGACGGCAAGATCCAGTATGAAGGTGAAGCTTCCGTCCTGTCGCGTGCCCGTACCCACTTCTTCTCTTGCTGCCGTTCCCTGGTGACTGACACCTGTGAGTGCCGCAATAGAATTCAGGACCTTTATGCAAGCCACCGAGCGTCAGCTGTACCTGCTCTTCAAGTCGATAGATCGTGACAACAACGGCAGACTCGATAAGGAAGAGTTACAAATTGCCTTCCAACATGCCGGTCTGGCTGTGCCGTCGCGCAGACTCCACGCCTTCTTCGAGGATGTGGACTTGAACAAGGACGGCTCTATCAGCTTCGATGAGTGGCGGTAAGTCCTGGTGGTGGTGATGGTTGTCTTTTCCTCAGTGCTCGGCGTTATTATGGCTTGAGCATGTCTAAATGAGTGCCGGCCATGGAGCTCACGGCCGCTTCGTCTTGTTGCACTTGCCCCATTCCTCTGGTGATTATCAGCTGATGATGTCGTTATTATATAGCGACTTTCTGCTTTTCATGCCCAACAATCCGTCTAGCACGACTCTGGGCGCCGTGTTCACCTTCTACTCAGACGTGGTGATGCTCAATTCCGAGGGTGATTCAGTCATTAGTGATGAGACTCTTTCAGGTATAGGTACGAAGTTCAACTTCCTTATTGAAGCTCTCTTCGGTTCCATTATAAGACTGGCCTCACCCCCGGATGCGCCAAAGTCTGTTCAGTCGCCCGCAGACTCACCACATTCATCTTCGCAATCGCCATCGCCGATACACCTTTCCCAGGATGATTCTCAGGCATATAACGCCCATTCTTCCACCGAATTCCACCAGGCCACACCCTCAAGCCATCACGGTCATATTTCGGCAGCCATGTCTACAACAGTCAATCGTGCTGTTGCGCACGCTCATGCCCCAACGTCACGAACACATCAACATGCAGCCGATGTCGACGAATCCTGGGAACTTGTTCCGGAAATGGTTGAGGACGATACCGAAGAAGAATTTGGGCTGATGAACTACCTACCGGGATTAGGCTACTATATGGCTGGTGCGGCTGCGGGAGGTATTTCCCGTACCGCAACTGCGCCACTCGATCGTTTGAAAGTGTACCTGCTCATTAACACCAAGTCGAGTACTCGCGCCGCCGTCGAGGCTGCACAGAAGGGTCGACCAGTAGATGCTGTCAAGAACTTTAGCCGCTCTTTCACAAGAGCCTTTTCGGAGCTCTATAAGGAAGGCGGTTTGAGAGGCTTATGGGCTGGTACGTATAAAGGAGGACGAAGTAGCCACTGGCTTTCATTGCTGACCAATTATCAGGAAATGGCTTAAACGTCCTCAAGATCATGCCAGAAACTGCCATCAGAGTATGTATCAGATGATCACTTTACTCTGTCAGCGTACCTTGCTAATTCCCCCTTCAGTTCGGCACCTACGAAGCTGCCAAGGTGGCCTTGGCTAATTTGGAGGGACATGGGGATTCGCTTCATATCAATCCATGGAGCAAGTTCATCGCAGGCGGTGTGGCTGGTATGACTGCACAGTATGTTTTATCGCATCAGGCCCGGCGCAGTTGTAGGCATCTGGCTTACTAACAAATATCTAGACTATGCGTATACCCCTTGGATACTCTGAAATTCCGACTCCAATCCGAATACGTCCGCGACGGCGAGCGAGGCCGGACGTTGCTGTTGCGGACCTGGCGCAAGATGTGGGCCGACGGTAGAACCGCCCCCTATCGTGGAGTGACCATGGGGCTGGTCGGCATGTTCCCCTACTCGGCGCTCGACATGTTCACGTTTGAGTTCCTCAAGGAACGTTACGTCCAGTACGCGGCCAAGCGCGACGGCGTGCACGAGGAGGACTTCCACCCGGGCGCGCTGATGACGGGCTTCATGGGCGGCTTCTCGGGCGCCTTTGGCGCCACCGCCGTCTACCCGCTCAACGTCCTCCGCACCCGGCTGCAGACCCAGGGCACCACGATGCACCCCGCGCGCTACACGGGCATAGTAGACGTGGCGCGCCGGACGTGGCAGAACGAGGGCCTCCGCGGCCTGTACAAGGGCCTCACGCCCAACCTGCTCAAGGTCGGACCCGCCCTCAGCATCACCTGGATCGTCTACGAAAAGGCCAAGATCCTCATGAACTTGCACTAGCAGTGCCCAAAAGTATAGATTTTGTTTCTTCGGCTGTCGTACAACTACTCCGCAACAAAGAAAGAGCCAAGAGCAGATGAAAGAAAGAAGTTACCTACAACACATTTTTTGCATTGGTCGGCGTTGCTTACTACTGGAAACGGATTTGATATTTGCCTATTTTCTTTTGCGCACAAGATGGAGATGGCAAGGAAGAACGATGGGATGGACAGGAACTTGGAAATCCTTACGGAGGGGATTTTTCTTCCATATGAATGTATATACCTAGCTTGAGCTTGAGCTTTTTTTTGCATCATCCGTCAGCAACCTCTCTTGCAAAGAGCCCCCATTTTCTGGGCAATCAAGCAGCAGCCGCAAAGATCGCAGCAGGTACTCTGAATTGAAGATACCCTTTTGACATGCACTCAACTGTGGCCATGCATGCGTCGTTTCTGTTGGACTTATAAATCACATTACACTGGGCCACAAGACTTGAAGACATGGAAATTGAAAGACAATTGATTTGAATGCTTCGATGTTATCAACACCTATTACTTGGATAGTCACCAACAAACACCATGATAGTATGCTATGCACTGATTGATAACCATGCCCCATCGTAATCGACTGTGGGCAAGAACATGTAAGTACCCTCTATGATATGCCTCGTTCTCTTGTTCCCCTGAGTAAAAAAAAAAAAAAAAAAAAAAAAAAAAAACGCCCAACTCCATATATATGTGTGTCGCATCAATGCTCGGAGTATCATCAAATCTCCAAGGTATCCAGAATAGTTCCGCCTATACGCCCAACTGCAAATGCGCAAGCCAATCCAAAACGCCAGTATCGAAGCGGTGACCCGCTTTCCATGTCCCCTCCTTCCTCATAGATTCTCCAAGCTGAAGTCGCCCTTGAAGCCACCATTCAGGAGCACTGCTGCGATTCGCCTCCTTTGTAGGGGTAACTCCGCCTCACTATAAGTGTTCGGGTCCAGACCGAGGGCAATGAATATCGAATTGGTGATAACGAACATTCCACAATCCCAGCCATTGTGTTGACTGGGTACGTGCAAGTCGCTGAGAACTTCCCACTCGGCGGGGTTCCATCTAGCTGGCCCCAGAAACACTTCAATGAACCCCAGGGCCTTCAAGACCTTCTGCTCGCCTTTTCCGCCAAACGAATCGATATAAGCAACCTCGCGGCGCTTTGGGCGGATCAAGATGAATGTCCAATGGCTGCTTTCGTTGATGGGCATGATGATCGTTTCAATGTCGAGGAAGTTCAGAGGTGTCATACCCCAAGTACGTTTCATCATTCTCTCCTTATTCTCTGGCCCCTTATCGCGTAGAGTAGTCCAAAAGAAAGTGCCCAGCGCAACGCACTTTGGTGTATCTTGTTTCAACACCAGACCGGCGGATTTGTTGACGGCGGTTGCTAGCTCGGTCAAGGCGGCCTGGACGCAGCTGTCATTCAACCATTGGCCATCCGGAATCATCCTGTTGAAGTCCCTCGGGGTCATGGTGACGGCTTCCGGAGGAGAACAGGTGATGTTGGATTTCTTCATCGACTCGGCCACTCTCTGCTCCCATTCTTCGCTAAGATCCGTGATCCAATTGCGCTTGGGTTTGCGTAGACCAAGGCCTCTGAGTTGGGCATTCCATTTCTCTGCCTCCTGACGAAGTCTTGCTTCTTCCTTTGCTTTCTCCGCTGCAATGCGCGCCTCCTCCACCCGGCGTTGGCGCTCTTCTCTCTGCGATCTGAGCTCCTGGCTTTTCAGGTCGTTCAAGCCCAGTTTCTCCAATCCGGGAACGAGTAAATCTTCATCATGTTCGAAGAAGTCGGCGCGTGTCTTGAATTTAGGTTCTGGGTCGGATCTGCTGGTAGTGCTGACCCCCCTATCTTGAGTGGTATTGCCATTGGGCTGCCCGGAGCCAGTCGATATCGAACTTGAGGTTTGATCAGAAAGCTCGGTCGAAGACCGCGTGAAGTGGAGCTTCTTGGCCCAGCCGCCTCGCACTTGTGTCGATGATCGAGTGTAGAAGGCATCAGATCTTGGGGGTGATCTAGTGCTGAGCAGGTAGGGATCCTGCTTCATGGGTTTGTGGATGTCAGTGGTCTCTGTGGAGGGAGCTGACGACTGTGTTGAACTCTGTTCGCTCGGTTCGGATATCCAACTTCCTGGCATGGTTTGTTCTGAAGAGTGGTCCGAAGAGTCGTCGGTAAAAGGTTCAGAAGAATCCTTGGTCTGGGTTTCCGTAAAACGTCTCCGGGGTTCCATGACGGTGCGAGGAGGGTAGCGGTAGAGGGCTCGTTTGGCAGCGTTGGAAGCGGACGAGGATATGTGAGGTCGTGCGTGGGTAGATGAGTAGGGTTTAGTGATCGGTCTTTCGCCGGTATTTGCCATGTTGTCGTCCAATCGGGAAGAGAATCCCATTTGTCCGTTCTCTGAGCCCACCCCAACCTGTGCAATAGAAAGGGCAGGTGTAGAAGTATCGTCTATTCGTCGACGCTTAGGAGACTGACGTGCTTCATCGGGAACGATCTGCTGACCGGCATTGTTCGTGGGTATGTAGCCGAATTGACGACCAATGGTCGAAGCGGCGGTCCAGATTACCTTGCCCGCAAGGTCTGAGAATGCACCGAGGAGGCTCATAGCGGGTGAAGTATGATTGTCACCCTCCTCAGGATCTCGAATAAATAGTGGTCCTGGTGTGAATTGACCGGGAATAGTGGGGATGTTCAATTTCAAGCGGGGCTCGGTAAACTCGATGTCTTCTTGCACGGGATCACTGAGAGCCCTCTTCCTCCTTGGGCGCAAACGGGGAAGATTGGGTGTGGTATGGCGTTTAGTCGCAGGTGGCACGGTAGCAGCCGTGTCCGGCTTGAGAACACGGGGCTCTGGTTTTGGAGGCTCGGCTTTCGGTTTCAATCCGGCAAGTCTGGCACGTCGGTACACCCTCTGGCGGCGGAAGTAGATAGACCTCTTGAGACTATTCAATTCCGAGATGTTGGCGACAGGCGTCGGGATGGTAACGGTGTTCGGCTGGAGATCAGAGTACTTTGCCTTTGAAAGGTCGGCTCCAAGTTTCAGTCCGGCAAGTCTGGCACGTCTGTAGATCCTCTTCCGGCGGTAGTAGGTAGTCGTACTGAGTTCGTCCGAGACTTTGGCGGTAGAGTAGGTAGTATCCTCCTCAAGGCTTGCGTCTCCGAGAGCGGTAAAAGTACGGATCTTATCTCTGTCAGAAAACCTCACTCTGCGTGCACACCCGCGTCGAAGCCTGTTGTTTTGAGCTACAACCAAAATTAGTAACCATGTATATTGAGTAACGGCGATGCCGTGTCGTGGAATAACAGTTTGGACTTACAGTATGGCTCGCTCTCTTGAGTTTCGTAGCGTACTTCAATGCCCTCCTGGTGGGCCTCCTTCTGCTTGCGGTACGTGTATACTTCCCAGATGATTCGACAGTAGGTGCACGTCTCGCGGTGGTTGGCGTCCTTGGAGCTGTGCAGATTCCTAGCTGCGTCAACTCGCTTCTTGACGCGTTCCTCCTGGGCTTCCTGGTGTCGCCTGATAGCAGCCGAGCAATCGTCGCAACCACGGGTGTGCAGGCGGTCGTTTACGTTATGCTCGACCTCCCAATCAGTGGTGGACAGCGAGTAGTGCGGGCGCTTCCCGGGCTTCCCGCGCGGAGGGGTGGGAGGTTGCTGTTCCATGGTGTCAGAACTTGTTGGTTGTTTGGTATATGGAAGGCGCTGTGCGCAATGTGCAGTGTGCAGTGTGCAGTGTGCAGTGTGCAGTAGTGTGAATGAGAAGGAACAAGTGGTAGTACTTGGTGTGTATGATGGCAGGTGGTATGATGGCTTAGTGTGTGTGAATGTGTGTTTTGTGATGGAAAGTGCTTGCAAGTGTAGCTTGGTTGTAAGAGTGAAATGGGAAAGTGAAGTGAAGATGGGTTGGTTTGAGTTGAGTCGGGCTGGTTGATGGGTTGGAATAAGAAGGAAGGGCCCAGAGCAGCAGCGTTAGGCTAGTTGCTCAACAGAAGCAGGCGCGTCTTGCTGGTCAAGGGTGTCGCGTCTTCCAAAATGTGTTGCGGTTATTCCATCCTGGCCCGGAAGGGGAGGAGTGGAATAACCGCCGCTCAACCCGCGGTTCAGGGGAGCCACCACATCATGACGCCAAAATGCCACCAACCCAGAGCCGCGCAACCGCAGACAATAAGCAAAATACACCTACATATTAGAGATTACGTTTCCTGCTCGTTACGCGCGTTTAGTTGATGAAGGTTGAGCCTCGCGTGAGCTGGGTGCGCGGGAGTTGAGGCAGGCAAAAGAGTGACAGTTGAGAATGAGGTTACAAAATCGGGCAAGCGCCAGCCATCGTAATTGGAGTTGGGAGGTTTAGAGCAACGCTCAGGCCAAATGACACTTTTGGGAATCTACTGCTAACGCTTTCGAGCCGCAACCAGCTGAAGTGGGGCGGCTGGGGGCTGATCTGAAAACACCCCTGCCGTACGGTAAATCACGCTAAGCCTCTTTGGATAGCTTTTCCCTCCTCCAACGTTCACTCAACGCTGCAGCTGGCCGCGCGACACTAGCGCTCAATCTGGGTGAGCGAAGAACAAATGCATCAATTAATTGGTCTGATACCTCTTCTAGGTTAAGCCTTCAATGTGCCACAATATGTAGAATTGATCACTCACATTCATCTATTAGATGTCGCGCAGGTGTCAAGTGCGATGGCACCCCGGTAACTGTTGCTCGGCGGATCTCGGCTGACTGGCATGGTCATCGGAGATCCATCTGCAAATCTGGGCAAGGCACATTGAATACTGGACTGACTGATATCTGGCCCACCCGTCACCACCCACCGTATGTGCATACACGCATGTAGCTTGGTGATCATCCAGAAGAAGTCAAATTTACATCTAGGTATAGCACTCTGATTCCAGTTTGCAGATGTTGCCGTCATGCTCGTTGGTACCAACGGGGACCCTGTACATTGAAATGCATCAATAGGATGGGTACATATAGTATACTTGATGTACTGCCTTCCTAAGCTTCGTTCAGTAAGTTGGGGGAATATCTGTCATTTGTTTGCTTGCAGCAAACTCCCAACCGCACGTCCTCAATCACACCCTGACACGAACCTTTCATGATTGGTGATTTGATCCATGTCGAACCTGCAGCCACGATGTTGGGTCCAGCCCGGTTGTAGTACATAAAGTAGAGGGGGTATCAACCCCCTCTCTCCGTCAGATCTGGCCATCTAACTCGTTCACACCACACACCCACACCCACCTCTCGATCTCTCATCCATCACCCAGAGCAATGCCATCCCTTCTTGACCTCCCGTCCGAGCTCGTCGATTTGATCTGCCAATGGAGCGACGAATGCAGCCTCCTCACCCTGCGCCTTGTCTGCCGAGATCTTGCGGCCAAGACGTTGAACCAGGTCAAGGCCCGGTTCTTCACCAATGTCCAAATCCTCGTCACCCAGGACGACTTACAATGGCTGCGCAACGTGAGCCAGCATCCGGCGTTCCGCTACTCCGTCCGCAAGCTGTGGATCCGGCCCTGTCTCTTTGAGAACCGGCTGCTACTGAGTTACTACCAATGGGGCCTATGCAGGGACCGCCGTGGTGTTGAACGACCCCATGGCACCGACTGGCGGCCCGAGCAGGGGTACCAAGCTTACAAGGACGCCATGGGTGACTACCTCGAGTTGGTCACGACAGAGAAACTCCACGATGCCCTGCGCGACTGCATCGCAAGCTTGCCCAATTTGCAGCATGTCCATATTTACCAAACACGTCTTGGTGATGTTATGGAATGTTACGGGGATCCCCCTCTAGGGCCGACCGTACCCAGGCGCCGCGCCTGGGGGAGGTTGACCAACAACATTGGAATAAACCCGCTTGGTGACAACTCATGGAGGCTGCCCGACTTTACGGGACAGCCCAATACGCGTGCCTTCGTCTTCATGGCCCTATTGAAGGTTTTAGCCGTTGTAAGGTCCGCTAGGGTCAACGATGACGAGTATTCTGTTGATACGTTGGATTTGTGCTCGAAGCAGGGTAGCAATTGTGGCATCACCGGCCCTAGGCCTATCGCCCTTTGGGGAGCCGACTGGTCGGCATGGGGTCCGGCCTTCCAGCATTTCAAATGTCGGCATCTTTACATCTCTCTGCGTTCGTACCCGGTGGATGAACCCCGTCCTCGTATATCGGGATCGCTGCCCGATACAGATTCAATCTTCATGCGTGCATTCGCCGAGACCACCCCACACCTAAAGACCTTGAGCTTACAATATAAAAACATGAGGCCTGCGGGCTTCATATCATTGTCGAAATCTGTACGCTTCAGGCGCCTCGAAAGTCTGGTTCTCGCAGGGTTCTACACCACGTCTGATGCCTTGATCGAATTCCTGCGCACAGCGGCGCCTACGCTCCGGCAACTCCGCATTCAGAGAGTGACTCTCGCTACCATTGATCGGGCGTCCCCTCAGAGACAGGAATATTTGCCACCGGAAGAGATTAGGACAGCCTGGTTCCAGGTATGGGACTTCATCAAGGCCTCCATGAAGGACCTGCAGTTACTGTACTTTAATATTCCCACTGTGCGAGGCGGGCTGCGAGTGACGAACCCGCTCCGCGGACGTGTAGGCGACATCGACGGGGATTTTCATAACCCAACAAACTGTTACGACGCAGCGGTAACCGACATGGGAGTGGCGGAGTGGATTGATCAGCTAGGCTTTGAAGATGGCGGCGGTGATGCTTCAGATGACTCTCGCGAGTTTGATTCGGCGGAATCCGACCCGGAAGGGGATGACTGGGGTGACTAGGAGGAGTGACGGGGGTATTTGGATGGCAGAGAGATGAAGATGATGAGGAGGGCACGAGGTGGCACATTGTCAATTGCACAGAGTGTGGGTAGTAAAAGTAGGGATGGTGCAGGTGAGCGGGCAAGTGGTATCAACCTTAAAGGGGCGTCTTTTGGAACTTGATGAGAAATCCCCAGCCCTGCCCGGCGTTCGACTCAATGAGGCCGGGTACACATCCGGACGATGAAACGGTCATCCGCGATACGGCCTGTCGTGTAGATTGAGCCATCAAGCTCCGTCCAAGCTCCTTTTGCTCGTCACCTGGAGGTGTCGGGCCCGTCGTTGCTGTTTTTATATCTTGTTGATCCCATCATTATCATCCCATGTCGTAGGCCGCCTGCATGCTGCTCCCTCCACCTCCCGTCTTTTGTGCATGGGACGACGACCAACCAGCCTAAGCCGTTTGTCGGGTCTGCCCTTTTTCATTATCAACGCTGCGATGTTTTTCTCAATAAGCATCTCTCATCAGCATCCCCACCAGTTCCAACTCCACTCCATGCATGTTCTGGTGAGAGGACGGGCTAGCGGGGATTAGCCAGCTGCTTTCACAAGGGGAAAACGGGGCAGCAGCTCGAGAAAACGGGGAGCTCTCGGCATTGGTGATGGTGACGTCACACTAACGACAAAGCCATGATTACGTAGTAGCTGAGAAAACAATGCAAGCCAGAGCTCCTCTCCATTGTGTGTGTGCGGCGATCGATTGGATCCATTTGATTGATGTCTGTCCTGTCCAATTGATACTTACATCCTCGGGTAATACTCTCCAGCCTACTTACTTACTTTCTACTCACCTGTGACTGGCCAAATATTTTCTTCTATTGAAAATCCCATTCTTCTTCTCACCCACTTCTACTCTACCTCACATCAATACCCATCAACAAACTCCCAATACCAAACGGCCTCGTTTCTCACAACTCTACCACCACCATCTCCTCATCACAATCCACCACCCACACATCACAATGGCTTCCCGCGTCCTCTTCAACACCACCGCCGCAGCTCGCTCTGTCGCTGCTGCTGCCAGCCGGCAAACGCTCGCCCAGCGAACAATCGCTACCACCTCCATCCTGAGACACAAGGAGGATTCCCACCGTAAGTTTTGCCCCATGACGACACTCAAACCCTCATAATTTCCCTCCCGAGTTGCCCCTCCGTTCGCCCGGACAGCTCTCCGAGCCTAGCTATGGCACTCCAACCACCTGAACAAAAGCTCCAGATTCTCCCAAGAAGTTTTAACTGACATTTTACCCCCCTACAACAGACGGCGACGGCCACAACCAAGAAAAGCACAAGGCCGACCTCCTCAACAAGCACAAGGACGGCAAGGGCCACTGGAAGCCCGAGCTGGCCTCCAACAGCGAGGAGGCCGTCAAGGCCGACCGGTCCACCGGCGGCTCCTCCAAGGAGGAAATGTCGAAGCTGCAGGAGCAGACCAAGAAGTCGGCCGAGGAGACGCACAAGGCCGGCACCAGCATGCGCGATGGCCTGTAAGCCAATGCCTTCCACAATTCCAAAAAACAAAATCCCTTCTATAATGATATTATAAGTTGAAAAAGAAAGATATTTTTATTTTGCATTGCATTGCATTGCATTGTCACCTCCCTGCTTTCCCTGGTCTCTATGTCTCTGTCTCTGCATATCTTATTGCATTGTTTTTTGGTGTTTCGGTGGGGGAGAGGCCAATTGTCACATGTATCTTGCTTGCGTGAAGGAGGGGTTGAGAAAGAGAGGGCGCGCGCGCGTGTACAGCACCGTAAAGCATGTGTCCGCATACTTTTTCTCGTATCAGCGAATCGTTTGTTTGGAAACAAGCTTCGCTTCACTAACTCATGGCCTGTGATCCTCAGGACTTTCGACGACGACGTCGGTTCGACGGAGCAGAAGGCACGGTAAAGGAATTGGATGGAAGAGTTTCTACCCGTCGACTCTTCATTACTGGCTGGACGATCAGACTGCACTGTAAATATACCCGAGAAGAAGTTATAGAAGCACTTGCAAGTTCAACATCTTTCACGGCTAGAAATGTGACATTTCTCATACTCGGGATGGATGTAAGCTAGACTGCTACTACGCCTTCACGCGAGGTTGGCAATGCTATGGATTTCAATGACACTGGTATAGACTTGTAGCAATAATGGTAGTGGTTGATATACCGCTCTGTGTTTAGTAATAACACAAAATCCTAGCAGAGTAATAAACAGAGTAATAAGCTACTCATGTCCTCGTGGAGGGCTTAATACAACACCGGCTCCCGTGATGGACTCGCTGGGGTAGCTCGCTCTTGTTTCCTAGCCCAATACGCCAGAACGCCATTCCCATGCAAATGCTGTAAAAGGAACTGTCTGAGTCTCTCCCTCTCGAGACCGCCTCAATATCAATCATGATTCGAACTACTGCCCGAATCATCGACTTCTGCGTATTCATCACCCTCCTGCTGGGGCACCAGTCCCAACAATAAAAACCTCTGCCTGGTAACACCCATCGCCCGCAACAGCAGCACCAAGCTCAGCCTAGGCATCGAAAGCAGCAGCACGATCAGCAGGGCCAGGGCCACCGAGAAGTTCTACTTGAGCAGCGCGATCAACAAGATCAGGATGATAATCAGAATAATAATGGCCATGAGCTGCTTGTTGTCGCTGGCGCTGCGCGTGATGCGCCCGACCTGCCCCCGCGCGCGGTCGATGCGGCCCTGGTGCCGGTCCACGGCCTCGTCGACGTCGTCCAGCATCGCCACCTGGTCGTCCAGCTCGTCGCCGATCTGCATGCTGAGCTCCCGCTGCCGCGCGATCGACGTGCCCAGGGCGTCCAGCTGCTGGTCTTGCTGGTCCATGATCTGCTGGTGGTACGCGTGGATCTGCGTGTTGGTCATGTCGTCCGCCTCGTCGCGGTAGCCTTCGTTGTCGGGCTCGTCGCGGTACCGTCGGTTGCCGAACAGTTGGGCCTCGAGTTCCGGGTCCGAGGACGATTGGGGTCCGGACGCTGACGGGTTGTCGGAGAAGCGCACGGTTTTGGAGGAGTTGCGCTGGCCGACCTTCGGGCGCGAGGCACCCCCTGCCGAGGAGCCGGCCTTTGGCAGGGTGGTCGCATGGTCGAAGTCGGAGGCGAGGGTGGGATCGTTGGGGTGCGTGAGGGTTGACTGGGTGGTCGTGGAGGAGAAGCCGTGGAACTGTGCTGTGAGATCATCGTACTGCTGCTTGAGACCGGGCAGGTTGTCGCCAATTGTGAGAGCGCCCCTGTAATTTGTGAACAAACATTAGCTTTCTTCTAAGCAATATCGGACATGTCCGGGGAGCCCCAAAATTGAAGCTCTCCGTTCCACGTTTTCCGTAGAGTTGAATTGGCTGGTGGCGACATACTCCTCATCCCCGGCTTCCTCCAAGCGCTTTTGCTCCTGGTCCAATGCCGTGAGGCCATCTCGGAATTGGTTTAGCGATTGAGAAATGGCACCGTCTTTCGATCCAGCATCAATGTCGAGGCTTTGCGCCCGTTTCCGCTCGAGCAACGAGAGCTTGATGTGGTCTGCGAGCAGGAAGAGCTGGTTTGCACTCGGCATGTTTGCGATTGGCCGGCGAGCGAGCGGCAGTCAGGCAGTTAGTGAGCGTATGGGAGGAACGCCAGCCAGAGAGAAACAGTGAATTGATGGCACTCGATCACGAATGAATGATGGTTCGTCGACAGGTAAGATGCTGCGCGATAAGAGAGACAGTTGTCAGATGATTATGATGGATGATGATGTAGTTGCGAGACAGTCCATGTGGGATGGAAAGTACTACGCTACCAAGCTACGCTCCCGGTCGTAGAAATAAACCAAGTACATGCATAGGTAGTCAACCCAAATAGATATTGCTTATGCCAAATTGAAGTCCTTTTTAATTCACAGCAAAATATGAGAATGATCAAAATCATTTGTTCTACTTATTCTTTACATTATTCCATTTCTCCTATTTTTGCTGTATTAATTGATATGTTTATTCGGCTGTATTGGATGCTTGACTACATACCTACATAGGTAGTTTATTCGTACGACTGCGAGCTACGTACGCGGCGGCCGTGGCGGCGTCGCAGGCAACTGCTGTTCGAATGGGGCATAGTCCAAAGTGCATTGTCGCGCATTGCCCCTAACAAAGCCAGCCATCCGGCCTGAGCTGTCTGTGACAACTAATTAATGGTCTGGTCCAAACGTTGCCTGTCTCTCGCCATTTGATTCTGCAGCAAACTGGCCCCTCGCTGGTCGTAACTACCGGTAGGTCCTCGGAAGACTGTATGGAGAGATACGCCGGGCTTGATCTGCCAAAAATACAAAGGTGGAACATGATTCATTTCACTTGAGAGTACATTGAGGCCTCTTTATTGTATTTGTGTCAAAGGAGCCAACCTTTATTTCCTGTACTTCTTCAATGCATTCGAGACCTAGCATAATTCAGCTCTGGCTGAAAACCAGCAAGGGCGGATAGACCACAACACCACCCCAACAAGGCTATCAGCACGAGTTTACTCGCGACAACATCCGTCTAAAAATAAGGATGACGTCTGATATACCAGGGGCTCGGTCATATCAGGTAGCTGGACACCGGCACTCGAGTCAGTCTATGCACCCGTACTGCATACCCGGTGACTGACACTCGGGGCAATAGGCTGCTAGACTTGACTCGGGGTGACCCAACCTGGCAATGACACGCAATAGGATACTCTATCTGAGTCTGTTAAGTAGTACGTATCAGCCTTACTGCCTTGCTTCAAAGGGCACAGTGAGAAGGCTTGTGGTAAGAAGTATATATCATACTTCGATGTTGGGTGGTGTGGTTGCGTGTACGGACCGTTTGCTGAAAGCAAGACAAACTCAGATAGATGCATACTTCAGACCAGAGTATATTACATGAGTGTAGATGAATATGCCATCGAGTAGTGCCAACTTGGCCAATGACGTCTCTTCCTTACAAGCAAAGATGCATCTTCTAGGGAGAGGTCTTGTCATAGCCTTTACTCACCAAGGTGCTTCCCCAGACATTCAATGATGATCTAAACCTACTTAAAGCTTCCAGTTGAATATGGGAGGTCCTTTTAATCACCACGTCATGTTTCTATGATTAGATTTAGACTTCTAGCTCTTGTTTCATGCCTTCAATGCGTCCGCGCAGAGCCGCCTTCCCGTAAGATCCACCCAAAATGCCATATATTTCTGGGCATCCCCACCTGTAGGGCATACCGTTTCTGCTATATAGACGCGAATCCACTATAGGTTCAATATACTGCACACCCAATAGCCAGAGGCTAGATCCCAATTGGAGCCTGCCAAGCGGGTATCAGGCGATCAGCGGACATGCGCTCCGTAGCCTTGGGAGTCGCTGATAGGCTGTGTTTGAAGCCTCTTCATATACTCGAAAAGAATAGACTCTGGATTTGTCACTCCGGCTTGGCGTTCTCGACCAGAGAATCATTCTCCACCTGACCAAGGCAGGGCACCCGGAGAGTTCGACAGAACGATTCGTGTAAACAAATGCTGATCTTCGAAGAACATTCTCGAGGTCCAAATGGCGGTTCGCCAACAAGACGTCAAGATGGCAGCAAAAGCGAACAGGAAGCTTGTGCACTCTTGGATCCCTATAAGACCTGATACTCTCTCGACCAGATGAAGAGGGATTTTCTTATCAACTCACCAACTTCACCATCACACTCGTTCGCTATACATTAGCAGCGTCCACTCATTGCAATAGACTTCACACCAGCCCAAGATGTATTTCACAACAAAGAGCCTCGTCATTGCCCTCGCCGCGGGGGCAGTGGCCATGCCCGCCGACACACCTCACGGTGATGGCCCCGGCGCCCTGTCTAAGCACAAGATGGGCGGCAAGCCTCCGGGTGGCAACAGCACCAAGTCCGCCCCGGCCCACAAGAGAGACTTCCTCGGCTTACCCTTCCCCAACATCACGGACATCATCAGCGGAATTGGGGCTCGTGGCGAGGAGGGAGTCAAGCATCCCGGTCCTCCTCCTCATGGCGCCAAGAACGCGACGAAGCTACCGCCGCCGGGTGCTAAGCACGTCAGGAGATCATGGTTCGGGTCAGAGGGGGGTGGCTCAAAGCTGCCCAGCGGCAAAAACATGACGATGCCGGAAGCTCTGAAGGCTACCAAGACCAGGCGCCAAGAGGAGGGTGGTAAGGAGGAGGAGGATGAGGAAGGTGAGGAGAAGGAAGGTGGCGGCGGCGGTGGTGAGGACGACGAAGGGGGTGAGAGCGAGGAGAGCAGCGAAGCCGAGGAGGGCGGCGAGGAGGAGAAGCCCAAGAAGCCCGAGGGCAGCGAAGCCGCCAAACCCAAGAAGCCGGAAGGAAGCGGTGCGCCCAAGCCCGAAAAGCCCAAGGGAAGCGGTACTCCGGTGGCCGCAGCCGCCGCAGCGAGAGATGAGGGAGGCAAGAAAGGTGGTAAGCCCAAGAAGCCCGAAGGTAGCGGCGCTCCTAAGCCCAAGGGAAGCGGCGCACCCAAGCCTCCCAAAGGAAGTGATGCGCCGGTAGCTGCCGCAGGACACAAGAGGTCCCCTACTCCCCCGCATGCGCCCAAGTCCAACGGCACCATGCCTCACCCTCCCGGCCCCGCCGGGAAGAGGAAGGCTCGTGGTCCTGTCGCCTTGCGCTTCTGGGCATAGAGCGAGCAAGCAAGCAGCCACACGAACTGTTTGCTCTGTCTAGTTGAGCGACCGGCGGCAACAAGGCGAAGCCTTGACGCTGGGGGTTTCGTCCCGGCTAAGGACAAACGATCAACTTACCTAACGACTCATGTATCGCGCGCAACTTTGGACTTTCTTCTTCACACTCGTTTTGTACTTTTTTTTTCGGGGTGTCTGGGATGACGAGCATGGAATGTTAGATGTCTGGTTATCTTGGCCATTATGACATCGATATGGCATCAATATATAAGAGATGGTAGATTATATATAGATATATATACCGAGAATGATCCAGCAGTTAAAAATGCCTTTGGTTTTGTCTCATCTCTGTGTCTGTGTAAGTGATAGATTAACGGTCTTCCACTGAATGGCTGGTGGGGTAACCAAACAGGGCCGCCCTAATACCCGCAGTGTCTTAAGTACGGGCCTCCACTTAGCAGGCCTTTAGTGACAGCTACGGGGGGCTACGGGGTCTTTGGGGGCCAATTAGGTGCCTCTGCCCCTGCCAATTGCGATAAGCTCGCTCTTCTTACTCCGAAATTTTTTCTCGAGATCGTGTGAGCCGTGCATTGCATTTTCTCCTCCGAGTCCGCAGCACAAGCATCATCACATTTTTGCTCTCCTTCGCCCAAGCCCAGTTCATTCCCTTCTCTTCCCTACTACCGCACCATAGTCCTGTCCCGTCACTTGTCCCTTCTTGACATTTTCCCTGAAGGCGAATAGACAAGCAAGCTTGCTTTCAATTGACTCTTCGTCATTCAATTTCCTGTCACTTATATCAAGCAAGCGCCTTCGTCGTTCAGCACAAAAAATCAAGCCAAAATGTCTCCGCCTATGGTTGCTGGTAAGGAGAAGGAGTCGAACGTCGCGCGACTCCTCGGTTCCGGTATGCGATTCCCAGGATCCCATCCTCTATCCATTGGGACTTCCAATTGACAATTCTTACAGGATCTGCCGGTATCTCCGAGCTTATGGTCTTCCATCCTGTATGCGCCTGCGAAACAATCTCGAACCCCACGAATCTGTGACTAATGACTATAACCTTATAGGTGGACACCATCGCAAAGCGATTGATGAGCAACCAGACTAAGGTACGCGAGACCAACCCCTCGATCCTCTCCATATTTATCGCCGCCATGGCCCAATGTTCAGAGGGCTAACATCCAGAACCACTAGATCTCGGGCATCACAGAACTGAACAAGGTCGTCTTCCGCGACACGGCGACGGCCTCGGTCGGCAAAAAAGTTCTTCTCGCTCTTCCCCGGTCTGGGCTACGCGGCGGGCTACAAGGTGCTGCAGCGGATATACAAGTACGGCGGGCAGCCGATCGCGCGGGACTACTTGGCTGCGAACTACAGCAAGGACTTCGAGAGCGCCTTCGGCAAGAAGACGGGCAAAGCCATCATGCACTCGACGGCGGGCAGTCTGATCGGTATTGGTGAGATCGTGCTGCTGCCGCTTGACGTCCTCAAGATCAAGCGCCAGACGAACCCCGAGGCTTTCCGCGGCCGCGGCGTCATGCGCATCATCGCCGACGAGGGCTTCGGCCTGTACCGCGGCTGGGGCTGGACCGCAGCCCGCAACGCCCCCGGTTCCTTCGCCCTGTTCGGTGGTTCCGCCTTCACCAAGGAGTACCTCTTCGCCCTCAACGACTACAACAAGGCCTCGTGGTTCCAGAACTTTGTCGCCTCCATCGCCGGCGCCTCGGCCTCGCTCGTCGTCTCGGCCCCGCTCGACGTCATCAAGACCCGCATCCAGAACCGCAACTTCGAGAACCCCGAGTCCGGCTTCCGCATCCTCAGCAACATGGCCAAGCACGAGGGCTTCTCCAGCTTCTTCAAGGGTCTCGTGCCCAAGCTGCTCATGACCGGCCCCAAGCTCGTCTTCTCCTTCTGGCTCGCCCAGACCCTGATCCCCGCTTTCGACACCATGATCAAGAAATAAGTTTAGTACATGTCTACAACTGCACGAATAACAAAGAAAAAGCGAACAACGGATAACAAAATTCAATGACGATGATGTGTTACTAGACTAAGAAGACGAATCCAGGAGGACGAAAAGACGGCGGGGCGGCCGGGGCGGTTATTTGTAAGAATCATGATCTGGCGTTGGGGGAGAAAATGTCCTTTTACCCGTGCTACGAGGAGTTTCAGGGATATACAGGAGTCTCACGCGCCAAAGATTTTGCTTGCTGCTGCTGGACGTAAAAAGAGGGCCTATAGACACAGACTCTACTCTAGAGAGCGCAAACCGCCAAAAAATTCTATACTACTACTATTTAATTTAACAAAGAAGCAAAAGAAGAAGCTCTACTCTCTAACTACAAGTCACCCCTCCAAAAAAAAGAAAAATCTCCGAAGTGGGGGGACGAATCCATAAAAACACCCATCACATCATTTTCCCCGCCATGCGCCGTGCACGACCACCACCGAGATCCGCTTTCCTGGATAGCGTGCTCACTGCGAACGCTAAGCCATCGGTTTCATCATCCTCTACCCGGACCGGCGTGGGCGGGTCCTCGAACAGCCCAAAGTCCGGGTCGCAGTACGTGTCCGGCGCCGGCAGCGTCCCGTTTTGGAAGTACGCCCGGATGGCCCGGGCCGAGCAGGTCGAGGGCGCGGCGACGCTCGCGTGGCCGTACGAGCGCTGGACCAGGACGACGGAGCCCGGGAAGGCGGCCGAATTGTTGTAGGCGGATTGGAGGGGGGTCACGTTGTCGGCGGTGTTGCCGAGGAAGAGGATGGGGAAGTTTGTGGTGGTCGTGTTGCGGTGGTGGGGCCCCCCGTACTGCCACTTAGGCCGGATCCGGCGCCCGACGCAGTGCAGTTTCGAGAAGGCCGAGGCGGCGCCCGAGAAGCGGCTTACGCGGCCGACGAGGTCGTCGACGTATAGTTGGAAGGATTCGGGGGTTTCGTCGGATAGGGGCGCGCCGTCGGCGCAGGCGATGGCGCCGAAGGCGTCGATGGAGAAGTCGGTGGGCGTGCCGCCGCCATCGCCACCTCCACCCTCACTTCCGTCGTCTGGAGGCGGGGGCTGCTCTGGCGGTGGGGAGCAGACCTCGCAGATGGGGAAGTTGTCGTCCTCCGATCCGGCCATGCGGTAGTACGGCAACCCATCCCGCTTCTCGAGCGCCGCGAGCACGCGCGCCAGTTCGGGAAACTCGTACAGCGGCTTGTACAGGACGGTGCGGACGAGGCGCTGCAGGGTGGAGTAGGTCACGAGCTGCGGGACGGCGGGCGAGTCGGTCGCGTTGGCGTGCGCGGGCAGCAGGACGGGGCGCTGGCGCAGCGTCGCGAGCAGAGCCCAGTAGCGCGCCTCGAGGGCGGAGGGGTCCGTCTCGTTGTTGTTGTCGCCGCCGCCGCCGTGGAAGGCGCAGCGGTCGGGGCCGGCGCGGTGGCAGGCGGTGAAGAAGGCGTGCATGATTTTGTCGGCGTCTTCGTAGGCGTTGAGCTGGTCGTTGCGGAACCAGTCGCCGTAGTCGACGTTGCCTGTCCTGGTGATCAGTTCCGCCCTGATAAAACAGATCAGAAGATAAGACTTACCGTCGCTCACGAGCCGCTCCACATGGTCCGGGAACAGAGACGCAAACGTCCCGCCCAGGATGGTGCCGTAGCTGATGCCCCAGTACCTGACCTTGTCGTACCCAGCCTTCTTGGAGATCTCCAGCATGTCTCTGGCGTGGTAGGCCGTGCTAATGTGCTGGAGCAGGCCGGGCGCGGTCTTGTTGGTATAGGCCTCGCACTGGCGCGATAGGCCGTCGAACTGCGCGAAGGCGTCGTGGACGACCCCGGGGTAGGCATCCGCCACGCCGGTTTTGCGCAGGCCCCAGTCGTGCCGTTTCCAGGAGGAGCCCCAGCACTCGACGTTGGGGACGGAAGCGCCGACTAGAGAATGCGTTCGGTGTGGTTAGTCTATGTAGCTCATGCTACACTGCACGCGGTTGGTTGCTTACTGCCACGCGGATCCCAACTTATTATATCCTACTCCGTCTTTAGTATCTGGGCGCGTGATGATGCGAATAGGGGGGATGATGGATGCTCACGTGGTTATCGCCGACAATCGTCTGTAGCTCGTCCCCTTGTTCGAGAACCCAGGATAGACCACTTCCACCGGGTCCCTAATGTTGGCCTTGATCAGTACCAGCCCCAAAAATACATGTTTATCAAAGGAGCAGATACACCTGGGTTAAGGAAGACTGGTCCCTTGTAGTCCTGTTGGGTCTTGGCTTTCGAACGTATTACGGCCAGAACCACTCGCTCCTTTTCAGAGGGGTCTTGCCAGTCAAGGGGTACCTTTCAACGATATCGATCAGTGATCCCTCTGTAGATAGGAAGAAATTAAACGGAGTGTCGCTCACATCGAGTCTCGCGCAGTCGAACTTGTTCTCATAACACTTCTGCCACTTCAGGTCTCTGCTTGGCTGGATATCCGCCCATTTCCACTCGTGGGGTAATTGCGTCGCAGCATGCTGAACGCCAATTGGAGCGCCGAAGTCCACAGAAGGGATCAACCCGCTGAAGTAGCCCAAAGCTGCGATTCCCGTGAGGCTAGTGGCTAGGGCTGCTCGTATCCGTCGGTGATGTAATTTACCCTGCCCAGTCTCATAGACTGACTTGTGCGAGTCGAGCTGTTCTACTTCTTTCATCTTCGCCCATCTGCACACGAAATCACAATAGTGCAAAGAAAACAATACGGAATTCTGTTGGTGTGGTGGTGTTCATGTTTATCAGATTCAGATACTGTGCCGTCCCGGGTTGTGGGGGACGCACGTCAACGGTATGAGTTGGCTTGCTTTTCGCTGGGTAGGCGTTGACAATCCCTGCCCAACAGTGACTATAGCTCTACTGACCTACAGGGCCATGACCTGACAGAGGTATGCAGGCCCATTGGATATCGGGCAAGGCCTATTGGTCAGTAACAAGTCAAGTGCACACCTTGTGATCAGTCTTTGTTAGGCTGACCGAATCAGGTCCCGGGTCCATCGTAATTGGACGGATAAGCGTCGACACCCGGTAGTTGGATGTTTGCTTCCGCTTTCAATGGTAAGTAAGGGCAGTATGTATGTATCTCAACCCGGGCTGCTCGTTCCTGTTGACCAGCTTCCTGGTTTCATTTGGACATATACTTCGAGTCTACCGAATTACGTCGGGAGTATATTTAATTAAAAGGCCGATGGGGCTTCCAGGAGGGGTCTTATGTACTTGGTTCGGCTCGCCCATCCCGGATTTTGGCGGGGTTCGCAGCACAACAACCTCCTTTCTTATCTGAGTTGCGCTTTCCGTAAGGCAGGTAGAATGTCAGTCGGTATTAGGTTCAAAGAGGAGATGGCAGCAGCGTTACACTGCATTCCACCATGATGGATGATGGAGGGTCGAGACCGTGTTCGGAGTGAACCGAACCACACCACCAATGAATCCTCATCAATCTTGAATATAATGGGCGTACTTGCTCCTACCATCACTTGTAACCTGGAAGTAATGGCTGGCTTTTTATCCCGGCACGCCATGTCTAACGTTTGAGTCGGATAATCGTTCGTTGGCTTGATCTTCCCCGCTGCGTCTTATCGACCTGCTCATATTCGCGCACCATCTCGTAAATCAGACGAAACAAGCATATGCGATAGCCTAGACCAAGCCAGGGCGGAGAAGGGAAACATGGCATTCATGCAGAACATCAAATCAGCAATCTGCGGAGTACCTGACAGTGGTAGAACGGCAGTTGGGGAAAACGAAGCTATTCCGACCGGATATACCCATGACCACGAGAAGGGCATCCTGGAGCCAAAGACCGAAGCAAATGTCGAAGCTGGCGTTTCAGCCATAGCCGCTTCCCAGACTGTCTGGGGGAAGACGGGATTTCGACTGGTCATACTTGGGTGAGTTGGCATTGGCCAGGACTGTGTTGCCGAAGTCCAACTGCTAATCTCGGGAGGGTGGATCAAGGCTGGCCATGATCATGATCATTTTGTAAGTTCCAGGGCTCGTTTTCTCACCTTCTACTCTCGGATAAGCCCGTTTTCCAAGGCCCGTCCTAACCCCTTTATCTGCTTAGTGAGCTTGACAACAGCACGGTGTACACATACAAGAATTACTCGACCTCGGAGTTCAACCAGCTCTCTACTTTGGGGACGCTGAATACAGCAGCCGTCATCGTCTTCGCGGCTGTGAAGCCTCCTATTGCCAAGGTCAGCAATGTCATCGGTCGAGGCTACACCTTGGTTTTCACAGTCAGCTGCTATGTGCTTTCGTACATCCTCATGGCTTCGGCCCGGACCATTGGCGCCTATGCGGGCGGTTTCGTGCTCTACAATGTTGGTCAATCAGGTACCAATGTAATGACAGTAAGTCCCAGCTCCCATGATCCTCGGTTCAGTAGACTGCGACCTTGGTGCGAGGTAATCAGCTACTAAAGCAAAATACAGACTGTCATCCTCACGGATCTGTTCAGTCCAAGGTGGAGAGCGTTTGCGATCGGCTTCTCGTTCTTCCCGTTCCTCATCACTCCGTGGGTGGCGGCTCTCATCGCTGACAGTGTAGTCGCCGAGAACGGCATCGGCTGGAGATGGGGTATTGGCATGTTCGCCATTTGTAAGTGATATGCCGCTATGGGTAATCGGTGTGGCTTTCAAAGAACCAATTACTAACTGAGTATACACAGTAATGCCATTCGGCTCATCGTTTATCATCGGCACCCTGCTCTACTACCAGAGGAAGGCGAAGAAGATGGGCGTCTTGGCTAGTCAAAAGACGACGGTGCATGAGTTTTGCTCGGAAATCGACTTTGGCGGCATGCTGCTCTTCGTCACCGGTCTTGCCTGCCTGCTGCTCCCACTGACCTTCGCCGCGCAACTTGCCCAAGGATGGCGTACTCCTTGGATCATTGCCCTGTTGGTCATAGGGGTATTCGTACTCATCTGTCTGGGATTATACGAGAAGCGTGTGGCTGTCTACCCTATCATACCGCCGAGTTACTTCAAGAGCCTCACGATATGTGTTTCGTTGTTGATGCTCGCTTTGGATAATGTAAGTCAGTCCCAAGACCTACCGCTCAGTTCTGAGGAGGGTTATACTGGAACCTTCTATTGACCAAGCCTCGGCGCACAGGTCGGATTCTCTGCAACTCATACGTACCTTTACTCTTGGAGTGTCGTGAGTTACGATCTCGATGTGAGGACGGCGACATTCCTCAATAGCACGATGGGAGTCATGCAATGTCTTGTTGGCATTGTCACTGGCTGGTGGATGGGACGGAGTGGCCGGTACAAGTGGCTCGTCGTCATTGGTGCTTGCATTCGCCTCATCGGATACGGCATCATGATTCGATTGCGAACCCAGGGCAGCACGATAGGCGAGTTGTTCGGCCAGCAGCTTATCCAAGGTACCGGCAGCGGTGTTATCTCCACGGCGCTGCTTGTTGTGCCCACTACAGTCGTTCCTCGTGCACAGATCCCACAGCTCCTCGCTTTGGCTCTGTGCTGTGTCTTCTTAGGATCTAGCATCGGATCAACGATCGCCGGTGGCATCTATACGAATACCATGCGAGAGTCGTTGTGGAAATGGCTGGGGCCCAGCGCTTCGCCTGTAATGGTTGATTCGTTGTACAATTCGATTACCGGCGAATTGCCAACATGGGGTTCGCCTGAGCGCACTGCTGTTAACTACGCCGTAAGTCTGCCTCCTGCTGCTATCTCTTACCGAGACTCTGTGACACTAAGCTAGTTGCTCATGCCTACTTAGTATTCGGCTGTCATCACATATATCACCTATGCAGCAATAGGGGCTTCGGCACCGGGCATCGGTCTCGCATTGATGCTGCCGAACAAGGAATTGCCCGAGTAAGTCAATGTTCTTGATACCGTTCAGCCTGCGTAATTTCTGGCTAATCCTTTTTACTCTCTGGAAAGTGATGCACCAGTAATGGGTGAAGCGCATGTTTTGCCTACTAGGAACGACGCCCCTACCAAGACAGGTGACGAAAAGAAGCCGTAGCTTCGCCAATACGTACAGACAACACTCTTGACAGAATCTAATTGCAACTTTGTGTTATTCGAACTGGTAAACAAGTTGATTGCTTGATTACGATTATGATGGAATGGTACGACAGCCATGATCTACACGGCCTGGATCGCATCAGATCTAATATTGAACTTACCTTTCTAGCAAATGTGGCTAGTCGAAACAGACTATATGTGCAAGACGCCTGGGCTCCTATTTGGGTTCGAACATCCCCAAGCAAGGGTCAACCTCAAAACGTAGAACTACCTTTTCTGATCGCCTCCAGGTCGAAATCCGAGAGGGGCTCACCTTCACTGCTGCCGGGACGTCTGTTCGGCCCATGCATACAAGGCAGGAACCTCTTGTCACTTTGACACCATACAGTCACACCGGTGCACGTACTTTCGCACGAATCACCTTCGTCTCCGTAGGTCGGGTTGCGGACACAGCGGTATGACTTCGTCCAGGGCCTCTCGGGCGTTGTCGAGTATATATCGATACCCGCTGGCGGCGGCGGCGGCGGCGTCTTCGTCGTCGGTTTCTGTAGTGGCGGTTGTGGCGGGGCTTGTGGCGGCGACCTTACCTTCTTCTTCCCCTTCTTGCCGACCTTCTTTGGTTGGGGTTGGGGATGGGGTTGCGGAGGTGCCGCTACCCCTGCGAACGTTACATGCGGCGGCTCGGTTTGGTTAGTGGGAGCGGTATTAATAGCACCGTTCTGCCGCATGGCTGCTTGGTTGACGCGGGCGCAGGCACTGATGTAGGTCATGGTGAGCTCGCTTGGGTCGTCTGTACCACTCGCCGCGCTTGCTGTAGCAGCCTCATGGGGATTATTAGCACCGGCAACACCAGCATCAGCAAGCTTCTTATGATCGACCGCGAAGCCGCAGACGGTCTGCCGAGCAGGGTCGGGGTGGCAGTTGCGGTTTTCGTACCGCTCCGCTTTGAGCTGCTGGTGATACTTTGTCATTTCTCGGATCATGGGGGGCGTGGAATGGCCCTCTTCTATGGCGCAGCTCATCTCGGGCCCCTTTTCTGCTTCTTTGGAGGCCGGGGTGGTGCTCCAAGAGCAAGGCTTGCCCGCGCCTGGCGCCATTTTTCACTGCTTACCTTGACGGGACGAGAGGGTTGAGGCGAGAGAGGAAAAGATGCGACAGTCACCGTTTCCCTTTGTTAGCTGCTGCAATGCGCGCGGGATGATGGTGACTAGTAACGAAATATTACTAGCCAGAAGATCCTCGGGGCCTGTGGGTGTCTGCGTTTGACAATGTGTTTGTCCGTCTGTGCTTCTTCTTATTCTACTCTACTAATGTTAACTGAGTTGTCTTCCTCGGAGGTATATATGGCGACCCAAGGGCCTTTGTTGGGGAGAATGGCCTTGTTCCATCCTTTGTTCATCACATCGGGAGTCATAACACTGCTTCTGAAAGAGTGATGCTATCGTCAACAATACTGCAACGAAACTCCATGACTGACCATGGACAACGGTTCAACAATGGGCTTGTCAATTTTCCATTGAGCCCTTTGGCCCCCATATTGGACCACACCACAGCCAGAGAGCCAAGGATTATTCTGGAGAGAAGAGGGTTAAACAGCGTGCGGCACAGGTCTCGCAGTTCATCCTACGCCGCAACACCAACGTATCAACGTCCGTTGTTGGATCAGTTCCCTGTTCACTCAAATACCAGTAGCCGCTGCGAACACCGCGGCCCAACGAAACCCGTCCAAATCACGTAGCCCCTGCATCTTTTTCCGGCATGAAAGCCGCGTCCCGACACAAGATTACGTCGCGACATGCTTGCTCCAATTTCCTGATTGGGGTTGCTCATATGGGAATGCAAGCATCGCTGTATGCATCTGCGCGGCGCGGTCTACCGTTATCCAAGCACCGGAGGAACTTGTTCAAGCTAGCCATATCCTCCGGTTAATAAGGTCCCATAATTGGAAGGTAATGTTATGTTTGTCCCGTCGGCTTGCAGAGTTTCTGCTTCTTCTCCCTCCCTCTTTCCCTCAATGGGCATATAGAATCTCCAAGACAACTATCGTATTAGCCAGCAATGCGTCGTCAAGATTGATTTACGACGACCACGACCACCTACCATATTTCTATCTCTCACAAAAGAGAGAAGTCTAATAAGCCATTTCCGCGTTATCAGAAGGTGATAAAGAAGGATATGGAACCAGTAGCGTCTCACGCCTACCCGGGCCTCGAAGTCCAGCCGGACCCGGCCCCCGAGTATGCCCGATTCAACCAGGCGCCGCTGCAGTCGGTAGTACAACCGCCGCCGATGCATCCGCATCAGCATCAAGAACCGATGATGCCCGAGTGGAAGGACGCGCAGACGCCGAACACGACGACGACGCCGAGGAGGCGGATCCTCGGACTCACGGTCCCCGTGTTTTGGACCCTCCTGGTGGTCTTGGTCGTGGTCCTCGCGGGCGCCATAGGCGGCGGCATCGGTGGCGGACTCGCTGCGCAGTCGATGAGCGGCAAGATCCCATCTGCGGCGGCGGCGGCGGCGGAGGAGGAGGGGGCCAAACCGTCCGCGACGACGACGCCGCAGCCTGGGGAAGAACCCAAGGGCACAGTGACCGCGACGACCGCGATCCCAATCATGCAGCCGTCGCTGATCCCGCGGGACGGCGGGTGTCCGGGCATCAACGGGACGCCCTTCGTCTCGAGCATCACGCTCCAGGGGCAGAACGTGGCGCAGACTTTTCATCAGAGGTGCGATACCAACTACGCCGAGACGGAGGAGAATCCGGGGCTGCGCGATCTGTATAGTGCATTTGCGACGAGCTTTGAGGAGTGCATGACTTGGTGCGCGCGGTATAATGAACAGCTACAGCAGCAGGGGAACGATAAGGAGGGGAGGAGTAGTAGTGGTGGGGAGGGGTGGTGTACGGTGGTGGCGGTTGCGAAGATTCGTAAGTTTTTGGTCTGACTCCATCCTCTCGTGAAAGAACTCTCAAGTGTTTCGTTTGTGTGCGTACTAGTGTGCTGACTGACAGTTGTATCATGTAGCGGGTGGGAGATGCCATTTGAAGAGCCAGGGGCCCAATCCTCTGGTGAATACCACTCGGGTAGGGGAAAAGGTCACGGCTGCCGAATTGGTTGATGGGATAGGTCGCCCGGGCTCGAGGAGGCGGTATGAGTATATGTACTGATTATAGCGTATTGATTTCAGCAGTGGTCGGGTGACGGGCGAGTTTCGATGGGGAGAAAAGGGGGTTCAATACTGTATTACTACCAAGCTGTGATGATAGCTCCGGACTACTACTTACTTATGCAGTCCGGACACAATAATGAAGAGCGATGGAGTCCTTCTCGGGCCACAAGATCCTTCAGAACCTTGCACCAATTGGAGTAAAAGCGATTTACTCATTGCGTATTACTGGCTGAACCCAAGAGTGAGTGCCACAACAGGCCAATTTCGTCGTAGGCATGGATGTTCTCCGCCAGCCCTTGAAGAACAAGTAACCCAGGGACTCACCAAAGCAAGCAAACACTGGTATCCCTGGTCGACACGAGGAGCTGAAATTATTACGTTATGTCTTTCTTCTAGCTTGTTGATTGGGGATTGTTTCATTTATTAATTGCTGGATGACACGCTGTAGGCATTCTCGTAACACCCTATAGGACACACCATGTTCAAATAGGGACTATGTCTTATCTCGTCAGGCTACACGCCCCGAAGATGATGCGTTTTGAAGGCTGGTCCTCTCCAGCCCGTCGAAAAAGGTGTTCGTTCAGTCCTCCCATCAAATCTGCACCAACCTCTTCTCCTCTTCTCCTTCTTTCTATCACAGAGAAGGAAACATGCGAGGTTACCAGATTGGAACGTGATGTAGGAAAGGAAAAAAGCGATGGCCATCGAAGAACACCTCAGCATGGATCCACGGCATCAACATCCAGACATGGAACCGGCAGCAGCTTCCTCTGCGCACCCGGGTCTCGAAGTAGAGGTGTATCCGGGCCTCGAAGTGCAACCACACTCGGATGAAGAGTTTCCTCAAACCGAAAATACGCGGCAGCGCACGCCTTCTGCCGTGCCAAAGTCCGAAAAGACGAACACCACCGAACCGTCAGCCGATACACACCGAAGGATCCTCGGCCTCACGACACGAGTATTCTGGGGCCTTCTAGTTGCCCTCATCCTGCTCGTCGCGGGCGCCATTGGGGGTGGCGTTGGAGCCGGTCTAGCCTTGCAGCAACGTAGCAGTGGCAGCACGGCGGCGGCGGCGCCAACAGCAACAACGACGCTCCCGCCGGGTCAACAGCCTACAGCAGGCGGCTGCGTTACCCTCACCGTGACCACCTTGCTGCCGATCCTACAGCCAGAGACGCCAAAGACCAACTGCCCCGGTGCCAATAGCACGTTGTTCAACTCGGGCGTCCCGTGACAGGGGCAGACGTCGAATCAAACGTTCAAGCAGCAATGCGACACCAACTACGCCGCCGGGCCGGAGAACCCAGGAGTGCTCGACCTCCTCGGCTTCTATGTTCCGACCTTCGAAGAGTGCATGAAATGGTGCGCTCAATACAACCAGCAGGTCCAGCAACAGAAGATCAGGGAATCGCTGAATAGGGGCACCGGAGGGGTAGATTACTGCCATCTTGTATCGATTGCGTTGATGCGTAAGTCTGACCCAACTTGCCCTCGAGCTAGCAAGCGAGCTCACGGAGTCCTCCCCTGCTTCCCCTCCTAGAAAGCTCGAGAAATCTTTTATAAATGTTTCGCTGACCTTTCTCCGTGCCTCATGTAGCGGGAGGGAAATGTTTCCTGAAAAGTAAGGGATCCGGTCAGCTCCAGAACACTATTAGGTACCTGGATGGTGAAAGGGCTACGAGCGCTGTGTTGGTAGATGGGATAGACCAACCGCCACAAGCCAACGGGAGATAGTGGACGGCTGAAGATTTGGACGATCAGGATTGGGCCTGTCCTGGAATCTTCTATTTCTTCGGACGAGATGACGACCGGTGGTTGTGCGTGGGGCGCCGTATCAACCAATTGGGTCGGCCTGCCCAACGACGCCGGCAATGGCAGTTGCCCGGAACATCGCATCATGCCCGACAGCCACCACGAGAAGAATATTGCAAATAAATTTGTTCCCATTGCACAACAACACATAGACAGCGTGACTACTTCACTGCATAATTCTGCATTTGCCGAGTAACTCCCTAACCCTCAAATCAACCCCTCAATGCTAACCGAAAACGAATCTGATAAACGCCCCTGAAAACTCCCTCGCTGTATGAATTCACTCTTCTCCGGATCCTTGCGTGTCGCATTGTTCTCGCTCCACAGGCGACCGAAAGCCGACACCCTATGGGCTTGCTCCTTGGAACTTTGTTGCAGAAAGGGGAATGAGATTCTCATTGTTCTTCTTCCATTGCACCGTCCACTTTCGATACTTGACTGCCTTGACAAAGAACTCGAGATAGGCAAGGCCCAGCAGGAGCATAGCCGTGGTCTGGCCAAAGTCCCATTTATCCTCGTCCTCGGTGCCTTCGAGGAGGGGCTGGTTGGCGTGGCGGATGGCGATCATGAAGTAAAGGTGGACGGGGTACTCGAGCATGGCGAAGACCAGGACGACCATGAGAAGTTTGGGTCCTCCGAACACGGCCATGCCGACGCCTATTAGTAACCACAGCGCCGTGACCAGGACGTAAGCCTGGTCCGACCCGGGATGCGATGCGAACCTCGACGACGCGCCGGCCGTGTTGTAGCATTCGCCCAGCTTGTCACCTTCCTGCCAATTGGCTAGGCGGATGACGAACGTTATGGCGAGCGCGATGAAGAAGACGCCGAAGCCGTAAATGGTGAGGTATCGAGACGACAGGCGGGACGTCGACCTGTTTAGCATCTTTTGGCAGAAGGCGAGACAAACCAGGACCGCAATGCTCGACACACTGTTGACAGAGAAGGAAACGTTAGCTTGCCGCCAGCAACTACCAGTGACATGTATATGCATATGCGTGCTAGACTTACCCAACGAAGCTCACCGTGTCAAATACCAGGCGCAGGTGATACAGTCCCAGTTCTTTCCTCTTGGTCCAGGCCGTGATCTGCGGTACCATGGAAGTTAGCCTTGCACCTAACCACAAAATTGCCAATGGGGGCTTGTGTAGAATAAACATACCATGAGGGCAATACCCAGCAAGACCTGCAGGTCATTCCCAATATTGACGACATCGGAGAGGAACTCTATTCGCTTCTTCCGTCGCTCATGCTCGTCGGAGCCTTCTGGGTGGTGATGCAGGTGGAGATGTCCCTTCTTGGACAAGATGACGATCCAGGCGGCGAGGAAAAGGGAAAGCAGGGCCTGGCCGGCGAAGGAGATGAGCACTCCCAAGCCCGCGATATCAGGCTTTGCCTCACCGACGTTCTCGCAGTAGGTGATGGTGATGCTTTCGAAGGCGGCCTCTTCGTCGGCCAAGGCGTACGACATGGTCGTTTCCTTTTTTACCGATCTCGTCCTATGCAGAAAAACGATCGACAAATGGAAAGGAAGCACGCAAAGCAGAAACGCAACAATCAAGACGGTCTATAAGACGATCGCTAAGCTGCACGGATGGGGAAATAATTGGGATGCCAAGGAAAGAAATGGAGGTTGTAAGCCGACTTGGCACGGCAGGGAGAGAGTGCCCAGGCTTTTTAAAAGAACGACGGAGCGAGGGTCTGGCTTTGGGTCAAGGTCTGCGCGGTGGCCTGCGCCTTCATGATGCGGGCTGAATCATAACGAACATGCGATCGTGAAACGTTATTTGACGCCGGCTTGTTTATTCGAGGAAACACTGAACTGAACTCTGGGAACACCGGCAGGCTGGCTAACTGGGAAGCCGCGGGCGCGACCGCAATCCTAGCTTCCCGTGGTCCGGGCAGTATGAGAGATACCTAGGATAAGCACTTATTAAGGCACCAGATTGTTGACACCATATCAGAATGTGAGAGGCCACCGACTTAGGGGTCCACGGCAAGCCGGGTCCCAGGCACCAAGGGTCCTATTAATTGATGGCGATCTGCAAATAGTACCAAGCCCACCTGAAATTCGGCAGGGCTTACGATTTTAGCTCCAAACCCGAACTGCCGGCAACTTACAGCTTACAGTAAGCCCCACGAGCCGCCTTCCAGTCCATTGGTCAAGCTGTTCCCTCGATTAAAACTTGGCTTCCTTCAATTCCCTAACCTACCTCCTACCTGAATGCCTCGTACATCACCTTCACATGCTTAGTACACTGATGTCTTTCAAATGTTCTAGATCTGCCAGCCCCCTCTCTATTTGTACGCGGAAACTCGGCAGTTGGGCACCTCGCCTCGAAAAGACTTATAAAGATATGTTTCAAGGTGGATATCTGCGAACAAGCTCAGCCACTTGTTTCCCCCACCAAAAATGATCTACACGATGTTACACGACCTGATGACGACTAACAGGCGCCTAAAGGTTTCAAATGGAATATGCCATGCCCGTTCCTGACTCTTGCCCATCGTATGCTGTATACGAAGCGTGACGAAGCGATGTGGTGGATGGGCGGCAAGGAGGGCAAAAGCCGTACAGTGGTAGGTGCATGCGCTTGGGACTGTCGAGACCATGTGGTTTCGCTCCGGCTTCTACCTCTAATCAGAGGTAAGATTTCGACTTGCGCTTTCATTATTACTTCGAAATTCCTCATCGGAGAGGTGCGAATGACGAGAATGTCCTATGCGAGGCATCAAAACTCGCTGTACCTAATATGCTGATCTTACTTGCGGTCTGAATTACGGGCAAGTCTAACAGAAACAGATCGCTGTCAAGGCAAGCATTCTACGAGACCATATCCTAAAACTGTCATTATCGTTACTTTTTACCCGTCAGAAACCAAATGAACATATCGCTGATTAAATTCCTTCGATTAGCAGACCAGTTGTGAACTTCATTGGGTTCCGAAATGTTTCGTTGGTGAAAGAATTAATGTCGCCCTTGCCTTTCAAGTAGCATCTTCCTCCAGCTAGAAGGACCGCCAGTGTCAGCATAACATACACAATCAAGTTGCGACGCAATACAACCAGGTTCTCAAGTCTTTCCTCCTTTGAGGCCCGAAAGTACTGCATAACCTTGCTTGCGTCTCCTCGCTTTCGGCGGCTGCTATTGGGAACTTACCAGTTTTCACAATTGACACAGCCCTGCAATATCCATCTCCCCCGCGCTTCTGGTACTGGCGGTTCCAGTCGGCGCACATTGCCATGCACTGTTCGAAGGTCGGGATCAAGAAGCTAGCAACATCGTAGATGCCAGGGCTGCCATCAAGGTCAGCAGGATAGTTCGTATTGCACAACTGCAGGAAGGACTGTGCGGTCGACTGCCCCTGTAACGAAATGTCCATCAACGTGCCGTTGATCGATTCTTGTGGAGTGTAGCGCGTTCCGTTTATATTCGGGCACCCGCCATTCGCGTTGTCCACGGGTGCCATCGACAGTTGTACTATCGGTAATGTCATCGTGATAGTGCCGTCGGCGCTGGTGGTTGGTCTTGCCGACGGCGGCTTAGATGTTGTCCCCCGGCAGTAGACGACACATTCCTCGATCCCGGCGAGTCCTGGCTGCTGCTGTTGCTGTTGTGTCCTTGTGTCGCTAAACCGCCGCCGATCCCGCCACCTATTCCACCTGCGACAAGTAGGATAAGCGCGATCAGGACACCCCAGAACACAGGCACCCTAAGACCAAGCACTCTCCGGTGGTCATCGGCTGTTGGCACTGTGGTGTGCTTCTCCCCGAGGTGAGTAGAGCAGACTGCGGGTGCGCCGAGTGCTGCTGCTGGTGGTGTTGATGTTGCTGGTGATGCTGTGTATGACTAGGTTGCGCATATGCCTGGGCAGAATATGACTGAACTTCAATACCCGCGTACGGATGAGACGATGACGGTTCCAGACCCGGTTGCTCACGCAGCTGGTTTAAGTCTAGGTACTTGTCGGTTGCCATCTTTATAGTTCTTGGCTTCTTTCTGGTATTGCCCTACGGATAGGAGGCCGGTCACCGCTTCCTACGCAAGCAGGCAAACACGAAAGATAGAAAAAGAGTAGGAAGAAGGACAAGGTAAAACGTAATTCAAATTTGAAGACACATGGCTGACCAGGGAATTTAGAGACCTTTAAACCTGTCTGGAAGGGAGGTGAGGGAGAAGGAGAAGAAGAAGAAGATCTCTTGGCAGATCTGGAAGGCAACCTTTTCGATGAGCTGAACGATTGCTTCCATTTCTGGGGGCCGTATAGCCCCAAGGATCTGAGACATAAGCCACGCCCCCATCCAACCCCTAGGACTATCCATACTACAGTATAGGCATACTGGATTACGAATGCAGAGCACAGAAAAATATACCCGATGATGCTTATCCGGAGCTGAGGTCCCCGATCGGGGACTCGGGGAAAGGCCAGGATTAGGGGAGATATGTTCAGATCTGGATCCGACCATAGATAGCTCAGAGATGGGTCGGACAGATGCATGGATGACCGCATGATCCAACATTTTCATACGTTTAAAGGAGTTTAGACCCCAAGCGCCGCATTGCCCTCGCTCGGTCTGTCGCCAGTCCCTAGCAGCATGGCTTTTTATCCGACGGGCTCCCATGTTAGGGGGCGTAACGTCGGTGTGAGATCTTTCGTGCGCGTCTATCGGGCGAATAATTAATTACCTTGTTATCGTGGCGTCGACGACATGCTGGACGATTGTGGGACAGCTTGTGAAGCCAGTCAACGAGCAAAAGGCACAACTATCCGGGGAGAAGTTCTCGACAGTGGTACGTGTAACCTCTTATGTAACTTGATCTCTGTGTTCAACGGCCCGATTACGTTTGATACGTTGAAAGGCCATTGTAGCGTTGAGATTGAATGTGATGCGTTTCTTGCTATTTGATATAATGAACAGGCTATATAACCTATAACCTGCCCATGCAGAGCCCTAGCACTAACCATAAGCGTCGCGGGAGATATAATAAGCCCTGAATGAGTATATGTATGCGATCTGGCAACGACATAATCCATCTGCTTCGACTGAGGGATATGTAAATCAATACAGAAGCACACACGGGGAACCACAACAGTGTTGGTAACATCGTGCCAGCGTCTCGGGGCATATGGATGCATATCAGTAAGAAAAGGCCTGCTGCGAGCCACGATATCGTGTTTACCATACGAGATGAGTCGCCGTTGAGCTTCTGGGCGATGTTGTCGTAGAATGAACTGGTATTATGATTGGTCCAATCTGGGGTGACGTATCTCTTCCATCCCGAATGGTCAAAGTTGGGCGGCGCTTCAAGTTGCATTTTCCTTGCCGTGTCACAAGTTGGCGACGGCCAGTTGTGCTGAAGTTAGTCGTTAGTAGGCATTAGTGGCATTCATCCAGGGCATATCTACCTCTTCGCAATTAGAAAGAAAGTCTTTACGTGCAGCCCACTCTGCCAGCAGTTCGGACTTGTGGCCATCGGAGGCCGCAGTGATGGTTGGCCACAGAGCCACACCAGCCATCAGCAGAGCCGCAAAGGCTATCACGCTAACGGACGTTTCTTGGTACTTCTGGAGCTTTCTTCCTTCTTTCCAGAGGGCTTTCCGGTATTCTGTGAACTTATCTAGGATGCTAGATAATTGCTGACCGAACAGCAGGCCTATGGAAGATAGGGAAGGTGTCGCATTAGGGGCACTGGCATGGATTTGACTGCCCGCACCCGATGGAGTAAAAGATGGGCGATCTATGGTCGAAGCCGGGCCAGCATCTGACGGTTGATGCAGGGCGGCCGGGCTGGTGGTTTGCGCTTGTAGTTGGCGAAATTCAAAGCCATCTTGTGCAAGTGGCTCAAGACGTTGAAGTGTTTCGATAGCCATGACTTGAGCACACTCAATACAAAAAAGAACGAAACATGAGGGGAAAAGCTGTCGTCGGACGGTACATCTATCAAAAAATTCTATGGCGATGGCGCAGTCTTCCGTCCGAGGCTGTGCTTGCGAGTCTAATGCAGAGTAATCTCGAAGCACATTGTCGAAGCTTACCTTGATTGGCTATGATGCCTACTCAAGTAGGTATCTTGGCATGCCGAACTCCGATTTGTTCGTGACGGCTTCCAGGTTGTACAACAACCTATCTGAAGGCCAAACAATTGAAGATGCGCCCCTGTTGCTGTATTACCGATGCACTCCCAACAATTGGCAAGATGTCATTGCTCCAATCCTCGCCTTTGCCTCACGTTTCCTCCCGGACAAAGCATATTAAGTCTTCGTCTGCAGCTATTGTGGCGTGAACCGGTCTCATCTTCCTCCCCATTGGAGCTGGACAGACACTAGACGCGGAATGAAGGTTGGATGATGAGAGAAAATCTCATTTCCGTCTACATGCATGGCAGTCTGAAGAGACTACACTGGCAGCTATGACAAGGTCAAGACCGACAGTTCCTTCGGTCAAAGGATGGGACGTTCGTCTGGTCTCCGGCAGGGCTGCGGTGCATTTCAGCGACCTGAAACCATTGTCGTTCACTTGGAATAGATCGGGTTTCTAATTAGAGATATCATCTAGCTACCCTTTATGCTCGGGTGCATCGCTGATGATTCTCTATAAACTCTGGCAAGAACGTTGAGGTCCTCGATTTGGAGCGCCAAATAAGGAATGCGGATTCAATATTCGCTTGCGAATAGATGATAATAACGGAACAATCTGGCTAGTCAATCAACCCAGTGTATGCCATGAGATATCCAGGCGAAATCAATTCATGTACCGTGAGTCATTCGGTGTAGCCAACGGCTCTCCGCGACAACATTACCGAACAATGTTTCGAAGAGAAGCGATACTTATTCACCGATGAAGTTGGATCGTGGTAGCTTGACTCATCCTCGTCATACTCAACGTGTCCTACGACTTGATGGATCTAGGAGCCTTCACATCTCCCCACGGAGAAATCTTCATTTCTCTTCCCTGATTGCTAGCAACCTATTCACAAGGCTTCGCGAACGCAGCAGAGCTGTGGTTGAGTCCCAAAGGATGTCGTCGATATGTTAGCGTGGGCTCCAGCACCGTCTTCCGGGACACGGGATGAGAGGTTGCTTTCTTGGATCCCAGGGTTGCATCAGAAAATAGGCCCCCAATTTTTAAACGAGCAAAGTCAAGGCGCTAGCAGGTGCGTTCTGATAAGAGATCCCATCCCAAGATCTACTGGATCCCAAGTTCATTCAATTGTTTCATGGTCTTGTCACGTCTTGTTGCATTGGATAAAAGTACGCGAGTTGCAATCCATGCTAGCGGTCAGCTCTCAATACGCGATGGTGTATCAGAGTACCCGCGGAAGACAGCCTGGAGCGCGGAGCCGGCCGAAGTTTGTTCGGGAAGGAGAGAAGATCCACCACAGGGAATAGCTTGGTGGGGTTCGCCATGGGGCTTTGCGGGGTATGGCAGTGATAAGGAGGTTGCGGGAGGTGATCGATACCACTAATAACTCGGTTCGTATCTTGCCTTCCCCCTGTTTGGCTGCCTGCATCCGCATCAGAAGCAGCCAGAGACCGAGGTGAAGGGTATGAGATAGGTGCTATTCGGATCAATGACAAACGACGTTGGTCAAGATGGCTAGATGACGGGACGGCTTATCGCCGATATTTTTAATCTGCGGTCTTTGATTTGCTGTCACAATTGACAGACAACACATGCTGTTTGGCTTGCGTGTCTGTCTGTGTTCGTGTCCCGGCAATTCAAGGCTTAGCATTCCAGGCGCACGCCCAGCATCCGAAGATCTGGACGGACTACAAGTTGACCGACAGGAGCTTCTTTGCCACACCCCACCATGCACCACCATATGTAGGTACCAAACCTAGTTGTCAGCTGGGTCATCTGGACAAACGGCAAACATCCATCGTACCTACTCCTTCCAGTCAGCAAGCAGTCTGAGTGACTCCAATCATCATTTCTTCAGACACCTACTCAAATCGGTCCATCTAACTATTGCTGCGAGAGCTATTGGCCCGTATCATCACGACACCTAATCCCTCAGCTTGTTGTTTTGTTTCGCCTCATATCTCTGCCCATGCAGGTCTGAGGCAGACATACGGAAGGGAGTGAGATACTTGATACTCGCTTGATCGATTTCAGCTTCTTGCGAATATGGCGCCCTCGGCTATTTCACCTGAGCGTGCTCCTTTGGCCGCAGACGGTCCTAAGCTGAGTACCATATACGACGACACCATCCGGTTCTTCTTGAACGGCACTCGTGTCGTGCTGGACGAGATCGACCCGGAGGTTACACTGCTTGAGTACTTGCGCGGGATAGGTCTGACCGGCACCAAACTGTGAGTCCCAACAGCTTGCACATGCATTGAAAGCGCCACTGCTGATACCCCGCCATCAATAGCGGCTGTGCTGAAGGAGGTTGCGGTGCGTGTACCGTGGTCATCAGCCAGTATAACCCGACGACGAAGCAGATATATCATGCTAGTGTGAACGCCTGCTTGGCGCCGCTGGCAAGCGTTGATGGCAAACATGTCATCACCATCGAGGGTATCGGAAATGTGACAAAACCCCATCCAGCACAGGAACGGGTGGCGAAGAGTAACGGAAGCCAGTGCGGCTTTTGCACCCCGGGTATCGTCATGAGTTTGTATGCTCTGCTGCGCAACAATGACAACCCAACAGAACACGACGTGGAGGAAGCCTTCGATGGAAACCTCTGTCGCTGTACAGGTTACCGCCCCATCCTTGATGCTGCCCAGAGCTTCAGCGCCAAGAAGTCATGCGGCAGCAGCACATCAAACGGCGGGTCCGGGTGCTGTATGGAGAATGGTGATGGCGCGAAACTCGCTGGTGGATGCTGTAAAAGCAAGAGCTTGGATGACGGCCAACCCATCAAGCGATTTACACCTCCTGGTTTCATCGAATACAACAAGGACACCGAGTTGATCTTCCCACCTACGCTCAAGAAGCATGAGTTCAAACCCCTGGCCTTCGGAAACAAGCGCAAGAGATGGTATCGACCCATGACCCTTGAGCAGCTTTTGGAGATCAAGAGTGTCTATCCAGATGCCAAAATCATTGGTGGCAGCACCGAGACTCAGATCGAGATCAAATTCAAAGCTCTGCAGTATCCCGTTTCCGTGTTCGTTGGAGATATTCCGGAGCTGAGGCAATATACATTCAAAGACGACCATATCGAAATTGGCGGCAATGTAATCCTTACGGACTTGGAGAACATCTGTCAAGAGGCCATCAAACATTATGGAGATACGCAGGGACAAATCTTTGAGGCCATCTACAAGCAGCTGAAGTATTTTGCAGGCCGGCAAATTCGCAATGTCGGAACGCCGGCTGGCAATTTAGCAACTGCTTCCCCCATCTCCGATTTGAACCCGGTTTTCATGGCGGCTGACGCTGTTCTGATCGCTAAGTCTTTGCAGAAAGAAACAGAAATACCCATGTCTACATTCTTCAAGGGCTACCGGCGGACAGCTCTTGAATCAGATGCTGTGATCGCTTCCATACGTATCCCCATCACCAAGCCGAAAGGCGATTATTTCAGGGCGTACAAGCAGGCCAAGCGGAAAGATGACGACATTGCCATTGTTACAGGTGCCTTACATGTGAGGGTTGACGAGAAGGGAACCGTTGAGCATTGCAACTTGGTTTACGGCGGCATGGCCCCTTTCACGGTAGCGGCAAAGAAAACAAACGAGTATTTGATGGGTAAGATGCTTGCACACCCGGATACCCTGGAAGGTGCCATGAACGCTCTGGAATCAGATTTCAACCTGGAATTCAGTGTTCCGGGAGGCATGGCGTCTTACAGAAAATCACTTGCGCTCAGTTTCTTCTACCGATTCTACCATGATGTCTTATCCGGCCTTAGTGCTGAGAGCAAACACGGTGACAGCCAGGCAATCGAAGAGCTTGAAAGAGAGTTGTCGAAGGGTTGGGAGGATCGAGAGGCAACGGCCGAATATACAAAGCAAACAGTGGGAAAAGCGAATAATCATGTCGCAGCTCTGAAGCAGGTCACCGGTGAGGCACAGTATACAGACGACATCCCGCCACTCAAGAATGAACTTCATGCTGCTCTGGTCTTCTCCACAAGGCCACACGCGAAGATCATTTCCCGCGACTACACGGCTGCCCTGGACATTCCCGGAGTGGTCGACATCGTTGACAAGGATGATCTGCACCACGCCAACGACAACAAATGGGGCGCGCCGAACTTTGATGATCTATTCTTTGCTGAAGATGAGGTCTTCACTGCCGGCCAGCCTATCGCCATCGTTTTGGCGACTTCGAAGGCCAGAGCGTCCGACGGCGCTAGAGCCGTCAAGATCGAATATGAGACGCTGCCGGCCATATTTACCATGGAAGAGGCGATTGAAAAGGAAAGCTTTCACAATTTCTACCGTTACCTGAAGAAAGGTGACACGGATGAGGCCTTCAAGAACTGCGATTACACCTTTTCTGGCGTTACACGGATGGGCGGACAGGAGCACTTCTACCTCGAAACCAATGCATGCCTCTGCATACCCAAACCGGAAGACGGCGAAATGGAAATCTGGACCAGCAGCCAAAACCCCACAGAAAGGTAAGAACTGTCGTAACGACACATTCGTGAGAAATCGGACTAATTGTATCATAGCCAAATATTTGCTGCAAGAATTCTTGGCGTCCAGGCCAACAAGGTCGTCGCGCGTGTCAAACGATTAGGAGGCGGGTTCGGTGGCAAGGAAACGAGATGTGTCCAGCTCAGCACGATGATGGCCCTCGCCGCACAGAAAACTAAACGACCGGTTCGATGCATGCTGAATCGAGACGAGGACATGGTCATGTCGGGACAGAGACACCCGTTCCTATGCAAGTGGAAGGTCGGCGTCAACAAGGACGGCAAGCTCCAAGCTCTGGATGCCGACGTTTTCAACAATGCTGGATGGTCGTTTGACCTGTCTCCAGCAGTCTGCGAGCGAGCAATGACCCACATCGACAGTTGTTACAAGATCCCGAACGTGCACATTCGAGGTCGCCTTTGTAAGACAAACACCATGTCGAATACAGCGTTCCGTGGGTTCGGAGGCCCCCAAGGTTTATTCATGGCAGAGTCGTATATGTCAGAAGTCGCCGACCGTCTCGGCATGCCCGTTGAGGAATTGAGACAGATCAACTTCTACGAGCCCAACGAGGAAACGCACTTTAACCAGCCAATCCAGGACTGGCATGTGCCTTTGATGTACAAGCAGGTCCAGGAAGAATCGGCTTATGCAGATCGCCGCAAAGCCGTTGACGAGTTCAACAAGACGCACAAGTGGCGCAAGCGAGGCCTTGCGTTGATTCCCACGAAGTTTGGTATCTCATTCACGGCGTTGTGGCTGAATCAAGCGGGCGCTCTGGTGCACATTTACCACGACGGTTCGGTACTGGTAGCTCATGGCGGGACGGAAATGGGCCAAGGTCTTCACACCAAGATGATCATGATCGCGGCGGAGGCACTCCAAATCCCCATGGAGGACATTCATATATCCGAAACTGCCACAAACACAGTTGCCAACTCCTCAGCCACGGCCGCTTCCGCTTCGTCGGATCTCAATGGCTACGCTGTTCATAACGCCTGCGAGCAGCTCAACGCTCGCTTGGCCCCGTACAGGGAAAAGCTAGGCCCAGGCGCCTCTCTGAAAGATGTGGCACATGCTGCATACTTTGACCGCGTCAACCTCAGCGCGAATGGTTTCTACAAGACACCTGATATTGGATATACTTGGGGCGAAAACAAGGGTCAGATGTTCTTCTACTTTACCCAAGGAGTAGCGGCTGCCGAGGTCGAGCTTGACTGTTTGACTGGAACCTGGAGTTGTCGGCAGGCTGATATCAAGATGGATGTTGGTCGCTCGATTAACCCTTCCATTGATTACGGCCAAATAGAGGGTGCCTTCGTGCAGGGCATGGGACTATTCACCATGGAGGAGAGTCTCTGGCTGCGGAACGGTGTCAATGCGGGCAACCTGTTCACGAAAGGGCCCGGCGCCTACAAGATCCCCGGCTTCCGGGACATCCCGCAGCAGTTCAACGTGAGCTTGCTCAAGGGGGTAACGTGGGAGAACCTCCGGACGATCCAGCGCAGCCGCGGCGTGGGCGAGCCGCCGCTGTTCATGGGCAGCTCCGTGTTCTTCGCCATCCGCGACGCGCTCAAGTCGGCGCGCGCCGACTACGGAGTTACGGCCAAGCTCGGACAGGAGGGCGGTGAGGACGACGGGCTGTTGCGGCTGGAGAGCCCGGCGACTCCCGAGAGGATCCGTTTGTCGTGCGTGGATCCGATCATGGAGCGGGCTCGGGTTCTCCCCAAGGAGGGGGAGAAGAGTTTCTTTATTTCGATTTAGGTAGAATGCATCATGTAGTTAGCGTTGGATAATCCATTCATTTGAAGTTTACACGAGTCATTTACCCATGCAAGTTTATGGAGTTTGAAGAACATGCGGCTCATAGGCAATTTTTACCGACGACATCGCGCAACACGCTACATATGGTTATGCATTTGCTCAGCAAAACTCCAAACGAGGGCCAGTAACCAAATGAGTGTTTACAATGAGTGATGTCGATTCTTGAAGGTAAAAAGCATTATCCATGTCACGATTGCCTCTTTGGGTTGTCCGGTGGTCACGTGTATGACGGTCATTATGAGACGTCTGCTTTGCCCCGTCCGACTTGACCCATTTTGATCCTCGACGCTTCACATATAAACTCGCGATGCATTGCGATACAATTGACCGCCGTCCCCTCGCCAGGATGGAATCTCATCTGAATTTGGCAACTCGAGTCCGCCCAAAAAGAGAAATCCACAAGAGAAAAAACCAAGCATCATTTTCTTGACTCACCATGGGAAGCAGCCATCCTGCTGGCCCAATACGGCTCTTTCCCTCTCCGGGTCGCACCCAAGAGAAGATATCGGTACCCCTGACGATTCTCGATGCGACGTGCGCGCGCTTCACGGATACGGGCGCCGTGTGGCTGTTCGATGCCCCGTCTGCCGGGCAAGGGCTCAAGGAGGACATGATAGTGGATCGTCTACGGTCCTCGTTCATCACTACCCTAGACGATTTCCCGCAATGGGCCGGTCAGCTGCATTGGGCTCCTTTTTGGCCTGAAATTGGCAACCACACGGAGCGCTGGCAGCGCTGCATGCTGACGTATGGCGGGATCAACGACGACTGCGACGATCCAGGGGTGGAATGGAGCGTTGTGAGGCGCAATTATGCGCTGGACTCGATTGCACCGTCGTCGTCGTCATCGCGCTCGAACGATGTCTGGTGGGACAACGACGCCTTCCCGCAACAGGAATTGATATCGCCCACGAACCTCGCCCTGGCGAACCTGAAGGACTGGCAAGGCCTGCCCTGCATGAGCGTGCAGATCACAATGTTCACGTGCGGTGGCTATGGCGTTGGAGTGCGGCTGGCGCATCCCATCGCCGATGCGCAGTCCATGATGGTTTTCATGCACAAGTGGGCGGCGAACTGCCGCAGCGCGCAACAGCAGACTCCATCATCGTCGCTCTTTGGCGAGCCTGTCTTCGATCCGCCCCGGCTGGATGCCCGGGCAGTCGGCGATATCGACTCTGCGGACGGTCCCGACCCGGAGCTCTGCGCCAAGGCTCGCGCGCTGCCTATGCACCGCTTCAGCTGGTGGGACATGGATGCGCCGGGGTACTCTCCTTACCTCGTCGGTAAGACGAAGAACAACATGCCGCCGGCAGATGTTCTGGCCAAGACCACGCTTTCTCCCTCCACCACGGCCCCCTGGCACACGTGGGATCTCGCCCGGCCCGCGGCGTCAGTTATACTACATTTCACGGGTGAAGAGCTTTCACGGCTGCGCGAGAGAGCCCGGGCAGAAACGACTGCCAATGGCGACAGCGATAACAGTAGTATCTCGCGCTCCGACGCCCTTCTCGCTCACCTGTTCCGCCTCGTCACCCAGGCTCGGTGCTCGGTCAAGTCGTCGTCGTACGCTCCCGGGGCGGATGATGAGGTGTTCCTCAACTACACGCTGGAGGCTCGGCGGAGGGTCGAGCCCCCTCTACCCGAGACATTCCTCGGTTCGCCGCTGTTCATGACGCACATTAAGGCTCCCGCGGCATCTATCCTATTGTCCCAACCCGAGACCCAAAGGGCGCCGAACGGTTTGACGAACGGCGCAACCACCACGACAACGGGCGCGCTCGCCCGTCAGCTCCGAAAGACCCTCCAACAATTCACCCCCGACGCCGTCGCGGCGCTGCTGCACGAGTCCACGTTCGAGGTCGCGCCGCAGCGGCTCTGGCGCGGGTTCCTGGGACCGCGCCACGTCATCGTGACGTCGTGGCTGCGGACGCGGCTCTACGATGTCGACTTTGGGTTCGCTTCTGCTGGCGAGTCCCAAGATCAAGATGAAGGAGGGTCTAGACGAAGGAGGCCGCGATATGTGCACGCGGTTATGGATAAGGCGGACGGCATCTTGGTGCTGCTAGATCCGGTGGTGGATGATGGCGGGGTGGACGTGGCGGTGTATTTGGATGCGGAGGCGATGGGGGAGTTACGGGAGTTGGTGAAAACGACGCCTATATGATTCGGTGCTTCATCTTGCCTGAGCGGATGTATCTGAATAGACATACAGGCAACAGCGATACATGAGCCATGTATATTAGACACTGGAGCAAGAGCCTCCACTATGTCAAGATGGCCAGAAGGGCCCCTTTCCGGCTCGCATTTTCCAAAACTCTATCTTTTCCATTTCGTGTAGCTTAACTCTAAACGAAACCCTTTAACGCCAGCAGGCCGCATTACCAAGCATCTTGAAGCTTGTCGACGCTCGGGGAGCTTCGGCGTTAAGCCACTGGATTGACCCACAGAATGGAGCATTGGAGCATGACGTTGTCTGCTTAGCAAGCGCTGTCTCCAGAACTGCCGATATATCATCTCCAGGCCATTACTAATATTGGATTTGACATACTGCGACCTGAAAGACACACTTCCTATATAACTGCATCTCACCTGCCAAGAGAAAGGATTCCCATTTTACAATCAACGAAACCAAAGGAACGCAGGATACTCAAGAAAACCATGTCGATTGCAATCATAGGCGCCACGGGCAAGCTCGGCGGGGCCACCCTCTCCGCCCTCCTTTCCCAGAAACTGGCGGCGCCCGCCTCCATCGTCGCCCTCACCTCGTCGGCGCCCGGGTCCGACAAGTGGCAGCAGCTGGAGTCCAAGGGCGTCCAAGTGCGCCACGCCAGCTTCGAGGAGGCCGCGTCCCTCGAGAAGGCCCTGCAGGGCGTGGACCGCTTCTTCCTCGTCTCGACCCCGCGCATCGAGCTGGACTACAACGACGCGCCGCCCGGAACGGGCCGCGAAAGCCACCACAAGGCCGCCATTGACGCCGCTGTAAAGGCGGGCGTCAAGCATATTTACTACTCCAGTCTCGGGTTCGGGAACCCGAGCAAGTCCGGGGTGATGCGGGCCCATATCCGCACCGAGGCGTACTTGGGGTCGCTGCAGAAGGAGGGTAAGGTCAAGGTCACGGTTCTGCGCGAGGGGCTCTATAATGAGTCCTGGCCCCTGTATCTGGGCTACTTCTTCGATATGAAGAATGATGAGCGCGGGACCGTCAAGCTGGGCGGGGACGGCAAGATCTGCTGGACTGCTATCGCGGATCTTGGCGTTGCGAACGCGTTGGTGCTGACGCAGCCGACGGACGAGTGGGCGGGGAAGACGTGTTACTTGTCGACGGCGCCGGCGGGGGCGCGGAATATGAAGGAGATTGCGGCGATGGTGTCGCAGGCGCGCCCCGTGAAGGAAAAGGTGGTGGTCGAGATCGTTGGCCGCAAGGAGCACGAGCGCCACTATGTCGAGGATCGCGGCATGGATCGTCCGGCGGTCGAGTGGTGGTCTGCTACGTACGACGCCCTTGAGGACGGCGAGTGTTTGATTGATGACCCGACGCTGGAAACGCTGCTTGAATTGGTGGGGAGGAAGCCGGTGCCGATTGAGGAGACGGTTAGGGCTATGGTTTCGAAGTAGGGGATGTACCTGTATGCAGATAGTGTTCATGCCTAATAAGAGATTGCGTACCTCCAAGAGGAAAGAGACTTGATTTTGGCCCTATGATCTAAGCTACCACAGGTCTGTTGTTCAGGGGCTATCATTCAGTGATCTAATATCACCAACTTTCCCCTAATCTTCGTATCCCGAGCAGAGATCACTTTCGCCGGAACAGCACCCCTGCCAAGTTATCCACACACACACCCTTTTCCGTTTCCAGGACGTCGATCACCTATTGCTGTTTCTCCGCCAGTCTACCTGTGATCATCTATCTAGTTCGTATGACGCTCGCCATCATACCATCCTCTAACGCACCCTTCAGCTCCTTTCAAGCAGCGAGGGCATCAGCAACTGCCCCGCCTCCACAAACTTCCGCGCCCTATCCACCAGCGTCCGCGCCGGCACAGGCGACCAAGCCCAAACCAGCATCTGCAAATGCGCGCGCGTCGGCGTGCACCCGTCCGCCTCCCAGAGCTCCTCCCGCGTCCACCCCTCCGCCGTCTCTCGGTCGGCAGGCACCATCCCGTCCAGCGCTCCGTACCGCACCGCCTCCCAGTCCTCCTCCCGCGCCGTCCCCGCCGTGGACGCGAGCACCAGGTTCCCCAGCTTCCCCCGCGGCGAGCTCGCGAGGTAGTCCCGCATGAACGCCGCCGCGCTGTACTGGCCGCCGACGCGCCAGAAGGGCGGCTCGGTGTTCGCGGCGCCCCATACGCCCGCCGCGTGGGCGGCTTCCGCCTCGAGCTTGGCGAACAGCGGGTGCAGCGCCGTCAGCACGTCTTTCGGCACGAGCGGCCGGAACCCGCCGTTGTCGTTGGCGCCGAGGCGGCAGCGCAGGCGGCGACGCAGGGCCGGCAGGGTGTGGGTTTGCCACGCTTCGAAGACGGCGGCGGCGGCGGCCATGCCGGGGGACGTGGCGGCGTGGGAGTGCGTCTGCGCTCGCTTGTGGTAGGTGCGGACGAGCTGTTGTTGGTAGAGCAGGCTGCGGTGCGCGATGAGGTCGAGGGTATGGCGGGCTGTGTCGGCGTCTTTGAAGCCGCCGCCTTGCTGGGCGATGCCGGATAGCGGGACCATGATGGGGGGTGCCTTTTCGTTGTCGTTGGCGTCGTCGGCGTGGCTGTCGTCGTCTCTGAATGCGGGCGAGGCTGTGGGAGAGCGGGTTCTAGGTAGATCCGCGGTTGGGGTTTCTTGGCGGCTGCCTGTGCCGGCCATCGAGCGGGTGTTGTAGACCTTTCTGGGTTGGGACATTTTGGGATGGATGGCTGGTGGGCTTTTAGTGAATATGGTATGTGGTATGAGGCGTTTGGTCTAGAAAAGCTGTATTATGTATATTACCAGAGACAGAAACTGTGGGTGAAGTTGATGATGCCTTATGTGTACGAGTAAAGGTGTGTACATATGTGTAATGGCCTTCCCTCATAGTATAGGGGCGGAAGCCAGTATGTTATATATGTCCGCCCTTTACGCAGTACCCCTGAATATACGGTGTGTGTGCTCTTTGTTGCCCCCTATCACATCTTCTTCCGAAGATTCTGTCACATCTCTGATCTTCTGCTCTTTGTTCTCTGGTGACATGGCAGGATCAACAAGCCAATTAGGCCATTTCTCAGCCAATTGATTTGTCTTAGTGCTTCGTCATTCTCCTGTTTACCTATCTTTCGTGTTTTGTAAGTAGTTCTTGCCTATGTCGCTCTACCCACGCTGCAGCGCATAGTCCCAGAAGCTGGGTGTGATGGGTAGAGATGATCTGTTCAATACAGCTACGTCTCCTCTCGCACGGGTCGAATCTTCTTCAAACTTGCTTTTATTGAATCAGGACAAAACAATATGCACTCACTTTCATGTGTTATAATATACAAACAAGTCCCACCCAGATCAGCATTCATTACGGTATTAAACGAAACATTTATCCCTGAACCAAAGTACAAGACTGTTCCAGAATAGTAACGAAACCCCATCTCTCAAATTCAAACGAACTACTTCGTGTCTACCGCTCGTTGGAAGAGGGAGGTCCCTGATTCTACTCACCACCAAATCATGTAGTCATCATCACACCAGTTTTTCCACCAACATGGTTTTTTATCCCAGTTGATAGAACTGAGCTCTTCGGTGTGCGGCTCATCGCCTCCGGCCGGAGACGCTGGGAGTTGGGTTGGGGATGGGGTTGGGGTTGGGAGTGGGATCGTGATCCGGGTCATGGTTGTCTGGGGAGGATCCGTGCGTATATCTTCGGGAGACCCGGCCGCTTCAGAGCGTGGCTCTTGGTGACGGGGCGGCCGGAAAGGGTCTTTAATCGGGCCATCAGTGTGTAGTAGCTCTTCGGAACCCGGAGCGTGCGGGGGCTTAGGAGGCTCGAGGTCAGGATAATATGAACATCTAGATGTGCAGCCACAGGGCATCACGCAAGGCTCTAAGAAGGGGTAAGGATCTATCCCGCGTCCGAGAGTGCGCGGGCCATCAGCATGAGGCTCTTCGTCAGCCGGAGCGTGCTCCTCGACGGGCACGGGCGGCTCGTCGGCCGGGGGAGGAGGTGGTGGAGGCGGCGGTGGTGGAGGAGGAGCAATAACAGGAGTTACACCGTCCTTGGAGTAGATGACGAGGTTCCAATTGCCTCCGCAGAACCTGTTGACAGGGACATATCAGCAAGAGGTCATGCCATGGAGGAACGCACCACTTACAGCTGCGCGTTGCCGGTACAGCCCTGGTTGCAGTAAAAGTCCTCCGTCTTGTTGGACCGGCCCGAGCGGTCGTGGCCGCAGAAGCACTGGCGGCCGTACTCGAGCCCGGCCAGGGGGAAGCCGCGGGCCTGGCAGTCCTTGATGCACAGCTCGGGCGTCATGAAGGTGGACTCGGGGCCGCGCAGGGCGTCGACCTTGAGGGTGCGGTCGAAGGCGTGGAAGTCTCTGTTGGGGCAGGGGGGCGTGCTGGATTAGCGGAGGGAGAAGGGGGGAGAAGAAGTAGAGCTAAGGGTGTGTATATGCTTACTGGTAACAGCCAACGGGCTCATACCCCTCGTACCCGTGTCCGAGGCCATCAAACGCCTTGCCCTCGGTGAACTCGAATTTGTCCTTGACATAGAGGGCCAGAGCGCCATCACCACCGCAGGTCGTCTTGTTGTCTGTAGCTGGTGTGTAAGTAAAAGAGTCAATCTTCCATCACGGAAGCCCGCAGTTTGATGAACAAAAAAGGCAAAGGCAACAACTTACTGCCAACACAAGGGATGTCACATCGCTCGTCCAGGGTAGGCACGTTCTCGCCCTGCAGGGTGTTGCCGCAGTAGCACTCCCTGCCGTACTCGAGACCGGCCAGCTTGAAGCCGCCGGCGGCACAGGCGTCGAGGCAGCGGTCGATGGTCAGGTAGTTCTTGTCGACGCCGCTGCCGAAGTTGAGGGCGCGGACTCCGTCGACTCCGTCACTGTATCATTGGGACGGGGCAGGGGCGCCCCCTACCGTTAGCAATGTTTCAAGTGAGTGAAAGCGGTTGTCGATGTATGATGTTATTATATCCTTGCAACGGAGAGGGGTAACACGGGAATGAGTGAATGAATGAATGGGGGAGGCTTACGTGAAGCATCGACGATAGGCCGCTTCCCAAGACGGGTCCGCGGGAGGAGGCGGAGGCGTCCATGGAGCAGGCTCCTCCTCGACAGGGGGTTCCTCGCTGGGACGGAAACGGTTTGAATGCCCGTGCAGTGGTTTGTCGGTAGACAGAGGTATCCGCGGAAGATCATCAACGGGAATCCTGGCCGGCGGGTCCTCCGCTGGTACGTCCCGTACGGAGGACGGGATGCTCAGCGCGGACGCGGCGCCCGCCAGCGCGAGGATGGCGGCGATGGTTTGTCGCATCTTTCTTTCGACGAAGATTCGTATGGGTATAGTGCAAGGAGCGAGCGAGCCCCTAGAAGTAGAAACCCCCAAAGAAATTTGAGAGTACGACTAATTTTTTGAGAAAGAGTCGCAAGGGACGCCAGGGTAGCGGACACTGGAATTTATAGTAGTTTCCATCTCCCATTTTGATATGGCATTGCCACCCTGAAGTGTTGGGGGGAATGCCCAACAAGCTTCTTGGTGATATACCGACTCGATTTGCCTCTGCCCACCATGAGTGCAATATGTTTATGTGCTCCAATGGTGGCATATGCCATGTGTTAGTTTGACAGTTACATCACGGCCAATCCAGCTAGCCTCCCTCGCCTTCATACGATTTAGCTAACAAAACTTGGTTGAGTTGATTTTGGCTGCATAATAGCTGCAAACTTGCTCAGGGGTATGTATGGTGAGCACACGTGGGCTAGTTCTGTACCAATGATGACACAGGTGGCCATGAGCTGATTTATACGAAGACTGGAGTGGGTATCTGGCCTTTTGCTGCTTGTATGGAAGACTTGAGCATGTAGAAGCAACTTTTGTTTGGCCATCACGGTCCTCTTGGTGTATAGACGAAAGCAGCTTAAATGCCTCAATTCAGCAAGCTCGAATAAAAGCCCGACTTACTAGCTACTTGTGCCGTAATGCGTGATTTTCTCTTTCGCCACCCTTGCTTTTTGTTGTTTCTAGTAAGAACCAGGCAACGAGAGGCCTTTCTCAGACGGCCAGAAGATCTGACTGAGGCGATACCTTTCTGGATAAAACACAACGCCTCCCCTAATGCAGAGATGGTATCTCTTTCTGGCTTTGCGAACCAAGTAAACTCCATAACTCCTCGAAAATGCACGTGGCGGCACTCGGCTCGATTATTTCTCCTTGGCCAAGATGACCTTGTCACGCTCACTCCTGCGCCTGTCGAACTGCTTCTTGGTATGGCGACGCTCGTTCTCCTCGCGTCTCTTGAGGGCTTGCAGCTCGTCGGTCTTGATCTCGCCAGCCTTCTTGACCACCTTGGGCATGTGCCTGTGGCGGTGAATACGACGGACTTCGGGCATGTGCTTGTACCTCTCGACCAGGGCGTTGTTGTATTCCTCAGACTGGCGTTGACGGGCGCTCTTGATTCCCTCACGGGCTGAAGCGTTTGCTCTCCAGAGTCGGATGTTTCCATCATCCGATCCAGACAGAATGTATTTGGAGTCAGGTGTCCACATAGCCGAGTAACAGCGTTGCATACGTTTCGTATGGTAGATCTAGAGACTGTAATTAGCACTTGTATCTTGGGCATGGCCTGGGCAACCTCTGGACTTTATCTTCCAGGAGATATGATGCTTGATACGTATACCCAGTTGAAGGAGAGAACGCCAGGGAAAATACTTACATCACGAGAATGACCCTGATCACGGTTCCATAGTCGGATAGTCTAGTAGTATCGTTAGCTTGCAGCTTTTGCAGGCCTCGGGGGTAGGGACTTACTCGGTCGTAGGAAGCTGTCACCAGCTCTTGGCCAGTCGGGGAGAACTCGACATCCATGACAGCTGCCACATGGTCCTTTAGGATATTGAGGGCACGGTCAACTTTGCGCATATCGAATAGCTGTCGCAATGGTTAGTTTTCGAATATGGTCATGGTTTTAGCGGGAGCGACGAGGCTTACATAAACAGAGTGATCCTCGGATGCAACAGCACAGTTCATTCCTTCCATGGGATTAAACGAAATGGCATTGCAAGCAAAAGTCAGAACTGTCTTGGCGATAGCAGTTGATGTCCGAAGATCGTAGAAAACGATAGATCGGTCAGAGCCGCAGGAGCCCAGGATGGAGGTTTCGACCTGGTTAAAAGCAACGGCATTGATGGTATCGGTAGCATTCGGCCAAGACAGAATTTCCGGTGCAGCCGTGTGCCGTTCCAAATCATAGATAGATACCCCTCCTGAGCCGCCTGCAGCCGCAAAGGAGTTGCGACTCCTATGGTGGGAGAGACTGGACCAGGAAGCGCTGCCGAGCCAGGTAGAAAGGGGCGCGCTCTCGCTCGGGGTGTTGTAGGGGGTCGTATAGTTGAATCTTGCGATCGGTACCGCACGTCAGGAGCTTCTGGTCGCGGGTCCAGCAAACAGACTTGACAATGTTCTCGTGGGCGGTGGTGTGCCATCGCTCGGCCTTGTCGTACGAGTTGGAGAGATCCCAGGTCTTGACCACACCGTCACCACTGCCACTGGCCAGGCGCTCGAGCGAATTGGGGTCCTTGGCCATCGAATAGACACCGTCGACGTGACCCTCTCCGAGCTGAGCCAGGAAGGGTTGGGCGAACATGCGCTGCATCTTGACGGCCGTCAGAGCCTTGGTGTACTCTCTGGCGCGTTCGAAGGGATGTATCGCGGGATCGAGGTTCTTGGGCATCTTGGAGTTTTTGCTGCCGGCGGGCTGGTAACTGTAGAGGCATAGATAGTCAGTAATTGGACGTGGGCATGTGCAGTGCAGGCAAAGAAAGACTTACGCCTCGACGGAGCGAGAAAGCGCCTTGATCTTCATGGTGAATATTGGTATGCGACGACAAGACAAGGAGGATTGGCTGTCTTGCAAGTCAAGAGGCAAAGGTAGGTCGGACGGGAGTCTAGCAAGAAAAGCAGCCCACTCTACGGCGCCCTCCAAAGCTGGGATGCAGAATGGACGGGATCAATACCGAAGAGAGCAGCGAACTTTTTAGTGGGGCTTATCGCTATCTGGCTGGTCTCCGCAGTTACTTTGGAGGGAAGGATAGCTGGGTCACGTGCTGAGCTCAGCTTGGAGCTTATGTACCTTGGTACCTCGCTGTAGCTACCCCCCAATTGCGGCGATGGATTAGTGGGCTTTTGTGTCGTATGCGCGGCAACCTAGCGAGTAGTTGCGGCCCTCCAGGCAAGGCTGCATTATGGCATAGGTCAGTCAGTGAGCTCAATCATCAATCAATCGATTAGCTCACACTTCAACTAAGCCAGCCTGCCAGCTTGACCCGACCATACCAAACACCAACGCCCATTATCGACAAACCACCACAACTCCCACGTCGCATTACGATTTACCGCAACCCCCGGCAACCCACAAACACAAAAAAAAAAGGCAGTCACAAGTAAACAGGCTTGTTTATCAATATGGCTGCTGCTACCGGCAAGTCGGCCGTCAAGGAGGCCCAGGAAATCGCCAGCTCCGACCCCCGGAAAGCCGAAGCTCTCTACAAGGACATCATTTCCAAGCCCCCGTCCATTACCTCAGATGCCTCCATCAAGGAGTACGAGTTGGCGTTGATCAGCCTGGGCGAGCTGTACCGGGACCAGAAGTAGGTTGTACCTGCTTGGATATACCATTCCAGAGAGTGGCAGGGCTGACCGATGGCATCATCAAACCACCAGGAACTCTCAAGGCCTAGTAGATCTTATCACAACAAGCCGAACAGTACTTTCTTCCTTCGCAAAGGCAAAGACGGCCAAGTTGGGTATGCAACTCCCATCACATGAGCCTCAATCTCCCAAGAACACGTTGCTAACAAGTGCTTGCCGCCTCCTCCTACAGTCCGTCAGCTACTAGATCTCTTCGAGAAGATCCCCAACACCACCGACATCCAGATCTCCATCACCAAGTCATGTATAGAATGGGCCACCTCCGAGCGCCGCACCTTCCTCCGCCAGAACCTCGAGACCCGCCTGGTGACCCTCTACATGGCCAAGCAGTCCTACTACGAGGCCCTTACGCTGATCAACGGCCTGCTGCGCGAGCTGAAGCGCCTCGACGACAAGCTTGTGTTGGTTGAGGTGCAGCTGCTCGAGTCGCGCGTCTACCACGCCCTCGGCAACACCTCCAAGGCCCGCGCCGCCCTGACGAGCGCCCGTACCAGCGCCGCTTCCGTCTACACGCCGCCGCTGCTGCAGGCCAACCTCGACATGCAGTCGGGCATGCTGCACACCATGGACCAGGACTTCAACACGGCCTACTCCTACTTCATCGAGGCGCTCGACGGCTACCACACGCAGGACGAGACCCTGAAGGCCACGGCGGCGCTGCAGTACATGCTGCTCTGCAAGATCATGCTGAACCTGGTCGACGACGTCAACACCCTCATGACGTCGAAGCAGGCCCAAAAGTACGCCGGTCAGAACCTCGAGGCCATGAAGGCCATTGCGCGCGCCCACTCGCACCGCTCCCTCGACGAGTACGAGCGCGCCCTCGCGGCCTACAAGTACGAGCTCGGCAGCGACGCCTTCATCCGCAACCACCTGCGCCGCCTCTACGACGCCATGCTCGAGCAGAACCTGATCAAGGTCATCGAGCCCTTCAGCCGCGTCGAGATTGCCCACATCGCTAAGCTCGTCGGCCTCGACAACCAGCAGATCGAGCGCAAGCTCTCCCAGATGATCCTCGACAAGGTCATCATCGGCGTCCTCGACCAGGGCGCCGGCTGCCTCATCATCTTTGACGAGACGCAACGCGACGAGAGCTACGACGCCGCCCTCAACACCATCGAGAAGCTGGGTAATGTCGTGGATGTTTTGTACACCAACCAGGCTTCCATGCTGGAGTAAATAGGGTGATCATACTTTTACTGGGCTAAGCGAATTACGGCGGATTGCCGGAAAGGGGCGTGAATGAAAAGAGACGAAGCGAGAGCTCGTCGTCTGGGAATAAACCAGCTACCATGTGGATTAGCTGGATAGGTCTGAGGACTACGCAGAGCAATTGTGTAATACTAGATGAATAGACCGAAATGACAAGAAAGGTCACGACGTCCACACACACACACACATCTTCGCGTAGATGACCATTATGAGAAAAGGAATTAAGTACTGATTTGATGTCATCATTTATTAAAATGTGTAATGTTCTGTCATGGTCACGTTTATCCAGACACCAAACTATACAAGTCGCAATCTGTGTATGTTGTCGTCTCTGAAAACTTTGGTGTTTGTTGTACACCCCTTAAAACCAACAAACCCCGTCCGGGAAAACACACACACACCCTCTCGTCCCCCTTTAATAATCCCCTTATAATAGTAACGCCGTCTCCAGATGCTTGCTGTGTGTGTCTTGTTCTCTGTAAAAACAAAAGGCATTCATGCTCGACTCCGTTGTTGCTGTTGTTGTTGTTGTAAATGGGAATATACCAAATGCTGCTTGCTGCCACGCGCACGAGTTCGGGTATCTTCTCCAATCGAGTGAAACAAAAGTCAGAAAGACAACAAGAATAAAACAAAACGCCCATGTCCGGAACAATGCATTTCGTCATCATGATTCTTTCCAATCCTTCCCTTCACTGCAAAGGCCGAGTCGCCTTGCTTTGTCTCCCTTCCCCCCTTTCTCTTGCGAGGAGAAAGAGAACATCTAAGCAGCGGCCTTCTTCCCCTGCCCTTTCCCCTTCCCCGGCCCCGTCACGGCCCCGCGCCGCCTCCGCTCCTCGCCCACAATGAGCGCAAACAGGCGCTTCGCGAGCGACTTCTCGTCCCAGGCGCACTTGTCCCAGCCGAACTCGCAGCGGAACGTGTCGATGACTTCGAGGTGCCAGTGCTCGAGGATGATGCGCTCGCCCTGGGCGCTGACCTCCTTACCGAGCAGCGCCGTCGAGGCAGGCGGAGGACTCGAGCCGCCTCGCTCTCTCTGGCTCTGGGCCAAAGATCGGGCCTGGCGCTGCTGGAACTTGGCCGGGTGCGTACGGCGGAGCTGGAGCAGGTCGTCGAGGTGGATCCAGTGTGCTTTTCGCCAGGCCATGGGTCCTTCGGTCATGCTGTTGGTCGTGCCGCTGGTCGTATCAGTGCCAGAGTTGGTGCCAGAGTTGGTCTCTGTGTTTGCACTGTCGGTGCTGTCGGTTCTGTCAATGCCAGTCCTAGTAACAGCAGCACCGCCACCGTTAGCTGCGGCGGCCCGTGAGAAGGGCTTAAGAGTAATAGGAGGCCTAGCCCCGTTCGCAGCATTTTGCCCTTGGCTATTCGGAGCTCGGAAGATGGTAGTCGCCGGCATCTTGATATTGGGCGGCGCCACTATTGGCTTAGCCGGGCTCATAGCACGCTGATTGCCATTATTGTTGTTGTTGCCTGCGTATTGAGAAGGAAGAGGGAAATAGTTGTTGCTCTCCTTGGGTGGCGAAGGCGAGTTCTCCTTATCGAATTCATCCGGGTCTTCTTCGTCTTCAAAGTCCACAAACTGCGGACGCGGACGGGCTTGGCCCTGGCTGTTGCCACCCATGCCTACAGTACCGAGCGCTTGACGGCCCATCATCCAGGTCTCGATCTGCTCATTGGGGCTCACGGTACTTTGGTTATTAGCATTATTGCCGGCAAACTCGACAACCCGGCCTGGCGTCTTTGGCTTCAGAGGCGATCGAAGACACGACTTCGACGGCGAGGCGTTCTTATCCCATTTGCTCGGTTCCTCTCGTGGCGGGAACCGTTCGTATTCAGACTCCGCCGTCATCACGGAGTTCTCATGTTCGGCAACTTCGTCACCATTGTAGTCGTCCGATTCCTGTTCGCGCAGGTAGTAATCCGGCTCTTCCTGTTCCGCAGAATTCTCCTCTTCATCATTGTGATGGTGCTCAGGGGTCGAAGGCGCAACGCTTGGTGTGAACAGCGACGCTGTGTGACGACCAGATTGAGGTGTGAAGTTCTGCTTCTGAGGTATATGGGGGAACTCCTGACGATCACGCTCAGGCGTAGAGGGCGAGTCAGCATACGTATCGGGGACCGTATCACCAGATCGGAGTGCTGTGCCCGGAGAGAACGAGTCCGCTGGTTGGCGTTCGGGGCTGGAACGGCGTTCGGGGCTAGATCGGAACAAGTTTGTCTGGCGTTCTGGACTAGGGCGGAACAACTGCTTCTGAGGAATAGAAGGGAAGAGACCCGTTGCGCGAAGCACTGATTGGGGTTCTTCCGGCTGAGACTTCGTCGCACTTGAGTTAGCCTGAGTCCGGACAAAAGGCTTGGGGATCGGCTTGTTGACAGTCTCGGGGGCGCCTCCGCCTGGAGTATTAGTCGTTGGAAGTGGCGCCGGGGACGAGAAGAACGACATAATGTTGAAGGCACCAAATAGGCCTGATTTTCTTTTGGCCGTGGCGGGCGGCTCCGGTGCCTCAGCAGCATCTTGCTTTTGCTGGGCAAGCAGCGAGTAATCTCCAGGTTCCTCAGCAGGCTCAGGGGCAGGCGAAGGTGATGACCGCTCAGGATAAAAGTCTTCTTCCCTTTCTTCCTCCTGCTCCACCTGGGGAGACTCGGGGACTTCATGCTCGACATCCTGTCTGGATCTCTCTTGCGGCATCGCTTGAGGTTGAGGTCGCCTCTGCTCTTGTGGCCTGGGAGTTTCGTCTTGAGCGGTAAGCTGTGCGATGAGCGAGAACTCTTCCTCGGCGCTTTCGCTCTGGGTGCTGCCATCCATTTCGATGTGAGCCGGGCTCTTGAAGTCGTCCTGGTAGATTAACCTCCTAGTGTTCTTCTTCCAGGGGCTTGGGACCTTGATGCGTTGCGAAGGGCGTCCGTCGGTTGATCCATGCAGCAAGGACGGCTCCCGAGACTGCGATGACCGGGCAATGACATCTACCTGTGATTGCCGGCGAGCCTTCTTTTCAGCTCGGATGAGCTTTGTTGACTTTGTCGTTTTCGGGGTTGGCCGAGATGCTTCAATATCCCATAAGTCCATTCCGTCATCACCCATGTCGAAGGTAGGTTGCGACTCGAGACTCTCATCGAAGTCATGCTGTGTCCCGGTGTGCTCATCGAAGCGAGATCCCACATCCCTGTTATCATCGCGGATAGCTTCATCGTCAGCTCTGCCATCATCTGATACGTCCCTCTCGTCCCTCTCTACACTTTGTTCAAGGTGTTCCTCCTCCTCTTCTCCCTCGGCATTGTCTTGGTCTTGATCGCCATATGTGGAATTTGCTTCCGAATGCAGCTGATCGTTAACAAAGTCTTGCTCTTCCTCCTCGTCCACAGGCTCACGATCGGATTCCTCGTCGTAACCCACATCGTCGCCACCTTCAAACTGCTCTTGCTCGGACTCGGAATAGTCCTGTTCGTCCTCTTGAGGGGCATCGTCGTGGTCGTCGCCCTGTAGTTGCTCCTCTTCGTAATCGGCGTCGTCACGGACTTCGGCCTGTAGCTGGTCATCATCGACCTCTTCCTCCTTCGTAACGTCCTCTTCCTCTTCAACCTCTTCCACTCGACTGGTGTTGGGCGCTCGAGCACCAAAGAGGTTACTGGAATTCATAGATGCGAAAGTTCGCGGCGCAGACATGCGCCTTATTCTCTGTGCAGTCGGGCTGCTATCCTCGCCGGTCCATTCCGGGAAGGCCTCGCTTGGTGGATCGGCTCTGGCAGAGCTCGTAAGCGGAGGGAATGGTTCTGTCTGCGGTGCTGATTGTATCGTATGCCTCCGACTGCTACTTGGCGGCGCACTGCCCGTGGACTTGTTGTATGAATCGCCTGCAGGCGGCAGCTGAGACCTATCAGAACCAAAGGGATCATCCACTCTTCCCGTTATAGGGGCCTCAGGTCCACGCTGCGATACCTGGCTAAAGTTGGCCCTAATACTCTGAGTCAGGTTGGCAATTGGGTTGAAGACCGACTTTGAAGCGGATTGGTGGAAAGATTCGTGCCTCTCGTTTACGGGCGACTTTTGTACGGAGGATTGGCGTGAGTCGCTTCCTGACCTTCGGAACGGGCTGCCAAGGCTGCTCTCTCGGCCTTCTGGCGAAGACTTGTCGGACATGACGTGCTGCAGACTTCTCCCAACGCGAACTATGGGCGACAAGGTAGGTCTTCGGGTAGACATGGGAGGTTGAAGCAAATCACCGAGCCCAGGCGAGCCCAGTTTTGCATGAGGGTACTGAGGCGAGGGGCTGCTGTTCTGGGGTGACGGTGTGCCCACAGCATTTCCTTCAGAGTGTGCAGGTTGTTCCATATCCACGTCATCCGCAGATTCCACTCCTATCCTTGGCGGCGAGGAACGCATCATTATATCGGAGGTATTTATAGCTGCTGTTGATGGTTCTCTACTCGGATTTCGAGCCTCATCCTCATGGGCGTTCTTAGAGCCTGTGGTAGAGGAGTTGGTATCGTCTGGTGTAGGTAGCCTTGCAGATCCGAATGCATTATTAGTAGACCGAGCGGCCGAGTGGATATCTGCTGAAAACAGTTGACTTCGGTGGCTTCCTGGATTATCTGTACCAGCGGGGTTTCTAGCTGTCCGAGTCGATGGTCCAGGTGTTGCAGCCTCCAGCACTTCATCGGGGATTTCAGAGAACGAGTCGTCATGCATCTCGGCGTCTTCTGTCTCAGGGTGTTCCCTATCGGTCGGCTTCATCGGTAGCTTTAGCTTTCCTGGGGTTGCGTCTCGAAGTACACTATCCGGAATGCTTGAGAATGAATCGCCTGTGGCTGGGGTCTTTTTGGCAAATACTTGTCGGCTCAAGGGAGTATGCTTCGGCCTCTTGGGGCTCTTGGACCAAGTTTGCGGGCTCGACATGACGTAGTTTGAAGGACTGCTATAAGCAACTGCCGATGAACTTGGCTTATGTGCCGATGATCCTAGTTTACCGGATGGAGGCTGTGATCTCTCCAGGGGAGCAGGCGCTTCTTCTTCATGTGGTTTGCTGCCTTGTCCGCTACTTCTCATGGACCGTAGACTCTGGTTAATCATGAAGTTCGTCTCATCTCCGCCCTCGGCGAATCGAGGTGGCTCCCCGCCTTGCGCGCTGTCCTTCAAAGACCGGAGACTTCGATTAATCATGAAATTCGTTTCATCTCCGCTTTGAGCAAATCGGGATCGTTGACTGTTTCCAAAACGGCTGCCGCCACCATTTTGGCTTGCTTGGAAGGATGCTTGGAACGAGGGCAAAGATTCGACGGCAATCATACTGAAGTCGGATGCATGAGCCAAAGTATCACTTCTTGGAAAGTTGGTTTCACTTCCGGCCGGAGCTTCCGACTCGTCATCGCTCTCGGCCTCGCGCAATGCGCCGTAGGACATGTGGGTCTCTTGTTCATCTTCTTCTTGGCCTTCGTTGACCAACTGGTCAATCAAGTCTGCTATATCTTGATTGTCTGACGGCGGGTCTTCGTTGCGTGGCGGTGTAGGATTCTTAGGCGCATCTCTGGGGGGAGATGTACTCGGCGCTAATTCATGACGAGAGTAGCCCTCCTCGTTCCCTTCTGGTATGGCTTCCATCTCGGAAGGGGCGTCGTTCATTCTCGGATCCTCTGAGGGCAACAACAAGTCCGAGTCTATCTCCCGGTTGTCCATCTCGCTGGTGAGGATAGCCATCTCGTCCGGGTTGAGCGCTTTCCGGGGGCGACCTCGCTTTCTCCCCGTCGGTTTAGTTGAGGGCACGGCAGCCGGTGTGCTGCCAGCTTTCTTTGCCGCCGGCGTATTCTTTCTCGCTTTGGTGGGTTTGGCCTTGGGTGTCGCCTCATCGTCGGGATTGACGGCATCGGTGCCCATATCCAGCTGCGCATCGCTGCTGAACATGCTCATCTCGGACTCGGGGTTCTTGCTCTGACGCGTCTTGGCCGGAGACCTGCGCGCAAGCGGTGTGCCAGATCTTTTTTACCCCGCGGGGCCGGTGTGCCATTCTTGGCCCCCGGCGGCCGGCCGCGCTTGCGCGGTGTGTTCATGTCGGTGCCAAGATTGCTGCCTTCGTCGTCGGTGAGACCCCGTAGCGGTACTATCGTCGTCGTGGTTGTTTCTCGCCGGCGACTGCGGCTGCGCGCGGGCGATGAGGAAGGGATGCCGGGTGAGGAGGGGCCACCGGGTCCGAACAGGCGCCGATTGGTAGCACTCCTCTGTGCCGCGCTCGCCATCGCCTCGTTGGCCTCGACGGTGACTAGGAGTCGCTGCGGTGAGCGTTCATCACCAACGTCGAGTTCAAAGGTCTGTTTCCGGGGCGACGTACTGCGCGCGGAGCTGAATCGGGACTTGTTGGTCTCGGGCGCCGACAGCATCGAGGTGTGGCCGGTGCTGATGGCTTTGGTGGCGCCGCGACGCGACGGCGGTGGTCGCAATGAACTGGTGGGCAGCAGGTCCATGTCGTCTTCGTCTCCGAGCGGGTCGGGCGACGATCCAAGATCGATGTAACTAGCCATGGAGGAGGATGTCAGGGCCGGGCCCGGGCCTTGTCGGTGTAGTCGATTATGTTGCTGTTAGGACCGCCGGATCCGCCACCCGGGTGCATGAATGTCCAGGGGCGCGTGCATAGAAATACGGACGCGTCGTGTGGGAAAATGCAAGTAGAGCGGAATAGGGCAGATCGGATGACAAAGAATTCGGGTAGACGTTAAGCTACAAGTATATTACCCAGGTGGGATACGGGATATGAACCGAGGGTGGTAATAAGGGACATGGTTCGGTCGTCCCAATTTCCCAATATCGGTCTCCGTAAAAACCTGGCTTTTTGTTTACTTTGGCGGATTGGGGATAGCTTGGGCAAGTTTGGGTCCCTGCAGGGACCACTCTGGCAGTTTTTCCTAGGCCACTAAACTGGCTTGAGTTTAGGCGCAAGGTGGGGAGGTCAGTGCAGTCCTTCCAGGCGGCTTGCGGCTCTCACAGAACAAAACGGCAGACGACCCTGGCCCCTGTTTCGAGAGAGCGATATCCCCCGCAAATCCCATCCAGGTACCCTGCTGATTAATAAGACACCATTAACACATCCCGCTTCAGCTGCTTTGTCATGGCATGGCATCGCGTAGATGGCAAGCCTGCACTTAATACACTGTCGGCGGGATTGATACGCCTTCTGGCGGAAAGATGTTCCTGTTGTGTTGCAATGCAGAGGAATACGCCCTATATGACATACATCCCCAATCCGACATACCAACAGCAGACGCTTACTCCAACAAGATGACGCCATCCGGTCGAGGCACGCCCTTCTTGTTCAAGAGTATGTATGTAGGTAGGGTACCATGAGCCAATGGGTGTTCGAGATTCCCTCCAAATGCCGAACGTGAAGCTTAATAACTTGAAGGGAACCCGTCTTCTCCGAATTGCGTGATCATTATTGGAATCATCTTGATATCCACAGGCTGCCAAATCCGATCAAAGCTCATTCACCTTTGCTTTTGATTATAAATTCAAAGCCACTGAACCTTTTATATGGAATGTTTATATAATATGTCCATGGCCTGGGTTCGTCTAGTCTACGATTCCAATTCCAGTCAATTACAACCGCCCCATACATCTTATAGATCGTAGACCTTCATAACGTCTCAGATCATTCTGAAGATTTCCCAATATCGTACAAGTCAACTTGTCCCCTCACTCATAGCACACAGTAGCCTCATAACAGCTGGACCCATCCTCTTTTGTATCAAGTGCCATACAAGCACTTCTTCCTAGCCCAGAAGATCATATCTGCTTTTGAATCCCTACCAACCATGGCCATAACCCCCTCCCCCGTCCCCCGCGGACCCGTAACCGCCACCCTAAACTTCAGCCACCCGCCCCTTCCCGGCGTAACCGCCGTGAACTACGTCGAAGACCCGCCAGCGGGCGAACCCAAGCGCAACCTGGTAGTGAACCCACAACCCGTCCAGATCAACGACATCCGGGGCCGGGAGTCCGAGTTCAGCCTGGACCACGACGCTTTCCTCCCGATCCCTGCTCCCTCCTCCTCTTCCCCGGACGCCGCCCCAAGCAGCAACAACAAGAAAGAGGTAGTAGACTTCAACGACGAAACCAGCATAACCACCAACTACTACCCCGAAGTAAAGTCCCTCCTCCTCACCCACGTCCCCAACGCCACCCGCGTCCAAATCTTCGACCACACCGTCCGCCGCTCCAGCACCACCGCCCGGCGCGCCCCCCGTACTGTACACCCACATCGACCAAACCGCCCAATCCGTAGTCCAACGCATCCACCGCCACCTCCCCGCCGACGACGCCACCCAGCTCCTGGCCGAGGGCACCCGGTACCGCATCATCAACGTCTGGCGCAGCCTCAACGCCCACCCCATCGAGTCCACCCCCTCGCCTTCGCCTCCTCGGCCTCCTTCCGGGACCGAGACGCCATCCCCGTCGAGCACCGCTACCCGGGCGGCTACACCGGCCAGACCGCCGCCGTCGCGCACCACCCGGACCAGAAGTGGTACTACTGGAGCGGCATGACCCCCGACGAGCGCCTGCTGCTCGAGTGCTTCGACAGCGAGAGTCTGCGCAGCGAGGGCAACACCGAAGTCAGGGGTGGCAGGACGCCCCACTCGGCCTTCGAGGACCCGCGACGCGGACGCGGCCCGATGCCGAGGGGCGGGAGAGTGTCGAGGTTAGAGCCTTGGTTTTTGGACCCTGAACGGAGTAGAAGAACAAACCTAGTAAGAGCGTGTTTTGTTAATTAACAGGTGTGGGTCAAGGCAAGGGGGATACGTAGAGCGAGTCATTACAAATCAGATCGGCATACAGCTTGTTGTGTATCTTTGTCCTAATTTTTAGAAGAATTATAATCAGTTATTGAAAAATCCTTATGTTAGACATCTACTGGGTATGTTGCGCACAGGCAAACGTGCCGTGCGGACTGAGAGAGAACAAAAGAAAACAAAGTGAAGGCAAGGAGAAGCCCCGTGTCATGCCATATGCCATAAAACCATTCGCTATGCCGCATCGATCAGATGACAGGCGTGTGAGAAAATCAGAATCCCTTCCCTCCACCGAAGACTCCGTTGTGCCGTATGTCCATTGTACTACTTCAACAAGCCCCCCACCATATATATTTCGCCGACGACGCCAAGAACGAAGTTTATCTCATGTCTTCTAACCTCGACGCTTACCCCTCCCACTACCCTGTCGGGACATCGCAGCGCCTCCATAGCTGCTCTGTCGGCTCATGGGCGGGGCCGGGGGTGCGTGGTTGTTAGCGACGACACCAGGCGCCAAACCACTCAGGATGCTGCTACCAAGCCCGGGCTCGTCGCGAAGACTACTAGAGGGGACGCCCAGAGATTCAGAGAGGTTTTCGACAGAGGGCCTCTGTCCCTGAATGTATGCGACTGGTCGGGGAGCAGCTGGACTATGGACCATATTCTCAAGCAACCGTCTCCCGCCATTCGGTACATCGATGTTGGAGCCTGTGCCCTTGTGTCGTTGGTAGCTCTTGAAGACATTCATGATCATGAAGTCCTGCTGAGCATCGTCTTGGTTCAGGCCCATGGGCGTGTTGGACTCGGACTTCACGTAGGCCTTGGAGTATTGAGAGTGGATCAAGGGAGGAAGCTTGGGCTCCTGAGTGCCCATCTTGTCCAGGTTCCCGGCAATCTCGAAGTTGGCGAGGCCTTCTATGCCAAGGACCTTGTCATCCAGGAAGTTTTGAATGTTGTTATGACCGCCACGGGTGCTGCGTGTAGCGTGCGATGGTTGGCGCTCCATTGTCGGGGCTGCCAATTCCTCATCCTCCTCATGCGCCTCCCCGTTGCCAGCCTCACTATCTTCAGGGGGCGTCAAGACGTTGCCGTTGGCATCACGACGGGTGAGCAGGTACTTGTAGGAGGCCAAGGCGGCCGTGTTGTAGTTCATCGATAGCTCCTTGTCGGTAAAGAGCTTGTCGATGCTGTAGATGGGGCCAGTCTCCTTGCGCATAGCTCGGATGCGATCGTTCTGCCACAGCGGGGTGGTGTTGGCGCCGTCGAGAGCTCTTCGGATCGGTGCGGGCGAGCCGTCTTCGTCGCCGCCATTACGCTTTCTCTTCTTATTGTCGGCGTAACCGGACTGCTCTTCCATCTCACGGCGCAGGCGAGTGGTTCGCTTTGCGTGAGTGCCGCCAGGGCTGGAGGGGTTGGTAAGGCTGAATTGGTTGGGGTGCAGGAACAATGCCGAGCTGTCGGAAATCTCAAGGGCCTCCTTCTCCCTGCTCAACCGAGCTTTCTTGGACGTTATCGCATTGATAAGTCGGTCTCGGAGGGTGGAGGACAGTGCCCTGTATTCTCGCTTCGCAACCTCGATCTTGTAGGCGCAAGTGTTGTGGTTCTCTTGTAGGCGTCGCTCGTATTCGTACTAGAGAGGAAGTTGGGTCAGTATGGGCAGCGCATTGATGCTGTCAGCGGACAAATTGCGCACCTTCTGGCTCGTCAGATCGTAGTCACGAGTCTCGATCAGGTCTTCTACGTTGTGTACCCAGTCCTGGAACGATGGGCCTGCCATCTCCAGGAGAGTGCGGTTCGGTCGGTCGGTGCCATTGGCGCTGGCTTGTGAGAGTTCGCGGTACTCGCGCTGAATCTCGTCGAGGGGACGGTCGGCGTACGGATCGACCCGGCCGACGAGATTGAGGTCGACTTGAATTTTCTGCAGTTCTTCTCGGTAACTCCTGTCGCGGTCGCGGCTCATTTGGTCGGTCAGGAGAGCCAGCTTTTCGCTCAGGACTTGTCGCTTCTTATCGCGCTTCGAGGCCTGGGCGGGAGGGGATTGGGGTCGAAGATCACCACCACGGCCAGGCTTGGTAGCCATGGCCGACGAGGAGGTATCGGCGGTTGCCATGGCTCGAACAAATGCTTGTAGCAATACGATGTGACGTTATACGTATTTATAGTGCCGGCAAGCTTGAGAAAGGTGTGTATCGAGGTCGGTGGGCGGGAGAGAAAATGGAAATGCCCTGGAAGTTGTGGGTTGACAAGAATTCGGAGATTGTTCGCCGTGTTGGAGGAATTGGGATAGCTGTGCGAACAGGAAGAAGTAGGATGTTCTTTTCTGGTGGGAGACTGCCCTCAAGCAAGCAGGTTGATTGATTGTTCAGAAATGACCGGTAGTCTAGAATCGCAGTACCCAGAAGTGAGGTGAGGGTATGTAATTGTTGTGTTTGGATCAGAGGGAGTGGCCCATTTCGCTCTAATGTGCCGGATTGTGACGAGGCTTGCTTTGCTTCTCATGCGAATGCTGACTTACAAGGTTGGCTTCGTGCCCGGGGAGCGCCGCCTTTGTCACCAGGCACACTAAAACCAGCTTGACCAGCCAGCCAGCCATCATGCCGACGACCGACACACCCTCCCAGCTTGGCCAAACCAGGCCCACCAAAACCCACCAAGCGCTACAATCGGCCGCTCAGGGCAGGCGGTGAAAAGGGTGGGTGCCGAATCTACAACACCTGATTGGCCTGCCCCATCTCGTCATATTCCAAACTGGTAACGAGAAAGATGGTTGGATAACTCATGCACCATTAACCTGGGCTTTTCTTTCCTTCTTTGAATTGTCAACACTTTCGAGTTGGCACTTCGTAACTGGAGATGTTTTTTTTCCCCGGAGTGCTCAAGAAATTCGTTCTTCCTAGCAACCCACATTGCAAGCAAAATTACTTGATTACTCGAGTGCTGTCTCGGCTTGACCCCAGCACCATCATATTGTTCCTCCAACCCGGGTATCAGTAAGATCATGTCGGGAACTCGATTCCCTTCCCGCAAAGGTCATGTATTCTCCATATCATGAACAACACCATTATGCCGGCCGTTCATAGCGCCCGCCTGCTCCCAGCCCATTTCGCTTTTGACATGCAAAACCCAAAATCACCCCAGTTGCCGAACGCCGTCCCTGCCATTTCATGCGTTAATACCAAGACCAGAGCCATGGTATATACTCGTGGGTATAGCACTTTCCTAGTGTGCCGTATAATATCGTCTCTCGTCCCTGGGATGGCATTCGGTCAGCCAACCTCGGCCTTCAGGTAAACAACAGCCCGCTCTTCGAAAACAAAAACTCACCAGACAAACAAGCAATGGCATAACATAGCACACAAACACCCCTAGAAGCACCCAAAACACTAAAACCTTCAGGTATAACCAAAGGGGCGCCCAGGGATCCTTCTCCTCCTGGTCCTCCTCATCACGAAAACTCGCTTTTTCTAGGTCGACGATAGGCGTTTTGATGTCGTGGCCGGTGCGCGTGCCCTCGGTCATGTTGACGATCATATCGAGACTGACCGAAGTGGTCTTGAGGCTGGACGCTTTCCTCTCCCAGGCTTCCAGCTCCTCGGCCCTGGTGTTCTTTTCCCCGTCGTCCAATATCTGTTCCACGGCGTTAGTCACGAGGCCAAAGGCGACACGAAGGGGCTCAATGGCGGCCCGGACGTGGGCGCCGGCAGCTGTAGATCCAGCAGGGTCCATTACAAGTGTGTATATGGAAGCACTTACAAAGAAGGAAGGTTTGTCGCAACACTGGCGGGATTTCGAGAATGGTTTCTCGGTGCCGTGGGCCAGCCACTCGTCTTTATACTTTTTTTCTCCCTGCTTGCCGAATAACCTCTCACGGGGTGGCTGTGGAGAAGTTGCGCCCAGGGGTTGATAAAACCCAATAGCTTTTGCCCAGCCCAGGACCAGGACTCTTGGCTATCTTGGTTTTTGCTTGGTATAGGCTTCCTAGTCATGCACTGGAAATTCCGTGTGATTACCAGCAAGCCAGCAATGCGAATGTTAAATTCGAAATTATCAACAACAGGAAGCATGGAATTTGGGTAATATCAGAATCATTCCATCGTCTCTAAAGCGATTTACTACCGGCCTATGTTTTCTGCGCCTAAGGGAAAGATGGGTATTAAGTACGGCCAGGATCGAACTTTCTCCCGTCTCGTCTTTGCCCTCTTTGGCCTTTAATAAAAACTCCGTGCATGCCGTTTGCCGTTTCGCCGTATGTTGTCGCAGCATCTGTGGTTCTGTGGTTCGTCTAATTAAGGGACCTTTTCCCTTCACCCCCACCACAAGGAGCCCACTTGTATGCGCTGCTTTGCATTTGCGTCCCGCTCGCTCGCGGGCCTATCCTTCGGACGGACCCTTCATTCATCAGCTTCGACTTCAATCAATCATTCATCCTGCTTCGTCACATTATTCGTTGTTCCCAGTAGCGCGCGGTTCCGCCGCCGGGGCCATACTTGGCGATATGGTCTTCGTCGACGGGGGTTAGTTCCGCGGCCTCCTTCGTCCGAAGCCTGTCCCAGTCCCTGACATCCTTTGCCATCCTATCGATCCACGGCATCTCGGCGCCGAGATCCACATCCTCCACCACCACCGCTGCAGGTGCTCCTGCTGCGCCGCTTTGGCAGGGAGCGTTCTAGGCTACTACCTCCAACGGGTCGCCGCCGCTGTGCCGAATGTCCTGCAGCCATTGCTCGCTGCTCTTGATCGTGCCATCCAGTACTATGCGCTCGCCAAGTAGCCGCTCGATTTGGTCTTGGATGGCCGCTTCGGTGTCTTGATGTTGACCTTGTGGCAATATCTTCATTTCGTCCAGTTTGGCTTCCAGCTCGGCGTATTCGTCTCGCAGCTCCTGCAGATCGGCCTCTAAGAGCTGCTCGTCAAGCAGCAAGTTGCCTTCTATATTACTCGAGACACCCGGGGCGGTAGCGTAGAGCTCAGGCTGCGGTGGCTGTTCGGTGATGACATTGTTATGGGCGAGGTGGCTGCTTTCCTTCTTCGCTCCCATGAGACACTTGAGCGTATCTTTGCCTACTATTTCGATCGCCATGATACCTGCTAGGATGTTCTTGTGGCCCTCTGCCTTGGGCGGGATACCACCCGGAGCGGACGAACAAGAAGAAGAACAGTAGGAGGTGCCATCGTTACGCTTGACACGTTTCGATGACGGGGTGGTGCTGTTGTCATTCTCGTCGCCTCTGGTGCGTTTCAATCCCCCTGGGGCGGACATTGTCGATTGCCCATCCGAGAAGAGCCAGCTTGTTTGTGTTCAGTGATTTGGTCAAGAGCTTTGTCTGTTGTTCTTTTTCGAGAAGCGTCGAGCAAAATCAAGTTGCGTTGCAGGATCTAGTGCCGCCGTTGGGTTGTGTCGAGATAGGTATGGTAAAGAACCGAGCCAGATTGGGGATTGCTTCAGGCAAGATGCGTGCCAATGACGTGTAGCGCTTTGTTGAGAAGCTCGATCAGACGACGACTTCTCCTGTCTGAGATTCTCTTTAGCAGAATACGAGGGGACAAGTAGTCGCCAGTACCATGAGGAGGATGATTTAGCTAACCACATCCATCATCCTGTTGCACTCTGCAGACTATGCTACTGATTTGTATACGACGATAAACATCTTCACGATGAGTGATAGCCTAGCAGAGATAATTAGCATGGTATCATGGTTAATTTATTTCATGACTTCGTCGTCGCCTCTGCTTTGATCTGTTGACCTTTTCATGGCCTTCGTTCACGTTGCTATCACAGACCGATCGCTACTTGACTTGCACATTGCCTTCAGACGATTGGATCTGTCCTGTGACTGCCACTCATCTTTTAAGAACTCACTACTGACAATGACAACTATCTTCTTGGTTACGGTCACATAACCACCAGCGTGTGCACGTGAAATCAATGATTTTCCCACTTGACTTGGGCTTATCAAGTCTCATGTCATGGAATGACCAGATTGTCTTTTCAATATCACGACATGGCTTAAATCATTACTCCTGAATAGAGAATGCCCCAAACAACATCGATATCAAAAGCGTCTCTGTTCATACCCAATAAACAGGCTAATGACGGCCCATCTATAGCTTTGTAGTACAAATGCCATCATAATCATGCAGCCTCGAGCGGCGTGAATTGCAACTTCAGCGGCTGAATCGTCGTCGTGAATGTGTCCAGGGCCTCATTGTCGAACACGACACCCGTCTCCCCAGGAGCAAAACTCACTTTGAAATTCTGTATGATGGCGGAAAGCGCGATTCTCAGGGTCATGAGACCAAGATTCTTCCCGACGCAGCTGAACGCGCCTATTATTTCCAGGGAAACATCCCCCCGCCATTAGCCGATGGAATCTCGAGACTTGGGGACATGGAAATGATTGATTGCCTGCTTACCAAGAGAAAACGGAAAGTAAGGAGCCCCATCCGTCCCCATCTCCGCCCGCCGGTCCTCCCCCCACCGCTCCGGCAGGAACTCGTCGGGCCGCTGCCAGTACCGCGGGTCGCGATGCAGCCAGACGAGCGGCGCCGTCACGACGACGCGGCCCGGGATGCGGACCTCGTCGACCTGGAGGCCCTCGGGGGGCGTCTCGTAGCGCCCGCTCAGGATCACCGACGGCTTGAGCCGCATCGTCTCGTTGATGAAGTGGTCGAGGTACTTGACGCTTTGGACCGCCTCGTAGCTCCAGTCGGTACTGGTGCTGTCGTGTAGGGCCGCGCGCAGCTTCTCTTGCTTTTCGGGATGCTGGGAGGCGAAGAAGAGGGCGTTGGTTAGAGCGGTGGCTGTGGTCTCGCTGGATTTTGATGGGGTTCTGTTAGCGATCTGATTTCCTCAGAAGACTGTGTCAGGGATACTTGGGTACATACCTTCCAGCGATGAGAAGCAGTTTTGTGTCTTCATCCAAGGCCTCTATCGAGGGTGGCCCGGTACCGTCTTTCTCGGACATGGCTTTAAGTAGCCACGAGACGATATCCCTCGGATAGTCATCGTTACTCCACGTCTATTCTCTTAGGGTCAGCCACTACTTCAAATACAAGACCATTTACGCTCTTTATGTAACAAACATATGAAGGCCATTCCAATAAGAATCACTAGAACGAAAGAAAACCAACCTTCTGCTTCACACTACGCTGGCCAATGCAGAATCTATTGGTAGCATCAAAAGCCTGCCTGCCGCCGGGGATGGAGCTCAAAAGGTGCAGGAGCCAGGGCACGAGACCCAGAACGGCCATCTCGGCCATGTTGCCATGAATGGGCTTCACGGCCGGGTGCTCCTCGAGCGTGACGAGCTGGTCGAAGCTCTTGCCGTAGCCCACGTCGCCGATCATGTCGAAGCTGAAGAACATGGACCACTGCGTCGCGTTTACGGGGCGTCCCGACTGCTCCCGCAGGCGCTGGACCAGCAGGTCGGCGTGGGACTTGATTCGGGGGCGTATGTCGCGAGTGCTAAAACTCATGATAATAAGTACCACAGGTTAGTCTTTGGCTCCTGTTCTTCTCTTGGCCCGATGAGTTAGGGGTGATGGAATAGAAAAGGGAGGAAGAAGTTGGTTTCCGGTTCGGAATATACCTTTGAATGATATCGCCTTATCCCAAGTTCTGCGCCTTCGTCTGTACATGGCGCGATCGCGGCACACCATCATCGAGACCTTGTTCGGGTCGAGTCCGAACTGTGCATGCCATGTTGACTTGACGCATTTCGAATTGGGTCCAAAAATGGCATATACAGCTGCCTTACGCTTTATAGACACTTCTCTGGGACCTATTATTTTCCCGCAAATATTTAGCGAACGAACGAGTCAGGGGGTCCTTTCCTTTGGCGGTGGTTCTTTATCCTCCCTTCTTCTCCCTTTCCCTGGAAGGTATGTAGACATAGCACATACCGGTCCGAACAAAATCGCCGTACTTCTCATGCATCTGCAAGAGTTCATTGTGGAACTGCAACTTCTTCGAGGCCAAGTACGCAGCGTAGAACCGCGAGAGCTTCGCCCCCAGGGGGCCGGGAATGTTATGGCACCGATGGAAGCCCAGTCGGTAGACGGCGATGCTGGTGAGGAGACTGACGTGGAACACGGCCTGAACGAGCAAAGACCTGGCCAGCGCGGCATAGAGGCTGCTGCTTTGGCCAGTGTGGAAATACAGACCGCCGAGTCCGAAGAAACACACCACACAGCCGGCCAGGAAATGGTATACGGCCATCTCGAACTCGAACGAGCGGATCGGCATGTGGGACAGGAGGCCTACCACCGCCGCCGTCAACAGCGTGGTCGAGAGGTCCGCTTGAGCCGCCATATGGAGTTGTTGAGACATTGAGTCCATCATCGTTGCTCCCAGAAGCTACATGTGCTTCTCACAACATGCCGTATCTGGAAGGAGCTGTGATTAGATGGCTTGCTTTCACGGGATGATTGATAGGGGAAAGCATGGAACAGTGGAAGGTTGAAAGAAGAAGACGTGATGTCCCTCATCGGGGTTTGTCAGGGAACTAGGCATCTATTATGAATGTTGTAAACAGCATCCCCATACAGAGGCAGTGTGGTATCATTGAGCCCTTCCGATCCTTCTCGTCTGCGCGTGTGAGGCAAGGGAATCGGCGCGACCAATCAGACGACCTGGTTAGGAAGGTTGGTTCTATCTGTCATGGAGTAGCTTAATCGGCCGGCAAGGGGCAAATCCCACCGCGGCGCAACTAGCCAACGCACTCGAAGTATTTCGGTTAGAACTGCCGTTGTATCCAAACCCGTATCATGTGTGCAGCCTCGTAAAGTCAAAGCACTGAGAGAGAAATGCGCGATAGGGATAATTGGCCGCCTCAAATACGACTACATCAACATATCTATTGGTCAACAGCAACCATGTGGCGTCGTTGGCCAAGGTCACTACCAATGGTTTTGTAGTGGGCACCGTAAGGCAATAAGATAAATGGGTAAGCACCTAAGTAGGCAACATACCGATGGGTCGGTACTAGTGACGTTTTTGGGACTCCGTCCCTTACATTAATGTAGTCCAACTGCCTCGATACTCCGGCTCATCCTATACTGGATACCTGGTCTCAGACATGCGAATACGACACTCAAGGACTGCGACAGGATAGGCTGTCTGGATACGCAAACCAGTATATCGGCCTCTGTGACTCGAATATGGGATTGCAGATGGGGATCGACGCTGCAATGCTAATGTCGCGATAGTACAAGCTATCAGCTGTCCTGCCTGCATCCTCGGTTTCACTACGACCGCGGCGGGAAATGGTAGTGATGGCGCCGTTCTGTCCAATATCTCACTTCGCCATGGTGGAATATGCACTTTTCAATGCCTATTTGAACACAGAGCATATGACCGCACCCTCAGGCTGGCATAGTTCATACGCTGTACGAGACTCGTGCATCATAAGCCGCCCCTCAGCTTCTGTAGTTGACTCATGAGACCATAGCCACCGAGGGGCTTGCTCTCCACGTTTCCTTCTGCGTTTTTCCGGGGTGCCGCTTCCGGTTCCCGCTTGTTGTTTTGCTCTAAAAGTTCCTTGTGCCTGTCTTCCACCAGCTTGGCCAGGGTGTCGATAAACCTGGCCCGACCCTTTTCCTCGGCCGTACCATTCCATACGACCAACAGTTCTTTAAGCTCCTCAATCCTCTGGGCAGCCTTCTCTATGCCGGCTACAGGGTCTTTACTTGTAGATAGCAGGGTGTTGATGTCCTCCTTGAACTGCTTGAGCACCTGCTGCCCCTTCTCTTCCGTGCTGTGATCGTGACCTCCGGCGTCCGGCGCCGATACAGAGAGGAATCCAGATGTGACAGAAAGCTCGGATGGGGGGAACACGAATTCCATAGCGTCGCCGAAGGTCTTGATAACCGAGTCGAGGCGCGAACGCACCAGCGCGAGGGTCTGGAGCTGTGATATGTATGCCGGGTCTTCCATCGTCGCACTCTTGGGCGCGGTGTCGGTTGGCGCGGGCGTCCCTACCGAGGGCCGGCGCTGGGCGACTTCGTCTGTCGCGTTCTTCTTGCTTTCCAGCTGACCCTGGAGCCCATTGGGGACGAACTTGGCCACGTCATCTTGCAGGCCGTCGGACAGCGCCTCGGAAAGACTCAGCGTCTCTCCACGAAGCAATTCGACCTCGTATGCCAAGCGGCTGCCGCTCCTCAGGATATCGTCGGTGAGCTGGGTGAGAGTGTTGGTCAGGCGCGTGGTCTGCGCATTCAATTGGGACAGCAATGTCTGCGCTTGAGACGAGAGTTCGGACAGGGGCACAGCTCCCTCCGGGCTTGAAGACACGGAGGAGACATGAGCTTGTAGTGGTGGTAGAGAGGCGTTGAGATAGCTGGCGGCATCGAAGGAGGGCGACAGGAAGCTCTGGAGGAAGGGGTCGGACACGTGTTGCGACTTGACTTCGATTGGCTGGACTGCTTTTGATTGCTGGCGAATGTGATGAGGAAGGCCTCGCGGCGAGTTTGAGCTCAGAGAGCTGTTCTGGCGGCGCCTCATCTTGGGGGTGAAAGGATGACCTAAGGTACAGTAGAATGTATCAGGTGGGTTGGGAACGTGTGGGCTGAAGGCAATTGGAAGCTTGAGGTCTGTTACATTCATCGGTTGTTCCCAGAATAAGTATCGGGCCCCCACCATGATCAGTGTGCTTAGCTTACTGCTGTAGGTTAGGCAGGGGCTGAGAGCACCCCGCATGCCGGCTGAGTCACCCCTGTCAGCCTGTGCTCAATTGCTTGTTGCTCAATGGATCCGCACCTGTGCTGTACTTGGGCAAGCTCCACCAGCTGCTTCCCATCAAGCCCGTCGGTTTCTCGAAATGGAAACGGGCTTACGATAGGGTAATAGGCACACAAGGAACTCTACGTATTTCAGATCATAGGGAACAAAAGACAACAATGCCTTTGAGGGTTTGGGTTCGTTATTTATTTTGTCCCGAGATTTGAGAAAGATTCTCTACAGAAGGTGACAGTACTTGTGTAGGTAGGGTCTGATGTAAGTGTGCAGGCACCAAAAGCCCCGTGCTCTGTTTGGCCACTTACATGCTGCCTGCTAAAGGCAACCTCTCCAGGCAGCAGAGCCCGGCTTGGGGCTGTCCAATGTCCAGCCTTGGATGACTACAGTATTCTACAGTCATAATCAGATCTAACAATGAATGCAACCTTCTATTCTATTGTTACCTTATGTACATGGACCTCACTTCGATTCTGCTGTTGTTCCCAGATTCAATGTCCCAATTGGTGCCAATCATCGCTGGGTGATTGCTCCGTATCCCTACTTACCAATGTACCTACTCTCCCATCACATCTACCTACATTTCACAAAAGCAACATCGAGAACCCAGCCAACTGTTGACTCGACCAACGCAGCCAGTCAACTTGTGTAGTCCAGTCGGCGTGCCACACTGCATGGAGACTTGAGCAACCAGCTGTCCCAAAGACTGGTCAGTGTCAGGTAACGCACAACTACCTAGGCAGTGTCTACAAAGTGACCGGTTCAACAAACAGACCTCTTGGAAGAAATACGCCCATGGAAGCAGTCGTCAATGAGCATGTTATTTCGTTGCCAAGCCTTTCCAGAAACATTCTCCCAGAGCAAACCACCGCATCCACCGGCGAACCACCAGAAACATCTCTCTTAGTTCGCATTTTTGACCTTCAGCCTCGCAAGGTATGTTCAGCAACGTCCCTCTTTCATACATCTCCTGTTGTTCCAAGGCTTTGTGAATACAAAAACTGCCAAACCTGGACCCCCTCAGACCTGCTCTTTTTGTTCCAAGTACCTCCCCAGGTACCAGGAAGCTTCGCCATCTTACGCCTGGAGTGAGGGAACATCAAAGTCACCAGAGATACCTTCCCTGTCGCAGTTGACTACGTTATATTATCCCTTTACTTCTCCTATCTCGAACCGATTTTGCTTCCTCTTGCTTATGCTTAGGTACTCTTCTGGAATAGGTTCTGATTCCATAGCCAGGTAATTCTGGGTACGCAATCAAGTCAGCAACCATGAGGGACTACAGACCCAAATACCAGGCCGACTTAGAGTCGGCCCTTGATACAGGCATAGTCGGCATTTCCGCCGTCTCGAAAGCTGACTCGGAAGGTCAATTCGTATTCACATTCAGCCACCCCCTTCTGGCACCGCTAGATCATGTTGAGGTGCAGGTGGTGCCTAACGAATGGTCAAGCTATCCGGCAGAGCACTCTTTCCTGGCTTGGGCAATCACCGAGATCCCCGCTGCTTTTGCAGAGCCACTTGACAACTTTGTCATGCAGTCTTCAGGTCTCCGAGTTCAAGAAGCACTTGCCGCACTCTCACAAAGCTTCACATCTGCTCTTGGAGGGGGAACATCGGTAGCTGGCACCCAGTCTGATAACGACGACGAGCTCATGACTGATGTTGAAGGTGATGATTTTGGAGGTGAAACGGCCAGCGAAGAAGAAGATGAAGAAGAAGAAGGATTTGATTATTTTGGCTATGGCTCCGAAGAAGACGATGTTTTCGGTCTTGGTGGCAACGGCGGCAGCCAGACGCCTACACACGTTACCGCTAAGGTTGACCAGAAGACCGCGGATCGCATTCGCCGCGACTTCCGTACCGCGCGTGCTTCGGGATTCAAAGTAGGTGTGATCTGTGGCTTTGAAAACACGGTCGAAAACAACATCGTTTCACTTTCTGTCCGTGTCGACAAGCTATGCCTATCTAGCGAAACTCTTGAGGCATGGAATCTTACCCTTGAGGACTACATCATCCTTTTGATCCGATATGATCGACATTACACAGCACTGGAGGACGCCTATGAGCGAGCATCCGGGCTGTCGAATATGCAGTTTCGTCTGCGCAAGTGCCGTCGCTACAAACCCAGTCTACACCATGCCCTAAAAGCCTTTCACTCGGACAATGCTACCAGAGGCAAGGGCACCGATGAAACCGACGAAGCCGAATCAACCCGGTCCGAGTTGAACCTCCTTGGAATTGGACAGTCTATTGACACCTTCATGGATGCCGACTTTGTGTCCTTGCTCAAGCTTCGCAATGGCTCGGGGTTAAACTGGGACCAAGCAAATAAACAGCTCGCGAGCATGTCTCGCAATGTGATTTCAGGACAGTCGAATGATTTTATTACCGATACGGGTTCGTCAAAAGGGGGAAAGCGATGATGTCGATCAGACGAAACTTCCGGCATTTATTGCGAAGGATCACTTCAAGAGCGAACAAGAGCTGTCCCTTCCACTTATCGCTGCTCAGTTTGCGATGCGTTATTTCGTCCGGTGTACCGACTATTGTATGGTGTGTCACCAACAGGTCGAAGGCAATTTTGAGACACTGAAGCCGTATGTTTGTGGCAACTCGCTCTGCCTTTTCCAGTACATGAGCATGGGACTGGGACCCAGTGTGAATCAGGAAATCCGAAACCAGCCGAATGTGGTCGACCTCCTCATCAGCTTCTGTTACGCTGGCTTGCAAGCCAACATGAGCGCTAATTTCGCACCTGGTCGTGGAGTACGCGACTTTCCTACAGGCCTCAGTCTTCAGGTGCCCAAAATCTTCAAGGGCAGCAGCATCTCAGCGTACAATACGCAAATTCCGGTGCCTGCCTCGAGGATGCCCGTCCCGGGGGCATTAAGTGCATATGCCCCCCCTCCTGTGAACACTGGCTGGCAAGACCCAGCAGAAGAATTTGCCGGGTCCGTTTCGATCAATGGAGTCGTGTTGGTCGATCCAATCAAGGGGCGTTTCAGCAAGAACGCATCAACCTTTGAGCTACAGGAAAGTAAGGATGCGGACAGATTCAAGGAGGGAAGCTGGGTAGCAATCGTGGCAACGGTCCAAACCAGCCCAACTGAAAATGCGATCTTGCATGGCCGGGTTACGAGCATTATTGGTTCGATGGTGACGTTGGCGATTGTATCGGTCCTGCCCCATTTGGACGCGCAGATTGGAGAGAATTCGGATGCCTACATGGTGTTGTATAACCAGAACCTTGATGATCTCGAGGGAAATAGGAAGGCGGCAGCGATTCTCATGCAGCTTGAGACCATCCCGTCGGTGGCTACACTGCGGTCGTACCTCACAGCCAACCCGACCCAACAGATTGAGAAGTGGGATCGACTAACACCAGCAGCCTCGAAACTGCTCAGATGGATAGTGGCATCCAACCGTTCATACATTGTCCAAGTCGATGAGTGTCCGACAGAAAATGGCAACCCAGAAGAAGGTTTAGCTCGTCAACAGGAGCACATAAGTGGCGTAGAAGGTTGGCTGCAGTTCAGGTTTGCCCAGGGCTCCCCCGAGAAGGAAGTCCAGTTCCAAGAAGCTCTACGGCAGGTGAACAAGCCGCACAAAACGATCCTTGCGTGGCACGGAAGCTCCCTCAGCAACTGGCACAGCATCATTCGCCAGGGCCTGAACTTTGAACACGTCCATAACGGCAGGGCTTATGGCAATGGTGTATACTTTGGCCACGACTTCAATACGAGTCTTGGCTACTCAGGTCGTTTACACGGATGGGGCCTCGCCGACAGCTCCGCATCCGGCGGCAAGCCTTACTGGCCAAACTCGGTGCTAAAGATCGGGTCGGCTGTCAGCCTCAACGAGCTCGTCAACTTGCCAGAGAAGTTTGCCAGCAACAACCATTTCTGCATGGTAGTACAACACGTTCACTGGATCCAGTGCAGATGTTTGTTCATCCAGCCTCTCCAGTTGCCACAGGCACAGGCAGCTCAGACTGCAGCAATAAAACCGAAACGCTCTGATACGTCTACTGTAAGACCCTCAGATATTCCAGAGTTCATTCAGGATCCTGCCAACGAAGCCAAGGGGACATCAGGGAAACTCTTTGTGCCACAAGGGGCCATCCCAACCATCGAGGATAAGGGTGTTCAACAGGCTTCGATGTCTTTGAAGCAGGATGCTTTCGGACATGAGGGCGACAGCGAGGATGAAGACGAAGAAGATTGCACATTCCTTACCATGAGCGGGGGATCCCAGGGCGATACTGCATCCTCAACCCCATTGTCATCCGAGGCCCCGGCGATCATCCTTGACACAACTAAGACCGACTTCCGGCCGTTTACTCTGGACCTCGATACGCTGCCGAAACTGAGCCCACCTTCGTATGCGACGGGTCAGGCGCAGAAGACCCTCGCGAAGGAAATCCAGAAGCTTCAAGCAACTCAGTCATCGGTCCCGATCCACGAACTTGGGTGGTTCATCGACTTTGACAAAATCACCAACATGTTCCACTGGATCGTCGAGTTACACTCGTTTGACAAGAGTATGCCCCTCGCAAAGGACATGGAGAAGGCCAAAGTAACTAGCGTGGTCCTGGAGCTGCGGTTCGGCCGCGAGTTCCCTTTCTCCCCGCCGTTCGTGCGCGTGATCCGGCCGCGCTTCCTACCGTTCGCTATGGGCGGCGGAGGCCACGTCACCGCCGGTGGCGCCATGTGCATGGAGCTGCTCACGACTGACGGCTGGTTGCCCATCAACAGCCTGGAGGGAGTGCTGGTCCAGGTCCGCATGGCGATGACCAACACCGAACCGAGACCGGCGCGGCTGGAGAATACCACGCCCATTGACATGCACAAGAACAGCGGCAAGAGCAAGGTCCAGCACCGTTCTATGGACTACGGCGTCAGCGAGGCGTTCGAGGCCTACAAGCGAGCCGCCATGGCACACGGTTGGAAGGTGCCCGCGGATCTGCTCGAGGCCACTACCGACATGAAGGAGGAGGAGGGCGATAAGTAACGGATGATGATATTGCTGTTGCTACTATCATATAGATAGGCAAACTCTCTGAATATTGCTGAGGAGCGAGAATAAGCGAGAGAGCGAGAGAAATGCATACTGAAAATTGCACAAGCGCAATGATATAGCTTAATAAAAAATCATTAAAAATGTCTAAGGCACTTTTTGAACTTTCATGGGTGCTTCGTGGAGATAATAGGATGGCTCGGAGGCTAGCGATGGGATGGTAAGAGGAAGTATAGAATACAAAGTGACTTGCTGGCAATGTGTGATGATGGGGCAATAAGCTGGTCAGATGACGATGAGTATAGCTCTACTACTTACTTCACATACCCTTGAGATGGGCCATCAAGTGAGGATTACTTGGGAGGTAAGCCTGTTCAAGAACATATCTGCTGTGATTACCAAATAATATCACCATCTAGATCAAGAGATACAGCTATTCATCTATAATGCTATTTACTGTCTTGGGTAATTTTAACGTATTGCTAACGAACGCGCCACCCAACGAGGCCTTCCTTCACTTGATGTACTTCTTCAGCCCCCGGAGCCGCTCCTTGGCGGCCTCGAGCACGTCGTCCTCCTTGCAGACGGCGAAGCGCATGTAGTCCTCGGCGATGTGGGCGTTTCCGTCCGTGTAGAACTCGGTGGGCGGGATGGCGGCGACGCCCATCTCGTGGATCATGAACCAGGCGAGCTTGAAGTCGCGGGGCCGGCTCGCGACGTGGGGCGGGAAGGGGTAGTCGGCGGGGACTTGGACCTTTTGCATGTTGACCATGACGAAGTAGCCGCCCTCGGGGTCCGAGTAGGGCAGGCCGAGCTCGTCGAAGACGGCGACGAAGCGGGCGATTTTGGCCTTCATGTCGCGCACGGTCTCGTCCCAGAAGCCCTCGCCTTCGGCCTGCTCGAAGCCGACGGCGCAGGCTTCTTGCAGGGGGACACGGACGAGTAGCAGATGCGCGTGTGCGCGGCGGAGACGTACTGGATCAGGTGGGCGGGGCCCGTGAGCCAGCCGACGCGCCAGCCCGTGGCGTAGAAGTTCTTGCCCGCGGAGCCGACGGTGAGGGTCAGGCGCTCGATCTCGGGCGAGAGGGTGGCGACGCGGGTGAAGGGGACGTAGTAGAGGCGGTCGTAGACTTCGTCGGACAGGATGATGATTTCGTGCTTGACGCAGAGGTCGCCGATCTTTTGGAGTTCGTCTTTGGAGAAGACTTTGCCGACGGGGTTGTCTTTTTGGGTGGAAGTTAGAATATAGACGAATAATAAGATAGGGGAATCTTACGGGGTGTGTTCAGGACAATCATCTTGGTCTTGGGGGTTATGGCCTTTTCCAGCTCGTCAAAGTCAATGGCCCAGTTGGCGGCCGAGGATGTTGTCGTAGGACCATCCTTGGGAGGGTGTAATGGGACGTAGACAATCTTGCCGCCGGGCATCTCGATATTTGAGATATATCTAAGGGTCGCCGATGAGCAGGCCGTCCAACAAACAAACCCATATACGTAGCAGCAAACTTACTGGTCGAAGAAGGGCTCGAACAGAATGACCTCGTCACCGGGCTCGATGAAAGCCATGAAGGCGCTCAGCATACCCTCGTTGGCGCCGGTGGTGATGGTGACCTCGGTGTCGGGGTTGAGCTGGCGGCCCCAGAAGGGGGAGTAGGCGTCCGCGATGGCCTTCTTGAGGCGGGGGCGGCCCTTGGTGGGACTGTACTGGTTGCAGTCGACCTTGTCCAGGGCGGCCTTGGCGGCGTTGATGATGAAGTCGGGCGGGTTGTAGCCGAAGAAGCCCTGGCCCATGTTCACGATGGGCTGCTTGGGCGAGGCGGCCGCGGCTTCGTTGATGATGGACCTGCGGCGGGGTTAGCACCTGACCTTGAGGACTATTCGCATCGTGCCCGTTCTGGGATAAGTAACTCACCAGACATCCTGTCGCTGGCCCGTCACCCGAGCAGCGGGCTTCAGCTTGGCAGGAAGGCCGGTTGCCATGGTCGAGCAGAATCCACGTCGACGGCTCGGGTTGAAATGTCTTGTTAGTCGAAGCGGGGTTCTTGTCGTTACTCTGGCAGCCGACTTGAAAGTATTCATGGAGAACAGGAACAAGAACAAGAAGAAAAAGAAGCTATCGCCCACACGACGACACTACTTTATGTACGATACGTGAACAAATGAATTCTATTGATATTTGCAATTGCTTATGCACCAATCAGAAGAACGACCGAGTTAAATGCGCATGCCGTCATCGGCCCTTGTTCCAGAGTATTTCCCATCGACGCCAATTAGGCTGTCCCGGGATCAGAGCACGCCATGGGACTGCAACCGCGGGGCATTTGCATCTGACGACTCGCGACCTGCAATGAGCTGACAAGCTTAGCTTTATTAGGTACATAGCTTGCCCGGATATACCCCCACTAAATAGAGCCTCTGGGCAATGTCCGTGTGTGCTGCTGGTTCTTTTCCCATAGCTCCAAACGTCAGTGCTGGCTTAGTCCCTGAAGGTGATGACCGTATGCTAAAAATACAGGGGGCTAAAGAGTAAACCATCGTCCCTCAATAACTGCGACTTTGCGCCGAACACCAACAACGATGCTCTCTCTACGAGCCCTTCTCTCTACACCGACCAGATCATGAGTTCTCTCAAGCCGCCGCCTCTCAACGGCGCGGCCCTCAACGTCCCAACGGCACCGGCACCGCTGTCCCCCCAACCGCCACCACCGCCGCTCTCCCTGACGATCCGCTTCAGCGCCTCGATCCCGGACCTGGACCTCGAGATCCCGCACCCCTCCCAGACCACCGTCGTCTCCCTCAAGCACCTGATCCGCGGCCGCCTCGCCGAGCCCAACTCCCAGCGCCGCCTGCGCTTCATCCAGGGCGGCCGCATCCTGCCCGACACCGCCGCCCTGAGCGCCGTCCTGCGCGCGCCCCCTCCCGCGCCCCCGAGCCGCTACGACGAGTACGAGTCTTTGGTGTCCGCCTCTTCTGGCCCCAACGGCGCCGACGGCGATGCCACGGGCAAAGGCAAAGGCAAAGGCAAGGGCAAAAACATCCCCAACCGCCCCCGCCGCCCCAGCGCATCTACGTCAACTGCAGCATCGGCGACTCCCTGACCACCGCCGAGCTCGAGTCCGAAGCCAAAGCCGCCCTCGTGCCCGTCGCGCCGCCCAGCAGTCCCCTCCTCCGACCCACCTCGCCCGCGGGGGACCCCCTACCCCCAACTCCGGCACCGGCACCACCACCACCGCGACAAACAACAACAACCAATCCCGAAACACCCCGCGCGGCTTCGACCGCCTCCTCAACGCCGGCTTCACCCCGGCCGAGGTGAACCAGCTACGGTTGCAATTCCGCAGCATCCACGCCTCGCGCTACACCCCCGACACCCTGCCGAGCCCGGACTCGTTCCGGCGCATGGAGGACTCGTGGATCGACGACAACGGCGCGGCCGCGATGCCGACCACGGCCTCCAACACGGGCGGGTCCGGCCTGGATGACGAGGGTGCTGGCAACAATGGCGCCGGTCTGGCCGGCCACCTGGACGCCCTGGTCTGGGGCGTCGTCACGGGCTTCATGTGGCCCCTCGGCAGCTTCGGCTGGCTCGTCCGCCAGCACGGCATCCACAGCGACCGCTGGAAGTTCATGGTCTGCGTCGGCGTCTTCTTCAGCTTCCTCATTGGTATCGTCCGGAGCATCTCGGGTGGCAAATAATAGGCGAGCAAGCAAGCATACATACAGTGTTGGCTCTTAGGGGGAAAGGGGGTGTTATTCACGGTGGCCTGCTTCCTTGGCTTTTGAATGCGTGCTTATACATAGCGTTGGCGTTGGTGTTTGGGTTGGGGCAAACCCCTAGGATCGGATATCCTTACTCTTCTTGATAGACAGAAAATGTCTGCAAAGAAAAAGCATCCTACTTGGCGATGCCCAGTCAGAAATGGCAGCTCAGAGATAGGTGAGGAAACTTCCATGGCTGTAGTGGCCAGCTAAAACAGCGTAGGGGGTATAATTGTTACATATTACTACATGGTCACGGTGGTCACATATGCAACGAGAAAACAACAAAAAGGCTTTGCATCGCCGCCAACCTAGCAGCGATGCCGATTCATCTATCTAGCAAATCCCTATAGACTACTTGGGAAGACCTCGAGACAACTCACCTACGAGATATATCCCCTTGATGATGTTAGCGCTGCGGTCCGTACATCATTCGCCTGAATAATCAACCGACCAGTTTATCCCACTAGGATTATATCCAGTAGGATAAACGGGCACTGGATTATTCCCGGTCTGTACAGTGGATGCAACGCTTTCGCCAATGGGGGATAATTACTCTGTTCTCTCTGGTCCACACCAAGCAAGTGGTATAATTGCTTTTCCCTGCCAAAAACATCCTGAACTCCATAGCATAAACACCTCTTACGAGGCGTATAATCAGGCCCTCATAAACTGAGTAGGCCCTGCTGAATAACAGAGCTTACAAGTAAAGACTCTGCGCAGCAACGATATCACGTCGGATCTTCGCTAAACTCTCCTCGAACTTGGTAGTAAGCTCCTCGCTGCCCATGACCTTTCCGGCTTGGGCCATTTGGCGCAGGAGCTCTTCGAGGCGGCGGAACAGACGAATAAAGGGAGCCTTCGTAAGCATTCGTCATTTTGCTATTATAAATCATATTAGTAACGCACTTCCGATAATAAAGGGACATGAAAAACTTACCAAATCTCCGAGAACGGCTTGCCATTGGACCAGGCGTAGACGGTCTCCATCAATTGCCACTTGAGAGACTGGACGTACTCGTCCTCGTTAACTTCCAATTTGCTCTCTTGGCTGATCTTGGCAATGATCCTGGCCTTGGCTTGTACCTGCGAGTAAGGCTTTTGCAGCTCATCTCTAAGCGTGGCAGCCTCAACCTTCTCCTCGAAGATGAAGACACTGAGAATCGCAGCGCACATCTCAGGCGTAAGCTCGTTGAAAAAGCGGTCGAAGAGCAGTTCGGAAAGCAGGAGCTCGTGGCCCTCAGTAGAGGAGATCTCGCAGGCAACACGAGCCTTCATCTGAACAACATCCGCGTCGTTGATGAAGTCAAGGCGGCGAAGGACACGCTTCCTCGATTTCAGCTCATCAAGCTGGGCGATGCTGTGGGCCTTGCCGATCTTCTTCTTGATGGCCTTGGTCTGGTCGGTAAGTGAGATCTTTCTCGAGTATTGCTCCCAGAGACCCGGCAGCAAAGGCGAGCCATGCAGAGGGTTGGCAAGCAGTCGTGCCTCCAAGACCTCGATTTTCCGTAGGAGCTTCTTGAAGGAATCATCAGTAATGCCCATGTTCTCGATTGGGTCAAGAATAGGGACACCATCAGGGAATCGTCGCTCGACCTCGGTCAGGGACTTCAGAACTGAGCCGCGGACCTCTTCCATATCCTCGCGGTTCTTGACGTCCTTGGGCATGAAGACTCGGATTTGACTGATGGTCTTGATGCATGTAAACAGACACGGCACAACCTGGAAGCTGCAAGAGCTGGACTCGCCACGCGTGATCAGGCCATCAGGCATCTCCTTGGAGGGTTGCGAAGTCTGGGAAGCAGGGGCGAACGGCTCGCTGCCAGGGTCCAGACGAAGGTACACATCGACGAAATATGACTCTTGGGGCTCGTATTCCTTCTCACCAAACTTGGGGGCTTTGCGAGGAATGAAGTTGACAACAACGCCCCAACCGAAATCTTGACCGGTCTTGGGGTTCTGGATCTGGATGATCCGACCAGGCTGGAGATAATCCAAACAGTGTGTGGGATGCTGAATGACGTGGATCATGTCCTTGGTGTAAGCCTCGATCTGGTGTCGAAGACTGTAGTAGTCCTTGATCGTTGCTTCGTCAGGGATGACCATTCCGTCCTTCTCCTTTTGTAAGTTCATAAGATCTTGCTCCAATCCAGCTACGCTGGCGCTGTTCTGGAACTGGTAGAAACAGTTCTCCAGCATGAATTCTGGCGAGATAGCTTCGATACGCAGCAAGTTAAGGACCATGTTGTAGCCCAAGTGGAAGGCGGAGTTAAGACGATCCTGCGAGCCAGCAACGATTTCCTTGGCCGTTTCAGGCTCCAGCTTGTCATCAACCATCATGATAACGATACCACGTTCATCAAGGCCACGACGACCAGCTCGACCGGACATTTGAATGTATTCGGACGAGGTGAGAGGACGGCGCTGTACACCATCCCATTTGGTGACTTGAGTGAACACAACAGTCTTGGCAGGCATGTTTAGACCGATAGAGAAAGTCTCGGTAGCAAACAGCACCTTAATAAGTCCTTCCTGGAAAAGAATTTCGATAGTTTCCTTCAGGATAGGCAGCAAACCGGAATGATGCACACCGATACCCTTCTCCAGCAACGGGAGCAAGTTCGAAATCTGGGGCAGATCTCGGTCCTCCTCCGATAGCGACTCGATAGCACTGGTGAAAACCTTGCGCACCATCTGCTTTTCGCTATCATCGTTAAAACTGAACTTGGACACGAACAGAGCCATCATTTCGCACTCGCGTTTGCTGAAGTTGAAGACGATGACCGGGTTGAAGTTCTTGTTCATGATCATCTTGACGATCTTCTGGATGTCGGCGTTGGCCTCATCTTTGCCGTTCTTCATAGGCTTCTTGTGCTTGCCCTTTCCGGAGCTCTTGGCGCCAGCCTCTTGGAGGTCGGCACCCTTCTTGTCCTGGATCATTTGCATGGTCCTGTTGAAGTTGTTCTCCCGGAAGACACCCTTCTCATCAACGACGAGGAAGATGCCGCTGCCGCCAGCGGGGAAGAAGTAGTTTTGCAGAGGAGTTGGACGGAAATCGGTATAAACAACGTGGCATGCCTGCCTGTGTATCTTGGCTATCCATTCGGCGAACTGGAAGGCGTTGGGGATGGTGGCAGACAAGAACACATATCGAACCTTATCGGGAAGAAGGATGATGGTCTCTTCCCAGACGACACCTCTCGACTTGTCTCGCATGTAGTGGATTTCGTCGAAAACGACCCAGGCCACCTCGCGCATGATCTCCGAACCGCGGTACAGCATGGAACGCAGAATCTCTGTAGTCATGACAAGACAACTAGCAGTAGGGTTGATGGTGACATCACCTGTCATCAGACCGACATCACCAAAAGCCTCGTTGAACTCACGATACTTCTGGTTGCTAAGGGCCTTGATAGGCGAAGTGTAGATCACTCGAGTGTTCTGCTTCAGGCAGTGCGCAATGGCGTATTCGGCAACAACAGTCTTTCCGGCACTGGTATGGGCGGAAACCAGCACACTCTCATCGCGTTCAATAGACGAGATGGAGAGGCGCTGGAAGGGATCAAGGGTAAAGGGCCATGTCCGAGCTGGCTCTTTGGGCGCTTTGTGTTGGGAAAGAGGGACATATTCGTAGTCCAGATCCGGGGGAAGAGCGACTTGATGCTGGATGTTATGCTTCAAGACGAGGTTGGATTCGTCGGCGGGCGCAAAGCCGGCGGCGGCGGCAAGTTCTCGAGATTCGGCAGTTTCGAAGCTATCCGTCATGACGGGCGCCTCCGCGGCCCCGTCCTTGCGCCGGCGCTTGCTGTCCTGCTCATCGGCCATGACCGTATCACCATCGGCGCCATCGGCACCATCAGCCTCCTCCTCGGGCGAGGTAGGCGCGGCGTCGGCCATCTCTACCTCTGCAGCGTCGGGTGCCGATCGCGTGGACTCGCCAACGGCGCCATTGCCCAGTTCGACGGCCTTTCTCTTCTTCTTGTTCTTCTTTGACTTGGGCTTGCTGGCGCTGGTGTTGGCGCTGGCGTTGGATTCGACCTCGGTCTTGGCCTTGCCGCCGTTTGTGGCAGCTGCCGGCTGGTCTTCGAAAACATCGAAGAGGTCATCCATCTTGGCAGCTTATCGCATTGATGCGCAAGGACAAAAGGTGGTGTAAGGTGGTCAAATTGTTAGGCCAGATCTGCTGTTGCAAGACCGTAGGGAAAAGATGTTATTTCAATGGAGGGGAGTCGCTGGGCACTGAAGTAGCTCGAATTGCGACTCGATCGACGATCTGGGGGAATAGCAGTCAGTCAGTCGCGTAGCTGCAGCTTCTACGAATGGAAAAAAAAAGTTGGCGGACTAGGTACAGCGCTGGACTGCCGACCGCTATCAGTGGCAGAAATGAATTCTTAGTGGGGACTCGATTCCAATACTCCAATAGAAGGTCCAAACTGGCAGGCGGTGGTTACAGTGGAGTAAACCGGCAGCTCCAGTGTTGATTCCAGTGTGTAAGTGGACTGTACGGAGGAGTGCTTGGTGAATAACCACGATAACCACGTTCTGCTCTTTCGATCCAGCGTTTATTCCAGTGCTTAGGACAGTTTTTGCTTGGTTATGGGTTGGTGTTTTCGATTATGCAACTGATCAAATTGCAGTCTCTTCTGAGGGTGCCACTGATGTTCAGGCCTGCTTTTCGGCCATAGTGACCAGCGGCGGCGAGGCTTTATACTCATCGGTGCGCAGGTTCCGTCTCGCGAGAGTTTCTCGCCCGGTTGGATCGATATCTGAGTCATTGGTCACTCGGGACTGTAGTCTTTGACAGCCATGGTTCAGTCAGTCACGATGAAGGTTTGATGCAATCTTGGATGTGGTCGGCAATAGTGTGGCGCCTGTGGCGCGTGTATACCGGAAGTGGCTGTACTTGGCATATGTGTATCTCGAAATGTTCCTACATCAATTGATTATGGTCTGATGGTATTGGCAGTGAGTTATTCTAATTACGGGTTATGAACACATCTACGGGTAAGCATATTTATCTGTGTACATGCGAGAGACGTGAAGCTTGAGGTGAGCATCTATGGGCAACTAAAGCACCCGAGGGTACTTGGTACAAAGGATTGGGGGCGATTGGGCCGACATTGAACCGACCGGCTATGCGCAGCTTCTACAACCTCGTCGAGCTTCAACCCATCATACGACAATTTGCAAAGCTCACTCCAGCAAACCACTTCACACATCTCCACTCTGCCCATTCGCGTGCAACAGTCTCATCAAGGTAGAATGCGACACCCCGGATTGACGATTGGCAATTGATTGTGAACCCTCAATTGACCCTTCTTCCAGATGTCTCCCCAGTCCATCCTCCGCGCCAGCCCCCGTGCGGCCAACATGATCAGCCGCCGCATGTTCCACGCGACCCGAGCCCGCCTCTCGTCGCCCTACCACTACGCCGAGGGCCCCTACACCAACCTGCCCTTCAACACCAAGACTCGCTTCTTCGCCCTCCGCTACTGGCTGTACATGGCCACCGGCTTCTTCGCCCCCTTCGGCATTGCCAGTGCGTCATTTCCTCCTCTCCCGGTTCAATGGATGACGAATCGATCCGGTATAGGGACCATCTTACTGACGAGTTTGTTATTTAGTCTGGCAAACCAACAAGCCCAAGGCTTAAGCGGATTCTTCTCGACAACACTCACTCAATTGGGATCGTCAATTCTGGGAGGGCTCGATGGGGATGAGGAAGAAGCATGGGATAGACGGGACGCGGCCGCAGCTGCCAGTCAAGACGTTGTACATATATCGACAATAGAGGTTGAGGCCATTGCCAAGAATCGAATTCCCTATGTCCTCTACGACCGTGTGCCATCGTGCTAGAAGGTGGAAATCTCAATTCGGTGCCCCTCACTGAGCGCAGAAGATGTTATACCGAGCTTGCCGCCCAACCGTGATGATGAGTCACAGGATTGATCATGGTGACTTCAACGACAGGCCTTCTAACTGTGAAAGCAGACGAAAATAGGGGCGATTGCGACAGCATTCCGCTCGTTTTGGCTTCGGTACCGAGCCATTCGGATCAGCTCCCAGGACTGCGGTGGCCCTGCTCAGGAGCCTCGTGCGGTTTTGGTTAAATTCTCCACGAAGCCGGTGCTTTCCTGTGATTCGGAAAGAGCGTTCAACCGGTGGATGTCCTCCCGAGTCAAAGCAGGCGGCTAGGGGCAGAATTTGATTTCATCATGCTCGGCAGTCATAACGCAACGCAGCATTTCTTGGTTCGAAAAGCTCACTCGCCACTCGCGTATACGTCGACGATGCATAGGAGGCTTCAATCCCCTCTCCATTGTGGGAATGGGTCCAACGAAGTCAAACCACGATATGTGAAAACAGCAACTAACAAATGGCATGATAACTATAGCAGTCAAGATACGCTTCAACACGGCACCTTTGGATAGATGATGGGCCACTTCCCAGGACAATTGATGGATATAAATCTATGTATGGTCAATGTAAAATCTGATTCTTCTGACCCGGATCCAGGCCATTCCAGCTGGCATCCGCAAACATGGTAATGTGTGAGAACAATAGAAGCCATAGAACTCAAGAGAGAAAGCATCATACGCACCAGACTATTTTTACCATATTGTGAACAAATTTTGATACATAAGCGTGATTCATTACATTAGGTATGTATGTATATACAGTAAGTATGCTACAGCTTCTAGAACAGATCCGACTCCTTAACCAGAACAGACCGATTAAGGTGCTCCGGCGACGAAGACGGGATCCCCGCCAAATGCAACGTCAACTCGAGGTCACCCAACATCGACTTCAGCACATGTGCGACCCCCTCCTCACCACCAAGCGCCAAACCATAGACATACGGACGCCCAATAAGACAGCACTTAGCCCCCAACGCGAGCGCCTTGGCAATATCCGCGCCGCACCGGATCCCCGAATCGAAAAAGATATCGAGCTGCTCCCCCACCGCGTCCACGATCCGCGGCAGCACGCCAAGCGAGCTGTTGCCGCCGTCCGTCTGGCGCCCACCGTGGTTGCTGACCACGATGCCCTGGACGCCCGCTGCGACGGCCTGCTGCGCGTCCTCGACGGTCTGGATGCCCTTGAGCACGATCGGGCCCTTCCAGTGCTCCTGCAGGAACTTGATGTCCTCCCACGTGTGGCTCATGCCGGGGAACACGGTCCGTGTCCACTCGGCCACGGCCGCGCCCATGTCGTCTTCGACTTCGCAGCCGTGCTTCTCCTTGAAGGTGGCGCGGAAGACAGGGTCCGTCATGCCGATGGCGACGCCGATCTGGTCGGACCTCAGGAAGGGGTTGTATCTAGAAGTGTTCGTTAGCATTCAGTAAATGGTTCAAGTTTTTTTTTTTTTTTTTTTTTTTTTGAGATTCAAGGGCTGTAACTTACCCGTTATCCATATCGCTCGGCCTCCAGCCCAGAATATACGTATCCAACGTCACGAACAGCGCCGAGAAGCCAGCCTTTTCCACACGGCTCAGAATCGACTTGGTAATGTCCTGGCGCTCGTTGGGCGGCCAGTAGAGCTGGAACCAGCGCTCGCCGTCGCCATTGGCCTTGGCGACGTCCTCGATGCTAGTGGAGCTCGCCGTGCTCATAATGTAGGGAACATGGGACTTGGCGGCCGCCGCAGCCGCGGCCATCTCGCCCTCGGGGTTGAAAATGCGCTGGACGCCGACGGGGGCGCAGGCGATGGGGAAGGGTAGCCGCTTATCGCCCTTCTCGCCGCCGGCCACGTTGCCGGCACATGTGCGCAGGCCCGTTACCGAGAGGTCCGGGAAACCCTCGCCGCTGGCTTTTACGAGGCGCTTGGGCACGATGGACCACTTGCCGAAGGCCTCGCGGTTCTTGCGCGCCGTCTCGCCTGTTCCGGCGTTGCCGGTCACATACCCGGCGCTCTCGGCCGACATGCGCTGTGAGGCCAGAGCCTCCCATTCTAGGGGCTTGAAAGTGAAGGGCGGGCGCTGGTACTGCAGGCCCTTCTGGTAGACCGAGTTCTCGTACTCGATGGGGTTCGGGTCCTGGTGCTTTTCCATCTTGGGCCGCGTCGCGGCCGAGTGTTGCTCTGGTGGTGGGGCCATGGTGATGATGTATGTATGTAGATATGCGAGATGAAGTTATGTGGTGTTTCTGTGTTTTGCTGAGTTCGTTACGCTAGGTTTATTTGAACAAATAGAAATGTATTTGGCATGCCCAACAGAAACTCCGGCCCTTGCCATGGTTATAAGTATGAGCAGTGAATATTACTACTTGCCAGAGCCCCATTGCTGAGCGCCTACGTCATTGAATCTTCGAGACCTGTATACTAGTTTTGTTCTCTATGCAATGGTTCCACATATCAAGCTCTGCGATATGCAGGCTGGCTACCTTGAACCGGATGGCCGGGAGTGCAGGTAACCTGCAGTTGTTTTCCAGCTGAGGCAAGCCGATGTCTCGGCGGAGCGTTGAGGCTGCATCTTGCTAGCCATTGCTGTTGCTCTTGATCTTTCCTTTCTGCCATTCGTAGGATCTTCACGTGCTGTGTTGTCGCACCATGGCTGGCCTCTTGAGCCGATGTGACGTCAGGATTACATGAGTTAATCGACCGACAGAAAGATTTGAGCCTGGAAAAACATGAACAGATCTTCTGGCGAAATATGACCAAATCGCTTGTGCCAACTTGAGTGTAGGCCCGATTTCGTGACGAATTAAGCGGATGGGAACCCACTTCGACACGGACCTCGCCCGGCATCCTCGAGCCGACAAAGTCCCGGGGTAAAGCAGACAAGAAACTCGACTTTCCCGGTTTCTTGGCAAATCCAGAAGATGCGCGGCCAGAACGAGTGGGTATTTTGTGCGGCTCGTGACGCCGTCGAGTCAACTATTCAAAGGCCGATCTAGATCGTTCTGCACTTGCAGCTGCCGAGTAACCGGTCTTCCGCCATTCCAGCATCCCACGATTGCGAGCAAACCTAGGCGTTTCCGGAGCAAGCATCCGTAGGAACACCTTCGTTCTTGCTTGTCCAACGCACATCGTATATGTGAAAACCCGACTTAGAGTCACGCAGCAGTACATTGGCATGCCACACCACTGGCTCGCAGGCCCTCAAAAGGAGGTGAGGATTTCAGCTCGACGGTCTTGATCCTACAAAGCAGGATATTTACAGCATGCAGTGAGTTTCCATGCCACTGCGTAATCCCTAGTGATAAACCACGGTGAAAGTTGATCAAAAATCTTGTCGAGCTGAAACCGCCACTATATTTAATAGTGCAAACATCGCCAACTTGCTCGATAGGTGGGTTCGCGATGATGCGGATGTCGTGCCTCAACATCCCTTCTTGATTTGAGAACAAACTCATACGTGAGGGACTGTCCCTGCAGATTCATGGCCATTCACCCACGACTACGCCTGGCAGACCCTCGCGGGCGACTCCGCTTGATGCTTTCGAATCTGTTGGCCGCGGATGCCTGCGCTCTAATGGTCACCACTGAGTCGTGGCCCATGTCCTCCTGGGCCCGCGCTTTCTGAAAACACCGCGACGACACTATGACCTTCACCCTCTCAGGGCCCAAGAACGTGGCGAATTCCGCCAGGAACCTAGTAGCGATGGTCCTGTCGCCATCGGTGACACGGTCCACGAGATCCGAGTCAAAGACGATGTAGATGGTGGGACAGCCGTCCAGTGCCCGCTTCAGGAGCGCCAGCCAATCTTCGTGGCCTGATGCCTCGCGGAGCTGCCCTACCGTGATAGGGTATGTCCAGCCCGCGGCCGCCGAGTTGACCTCAAGGGCCTGGTAGAGCAGCATGCGGAGTATGTCGATGGTGGTGAAGGCGGCATCCTGCAGCTTCTGCGGACGCAGGGCCCACAGCACCGGCAGGCCGTGGTCGCGGAGCATGGTAATCACTTCGACCAGCAGGTCGCGCGCGAGCGTGTCGTTTGTGCTCTCAATCACCACGAAGCGCAGATGCTCCTCCTGGTTCCACTTCTTCAGGGACATCACGTCGACCACTGAGCTCTCACGTCGACGCACGCGGCGCCGTCGGAGCCAGAAGGACCGGCAGTACGCGAGACACTGGCCGCTTGTGGGCAGGGACTCCATAAACGGGAGGCTGAGTATCTGTCCAAGCTGGATATGGCAAATCATCTCTCTGGAAAAAGTCGTATCGTTGAAGATTCTTGTCTGGAGAGATTGCATTGCTGTTCGCGCTGCGGCTTAGCAAAACGTCTATGATAGACATGGCATCGGTGTCACGCAAAGACCTACCGATGAAGTGCTGTGTCATATCCCGAAACCCTTCCTCTACTGTGTTCTTCAATTGCAACAACTCGGTCCTTGCTTGTTGCTGGTCGGCATGGCCTCGGTGCACCTGGAAGCGCAGCTCCCTAAGCTCTGCTCGTGCGGCGCTCTGGGCCAACTCTTCGACGCTCTTAGAGTTTCGCTCAATCTCGGCAAATTCTTCCTCGAAACCCAGAGCCCAAGGACTCGCGATGGCCGAGGTAATGTGCTTCAACCTGCCCCGCTGGTACCATCGGAGAGCACGGAGAGCAAACTTGACAATGGCGCCATACAATCGGGCCACCGCCTCCCGTATGGCCGGAGTAGGATAGAGGATCAAGCTGAGGTCGGCGCGCGGTAGAGCCTCGGCTATACACGAACACGCCTTGGCCAAGTTCTTCACCAGTCCTGCATGACTGACCACGGCCTACATCTCGTGTTAGCGCACGCGACGCCTGAATTCTGCGACTGCTTTGCCTGACCGTAAAGAGGAACTTGAAGGTGCCCCAGACAAGCGCTGTACATTCCGGCTGGTGTTGGACGAATACGTCGAGCACCGCCCCGTAGTGGACGACTCGGTCGGAAAACTTCTCTAACCACACGTAGGCTTTGCTATCTTTCCGCGACTGGTACGCTGATCGCGTTTGGAGCAATGTCAAGACGAAGTCCTGTATTGTATTGCTGCGGCTCGACAATATTTTTTGGGCGTCCTTTTCGGGCAGCTCGCTTGAGATGATCTCGATTACCCTCTTGAAAGCGTTCTGAGCAATATCATCAGCACAACTAGAGGAAGCAGTCTTGTCAACTCTCCGGTACCGATCCAACATCAAAGGTATAGCTTCCAAGGAATAAGAACACCTGCCTTCCGGGACCGGAGCCTGTGAACCAGCTCAGAACTTCGGGTCTATTCGCCATGTAGCATTCCCTAGAATCCACGGACGTTAAGTCCATGGCGGTATTGTTGTCCCGGTTTGATGCTATCTTCGGACATCTGAAAGAATTGCATGTTGGCAAGGAGTTGTTGGGGTGCAGGTAGAATAAACCAATCACCGCTCAGTCTCAGCCATACCGTCAGCTGACATGCGCAGCGAGTGCCGCTGGGCTATCGATAACCAGGGAGGCCTCTTTTGGGGGGCGCAGTGAGATCTCAGTATCAACAATGAATTGATTGGGTAAATGTCGCTAGCCACTTGCGTATCGCGTCCGGCGCCAACTCCTGCTTCTCACATCACAGCCCTATGGAATCGGCAAGCCGGGCTACAGGAGCCGTCAATCCATCGGAGAAAATCGAGTACACGATATCTCGGGATCGCGTGGCAGGCCAGTACGCTCAAGAAGAGTCTAACTACAAGATGCTTGAATCGTCATCACGCCTGGGTGAACTCGCAGCGTCCCGCAATCGGCAGTCAGGCCACAGTTTACAGGACTATCAAATGCAGTTGATGCTGCTTGAGCAACAAAACAAAAAGAGATTGATGATGGCCAGACAAGAACAAGACGACTATGCTCTATCTTTGCGTAAGGTTCTTGATGAAGAGAGCAATGAGGACGAAGATAGTGATGAGCACAGAGGTAGTGATGAAAGGGGAGAGAGCGATGAAGAAAACTGCCAAAGCACCACTCTAGCGATAAAACGCCCGAGAGAGCCATCAAAGAGTCCACCGTTGAAACGTTTCAGGGAAACACCCAACGCGCAGGCCGGCGAGGGATCTATCGCGCATGAAGTATTCAATGAAAATCAACAGACCGGCTACCGCTTCCATGTCCTCAACAGGGTTTTCTGCTCCGAGAAGTCTGCGAAATGCCACTCACGTATTTATCAAGATGAGCCGCACCAGAGGGCGCTGCGGGGCGTTCACCATCTCGCCGGCAACTGCCTGGTGGCCGACCTTGACGAATTCCTGCGAAGCCGTGCCAAGACGGCCTTCGTCGTCTTCCGCGACTTCTTCTGCGCCACGGAGTCTCGGACGTCTTTGATAGAGTACAGGGGCCAGTCTCAGGCGAGATACTTTCGGCAACTCGTTTCGATTGTTTCGGCCGACCTTTACAATACCATCCAGCGGATCTCCAAGTTCGCCCCAGACAAAGACGCCTACCAAAATGGTAGGGACAACTACCAGTCACCGTCTGATTCTCCCGCGCTCTCTCTGGCGCCTTCGGAGTATTCTCCAAGATTCTTGTTCCACCATCGAGAGGAACTTGCGGCAGAGGCAGCCAAAGCTGAAGGTGGGTGTGCCTTGGATATCTTGGCTTCGTACGTCCTTGGCGAGGCAAATGACATGTACGCAAGATACGACGAGATTTTCTCGCGCGGCATGGTCTCGGCGGAGTCGTTGCCCTGGCTTTTCCATCCCAACGATATCATAGTATCGCGTGAAGGCCCCCTCATCTTGGCCTACGTCTTAAGGCAATTTCCCCGCGAAGGCTCCCAGCTGGAACTGTCTGTCTGGAACTGGGGTTACAATGGCCATTTTCTGTCACGCAAAGATGGGAAGCTTACATTGAACCGCCCGGAATATGGCGAGATGAGAATCGATGATCTAGACGTTTACCCCCTGCGATACGCAACAGAAGAGACGAGGCAGATGCTTTTGGAGAATGGAAACATGTTCTGCGCCCTCAGTAGTGAGCCGCGGCTTGTGTCCTACCAGGGACCCAACTACCCCGGCGATCACAGCTATGTTGGTGGCCTCCCCTGATGACCGTGCTAGCATGAAGTCCGGTATGCTAACGCTATACAGCCTACCGAGTCCAGATTCATGCTTGACTATCAGGTGTACTCCAAATTCCATGCTCACTCAGAGGCTTTTCAGTCCACAGAACAACGAAAGGCACCGTATGACAGATGGCCAGATTCCCTCCAGATCAGTGCCAAGTTACCTGATGCGTACACTATCCTGCTTCCACCAGGCATATACGGCTTTTTCCTCAAGGAGAAGAAATGGGGTACGTTCTAAAGGCTCCCTTCCCATTGCGCAATTCCCTCTCCCAGGTCAAGGTCTAATACCTCTCCCCTAGTTCACCTATTGGTTGCATTGGTTAAACCTATCAACTGGAATAAAGGCTCGTTTGATCGGCTGGTACTCCCGCGGCGGACCAAAAACCTGATCAAGGGTCTGGTGATAGTTCACAAGAGGAAAATGGACAAGTCCTTGATGCAGAACCAAAACAATGCAAAACAGGACGACATAATCGCCGGAAAAGGAAGCGGACTAATCATGCTTCTCCATGGTGGACCCGGAACAGGAAAGACACTGACGGCAGGTAAGTCCATCAGGTTCCCTTCTCCGGCCTCTTTCTGGAGGACGAGGCTAACGAGTCTATAGAGAGGTGAGTGCTTGGCCTGCTTTCTTACTAAACTGGCTCCGCTGTTACTGAAAACCAGCATAGTGTGGCCGAACTGGCCGAGATGCCCTTGTATAGCGTCACATGTGGCGATATTGGCACAAGCTCGGAAGTCGTGGAGAATTATCTCAATACGGTCCTGCATTTGGGAAGGAAATGGAACTGCGGTAAGTCCCTCTCAGGTCTACTTTGCAGACGTCAATCACTCTTGCTTAAACCCAGCCACCAGTGCTCCTGCTGGACGAGGCCGACGTGTTCCTCGAAGAGCGGTCTCTATCCGACCTGGACCGCAACAGCCTCGTCTCCGTCTTCCTCCGCACGTTGGAGTACTACGAAGGCATGCTCATCCTGACGTCGAACCGGGTGGGCACCTTCGACGAGGCCTTCAAGTCGCGGATCCAGCTGGCGCTGCACTACCGCCCGCTGGACGGGCCGGGCCGGCGCAAGATCTGGCACAACTTTTTGCACATGATGCGGGAGAACATGAAGATCGAGGATGACGACGAAGACGGCAGCGACGGGAATGGTGAGCAGGCCAACTCGGTGGATCTTGACGACATTGTCGCACACATGGACGAGCTGGCCGCGTACGAGATGAACGGGCGGCAGATCCGCAACTCGCTGGCGACGGCGCGACAGCTCGCTGTCTTCGAGCGCGAGACGCTGGACTGGGACCGCATCAAGGACGCCATCGAGGTGACCAGCGACTTCAACAACTACATCAAGGAGGTCCACGGCCACACCGACGAGCAGTGGGTCCGGGATAATAGGTTTCGATAAAACAGAGGGTGTGTGTATGAAACCTTGTATAGTTTAAATAAAGGCTGCGATACAAAGCACTCTTATTATATATGTGAAATACAGTAGCCCCTGGCATGTGTCACCGCTGTCAACCGCCCCTTCAGTCAAGTAGTCATGAAGTCGGCACATCGGTCAAAACCTATTGAGTATCATGTATGACTTCGGCCGGAAATCCTGTACATCTACATCATTCCATTCAATCACTCACTCGCATTACAGTTTCATAGAAATTTCGCTCGTGAGATGCGCATTACAGTACTCCATTGCACGAAACCAGAATCTCGATTCTCAATATAAAAAACTCCCCCATCATTCATTCCACTACCGTGCCTATCCAATCCAAAAACTAAACTAAAACTAAAAAACACCCTCAAGGTATTACCTGACAAGATGCCGTGAGGCAGCGTTGTAAGATGGGGACAAACTCCACTAGGACTCTCTCCCCCTTCTTTCTCTCTTTGGTCGTATCGTGAGAATGTGTCCTGGGAAGAGGATCTCCTGGCTGAAGAAGTCCCTTGACGCCCCCCCCAGGACATACACATTCTCGTCATCATCATCATCTCCCGGCTTTTGTGTTTTCTTTCTCCCATCCTTCACCTCTGTTTTGTATAAAAACATGTATTTTGCCGAGCCTCTCTCTCCAATCTGTTAAATGTATGCAACATTCTTCCTATATCAAATCCCAATTCCGTCCATCCATCTTCATGGGGTGTTTTTCGTTTTCCTGGGGTCCTAGTAGTTCCCGCCCATCCAGGCCGTGTGGCACAAAAGTTTCGTCTCGTCAATCATCAAATTTCCCTGCCGCGTTGCCGCGAGCCCCAAAGGTATTCTTCCTTCATCATGATTGATGTCAAGGAAAGTATATGAAGTATACAATGTGTGTCTCTGTCATCTTCTAGTCTTCTTTGTTCGAAGAGCTGGAGAGAAGGAGGGAGAAGAAGTATAGTAAAAAATGCAGAAAAAATGTTGGTTCGGCCGTTAGATGATAAAAATCAATGAGTACTTGCGTACGTAGATACGATGATGCTGAAGAAGAATTCAAAATCCAATGATGAACAAATGCTGTCGTTATATGATGATGATTGGAGATGTTGCACCGCCTGTTGCCAGTTGGACAATCTGCATGATTCCTCATTCTGAAAGCGTAAAGAGATATGAAATATTGTGAGAGCCTCGGAATGAACCAAGCTCCCCCATGGTCGTGTGCGTATAGAAAAAGTTCCTGCTGTACGGATGACGGAGGAAAATGGTATCAATCCCATAAATGAGCAGGATGAAAACGCCGGCGCCATGCGAAGGAAGAGGAAGTAGAAGAATGTAGTGAAAGAAAAAGAATAGTTCAGATGTTTAGAACATCTCGCTCTGAGAAAGACCAGTTCCAGAGTTCTGGCGCGTGTGGTACGTCGCCCGGACCTCGCGAGGGTGACGCTCAATCATGGAGTGCTGCTGCGGCTGCTGGCCGGCATCATTGTTGTTGTTGGGCGTCGGGCCCTTGTAGCTGACGGGCGGCAGGACGCTCTCGTAGGGCGAGGTCTGCTCGGGGGACTTGGTTCGCTGGCCGAGGGCAGAGTTGGTGCGGCCGCGGCTGGCGGACCGCATGCGCTCGGTGGCGCGGCTGATGCGGCCGGCGATGCTGTTGTCCTTACCGTTCTCGGTGACGCTCTGGCTGCGAGCATGGCGCGACTGCGGAGGCGCGATGATGGGCACATCGGCGTCGCTGGCGGGGAGGACGGAGGGCGCGGCGTTGGTGGTGTAGTTGTTGTTGACGTTGTCGTCATCGTCCATGACGATCTCGATGGTGCCCTTGCCGCCGCCGTTGTAGACTTGAGGCTGCAGCCCTGGGATGGGGGCAGGTGGTGGGGGAGGCGGCATGGCCAAGTGCTGAAGCTCCCGCAGGATTGGGGGCGGCGGAGGCGGCGGCGGGATGTGATCATCCCGGGAGGCCCGTCTCGAGTGTCGACCACCTCCGCCAAGCATCTCATCGATGCCCCGGATGGATGCTTCTGGGATGCTCATCTTTCTTGCCGAAGAACCGTTTCTTGAGTGGGACTGGAAAGAAGGCGGTTGCTGATCATCAATAGGAGCAGACATGCATCGCTGGATCATGGGGCGCGATGGTGGGGAGTAGACGGTGGAGGGAAGCAACGTCAGGGGCGACGGCTCCTTCGCTTCCTTGGCTGGAGACTCGGCCGTGGGCTTGTCGGGAGACGGCTGGGCAGAAGACGGAGGCGAAGTCTTGGTCCACTGCGACGGGATCGGGGGAACATTGGGCTTTCCCTTGCTGTCGGTCTCAAACTGAAGTCTCATGGCCTTGGGGGTGGCCGGAAGTCCGATGAAGGGTCTGTTTCCGCTTCGCATCTGCGAGCTTCTGGTGGTGAAGTCGGCAGTAGCGCTTCTCTGAGGAACATCCTGGGGAGGCGGGGTGGAGTGCGATTGGTTCAACTCGAAAGCGGTGGGCGGACGAGGCACAATAGGGGAGAGCTCATCCGGATGAGGGATCGCAGGGGCCATCGGGCGCAGCGCAAGGGATCGGCGGCGCTCCTCCAGCTCACGGGCTGCGGCCTCTTTCTTAGCCTGTCTCTCCGTCAGGATAGACTTCATCGCACCCGCACGAGCGGGCTCCTTGTAAACCTGAGAAGACAGCGGGGCAGGGTTCTCCATTGCCTCAAGTTCCAAGGGAGTCTTGACGCGTCGCTTCCGGCTCTCGGATCGATCGCGGCGGGACACTGCAGGAGAGTTGGGCTCCTTCATGCCTCGGCTGCGGTTATGTCTGTTCCTAAAGTTCTCCTGCTGCTCCACGGCGGCTTGGTAGTCCTTCTCGTCATCGGACCCGAAAAAGTGGCCACCGGCGGACATGGGTAGCGGCGAGGAAGGCGATCGCATCATCGAGCCATCGTCACGATCGTCACTTCTTCCGCGAATCTCCAAGGCGAGGGGTCGTCGCTCCGGACTCCGGCGTCGGGTATCTCGGCTCGAGGTACGGCTCGAGATGCGTTGGGACCGTGGGGAGGAGCGGCGAATCTGGCTCGACTTCCTTACCGTGGAGGGCTCTCCGTTGTCAATGTGCATGGCGACAATTGAGTCTTCGCCATTCCGCGGCGTGCTCAGGTTGAGGAGGTCTTCGGGAGACATGGGAATCGGAGAAGTAGGGGAACGCTTTGCCGGCTTGGGAGTATAAGTTCTCGCGGCCCCGCGGCCTCGCTCTGAGGAGGCGTCCCGTGTTGACTTCTCGCGGCTTCGGCTGCTCTCACGGCTTCTTGCACGGTGGTCCTCATTGCGGTGCTGGCTGCTGTCGCGGCTACGGTGCCTTCGAGAGGGGCGCTGGGCAGCATCAATGCTGGAGATGTGATCGTTAAGGCCCCTTGCGACGGGCGGATGAGCTCGGTGGTGGCTTCGGCCGGCGCTGGATTGCGAAGTTACCGAGCTAGCGATAGATCCGGGACCACGACGTCTGGTGGGCCAGTGGAAACGAGTGGAGGAGGCCACCGATTGCTCCGGTGAGGTCACATCACTCATAGCGGCATCCATGGACTGAAGCTTCAAGTCAATCCCGTCAGGCACACGGTCTCGAGCCCCGTTTCTGCTGGTCCGACCTTGGGTCATTAAGGCAGCAAAAGACTGAGGTGACGGGGACGGGGGCGGAGGGTCCTTTCGACGCGAATGAACATCTCTCATCATCTGCGGGCTTGCAGTAGCGGCTCTGCCTAAAGACAAACCGGCTGCGTACTGCTGCTCGTCAGATGAAGACTTGCGGGAGTGGTGGGCGCGATGGTGCCGGCTGCCACTTTCTTCCATTACTGGTGGTGTAGGGATCTCGGCACCGCGAACCTCACCAATAGAAGGCAGACGTTGGCGGCCAAAACCACCGGGCGTAGTAACCCGCGCGGAGCTGGGTGTGTTGAAAGCGCTTCGTTGAGATGGCTTGATGAAGGCCGTTGCAGGATCGTAACCGGCTGGCGAGATCGCAGACTCAGCAATAGGGGTGACGCCTGCAGCGATGGGGGTCTGTCCACCATCTCCCGCGGCGAAGAACTTCGATTTGGTGCTCTGGTCTCCGAAGCTCGTAATAAGCTTAAGGGCCGAGGTCTTTGCGATGCTGCGTTGCGGCCCTCGGTTGATGCCAGGGGGCGACAAAGGTGGGCTCAGCACCTCCGGAATGCTCTGGTTCAGACTCTGGAAAGTGACCTGAGCGGCCGATGGGGAGGCCCAGGGCTCGGAAGACTCCTGTCCAGTGCATGCGAAGCAGCGTATGGCAAGTTGCTGCTGGCCATGCAATACGGCAAACTCTCCCCATTTCTTGATTATCTGGGCCTGGCGTTCCCAGACGCTGGGGAAGTATAGGCAAAGCAGAATCAAAGCCTCCATGAAGCGCTTGTGCGAGACGTAGATCTCAATCGCGTCGTTGTGGTCACCCATACCAATCATAATAGTCGCAGCGGCGTGTACATCACCGCTCTCCAGTAGACGCTGCACATAAGCTCGGCCCAGTTTGTGCTGCGAGGCTTGACCACCAATGCCGCTCAATGCCAACAACATCCAGTCGGAAGATGTCATGTTCTCGGAAGATGCCGCCATGACATCGGCGTCGATATCTCCCAGCCACTTGGACAGTAAGATTCTACTCGGAGAACCTTGCGGGTGGCGAGACAACTCATCACGAACGAGATCCTGGATTTCCTTGTTCCACCCGAAGATGATGCTGAGCATCTGTCGTCGCAGATCCTCGTTGGTTAGGCGGGTTTGGTCCACCAGTGGTGCTCGCTTATAGGGGACATCATGCAGACGGCTCCGGGTGAACTTGAACAAATCATGAACCTTCGAATCATCCGGGCTTCGGGGTACCTCGTTTCGTAGACGGGATGGGCGGTGGCGCGACGGGCGCGACGAAGATGTCATCGAGGCAGAGCTGATGCTGCTAATGGAGTAAGCATCCTTATCACCGAAAGGTGGTGGTTGGGCCGAAGATCGCAGCGAAGAGCCTGCGGAAATGTAAGTGTTCTCCGTCATCCCACGGGAGAGGACTGAAGGAGGATGGCGGCCGCGGGTGCTGGACCCTGCAGAGGACTTCGAGGCAGTGGAGGCTTGGCTACGGCTCGAAGCTGGGCTAGCCGACATGTATCTCTCTTGTTCGACAACCTCCGTAGTCACCTCTGCGCCCCGCGCGATCCTCGCCAGGGGAGACATATGATCGTCATCGCTTTCGGAGACCTCCGAGTTGATAGGGACCGACATCGATTCAGGGGCGGACATGGAATCCGAATCGGTGGCAATGATGACGACGCCATGCTCGGACTGCTCCTCGATCGAGACTGGAGGCGACGGTGGCAAAAGATTGGCAGGATGCTGTACGTTAGCGACCATCTGCGATGGCGTGTTGAGGTCAAACTGCTGGACAGTGTTGTTGGCGCCGAGCGTGAACAAGGTCGCACCCGGGCCGTAGACAGCAAGCCCCCTCACATGTTCAAGTGTCGGTATGCTGTCATAAGTGACGTGCTTTGTTCGGACATCCCATGACAGGGTTTCGCTGTAGGGAAGTATTAGCCATACAGGTTCCTAGTTGTAAGCGCGCGTATATGCCGTGCCACATGTGCGATGGAGGGAGCGGTCAAACCTTTCAGAAAATTGGATAATGCGGCCGTTCTTGGACCAGCCCATCCAATTGGGAGCATTTTGATAGTTCTCGGTTCGCTTCAATATCCGGACCACTTTGGCGGGATCGTCGCTGCTATACGACTTTGCCACACTCCAGACCCGCAGGTCGCCATCGTTCGTCTGCACCGCCAGCATATCCGATTTTTGGCGGGATGAAGAGGCGTGCCACGCGAGGTTGACAATTGGCGACGGGGCCCTATTCGTGCTCAAGTTGTGCAATATCGTGAAACGTGGTTGCAGAGTTGCAATAAGTAGCGAACCGTTTTGGTATCTAGATATTTCATTAGTCGGTCCAGGACATGCATTGAGTCTTTACTAGCAAAACTCACCCAATGGCGAAGGTCCGGCAATCTGCTGCTGGGGCCAATGCCGTTACGGAGATCTGGTCGATAGTCCTAGCAGATATATGTTCTGATGTTGTAGGCTCGAACAGGATAATATTTCCTTGTGTGTTGCCTGATGGTAGTGTTAGTTCACCAATGCGATTCAAAAAGTGGCATAAAGCGTAAACCCACCAAAGGCAACGTTGCCATTGCGCATCCAGGCGGCGCATGTCAGGTTCTCATACGAAGCAAATCTTGCAACTTCGTCTCCTGTCATCAAGTCCCACACGATGGCGGTCATATCGGTATCGTAGCTGACGACCAACCGGCCAGCGCCAATATCGCTCTGGGTATCGACTGCCAGCAGCTGGACTTCAGCCGAGTGGCGGGAGAACCGCCTTTCTATTGTTAAGCTATCATGGTGCGCAACAACAACTGAGTTGCCCTCTGTCTGCCTGTTAGTATGCTTAGAGTGCTAATGGGACCTGTCGACCAACGTACGTCCATATAGCAGCATGCCGGCAGTCGCCGCACATGGCTCGAAGTACTTCATCAGCGGTGTTGGCGAAGTGAAGTCTCTTGGTTCTGCAACCGTCTTGCCCGTCCTTTGCGAGGATTTCGCGGACGATGCGATAGATGTGTGGGGGTGCCGCGGCACCGACGGGTGGCTCCTGGACGACATGGTGAGGGCAATGCTTTCCTATACCAGACAGTAAGCATGTTGAGTCGATACTACTGAAGCCCCAGCCCCTTGGATCTGGCGTGCCAGCACCAGGCAAGACCCAATGGCTTCTTATAGACCCCGATGAACTCCACTAAAGGATAAGGCGACTGACCTTCGGCGTGCGACCTTGTCTTCGGGATGGTATCGTGAAGTGACCTAAGGAAGCGGGGACGCTACACAATACGGGATGTGAACATCACACGCTACACCCAACTGCCCGTTCCCGGGAGCAAAGTCCCTCCTCGAGTTCGGTCGGTGTACCGACTATATGGGGTCAGGTGTGCAAGCCCAGGCGACGAGAAAGAAAAGAATAACCGGTGGATCGCAGATGCGTATCAAGTAGCACGGCAACGTGCGGCTTCGGAATCCGGCGTCGGTAGAGACCAAGTATGTCTTTCGCTTGGGGTGCTAGAGGAGGATTAGAACAACGGAAAGAAGAAACAGACACACTGCTTGGGGGGAGGATTAGGTTATGTCGCACATGGGTATGGGTAATCGGTTATCGCCTCGTGGGATGGTGGTGCATTAGTGGTGGTGGTACTATGGTTGATTCAAAGTGGTGTGTCGGCGCTTGTCTTGCATGAAAGGGCTCGTGGGTTGGAGGCCGGTTTAATGCAAGAGAACACAGCGTGAGCAAGCATGGGACGGGAGGCAAGAAGCAAAGAAAGGGACCGATGAACAAGTTTCAAATCCTGGGGTGCGAGAGAGCAATAAAGTGAGTGTCCTCTATCGCCGTTGAGGAGGGCCAGCGCCTAGGGGAGAGGAGTCTTGAGCTGTCAATGGTTCGAGTTGCATATAGCAGCAGGGCCAAATCTAGAGCGGATACGGTCCGGCTAAGCCAATGTCTGCATGGGCAAGCATGGGGCAGGGGTCTGATCAGCCATTGCATGCCGGGTCGACAGGGGGAGGGCAGGGTAGCGAGGTAGTCGAATTGGCATTGAGCCTGGAGAAGGACGCTGACTGGCTACGCTGCAGCAGCCCAAGACATGGGAGGCCAGAGAGGAGCTTGCGAGGTATCCAGTCTTGGGGATATAATTAGCCTCAAGCCTCTGGGTGCATTGTGGCTCATGTGTGCCTTGGTAAAGCAACCTGCTTGCTGCTGCTCGTCACTTTATGCAGTCTGAGTTGGCAATGGCACGACAAGATTTCGTTCCCCCTTCTCTGTCTGCTCCGAGGTATAGCGAGAGAGTCGCGAGGGAGGCCAGGTAGGTAGGTTGGCACGCAGGCGGGCGGAGGCGAAGGCAACGATCGAGGTGAGCGAGCGAGAATCTATTGATCCCACAGCACGATGTCACTACCCACCTATGCTACGAATGAATCGTGCAGACAGATCTTCGCACAAAGGACGCAGCGCTACTACACGCAAAGGAGCTCCGCTGATATCCTCCGGGATTGTTAGTTTCGAGCTCCCTCACCGTCCCTCAGTCAAGTAACGAACGGCTCGACTGTGGCCCGCCCTAGCACTCGTGACAATCTCGCCAGCTAGCGGTGACTGGAGTGACTGGAGCTCAGGCGTTATCGCCGGGATCAATTTGCACGACATCATTTCCGAAAGAGGGCGAACAAAGGCATTGTATGGCTGAAGCTGGCTTGTCTCGGCCGGGGCAGGTGACTCCCAAGAGGGCTCGCTAAAGGTGAGCATCGGGGCGTGAATGGCCAAGATGGAGATGGGTTCGTTGATCCCCCCTCCGCTTCGCCGGGTTTACTGGGTTCGCTGGGCTGGAAATGAGCAGCTATTGTATCAGACAGCCATGCTCAACTGATTCAATGGGCCGTTTCGCCATTGTTCAGTCATGGCTGCTGGGGGAAACGGTCTGGTTGGGCAGAGATGGCTGGCATGCCAGTGCGTTGCTGGGAAAAGATTGGTAGAAAGTGGTAATTGTTGCTGCACGTCGTTCCTCGCAGTAGCGCCGAGGTTGCCGTGAATGGGCGGCTACGCTCACGGATTGGCTGGCTGGGATGCAGGGGTGCCTTGGGGCGGACGGGGATGATTGGATATAGTCGAGCTGCTAAGGGCAAAGCTGGCGGTTAACAAATTCGTGACCAGCGCCCTCGTTGGCTGACCGGTGGGCCGGGGTCTGGTTTTTCTCTCTGGGGGTTTTTTTCCCTCTTCACGCTTTCCTTCTGTCCTTCTGCCCCATCGAGCCAGAAACAGCATAAGCTTACTTATTAGCTGCGTCTCGAAGAGGAGAAGCTCTCCCTCCTTCAATGTCCTTTTGACCTTCAAGTTCGGTATCATACAATTGATGCGCGTGGCTTGGCCACGGTGGCACAGGTGGAAAAATAAAGATATCACATAATCAGCCATCGTCGTGCACGAGCCAAAGCACCGATTAATCTGCATGGGTGGGCCCTGTCTGCCTGTTCTGGCTGGATTTAGAAAGTACATACTTGGATGGGGTTCTTCTTCTTTTTCAAATTGATGCACTGTTCTTCTTGGATGCGGTGCACAGCTAAATAAGCAACCGCAACTGCAACTGCACCTGCAACTATCTGCACTCTGCCCTGCTTCGCCGATGTCTGCGTCTATACTTGCTCACTCCATCCGTATGCCCCCAACTCGGTCTAGGAGATGAAACCCCCAACAAGGAAATAATGCTGGATGGTCGCCCAAGGGTTCGTCCGCTTATCCAGGGTTCCCACCCAGGATTTTATTTGCTTCGCTGCCTACCCCGCCAAAAAACAACATCGTGGCTTACAACCATGCGAAATCACTCTTGATTGAGTCGCACTGGGCAATGGCTGCCGACGCATATTGCAACAATGCTCTACTTTGCGGACCACGACATTGTGCACGACCAGAGGCGTGGCATAGTAACAGAGGTCTCACCTTGTCCTGCATGCAAGTCGACTGAATTGGGGAATCGTGAAAGTCGTGATGAATTACTTGCGTCAATCAGACCGCAGGACTGGCCCTGCGCTCTCTCTCACTCTCGGATCTGTACCCAGGTAGGCATATATACCGGGCATGGCTGGCAAGGACGGGAAGCTTAGCTCCGCATGCCGGAAGCCGACCGAATTCCTTGATCGACATTTCCCCCTCTGCTCTGCTCTGGATCTCAAGATAATCACATCCAGACCTGGTAGTCTGGAGGGGTAGACAACGGTCCTTCTGATATCCGACTCCGCTCTCAGCTGCAAGGTCGCCTGATCCGGCCACCAAGAGAGGCCAATGGCTTCAACTCTTCCCATTGTCCCATTGGATATGTCACTGATGGGTGCGGCCTCGAGAACAGGAAGAGAGTGTCCTACATTTCTCTACAAACTGACCAATCCACTGCACAACAACCCGCGTGCGGATACGATTCCGGTGGCTGTCTGTCTCACTGGATGAAGGCGGTCAGAATGTATGTTCCAACGACTTCTTGAGCTCGATTCTCGCAGATATCAAGTTCGGGTCCGAAAAGCGGACCCGTGTCTCTCGATGGCTTGAGATGCCAAAGGTCTCCAGTGCTCCAGATCCAGTGGCATCAAGCCTCCTCATCACATTCGGGGCTGGATCGGGGTCAATTACCCCGCGGCCCAGGTCAATGTGCATCAGTACATGAGTACGTGTGTGCTCTGGCCATGGGGTGGCTTGCCGCGCTCATCTGCATATCACTTCAAGGTAAGCAACCGCTACGGGCTGTATCGGGATCCATTCATCATCCAGTATCACCAATCAAAGCACAGCACCCCTTGCATGGGAATTCATGTTGTCCTACCCAGAAAATGCTCGTATTTTAGTCTGCCCGCCGACTTGCTGACGGGCTTGCACCGTTTAATGTCACGTCACCTCACGGATCGCGTCCTGCTTCCCACTTGAGGCCCCGAAATTCGCTGCGTAGAGCAACTGAATCCCTGAGATTGACGATCATGACTGTGGGTGAGTGTGCTGAAGACGAGTTCCATGCCGATGGTAGTACGCTAAAGGCTGCATGGCATGATCCGACCGGACCCCGGTTCCTCCACCTTGAAGCTAGCGCAGACCGAGCAGCGGCAAGGAAACAAAGGTGTACACCGCTATGTTACCTATCATGATGGGCTGGGCCCGGGGAGATCACCATCCATTGCATTGTGCTGGAGTTAGCTAATCATGTCAGTACGGTAAGACAACGACATCCACGCCCGCTGACAAAATCCTTCACTCCAGCCAATAGAAACAGAGACGGGAAGCAAACAGGCAGCATGCTTGGCCCCCCAACTATCGAGACTCGAGGAGAAATGGAATCATGGCCCCCAGGTGCTGCTACTATAGTCAAAACCAACAGTGCCCCGTTCAGCCTGCTTGGGCTCAGGTGGGTTTCCCTCCCCAGACTTGTTGGTTCAATGGTACGCTGAGCTGCAGCCGAGTTCAAGCTGCAGATGAGGAGAGAGCCACTGTTGTGGTGTGTGAGTATGTGCGTGTGTGTGTGTGTGTTCCAGAGACCTGGGTCTGCTGTCGTCCCCAAAAGGAGGAGCAGGCGGCCCTCCAGTCGTTAAAGCACACAGCCGCGCTTCGCCGCGCGGGTAAAATTACGGCATAGATGCATACATGCCACCCGCTTGACACCCTCTCCATTGCCCACCCACAGGTGATGACGCAGTTACAATGTAGGACTCTACAGCATGCATGCACCTAGCAAAAGAAGGCTGAGGTATTAGACGAGCGCCTATATTTGGCATGTCAGGTTGCCTGGCCGACTGTGGTTTCTCTATTATCATGGTCATCCCAGATCTTCAAGAAGACGCGTGATCCCGAATCTAAGCCATCGTGGACGGTTACACAGCGGGCCCAGCCTCCTGAGTCTAAAAGTAGATATGCGATGTTCTTCGGGGTCCTGGCAGTGCTTTCTGACGTCCTTTCTGCCTACCGCGCATCACGCGGAGGCAGATCAGGTCCGAATAAGGGCTTGCCGTCATTTTCTTTGGCATATTGATGAGCCGAAAACGGCCTTAGCGTGTGATGAGAACGAAAGCCAGTTGCCAATCTGGGATAATGAGGCTATTTGAGATGTGTGTTTGCTCGCGACTTTACCACTTCGATCTTCACCGAGAGGCTCGGGTGAAGCGAATGGCGGACTGTCAGGCAAGCCTCGAAAGCAACTGGGGAGGTGAGTGGTGAGTTGGCTTGGATTTCATTAGTATCACGGCTGATGCCGAGCTATCCCGTCATCGTTTGATCCGCTTGTACTGAAGCCCGAAGCAGCCGAGATTAGTATACCAGTTGTTATATATATATGTGTGTGTGTGTGAAGCCCGCCCCCAGCAGCAGCAGCATACCTAACGCGGGACCGGGGAACGAACATCCATCTTGGCGTGGAGTGATGATGATGACGGGGGCAAGGAATACAAGATTGACGCGCTGGTCGAGGGACCAACATGCCTGGCGATAGACAGCACAACATTCGCAGGATGGGCATTGTGACTGATGGGAACTGTGACTGGTGGTCTAAACGACAGCCGACGTGCTTCTCTTCCAGCACCTTACACCCAACAGCACCCACCATCTACATGTATGCATGCATGATGTCGGTGTAGGTTGCAACCAAAACCCGCTGCTCGCTTCGGTCAACCCACACACAGGAACCGAACTGAATTGCGTCTAAGGACAGATGCCAAGATATCGATGTGAAAAAAAAAAACCACCTTTTCAAAATGATCCATCAGGTCCTCAACTATATACGGCATCCAGGGCGAACATGCCAAAAAGGAAAAGAAGCCATCGCCAAGTCCCGACAGATGACCTCCAACTTCCTAATCAGGGCAGCCGATCGCTCAACCGCAACTCCACTCCTACTTCCCGAACAGGGTTGCGAGGGGGATGTGTGATGAGTTCAGGTTCTGCCATCACAACCACCTAACTTACCCCCTTGCCTGCCTGCCATACACACACCCGCACCCATCACCCGCATTCACTCACATCATCCTTCCAGATCCCGCAATCAAAAACCAAATGCTAACGAAGTTCAGCCCACTTGCCTGGAGAATGGTCCGGTCTTTCATAGTTATATCCGAGTCCGGTTTACAGGGAGCACAAGAAACCAAATCCGCGTGTAAGTGATCGAAAAAGCAACCGCCTTCGCAATCACACCACGGTCGTAACCCCTGTCAATATGATACATATATTGGAGCTTGAAGCCGTATAACATAACACTCTCTCACATTCTTCTAATACCACTTATAGCAGCAACGGAAGAAAAAGCCAACAGCAAACAATCATTCCGGATGAATCGCAGTCGACGAGTGGATTCCTTATATAGGAAAGTGTCAGTCAAGCAGGAATGAAGCCGCAATGGCCCGACGGGCCCTACATGTTTTAAGTGTTTTTTTCAATGTTGCAACTGGAAGAGATCATTGCCGTTCTGAGGGAGGGGGACCAAGTGACTGGCTAAATGAATTCACGGAATGCTACAGCGATGTGTGGCATTTGGCATTTTGGAGGGTGACCAGGTAAACGTGGTATTTGGTTAGGAGATGGTGCTCTCATTAAACCTACATACACACACACACTAACACACTCAAATACCCAGACACACATCACTTATACGGGCACACACACACGCACCCAGTCAGTTAGTAATATGTCAGGTACCGGCATCATTCCTTCCCGGAACATGTTCCTCTCGCCCGTCGCTCCGGGACAGGCAGACACCACATACTTTTCGCACGCACGCAAGCAAGCACTTACACACCTTATTGTCAGTGTGTGGTGTTGGTGGTGGTGGTGTCGCATCCAATGAACCGGCGGCAAGGCTCCTCGCGCAGTCATTCGTCAAACTAATCATGACGCGTACTGACTTAACTTTTTCCCGTGTTCGCCATACCCGCACACATTCACACACACACGTCTTTAGCGAAGGGCCAAAGTAGACTTTGGGGGGATGTTGAAGCGAATAGAATTGTAAAGTAAAGCTATTACACAAAAGTGATGCACACAAAAACAGGTTAGGTTTGGTTTGGTTGACCGTAACCGTCGCGATCTCCTGCCATTGCATCGCCGATTAGTCACAACCTAAATCGAGCTCCGAAAAGTTGGCAATGGGTTGCGGTCCTGATTGGCTGGCGGCGGCGCCTCCATCTCGCAACACAAGATTCCGTGGCTGAGACAGGTTCCTCCCCGTATGGCGTATTGTGACTCAACGCTTTCCTCCGCACCTAACCATAAATCCCCAGAGTCATCTGAAAACTGACTTGGATGAAAAAATAAAGTGCCTGCTGGCGCGCGCCATCTAGTGGTACTGCGGCCCCTTTCGAAAAGAAGAGTGTAATAGAAAAAAGTTGTGATGTGATGGAAAGTGGCGACCGCCACCCCAAGTTTCATCTCTCTAAGTATGGCAAAAGAAACCCGGGAAAAGCCGGGTTTTGCCGGCGCTGTCGTCTACCTCCCGCCCAGATGCTTTGACGGCTGCGTGGGCAGCAAGTATGCGTGTATGTACGTTGTTGCAAAAATTCCAAAAGGGGGTATTCGCTGGGGGTATCATAGATGGGTATCATAAGATGCTCGTAAAATATCTGAGGAGTGTTAGTAAAATGCGCGGTAAGATATATAGTGTGAGTGTATAAGTCGGGACTCACCATTCATTAAATGTCGTGACCAAGGAAAAGTGGAAGGGAACCCATGTCATGGGCTCCTCACTCCACGGCGGCCTCACGAATAGAGGCCATGTTGCTAGACTTCTTGGAAGGGTTGCTGGTGTTGCTATTGCTGCGGCGCGGCTTCTGCTGTTGTGCGGCCAGGCGGCGGCGCTCCTTCTCGAGCTTGACGAAGCGCAGAGCATCGCGCTGCATCTGGGCGCGCTTCCGCTGCTCCTCGAGGCGCTGCTCTTGGAGTTCCTCCTCCGTAGGCTGCTGCGGCGCATAGCAGCTGCCGTGGCTACCGGCGCTCGAGACGCTGTGCGTATCATCGTTCTCCGAGTCCTGCCAGAAGAGATCGTCGTCTGACAGGTAGGACGTCGCCCGCTCATAGACGGGGCGGCTGCTGCTGGAACCCAGAGATGGGCCTTGTGGCCATGAAGGGAAAGCGCAGTTGGGCTGGTAGGCGGAGGAGCGCGAAGATGCGCTTGAGTATGGGATGTCGAGAGGTTGCGTGTAAGGGCTCATGGAGCCGGACGAACCAAAGGAGTTCCACATTTTTGGTGATGTTGTAGTTGAAATGTGAGTAGTAGTAGTGGTAGTAGTAGTACTAGTTGACTGATGCGCTCGAGTATTTGTTGATGGTGATGCGACAAGTATTGATCTTGTTGCTGTTTTGGGCTTCTCGTGCGGACGCGTTGCGGTTGATATACACGGGTGTTGTTGGGACTTCCCGTGTCGGGCGTGTAAGTGACGTACGTAGGTGTTGGTGTTGTCCGTTGTATGCAGGTGGTGTGGGTGTGGGCGGATCTCGTGGTATAAGGGACGATGCGACCAGTGTGACCAAAGTTGCTTCAAGTTTGGGATCAGTCGTTTGGGCCAGATAAAACAAATCGGCGATGGGTCTCTTTTAAAAGGGAAACCTGTTTGCGGGAAGAGGATAATAAACGGTCGGGTATCGAGTCGGTGTTATAGAAATAACAGCAGGAACAGGAATTCCCAGGGTAGCCTGCTAGTCGCGAGGCACAACAAGAATTATATAAGACCGAAAGAGACCGAGAGGGAGGCCAGGGACCGGCCAGGCAGTAGGCGGGCAGTAGGCGGGCATGAATCATCTACACTACGCCTCCCCGACTCACGGTTTTGGGGCTGGCTCCCCCACGTCCGCAGACGTAGCTAGCAGCGAAGCGCATTTGGAACATTTCGAAAGTACCTGGGCTACAGTACCGAGGAAGAGCGGTAAGCACAAGGTAATGCAAAGTCAGTATGGGATAATCTGTACTCCTCGACTGCTCGGGATCAGACCGCCTCGCCGCGGGCTGGCGGGGCACCGCTTGATAGGGTGGCCTGGCACTTGGACTGGCGGGATTAGCAATTGGGCCTCATGTACCTTGATTGTGGAGGGGGGCTTCAAGTTGGTGGTGGTGTGGCATCCAATGGCATGGGGGCTAACTTGGAACACCACCACACATTGACACACACTCAACTGGGAATCCTAACAGTTGGTATGCCCGTCGCAGCGTAGTCAGATCTCACCGACACGACGGTTGCGAAAAGAGTCAGCCCCTCCGAGCCAATCGCAGCCGCTCCTGAGTCGGTTGTTCTTTTCCACCCCGTCGCTGTACTTTGTTTTTGGGGCCAACCCTCGGGCCTTCTTCCGACTGCTCCCAGGCCCCTAGGCTCCTAGGCTCCTACCTAGGCTCCCAGCACCCATCAGCCCGCCGGTTCCATTTTGCCGCGCTCTGCCCTAGGAGAAAAAGAAACGAACAAATGTACCCAGAAAAAAGGTCTCAACTAAAACCAGCACACTACCACCACCACTCTTTACCTTACTGCATGTGAGAGGTACAGCCGACGACGGCGCGTTTTGCGGTTACGGCTCGGTTACTTACTGACAGAGGCCATCCGCTCCTGCTTTTTCTCGTCATGATGGGACTGTTTGCTTTTTGCCATGCTGATCGCCTCCATGCTCCCTCGAGTTCGTACGTACAGTACGACTTTAATTCGGAAACGGGGGCTGTCAGAAACGGGGAATCCAACAACACCTCTTGTCGTATTCTGATGTGTAAAAATAGACGGTTTGCTTTTTTCGTTTGACCGCCGCCCCCTTGAATCAATCAATGGCTGGCAGTGTGTATGAGTGCTTACCCCCATCCCATCCCATCCATCCATTTCCAAAGCCGAATAAGCAAACCCCAGGAAAAGCCACAATCTGGGAATTAGAGTGCCGTTCGCATTTGACTACCCCTTCGCATAACGACGTCAGACATGCCAGTACCCCGGAGCTGACACACAGATGCGAAGCAGAATCGTGCCTAAGGAAAAACTATAACGAAGTAACGGTAATACTTGACTTGAAATGACTGTCATGTCTGTTCTGTGTGTCTTTGCCTGCCGGCCAATCTCCGAGTTCGTCTATCATCATCATGTTCATTCCATTCATCATGTTGGTTTGACCGCAATATTGGAGGAAATCCTGAATCAACGACGCACACCAGCACACACCTACACCTGCACACTCACTCACTCACACGTACGTACACAACGCAGATAACAACTAACACACACACGAAGCCAATACTTGCGACCACGCCGACTAATTTAGACCGCTTGGTCCTCCCAACAGATGGCTTTTTGCGACAAACGGTGCATGCGCGGGGCGTTCGTTGGCCAGCAGGATCCATCTTGCGACCCTCACCTCTTTTCTTGTTTCTTTCCTTTTTATGCGGTTTCTGTTGGACAAGACAAACGTCCGTCGGATCAGCCATTTGCCATCAGCTTTATCGAGACTCGAAAACCCCGTCAACCCCGACGGCGCCGAGGTCCAAGTAATTTTTTCTATCTCAGATATACGTGGTTAATATGTAACGAGACCTTAATGAAAGACGGATGACACTGAGTCATCTTCTGATTTATGCACCGCCCGCATCGTATCGCATGTGCCGCCGTAAATCCGTAATCGTTTGTCCTCGTTATCCGCCCCAGCCGTTTTGATTCGCTGGGATACCGGCCACTGCTGACCATAGGGCAGGATGGTGCACATTAGCGAGGCTAACGTAAGTCGCTCTGTGCAACCCTTCATAAGATTGCTGCTGCCTTTCTCGCTCTCCTGCCCAGCTTTCTCCGTCCCTTGCCCCCATCTCTGTCGGTTTGGAGCTTCCCAAGACGGCGAAATGGATCCGGGGAATCCATAGTAAAGTGGTAGTATCTGACGGCGCCTTTCTGTCCGACACGGCCAACGGCCAACGAAATTCCAAGGGGACCCAAGAGGATCGACCTCCCTAATTGGGGATCGGTTAATAAAGGGTCTGGGCTGCTCGGTTACTATACTCGTACAATGGGGTATCTTCACTAATTCCAGTTAGCCAGCTCTCCTACCCGAGCCGGCGGCCCAGCAACAAACAGCACGACGCCAAGCCTGCCGCAGAACGACCGATTCATCAATAGCAGACCTTCTAGAAGCCTTTGTCTAAAGCACGTCAACCCTATCACATCGCGAAGAATAAGAGAAATTGTTTTCAAATCTTGGTGGGTTGCGACAAGTAGAAGCCTGACCGCCTCCTGTAGAACTGCAGATTTGCTCAGATTTGACACATGAAAATGATCACCACGGGGATGCCAGGCGCTTACGGTCTGCAAAGAAAGATCGTCTTCCCTGCTTTCGCAACGGTCAACCCCCGTAAGAATCCACCCTGCCAACGACTATTCGGTGGTTAAGGAAGGTCCAGGAGGGGGTAATGGACCCCTGCCCCACACGACACTCCATATATTGCCCGAATTCACAGATTCGCCAAACAGTTCTGACGGGACTTGACCGAGTCTAGGCGAGGGACTAGAAAGAAGCTAGAAGGAGGCTAGAAACGTGTCCATGACTCGCTCCTCTTTCCAGCATTCGAAGGGACTGACGATAGAAGCCTTCGCTTGCAGGAAGCCCGAAAGGCAAACTTGGTGTTTCCAGACTCGCGGACGGGTTCATCCTGACGTCCTTCACAGGCCCGAATCAGTGGCTGCCGAGACCACGTTGGGTCTCGACTCGAAGAGTTCAGAGGGCGAGACAGGAATAGGAACCATTTGACGTGTTTGCGGCCTCTAGAGAGCATTTTAACGAGTCGGGCAATCCCATCCGGAAAGGAAGTTGTTGACTCGAATCCGCCGATACGGGCACAAAGTTGGTCCAAACATCAATCGCCAGCCCCGGGCTTCTGATGGATATTACATGCGCACGTAAAATACGCCCCGTTTCGCGTACAATAAAAGCAGTCGCCAGTCAAAGCATTTGACAGTGACGTCTACCCGCCTAATATTGCTTAGCTGGCTTGCTCCTAAGGCAGTGCACCGGCCAGGCTCAGGCTCGGTCGCTCCCAGCGCGTGGGTCGAAACCTGGGGCAGAAACGTGGCCGCCAGAGCACCTCGGCTGTCCGTGCGGGCGAGAGGGCGCCCGATTACATTCTTACATCTCGTCTGTTCTGTACCAATGGATCTGGCAATGCGAGTAGCACCAAGCAGCATCGTGAAGTGTGTTTGTTCCATCGACGACTCGGTTTGTTCTTCGTACTCGACTATGACGACTCGTCGTTTACTCAAACAGGCCCCCTCCTCTGCAACTCCATCCAGTTCGAAGCACGAAGACAAGGCAAAGCAAACATGAAACGTAGCGATTAGCATCCCAGTAGAAAAGAACAGGATGAAGAAAAAGCAGCCCTATGACCTCACCTCGAACGGGACATGGTCTCTTCCTTGCGGAAATCCGAGATGTGACAAATCTACAACTCCCCAAGTCCCAAGCCTCAACATCGACATATCATAATGGCTTTGCCCCATTTCATTTCCCGCGGCAATCGAGCTGACCATTCCGTCCTTCCCCTGAGCACGGGAAGCAAACCCAACCGGTTGCAACTACTACCAGGACGAGTACAGTATCCAGAACCCAATAAATCACACTCCTTGTTGTCGGTCGAAAGACTAGGCGACGTACGTCAGGAACTGCCTCCCCCATCCGCTATCTAGGAACCAGAAGATCAACAACCGAGGACCAGAGGAAGCCGCTCGCCTTTCTCTGACTTCTGATTTGCGCTGATCTTTTTGGCTTACGGCGCAAACATGGAGCTTTTTCGCGCTGGGGCGCAGATGCAACTTGGTGGATGGCATTTTGCTTAGATCCCGACCAACTCCGTCGCGCGCTGCTGATCTCACGACATTTCCCGAACGAGGGGCTTACTGAGATTTTGCGCTATTGGGAACAATGCCACTTTTACAATGCATTCTGCGCTCACGCTCACAATACCCTCCAGAATGTACATATCCGCCAACCACCAAATGGTTTAGGGGTCTTGTCCAACCCACCCACATTGCGAAGCCCGTGGGGACGCCGCCACAATCAAGCCCAAATCCATAACTTACCTTAACCTGTGGTCGAGAGGCACTCTTCGGTTGTTGATCATTTTCGTGGGGTTTTGCGGCACAACCCCGCGTTCCGCAAGACTGTCGATCAACTGCTCCAATACGCCGTACAAAGTAAGTAGCAGTCGTGGCTAAGCTGATCCGTAACTCCGAACCCTGATGACCCCTATCTCCCTTTCGACGGATCACAAGATGGGTCGGAGTTGGTATCAAACGAAGGTCTCATGCCCTCCTCCATGGGTCCGACCTTGAATAAGCCCGACTCTCTATGTATCTACGGATTGCAGGCGAGAAAACATGAGACTTTGGTGTTGCTGGCAATCCGTCATCAATCTTCCTCCCGGCGCAAATTGCCGGGATGACCGGGTCGCGGAGTTTCGCTGCAAGATGCACTGTACATGCCGATGGTAACGGTGCGTTGTCGCATAGAGATTGCACACTTTGATCCGCCAACGGCGACGACGACACGTATCGTTGCGCAACGTTGCCATCGGCTCCTTTCAGTCCTCAATTAACATACCTACATAAGTAGTAGTCATGGCAAGCACAGTGGCAGATCGCATTCTTATGCAAATTGCATGTACGACTCTTTTCATTCATTGCATTCGTATGTGTTAAGGGTCCCTGCATGGCTGTTGCCTGCACCTCGAAAATCTCGTCACGATCTGATATGGGGGTTAGTTACTGGGTTGTTGCATTCATTTCCCTTTATTCTTCTGATCTACTTCACTTTTCCCCTATGTTATTGCCCCGAAGCTAGGTATTGTGACGAGCCACTCGCGAACTCCTTCTCCGGACCCGATACAAGCTGACCACCAGTAGTACACTTATACGAACAATAGTCCCCCTTACTTACTTGGTTATGCTGTCTGTGGCTTTCCGACTACGTCCCGCCAGCAGACAATCAATCCCCCAGTAGTAAAGCGTCCGTTTGGGTATTATCGCAGCCCAATGGGCACTTTTAATCGCCAGGGTTGTCGGATCCCTGCAGAGATAGGCGAGAGTTGATTCGCTATACACCCCGGCCTCGTCACATTGGATAGCATGTAACTAGCAGCAAGCAACACATCAAACTGCAAAGATGTGGCACACACACCCCCATCTTTCGACTAATAATTGACTGCTGCGGAGAAACGTGCAGAGAACAGCTTCTGGTAAGCAGCATGGAACCTCTTGAAACTCCCCGTCACAGGAGATCGTGTCACTAAGCGACTTCATCGTCAACCTATGGCTTGAATCCCCCTCTTCTTTGCATCAAGGAAAACAATATCGGCGACGTGATAAGAGTGCAATCAGGGGGTTTCGCTCGCTCACCCCCTTACCACTTCATGATAACTTGCTGGATGTGATGGTCCGGACTCCCGTACAGCTAAGCTAAGCAAGCGCGCCGGCCGGTCGCCACGGATAAACAAGGACACACCTAGGGATACTAGGGATAGGTAAAGGAATAATAGGGACACGATCTATCGTATTTTCGCATGATTTGATTGTTCATATATAACCAATCGGAACCCCCATCACCAACCACTAACTCAACTCCTATGTCGGAGTCTTCCCCGACCTATCCCTCGAGAAAAGGAGCTGGTAGGTTAGCGGCCCCGAGCTGTGTGTTAGAATAATATAGACTGACAGCTAAGCTTACCGGGCTTGCAGCCCGTTCGTAGCCCTAAAAGAAGTGAGAAGTGGCATGCAAGAAGAAACAAACATTCACTTCACTTACACGCACGCACGCACACAGATACATAACACATAGCCAGCAGTATGTAAGGCGTGATTTCCTTTTGGGGAAGGGGGAGGGGGAGTTCGTTCGCAAGCCTACACCCCCCATATATGTTACGAACCTATAGCAACTTCATGGTAAGAAGTGGATATGGCTTATTTGTTTCCCTCGGCACCGAGAGAGAGAGAGAGACGTCGTCGTCGCCGCCGAAGTCACCATTATCACGTACACACACAACCGTACAACCCGCGCCACAGGTGACAGACGGGATCTCAAGTAATTACTATACTTCAATTTCATGCGCACACTTTATGCTAGCCAGTAGCAAGAGTGCCGATATGTGATGCGAACGCATCGAAACGCGCATTGATGGATGGCATTGATGGCATTGACGGTGGCTTTGGCCCTGAAAACGCCGGCTACGGTACACCGCACTGCTTATCCTTATCTCGTTGCTGCTGCTGCTGCTACCGCCTGCTACATTACAATCGATCAAGTGCTTGTCGGAGCACGGGGGTCTCTGGTCACTGACAAATCCCCAGTCTTGCATCTCTCTGTCCGAGCTGCTATTACTATCGGGTTTCCATTATAGGGTGACGGAGGCGACCCGAAACCCGGCCCTAGCGTCGCGAGCTGCAGACCGGCCGCTGAAGAAAAAGCAACGCCCACCCTTGACACCTATCACATAACCTCGCCTTACTTACCCGTACCTACCTGCTTGACCTTGCAAGTGGGCGGGTGGCAGGCACATAGGGATAGGTATGGGGGTGAATGCGTGCGCGGGCTCGGCCTTACTGTGCAGTGCCGTGAGTGTGACCCCCTGGTGGTTTTTGGCGTCGCTGACGTTTAATCTACGTTTGTGACCCGCGTTTCTCGAGTCTAGACCGTGCCCGAGGAGGAAAGAGGAAGCCGTCTTGGTCGTTACGGAACGGTCTTCCGCTGGGTCTTCCCGCTTTCCTGCTTTGATGCCCAAGCTGTCACCAATTGGTGCGCTCGCACTCACATATCATATCGGGGAATATTTTCGAATCGGGTTCAGATGAGACATGTGGGCGAGCGACTGCATTGCATGCAATGTAATGTATCTATTGTGGATTGACTATACTGGATTGGCATCTATAGCGAGGTGATGCTATCACCGGTGTGCGTCAAACAAGTGGACGAGAGACACGGAGACTGTGTGCAAATGCGGTGAATGGGTTTCTCATCGTAGCCCCGAGTGGTTCTTGCCATCGACCGGAAGGGAACCCCGGGTAGGGCGGGAAGCCGGAATGATGCAATGCAGCGATTTGAGCGACTGCTGCCGCCGCCACCTGAGATTATGGCTCACCGGCGACTCCAGTTTTGGTATTTTTCTGCAAGCACTGTAGATCGAAGTCTTATCTGTGCATAAGAAGGCGTATCAATCTGATCTATCGCCACTAGGATGCTGGGGAGTAGCTGTGGCGGTGTAGACGTGTCTTAGGTATCCCTTGTCCGCCTTCTCTGGGCATCTACAGCATCGCCAATCACACAACATGCTAGTTACCAAAGTATGTACCACAAAGGAAAGAGGAGACATCACCATGATGAGTAAGCACGCGAGGAAAGCGAGAGAAAGAGATATCTCGTTTTCCTGGAGACTGTCGCCATGATCAGGAACTGGTAGAGTTGCTGTGGCGATGAACTCGGGTGATGGTCGGGAATCTCTGTTAGAGGAGACAGGAGATATCCGGTAATTATGCGCAGTGTAAACCAAGTCGATAGCCTGTATCGACTTGGATTTCCTTCGCTGGCTTGGCCGCTGGCCGCTGGCTAGCTTTGTGCGAGGGAGGCAGCAGCCGGTCCGTCTCTGCGGACTTCTTCTCTACCACCTACATGTGTCTGTGGTGGGAGTTCTATAGGTTGCTCTTGTTGCTCCTGCTGCATCAGCTGCTGCTGCTGCCGACGCAGTTGTCGACGGAGTTGCTCCTCGGTCCCGTCTCTCGCGAGGTCCAGCGCTCGCTGCTGGGCGACTTGCTGCCTGGCTGCTTCTCGTCGTGATCTGTACCACCACATGAAGGCTCTGGCAATGGCTGCGACTATGAGGCTGCACCCCACCAGCATGGCAAAGAGAGCCCAGAAGTCCATGGTGAACATTTGCTGGTTGGCCCCGGGTGTTGTAGAATATTCGATACAGGGGACGCGGGCAGAGGTTCTCTCGTGTTTGCTTGCTTGCTGTTGGAATATGTTGTCGTTGCGATCGAAATGCAGTTCGGTTTGGTTGTTTCCATGCAGGTTGGGTGCTGAGAGGAACGCCCATGGCAAGGAGAGACCTTTAAATAGAGTACCGGCCGAGAGGGCATCGCGGCATCCTCTGTAGTATTCAATGTCCCTCGATTCGGAATGAATATCTTCTACTAGAGCGTAGTGGATGTTGCGATATGCCGTGACGAAGGCAGCCCAAAGTGAATACACGAACCCGCGTATTGAATGTTGGACGCTGTTGCCCCAACTGACTCCCGGACATCTGACTGGATGACCCGCATCGTAAGGCTTCTGTGGCCGAAGACGTCGGAGGAGTGATCGAGAGGAAAGACAGCCGTAATCTGTACATACTCATAGATGTTGTATAGACTCATCATACATCTATGAGTATGTTATCTCTGGAGCCAACATAGATCCGTGGTGGCAGTGGTATGGGCTCTTGCATTTCCTGCCGCCGCTGCCACTGCTGCTGCTGCTCTTGTCGTTGTTGCTGCTCCCATTCTTTCTGGAATTGTAGCGTTCGCTCGTTGTACTTCCGGCCGGCTCTCCGGGGCAGGTATCGTTTGCGGTACCAATCGCGAATGACGCTGCCGATGGCCGAGATCCAGACCACGCAGAAGATAGCCAAGAGAACTGCGATCCAAGGGTCGACCATGGTTGATGCTGAGAATAGACAACGGGTGGATATGGATGTGGGGGGGGACGGCGATGATCAATCGGCGAGAAACTCTTGTGTGTGTATATGTTTATCCAAGAACGTATATAAGTCTGATACAGATTTGTCTATAAACTTGAAAGAAAGCCGTCAATGTCGTGCCTATATGGCCATCAGTTTCCTCGACGTGTCACGAATGCACTTGACCTGTAAGCAAGCATACGTAATGGCGTATGTTGCGATAGATGAAGCCCACCGAAAGCGAACATATGGACGTTGAGGAATTTGCCAAACGTCCATTTGCGTGTCAGCGTGGCTCCGTGGGCTCCCAGCAATCTGGGCGATTGAAATACATCATAAACCCCTATAAGATCAACCATGGTCGAGGCTGACAAAAAAGGGTCCTCTTCAGGTGCTCCTGTCGCATCAGTGGAGCCGCCGATCCGCGCCCGCGCCATCACGATACCCGTGAGGCCGGACTAGGCCGGGCGGGCCCCAATAATGCGCGGTGGCTCATATCCAGACGTACTACGGCTAATGTATGCGATGCGCACATCATCGGTTTCGATGGGGACGAGTATTGCGTACCTCAGTGGCCGGACGGGGTCACTGGATCAAAATCTGATCTGCCCTGCCCCAGAAGGCGATGATTGATTGAGGGGTCAATCATATGAGGCTCCCTAGCCGGATGGGCCGGGCTCGAAACCCGGGCGGCCGGTGGTCTCCTGGGTCCCCTGATCTCCCAAGGGGTCTTGTTTGACTTTGTTCTCGAACAACTCGATCGAGCAGACAGGCCCAACACCCCCCTATTCGTCTATTTTCAGCCATGAAACTTCCTCGCGCACTCTTCGCTATAAATATCACGAGACCGGGTGTCCCCAATTGAGACGAGTGATGTCTCGACGAAATTGCCAATATGAATATGGCCAACACCAACCACCAACCTCTGGGAGCACTCGATCCGATATGCTTGCCGTTGAAGTGGACGGAAGTCAATCGCGCATGATGCTCTGCACTCCAACATCATTCGTCAGGATGCATTCTCGCGGGGGGGTTTATAGACGGTCTGCGTCTAGTGTACACATCCTCGGGGTCAATTGTGCCCCTCTGGCTATCTGGGAATGGCGTTAGCAAGTTCGTGCCTAGGGGCGGAGGGTCTCACACCGACCGAAACGAAAATGTTTCTTTCCATGTCCGGGGTCATTTTATGGACCGTACAAGGACAATGTTGGACGTTTATCGTTACACCGGATGTCGCTCATATCCACCTACCGGCCTGGGTGATTTGATGTCTTACCTTACTTGATTCATAGGGCCAAGGACCAAGAAGGGAAAGATCACATTTTATACCCGAAAGAGCACCTACTCAGCATCAACGCGGGGGAAATGTGTTTCTTGAGTGGAAATTGTGTTCTCGGGTCCCAACGACGGAAAGCTTGCTGTGGCGTAACTTTAACGGCTATCGCTCCTGGTCCCCTGACGCCCTATCAGGCATCGCATGGATGCCTGTACGGTGCGGCTGAAGCAACGACCTGCAAGATTGCCAGAACTGGTGGGTTATCTTCTGGTTTCTTCATAGGGTTCTTCATTTTCTTCGAATCTGTAAAAGGTTTGCGATTGCCCCGTGGCAACTGATACTGAGGTGCTGCGAGCCTGTGCACCGCCCCCAGGTCTCACAGCAACACTGCGGCAACAACATCTTAGGTAACCCCAACCTAAATGCAGGCCGTTGTCTTTTTTTTTTTTCCGCCATAAGCTGAACGAGCCTCCGCGGCGGGTGGCTCGAACCTTTCCCTACCTCCGGTCGACTTTAGAGGCGGCCATAGCGACAGTAACGGTGCGCCGCATCCGAGACTCTGGGGGCGGACCCTGGATTTCACGAGCTGGTGTTGCCGTTGGCGCAGTCTAGAACATCAAGTGCTTGGGCCGGCCGTTGATTGCAATTGCCCCTTGGGTCGTCGGAGCCCAAGGCGAATCTTCTTGGCGATGTAGTAAGTACTTGGGTAACAACTGGTGGAAATACGAGGTATGCGCACCCCCTTCAAGCTCAGTTGTAGGAATCGTGATAGAAAACTACAGTTGAAAGAAGTAAATATCTGCTCAGGTAACGACCAACAACATTATTCATGTGTCGAAGTGTGGCCTAGTCGATGCATGCTTGCCCCTGACACGTGTCGCACACACTACAGGTATAGAGGTAGCTGCAGGCGGTATATCGCTCACGAACACCACAATGCCATGTCTCATTTGTGGAACTTTGACAATACCATGCAGAATCTTCCCAGCGGGCGATGCTAGCTCACACGACTATACAACAACCCGTAGACGAAGTCTAGGGAGTGGCGGACAAGCTCCAACCATGGTCAACTCCTAACCTCAACAAATCTCCGCCGCAGTGCTAGGGGTTCTACACGAAGGTTGCACTGGGTTGAGGATGCGGCCAAGTGCTTACATGTACCTAGTCGAAACCCACGAGACTCTGGAGAACTTCGAGACCCTGATGGCCCTCCACCCTCCGTGCCTCGCCTAAAGCTTAGCTGCCGACGATACCTAGTCACCTCACGCCTTGAGCCTCCTCAGGTGGCCTTCGAGGGGCACTGACGGCAACACAACAGCCAGAGCCTCCAACTTGCACATCGCAGCCTCGCTTTGACGATGGGCTTCACAGCTCACACACATTGTCTTGCGGTATGCTTGTTGATCTCATTACTCGAGGTCGACAGTGCGTGACCCCGCAAGGGCGGTGGGAGAACTTGGCAAAAGCCCATTCACCATGTCGACAAGCAAGCGGAACGGCGGCAGCGTGGGAAAGAACAAGAACCGGTGGGCGGGAAACTGTTGATGGAGATGGGAGATATAAGGAGGCCAGTCTTCCCGCTGTAATAGGGATTCCTGTCTCACTCCTCATCAGCATCTCCACAGTCCTTTACTCAGTAAGCTATCTTCACTACTTACCCACTCTCCTTTCTTTCAACCACGGTCCTTCCAATACTATAATATACAATGCTCCCCAAGATCTTCGGTCTCTTGGCGGCGGCCAGCCTCGCCGCCGCTGCCCCGGCCAACGGCGGCGGCAGCTCTACAGGTGATTCCACCTCGGTCACCCACACCGCGACTGCGACCAGCGACATTGCCGCTGCCGCCGCGACGGCCAAGACCGAGTCGCCTACTTCCCATGTCAAGGGCAAGGCTTTCGACCGCATTCTGCAGATCTACCTCGAAACCACTGCCTACGAGAATGCCACGGCTGACCGTGAGTGAACCCTTACTATTTCTGTCCTGGCATCTGGATGAACTAACAACATTGGGAACAGCCAACTGCCAGGCTCTCATCAACCAGGGCATCCTCCTGACTCAGGAGTACGGAGTCGGCACTCCCAGTCAGCCCAACTACATCTCCCCCGCCAGCGGTGACATCTTCGGTCTCAACAGCGACAGCTTCATCCTGGTGAACAAGAACGTGTCGACCATTGTCGATCTCCTGGAGGACAAGGGCATCAGCTGGGGCGACTACAACGAGGGTCTGCCCTACTCCGGCTTCGACGGGTTCAACTACAGCAACCCGGTCGAGGGCTACTACGTCCGTAAGCACAACCTGTTGATGCGCTTCGACTCCATCGCCGACAACCCGGACCGCACCGCCAAGGTCAAGAACCTGACGCTGTTTTACGAGGACCTCGAGAACCACCGGATCCCCCAGTGGGGCTTCGTCACCCCCAACCTGTACAACAACGGCCACGACACCAACATCACCGTCTCCTGCAACTGGACCCGCAGCTTCGTCGAGCCCCTGCTGGCCAACCCCTACTTCAACGACAACACCGTCATCTACATCACCTGGCAGGCCAACGGCCAGAACCCCATCGCCCGCAACCACGTCGCCGGCATCCTCCTCGGCTCCGCCATCCCCAAGGAGCTCGTCGGCACCACCGACGACGTCTACCACAACCACTACTCGGAGCTGTCCTCGGTCGAGGCCAACTGGGGCCTGCACACCCTGGGCCGCTGGGACGTCGGCGCCAACGTCTGGAAGTTCGTCGCCGACAAGACGGGCGACGTGATCCGCACCTGGAACGAGCGCATCGCCGGCGACGTCTTCGAGAACTACTACTGGAACCAGAGCTACGGCGGCGTCTTCAGCTCCGCCGTCGAGGGGCTCCACGTCTACGTCGCGCCCAACACCGGCCTCGTCCACGCCGGCCGCACCGTCCTGCCCTCCATTGTCCGTCTCTGGGCCCGCTACTGCAACAAGCTGCCCGACTACTACCGCGACATCATCGAGGTCCCCGACGCCCTCCACCCGCCCAAGGGCTTCGAGGTCCCCATCGGCCTCGAGCCCGCCATGCCCATCTTCACCCCCATCACTGAGTTCCCCGTCGCCCTGCGCTCGGACGTTAACCCCGTCACCACCGACTAAGCAGTCTCTCCTACTTTCCTTCTATCCTCGCTATCGGGTAGCAATTCACCACGATTGTGATTGAGAAGACGCAGAGGGGTATGTGGCCAGCAGCCACAAGAATTTGACAGGAGGAGGAGATAATCGAGGGGACTGGAAAATGTCCCCCCGATGGCGGGAAGGAAGATATGAGATCTGGAGGAGTGGCAGTGATGAAGATTGCTCACACACATGGGACAATGAGGAAGGATGTGGTACGATTTGATGATTTCTGTCTTCTCTTCTCCCGCTGCCTGGTGTCTACTATTGCTACATGCCGCAGCTGTTTCTTCTTACTCTCTTTTCGACAGACCTCTTTACCTAATTATCAGATACCGAGTTTATGTTAGCTTAATTCAATTTTGGATATGTCCCAGCTTGGTTCTTGATGGCTGCTACTGCATGCGATGGTGATGGTTTTGACTTGGATAGAATCAAGTCGCATTCCCTACATGGAGGCCGGAGTGAACTGTACCTATTAACAACACTGGACTAAACTCTTATTTTTAACAAGCAAGGAAAATGAGGAATATAAACCCCCAAAATGAACCTTTCTGATACATACGACCATATCCTGCTGAATACTAGGGATCCCGTCCGCTCTCCCATATATAAGCAGCAGAGAGCCGAATTAGTACTAGGGTCGGTGACGACCTGGGAATCCTCGGTGTTGTATGTTTTTGCAGTTTCTTTTTTACGATTTTTATGCCCATTGATCCAGCAGCTATTAAGACTTGGCTGTTATGCTCTTTTGACTTGATGATGAATATGTCCGTGGGAATATTATCTATGGCATATTCTGGAATGCACGTCCACCTTGTCTGCTTCCTGCCATCCTCAACGGAGAGGCGTGGATGGCCGCCAACCGCCTCTGGGGTCTGCTCTGTCTAAGAGCGATACGGGAGTATGCTCAGTTTTCGATTCAGGCTTCACTGACAAAACCTTGCCTGACCTTATATGTTGGCGAGAACCAGGTAGGTAGGTGTACGAGCAAATATCGTGTCTCACTGTGCTGGGACCAAGAGCGACTTCCAAACCTTGAAATGTGTCTATTCTTGAAGCCCAGTTTCGCATGACGCTGAGGACAAGTGGAACGTGGATTGAAGGCCCTTCTTCCGCTGCGGATCTTTCTTTTACCTCGAGAGTGAACCATCCGGATCCCAAAGCGTAGTTCGACTTGGTGCCGGCGGCCAGCAAGACAGCCATGAATAAGTTTTTGCTGTGGTTTGGGTATACAACGCCCGAGTTCCCCCAAATGCAGCACTTGTATTGTAGACTTGGAAGATCAAGTTGACGCCAAAAATCACAGCTGGCACGAGCTGGCATTATATTCTAGTCCGCCAGATGAGGGTAGCGGGTGGCGTGACTTGTGCCCAGGAGCATCTACAGAGGAGTCTGCGCCACCTTGTGAGGAATCGTCCTTATGGAACTTCATTCTGCAGAACTTCTTAGTGGTATGGTGGAACCCGGAATCCCATGGGTCGACGAAGTGGTCTGGTTGTTTGCGGTACGCAAGTAGAGTATGTGTGGGTGGATGTGCGAAGTCAGGAAGGTGGAAGTGGTACATGGCAAAGGAGAGGTCAGGCGTTCAAATCAGTCCTGTACAACGGTTTTTCCTTGTCTGCAGCACGCTGACAACACCAAAAGATTATTCAGAAGGACACCCATCATGCATACTTACAACAATAGAGATAGAATTGTAGGTTAATGGGAAAAGGGCGAAAAAAAGAAAAAGAATATCGGAGTTGACCACTCCATCTCAACCCACTAGCCCAAGTCCCCGAGCGAGCGTGATCCAGAGCGCCATACGACGGGGGAGACACTCTGCTGAGTGAAACCTCCCTGAAGCGTACTCTCCATTTCCTAGGGCCTACTGTACACGCCGGTTACCCAAGCGGACAGTGAAGACCACCGCGGCATTCGCCCTGGGCGCCGCAGTCGGGGGATCTTACGGGATTGGGAAATCTGGCGGGATGAGAATTGCAAGCGCCTTCTAACCAATTTGACCATTACAGTCGAGGAAATTGGCCGTTACTGGTACCTATGTAGACTACTTCTCAGTTGGGCCAGGGTTTAGCCGGCTGGGGAACGAATTGGATAAGCTGCCTATGTACCTAGATAAGATCTTGGATGGATAAGCTGATAGGAGCTCCAATTGACAGATGGAGGGACAGCAGCCCGTCATTGTCGCATGCCGCCAGCTACGAAAGTTGACTGCGCTCGTACGTACAAGCGGCTTGGGATTCAGATAGCACCATCACTTCCCAACATGTTTCCCACTCACTCAATTCTATAATAACAACATCGTTTGGTCGACGGAAACACATGTACATTCATTAAGAACAGTACGCTCAAGCTTTTAAGAAGACAAACACGACTGTGACCCAACGAGGGTTGTAACATCTGTCGTCAAGCTTGTCATCCAGCACAACCCCCGGTGACGAACGCTTCTCGAGAACTTCCGACAAGAACGATGAGATCACAATAGTCTCTCACTTCTTTACTCAAGCTTCGTCTCCCGCACACGATACCAATTGCGCCGACCGTTCAACCCAACCATGCTCACAGCCGCGCCCCATCTCCACGTCCGGCGCCCCTCGCCCACGACCGCCGAATTCACCGTGTCGACGTACCCGCGCAACCCGACCCCGGCCCTGCGCCTCCTCCTCATCGCCGTCGGCGTGCTACGCCTCGTGCTCGCCCTCGGCGCGGCGCTGCTCCTCTACGCAGAATACTGGACCCAGTTCTTCACGCTGGCGTCCTACCAACAGAGCAATCTCTGGCTCCTGCCCGCGGCGCAGCACGAGTTCCTGCTCTACCACACCCCGCTCGGCCGCCTCGCGCAGGAGATCGCGGCGCGCACGCCGTCTTGGGCGCTGGTGCCGTTGTGTATTGGGGCTATCTATGTGGCAGTGAGGCGGATCCATGTCGAGGAGCGGCTTTTGGTGCTGAGGGGGCTGGGCATCCAGACGCGCTCGACGCCGGGGACGATTCTGCTGGGTTGGTTCGGCGGAGGCGCCGGTGCGGGTGCCGGAGGGGGACCGACGCGGTTCATACCGACCGAGAAGATCCGCGACGTGCTGATCAACGAGGCCTTCTGGGGGTTCGGGGTGCGGTATATCCTCGTCGTCGTCGTCGAGGGCGAGGAGGGGCTGGTGGTCGTGTTTCCCAAACTGCTGCCGCGCCGCGAGATCGTCGAGGAGGTCTGGCGCGGGGTGCGTGGGTGTTTATTTGACGAAGGCGGTGCTGGGGAGCATCATCACTTGCAGCAGCAGCGGCCGGAGAAGAAGAGGCGGTTCAAGGATACCAAGCGGCGCTCGGGAGCAGGGGATGGGAAGAAGTCGCCGGCGTCGACGAAGGAGAATAGTGGCGAAGAGATTCGAGATAGGTCATGACGAGACTGAATACTACGAGATGCACCATACATTCTACACTACCATTTACTTGCGTAGAGAATCGTGATTGCAGTGATTTGTCCCTTTATTGAGATGGGTGCTATATGCAAAAAGCCTTTATGCAATTCATGTGGAAACTGACATAATCGTTTCCCACCCTTTCATGTCTATTCATCGCCCTCCTCCGCAATGGCTGGCCGATCAAACTGCCGCGGAATCCCCTCCCACTTCTTCGCCCGCGCCGCGCGCCAGTCATCCGCATCCTTGTATCCCTTCCGCCGCGCCTCCTTATCATACGTGTCCTCAGGCGCAGCCAACTTGTCCTTTTTCAGGAGTGGCACGTATTTACCCACGATGCGGTCCCGGTCGCCGCCCTCGAAGACGCGCTGGCTCAGCGGCATGTACTGCGGCGCCTTGCGGTCCAACCTCTTCGTGATATCGCCGCTGGAGGTTCCCCCAGGTGTCACGAGACTCAGGAGCTGCCCCGCGAGGATCTCGTCCATCTTGCGCTCGCGCCATCCCTGCCACAGCTGGTCCACCAGCCCCGAGACGCCGTGCTTGGCGAGCGGGTTGTCCTCGCCGACGTAGATCCAGTTCATGGTGTCGACTTTGGGCGCGGCCGGGTCGGCGCCGGGCGCGTCGGTGATGCTTAGGTCGGGGAAGACGCAGTCCCATAGAACCAAGGGGTACTCGCTCGCGAGGGTGTAGTTGGGCCGCCGCGGGTGGCGCGCCGGGTCCAGCAGTTCTTCGATCACCGAGGGGGCTCGAGACCTTGGCCGACGGCGAAGAGGACGGCGACCATGCAGCGGATCTGGTGCCAGAGGAAGGCGGAGCCGCGGACGTGGAAGTAGTAAACTTTGGGGAATGACGACGACTCTGCCGTTTCTGTCCCTGTCGCATTCGCGAGGTGAGAGGACCGGAAAGCTTCTTGATTCAGATGCGGCAAGGCCGTCGCCGCGTCCTTGACCTCAACGACGTCGCACTCGAAGATGCGGCGCACGAAGTTGGTAATGAGCTTGCCCGGGTCGACCTTGCAGAAATTGCGGAAGTCGTGCGCGCCCTCGTACTTCTTGGCCGCGGCGCGCATCGCGTCAATGTCGAGCCAGCCGTCCTTGACGCCGCCGGGCGCGCTCGTCTTGGGGTTCTCGAGGCTGTGCGGGACGGGGGCGTAGGCCGGCTGCGTGAAGAAGTAGCGGTACTGCCGCTCGCGGCACTCGTGGCGCGCCGAGAAGCCGGTGGGGATGTTGGGGCACCAGGCTAGGATCCGGATGTCGGGCGGTAGCAGCCGGTTCAGGATCCGGCAGTACTGGATTTCGTCGGTGTGGTCGTCGAAGGGCTTTTCCTCTGAAAGTTCTTCTTCGGGCTCTTCTTGTTGAGCAGGTGAGGTCTCCTCTGTGACGGCTGTTCCATCTTGGCCGCCCTCCGCCGGAACGGTACCCCTTTTCTTTGGTAGTGGCCGATTACTCCTGACCCTCACGCCAATAACCTGTCCAAACGCCGACACGCCGCGGTCGGTGCGCCCGCACTTGGAGTAGTCCCAGGCCTCGAAGCGGACCTCATCCGGGTTCTCGGGGAAGATGAGGCAGGCTTTCACTAGGGCCTTCCACAGCTCCTCCTCGATGGTCGACAGCGCGGCCGAAGCCTGGAACTCGAAGCCGCCGTAGGCCTTGCCCAGATACGCCAGCTTGAAGGCGACCAGCCGCGTGCTGTACTTGGACGGGTCGATCTTGCGGTCCGGCTTCTTCTTTACTGGTTTCGGGGCCGGCGCATCATCTGCGGTCACTACTGCCGCTCCCGCTGCATCTTCTGGATTTGACTCCTGTGGCTGAGGAGCGGAAGAAGAAGCATTTTGTAATAAGAATGTCTTCTCCGCTTCTAACGCCTGGATGCGCTTGATAAGAGCGTCTTTGGTCCAGCGGTTGTACTCTGGCGCCTTATCCATTTTCATCTGCCGTCGCAAAGTCAATTTCTGAGAATAAGTTGCGGCTGTGACAGTATAACACCGAGTCAGGCTCGTCACCTTTGACGGCTGCCCAAGAATAAGTTTTGTGGAGAAGCAACAGTCATAGTAGAGTCGACTTGGGGCAGGTCGACCAGTAAGACCCTTCATACATGCACTTGGCCTTGTAAGGAGGACACAAGTAGAGAGGCGGGCGTCTAGCAATACATGCGGACGTTTGGGTGTAAGAGTCACAAAACCCTCTGTTCTTATTAGTCGCTGGAATTCGCCCTAGCAGATGCGAAAAGATGGAGCTCTAGGAACTTTGTGTGGCGCATTCTATTCTGGAGGCAGACGGACTGCAGATGGTTGTTTAGCTTATCGATACCTACCTACTCTGCCTGTACCTCTCATGTGGCTTGCGCAATTAACACCCCAGAGCTACGTTCATCGCGATCAGTCAAGCACTTAGATACAGGAAATGAATACGGATTCGATTGTCAAACAAAGTGGCCCATATTGCTGTGATGGATTCCGAATCGATCAAAATTGTGCTGTTAGGGGACGGAAAGGTTGGGAAATCGTCCTTTCTCTCGTAAGTGGATGATAGCCCCCTCTCGACGGCTCCAATACAGTATGCTGATAGACATAGCCGCATGAGCAAAGGTAGCACTGCGCTTGAAGGGAGGATAGATATTACACCCTTACGGGACATTGACCAGCCATTCGTCTTCGAGGCACGCAGAAAGAATGCCCAATTTCGCTTCGAGTTTTACGATACGGCAAGTCCAGAGAGTTGGCGACTGCTTCGCCCGGATGTGGTCATTATTTGCTATGATATCAGCCAAAGACTGAGTATGATCAATATGCAACGTATTGTACGCAAGATTCCTCTTTGCCTGGCCTCATGCCCTTTTCCGATGCCCCTTATCCCTTATTCTAATAGAGTAGCTGAATCCTCGTTTCTAACCTCACTTTTGCTAGTGGATAAACGAGGTTCGCGCAACATACGCAGAGATCGAGGCGCAACTCCCCATAATAGTCCTCGGTTTGAAGCGTGACCTACGATCTGAGACGGATCCAAACGGGATCATTTACCCTCAGGAGGCATATCGAGTGTCCCAGGAGATGAGAGCCGACAAATATGTGGAATGCTCATCTGTGACCGGAGAGTTATTCAAGTTGGCCTTCGAGGAGATCTGCAGCACGGCCATGAAGACCAAAACTGCGGACGGCGGCCAGAGTGAAGGAGGATGCATGGTTAGCTGAGAAGACGTTAGCAAGTGATAATAACACTGTAATTAATGTGTATCAGAGCTTACCAGGCTAACGCGTGCTTCATGTGTCCAAAAAGGGTGGCACTGGTACTATAACCAATCTACATCCCTTCAACTGCCGTTCTCGGTGGTTTGCATGACATCTCCCTCCTCCTGAGTCTTGGGCGGGAATTTGCCCAGCACCTCCTCAACACCGGCAACGATGTCTTCTTGCTCCTCGGCGGTGAAGCGCTCCTCCATATCCTCGAGGACGGCATTCAGCATGGGGATGTTGACGGGGCGGAGGTTCATGATCATGACCATCTCGCCCTTTTGAATTTCATAGGGCCGCAGCCTCTTCAGGAGCTTGGCGATGGACTCATCATCGTACGCTGGTGGCTCCTGCGACAAAGGATTCTCTTCGCTCCTCAGGTATTGGAGCAGCTGCAGTAAGAATGTCAGCGAAACTTCAAAAGCAATTACAGGGGTAGGAGTATGTGCGATTCTCATACCTCCCTACGTAGCGTCTCCAAGTTGCCGGGGCCGCGTCGCTTCTGTTCCTGGTATTCCCTGGCCTGGTTTTGGAGAAACGTGTAGACCTCATGGTTGGTCAGCAATGCTGACTGGGACTCGAGGACCTTCATTTTGTCGTGTTGGGGGGTTTGTGGCTCAAGCGAATTTTGATGCCGTATTTCATTCCTTGACTACCACGGCTTGAAATGAGAGTGAAGGCCGGAGATGCTGGTCAATCGTTGGAGCGAATTGAGCCTCAGGAATCCACTTTCGAGCATGTAAATTTTCGGTACACCTCCAAAAAGCACTTACAACCCAACTGCGCTTGAATTTCTATTGGCCCAGGCGGCCTGCGCAATCCGGCAACTCCCGTTGGTCAGAGGATTGGATACAATCAGTACGTTCTTTTTTCTTCTTCTTCTATTTATTTCAGTCAACCATGCAGACCAAAATATGTCTAGAAGACGGTCTGTGTAGATGGAGGGTTCTTGTAAAGCCAATACGCGTTTGCACCGTAGATCAATACACATTTTAGAATGGCGACATGCAACTCAAAACAAACAGAACTCCAACCGGAGCATTGATGTACCTTACTGGGGGGTCGTCATAACTATTGCATCATGGGGCGTCCCAGGTACGTACGCAAGCTCCAATTTGAAGCTTCGATCAATGTTTTAGATAAGGTACAGCACGAGCATGAGGGACTCCCCAGACATACATGAACTGCTAGTTGGCAAAGCGAACATTGATCAATTCCCTTCTGTCTTTGTTTGTTTATATAGGTATCAATTCAATTTGGCAAACAACGAACACTGGTTATCTTAAACAAACGCGCACACAAACTGCGTGCAAGAAAGAACCCCTCGAGAAACGAAAGTCGAACCGACCCCGCCATCGTAACCGCTCAACCGCTGTAGCCTCCAATTCAGCAGGTACACAGTTTTGCATTTCCGTTACTTAAGAGCATCTTACCCCACCAAAAGCCCCCCAAAAGCCCATGGGCCTTAGCACCTTTTACAGAAAAAAAGTTTTTCCCCACCACGAGGAGCCGACGCAGAGACGCAAGTCAGTTTTGACTGGTCTTTTTTTAGTCCAGCCTGGACCTGGATGTTGCGACGGTGTATCAACCACTGGCAGGCTTGCATTGATCTAAGGTAAAGACGGAGCGTGAAAGAAGGACAAGAGGGAAAAAAAAACAGTGACCCAGCTGCCTCCAGTACATGGCCATGCCATGCCTAAACATACCCTAGTTGCCGAGTTCCAAAATTTATTCAATGCCTCTCGTCTCGCTCATCCGGCTGGCCTTGTGCTTCCCTTTCTATTCCTTTGTTCTCGTCTTCTACCAAACCTGAAATCCTTGATCTTCTGACGTATCTTCAAACCTCTCCCCAGTTATGGATCTCTAACCTTCGTCTTTTGCCTGGCCAGCATCTCTATCGCACAGCTTGTCTGTAACCTTTTTCTCTCTGCCCTTCTCGGTGTACTTGCTCACCGACAAAACGCCCTGCCAATCTCGATTCTCTAGGGTCTTGAGGTTACCCTCGGCTGTTGCATTTTCTGGCCGCGCTCCGTTACCGGGTCCTTCGATCACGAATACCTGCGTCATCTTCTGAGGGCGCTTGGTTTCTTTCTTCCTTGAACGTCTTTGCGACCGGCTCCTTGAGTTACTACAACTCGTTCGACATCACTGTCGCACGCTGTGAAGCTCCCCTGCGCTATATATCTCCCTTGGTTGTGTGTATCGCATCCCACCACTAAGCGAAGTTTGGAAACTCACCACGCCGCGGCTACACCGATAACTTCACGCCAAGACAGGACCTCACAACGAAAATGGTCCGTAACATTGTCATTCTCGGGGGCAACTCCCACCCAAAGTTGGTCGACAGCATATGCAATAGCCTGGGTTTGCCCAAAGGCGATCGCATCCTTTCGAGCTTCTCTGTTGGCGAGACCAGATGCGAAATCAAGGACTCCGTCCGAGGCAAGGATGTCTACATCATCCAATCAGGTGGCGGCAAGGTCAATGACCACTTCATGGATCTCTGCATCATGATCTCGGCCTGCAAGACCGGTTCCGCCAAGAGAGTCACCGCCGTTCTCCCCTTGTTCCCCTACTCTCGCCAACCGGATCTGCCCTACAACAAGACCGGCGCCCCTCTGTCGAAACAGCCCTCCACAGTGCCAGGCAGCACCTACACATTCGAGAGCGTTCCGGCGACCCCTGCGCCCGGCATTGCCAAGAGCGCCGGACTTACTAATGGCATGGACAGCCTCAGCAAGAGGCTGAACAGGGCTCAAGTATCCGAGAACAACATCCATTCGCCAGCAGTCCAGGCATCCCCAGCAGTCAATGGAGTCAACGGGGCCAATGGGATGAACGGAGGAGATAGCTATTTCAAGCCCAAGCGTGCCGACTCATCACTCTCACTTGGCAGCTCCCGCACTCCCGGCGCATTCACAACTCACGATTACGAGAAGGTCAACCACTTCACCAGCTTCCAGGGGAAGCCCGGTTACAAGCAATGGGTGGCTCAAGCTGGAACGCTTGTTGCCAACTTGTTGTCATGCTCGGGCGCCGACCACGTCATCACCCTCGATCTCCACGATCCCCAATACCAGGGTTTCTTCGACATCCCTGTGGACAACTTGTACGGCCGGCCGCTCCTCCAGCGGTACGTGCAACAAAACATCCCGAACTTCCGAGATGCCGTCGTCGTCAGCCCGGATGCTGGAGGTGCCAAGAGAGCCACCGCGATCGCAGACAGTTTAAACATGGAGTTTGCTCTGATTCACAAGGTAAAGTGCCCGCTTTCGTCAAATTTTCTTAATCCTGAAACCCGCCAGGAACGCCGCCCTACGAAGATTACGGACCGACAAAACGCCACCATGATGCTTGTGGGCGACGTCGCCAACAAGGTGTGCGTCCTCGTCGATGATCTTGCCGACACGTCAAACACCATCACCCGCGCCGCCAAGCTGCTGAAGAAGGAGGGGGCTACCATGGTTTACGCGCTCTTGACCCACGGAGTCCTGAGCGGTGACGCCATCTCCCGTATCAATGCTTCCGCCATCGACAAGATTATTGTGACCAACTCCGTTCCCCAAGAAGAGCACCAGAAATTGTGCCCGAAACTGGAGGTGCTGGATGTGTCTCCGGCGTTTGCTGAGGCCATTCGTCGTGTCCACCACGGCGAGTCCATCAGCGTTCTGTTCCAGTACGACTGATTCGAGCAACCTACGCGTTGCAAGTGGTAAGCTGCTTCATTTTCACTAGCATCTTGGGAAGCGGCGTTCAGTACATTATGGCAGTACTCGACTCTGCACACGGCGGTTTTGAAATTTGCCGCAACCCTGCATTTACATTTTCATTTATTTGGCGTTGAAAGCATTGGCTCAGGACGATGCATTTGAAAACTTTCTGCATGAGGATCCTCTCTGGACGGTCAGACCCCGGTCCACTTGAGGCACAATTCTCGCCCAAAAAAGCAAGGCAAGCAGTATCATGGGTTGGTAAACATAGACGACATATAGAAAACAGTCCTTCGGGGTTGCTTTCCTCCTACACAATATTCGGTGACCGATTTGTAGAAATCATTGTGATGGTCGTTACGCATCAAATCAACATGCCCAGATGACGGTTATCGTCCTTCCTCATTCAAAGTGGCAGATGGATCTTGAGCTCAGATCTTGTCACATGATTGGTGTAACTTCGTCATAACTCGACCTTCATGTCGGTTTTTCTTCTTTTATCTAAGGGCACATTGGCGGCGGACGCCTGTACATTGCATAACAATAGATCTCACATCCTAGCATAGTAGACATAGACATGGTTGATATTGAGCCAAAAACCCGCTCTTGCGTTTCGTACACTATGACCCCCTTGGGACGTTGAAGCAAAGCAAACTTGACATTTACCCGTTACTCGCTTCACTTCTTCCCGATATGCAGAGACTTGGTCTGGCAGTACGACAACAGCCCCTGCTTCCCCAACTCGCCGCCCACCCCACTCAGCTTCTGGCCTGCAAAGTAGCCGGCATGGTGCGGCTGCGGCGGTTGATTGATGAACTATAGTAAAAAGGAAAGTACATTAGTTAACGAGCGAGTGATACTCCTGGGGATGGTGGGTAGATAACTAAAGAGAAAGTAAAAAGAAAGAAAGAGAAAAAGGAGGGGAGAAAACTCACGACTGTGCCTGTCTCCAACTGTCGGGCCAGCTTCCGCGCCCGGTCGGCGTCACGACACCAGATCGAGGCGCCGAGGCCGGCGTTGTCGAGGTTGGCGCGTGCGATGACGTCGGATTCGTCTGTCCATTTCATGATGGGGACCACGGGGCCTTCAAGTACACACAGCATGTTAGTCAAGTTGTCCTTACACCATCGCTTACCTTTTCTCCTATTCTTTGTAGCGAAGGCCGGGCTTACCGAACTGCTCCTCGCGCACCACGAGCGAATCCTCCGGCGGGTTCGCGATAATGGTCGGCGCCATCCAGAGCCCCTTCTTCTCCTTCGAAACCTCCGCACCGGCCGTGATGACCTCGTACCCATTCTTCCTACAATCCTCGACAAAGCCGCGGCAGCGGTCAAAGTTGGGCCGGTTCGACAAGGGGCCGAAAACCGAGGGCGCCTCGGCGTCCTCGTAGGTCGCGACGTACGTCTTCTCGAGGTGTGCGCGGAACGCGGCGACGAAGTCGTCGTAGCGGGACGCGTGCACGTACAGCCGCTTGGACGCGACGCACATCTGGCCCGCGTGCAGGAGGCAGCCGAGGGCGACCTTGGGCACGACGGTGTCGAGATCGACGTCGTCGGTCACGATGGCCGCGTCGTTGCCCGCGAGCTCGAGGATCACCTTCTTGAGCGTCGACGCGCAGTTCGCCATGATGCGCTGCCCCACCGCGATGGTGCCCGTGAAACTGATGTGCGCGATGCCCCGGTGCAGGGTCATGCGCTCGCCGACGTCGGCGCCGCCGTTGAGGGCCTGGAAGATGCCCCGCGCCGGCAGGACGGACTGGGCGAGCTCGCAGAACTTGAGGATGGCGTAGGGGGTGAAGGGGGACGGCTTGATGATGACGCAGTTGCCCGTCGCGAGCGCCGAGGCCACTTTGACGCTTGACAGGATCAGCGGGAAGTTCCAGGGCGAGATGGCGCCGATGACGCCGTAGGGCTCGTGGGTGCCGATGATTTGGATGTCGTCGTCTTCGTACTGGATTTCGTCGGCGAGCTGGACCTTGGCTACATTAATTCATTTTCCTTGTTAGTACTGGAGACACGGATTTGCCAAACGCAGCTCGTGGAGGGAGTCTGTACCGTAATACCTGCAGAAATGAGGTTAGCAGCGTGTACATCACATCAGACTCCATCATAGCTCGGATAGGGGCTGTTTTCCCATTATATGCAGACATTCTTCTACAGTATCACCGTGCGATATGCTTACTCATAATGAAACGCCGCCCGCTGCACCTCCATATGCGCCATAATCCTCGACTTCCCCGTCTCCCGCATCAAGATGCCCGTCAAGAGCTCATCGTTGTCGTAAAGCACCTTGGCGACGGCATTGAGGACCTCGGTGCGCTCCGCCAGCGTGCTCTTCCCCCACGTCCGGAACGCCTGGTGCCCCGCCTCGACGGCGTCGTCGAGGTCCTGCGCCGAGGCGACGGGCGCGTCCCAGAGCGCGGCCTCGGTGCGCGGGTCTTCGACCTGGTGGTGGCCGCCCTCCTTGGACGCACCGCGGGGCCCGCCGCCGATCACGTTGGAGAACTCGACCTGGGACAGGGGGTCGGGGACGTTGGAGCCCATCTCGAAAGATCTGGGTAATGTGTCGCTGGGGAGGTGGGTGGACGGACGCCGACTAGATTCTTTCCGTGTATATATACAGAAAGCGTGAAACAGGCACAGAAAGGGAGAAGCAACTTTCACAAGATCGCAACAAACAGGCAAACGAAGGCGTTCATGCAGGAATATATATATAACCACGTGTCGAACAAGAACGCCAAGGGATAAATAGCTTCACTCTCGAAAACGGGAGCAACCCTTGACCAACGCTGTGGGGAATCCCTGTACAATAATTTTGCACAAACGGCATACCGCACCTTCGCCTGACCAAACACCCATTTGGGTAGGGAGGGGAGCCTGGCCTTGGATGAGGGGTATCGAACAAGGTCGAGTTGCCGATGTCACGATCCACCCTCTGGCACCCGATAACCCATATTTGCTCGGCTAGATACCGGTGTTAGTGGGTCGGGCCTCGTGGGAGCGTACCTCTCTCGGGTCCATGTACCATATTCTGATGTGTCCCTTTTCTCTCTCTTGGCATCGATGAATTCAACTCCGCTTGCCTGAAGGCGTAGCGTAACCAAACCCATCACTGCTGGTGGTGGTGGGTGGTCCTGAACGCCTGTCTGGCAACGGAACCCGTGGGAATGGTATGCCAAGCCCCCGAGATAAGTGTGTGGACCGGCCGAGACATCTAGCTCAAAGCATTTCATACCAGATACCCCCTGCTGCGGTTGGAGGAGGGGTATGCCATGTTGGTTGTCTTGCAGACCTGTTTCCTGTCGAGAATGCAGCATCCGTATAGAATGGCCGAAAACCGACCTTGATCGGGTATTCTGTGGGCTGAGTAGGCCGGCCGGCAGTTGAGTGCCGCGGGTATGCGGTGATGGCTACCCCAATTCTCCAAGTTCGGCTCCCGAGGTATTTCAGGGCAACCACAGAGTCCTTCCGCCCCCGTTCAACATTTCGACACAGATAATGCACACTCTGGAATTAAGGCCCTTGAGAAGGAATGCATTAGAGAGATTATAGCCCAGAGCTGTCTCCAAGCCTCATTGCCTAACTCTCGAACTAAACCACCACCATACATACCGACTAGGTATGTCTCTGATCAGCCTTTTGATCAGTGCATTACGATATGCCAGTAAAATTCGGCATCGGCCGGCGTAATAAGTATGGCAAAAAGTGTATGGCGAGAAACCCGAAGTTGGTATTTCTTCGTCCACCGAGTCAATATCCAGGTAGGTGCAACCCGAACAATATATGCCAAGAGCCATATAGGTATTGGACCCCCAGCTCGCATCAAGCCTTGGCAGTGAGATGCCATCCAACCTTCGAGATCCTCGATGCGCTCATAGCCACGGTTGCGATTAGAAGCGTTACACCACCAAAAGCCTGCAATGCGTGCCATCCTCCATGTGTAAGTATAGCCCCTGCCAAAGGCGTTCCGACGAGCAGTCCTAAGCTTCCGATAGCACAAGCCATGCCCATGCGCACGCCCACTACTCCCATGTGAGGACTGAGGGTGACCACGGTACTGAATGGTAGCGTCAGAAAGGTCCCAGAGAAGAAGCCGTAGATTATGGTGAACACGATGAGACCTGCGGTGTCGTAGATTGCCATCCATGCGAAGGACACAAGGGCCAAGGCAAAACAAGTTGGGATGAATATGTTCAGCGGACCAGTCTTGTCTGCGGCGTACTGCATGGAAAGATACATATGTGCATTAGCACCACTTCAATAACTTAGGGGCGTGACAACCACTTACATTGGGGAAGATACGGCCGAAAATTGATCCGGCGTTGAGAATTGGCAAGAGATAGAATGCCAATCTGGGCGACGTTCCATGCTGCATAGCAAAGACAGATACGTAGAACATAGGCAAGTACATGCCAATGAACCCAAAAAAGCCACCGAACGCGAAGAACGAGTAGGGCCGCTCAGTCCATGCTGCAAAATCGAAGAGCTTGCGTACCGCCGATGGCGTGAGTCGAGGTCGCATAACGGCCAGAGGCACACTTAGAGTGGCAATCATGACAAAGGCAATGACTCTGGTAGCCCAAGCGAACCCAAGATTGTCTTCAAGCTCTTGGAATACGATAGGGTATATGATCCCGCCTATAACAGAAGTTAGATCCAGTGACAGCAATGCAGATCGTGACCCGGTGTTGATAAGCAGCTTACCGATACCACTTCCGCTTCCGGCGATGCCTATGGTAAAGGCCATACGTGTCGAGAAGTACGTGGGTAAAATGGCAATACTGGGCACGAACAAGCAACCGCCTCCGAGACCAACGACAATCCCCTGTGCCAGGACGAGTTGCCAGTATTGGGTGCACAAACTGACCATCATCATACCGAAGACCATGAGGAACGAACCGACCGCAATAAGGTGGTGGAAATAGCCATAGTCGTAGAGTGGACCAGTGAGAGCGCCAACGAATAGAAGCAGAAAAGCTTGGATAGAGCCGATCCAAGCGATGCTGGACGGGGTTCGATCCGTTAACAGCTTGGTTTGGTAATATGTCTGGAATACGCCATAGGTGTTGATGATACCCCTGTGACCCCATCGGTTAGTCGCAAGTTTGTTGACCATGCTCCCCATACATCTCGAAAGACCTATCCTCATAGCCGGATTTGGTCTTCGCAGATGACTTACCAACAGTTGAGCATAAGACACCAGCTGCCGACAACCTGAAGCCAGGCCACCAAGCCACCATTTGGCGGCGGCGGCGTTGGTGATGGCGATGTCGCATTGGGTTGGGTCGGGGGACGTAATTTGCCCATTTCTGTGTTGCTTGAACCCGGTGCGCTCTGAGCGGCTTCACTGGACGACAGCACAACGTTGCCGCCGGTGCCTTTGGCGGTATTATCATTAGGTGAGGCCATGGTAATGAATGAGTTTAGCCCGGTCTAGTGGTTCGCTTTAGAACTTGTTGCATGCGTGGTGATTGATTAAGGGCATACGCAAATTAGGTGGTCGATGCGATTGAAGCCCGACGGGAGGGGGATTTGGTGATCGATTGGATCCGAGATTGGGTTTCTTTGAAGTAGTAAGGAAGTAACGATGGACGGTCGGTTGGGTTGGTTGTACTTGACACCTGACAGCTTTTTTTTTTTGGAAGGCACCGAATGACGATGGCATCAAAACACAAAGTCGGCCTGGAGGGGAGGAAGCGAAAGTACCTACTGGGTACTTGCGTGTTTACACAAAGACGTGCTTCCTGCTTGCTACACCACATGGGAGTCAGTATCGCGATTGGATCTGTAGCACGTTGAACAGACCTCTCAAGTAAAACCCTATTCCAGCAGAACGGTATCAAGCATGTATCCATTTAGTGCTACCCTTTTACCCAGTCGGAATATTGTGATGCTTCCAAGTCTAGAAACACGCCAGACGTGATCCAACCCTGTCACAACCGTACCGAGACCCTCAGCGGCCATATATGTTCAGAGGAATTTAGGTCATCGTGGTTTATTATGATTGATGTTCATGTGGGATGAAGCTCGGTGTGTACACGAACTCGCATAAGAAGCCGCTCAATGTGTTCTGGCCATTGGAGATGTGACGGCAAACTGGTTGCACTGCGTCACTTGGGAACTCGTGTGGGGAAAATGTCTTGAGTGGACGATACCAAGCAAACCGATGCCGTCTTGCACGGCGTCCAGGTCTCGGATAGTGAACAGAACCGATCGAGCCCCTTTGATTACTCATCACGTTACTGCCTCGGGCGAGTCGCACAAGAGAGGCCGAGGATCCAATCCGAACATCGTATTGCCAGGGCTTCAGGATCATGTCGTATAGAGTATTTGGTGATCAAGGACTTTTCCACGTTGCGATGTTGACACTGAGGCGTGCGGCAGGTATTCATTGGACACGCACAAATTTGATGCCTTGATTTCCTAGGGAAGGCTCGATCGGGTGTATGTGGTCTTGCGTTTCAGGAAGTCGCGGTCATGACTACTGCACTCCCTTACACGAAGAATTGCTACGCAGAAAAGCCTCTATTCACAGATCTATCATGTTTCAACACACATAACCAGAGCCACACGCAAGCATCAGCTCTTCTTTGATTAGCACCAGACTTTCTTCAGGTCTATATCCCAGCTAATATCCTCATTGCGTACCCTTATATCTTCGAAAGTTGCAATACTCCAGTCCACAATGGCAACGACTGCAGCAGCGCCACCAGTGCTCGCCAATATAGCCAACACAGCCGCTGCCTCTCGTCCGCTGAAACCGCGCAAGAGAGACTCGGACGACAACGGGTCGTCCGAGATCCTGAGCTCGATGCCCGACGCTTTTCCTACATCGACATCGACCATCTCTACCGCCGAGGATATATTAACGCGCAGAGCGTCGGAGCCCCCCCGCCGCCGCTGCTTCTGCTGCTGCTGCGACAACGAAACAGTTACTCCGCCCCGCCACCCCAGCAGGGCTCATGAACATCGACCTGAACTACGAATCGCCCCTAGCACGCCTAGAGCTCACACCCTTCCTGTACGGTCGCGGCACGGCACTCGCCCCCATCACCGAACATCGCAGCATCGCCACACTGCGGAACGGCATCGTCTCGACCCCCGACCTCGAAGCCGGTCGGAAGAAAGCCCGGAAAGCCAGTAGCAACAATAACCACAAAAGCATTACCTCCGAGAACTGCAAAGGCCGCAGCGTCAATGCCCAGGAAGAATCCCCTCTCCTCTCCCGAAGCAGTCGACTCCGCCGTCAGCAGAGCTTCAGCCTCGACAGCGGCAAAAGCCACATCCTCCAGACCCAGCAACAATACCACGAACAGGCCTTATTCCACCGCAACGAACTCACCAGCGCCGCCCATGGCGGTTCTTCTTCATCTTTTTCTTCTGCGGCGGCCAGGAGACACTCGATCGACACCGCCCGCATCCTCGCCGAGATCAAGTCCTATCCGCACATGCCCCCGTTCTCCCCGCATACCCAAGCCGTCACGCCGCCCGAGTACCAAGAGTGGGCGCTGTCGCACCCCTGGGCCCTTACCAACCCCGTGCATCAGCTCCAGCGCCGCGGCGAATGGTCCACGCATCGAGGCCACAACGGGGATCTGACAAATCACCCCTTTTTGCGGGGGACCAGATGCTTTGCGCCACCTACCATCACTGCCACGCCTCCTGACACCACTATAAATACACAGCGGCCGCAGCAAACCCCAACAACGGCCACAGGACTTCGCCACCGGCTAGGAAAATGGAAATCGATGCCAGCGGCACTAGGAAACCGTGGCAGCGACACGGAACATGACAACAACAGTACACGACGATTGCAGTCGCCGTCCTCATCAACCTTGTGCCTAAGATGCGACCAACCCATAACCGAGCCCTGGAAACTGTAGCCTAGTCTCCAGGAGCGCCGACGACGACTACTCAGACAGCCACGCGCTGACAGGGAGGAGGGGAGCTCTACACAGAAGGCAAGGGACTGGTGCTCGCGGTGCGCCATGCGAAAGGTGGCGCATGCCGTGATATGTGCCCACCACGACAAGTCTGACAACTGAGTACATAATAGCGTGGGGGCCAGCCACGCTACTAAAAAGCGTGTGGAGATACTGTTGTAATGCTGTACTTTAGTTTCTGCCCTAAAGTTGACGATCCCGAAGGGATCGTGATTGCCGATCACGATGAAGAGAAATCGGTGTTTTTGGTAATCGAGGTTTGCAGGATTGGCATGGATAACAAAAGAACTGGGTTAATGGAAAGGCATTGGGCACCTAGGGAATTATGTATTGCTACTAGGCATCATTCTTCCTCAAAAGCACCTGGTAATGAAAGTTGATTTTCTGTCTCTCAGTTCACGATGCATAGGTGATATACCGGACACATTGGATTATAGGAGTTTTTGGTTGGTTGGGATAGGGAGTACTGGTATAATCTCTACTCGGCATACGACTACTATACAAAGTCATATTTAAACAACACGCCATTCACAATCAAAAAAAAGGGGGAGCCCAGAGACTACTCCTCTGCTGCCCCCGGCCCTTCGGAGAATCCAAATCCAGCTCTTGAACACCAAAACGTCCCATGCCCAATATCGTAAACAACACAAGAAACAAGAGCGAAAACGACTTTTTAGTTCATCTTCCTAGATAGGCTTATGATGATGGGATAGGCGCATCATGGCGGGAGTACATCGAGTGTTCCTTGGGGGTCAGGAAGTCGAGCTTCTTGCCCTCGACCTGCTTGCGGGTCACGCTGAGCATGGGCTCGGGGAGACCCATGGACTGGAGGTAGGACAGGGCTGTAGCACACATGTTAGCAATCGAAGTAATGAATGATGGATGTGAATTTGTGGGTTTGGTAACTTACAGTCTTTCCACTCGTGCTCCTTGCGCTTGGAATCCCAGCCAAGCTCCTCGCCCATGATGTCGATGACGCGGGGCATGGCCTCGAGGGCAGCCTGCGCGTTCAGGAACGCGAGGCGGGTGCGGCGCGCCAGTACATCGGCGGCGGTCTGGGCGTACTCGTGGCGGACGGCGTAGCGGATCTCGCCGTCGACGAAGGGGTAGAGGGGTGCGATGCGCTCACCGCGGGCGGGGAAGCGGTTGTGGGTAGGCTTGCACAGCTCGGCGACGGTCCAGGCACGGTCGCCGTAGGACTCGGTCAGGTGCTTGGCGACCTCAGTCTCGACGCCAAAGTGCTGGATCAGGTTGATAAAGAGCGTCTTGCTGAAGCCGTGGGCGCCGATCAGGCGGACGTTATGCGTCTGGCACGCGCCGTTCAGAATGGCGCCGTCGTCGATGGCCTCGGTGCCGCTGACACGGGGCGCCGTGGGGTAAGGCTTGGTGGGCAGGTTGAACTCCTTGATGGCCTCGTCGACGCACTCCTCGGCCATTTGGCGGTATGTGGTCCACTTGCCTCCGGCGCAAGTCACGAGACCAGATTCGGAGATATCAATCAGATGGTTTCGCACCAGCGACTCCGTGTTGGAAGCCTTAGGGTTCTTCACCAGAGGGCGGATACCGGACCAGGCAGCGAGGACATCGCCACGACGGACAGAGATCTCAGGGGACAGGTAGTGGCTGACCTCGTTGAGAATCCATTGGATGGACTTCTCGTCGGGGAGGGGGTTCTGGGAGATTTTGGTAGGCTCATCAGTAGTACCAGCAATGGTGTTGCCCTGCCACGGCAGGAAGAAGATGACACGTCCGTCGGAAGTTTGGGGGTCGATAAGACCCATGTTTGCCGGGCTGTAGTATCCGGGAAGAATGACGTGCACACCAGAGGCAGGTGCCACAATCTCCTTGCACTCCTGGTCGTCCATCTTGCGAATCGAGTCGGTGAAAGGACCGGTGCAGTTAATGATGCACTTGGCCTTGACAGTAATGTCCTCACCGGAACTCTTGCCATCGCGCTGCGGAATGCAATCCTTAATGGTAGCTCCACACAGCTTTCCGCTGGCATCCTTGATGAGGCTGGACACGGCGGCGTGGTTGACCACGGTGGCGCCATAGACGGCAGCCGTCATAGCCAAGGACACGTTCATCCGGGAGTCGTTATGAGCACCGTCGTAGTAAACCAGAGCGCCGACAAGGTCGGTCTTCTTGAGCATGGGGAACGCATCAATAGCCTTGCTCCTCGTCAGAAAGTACGAGCTCTCGATACCTTCACTGCCAGCGAGGAAATCGTAGAACTTGGTACCCGCCCAGTAGTAGGGAGCCTTCCACCACTGATCCAGAGGCAGCATGATGGGAAGCCAGGAGCTAAGATGGGGCGCGGTCTGGAGGAAGTACTTGCGTTCTTTCAGCGCCTCACGCACGAGTTGGTACTGGTTCCAGTCCAGATTCCATACGGCTTTTTCCAAGTACCGCACACCACCATGGACGAGCTTGGTGCTCTTGCTGCTTGTGCCACTGCTGAAATCATCGCGTTCCACCATGGCGACCTTGAGGCCTCTCGTTACGGCGTCGAGGGCCACGCCGGCACCTGTCGCACCGCCACCGATTACTAGCATGTCGTATTCCTCATTGGGGTTGTAGCTCTTCTTGAGGTCTTCGATTTGTTCTAACCTCGACTTTACCTTGGGGAAGCGGGGCATTCTGAAGGTGCCATCGGCGTCTAGGAAGGGCGGCGGTACGGCCGCGCTATCATAGCCGGGGATGTTTCGGGGTCGGTAGGCAAGGTAGAGAAGCGCACCACCACCAACGGTCGCGGCGGTGGTAGGCAGTGCTATGCGCCGGAGGGCGCCAGCGGCTCGTTGGAATCTCGACATTCTCTGGTGGCCGGATTGACGGAATTGAGTCAATTACCGGGGGGTGTGAAGTCCGTAGAAGGAGTTTGGGGGAAGTTTGGGCAGTTCGCGGAGGAACAGCTCGCTCGGCAATGCTGGAGCTAGATAAGCTGCTGACAACCGAGAAATGCGGCAGCTGCTGCTTTGAGCTAGATAAGAATACAGGAGGCGATGTGACCTGAGAAGGGAAAAAGTAAAAAGCTTGCGCTGCACTGCACAACCAACGCCGAAAAAGTGATATTAAGCTCAGATGGAGCACGACGGTCTGAATCTAGAAATCTAGAAGTGTGAAAGGCAGGTCGGTAAGGCGCAATTGACACGAATTGGGACGAGTTTTGTGCCAGACGGGACGATGACGTCGCGCGGGCTATCGTGGGTTTATGCCTGCTGCGACTTAGGACTTTTTTTTCGTCGCCAACAGAACGGGTCGCAAATGAGAAACTGGGGCCAAACCAATATCTGGTGTCTACCTACCTACTGACTGCTACCTGGCCTGGCTACGGTGTCCATCTGCTGAGCCTGGTAGGTCCGCCCCCTTCTTCGAGACAAGAGGGACGTGAGGGACCAAGGAACACCGGCTCCGGGCAGACCTCAACGACGCAATCGACATGATGATTCTAAACCATGTCGGGCAAGTTATGGGTAACGCGCAGGACTTATGGGGAAGTCTGTCCCCAGTAAGGCCGTCCCGTGGAGAAGCCGCCCCGTAAAACACGGCGTTAGGTGCCAGGCCCGAGTGCACGCTGCCCAGGATTCGCCTGTAGTCGCACGGGTGAATGTTCGTTCGGCCTGTCTGCTCCAAAATGTTCACGGCAGTGTGGCCTGTCAGGCCAGTTGTCAGCAAGCAAGTACTGCCCGTCAATTGGGCTGGCACAGCTGGGGATGGGGGTGGCAGTTGGTGGAGCTGGGGCCAAGCTTGGAGGTTTGGAGTTTTAGTTGGACTTCACCCGCCCACATGTCATCATTGGCGACCTGTGAGTGGACTGCGGTGGGTTTCTCAATCTTCCTTCTTCTTACTCAAGATCCGGGGCTCTGTCGTAAGTGACTCGCGTCGCCGGCCGGTTCTGCCGTGGTTTGTGGCGTTCTCCCCCTCTCCCGTCTTGCTTTTGGGCGTGGGAGTTGTGGTGGTGTTGGTTGGGATGCGTCCGGAATGCGGTGGCAGTGAGCAGGGTTGGCTTCCTTTCTCCAGAATGCCACTCCATGAATTGGTTGTTTCCCCAGTGGAGAGGCTCCGCTTCCATTCGTTTTACAATTCCTGCAGTGATCACGATGCGGCAGTAATATAGCAACCCCATTAAGCTATTGGCTTGCTTTTGCTTGGCTCATTATCCCCGACACAGCCAACCTGGTGATCTGCTTAGGAGGTTTGCTCCGGGAAGTTACCGGTATTGGCAAGTAAAGTAAACTGGACCCAATCGTGCCAATATCTGAAATGCGTACCATAGGAATTGGCTGCCCAAGAAACAAAAAAGGTCTCTGGGAAATTGGGGGGTAAACCTTAAAGTAAGCTGCCTCAAAAGGGCCTGAGGGTCCGAGTTCGCAACCTCGAACACTTTGGCAGATCCATGGCACGCACACACCTTGCCATCGGCAACCACAGAACGGGAAAGTCACAATGACTGGTCCCTTGGGCTTATAGGAGGTTGTTTGATTATATTTCCATGCCTCATTAGCATTATTCTGTACATACACTCATTCCGCACGCCTGCGACGCATGACCGCCACAAGCTTCCCTGGGTATCGTTCCCTACGTAGCGCTCAATCTTTACTCATACTCTGTCCCCGGCGGGCTATCTCTAATAAGTCTCTCATTACGTTCACACATACATCTCAAACTCCGTGTCGGTTGCCAACACACACAGCAAAAAGATCGTCGACAAAAGAAACTGCCTCACCACTCTTGTGACTCTCGATCGTAGCTGACCCGAACTTCAATCCGACATGGATCTCTGGATCTCGGCGCGCCACAGGCTGCATCTCCATGACTGATGAGTCGGATGCATGCGTCTTGCTCGAATCGCCTCTAGCGTGGTCTTTGCTATCAAACTGGGCGGACTCCCTATAGTCCTGGGCTGCTCTTTCCACCTCTCGGATCACTGAGATTTCTTGCGATACCATAATGCCACCAAGTGTGGACGGTTCTTGACTGTCCGTCTTGGGCACAAGAGACCTGTCAGACAGAGTGTCGTCCAACCGCCGCTCTGCTTCGGCCCTCGTCCACAATAGCGTGCTGCCCGAATGTATAGAAGCCGCGCTCGATTTCGTCCGGGTCTTGGTCGGGATCGAGTGTCCATTATCGTCAACAGAATGATCAGAAGCCGATGATTTTGGATGCCTGAACAACTTATTGCGACGAGAGCCCGGCGAAGATGACTGCGGGTTCCTGACGTTGACGATGGGCGCAAGTTCGCGGTGTATCGATCGTGCAAAGTCGATGTGCTGCGGCGAATCCTTGTAAACCAGCTGCTGGACCTTGAAGAAGCTCAGCGGCATGAGGTCGCAGTGGGGACTCAAGACGTTGACGTGAATGGGGATGACAACCTTCAAGCTAATCATGGTGCAGGAGTTGGCCGACGAGGACCCGAAGGGCGCCCTACATGGGACTTGCACCACTCTGGCCGTAAGGGTCGCTTCGTCGAAGATGGGGTTTTTGACCAGCGCCCGCAAAGCCTCGACGGATTTGGAGATCTTGATGGCGAAGAGCGATAGTGCAGGCGATACTCTTTTGCTCTCCTTCAAGTTGGAGACAAGTGTCGTGACCCTCAACCCATCGAGCCGGCGAACGAAATCCAACTGCCACGACTCCAGTGGCTCTTCCGACATCTGGACTGTCGGTAGTAGGTTCCGGGCACCCCTTCGGACGACAATGTCAAACCCGCCGCCTACTCGCGCCTGGACACCGAAGAAGCCCATGTGGACTCCGGGTTCCATCATTGCCTTCTCTTCGGCAACTGCGGCCATATCCAACAGCTTAAGATTGACGTTCTGTGATTTGATCTGCATGCTGGAGCTGATGATGTGTGATACTTGGCTCACATCAGCGAATCGATAACCGGCGGCCTCGAGCTTCTCCACATCCCGGGCCTTGTCTAGGCGCCGCACTAAGAACATGAGTGAGCCACGAGAATACTCATGTCTAGATCTCCACCCCTCCCCCTTTTCGGCAGAGTCTTCCAAACTCTTTTCCGTAGCCGTCTCGCTTTGTGGCCTATCCCTTGAAACGGGTGACGCAGGTCGAGGTGCGAGTGCACCAGTAGGCAAGATCTCGTCCCAAAGGATACCGACGTTGGCGAGCTGTTCTCTGGTCTTCTCTGCCAACCCCTTTGCTGCGAGGCAGAAGAGCTCGCGGAAAACAACGTCATAGTTGTCGACCAACCGTCCGTCCTCGTCGATCAGCCGAGCCCTGCCATCCTTCCGGTTTCGAGGCAAACAGGCAAGGTGGTCGGCCATGTTGTCGATCAAGCCGCTGACGCCCGACCAGTTCCTTGATACTCGGTACATCCAGTGAAACAGGGGGTTCGCTACGTTGAACACGTCGTCGTGCGTCCTCTCGATATAGGTGTCGGTAACCTTCTCGCTCGGCAGCAGACCGTCCGGCGTGACAAGTATACGCCCCGTCCGATCGAATATGGCAGCGGCGAGCACAATTTGCTGGGCCTTTGTTGCGGTCTTACGCATGACGTGGGCAGTCCAAATGGCCGTGGCAGCCAGCGTCAGCGAGGCACCTACCGACAAGCAGATCACGACGATGACGGTCGTGTTGCGCGACAGCGGGCTTGTTCCCGAACTCAGGCGGACCAGGCGGTACTCGGTTCCCATGGAGGCACACCAATGCATCCCGGACACAGCCCCGGCCAGGACGACGGCGCAGATGCCTCTCTTCCACCACGATCCTGTCCAAGAGGCTCGGAAGAGGAAGAAGAGCGACAGGGCGGCTGTACTGGCGGCCATGGCAATCAGTACACTGCCGACCACGTTGGCGGTGCTGTATACGCAGGTGAAGTTCGCGATAGAGGCATTTCCAAGGTAGTGCACTGCAACACATTGGGTTAGCGAGCATCCTTGTCAGTGACCATGGTAGCACAAAACGATGTCTCGGTCGTGTATATTCATGACCGACCACACCAGCTGTTCGTAACCCAACCTCGAAGCATTAGGGGTATATTAGGGGAGCCAACTCACTTCCGCATATTGCACCACCGGCAAGACTTCCGCCGCCTCCAATCCGATACCATGATACCTGGTTTGTACCGGCAGCCACGAATGCGAGAAGGAGCACCATTATGGGGATGAAGAAGGATAACGCAGTAAAACCGGCCGAATAAGCGATCTGGAGTTCGAGTTGGCCGTCCGCAAGTTCGATCGCTCGGTTGCCGATGTAATGCTTGCGGTACCTAGTCAGCCGAAGGTCCTTTGTTGTTATAGCAGTCGGTTGGGTCATTCAAACTACTCACCATACACCATATAGCGATACCCCCCATGGTTATCGAGCTGCTGACGAGGAGGAAGTGGTTGAAGAATCCATTGCGGGACGTCCGACGGTTCATCAGCTCCAAGGTGGCCGCCGCCCCGATCAGGGAGATGATGTAGCTCAGGGTGACGAATCCGGCATTGAAAGATCGAGGTATGATCTGGCCTTGATACTGCTGAAGCAGCTCGTCTGGGGTCGACATGGTGGCCATGTCTTGCCGAAGGTGTCGACGAGCTTCTTTCAAAACTTCTTATCGAGGATGGGCAGAAGTAACCCCGTTAAAGCTCTCGACTGCTGCTGCGAAGTTATATGGGATCGTCGTGGAGGTTCAGTCCCTAAGGTAGTGCATTTTTTCCCCTTGGATGGGAACAAAGGCGATGGATATATGAGAGAGTCAAAGGATTGCAGGCTTGATCTATGGCTTGCCCTCCCCACGCGCACGTACAAATTAGCCAGCCAACCCTGAAACTGAAACAAGAATACGGATTGGCTGGGGTTTTCCTGATGTGACGCCGTCGTTCCCGGCTGGACGGACTCTACCTCTTTCCAGTTTAAGCCGAACCGAGTTGTCTGTCTGTCTACGATGTGGTGCCTAGACTAATAAAGGGGTGGAGAGCGCGACTGCTACTGGGCCCCGAGCACGTGGAGACATATCCATTATAGGAGGAGAACATCTCAAGATGAAGTGAGTATGCTCGAGCGAGTTGCATGGAGGATGGGGACATGTCATGGGATCTGGCAGTGTGGGGGCAGATGAGCCTAGGCGCAGGACGTGTCCCAGGATCGGTGGACGGGCGTGCGGCATCAGCATATCGATCATATTGCTTTTTGGGGATGCGTGGCATGAGGGCTGGACCAAATCTCACAGGGCAGGAGGGACGGTGGCTTTGGTTGGCAAAGCCGCTTATGCGGGCATGCAATCAAAAGGCCCGGCCCGGAGATTCCCCTCTGTTCGGCACACTCGCTCGCCTTGGTATGGCTTGCGCTGTCTCTGATCCCCAGCCCTGCAGCGATAATAGAAGGCTGATAAGTTGAGATGTTGCGGCGGGATTGACAATCTACTGCGAGTGATCTTCGATGCAAGGCACAGGAATGTATCAGGTGTACCACCGGTAGTGTCACTTGAATCGTTGATCCGGCTATCCTGGAAGGGGTTGTACTAAATAAATACCGGCATCGTCTTCGACGAAGCGCAGGATGTCGGCATACCAGGTATGTTGGAAGACCCTATCCTATCATTGGAAGCGCTTCAGCCGCCCTTCTACGTCTAGTTCTATGTAGTGTGACCGATTCGTGGACGATTTAGCCCCGGGCTCTTTGATCTTGACAAGCAATGATGTGCACTTTTTTTGAGAAGCCCTAGATTAGTTCTGTTGCCCACCCAGTCAGGAGCCAGGGAACAAAGATTCGGTTGACAGCTTACACGTCGCACCAAAATGAGTACCGAGCAGGGGCTGGATTGTCTCAGGGAGCCCGGCGGCTCGACTCACACTAAAGCTGGAAAGTATTGACCCCTGAGCGACCTGACCGGTTTCTCGACGAGCACAGGGGGTGGCAAGCTGGGACCAATGAGCTACGTGAGGGGGGGAAGATCGACGCCAGGGATGGCGACCTATTTGCCTACCTGGATTTCGGGCAAAGATGCAATACGATTCTCTGTGGCAGGAGGACGCAGTTCTTATTTCGACTTCAGGTTCAGTGCTACCGCACTTCTCTTTCTCGCCTATCAGCTGCTCAATTCGACGATAATCCCACGACTATCTACAGTAAATAGACCAGCTTCCACTGCATCCATCCAGTCAGTTGGTCCACGCTAGCCAGGGATGCATTCATTGCATGGCTCAAGCAGTCCAGCCCGGTGACCAGCTATGTACGTTACGTACGTGGCAAATCAAGTTCCTTCTTCGGGCGACAGAACGGGCTCTTCGGCACTTCCAAATATGAAGCTGTGAAATCCTTCATGTCAAGTGGAGATTGGGTATAAGCGAAAAGCAGGATACGGAACAAGCCGCCATTTGCTTCTTTCTCGGCCTCGTTGGGGGGTGGAGGAGGGTGCGGCTTTCAGCTTCGATGAGTGGCCCACCAACTATTCGATAGCTAAACCCGATAGCGCGACTTATAGGAGGCGCTCGGTGACCAATGGTAGTGATGTTGCTTCTCGTCTTTCTTTCTTTCCTTTTTTTTATCAATCTCATCTCTCGCCTTGGCGTTGCGGCTATGGATGAATGCGATCTGGCCCGCACCAGAAAACAAAAAGACAGTAAAAGAAAGTAACCCACGGTGTCGTCAATGGACGAGAGGGTAGATATATATGACTGACGTATGGGCATGTATATCTGATCATGTGAACACTTGCGTCGCCCTATCTTAACGTGGTTGCAGCATTCATTGCTTTTTTCTTCCCTCCAGTGAGACACACCATACGCGCCCGCGGTCAATGGTGCTATCAACAACACGAAATCCGGGAACACACACGATAAGAATAAAGCACCCTAGCTGTAGCCGAACAACGCATTTCTATCTCGGCAGAGGAAAAGCGGCTCAACTAGTAGCATCTAGCTCCGGCCGCAACTACCGCACGGCTTCTAGCTCCCTCTCCTAGCTTGGTCACCTTAAAACTAGCATCGCCGTTTACCAACGCCTGGAATGGAGCCCAGGTAAGGTCACTGGTCGCCGTCGTCGGCAGTTATGGGAGTTTCTTCTCGCCGAATTGTGCTCCATCTCGGTAGTGCTCATATGTGGGCATCTTCCAGTCTAGTCCATAAGGTCGGGTCCAGTTCATACAGTCAGAATGTATGGTAGGCTACTATCATGATCTGTCAGCGGAAACCTCGGCAGCATCCAAACGATATTGACATATGGACCGATGGTCCCTCCTTGTGCAAGGCAGGTCCCTAGGCCCCTTAGCATCCGTGCTCTTCCAGAGACACGACGAGACGTGCATATCCAATACCCGCAAAAGTGCTTTGACATTTCTCCAGCGGACGGGCTAGTCTAGTTTGAAGGGTGCAGTCGATCATCTGATAGGTCTTCCCATCTCCCCTTTTCATTGTAGGCAATTATGACAGATCCGAATATGCTCTGGCACCTGGTTGGCCCTGACTCACATCATGCGCCGTGTGGAAGACGATCCCCTCTTTGGCCAGTTTGGCCCTCGTAGAGTCGATCTCTGAAGACGATCCTGACCCTGACCCAGGCGATTGGTTATATGCCCCGGGTTGACATCATGTGGTTCATCCCCTCCCTACCGACCTGCTCGTCTCACCGGAAAGGGGCCCCTGCGTGCTTCAAAGACGAGGCGTCTCTCGCTTGTCGACATGCCCCGGGACCATTCCCAATCTCCCCTCTTACAAATGCTTCATGTCTTCTCGGCATTTCGGCAGGTTTAATGTGTACTGCGACCTCCGCCATCGGACCTGACCCCGGAAGTAATATAATCTGACGAGCCAGTTGCATCAGCTGCATTCAACCAGAGGGGGGTCAGAACGAGCAGGGCTCGTCGTCGCTTCCCTCATTCCCCTGGCTAGCTCTCGCTTTCGCACGGATCCTCTCCGGCATGAAGCCATCCGGGAAGAGAGGGAACTCACCCCTGTACGCCGCGTATAGGGTTCTGCAGGGCATGTCTCTACCGAGCTGGTGGCAGGCCGGGGGAGCGCTCGGGTAAGTAGTGGAAAGGGATCGACACACGAAGAGCATGGTTGGCATGTTTCATGCGTGAGAGGGTCCAAGATTATGACAGCTGCAGCTGAACCACGTGGGATCTAGTCTCATGATGGATCTGCTTTGACCTTCTTGCGGATTTACCACCGATGGATGTCAGATTGAATACTACATCGCTAAGTATGCATGTGGGCCGCATATCTCCATCGGCCGAGTGATGTCGGATTTATCATTTTCTGGTTCTCCGGATGGGATGGGAGTGGCTCTTGAGGTATCGCTTGCTCGGGTGCGATGCGGACATTGCCCATAGGAGGTATGAAAGGTCAGTAGGGTCACGTATCTACTTGGCGATTACGGATGTTCTTCCCGGTGGAGCGAGCACATACGAGCGAGTTTCCGTCGCCCTCTCCGGTGGTGGCTACCGTCGCTGTTCCTATGCCAAGTCGGAGGCCTCTGCTGAATGGGTAGGTGTACCCCTCTGAAAGACGTCGCAAACAAGGCTGGCGACGACAGCGAACACATAGCTTGGAAACCAACTCAGAATCCACTGGTTGTTCAATGCTCTCTAGGTACATAAGTAAGTGCCATGAGAGGTAGAATATGATGCCAGCTAGTGGTGTACATGTACCAATGGGTATGTTGATGCGGATTTACATGTTCACCTGCATTTTCATCATCGTATCTTCTATGACCATCACACCTATTCGAAGACATGGCTTCTATCAAACACCAAGTAATCATCGCGATCACCGCATAGCAAGAAACTACAAAGCGAAAAGAATTCACAGTTGGTTGATTCAAGAAATTGACATGTTCTACCCAAGGACATCTAACATCCACATTGCTGTGTACTGTACAAGATCCACCCTCCCCCTTTTGCACCTTCCTCACAAAATGGCCTCAATGACTCACCCACCAACCCAAACATCCATTTCAAACCTAACGGGCAAAGGCAGCCACCCAGCAGCATACCCATAGAGCACCCCAAATCCCCTCGATCTTCGGTAGGCGGAGAAAGTTTGGCCGTGGTCCGAAATTTCGATCGTATATAAGGGAGTCCATTCGGCCGCGAACCTGTTCAATTTTTTTTCTGGGGGTCAGCCATCGCTGCGTCCCAAGGATTTTGGATTCGTACACAATCTAATCACAAAAAAATATTTCATAGCATCAAAAAGGTCTCCTCTTCAACCCCCTACCTGTTATCGATCTTGCCATCTTTCTGGATGGGTGATTCCAGCAGATACAACGGCAGACGACATGGAGGCAGGGAAGGAAGAGAAGAAGAAGAAGAAAATAAGTCGTAACATCAACGACCCATGATGAGCGCGCCGGTCGTCCATTGAAATGGTGGCCCAATGCTGGCTTGGACTTCCGAGATGCAGGCTGAGGTCAAATACTTACTGTTGTCGTGTTGCCGTGTAGTAATGCCAAGCGTTGACTTGTACACACGAGAACGACCGATGATGAGCACGATGGTGGTCCACAAAGATGCTGGCGATTACTGGCTTGGAACCCGATACATGTGCTGAGGTCGATTGTGTTTGTGCTGTCACATTGGGCTGTCCATCTCGAGTGATTATGGCACAGCTGTGAGGAACAGGGAGCGTAGGGTGCGAATGGTGCAGCGATGGGAGATAGGCAGGTTGACAGGCAGTGTCGAGAGGTAATCAGGCTCTTGGAGGCATAGTGAAGAACAAAATGACGGGCAGAGTAACGGGCAGAGGCTAGGGTTGAGGTTGGTTGGGAGGCAGAGGAACATGAGGCAGAGAGAAAGTGGTGGAGATGTTAGTGAATCTGGAAAAGACTGATCCAGGAAAAGAGGGCGATATCTATACGCCTAAAGGACGGACAGAAAGTCAGACGCAGCGCAGATGGCTTATTGCGAATGTCATTGCCATGATGTCTAAGTGAGGCGACATCTTTCAGAGAAGGGAAGCAACAAGTGGTGTTTCGTATGGAAGGAGGGGAGGTGAAGCCCAACGTGCATGTGCATGAAGCCAGCACACTTCCAACTTTTACCGGCTACGCCGTCATGGCATTGCAATCTGGGAAGGACCAGGAAGGCCCCCGATGACGGTATTGCCATTACATGCGGATGTTGGAACAGACAGTACTTGAGATATGGCGCACGCACTCGCCGATCCTTCTTTCAGTGCGGCATTGGAACATATAGAATCGCCGGTATCAGGAAGCTACCTTGATCAACCCACTTCCATATCAGAGGAGGTTCCAAGGTTGGCAGCGGATGACGAACTACATGGTTTCTAATCGTGAGCATCTAGTACAGTCATTACCCAAGACCTTCCTGTATCTAGCTTGCTTTGCCCTAACTACTCGAGGAGGGTGAACAGTTGATGATATCACATGTTGCACGCGGCCGAGGCGAACATACCACAAATCGACAATCTCCCATGGCACGCCTTCCAAAGGGTATCGCATTGAAGATGCAACAGCTACGCAATCCCAACCCCGGTGTACATGCCTACTATTTCCAGTGTCCGTCAAACTGCCTTTGGAAGAGCCCAATGGCTTCCAACTGGTTCTTTGGCACTTGAGAAGTGGCAAATATTGCAGTAGCCCATGTGCGAGAAGGCACTTATTTACCTACCCACCTACCTTCTGTAGTTTCCATCGTCAATGGCTGGGGCAAGCGACATCATCTTTCTAGTCCAGGACAGGTTGAATACGATCACTTGATAGAGAAAGTACGCACCACTCACCGAGAAGCCATCCACGTGGAGCAAGTGGTTACCCTGCACGGCAACACTACGTTGATTTCTATGTGCCAACAACGTCAATGTAGTCATCTAATCCCCTGAGCAGGAAGGATAGGATAGGAGTGAAGAGGGATAGAAGGTGAATGGGAACTATGACACCGTCTGATTTCCCCCATTGCATAGATACCTCTCTTCGTGGAAAGTTGAGAGGCAAGTAACACTGTGCTGCTGGGTTGCCAATACCTAGGTAGCTCGTTCCTGTAGGTACGCTATGCGCCTTTTACCATGTTCAATTGAGAAATGTCCGCAGTTGAATTAATGGATGTAGTACTGCGGAGTGTTCCTCCCATTATGTTCTGTTCAAGTTTCTGTGGGTTGACATAAGGCTTGAGTGATGACACAACTACATTTACAGTGAAGTGAAGAATGTAGCATAGTGTAAAAATGAGAGAGCACTGCACCGCCGGACGGCAAAACTGTAGCATAAAACAAAAAACATACAACACCGGGGATTCCCAGATCGTCACCGACTCTAGTACTAATCCGGCGCTTCTCAGCTTATATATGGGAGAGCGGACGGGATCCCTAGCTATCTGAGAGCTGTGGTCGTATGTGCCAGGTATTGTTCTTAGCAGTGTACATGTATAAGCATTATTACATCGCAACATGAGAACAGAATGTAGTAAAGATTTATAATGGCTATAAACGAGTGCAGCATTCTGAAAACAAGCAAATGGGTATATATATAAGTAAAGCAGATAATGCGCTGACGCTAATGTTGGGTAAGACAGTCGTCCCCAACCTCTAGCCATGATGCCCTGAACTCCGACTGTAATGCAATTCCTTCCCATGACGCTCCAAAATTGTGAACCAGAATCTGACATTTCCCCCTTGCCACCCATCACGGCGTAATCCGTCGTTATGTAAATTCTGCGCCCCGTCTCGACTAAAATAGGGAGGCTCATGAACATGATATCGTGGGTGGGTAGCCTTTCCCTTCAAAGGCGACGCCGTATTGTATCGGTACTTTCTTTCCTCGCAATTGTGTTCCGAGATAGCACATTGTGCTTGTTGGAACAGCCGAACCGTTTGGCAAGTCGCCCAATGCGGAGGTCCTGGTATATCGGGTGTTTCTCATATACGCAACGTTGTTGTTCCGGCATGCGGGTCCGGGTCAGACAATCGCATTGTCCAGACCTTCCTAGCCTGCCACTTCGCTCCGATGTGTCGGATGGATCCTCGATGCGTATAATCGAGGATGGGGGAAAAAAGAAGAAAAAAAATCAAAAAAATCAATTGTACATAGGATGTACAATGGGCTGTGGCTTCTCTTCCAGTGGCGGCGGTGCTGCAAATTGCTTTACGTTGTCGTTGTGGCCGTTAAACCACGACTCCTCCTTCCGGGCGAGACCGCAGCATAGTCCAGGGGCGCATTGGGCGAGGAAGCAGAGGATGACGAGGACTCCTAGTGTGACACCGGCGGCGACTGAAAGACCGACGATCATGTCCACGGAAGGGTTGCTGTCGGCGGCCAGTGCTGGACGAGACCACGCCAGCAGCAGACAGAACGTGAGGGTATTTTGGAAGTTGTAGCGTGCCATCGTGATAAGAGTCCACAGCAGACCTGTTGTGGTTTGTGGGTAGGTGGTAAGATGTGAGAGGAGACTCAGATTGTGGAGTTGTCACCCAGTCTTTCTCTGCTCTATGTCGGCCGAGTGTATATGCAGCAGATCTTCGGAACTCTGGTCAGGTGTATGACTGGCTGGTGTCTGCTTAGGAGAGAGAGAGAGTGTGTGTGTGTGTGTAAGTCCCATCTCGGGTCACTGAGAAAGTGGCCATCGAGCGTAATAAGAACTTCCTCTTCGCCATGATCATTGACTGGGTGCGGAGAAGAAGTCCTGTGCGGCACAGCATCAGATAGTGCGGTGGTGTGCTGTCACCTCCATCCTTCCATCCCTTCCATCGTCGGGTTTATTGCCAGGCTGCAGCCTTGGCAACCGTTGATTTTTGCACCGAGGCGGTAGGGCTTGGGTGATCCTTGGGCCTAATTATAGAAATACAAGCAATGCCCAAGAGCCGTATCAGGCAATTCGTGGGGAGCCTCTGACCCAAATTCTCGGAGCGGGTTCGATAGCTTCTCGCTGGCCTGTCCTGATTGGGCACCCAGAACTACAAGCCACTGTCAACCACGAGGGGGAAGAGTGAGGCTCAGCTGAGGCCTAACCAACAGTCGCACCGCCGACTGCATGCATAGTTTTTGACGAATTGTGGCGGTAAGCGAGTGATCCTCGTACGATGCAGTAAGCAGACCATTGTACAATGCAAGAAACAGTAAAGTTGTGCCGCGGAAACAATAACTGCGTGGGTATCGTGCATCAGCCAAGCACTCAATGGGTGGACTGGACGATCAACCAACAAAAGTCACGATCGAAAGACTGGACTTATGGAACCTCAATAATTGCGATATGACGCACATGGAAGCCTTCTAGAGTCGGGTCTATTGAACGCCCCTGATGTACAGGAGAATCCCCCTGCAGATATATAATCTAGATCGTCTGGCACCGGGATATGGCATTTAAATCTAAATACATGGTAAAGTGCTTTTCATGATCACGATGACGATTCGCGACCCCGTGTCATGTCAAGATGTCTGTCGATTGAAAGAGTTCGGCCCAAAATTGCCGAAGCAAAGAAGGTTGGTGCCTGCGTCGCAAGGCCGCTATTAGTGATTGATTGAAGCTACTAATACCAAGTCCAATTCCCACCTGGGAAAGCTTTCTTTTGCATTCACACATCCAACCTGGTGGTCCATTTCATATCGACGATGTTATTGTCCTTGCGCGATGGTAGAGGCCCATGCCGCCGGATTGCTTTTCGCAGCACCTGTTGTTTCACGAGGACCGACTGGAGTAGCGTGGCCTGGTCGATTTAGCTTGGAAGAATTGACGTCATGCGAATGGGACAATCTGCAACCGGGCAAAAGCTCCGGGAAACAACAAGGAGGCCTCGTTCATTATACCAACATCGGCAATCATTATTTCTCTTCTTGCCAAAAAATAATAATAATAAAGTCTGTATACCAGATCATACGAACTGATACTCCGGAAAAGCGAGGCAAATTCAACAGACAGCAGACATGAGTTTTCTGCTACGGAGAGGTTGCGGACAGCTGACGAGCACCGCGGCGTTGCGGCCACTGAGACAATCCCCCGTCTTGACCAGTCGATCTGTGGCTTGGAAGCTGCAACAACCGCGCGCGAGTCCGACAACATGGCTTCGCATGAACTCGAACTCGTCTGATGACGACGCTATCAAGCCCAAGAAGGACCTTCGGGACGAGACGGCCAAGGAGACCAACCAGCGCGATGCAGATGTGCACGAGAATGAGGTCAAATCCGGCATGGAGGCCGCGGTGAAGCAACAGATCAAGAGTGTGTTCACTCGATTCTACAGACACCACCTGTACGACGCCGCAATTGCTGACCCGAATTTCTTGCAGGGCCGTGGCAAAGAGAAGGCGCCGACAAGCCCCCCGTGGACCTGGAGTCGAAGAAAATGAACAAGAACATGACAAAAGGCAAGCAAACATGGCCCTCACATGCCCAGGTAAAGGGAGCCCGGTGTCAACGATCGCTAACAGTATACCCTCACAGGAAAGCTCCTGACTACACCCACACGCCTGCTCAAATTGATCATCCCTCTTCCGGCCGACGCAACCCACGACGAAAAGGGGAACAAGGGCGAATTCCGATCTATAGGCCAGAACGAGGATATCCAACCCCTCGCCCTGCTGATCCATCCACAGCAGCCGCTCTCCTACCTCGAGCGCTTGATCCAGGCCGAGCTACCCCCGGTCTTCGATGAGGAGGGCAAGGAGAAGATGCCTAGCGTGTATTTTCGCGCCGAGGCCTCGGAGAAGGACGAGTCAGGCAATGTTATCAACAAGAACAAGAAGTCGCCCAACGTCGCATCGGCGTCGGGGCTCGGCCGGCAAGGCGCCGACACGCCCCAGGAGCACAAGGACTGGGTGCGCTGGAGTAGTAGTACGGAGATTGGCGACTTCATACGGGACGCGGCCCGCGGGCGCGAGTTCGCTATCGGTATCACGGGCCACGACACGGAGCTGCGCGTCGGGGTTCCCTCGTTCAACGACCGCACCTACTACATGCGCGTCCGGCTGCGGCGCATGTCGCGCCGCATCGGCGAGCTCGCCAGCATCAAGGAGGAATGCGACGCGCTGGCGCACCGCGCCGCCCACCGCCTCGCCAAGGCCGGGTTCGGCGCCCTCTCGGTCTGGTGGGGTGCTGTGTATTTCCTGACCTTCCACACGGATCTCGGCTGGGATATGATGGAGCCGGTGACCTACCTGGCTGGTCTGACTACCATTATGGGCGGTTACCTCTACTTCTTGTTCATCAGCAAGGACCTGTCCTACCGGGCCGCGCTGAATATGACCATTACCCGACGGCAGAACACACTGTATGGTAAGTAACATCATCCTCACTGTATTGGATTGCTCGTTGGAGACCTGTGGCTAACTGACTTATACAGAGGCGAGAGGTTTCGACCCCCAGAAATGGGAGGCCCTAGTCCAGGACGCCAATGGGCTCCGCAACGAAATCAAGATTGTCGCCTCGGAGTACGACGTAGACTATGATGAGACCAAGGACCTCGGAACCGAAGAGGTGCAAGAGGTCCTGGATCACGAGAAGGACAAGCGGCGCAGCGCCAAGGAGGAGGTGGATGAGGACAAAGACGAGGAGAGGAGGGAACCGAAGCACAAGAAGGACAAGAAGAAGAACGGCAGGGACGAATAATCCTTTTTATCTTCGTCATGATACCCTCTTGTTGTAAATGCATAGACCGAGCATTTGGTTTTGTTTCATACATAGACAGCCTGCTTTTATTGAATGATTAATTGACTGCCGTATCTCTTCCAGTCTATTTTGGTACTATATTAAAATGAGGTATGTGTATCGTTCGTGGGTGATGGGATGAAGGAGGAAGAAATTGTGATTATTGTATTAGCCTGTACGAAGGAGATCCCAGCTTAGATTATCAGTGAGTTATGTTAAAAGCCGAGTTTAGAGATGCACGAGTTGCTCATCTATCAATTAAGTCCTAAATTGCACTCGGCAGGGGCCTATCTGCATAAATCAGAGGCCTTAACCGAAGCCAAGATGCAGATAGCAAAACTTATGCAATTCTGCCGTCCTTCTCCATGCCAGGTTCTCCAACCCAACAATACACTGAACGATCAGTCTGATTGTTAACAAGGCTGGCGCCGCGCCCTACAGCATCGCAGCAATTCTACACAGAGTTGGCTTGCACAAGTATACTAAGACTCAATTCCAGGTCTCGACAAGCGAGTGCGACTGCCATGAGTATCCAAATCCTATCGGCGCTGTATCTTCTACCGCATTCGCATCGGACCCCTCAATCGTTATCCAGTCAAATATGGGGTCGTCCGCTAGTTGCCCTCTTGAGCTCCTTAAGGCCGACACTGGCTGTGGCTGACAATATGCAAGCAACTATTGGTCGCTTCTACACAACCACTCTTCATCCGTCAATAGCACTCTTTCGGTAGGAACAACTGCCATCGCCAAATCCCATAGCTACCACTCGTGTCTCCATGTCACGCGACCCACGAGAATGGTGCGGCAACCTGTGTGTTGGCGTGCATTATTCGCATTCCTCCGCAGGTCGCAGCCCTTCCCTTTTTTTCCGGGACTCCCAGTGACGCTGACCAGTGTGGTGACGTGTGTTGAAGGTCAGGTCGGGGACACCGTTTGGCAACATCATCCCACCATGACCCGTCCGATCTAGAGTTTCGCCTGCCACACCCTTCCCCCTCAATACCGTCTTTTTGTGAGGTGATCCCGCGGCGTCTTATGTACTTGTTCGGCCATCGCCGGTCTGCTTGTGCAAACACGTCGTTCCGTACCCTTTCTAGAAGCCTTTCAGATAGCCGCCTTGTTTGAGACTTATTAATGTCCCTCTCCATGCGAGTAGCTGTCGCCCTCTTCCCAGAGATACAGTACCCCGCATTTTCATCCCACCTTAGACGCCCGAATCAGAACCAGCACTAGATACCTGCTACCACCACAGTACATGACAACGGCACCTTCCATCAAATCAGCATTGCCTTGGTACCTGTCTAGCTGCCATGTCGTCACTGGTACATCTGCCCGACGGGCAGGTCATCGTTGCACAGCCAATATTCAACGGCATCTTCTTCAAATCAAACGACCCTCACCACCGGCATACGCCCTTCCCTGCAGGCTGGACTATCGCCTTGCACACCGAAGATGGCCCAGACCCGGTACACGGTGATAGTCGTGGGCGTGGCGTCACTGAGACATCAGCTCAGGGGGACAGCAACCAGGCTCAGGACCAGGATGATGCCGATCAGGAGCCGGTTCACAGATTCACGCGACCAACCCTCCAGTCTGATAATATTTTCATCTCCAGCATTTCCAATCCTTCATCAGATGAATATGAGCCAGCCAAAAGCCCATCCCGCCAGGTTGCACTGATGCTGTATATCTCGCTGTATTGGTACTTCCAACAACAGGAGCCTTCTCCCTATTTGAACACTGCAGCCTCCCGCTCGACACCGGAAACCGCCAAACCCAAGGGGGAGTGGCAGATCCGCATAAAGAGAGATGGCGTATTCCGCTCTCGGAACATGATCCCGAAGCTCGAAAGGATGGGTTTGATCTCCACCCTGGACACATCCGTTGGCGTGGCCACGTCGGAGAGCGAGGGAGGCTGGGATCAGATGTTTGTGACGAGACGCGGGTTCTGGCAGATCCCCAGCGGCCTCTTCTTGTTTACACTGCAACCCAAGAAGTCCAGCTCTCACCATGGATCCCCACCCGGCAGCCGGCCGACCTCGCCCGAGAAGAAAGACTCCACCGACAGATGGTCCGTCACGTCTATCAGTCAACTGATGACTGACGTGCCCGGAGGCACCATCCCCATCGCGTTGTCCAACAGACCTACCACCCCAATCGGTCCTTACTTCTCAGCTTCGCATCTGCCCACTTACTACCCGCCACCAACCCTGCAATACCGGATCCGAGATGGGGTACGGTATCCGGTGCGTCCCAAGCCACCGCGAATGGGGGAGATATTCTACACCCGTTTCGTGCCTAGCGTGGGCAAATACCTATCCTTCCGCGTGGCTTCCGCGTCTAGCCAACCGGTTCCTCACCTAGGTCCTGAGACTCCTGGCGAGAAGGAGAACGCTCATTTGACCACGCTGTCTGATGCTGGCCTTCTTAAAAGATGGCTGTCCAACCCGCGAGTCTCGGCCTTTTGGGGGCAGTATCACGAGAATTTCCTATCGGACTCCTTGAAGTCGCAAAACTCGTTCCCGGTGATTGGCATGTGGGACGGCATCCCCTTTGGTTATTTTGAGATATACTGGGTCAAGGAAGACATCCTTGGCCGGCACGTGACTGCGGATGACTGGGACCGCGGCCTGCATGTCCTGGTCGGGGAGGAATGGGCGAGAGGTTTGGTACCGGCTTGGCTGTCCAGTTTGGTGCACTGGTGCCTGCAAGCCGACTACCGCACCATGAACATCTGCCTTGAACCCAGAATTGACAATGAGAGGTTCGTCATGCCCCATGAGCCAGTGAGATGCATGATTGTGGAACTGACATATAACTCCAGATTTATCCAACTTCTTCAAAATTATGGGTTTGCAAAGGAGAGACAGGTTGCGTTACCCCATAAGCAATCTTGGTTTGTTCGCTTGGGCAGGGATGTTTGGGAATCTCCAAGCCTATGAGTGATGGGCTTATACTACTAAGAAAGATATCAAGTACGAGTCAAGGGTCTCACCTCCGGGAGGGGCATCTGAGTCGAGGGTGAAAGACAATCTGGATAGAGGGATATTTGTTCTTAGATATCACGTATATAGATACCGCTATCTGCCGGGTATAAGGGAGGGTATGGACGGGCTAGATAATGTGATATGCGATATAATTCGACCAGCCATGCGACGGACTTTCGTCATGGGGCTTCCGGACGAGTAGAGCGGGTCTCTTTATTCTAGAGACATCTGTGAGCTATCATATTATTATGCACCCCCAGAATGTGACTAGGCTGGACCGGTCCAATGAAGATAGAGACATTGAAGCTATATCGAGGACAATCCAGTTTCCATTATGCAGACGGCAAGTCGGACTCGACCCGATTCCAAGTCTAGGCTATCAAAGTTGGAGTTCTGGTGGTGTCGAGGCAGGAAGGCATCACCAATGGAAGCATGAGTAGAATGAAGTAGTCAATCCACCCTCTTGACGGGCAGTGGCTATCGAGAGTCGTCTCACGTAAGACAGATGGGCTCCAAGCCACGCTGCCTTTATCCAGACTACATACCGACTTACTACTAGCATGATTCGGATTCTTTGTCTACCTAGGTCTAGTGAGATCTGCAAGGTACAGATTGAAGGGTCACTCACGGCTCTTCACGGGCAGGAGTCGAGGGGCTGCGTCCGTTGGTGTGCGCCCTTTCGGGAAGCCCCGCCGCTGGCAGAAGTGCTTAATAAGTGGGAACCAACGATACGACATCATTACATAAACGCCGCTAAGTGTTCCAGTCGGCGAGTCGGACTGTGCCCAAGGTCGGACCTAGACACCAGGACAGCCTAGTTCAAGCTGCGACTCATGGGGCTGGGGCCTTGTCTGCTGGGGCCATGGCCATCAATCAATCGGTTCGATCAATTGATTAGGAGAGGTATGTATGTACTTGGAATGGGATTGCCACCGTTGCGTCGCGTTGTACGTACCTACCAGCTGTGGCGATAGGCAAGCAACGAAGAGAGAGAGAGAGAGAGAGGGAGAGGGAAAAAAAAAAAAAAAAAAGAATAGTGTGGACCGGTGAAAGAAAGCAAAGTGTTTACTCACCACACAAGCACACGCGCACAAACACACACACACACTACTGTAGACTAAGGACTGGAGCATCCGCAGGGGAGCAGGGGAACAGGGGAGACATGCGTGAGGCAAGTCGGTAGTCAATTGGAAGGCAGTCAAGGGAAGCGAACCTAACCTAGTCCAGTCTCCATCCCAGGATTGAATTGGCCGAGCATGGGTCTGGTCCTTCTCTTTCCGACACCCGATGTTGCGACTACTACCGACCACTACAGGCCTGCTACTATTACTGCATGTACATAGCTCGACATTCATACATCACTCTCCTTCCCACTTCACCGGTTCTCAGCAAACCGCCATCTCTCTCTCCCCCTCTCTTTTCTTTCTCACGCCAGACACCACTTCAAGCTTTTGAGAAGAAGCCGGGAGCTTGCTGGTTCAAGACGGATTAGAGAAGCCTCGGCTCCTGTACTGACCTTGGTCCGCCGCCCCAGTTGTTTGGGAGCACATACCAAGACACGAAGAAGCCGGCAGCATCACGTCGTCAACCAAAAAATGGCGGTAGACGACGGCGAAAGCAGCCCGTCCCAGCGCATACCGCTCGCCACCATCCTGCGCATCCTCAACATCAGCAAGATCGCCTACCCGGCCGTCGTCTTCGGCGTCTTCCTTATTGCCTTTGTCTCGTATGGCATCATCCATGCGCCCCGCGACGACAACAAGCTGGTGCGCGGTCCCGGCGGCCGTCCGCTGCCTGTCCGGGCCAAGCCCGACCGCGATCAGGAATCGGCCAAGGCCACCATCAACCTCTCGGACTCTGCGAAGCTGGCCTTAAGGGTCCTTCATACCCTCATCATCCTCACGTTTGTCGGGCATGCCGTCCTCATCCTGCTCCAGGTGCTGCTCTACCGCAAGGACGAGTGGTGGCCCGGCCAGGCCGCCGTCGTCTTCGTCATCGGGTCCTTCTTCGCTTGGTCTATTGTGCTCATTAGCTTGATCGACACGACCCCGGCGCCAACCCTGGTCCATCTCGCCACCTGGGTCTTGGCCCTGCCGTGCGAGCTGCTCATCATCGCGTCCAGTCTGAGCCTCTACACGCGTCCGCACCACGAACCCGCCGTCGGCGGTCAGCAGGGCGGACACTACCGGGAGAAGGCCACGCCGTGGGAGATTGTCGAAGTCACCGTCCATTTTGGTCGGGCCGTCCTGGTGCTGGGTTGTGTCATCCTCTTCGTTTCTCTGGCATGGAAGTCCAAGTCCAAGGCTAAGGATTTGCCCGGCTCATCCTCCTCCGAGCAGGAACCGTTGCTGGGAGCGGGTGCACAGCCGGCCAATGGTGCCAATGATGGTCAGGCCTACGGAACGACTCCGTCTGCCGGAGCCGGACAGAATGGTTCAGCAAAACCGCCGAAGGACGCTTGGGCCAAGCCTACCGAGCCTCCTAATGTCAACTGGTTCAGCTACATCCGGGGGTTCTTCATCTTGATCCCTTACCTCTGGCCCAAGGAATCGCGCAAACTGCAAGGTCTTGCCATCATATGCTTCATGATCATGATTTCGCAGCGTGTGCTCAATGTGTTTGTGCCCATGACCAGTGGCTGGATTACCGATGCTCTTTCGGGTGATGACGTGCAGACGCCATGGCTTTACATCGGGCTGTATGTGCTTTTCAAGTGGCTGCAAGGGTCCCAGGGTATACTGAGCGCCGCTCGAACGGTTTTGTGGATCCCCGTCGAGCAGTACTCGTATCGTGCCATATCGACGGCCGCCTTTGAGCACGTGCACAACCTGAGTGCCGAGTTTCACATGAGCAAGCGTACCGGTGAGGTCATTTCTGCGCTGAACAAGGGAAGTGCGATCAACTCCTTCCTCGAGCTGGTGACTTTCCAAGTGGGCCCTATGATGTTTGATCTGGTTGTTGCCGTCATCTACCTCACCATCACCTTCGACATTTACCTCGGCCTCGTCGTGGCTATCACCACGATTCTCTACATATACGTTACAATTCGATTGGCGTCATGGCGAGTCAAGCTCCGCCGGGATTACGTCAACGCCGACCGGGAGATGGAGGCTGTGAAGAATGACAGTCTGCACTCGTGGGACACGGTCAAGTACTTTAACGCGGAGCAGTACGAATTCAGTCGCTACCGCAATGCGATGATTGTCATGCAGGGATTCGAGTATTGGGTGCGCGTCACGCTAGCTTACCTCAACTCGGCGCAGGGTGCTGTCTTCACATTTGCGCTTCTCATCGCCTGCTTCATCGAGGCCTACCGCGTGGCTGCCGGCTTCCAGACCGTTGGCCACTTCGTCATCCTCATCACGTACATGGCCCAGTTGCAAGGTCCGCTGAACTTCTTCGGAACGTTCTATCGGACGATACAGAACAACCTGATCTCGGCCGAGCGTATGCTGGAGCTCTTCCGGGAGCAGCCGCTGGTCGATGACAAGGAGGGAGCCGAGCCTCTCACGTCGTGCACCGGCGAGATCGAGTTCCGAGATGTCAACTTTTCGTACGACGAGCGTCGCAATGCGCTGTCCGATCTCTCTTTCCACTGTGCACCGGGAACCACCACGGCGCTTGTCGGCGAGTCAGGAGGCGGCAAGTCCACCATCATGCGCATGCTTTTCCGCTACTACAACCCTACAAGCGGCTCCATCCTCGTCGACGGCCACGACGTGCAGGACATCACCATCGACTCGCTCCGGAAATACATCGGCATCGTGCCGCAGGACTGCAACATGTTCAACGAGTCGCTCCTGTACAACCTGCGATACGCCAACCAAAACGCGACGGACGAGGAAATCTTTGCGGCCTGTCGGGCCGCCTCGATCCACGACCGCATTATGGACTTCCCCGACGGCTACGGCACGGTGGTGGGCGAGCGCGGCGTCAAGCTGTCGGGCGGAGAGAGGCAGCGGGTGGCCATTGCCCGGACGATTCTGAAGAACCCGCGCATCACGCTGCTGGACGAGGCCACGGCGGCGCTGGACACGGACACGGAGGAGAAGATTCAGCATTCGTTCGCGACGCTGGCTAAGGGCCGGACCATGCTCATTATCGCGCATCGCTTGTCGACGATTGTTAATGCCGATCAGATTCTGGTACGTAACTACACATGGACGATGGAGAGAGATCTGAATGAAGAACCTACAACTGACTAACTGAAAATAGGTGCTTAAGAATGGTACGGTCGTCGAACGCGGAACACACGAAGAGCTGATTGGCCGCGAAGGCCGGTATGCTTCGATGTGGCGCAAACAGTCGCGGGCACAGAAGGCCCGCGAGGAGGCCGAGCAGCTTAGGGACAAGGCGCGGCAGAAGCTCAAGGAGGCCGAAGTCGATTCGGCTAGTGTCACGGAAGACGAGGCAGAGTCGTCACCTGGCGGTAGGAAGAGTCAGAGCGACGACCAACAGTCACGAGGTGGTGCTATGAGCAGGAAGCCGCCGGGCCATCCTTAGAATTAGTGGCAGCTGCTGGGATGGTGATGGATGTGATGCCGTACCCAGGCGTCGTCCTGTCTATATTTGGTTACTTCACCCACTACCTGTGGGTTTGTTGTGGTGGTAATCGTCTCCCCCGTCCCCGGTCATTCTCCAGTCCAGCGCGCATGACCAAAAACGAGATAATGTTATTTTTGGGGCTTTTATTTTTTTGTTCGTTGTTATAAATTATTAGAGAGATATATATACCCTGAAGGGTTTCCAGTAGTACAGGATTAGGTAGTTTAATGTAATGAATACCAGCGAGCAAAGCGATGAGCCGCTTACGTTTTCGAGGCCTTTTTCGAGATGTGCCAGCAGTATGCACGAGCTCCTCAACAGCCTCGGGGGCGGCATACACTGACTCGAGTGTGTGGGCGTGTCAGTCTTATAGAATATGTCCAGTCTGGTGAAGAGAAAGAAGAGTCGTTGCTACATAATCCATGTGATGTGGGTACTTTACAAATGCCCGTGGCGCCCTCGTTGGAGAGGAGACCCACACTATTCCATACCATGCCGTGGCTTTGGCGCTACCTACCAACCACAAAGGAACATATCTACCTACCCATGCATACACCGTTTGTCACATGCAAGACGAAAGCTGCACCCGATCCTGCACTTTCCCGATAACGTACCACCCACTCTACTCTCTTGCATATTCAACGGCTGCACGCACTAGTCCAGCCCATCCCATCCCCAGTCAGTCATGCCACCAACATCCCAGCAGTCAAAGTCCCTAGACGAAATAGCCGCCTCCCTTCTGGCCGACAGGGGCCTCGAGCTCGTCTCCTGCAAGACCGTCCAGTCGCTGTGGGCCGGATACGGGCATATCTGCCGGGTCCAGGCCCGGTTGTCCGGAGCAAAGAAGGAGAAGGAGGAGGAGGAGCCGCTTTCTCTGGTTTTGAAGTATATCAGTCCGCCGGCGACCAAGAAGCGGGATGATGAGGGACATTTGCGTAAGATCTTGTCGTATCAGGTCGAGCAGCATTTCTATGCACACCTTGCTCCGAGGTTATCCGGGTTCGGTGGTGATGGAGGGGGTGATGATGATGGAGTGACGGTTGCCGAGTGTCTGGGCAGTGTGCATGACGGTGCCACGACGGCGCTGTTGCTGCGGGATCTGCAGAGGGAGGTCCCGTCTGCTTATCAGCCATGCTTTGAGCAGTCGTCGTCGGCGTCGGCGGTGACAGCGGAACCTGAGCAAGAAACCGTTAAGGCGGCGGCGCCGCCGTTCCCCCTAGCCCTCGAGAAACGCGGTGTCCTGACGCCGGACCTCGTCGGCGCGGCGCTGGATTGGTTAGCGGGTTTCCACGGCTTCTTCTGGCGCGACGAGGAGAAGACCCGCTACTACAAAGACGCGGAACACCTCGTCCCGCCGCCCTTGGAGTTTGCCGCTGCCGCCTCCCAGGCAAGAAGCAACAGCGGCAATGGAGGAGCACCGGCCGTGGTCCACGGCGTCTGGCAGAACGGCGGGTACACCTACCTCGCCACGCGGCGCAGCGAGTACGCGTCCCTGGAAGAGGACGACGACAGCGAGTGGAGCGAGGCTCTATGCTGTCAGTCTTCCTCCTTCTCCTCCTCCTCTTCAGGAGACAGATCAGTCGCCGAGCAAGCGGCGTACTACGTCTCGCCCGCCCATCCCGCAGCCGGCCCCTACGCGACGCTGATCCACGGCGACGTGAAATCCGAGAACATGTTTGGGCGGAGCGGCTCATCATCCGCGGCCGCCAGAGTCGCCTTCTTCGACTTCCAGTACGTCGGGCTTGGGTTAGGGGTCTGCGACCTCGCCAAGCTCTTCACCTGTTCCGTGCCCGTATCCATGCTGGTCTCGTCCAGATCCGTCCCCTCCTCCCTAGACATGCAAGAAGGCGAATGGGCCCTCTTGAAACGCTACCTGGCCCGCCTCGAAGCCGTTTCGGGTAAGAAGTATCCCTGGGACGTCTTTGTCGCGCACTGGGAGGCGGCCCTGGTGGACTGGCTGCGGTTCCAGGCCAGCTGGGGGTTCTGGGGCAACACGGAGTGGCTCGAGGCGCGGGTCCGGGATATACTCTCGCGGGGCAAGGCCGAAACTTGGGGAGAGCCTTGAGAAATTCTGGTAGAAATAGAGATAGTGATAGAGATAGAAAGAACTAAAAAAGGGAGCACCAAAAAATTATGATTCGCACCCTTTCATCTATACATTGATCGTTTCTTTCCACAGTACCAAGAAAAATGTCACATATCACTGAACCGAGACGACATACGGAAGAAAAACTTAATACAACCAGAAAGGTGTATCCCCTCAGATTAATCTCACCACTCAACGTGATGGAAAGCCAGTATATATCCCTCCCTATGATACAGAAAGAATCCTTCTCTCACGAGAGAGAGAGAAAGAGAGAGAAGCGCCGAATCCAATCTAAGCCCGCAAGCCAGCCAGGCAAGCCCGAAACCATTAATTGATATAACTTGACAAAAAAATAAACAATCCCGAGTTATCGATCTCTTTTGTACACCAAAACCCCCCTGGTATATGTGCACTTGAAAACCACCACTCTCGCTCGCTTCTCTCTCTCTCTATGTACACAACCGGCAGCGCTGATGATGTTGATGAAACTCGATATGTAATGTAATGTAATGTAATGTGTAGGTGTGGGTGGTATCAAACAAAGCAAATCAATCATCAGCAAAGCTCGTCCGCCGTCGTACGAACTATTACTATTCTTCTTCCTCCTTCTATTCGCTCCCCCAAATCAGTGCGTAATTGCGTATTGACAGACGTTTTCTTAGAGGTATGAGCTCCATCCCATTCGTCTCGATAAAGCGTTTCAGTCGTTGTTGCTGCAATGTAAAGAAGAATAAGTATAGTGCCTCAGCCGCAGCCCGCGCCGTCCATAACGAGCCAGCTGCGTAATACAGGAAGGCACTCGAGGATGCTCTAGATCCTCCCGCCCTCCACGACTTCGCGCTCAAGCACCTCGATCTCGCCCGACTCCGCGGTGCGCCGGCGTTCCAAGACCCACCGCGGCTCGCTGCCGTCTCCTTCTTCCTTGATGTACGAGATCGAGTCGGAACTGCCCTTGTGCCGGTGGCCCATGCCCGGCCGCTTCTGCGACGGTACCCCCGGCTTTGGGCTCGTCAACGAGTAGTCGGTGGATGAAATAGGTGACGACTTCAACACTGCGCTCGCTGTGCTAGCTCGATCGTTAAAGTCCTCCTCCGCATCCACTTCCTCGTCTTCCATCAAGGGCGGGAAGGACGTGGGTGGTGGAGGAGGCGAGAACAACGGCTGAGGAATAGCGGACGGCATTGGGCCTGGCGCCGGATTCGGGTTCGTCCCCACCGCCGCCGGGTTCAATGGCGGTACTGGAGGAACAGCAGAATTGTTCGGGAAAGTAGGGATAGACATGGTGAGCGTTGGGCTGCCCGACCCGCTCGCGGCCCCCGACTCAGCGCTCTGGCTCCATAACGAGAAGGCCGAGTTTTTCCGGCCGTACATGTCATGGCCGCCTGGAATCTGTTCCCTTCCATCCGGGCTCCAGGGGCTCGAGATGTCATTGTTACCGCCGCTAGGAGATCCGTCACGAGAGCTCACCAGAGAGGCCTGGGAGTCGCCCCAGGCCTTGGACCGCAAGCGCAGCAGGGCCGACAGGGACATATTGTCGTCGTCGGCCATCATGGCGAGCTGGGCCAGGCCGGGACTTTGCAGCGACGACAGCTCACGGTTCGTCGTGCTGTTGGGGGACATGAGACTCATTATCGAGTTGCGGTTGGAGTATTCCGACCGCTCGGTGATGGGGGTGAGATTCGGTTCCCGGGAGATCAGATGCCCGGACTTGGAGCGCGCCAGGCCATTGTTAGAGCCGAAGAAGCCCCCGTAAAAGGGGCTCGTGTCGCTTCCGGGGTTCGGGTTACGGGTTGGTATCGGCTGAGCGGGGGCGGCATAGAAACCGAACTCTTGTCCATACCACCCATCGGAGTCATGAGCAAGCGCACTCGCGTTCGCTTCGGCGATAATGGCGTCGTCGTCCAACTCATAGTCATCAAGACCGTTCCCGAACCCGTCGTCGAAGCCATCGTCAAATTCGTAGTCGTCGAAGGAATTGATGTTGGCGTTGGACTCATCAGACCCGGAGGTCGTTGGAGAAGTAATGGTCACATCGGCTGGCAGGGGCGGGTCCGAATCTCTACGGAATTTGCCCGAGGCGGCGGCCTTGTGTGCAGCCGCGGCCAATGCTGCTTGGTAGGCCACCATGTTGTCCATTTCTGTGGTGGCAGCACAGTCCGGAACTGGCTGTTCGAGTCCGTTGAAGGAACTCTTTTCGCCATTTTCAGGTTGGTTGTCAACCGGCAGTGGCTCCTGGTTGGGCACAACGCTCACAGAGGTATGGGCGGTCGACTGAGTGATGGCAGTTGCTCCAGAAAGCCGTGAGGTTACATCATCAGATTCTCGTTTAGCTTGCTCTTCAGCGGCCTGTCTCCGAGCAAGTGCACTTGCAAAGACTCCAGGTAGCGGTCTGCCGTACTGATCGGTATCCTCCAAGTCGAACAAGGCCTCGTCAATAGCTTGGCCATCGCCTTCTCCTTCGAGCCCAGCGCCACCAAAATAAAGTTCATCGTCTGGCTGAAGGGGCGGAAGAGGTGCTGGAGCAGAACCTTCTTTTTGTTGATTTTGCTGTGGTGATGACCGGTCCGAATCATGGATAGCAGCATCTAGCCCCTGAATCCCGAGTCCGGTTGGGCTGTCGCCACTAAGCAGTGCTTGGGACACTGGGGAATGGGGGTGTGAGGGTTCAGGGGGCTTGAATAGAGAGCTGAGAAAGCCTGTTGTTGATATCTGGTGTTCCTTGTGTCATGGCAAACCCAATAACGTTCCCCTCGGTGTCTCTTGGCGTAGCCGCCATGGTCGCATCCTGGGGACTTGCCAAGTTGGAGTGAGGGTTGGACCTTTGAAAGACGAAACCTGCAAAGTTCTCTTGATCATTATCGGGGTCGTATTCCTCCACTGGCTCTTCGTAGATACCCTCTTCCTCTTCATCGTAGTCGGCGTTGACTCCTGGAATTCGCTCCTCCAAGCCATCGTCATAGTCCAGGTCGTCATACTCGAAAGGATCCTCGTCAAAGTCGTCGAAGCGCGAGTCTCGGTGACCAGGAATTTCCGGCTGTTTTTCCTGTTCCCTTTGACGATGCTTTTCCTCCAGGAGCTTTTCGGCATTCGCAGCCCCCATCATGTCGAAGCTGAACCTCGACGATGTGCTCTTCATATGCCTTGGTAATGCACTAAGCACGTCTTTGTTCGACAAGCCTGACATGGCCGACATGTTCCGCGACAACGCGGTCGATATAGAAGAAGCCACAGTGCTCTTCCTCCGCATATCCTGCGGATCCATCAAAGTTATTCGTCGAGAAGCGCTGGCGGACACTGCAGTCGATGTGTTTTCGCTCTGCATTACGGACCCGCCGTCGACAGACACGGGGCGGCGCGAGCGTATTGATGTGGAAGATCTTCCAGAGTGCTCGCGGTCGTCTTTGGGTGGGACCGGCGGCGCTGGTCGTTGTGGCGGCGATAGGTCTTCTTTGCTGGGTTGTAAAGCCTCGGGAACTGTTTGCTCGGTTGGTACCATAGGACTCACGTTGTTCGATACGGGTTTCTTGGGGCGCGGGGCACTGAAGTCGTGAACCCTGGTACCCCGGATGGGTTCATATGACGTTTTCCCACGGTCGTTGAGCAGTGATAAGGATAGATCCGGTATGTTCTGGCTCGTTTTCCTCCTCATGAGTAAGGTCGACATGGGGTTTTTGAGAAATGGGAGACTCTTCTTCCCCTTTGGCGGGTTTGGGGTCACGGTTTGGTTCACCATTGGGACTGGTTCCGTCTTCACCCGTGCACCTGGCGGGCGCTTCCCAGTGGCGTTGGTGTTATGTTGAAGATCTGTTGGCGACACGAATGACCCCACGTTGCTCGATGTGAGGGGCGGTCTTCCCGGCGGACTTGTCACGGCTGAGGCGATATTGAGCCTTGAGGAGTTTCTGCTATCTAGCGAGTAGCTCGGGCTTCTTTCCGAGGGACCAGCCCTGGGGCTTGTGGTGGTGGTGGCGGCGGCAGCGGCAGCGGCAGCAGCAGCAGCAGCATCTTGTTCGCGGCGATACTTCAACCCTCCCAGGAAGCTAGCTCGCTCGGTGGCCGGTGGTCGAGCATCTGGCCGAGCATCTGGCCGAGGCTCTTCCCGGGGATGAGAGTCCGGGTCGCCCACATAGACGGAGTAGACAGATTCCGAATATTCCGTCTCGGAGACAGAGGCCACTCGGGCTATCGGGGGCAGACTGGGCGGAGCTTGGGACGGAGGCGGCGGCGGTGCCTGCTGAGGTTGCGGTGGAGGAGGCGGGGAGGTCAAGGGGGGCGATTGCGGACGGGCCTGGGCGTACTGGCTCTGGGGCGCCGAGGTGGTCGATCGGGGGCGAATGTCTGGCGCAGGAACGCTGCTGTCGTCGGGTACGAGCTGGGGAGGCTGAACATCCCAAGAGGTGCTGTCGGGGTTGGGCGAGGTGGGATGGGACGGACCCCGTCGATGGAAGCGCAGATGTGACAACATTTTTTTTTTCAACCGAACTTTAGATAGTCCCCCTTCCTGACTCAAGAGCGCGCTCGTCCCCGTTCGTTGGAGGATGTCACTGGCAACAGAATGCGACCGACTTAGATGGCGGTCCAGAACCGCTGCGCCGGGCTATGCACGTAGGAGACGGCTCTTCGAATTTTGTTGATTTCCTTCTCTATTCTGCGCAGTAAGCGTTGTCGGTGTTGGTTGTCGTTCATCCAGCGACTAGTAGGCGCAACATGATGAATCAGCCGAATTGGTGAGGTAGCGACTGGCTGGCTGGGCTGATAAGACAGTAGCAGGATTGGAGACGAGTTCTATGAAGGAGTGAGAAGTCGATCGTGTTTCCACGGCAGTCAGCGGGCAGGCTACTACTGTAGGTAAGCTACTGTATGTAAGGTATGTATGTACTGGAAAATGCAATACGAGGCAAGCAGGTTGTTCAATGTTATTCTCTGATTGATCGCCCTAGCAGCGTTCCTTGTGATTTGCTGCCCAATTAATTGGTGTTACATCTTAACAGACCCCAATCCTTGGAGGGTGGCTTCTGGTTGCTGCGAGGCAGTCGGCCTTGGGGCTTTTAGTGACCATCAGCACGACCTAAACAACTAACGGCTTCGGCCATGGTCCACTGTTTTCCCTGCCCGTGCGGCCCACCCGCTGACCCTTCCAGTGGGCTGGGAATAAGGCGCCAGGGCATGGAAATGGAAAGCTACAGCACTAAGAAGCGACAATAGCAGCAGGCAGTAGTAACCCGGTCAGATCCCATTCGACGATTTTGGATCGTTGGACCCCTGACGTGACCTCCACGACATACATACATACCCGTTGTTCGTCTCATCTGGCGATCTGAAACTTTGACTCTGGCAGAGTCGATCTTTCAGTGTCTCTTCCTCTTGCCTCGTCTCCCCTAATGACAATCAATAGATAGATAAATAGGGCAATGACCAAAAGAACCGTTTGACTCACTGGCATGTACAAAACATCGATGTGCGCTATGATAGCACTCGATCCGATTGATCCACAGCGATGCACCATGACGCGGCGTCCGAGTCCAGAGATTTGTGGAGATGCACGTTGGGTCGTGATATGTACGTGTAGACTCCTTGCTCCCCTCCAGCCGCACGTCAACTACATACGTGTACCGTAATACGATGTTTTAGCCGCGTTTGGTGCGGTACCTACCGGCAACAAAGCCCACTCAGCTGTAGGGACATGGACAAGATATCTGCCGTGTGTCGTATGCATACAATCCTGTTGCTTACTAAAGTGCTTATACCCTCGGAATCCATTCTGCATCTTATGGCGTGTGCATTAATTATACCACATGTCAATTGACTAGCGCCTGTGTTCGGACAATAACATCTCCAACATGATACGTTGTGTCGTAAAAATTAGCTCTATGGAATTATATGCTCGCATCTAGCCCTCTGTGCTCGCTTGGATGCCTTCGGCCGCGAGGGCCTTCTGGTACGCGGCGATGGCAGTGTCTAATGACTTGACTACTGGGCCCATCAGCTTGACGACGGCGTCTTTCCCCCCACGAACAGCATTAGTATTCAGCTTTCGCTTCTTACCTGTCCGCTGGTAGATCTGCCGGATCTCCTCCTTCTTCCGCTCAATCTCCTGGTCTCTCGCCTTCTGCGCCTCGGCGGCCACGACGTTGATGCGCTCCTTGGACCGCTTGAGCGACTCTAGCAGGTATCCGAGCTCGGCAGCCCGGTCGGGGTCGCCAGAGAGGAAGGCCGACCAGAACTGGTGCAGGAACTCCATCGTGGTCGCATGCGTCAGGTTGCACTTGGCCGCAACCTCGGCGGGTAAGCCCATCGGTGTCGTCTCATCAGAAGAGTGGCCGAATAACTGTGCCCTCCGTTGTAAAATGCTTTCCAGAATCTGCTTCTGAGCTGCCTTGCGTGACCCCCGGGATCCTACGTGTTCCTTCTTCTTTTGGTCTTCGTCGTCGCTGTCACTTTCGTCGTTGATGCCCAGTGATGCTTGGAAGTCTACCCCTCCTGCGCCATCCTCACGCAGGAAGCCCAAGTCGCCCTGGACGTGCTTCAGCAGTTTCGTGGGGTTCTGCTTGGCAAAGATCTCGTCGGCCGCTGATGCAGCATTGGCCTGATTAGAGAAGAATTGACTTTGCTCTTTGATGTTGAGGATGATCTTGGATTCTTCGGCTTCAGCGCGCAGATCGCGCAACGCTAGCTGACCGTAGATGTCGTCCGAGCCGGCCGAGTCGGTGGGTGCGCTGTCAGCTGCCGAGACGTTCGCCAGCATCTTTCCGCTTATGCTGTTGAGAGTGGGTATAATGGGTACATCTTGCCGGCCTCTGGGCCGCATCTCATGATCCTTCCGGTTGCCGCCCTTGGATCCACCTTGGTTCTCCTCATTGCCTTCGATATCGATGATGTGGGGAACATGCTGGCTCAGGAGCTTGCTTGAGAAAGCTGTGATATCTTCATATTCATCATACTTGTCGAACACCCTATCGGTAGCTTCCAGCCCAGTGGCTCGCTCACCCCTGAGAAGCTTTGACAACTTACTCAGGAAGAATCGCTCCCAGAATTCGCCTTCACTGAGCGGAGGTACATTTTCGTTGTAGATCTTCTTGACCAGGGGATGTTGGTCAAAAATCATCCGGACTTGCTCCACGGTGATGTTGAGTTTCATCGTGTTGGGCTTGTCTGGTTCAGTGCTTTGCTCAATGATCGGTTTCACCGTAGCGAGAACATTGTAGGGCCCCTTCTTCTGGCTTCGCTCAATAGCATGGGCTCGAAGTAGGTTAATGCGTGTCGACCAGAACTGCATGTTGAAAATCGCATCCGACATGGAATCGGGCTTCGTGGACCGACCTTCCATATACATCTGGTGAAGGCTCCTGTCTGTTTTCATCAAGGATTGCTGGAGTTCGATGTCCATCTTGAGCTGCGCATCGTCAAAGAAGCGAGCAGAGGCCGGTTTAGAGTTAGCCGCACTCGCAAAGGCCATGGAACCTGAGGCGGCACCAGCTGCGCCGGCAGGCCGTGGCACACTTGGGTCATTGGCTTTGTATTCGGCAAGAAGCCGCGACAGCAAGTCCTTCAGTACATTTGCCTCCCCCTCGGGTCGGTTGGTGAGTTGAAGTGGAACAGATACGAGACTGGCTCTGCACCATCTTTTGCCTTCTCGAAAATCTTCAGCATGACCTTGGCTGCCGTGTCAGGCGTCTGCTGGAGATTGGTAACGTTGGAAATAGCCAATGTGATACCGATACCTCCCGCCTGAGGGGTCCATATTATCGATTTTTGGTCGTCGGTAACTGTAAGAATGCCATCCTTCTTCTTGTATGCCGCAGTACCTCGTGGGATGGCCATGTTGGCGATGGGGGTAGCAACAAGTTACGAGGAGGCAGAGAATTAGGGTATGTTAGATGATGAAATGTGACGACGAAGTGAAATTTCCTGGCTTGAAGTGTGTGGGAATGTCAACGGGCTTCCAGCTCCATCACACACGATCGCACCTTCTGCAGAAGAGAGCTCCAGGCTTCATTCAGGCCTCAGTGCTGGCTGACCCCGGCAGCATGTGAGGAAATCACGATGCGTCGGGTTCTACGAGAAGCGAACGACTGTCTATCACAAACCGGTCTATAACAGGAACAAATCAGCTCGGACTGATGCGATTTGACTCCAGAATGCGAGCTGCTTTACGGGTCGCAAAGAAGGGATGTCGTTGTTGTTGTTTGAGGTTCATCGTCAAGCGTTGCTTTGATCTGGCCAGGCACGCAAGATGACTTTGAGGCAAAGCTTGAGCCACACTCGCATCAAAGCACCTGCCTGCTCTTAGGTTAGGACTTTGGCCGTTGGTTATGGCTGTGGCTGTGGCTGTGGCCGCCTGTTGTCATTCTTTGACCCGTTAAACCTGACGTATCGATTACTTGCATAAAGTCCTGAAGTGCATATGTGGCTCAACCTCAATCATCTCGTCATTCGGAGCAATGCGGTCAGAAGCTAACCCCAAAATAGTGGTGGAGTTTTGACAGATGGCGTTGCCACCTTTCTCCAGTCTTTGCCTCAGCATAGTCGGAGCTGAGCTGTCCTTGCCCCGTCCCAAGCCGTCCCAATTGCCTAGGGTTCTCCAGCTTGCCGAAAAGTCTATCTGCAGTCGATCCTACCCGGCACATGTTGGGAGCTCTTGGCTGATGAATTCATTCAATGGCAACAAAATAATTGATATATCTTTCAAGTACAGGAATGAATAATGCTTGAAGCGTTGCAGAAACCATCACGGCACGGGTCCCCTAAAAAAAAGGTTCAATTGGCGGTTGGCACTTTCGCAGACTATCACTCTACCTGCATTTCCCGGCTGAAACATTACGTAGATGTGCAGACCATTTGGAGATGCCAAGGCAAAAGTCCAACCCGCCAGGGTGCATAGGTCCGTAAACAACTGGCAGTTGAGTTACCGCTCTAAACGGCTTATGTCGGAGATTGACCAGGCCTAGCTATTTCTAGCCTATTGGTGCTATTTGGAGATGCATGCAAGTCCAACAATAGCTTGTTCAAACGAGGCCTTTCGGCTTTCGTTTCGTGATGCTTGGTCGGGACTCTCGGGACTCTCGCGGGATGTTGTAGGGGGCTAACAGCCCTTTTCTGGACCAGCAAGCCGACATTCCCCTGCAGCCCTGGTCGTTCCCCCCTTGTTCACGGTAGTTACAAAATAATTACCTAATTGCATAACCGAGGCGGTTGATGGCCCGGCAATACGCGGAGTGCTTTGAAAACTCTCTAGGGCTATGGCTTATTGGTCGGGTGAATGGAGGGGAGAGAAGAGTCTGTTGGAATGACAGGTACTTCGAAGGAAGATATAGTTCGAGGCATGGTCTATCTATATACATGTAGTAAGGCAACAATGCTAAGATGCAAGACACTTCTGTCAGGCAAAGAAAATAGTGCGTCCGCGTGTGAGGGCATATATGTGTGTGGGTGTGACTGTGCAGGCAAAGGAGAAGAGGAAGAAGATGCATCAAAAGGGTTGTTCTGTACATAGGTAGAAAGACGATGCACTGCTCATAGGTGCGGTAAGGATGAGGGAGAAGCTAGAGAACAACTAGAGAAGGGGAGGCCAACATGGAGTTTTGCAGGGGTGGATGGCTGTTCGGGCCCTGTGACAGGGTAGTCGCGACTTTTTCTGCAGCTACTTGTTTCCCATGACTTGTTCCACGATTCTTTTAGGCCTTCTCTCTTCCTAAAGACTCAACGTCACCAATTCCCACGAGACTTACTCCGCCACTCATTTCTCTTTCCTCGTTTCAATCCCATTTCTTTCGAGAAAAGGAGGGTTGGAGCTTGCAGGTACGGAGTATTTTCTGCCCATATCATAATCCCTCATCCGGTTTGCTGCTTTCATGAGGCCAGCATCCATCCGTCATTAATTCCCGCCACCCAAATAGCTCGTTCCAGCTTCTTGCAAGCATAGCCTGGTGCCATGCTCAGCAGCTCCATCCGCAGATCTGGCTGCCAGCTCCTGCGAGCTAGCAGCCAGAGCGCACGATGCGCTGCTCAGAGCTCGAGGAGTTTTTCCCTCGCCTCGGCTCGCCGCCCCCTCGCCCTGTCGACGGCTTCCGCCCAGCGACGATATGCCTCAGCCCAGGCCTCGAGCCCGGATCCCAGCGACAACTTCCTCTCCGGCAGCACCGCCAACTATATCGATGAGATGTACATGCAATGGAAGGAGGATCCCCAGAGCGTCCACGTTTCGTGGCAGGTCTACTTCAAGAACATGGAGAGCGGCGACATGCCCATCTCCCAGGCCTTCACGCCCCCTCCCAACCTGGTCCCCGGTGCTGCCGGCGCCACGGGTGGTGTCGTCGGCACGATAGGTCAGGGCCAGGGCTCCGATGTCACCAACCACTTGAAGGTGCAATTGCTGGTGCGCGCATACCAGGCCCGCGGTCACCACAAGGCCAACATCGATCCCCTCGGCATTCGCAATGAGTCGAAAGGTTTCACCAACGTCAAGCCCAGAGAGTTGCAACTCGAACACTACCAGTTCTCCGAGAAGGACCTGGATGCCGAGTACAGCCTCGGCCCCGGTATCCTGCCTAGATTCAAGCGAGATGGCCGCGAGAAGATGACCCTCCGTGAGATCATCGCCGCATGTGAAAAGATTTACTGTGGTTCGTACGGTGTCGAGTTTATCCACATTCCGGACCGAGAGAAGTGCGACTGGCTCCGAGAGCGTGTTGAGGTTCCCCAGCCTTTCAAGTACTCAATTGACGAGAAGCGCCGTGTTCTCGACCGTCTTATCTGGAGTTCCAGCTTCGAGTCTTTCCTGGCCACCAAGTACCCCAACGACAAGCGATTCGGTCTGGAAGGATGTGAAACCCTGGTCCCCGGTATGAAGGCCTTGATTGACCGCAGTGTCGACTATGGCGTTAAGGATATTGTCATTGGAATGCCTCACCGTGGTCGTCTCAACGTCCTCAGCAACGTCGTCCGCAAGCCCAACGAGTCTATTTTCAGCGAGTTCGCCGGCAGCGCTGGTGGCGAAGATGAGGGTTCCGGTGATGTGAAATACCATCTGGGTATGAACTTCGAGCGTCCTACTCCCTCCGGCAAGCGTGTTCAGCTTTCTCTGGTCGCCAACCCCTCCCATTTGGAGGCCGAGGACCCCGTGGTCCTTGGAAAGACCCGCGCTATCCAGCACTACAACAACGACGAGACGACGCACCGAACCGCCATGGGTGTGTTGCTGCACGGTGATGCTGCTTTTGCTGCCCAGGGTATTGTCTACGAATGTCTCGGTTTCCACTCTCTCCCCGCCTTCTCTACCGGTGGTACTATTCACCTGGTCGTCAACAACCAGATCGGTTTCACTACCGATCCTCGATTCGCCCGATCCACCTCGTACTGCACGGATATCGCCAAGGCCATCGATGCCCCTGTCTTCCACGTCAACGCCGATGATGTTGAGGCTGTTAACTTCGTCTGCCAGTTGGCTGCCGACTGGCGTGCCGAGTTCCAGTCCGATGTCGTTATCGACATGGTCTGCTACCGAAAGCACGGTCACAACGAGACTGATCAGCCGTCTTTCACTCAACCTCTTATGTACAAGCGCATCAGCGAGAAGAGCCCTCAGATTAACATCTACACCGAGAAGCTGCTCCAGGATGGCTCTTTCACCAAGGAGGACGTCGAGGAGCACAAGCAATGGGTCTGGGGCATGCTCGAAGAGAGCTTTGCCAAGTCTAAGGAATACCAGCCCACCTCCAAGGAGTGGACGACATCTGCATGGAACGGCTTTAAATCCCCCAAGGAGCTGGCAACCGAAATTCTTCCTCACATGCCTACTGGCGTGGACCAGAGGACGCTGGAGCACATTGGCGGAGAACTGGGCTCTGCGCCTGAGGGCTTCCACATTCACAAGAACCTGAAGCGTATTCTGCAGAACCGCTCCAAGTCGGTGACTGAGGGTAAGAACATTGACTGGTCCACCGCCGAGGCTCTTGCCTTCGGTTCATTGGTCACTGAGGGCCACCACGTCCGTATCTCCGGTCAGGACGTCGAGCGTGGTACCTTCTCGCAGCGTCATGCCGTGCTCCACGACCAGGAGAGCGAGGATACCTACACCCCTCTGCAGCACATTAGCAAGGACCAGGGCAAGTTCGTCATTTCCAACTCGTCCCTGAGTGAGTTTGGTGCTCTTGGCTTCGAGTATGGTTACTCTCTGTCATCCCCCAACGCTCTCGTCATGTGGGAGGCCCAGTTTGGTGACTTTGCCAACAACGCTCAGTGCATCATCGATCAGTTCCTCGCTTCCGGTGAGGTGAAGTGGATGCAGCGAACTGGTCTCGTCATGTCTCTGCCTCACGGTTATGATGGCCAGGGACCTGAGCACTCTTCCGGTCGTCTGGAGCGATACCTGCAACTGTCGAACGAGGATCCTCGTATCTTCCCCGACGCCGAGAAGCTCCAGCGCCAGCACCAAGACTGCAACATGCAGATTGCCTACATGACCACCCCAGCCAACCTGTTCCACGTTCTGCGCAGGCAAATGCACAGGCAGTTCCGCAAGCGTAAGTTTTGACCCGTACACGAACTCAAGAAATCACAGACTAACGAGTGCATTAGCTTTGATCATCTTCTTCTCCAAGTCTCTCCTGCGACACCCTCTGGCCCGCTCGAGCATTGAGGACTTCACCGGCCCCGACGCTCAATTCCAGTGGATCATCCCCGACCCTGAGCACCAGACTGGCGCTATCAAGTCTCCTGAGGAGATTGAGCGTGTCGTTCTCTGCTCTGGCCAGGTCTGGGCTACTCTTTCCAAGTACCGCCAGGAGAACAAGATCGACAACGTTGCCTTCACTCGTATCGAGCAGCTTAACCCCTTCCCTTGGCAACAACTGAAGGAGAACCTCGACATGTACCCCAACGCCAAGACGATTGTCTGGTGCCAGGAGGAGCCCCTGAACGCTGGTGCCTGGAGCTTTGTGCAGCCGCGTATCGAGACCCTGCTCAACAACACGCAGCACCATGACCGCAAGCACGTCATGTACGCCGGCCGCAACCCCTCGGCTTCCGTTGCCACCGGTCTCAAGTCGGTGCACACGAAGGAGGAGGCCGACTTCCTCGACATGGCATTCTCCGTCACGCAAGACAAGCTCAAGGGCGAGTAAGCTTGGTGATGAAGAAGACGAAGAGGAAGGGCGACATCGGAGGTTATTTGTTGCATAAGCTGTTTCCCTACAGTCTTTCTTGTATTGTAGCATTGTGTATAACGCGTCCTCGAAATCCCTTGGTCGAGGCTAGATAGACCGGTGTTTTGGGACAGCATTATTATTGAAGTAATGCATATTTCTTTTTGGTTCGACCCAAGCTTTCTGTTGATTTGACTATGCATACATCCGTGAAGCTAACAATCTAGTGATTGACGAATAGAGCAAGGGCAGCCTGGCTGCGGTGCCATGACAGACCAGTAGCAATGGCATCCTTCTACAGCTGTCCCAGTGTAACGCAGCCAGTACCCCAGTACAGTAGCTAGTATGTAGCTTTATCAGCACTGCGGAACAAGTACCGCTGATCCCGGAGGGGCCAGTCCATGTCGGGCCCCAGAGGAGTTGATCGGCTCGTCCCGACCATTGATGGACCCTTGTCATCCTCTTATCTATGCTGTCCATGCAAGCATGTAAACCATGTCTTGGCAAAGCGAGCAAGGTAACACAGAACATAGGTGGTGTGTAGGATAAGCTCTCTGGCTTCTGTCGCTACATGTGTAATCCCTTCCGGATAGAAACCATTTCGTGTGTGACCCGAATGATTGGACGCTTGCGAAGTGCCCTCGGTAGGTGGGAATATGCGCTCTGTTGACGACTCTAGACATTCATCCCCGGCTGGATTCTCTCTATCTTGCCTTTTTTTTCCCCCACCTTGACATGTAGCAGACAAGGACTATTTTGGATAACTTGATATCTGCCTCCTCCCTATTGATGAAGATATGGATTTCCAGGAAATGAGAAGACGCGGTGGCGCCATCCGGGACAAGGCCTACCTCCGGGTTACACAGCCGAGTAGCTGGAAGCTGCCGAAGCAATCCAGCAGTATTGCGCCGCCGGATGTTTGGACGAACGCTGGTGAGATATACGATCACTCCCGGAATCCTGAATGGTGTTTATGGTAGATTTGTGTCGACTGATGATTGTGTAACGAACAGATCAAGATCCTGTACCTGAGGAGAAACGAACGTAATCGTTCCCTTTTTCTTCTACTCAATGATCTAGTTGCTATTTGCTTGTTTCTAATACTCCTCCTTCATTCCTTGTTGAAAGCCCCCAACGTCTCTCATCTTTTCATCTCCGACGCCGGACCGTGATTTGAGACAGTGTTCTTTTCAATACATATATTGTTCGCTGCTCAAGTCAAACACGAATCAGGACTGACATACTGCGTGGAATTTGCTGGTGTAGATGGACGAAATGGGCATTCATCACCTACTGGTTCAGCGACCTCGTCACCATGTCGACCTGGATGCAAGCGAGCGCCATCATGACAACCGGCCTGTCCGCCACTGACGCCATCCTCATCGTCATGGCGGCGGGCATCTGCAACGCCGTGCCGACGGTGCTCAACGGCGCCGTGGGCTCCGAGCTGCACATCCCCTTCCCCATCGCCATCCGCGCCAGCTACGGCTACCGCCTGTCGTACTTCTGCGTCGTGGCCCGCGGGATCCTGGCCATGTTCTGGTTCGGCGTCCAGAGCGCCAACGGCGGCGGCTGCGTCACGGCCATCTTGACGGCCATCTGGCCGAGCTATGCCCGGTTCCCTAACCACCTGCCCAAGTCCGCGGGGACTACGAGTCAGGGCCTGCTTAGCTATTTCGTGTATTGGTGCATCCAGTTTCCCCTGTTGCTCATCCCGACTCATCGGCTGCAGCGCATGTTCTGGATCAAGACTGTCCTGGTCCCGCCCATGGCCCTTGCCATGGTTGTCTGGATCACGGTTCGGGCGGGCGCGCAGGGCGAGTTCTTCTACGCGCCGGCGACGGTGTCGGGGTCCAAGAGGGCGTGGCTTTGGCTGTCTAACTTGGTGAGTTCGTATCCTTACGTCAATGCTTTAGATATACCGCATTTCCCCTTTCTATCACCCATCTCCTCCTTCCCTTGCCCCTTTTCGTACTCGGAGGCAACAGACAACACATACCTAACCATAGAAAACAACTTTCCCGTCCCAACAGACCAGCGTCACCGGAGGCTACTCCACCCTAGCCGTCAACATCCCCGACTTCTCCCGCTTCAGCAAGACACGCGGTGCGCAACTATGGCAACTCCCTGTAATCCCCATCTTCAAGACCATCTGCGGCGTCTTCGGCATCATCTCGGCCAGCGCCTCGCGCCAGCTCTACGGTCAGACGTACTGGAGCCCCCTCGAAATCATCGCGCAGTGGCAATCCACCCCCGGCGGCCGCGCCGCCGCCTTCTTCGCCGCCAGCATCTGGCTGCTGGCCCAGATCAGCGTCAACATCTCGGCCAACTCGATCAGCTTCGCCAACGACATCACGACTCTGGCCCCGCGCTACGTTAACATTAGAAGGGGCGTCATCTTCGTTTCCTTGGTCGGCGGCTGGGCCATGTGTCCCTGGATCATCGTCTCCTCCGCGTCCACGTTCCTCAGCGCCATGTCCAGCGCCGCGTCCTTCATGGGACCCATCGCGGGGATCCTGTTCGCCGACTACTGGCTCGTCAAGCGCAAGCGCTACGACGTCCCGGCCCTCTACGATCCCCGGGGCATCTACGGGACCTGCAACTGGCGCGCCGCGGCCACGACCTTGGTCGTCATCGCGCCGCTTTTGCCGGGCATCGCGAGCAAGGTCACGCCGCAGAACGTCCGTGTGGGGACGGGGATTGCGAATCTTTTCTCTATCAATTGGCTGTACGGTTTCTTTGCGGCCATCGCGATGTACTGCGCACTCAATCACTTTGTGCCCGACCGCCGCACCCTCATCCCGGCCGTGGTCCCCGGGTACAGCGATGCAGAACAGACGACGCTGCAGGGGATACAGCCTGGCGATGTCGAAAGTGGACGAGGAAGTCGCAGCTCGAATGAAAAGGCTACTCCTACTGACGGGAACACTGACAAGAAGACTGGTGGCGAGTCTGGAGCCGAATAAGGAGATCGGGCATGTTTAGTTAACATCCGCCTTGAAACATGCGGGTTGAACTTATCAAGTTTCCAGGCCGGGAATGAGACGTATGACAAGCAGTCCTAAGCAGGACACGTACTATTGTGGGATGGACAAGAAGGTACATATATCTATATCAACGCCCCTTTGTCTATACAGGGAACAGGTGTATGTCGTGGGGTGAATACCTAGGATACGGCTTTGAAACGTTGTCATGGAAGGGGTTCCAATTCGCAACAGCATGATACAACTCTCAACCTTGCAGTAACTGGACTTCTCTCTGCGTTAGCCGTTGGCTTATGTATCCTTGGCATATTACCGAAACACTTGCGAGTTAGCCACTCGGGACGAAGGACGTCAAGTTACAACCTGAGATTTTATCACAAATAGCAAGCGGTTATCCCCTATTTGGAAAGACATGAAATAGGTTGGTAGTTGGATTCAAAATAAGATGATTTCCCAAATTGGATCACACATGTATCTCCTCATAATCCAACGATCGTTTGTGCCCCGTAGTAGTAGTAGTTGGTATTTGTTCTCCTCTTCCCTTCCCTTCCCTTCCCAGAAAGGGCCATCCCTGCGTTAAGTGATATAATAATAATAAAAGAATGGAAATATGTTGTTGTGGTGACATGATAATCGTAAAGTTGTTAGTCAATCAGATCCCCTCACCGAACGCCTTACAATGACCTCATATCGTGAAAAACAAGCCACGTAGCTTCGACCCCCTCTCTCCAAGAGTAGGCGCATGTGGTACCAAAAAGTAACAGACAGAAAAGAATAAAAATCAAACGCCACCGTCCTGTGACAAGAAGCATAGATCATCTTTCTCCAAACATATGTGCGCCCCTCTCTTAATTATCAGGGGTTCCTCCAAAAAGTCCAGAGCCGTCAAGTATGCCCTTTGTACATCGCAAAATCCAAGGTGTATATGCCCATATACGGAGCGAACGTAGATTGTGTAGTGGTTGAGTGAATGGCCGTCTCTGGCCGTTCACTCCAAAGTTTGGGCTGCGTGCTTCAGTCAAGTACCAGCTGCCCAGCGTCATGTCGTGCCCGGGATTCGGAAAGGCTTTGTTTAAGCCACTCTACCGAGCCATAGCGACCATAACGGAGAAACGGATAGACGGTCGCATCGGCACGGCTAATGTTCTGTTCATGCAACTGCATGATTCTGGGGTCGCTTTAGCCTGAGCATACCAAAGTTCAAGTCTTCACAACTCCAACCGCATTGCCCTTATTCCCCTGGCCAGATCATCTGGCGTAGGGGCGGTTCATGAGAGCAATCTCGCGGGTGATGTCGGCCCACTCCAGCTCCCTCTTGACCCCGAAGTCTTCCTCGCCCTTCTCGGCGACTCGCCTCGTGTGCATCAGTTCTTCCCACTTGAGAAGCTCATAGGCAAACCGGAGGTGGGGTTGGATGATGACGTTCAGTCTTCGCGCACGGACAAAGCAGTACGCTCGTGGGAGCGACATGTCCAGTTCCCGCATGACTTCCGCTATACAGATCGTCGCGCTTCGGCTTACGCCGACACGGCAGTGGACCAGCGTGGCTGTGCCATTGCGTCGTCCGCGTTCTGAAATGTCATGTGGTCAGCCGTGAAAAGCAAAAGGGGCGAGAGACAAAAGGACGAAAAGAAAGCAGGGTGGAAACTTACCAATAAATTCTAAGCAACTCTCGAATTCATCTGTTAAAGGATCAATGCCGTTGTCCTGGACTCCTTGAACAACCATGACGTTTTCAGGTCCCCATGCTTCCAGCTCGCCATCCCTCCACATGGCCGTCTCTCCTACACTGAGGATCTGGCCAATGCCAATGGCCCTCAACAAGTCTGGGTTGTTGGCATGGCCCAGATTGCCGAGATACATATAGTCCAGCACGCGACTCGGGAAGGACCCGTCCAGGCTGGCCATCCACTTGGGCTCGTCCTGGATCAGGCTGGTGATTTCCGAGAGGCTCTTGTCCTGGCAAAGCGGCGACTCGCGCAAGAGCCGCGGCGCAATCGAAGTAAGCAAGGCAACGTCTGTGGGATAAGCAAAGAAGTTGCGTTTCATCGAAGTATGCAGGTTGAGCCAGGCGTCGGGCACGGCACGACCTGTGCTGTAGCTGAAGTAAGCGATGCCAAGCAACGAAGACTCGGTATATCCGTCAGCACAGTGCAAGAGAACCTTCCGCGGCAGAATCGTCCGGGTTTCTTCTCCGTCCATGACCATGTCTCCGTCATAATCAGATTTGGGAGGCAAGGTTCCATGGGAAAGATGCCAGATCCATTTGCATGTCTCGAGGATGCCATCTGCTTCGGCATGGGACCATGTGGGCGGCAGGATGCTGCCAGAGGAGGGGAAGTCTAGATAGGGGTGTTTGACATCCTCGTCAGGCCCTTCGGCTATGGCCTTCAAAGCGCCTGGGTTCAAGCGTCCGAGGTCACTACACTCTATCAAAATGTCGAACTGCTGCTCCTCGTCGCTGGCAGGCTCTGGCGTGGGACCCAGCCACACGTTGTGAGATATCTCGGATGCCTTGGTCATTGCATACATCTCGGACCTTTCCTGGTGGAAGAAGTCTACGACATTGCCAGTCAAATGGCCTTCCGAGTCTATCGACACGACCTCGCTGTGCTTCAGCTCGAAAGTTTTGAAGGACGCCGGGCAGATGAAGGTGTTGTATATGGGCAGGTCGTGGCCTTGATCCAAGTGCTTCTTCCGCCATTTCGCCTGGGCCGAGGCCAGTTCCCAGCCCACCTTTCGCACCACGGCCGCATCTTCACCATATACAATAATGTCGGCCGTCATTGCCGCCTTTGCGGGCTGAATCTGGAAGTTCCTGACCGAGAAGCCATCTTTCGGGTCCACGTCCAGGAATTCGCCTTCGACGCCAGCCTGTAGTAACTCTGATGGCGCAATGGCACCCTTAAGGCGCGAGACACTAAGGTCACCATCGGCCTTGACAATAGCAAGTCCCCTCAAGCAGCAAGGCGTTCTTCTTAGCGCCCTCTTGCGCGCGATGAAGAATGCCTGCTGGATGTGGTTGTTGGGATGCAGCCCGTGCAGCCACGGAAAGACCAGAGACGGGTCCGGAAGGGGCTGTCGGGAGATATAATCCAAAGCGGCGGCGACCTCGGCGGCATTGATCTTGTATATCGACAGAGGACCCGACTCGATGTGGGTATACTTGTCGGGTGGATAGAGCAGGGAGAGCGGTCGACACTCCTCCTCGCGGGCGGGCGAGGGCGGAGGGGTGTTGGGCTCTTGCACGGGAGCCGGGCCAGTAGGACAGACGGGTATGTGCTTGTTGGGTACCGGGGTCACTGGGTTTTGTTGCTGCTGCGTGTTAATCGTATCGATGGTTATGGGCGACTGCAATGTGACGATGCCCGATGATGACCGGTGGGGCGCTATGGGTCTGGGGAGCGCAATGGTCGCCATGCTCTCTAGCATTTATGGAGTTTCTGGAGTTGCGGGCGCCAGACCGGGGTGGTGTTGGAGCGGGAGGAAGGGAGAAAAGAGGCAATTGTCTCTTCTCCTGCTTTTGGGCTGTTGTTTCCCTCTCCCAATTGCCAAATCATAAAGTTCTTCGGAATCTCTTTCAGAAACCGGCAGGGCAAGATGACACAGGTAAAGACGTAGTAAACATGCGACTCTGGGGGCGGGACTGTCCAACTTAATTAACCGCTTGTCTCTTCCTTCACGGGCTGGGCCAATTGGGAGCGGGCCTGGATAGCGGGGTCGATGCAAGACAGGAGCCGATTACAGTCATGCGAACCAAAGCTCTTAGCAACATTCGATAATCGTCCAAGGCAGGTAGTAGCAATGGCAACAGACAGTTACAGTAGAAAGAACACGTCCTCGGTTCGTTTCCGCTTGACGGGTCTGGTTATCATCAATGTTTGGAATGAAAGGGAGAAGAGGGGAAGAGAAAGAGTAGAAGAAGAATATGTTAAGTATACAGCAACAGCAACAGTTGAACGAAGAAGGGTTAGGTAAAAAAGATGGGAAACATGCAGGGAAGTTGGAGGTGGAGGGTATATCAGTTCAGTTGGTAGGTTAGTCGATGTACCTCCAGGACTAAGAGCGTCTGTGTTTCACTCAACGGAAGGGCAGCCTTATCTTTAGTTCAGCATCCCTGCAGCGAGACACGGCAAATGAACCTTGGCTAAAGCACGACACGGTCAAGGTTACAGACGAACAATACAGTACGGGTTTGGAGACCCTTCACTGCTGCATACCTACCTGATCAACTGTCGTTCACTACTGGTAGTGTACAGATGTTTGGGGTCTGAGCAGAGAAGTCTATGTCGGGGTGGTATGTAATATACACATCGGTAGCAGGTAGGCGAATAGAAACTCAATCGAGCCAGAAGATGGTGTGCTCGGTTTCTGCTTGTTGCTTGTTGCTACTGCGGCCCCTCTACCGATCGATCAATGCAATTAGGTTCGGTCGACGCCTGCATTCAAAGTAGCCCATGTAGCGTGATCTAACCCGTCCACTCAAAGTAAAGTCTGCCAGGCCTAACATAAGGCCAGAGCTGCGATCTGCAGTTGTTTCAAATACAATCTATTTGGTCGCGCGTGCTGGGGTGTAGTGAGTACCTACATGGGGTAGATAGACGCCAGACGCTGCAGGTGCCTGCTAAGTCCAATTTACTGCCTGCTACTGCTGGCACCCGTCTGTTGTTTCCGTTGCAGTAAGGGCCGGCAGCAATGAATGGCATGCTCGTCCGTTATTATTGACCTCCGCGTTCGAATTCGAATACCTAATGGAGTACTGTAACCGATCGAGATTCGATGAAGCTTTGGTGGAATGGAAACAGCCAACCAGCCATCTATCGCTTGGCCCTTCCAAGGCACTATCGTAGAGAATAGATAGACACATAGGAAGGACTAACTCACCACCAAGGCGAGTTGGCGTCAAAGCCAGATAAGACCGTGGGCGGAAGCTACAGGTGGCGCCGAGCTTTTTGGCGAAGGTTAAAGCAACATGCCGTCCCAAGTCCTTGTTGTGGCTGAGAGCGATGTGAACTGGCCGACTGACTGGGTGGCCGTACTACCCAATGCTACTACATCCAGTCTGGACGGACTGCTATTTCCGAACTGTGACAGGGCGGCATCGCATCGCATATCGCATCGCATCGCAGGGCAAATGGCGCCCGAGATGGGATATTTGATATTTGATAGGCTTAGATTCGCCAGGCTTGCAGGAAGGGCAGGCAATGTGTGGCAAGGGTGGGAGGGAAGCTGGGCCAACAGCAGGCGAGCTAGGGGCTAGTTGGAACGAGGGGACGACTAGAACACACGCTGATCGCTACCAATAGGAGACGATTCCCCAGCCTTGACCAGAAAGCCGCCTCCATGCTTGCATGCCCACCATGACCAGGGTCGGCCGTTGTCCCTTACCTGTTGCTGGCTGCAGTTGGGAGGAAACGCCCGTCTCGATATATACTCTCAGTAAGTAGTATTGTCGACTAGAGATTCAGCTCCGAAGCGATGCCTATTTGCTAGATCATGTGCCCCGATACGGTGTAGCAATTCCAGCCACCAGTTTTCGAGTAGATTTCCTCCGGCCGAGACGAGAGCAGAAAAGAGGCCGTTCCTGACGTATGGCGTAGTTGGAGGAAGTCGTGACGAGCTTTTGGAGGTACGCCCGCACGAAACACTGCCGCCGTTCGTTGTCAGTGCTTGCTCCGTTGCATTAGCGCCTGCCCCAGGTGTGTTCCCACAGGGACTACGGAGACCCTTTTTGAGTTGCCCATCAATCCATCCCCACATCGGGGTTGATAGTGCATGTACGGAGTATCCCATGCTATTTGCGCCGGCTTCTTACAAGCTCTGCCCAAGCTCCTCATTCTAGGAATGATGTAATATGAAGCAAAGGCATGTAGGTCGATATCTGGAGTGAGGTGATGGTAACATGCCATGGGTAGGAATCTGGAATCTGGGGTGCGGGAAGATTTCAAAGACAGTGCAGTTGAATCACTTGAGAATGCTCAAACGTGTTTCGCATAGGGCAGATAAGCATTGGACCCGAATAGAGTTTGAAACTAGTCAATTAACTCCAGTCCCCATGAAAGCCATCACGTAAGGCCAGGGACATCGATAACAATAGCAGAGGCATATATGAAGTGAAGTGAGATGAGTTGGAGGGTTATATGTCTATCAGCTTAGCATGGGCCATCATTGGTCTGTTATCTCAGATTCCAATCTACTTTTGATCCGACTTGGTCGTCGTGATATCATCGTGGCTTCATAAAAGAGCCTCTACGTCGAGATAAGGAAAATGCCCGATAAACTATACAAATCCCACCTACTGTCAGGGCGCTAGAGATGAGCTCCCGCATCCTCCTTCACTACCACGCAAGAATCGCCTCCGTGTCGGTGGACCGAAGCCCTGCAAATGCGCCGGCCGATCCGACAGAGTTATCGGATCAAATACGCCTGTGCGTGCCTTTGAATGAGGCACAAAAGATTGTGCTATTTTACGGACTCGAGAAACATCATCCCGTTTTCTACGTACCTCGCCACCTCTTTCTGCTTTTTCTTGTTCTGTCATATGGGCTCGATGCAGCGACCATTATGAATAACCCCATGTCTCACAGATGGCCTTTTAACCAGGGGCCAGCTATGGCTCGTTCCTTTTTGTGTAGTAGTAATGCAGATTGCTGTTTTCTCCGCAAATGTAAGCCAATGTCTACAGGGGATATTTCATATACTTAATATACATTTTGTAGATCTTGTAAGACTTGGCATGCTGATCAGCTCGCTCGTGTTGTCGTGTCAAATGTTACATTTGAAAGGTATCATTAATTAGCATTCCAGCCACATGGATTTTGTATTAGACGTTGCCCAATTTTAGCAGCGGGAGGCCAGCCACTCAACCACTGCGCAAGCCACAAACACCACGTCATCAGCGGGATTGTGGGATTTCTCAATGTCGGCTCTTGTTCGTGCATCAGTCTGACCCGACCCTTGTCACGAACAACAAAGCAGCGCAGCAGCAAAGCACCAGCAGCAGCATGTGCTTCTGTTTTTAGCTGCCTGCGATTTTAGGGTGGAGTTTTGGGGAATCTCAAAAAGAACTCCAGCTGATGCCAAACTTATGCGCACGTTTTGCAGCTGACCTTCTTTTTTCTTTGCCTCCCTCTCCTCTGGTAAGACCGGGAAGCCTAGGTTAGGTTACCCAACTCTCCCCATTTTAGGATTGGCTTCCTTCTAGACGTGCCCCCCAAGACGAAGAACAATGCCATCCGATGTTTGCTGGAGGGCATGCGTGGCCTTCTTTTCTTAGACGCAACCCAAGTGACTCGATCCCCCAGGCAGAAACTTGCCAGAAAAGGAATCACCGTATTGTCGGCAAATGACGTGAAGGGGGAGGAAGGTCAGAGAAACTCGGTGGCTTCTTGTTTAAGCCATCTCGGCGGTGACTAGTGTTTGGGTCGCGGACCCTCGACTTCTACGCACCAACCCCTGCTGCGAAGCGATCGCCTCCAGGTGCAAGACAAGACGCCCTCTTCTTGTGTGACATTTGCCTGTCCAGCTAAAACAACAGTGACGAACATCAAAATGCCCCCAGCAGCTGGCCATCAGCACTTGGAGGCTGATGCACAGCACAACTATGGGCCAAAGTGCCGCCTCGCTCCCGTAGCCCGCCCTTTCACTCAGGCCGACGACGAAGATGACGACAATGCTATCCCACCGGTGAACGCCCAGTTCTTCTACACCTCCGCGATTCCCATCGATGATCCCCTCTCCACCTCCACCATAGCAGGCGCGGCAGATGCGAGATCCGCCAAGGGACTTGTCCTTCGTCCCTTTTCCCGGGGCGACAATAATGCGTTAGAGAAGGCCTGGCTGGGGCTGGCATCGGACGAGTATTGCCGAAACCACGACCAAGCGCGCCGCAACCGCAGTCCGAGCCCGTCCTTGGCCAAGGCGAATACCGAGAGGCTTGAAGAGATTGTACACGATTTGGCTATCAAACACAAGGAGAAGCATGCCCGTGAAGGCCCGGGTCATGACCTTACGCTGCCGGACATCGATCCCATGTCAGATACCGAGACAGAAATGCCTTTATGCTGCCAAGAGCTCCTGTCTGATGTCGGCGTTCAACTTCGTACCTCGTTCTGTTCTGTGGCTAGAAAGCGCCAGCTCGCGCTGGACAGGGATAGAGTGGCCCGGGAGGTCATGGTTTACATGAAGACCCTGCGAACCGATGCCACCGCTTCGGTCACACGCCGACACGCGTCGATGGGCCGCCCCAAAACCGAGTCTCTTGCCAAGACTGCCTTTCTCGCGAATTCCAAAGAGAATACCTCTTTAGCGGAGTATCCGAATGACGTCAACCCCAGGACCGTGGGCAGGAAATTGGAAACTGAGTTTCAGAGCCACCGCGCGTCCCGGGCGCGTTCTCCGTCGTCCTTGACAGGTCTTGGCTCACCGACTGAAGCTCAGGCAAGCAGTCCCATTTCTGTCCGAGCTGCGGATGATGGAATCACGGGGACGCCCTTCGTTCGAGTCGGGACTCCGGAGACAATTCACTACTCTCCATCCAACTCGCTTCCTCGAGGCCCCTCATCCTTGATCGAGAGCAGGATGATGGCCGAGGAGAAACCGCGGAGGGAACAGCCAATGCCACCTGAGCAGTCGGTCGCCGAGATGCCGTCAACAATGCCCGAGCGGGGCAGGAAGCCTAGGGCAAAGGCAGCTGCCGCTGTGCCTGTAGGTGTATCGAGACTTCACGAAGTGACTCTGCCGGCTTTGCAAATGAAACCGATATATTGGTCGCCTATCAATGATATAGCAGCGGTACAGCGGGCTACATGGTTTTACAAGTATGTTCCTACCTAAATTCGAATCGCTTAACGATGACCGCTGACAGTTTGGAAGAGATACCATGATGCCTGTTGATATAGCGGTGGCCAATCAGCTGGAAGCAGGCTACCGAGAGCTGAAGCCACATACGGAAACATGGCGTGACGAACTGCGGTGTGCAGTCGAGGTCGGCCCTGACGGAGAAGAGAAAGTCTCCCATCGCTTGTGGCCAAAGGAGATGGACGAAGCCGCAAAATCAAAGGTGCCTCCAGAGCCAGTCATCCCAAGCAACCCCTTTTGTGCTGCGCGCTGCTTTCGGGGCGAAGCGGCTGCTGAAGGGAACCTCCTGCCTTCCTCAAACGAGGACAACTACATTCAGGACCAATCTCACCGCAAATACGACCAGTACCATGTCATCTACAAAGACAAGGACAGCGCCTTCCTCCTCAAGCCCAGTCTGAAACCCTCGGCATATTACGGCCGAAGACCAGTAGCGAAGATCGCTAAAGGCATCACTATTGGCATTCCGGTAGTGCGAGGGTTTGATGCTGCCGCCTGGGCCAAGCTTCATGAAAAGAAGAAGAGCCAAGTGCCCCACGCCACCAACCCCAGCTCTGCTGCCAGCGCCTCTCAGGAAAGCACCGGGCCAGGTGCTTGCCCAGGCTGCAAGACCGAGAAGGAGCGTGGACAAGTGACAGATCTTGTGCTCGTTGCCCACGGTATCGGCCAGAAGTTGGCAGAGAAGGTAGAGAGCTATCACTTTACACACGCCATCAATGCCTTTCGCAGAGCAGTGAACCTGGAGCTTGGGAGCGAGGCAGTGCGGGCAGTTCTACGAGAGGGTCAGAACGGCATCATGGTGCTGCCCGTCAACTGGCGCCAGAAACTGTCCTTTGAAGAAGGCGGACCCATGAGGGAAGATGACAAAGCTGACTACATGCCCGAGGGGTTTGGTTTGAAAGACATCGAGCCTCCGACGATCCCGGCAGTTCGATCCATGATATCCGATATCATGTTTGATATCCCTTTTTACATGTCACACCACAAGCCGAAGATGATAGCGGCCCTGGTCGGCGAAGCCAACCGGGTCTACAGGTTATGGTGTCGTAACAATCCCGGCTTCTCTGAAAAGGGCCGTGTGCACATAATCGGGCACAGTTTGGGGAGCGCCATGGCTTTAGAGATTTTGTCCTGGCAGCCTACCGTTACGCCGCCGGTAAACCTGAGCAAAGAAATGTCACTGCAGCACTTCGAGTTTGATACGAAAAACCTTTTCCTTGTGGGCAGCCCCTCGGCGTTCTTCCTCCTGCTGGAGCGGGGTGCTTTGATTCCACGAAGGGGACGCCGTAAGCCAGGAGCCGATCCCGCCGACATAGTGTCCGGTGACGTGGTCGGTGAATCCGGGCAGTTTGGGTGCCTTGCCGTTGACAACGTCTACAACGTCTTGGCGCGGGAGGATCCGGTGGCATATTTCCTAAACGGAACCATCGACCCTAGGTATGCGGCGAGCCTGAGGACGGCCTACGTGCCGAGCGCCACGACGACGCTGTTACAGTCAGTTGGCAACGCCGTACGGAGCTTCGTGCCCGGCACGGGGCCGAGCCAGGCGGACATCGCCAACAACCCGGCCCTGGCCAAGCCGCCGCCGGCGCTGCGGCTGCCCTCGCAACTCGAGCTCGAGGTGCACGACTTCACGCGTGAGGAGGTGGCGGAGAAGAAGGCGTTCCTACTCAACGACAATGGGCAGATTGACTACTTCTTGCGCTCGGGCGGCGGGGCCCCTCGAGTTGCAGTACCTCAACATGCTGAGCGCCCACTCGAGTTATTGGGCCAACCACGACTTCATCCGCATGTTCTGCATGGAGATTGGCCGGAAACCCGGCAAGGCTAACACGTTACCGGCGATGCGCGCCATGAAGGCCAAGAGGCGCGCGTTGCCAGATATGTCTTGATAGAGATAGAGACACGAAAAGACTGACAAAACATTGAAGGTAGTAGAGATTGCATGTCAGGAGCTATTTGATTGGTTTTACATTTGACTTAGTGGCTAGACGCATAGCGAATACCCAAATGTTTTTGTCCCTTTCATGCTTCCTCATTCTACCCCTTTGGGGGGGGGCTCGTGTTTATTGACTGTTTGAAACAACTTTTGATACCTCGTCGTTCTCCTGTCTTCTGTGTGACTTGCAACACCATGGCCAGACCGGATAGGTACTGTCTACATGTGTATGTGTCCCTTAATGCTTCAGCGCGTTGAAAGCACTGTTCACCACTGCGAGGTGAGATGAAATGTTAGTTACGCCGACGAAACGCCTGTTGGGAAGGTGCATGATAGAAAACGACGGGGAACGCATACCATCGGATCCCAATGTAGCACCACCGCCAAGAACCATGGCGTTGCCGAACTTCTCGGCCAGCGACTTGGCCCACTCGGAATGCTAGGAAGTAGTACGCAAGTAGTTAGTGAAGCTGCCCCGGTAGTAGTGGTGTGACGATGTCCTCCCAAAGATGAAATAGACGGACCTTGCTGTGCTTCGGGTTGGCCGGGTGGTTGGGGTCCTGCGCCTGCTGGGCGATGGCTTGCGGGAAATCAGGGCTGACGTTGGGCGGAGGTGCGTAACCGCCGCCGCCGCCGTACCGGGCATCGACGTAGTTGCTTGGGTAGCCTCCGGGCGCCTGTTTTCTTGGGTTAGTTGGTCTCGGATCGGGAACGGTAGCAGCGGTAGCCAAGACGGGGAGAGGGAGAGAGAAGACCCCGGTAGGGGCGGGATCTTGGGATGTACCGGGAGCTGCGCCGTGATGGATGCGTATTGCTCCGGCCGGAGTGCGCCGACGTTTCGGAGGAGTTCGAGATCCCGCCGGATGTTCTCGATGGAATGGTTGACTTGCTGGGCCTTTTCTGCCATTGTGTTTTTGTTTTTCTGTTTGGCCTTTTTGCTTTTCCAAGACGATTTACGATATGCAGGTATCTTCCTAAGCACGTTTCGAAATGACCCCTTGGATTACTGTAGAGCTCTTGTGACGGTAGATTCTCTTCGTGTTCAATCATCTATCCAAGTTCTTGGCCAGAATTCTCGGTGCGTAATTGCCCTACCGTGTATGTCTTGCCCGCTTTCAGCCCTCGCTGAATGACAGACTGGTGACGCAATCGGTATCCATCTTAGCCAGTTATAGCTTTCTCTCTAGGGCAACACAAGCAGCACAACGTTCGCTTGAAGATGTTCCACGATGACATGTGCAGTCCATAGCATAGGCTTCCATTGATCAATTGAAGCTTGATTAGAGCAGTGTTGCTTGTGCCTCTATCGCGTCCCACGTGTACTCGCACATTGCCATGCACAATTCAGGGGCAAGCTGAGTACAATAGGTATCCGCACGCATTGTTGCATAAAGCTTCTGCATCGAATTCAATGTGCCACTTGCTGTGCCTCAATGTACCTGCGCTTGCTGCTCACCAAACCCTTTCAAATCCAAATCCTGGAGTGGCCCTCCCATTCAGTACATGAAACCTATGCCCCCTTCTTCAGCAAACCGCTGATCACTATGTGTATGCCTTGTTGCTGCAGAGATGAACCACTGAGCCTGCCGGCGGCCTCCGCGCAATCCTTGAGAGGGACGAGGGACGCCGAGACGGGAAATCCGTGATGAAAGTACACTGCGGCCAAGATCCTTCCTCCCAGAGGCCACGGGTGCCGTGCAGATAGGGATGGAGTGCCTCCATGCGGAAGAGTACCTCCAGTGTAACCTGGGTACCCTATGTACCGGCAAGCGCTGCAGAAAGGAGCATTAGATACTACCTGAGAATCCTTCCCTGCCACGTGTGTGGGTGCGCACACTGGGCTCGTCAATGGCTCACACCCCCCCACAGCCAAAAGGGGGCTGTTGCGACCTTGGCTCCCGGCTTGGAGTAGGATGGGATGGGACCTATCAGGGAAAGGGGGTAATATACAAACGCGCATACAGGAGGATCAAGTGCAGGTGGGCTATCGTCGTATCAGGCTGCTCATTAGCTCTCCCATTAGCTCTGGGGCGCAACACAAGCACTGGCTGACGAAAGGGTCTCAATGAGAAGGGTCCCCTCCATCCAAGCTGGGGGCACAGTACAGTAGCCAAACGAGACGCGTCTCTCAGGGGGGTTCTGTTCTGCCCGTCGGCGTCACTGCAACACATGTCTGCGACACAAGACGGGATCCCAAGGCTACCCATCGAAGGCGCAGCGCGTTCCTTCCTTGCTGCGTGCGACTCAACGTCCTCCAACGCCGTTTTCCATCAGCCTTACCGGTTCCAGCCGATATTATCCAGATCCATACGAGACCTACAGCATCTAAGCATCGAATATCTATCTGGTGCTGCGGATGATGGAGATGTAGCTAAAGATAGGTGCTGTGAAATGACATTGTGTAACAAGACCGTCTGGGCTACTCTTCAGCCCCCCTCCAACTGCAGACTCATCGCCGACCACCAGTGAGGTCTTCCCCAAAGGCCAGTCCCAGGTAGCACATGTATCGGCGAATAAGGAGCCGAAGTTCGGTTCTCATATATCAAATTTGTAAGTGGACAGGGCTGCTTCGGACGCAAGCAGTCGGCCGGATTATGGACAGGAATGAGAAGAATCAAGGGGAAGTCTTTGAAAGCACCTGCCTGATCAGTCACTTCGTCCAAATTCTGCCGGTTGCAAGGTTCTATGCGGCAGGTCGGTACTGTACAAGTCGATGGTTCTCTCACATCGTCGCTGACAAATAACGTACCCCTGGATTATGAGCTTTGGCTGGATTTTCTTGCTTAAGCGGGCGGTACTGTAGAACCAGCCTCCGGCGTAGTCATGCAAGTGGTAAGGGATAGACTTCTTTGCTCGCTCTAGGCAAGCGTCAATCGGCCTCCAGAGCGCGAGTCGCAAAACCATCCCAGGCATAGCAGTCAATAGGTGGACAATCAACCAATCATCACGGCCTGCTTGATGGCCCAGATCCTGTCGGTTAACCGGGAGATTAAAAAAAAGCTCCCCTGTCCCTCTAACCAAACAGTAGGCTGACAAATATGCCTCGCTTCCCCTGACTTGGTAGGGTCGAGCAAGCGCTTGGTGGCTTCTACAGCACACCCTCTCACTCCTCCCCTGAGGAACTCAACGCTAATTGTTAGGAGTAAGTGACGTCGAAACGGGTTGCTCAATACCGGAGACTTATTCGGAGACATTCGACTGCTCGCACTTGAGAGCCATGGAACCTTCCTCTGGGTATTTCCTCCTGGCGATCCGCCTAACTTTAAACGACATTCGGCAACGGAGCCATAACTGGAGCTTCCAATGTTATGGGGTTGGGACTTCTAGTGCGAATGAATCCTTCCCGTCCCAAAGAGGGAATTCCTCCTCTGAGCTTGACGTAATTGCACCTTGATCGCAATGGGGGTATAGTACTTTCGGAAGCCGGCTTGCGAAACCGCGGCAAGGTAGAGTATCTGTCTGCCTGCTCTACGACCCTACCGCTAGAGTCTCCGATGCAGATACATGCACAAAAGGGCTCAACTGATTAAGCCACCTTGATCCATCGTCGTCCTCATTTAGGCCACCCATCTCGTATTCCAGAGAGGAAGCAGAGGCGGTTCGGGCCCGAAGAACAAAGTTGACAGAAATGTGTCTATCTGCTGGGCCTCAATCGTCGGCTCGATATTTGGGTAAGTATTGAGGCATACAAGGATAAAGTTAGTGTACAATGCAGAAGACTCTCCTGCCAAGCGAGGGTTTGCGGCACGTAAAGTCTGGCAATCTCACCCTTGACTGGCCCCTGACTTCCCCCTTAACCTCCTGCCTGCCGCCCCTGGACGGCGCAGCAATAAAGGATTGGGGGTTGAAGTTCGGTTTCTCCAAAACCCAAGAGAACGTGGCCATGGCCCACCACACACGTATTCACGAATCTGACACGTCTGCTCGTAAGGCAGAGTGCACGTAAGCGCGCAGAGGAAGCGAGCAGCAGCTGGGGGTCATCACGCGCCCCGCGCCCCCCAGTTTCTATCTTATCCCACATGGCAGTATTGCACATGGGCATAATCTTCTAAGCGCGCGGGTCGAGTCGTTCCCCTGGTCGAAGGATGGGGGAGCGAACTGGCGAACTGGATGGTGGCAACCATCGCATAATGTAGCTAGCTGCCTGTGGCGTTGGATGAAGTGCTATCTATTTTATACGATACCTGGTAGATGCAGCATCTACCCAATTGCTCTTTCGGGACCGCTGGCGCCATGTTATCACCAAGATGATGGTAACGATAATGCATGGGACGAAGGGAGGCATGGCATGGCATGGCAATGAAGGAAGGGTGGTCGAATGACGCCGCAGTTGGGTGGCTGCTTTTGGAGCTGTTCTACAACGATACGACCTCTCGGTCTCTATGAATAGTAGCAAATATGGACACAAGATCGAGAGTTCTGTGAACGATTCTGCCTTGACGTGCTCAACCACAGGTATCCGGGGAGAGGCGCCTGACTTCCATCACGGGAGACAGGGCTTCGCAACTCGTCGCAGCTGTCTAACTTGGGCATCACTCTCAACCCTGCTGAGGATGTAAATATGTTGATAGATAGACATGGAAGTGGCGCAAAGAGGCTTGACCAAGCGTTCACCCTGTTTACTTACCCACCACTACCCATCACTGTTTCCTGCTTCACTGTGAACATGCGACTCAGATAGTGGTTGGGTGAGTGAATGCCCTCCATCATCATCCCATTCAGCATGAATACGCTCCTCTCCGGCGCGTATGCGTGTGTAACCATCCGTACATGCCAGACTCTCACGTACCAACAGCTAGCCAGTCAGCGTTCTGTGTAACGGCCATGCAAGGGGTCCAGCAGGTGCTATAACTAGGTGCTGCAGCCTATGAGAAGAGTCTCTCCGGTTGCTGGTGGTCAGCATGTTTACCCACCTTGTGTAACACCAGAAAGCTCGTCAACAACCGCAGCAACGGTAGCAGTGGCGTATGGTAAGTCAACTGCTTAAGATGGGCCCATAAGGAGAAAGGACCATGGTGCATAAGAGAGGACCCTGATGGATGGCCGACAATGGGATGGAGGGGCAGTACTGCAGAATCGGGTCGAGTACATTGCATTAGTAAAGTAGCGAAGCGAGTGGCAGCCCTATACATACATAGCGTAAGAGAGCCAATCGTATGTGCGTGGGGGAGGCAGGCAGGGGGGAATGCGTCTGTCCATCCATGCTAGGCCGTGTTGAGAGGGTCGATCGGAAGGCTCCAGGTACAAGGTAGACCGCTCCTTTTTGGTGGCAGGTCGACCTCCCTCCGCCAAATGTGGCGGAGATAACCCCAGCTCGGAGCGGCATTGTGTTGTTGAGATGAGCGAACATCACCTACACCCCAGGCCATTTTTCCATTGACTGTGTTCCATTTCACAATCTCGCTCTGCATATTCATGCCCATTTACCCTGAGACGAATGAACGCAAACGATGCACTGTACTCGCTTGCTTGGGGAGAGGAGTCCGCCATCCTTGCGAATCGACTGCTCGTGTTCTTGTATGCCCGCGTCATGGGGTAGACGTATGGAAAGAAGAGAAAGAGACAAGCGAAGGTACCGAACGTACGGCGGCGGCACGAACAGAAAAAAAAACAAAGTTGTTCCGGAAGCAGTTGTTCGCTTCCAGAAAGTTGGGAACCAGTCACAAGACACACTACATGTTCGATTTCCCGACGCAAGCACGTAACCACAGCACGTTTTGGGCGTCCATACAGCCGCCATGTAAGTAAGAAGCATACGGGAGGCGCAAACGGGCGCGAAGCGGGTGAGCTAACTAGCTGACGAACCCCCCAACTAACCTGCCTGTTGGTGGACGGCGCATGAAGCCTGTCAGCACCTTCTTCGGGAACCTCACTCGTTCACCCACGCTGGGTGGGAGTGCGTATGGCCGATAGGTAAGCAAGTAAGTACATAGGGTAGCGAAAGGGAGGGGGGGACGATGAATGGCCAGATTAGGACATTGTGCATGTCTCCTCCTCCTGCCCCCTGCTGCTGCTGCTGGTCCAGCCTGCCCTGTGACGGGAGGTCGGGGACGTTGTCCAATCGTGCCGCCGATGCAGGGCCTGCAATGCCTTGTCAGAACCTTGTTCAACATCCTTCGACGAAGTACATGTCTCTCGCAATCAACGTCTGTCTGTGTGTATGGATATCAGCTTCCCTACGGATCGAAGTGCCGTTCGGCATTGACAGTAGGAGGGGAGGGGGGACCATTCCTCTCCTGCCGATATGCAATCGAAAAGGGCCATGCAGGCAGCCTGCTGAAGCGAAACTGGGGGGATGGCCGGTATATCGAGTTGAAGGAAGATGCCGACAACCCAGTCTCGGTCCCCAATTTTATATGCCGTGGCAATTGGGAAAAGAGGGAAGAGAGGGAAAAGAGGGAAAAAGAGGTCAAAATTAGCTTAGCTTTATCGTTGTTACTACCTGCTTGGGGTGACGCGGAAGAGAAGTGGGAAAAGTCAGTCAGTGTGTGATTCCAATGCATGCATGTGCCCATCGAGCCTTTTTGCTTGTGCTTTGCCTGTCTGTCTGTCTGTCTGTCAATCCATCCTCCTCCACTTGCCATGGGCGGGCCGGCTGGTGGTTCGTCCGTCCAGGAACCAGAACAACGGGTTGGTTGAATTGAAAAAGCAAAATACTTGGGTACTTGCGGTACGACAACATCCTGGAAGGGTACTTGCACCCAACAAACAAAGCTGCTGCGTGGATCCTCCGAGATGTCCATCCAGCCTTTCAACATGCCTGTGCTGCACAGCAGCACTAGGACCAATGTGTTCAACATCCCAAGCCCAAGACCTAATCGTCCGGCCGGCGAGCGAGCGAGGTGCCAAGGGGCATTGCATTGCAAGAGGGCCCATCCATCAAATTGTCCTGATGGCAGATCCAAAATCCCACATGACGTTGCATCCGGGTCATCTTTTGGGTAGTAGCCTGCAGCGGGGACCGGACGCCTTTCGTTTCATTCTGATCCCATTGTATGTATTGTTCGTTCCGGGCTTTGGGACGGGCTTTGATGTTTCTGCTTCTGATATCTATCCGTCTATCTGCCTGGTCGATCGACAGATGGCTGCTCGGTCAGTCGATGATCACAAGCAAGAGCCCATTTACCTGCCCGACTGCTGTGGGAAAGTGGTATCAGAAACGGTGACCCTTTTTCTCTACCAAAATAACCACTTGTTTGAATTTCATGCATCTTACCTTAGGTAATCAATCTTTCGCATGTGCTTGATGTTGGAGGGGAGGGGGGTGTTTTGACGAACAACCCAATCAGAGACCCTGTCCAGTTAGTCCCCTTGTTAGTAAGACGACGACAACGCATCCGTAAAGGGCAATTCGAATCGTAGGCAATAATAGTCCGCGGCACAACTTGGCGCCATGGTTTGTATGGTTACACAAGAACACCAGAAACCACCATACCACGAACACGCTCTCGTGAAAGAAAAGAGATGTGGCACTGCCCGTCATACGTTCCTATTCTCTCTTGCTCATTCGCCCACCTCGGTCCTCCAAGGGCTATGGTATGATGCTGCGGCCGTGTTCTTGGTCACGCCCGCCCGCAGCAGTCTTGTTTGCTGGCTGGCTGGCTGTCGCGGCTAATAATCTGACGACTCCAACTCTGTGTAACACCAGAACCAGTAGTATACTACTTGTGATAACATCAATAAAGGTATACATAGCCCGATGGAGTCCAGAGCGTCCCGTCACACCAGCGCAAAGCCACTCCCCGACCAGATTAGGTGATGATTATGTGGGAATGCACTAAGCCTGGCGAGGACGGACAACACAAACTACCCCCAGTGGATGTAAGTAAGTAATGGACGCCTCCAGATCGATTGTAGGTCTGTAGGGCATAGGTTAGTGACGGCACATGCCTCGGCAGTAAAGTTGGTAGCAGCAGGAGGATTTGGGGGCCAAGATTTCCCCATCGGCTCAACTTCCAGAGTCCAGACCAGACTGCCAGACAAAACACGTTACTATCTGGACATGTAAGTAATGTGTGTGTGTGTGCTGTTTTGCACCACAATTTGTATTTTCGTGAATCCACCGATAAAGCTGATTCCCACAACCCACTGCCCCGGGTATGATGCGCCTCGTGTATACGGCCAATCAGCGAGTCGGGCCTCGCAGCGGCGCCAATCAGGTGTTATCATACCCGCCGGTGGTATTAGAGAGCCAAACGAAAACCAAAAAGGTCCAAAGGTGTTGAATTGCTGCACTGGGATTAGGCCCGCTGGGCAGGCTCCATTCTGGCGTACTTTACAGGGGGCTTTTCTCGTTCCCTTTCGGAAGCCCCAGTCGAAAGATGGGGAGGAATAAGTGGATAATTCCTCCGGGAGGGTCCCCTGCTGAAAAAAAAAGGCCCTGTCCTTAGTACTGGGCCGGGACAAGTGAACTGGAAATCATACCACCCACCTCTCTCTCTTAGCTGCCTAGGTTAGATGTTTAGCTAATGTGTGTGATGATACTTGTCCTCCACCACCAAGCTTCTCTTGTCTTGTCGTCCGGTGTCAAATTAGCATGAACTGGGCATGGAGCACGGGGAATGAGAGAAAGGTTCAAGCCGGCTTACAGGGAGGGTCCCACTATCAGTGCCTCGGAGACCATCTCGCTACGTATTTCATGGCTATTTACTGCTTTGGGTAACTCGGCGACTTTGGTGACAGGGGTGTCGTGATCAAAGGAATGAAGAAGCTAGAGGATGAGTGCTGCTGGGGTTTCTTTTGCCCATGCCAGTAACATGCTGGCATGAGAAGGATAAGCCTGGATATGCTTCAGTCATGTGTTCGCTTCTTCTCTATTATATTGTATATCGTCAAGGGGTTGAATTAAGGTAATGTACAGTCGTAAGTCAGCAAGTCATCATCCTCCAGTTCCTGGATATAAGGCAGATAGATGGACCATGGTTCTGCTGCGGCGTACTTTTTCTTAGCGCCCTGCTCATGTTAGTCTTCCCGCAACGGACAAACGAACAAGTTAGAGTGAGGCGTGTAAGATGTTTCTTATTTAGAAACAGGGCGTGCGGCACGGCGGGCGTCCCCCCTTTCCTTTCGAGGCCAGCGGCCGCCCCGTGCCCTTCCTGCCCCCAAAAACTGCAGCCCTAGTAGTTTAGGAAGATGGGTAAGGGAAAGAGAAGAAGCTCGTAGGCGCACACGCGCGCTCGCGCTTTCGCTCTCTCGCTCACGTAACGCACTCTGTTCCAGTTCGTCCACATGGCAAACCGTGGGGGTGTTGGATGGTGTCAGATCAGAAAAGGAAAGAAAGGGCAACGTCAGCACCCAACTTTGCCTTGTCAGATACCTACGTGAACTCTTGGTATCAGCGTGAGTAATACAAAATCTCCCTACCACGCTGCCCGTCCTCGCTACTGGGCCAGGCGCGATAACCCACCTGGACAAAGTGAAGCTGGATAGACAATATTACAGATGATCGCGGCATGTAATCTCTTCTAACGCCGGGAGGAAGACCTCTTTGAACCAGAAGGGAAAAGCGTGCGGATGCGGGAGAGATCCATGTAACATCACGTAATTGAGGTAATCAGTCTCAATCCCGGAAAAGTAGAATGGTTGGCTAGGTCGGTGTGCTCATCTTTCTCGCTTCTGTATCCGCGGCATGCAGTGTAGCTGCACCACCCCTGACCAGCGGGGTCGCTCTCGGTCTCGGTCTCCCGCCTTTTCGATGTGCTTGTCTGTGTGGTTTTTCTCAAAATCGATAGGGAAGCACAGGTTGAAAGACCTGTTGGTTTCGCGATTATGGCCGGATATAGGCTTGATTTGTTTGTGAGAATGCCCCTGTCGACATGGAATCTGTCAAGGATTAAAATCCTTCCAAATATTGACATGCACCGAAGCATCGGGTTCTTCTTCTATTTGGGGTCCCAATTCCAGAACAACGACAGAATGGCGGGATCCAGCATGGTGGAAAAGGCGGCCGCGGCAGGGCAGCAGTGCCTCTTCAGCGAGTTCCTTTTTTGAGCTGCAGATGCCCTGGGCACCTTGCTTGCTGTGCCGCAGACTTGCACGGGCATAGCACAGGGCTGGGCTGGGCTGCTTGCGCGCGGAGAAGAGCTTGGACTGTCTACATACAGTACCTACAGCACAGGGAGTGGCCTTGGTGTGGTGTTAGGCATGCTTGGATTTGTTCTCATAGTCCCACCCCCATCGTCTTGTCTCCGTCCGCGTACTTTGCTGCCTGAGGCGGACGTAATTGGACGGGGCCGTGGTCAGTGGCGAGACTCCGGGGCTCTGGCACACAGTGGGTATACACTGCATTGCATTGATTTAAGTCGTATTAGCAGTGGCAGGTGGCCATGGGATGTGCGAGGGACTGTGTCTGTTTCACTATCGACTGCTGATTGCCCAAGTTACATGGCAGTTTCCAATCCTCGATAAGGCCGATGTCCCCCCTCCTCTCTAAGTGCCCCCTTATTTTGCCTCGTCCCCATATTGTATGCTATTGGTATTGTTGTGTGTAGTTGTTGTACATGATTGGGGGGTATCGATACGAAGCCATTAATGCTGCCTGGAGGATAACCGCCTCGATGCAACTCGTTCTCAAGACTTTCCGCCTTCCCAAAAGGCCCTATACCAATGATCGTGAAGGTATCTAGCGCGCGATGCTGAATAATTCCCAATGCAGGAAAATAAGAGAGTCGTGACCATTGAAAACCCCAAAACTCCCAGAAAGTCATCTATAATGTTGCCACTCGTATTACATATGTCGCCGGAGTAATGACGATGCAGGTTCTAGCACGCTCAGGTTGGGACTGCGCATTTGCGGAGCAGTGAGCGGCGGAAGTTGCGTAGACGGGATGTGACCAAGCCTCGGGGGAGGAGCGAGCGCCGTGGAGATCGTAGCCCTCGTTGCGTACGTTGAGCGTGCTGATATCAAATCTCTTGGAGCAGCCATCTTCCATATGTCTAAGGTGTGCCAGTTAGTATTTTGTGTCTATAGGACAATGCATGAATGAGTGAAAGCCTTACCTCCGAAGAGTGTCTTTCCTAGCAAAGGTGCGGCCACAGAAGTCGCATTTGTGGTTACGCTCTTTCATGTGCACGCTTTGGTGGTGTCTCGAAAGATCCGTTTTCCGTACAAACTTCTTGGTGCAACCTTCCACCTGGCAAGGGAACGGGTACTCTCGCTTCTCATCGTGAGTCTCGAGGTGGGCCTTGAAGTTGTAGCTTCTGCTGAACAGCTTTCCACACCCCTTGACGTCGCACTGGAAGTTGGCCTCGTCCCTGGTGGTCAAGCGGCGCTGCTTCGCACGAGGTGCCCGGTGAGCCGCAGCTCTCTGAGACAGGGCGGACGGTCTCCCGGCAGGATCCAGGTAGCTCGAACTGGGCGACCTGTACGGTTCCGTCGCCAGTGGCGGATACTCGGGCCTAGACCAAGAGTGGGAGGGAGGCTCTGTCATGTAATTGGAACTACTGCTGGCAGAGCTATAACCGCTCATGGTCACGGGAAGTGCATGTTGAGAATGGGGAGAAGGGTACTGAGATGCTTCTGGCGGGCTGCGATAGCCGGAGTGGCTTTCCATTTTTAGGGGCGGCGCCGGAGAAACACTGTGAGGATAAGGATAGTTGCTTCCGGGCATGGGGTCCGGAGTGTGTGATAAACTTCTAGGATGGTGGTGGTGTTGGTGTTGAGTGTGGGATGAATGGGACGGAAATGCGTCGTGAGTGTAAGCCGGCGAAAAAGTTGAGTCGTACCCGGCAAATGCGTCGTAGTCCATAGAGGGAATGGTCGGAGGAACTTCCCCAGAAGAGGAGTTATGCAACATATTCGACTCGTTCCACTCCGCAGCTGAAGGAGTCATGGCATCTAAAGAGGGCAGAGAAGATTCCGGATTCATACCGCAGATCTGGTCGTATATAAAGTCGAGTTTGTAAACGCTGTTTCCCATGTCAGGGGAAGGGTAGTTCGTGTTTGGCGAGGAGACGGGAGATCTCGTCAGCGACGGTGGTGAATGATGATCCATTTGGGCTGTTGCGCAAGTCTTATTTGACCAGGGGGGTGTCGAAGTGAGGAGCGGTGGAATTGGTCCAAGATGTTCAAATCCGCAGGATCTAGAGTGTGGCCCAACGCAACAGAGCAGAGAGAGCGAAGGAGACTGAGCAATTATGTACCCGGGTGATAGCTGTATAAGCGCCTTCAACTTGGAGATTCTGACAAAGTGTGTGTGACGCCTTCATATACTCTTTCTAGCCATGTGCGAGACTAGTTGCACGTAGACGAGGCCAATGGGTAGGACTATGTATATGTAAGAAAAGACCATACTAGTTTCACTGATCTCACCCCCCGGGTTGGTTAGACGCCTTCCAGGACAGTAAAAGTGAAGTGGTCGAGGAAGTAATCCACACTGCCTCACTCTGCCCCTCTACCCTGCCCGCCCAAGACGAGTCGAAAGATAGATTATAGGTGTGTGAAAGGTGGGGAGCGCGGGCAAGGCACCGCACAGCGTCAAGGCAGAATCGGGGGAACCAGAGCTTGAATTACCCCATACATCTCATAAGGCAGGCTTCTGCCTGTTGATCATTTCGAGTAGTCTCATAAGGTCGCAGTGGCCGGGGTTGTGGCAGGGTCCCGCAGCGGGTACCACAACCTTCATTCTTCCTCATCCCATGCCAGCCCATGGTCTGTTGCGATTTGGGGGCAGAGGAGGGAAATCAGCAGCAGGGCCGGGGGGGGGCATCCTGTGGTTGGCACGCTCTAGCAGCAAAATACCTTGCATATAGAGAGCCCGAGCAGTAGCCCAAAAGGGCAATAGGGAATGAAGTGTAATAGGTTTGGTGGGCCTGTACAGCATCCATCCATGCCCACACCCACAGTACCGGTGTACGCATTTGGTTGGTAGGATACCGGAAGTACTCGAGGTACATCCATGTAGCAGGCCAGGTCGGATGATGAGCGAATCAGCGGCGAGCACCATGCTACTCGGCTCAGACAGGCAAGACGGCCGGCACAGCATTGGGCCCCTGCCTCTCCCACATTAGCATTGTATGTGTGTGCATAGTGCAGGAGGTAGGTAGGTTGAGTCATCCGTCGTAGGTAAGTAGCCAGCGATATAGCAGAGCACCTGCAGATAGGGCAGGTAGTGCAGCCGATGGTGTAACCGTGGGAGCTAGTTGATTAAGCGCGACGACAGCTCGTAAGCTGACCTGTGGTTCTCTTCTGGATGGAGACAAGAGGGCGCAATTTTCACCCGTCCGGTTAATCGACCGAGATTGGGGCTGCTAGCACAGTAAAACCCCGTAACTCAACTCACAGAGGATTCTGTTTCTGGACATGTGCTGCTGTCACGGTCATTCATTCATTCATTCATTGCTGTGGTCGATGAGACGAGAGAACCTCCGAATGGGTGGAGAAGAAGAAAATGAGACAGAGAGAGAGAGAGAGAGGTCTGGCCTGTCTGGGGGAGGCAGACCATGGAGCGAGAAGCAGGCGAGCTAGGCGGGACGAAACCAAAGCACCTGGGCGAGAGCAAGAGCGAAACTGAGAGATTGACGCAGGCGCGATGGTTTGGACACAGGTAGGCAGGCAGGTCTGGTAGGTAAGGGTCACTTGGGTAGTGGGTAAAGTATTGATAGCAGTGGATCTTGCCCAATGTTCCGGTGTTAAGGCACGTCGACTTTTTTTTTCTGGGCCGGGATTGGCCCTCGGCACCTTCCCTCTGCTTGGTTGCCATTTTGGTCTGGCCGGCGACGATTTGGCCCGATATACCCGTTCACGTACGTACTTGATACCTTACATACATGAAGTCTGGAATACTCCATCGCATTGGAAGTCTTGCTTTTGGACATCCCGTCTGTCAAGGCCGCTTCGTTCAGGTGGTGCACCAGAATACCAGCTTTGCGTAACTAGACCGAGGCGGGTAAACATCCGGTGTGCGCTCAAGGCGCTGTGTGCTCCTTAAGGCTGAAGAGATGAGATGGCAGGCACCCCCTCACCCCCACCCCGGCTTCAAGATTGAAAAGATACCGCACGCATCAACGTGTGCGATGGCTTCCTGTCACCCAACGATTGTTTCGGTTGCACAAGATCTATACCGTCGACTATAATTAGTATGCAAGAATAGGTAGGAACCCATAGCAAAGAGGTGCCTCGGCAGTGCATCCCTCTCTTCCTTCCACCTCTGGCAGTGCAGGCACCGCCACGTATGGTCAGCTTGCAAAGGGGAGTAGGTAACGGTTGGCGGCCGGACGATAATATTGAAGATATGCAACCGGGCTTAGGAAAGATACCTCTCCTGGTACCTGTCGTTGTACAATATAATAGTATGTACGTAAGGGTTGTGGGTAAGTGGTACCAATGGTATGCAGTCCAAATTGCTGTAACCAGCGGACTGGGAAAGGATGCAGAGGACTTTTGGCGACTTTGCAACTTTGCAACTTTCCTCCGATGCAACTCTGCAAGGGTAAGGTGCCATAACCATAACTTTGTGGCCCAATGAACTAGCGGCGGCTGCTGATCCGCGGCCTGTGTGGTTCCAAAGTGGTTCCCGGGTATGGCCAGGGGTGACACTGACACAGCCCTTACAAAGCCCAAACGGGCCACTGCTACCTTGTATTTTGACAGACGAGCCTTTCTTCAAGAATCACATGAATGAAGTACATACTTACATGCAAGAATGTAGGTAGGTTGAAGAAGACGGGTAGGAGCTCAAGCAAGCAAGGAGGTAGGCAAGCACGATCTCTCGATGCTAGGTAGAAACGTGGGCGTCGGTAGGCCGACCAGGATGAAATTAGATTAGGGTGTGCAGTCAGCATCTTTATCGATGAGACGAACTGCATGCTCTCTTAGGGCATTGGTCGTTCGTTATTACAAGGACATGGACGAATCCGGTTGCCGGACGGCTGGGCTAGTCTTCTGACTAGGTTAAACGGGGCCTTAACCCAACTGATTTTAGAAACGGCATTGCTTTGCGAGGCAGGCGGCCGCTAAACGAAAAGACAGCGCAGTGGGCAAAGCATTGAGCACTAGTAGACCGGTGTTAGGTCCCGCGTACGCACCGTTGAAGGGATGGCCCCGTCCTCAGGCTTCGGGGTTCACATCAACCAGCCCCAGCCCTGCCAGCAAGTTAGTGCGAGTGGTCTCGACATTTCAAGGCACGTAAGCAAGAGGAGAGGGACAGGTACATCATAAGCTGGGCTAAATACATCCGCTACCAGACAGCGTGCTTAGGCGGGGGGTGCGCTAAGAGGTAAGGCAGGTAGGTACTAAAAGATACCGCGCATCGACAAAGGGTGGGCAAGCCGTGCCACCAGCTTTGACTTATTAATGCCCCCATTGTCGATCTTCGTTAAAACCCAGTAAAGGACCGCCGCGGGGGCTCTCCGCGGATACGATCGCAAGCTAGCTATGATATCAAGAGATTGACTTTGTCTGTTCCATCTGGTTTGCTTACCACTGCGTGGACCTATTCATTTTGACCGGAGCGTTGCATGACCAGGTCTTGGGCTGGCAGGTGTACAAGACTGAGGAACAAGCAATCACAAGCTCGACATCGTAGTCTAGGTAGCAGCCTGTATACAGTACGTTATTGCGGCATAAAGAAGCTCCTGCGGCCCACGTCGCCTCATTTTTCGGGAGGCATATAGAAAGGTACGTCGTGGGAAACTACCAATGCCTTCTTCGAACCAGGCGCGAGGCACAAGGGCATCGGGATGGCATCATCATCCACCCTCAACCAGGACTCGACTAGAACCCGGAAAGGGCAGACGGTTTCAATATCCACTACCATGCCCCCTTCACCTGGTCGTCCGCAGTAGCAGTAAGCTTAGCGTGCTGTTTAGGGAAGCTCTGTAATCGACTCGCTTAGCTGCGTCAAAATTGGCTTAGTATCCGCGGTGATGCCAGCCATGCCCATGTGCTACCGCTTTTAGCGACACCAGGGAGACAGACACAAGCGGTATCTGGACATCCCACTGATAAGTTGCGTGTCATAATAGAGGTCGGCGGGTCAAGTATCCGCGGTACTTAGGACGGGGTATGGTCAGCGAAGACTTCAGCCATCCAGGGGGTCGGGAACATGTATGCGAAAGTGTCAATGCCGTGGATGTCAACATGTCGCACACTGGTGCCTGGACCGACACTGTATGAACGAAAAGACGGACAATAGACTCTGGGTTGAAAATGAAGAGCAACATGCTGAGCTGTAACGTTTCAAGGCAATGCCTAAGTCAGACTGCGTCATGGGCCAGATTGCACTCGCCCCTGTGTGAGGCACGGCTCCCCAAACTCCCTGTTTTAAACAAAGGCACCGAGGCGGTGTATGAAGTCATTTTGGAGACGAGGTCGACCCATTATCAGATCTCATCTTATCGCTTGCAGTGGCAAGACAAGTAGTAGGTTCGACAATAAAATGGCTAAGTCCGTGTAGACATGCCCATGATATGCGACAAGGTCGCAGACCTTGAGAGGTTGGTAGGCCGTTGCGATCTCCGTCGAGTGTCCACGTCTCCGTCTCATGCCCAACATCCGAGTCTTTGTCAGTCGTCCGAGGCTCCGTCCGCCATTCGAGCTGGCGACGGGGGAAATCCTCTCGAGCATGTACCGGTGTTAGGGTCACATGGTGAGATCTTATGTTTGCCGTAGGTTTCAACCCATGCAGTGACGGCAGCCGGGTTTCCTGCGAACTTGGCATGTTGTTGAGGCATTACGGAACGCCGACAGCAGTACTGCTACTGTTTCTGACACGATAGAGAAGTGTTCATGTTGTTGCACAGAAAGCCCAGTCTTGTCATCTATTTGTTCTCCTTAGCTTGAGGTAAGCGGTGCAAGGGCCATCGAAATGGCTGGTCCTCATGAAAAGTACCTGAGCATGGGGTCTGATCGGAGCGCCGTATCACACCTATTGTGTCGACCAGGCGGCTTCGGTATGTGCCTTCCTCCCCAGCTTTGAAGAGCCTCTGACTGAACGAGAATGAAACTACTGATATCCGGCCCGCTGCTGGTGGAGATATCTCGCATGATCCTCCAAGTTTATCTGAACTCCATGCGCGGTGGCTTTTGTGGCAAGGGGACGTTGGTGATTTGCTACATTACCAAGGTTGAGAGAGCCCGGCGCCTGCGCGCTTTGTCGGGATCTTCTCAGAGAGAACGGCATGCCTTGTGGAGGAGAAGATGGGCGCCAGACATGCTCTGAATGATGCTGGGTAGGGTCTTTTCAAGAACATGTAGGTATCACTATGGCATTTGAAGTTTGATGAAAGACTGTCGATTGATTGATTACCTAAAGTAAGGCAACGGTGACGGTCGCTATTGGCTGTTTGGCAGTTGCGGTTTAAGCCACAAATTTCCGCCACGCCACGTGTGGCACGAGCTATGACCTCAAGTTAGCACTTCCACCTTATCCAGCTACGCCTATCGATTGGATTAGAAGCCAGTCCAGGTCATTGAATGCAATTCCATCCCTCTCAAACCACTTCATCGACATAAGTTAGGCAGCCATCACGAGATCACGGGCAGTCTGGTACCGGCGGAATCATTGAGGAAGAGCCGTAGTCTGACGAGGTCCTGACATATGGGCTGACGGATCTGATGTGGACGTAACGAATCATCAGACTACTCGGGTAAGCTGTATCGGCAACCAAGCGGTCGGAAAGGGCCAACTTGCTCAAGCCTACATACATTCCAGACCAAGTCTCCTCTTCTGGTTGATGAATCAAGAGCATGGCACATACTGGTCACAACTGACAACGCAACCCGCTTCTTTTCTTCCGGAACGCCAAACTTTACCCTCGGCCTGATCTTGTAGCTCGCGGTCGAACCTAGCTTCATTATCGACATATGTTAAGGCTGAGCCTGCTTGCAGTCGCGGAGATCCTCTCTGTGTATCTTATTTCTTCTAAAGCAACCTAATCAACCTTCGCCAACATGAAGTTCTTCATCGACGACTTGCCGGTGCTCTTCCCGTACCCACGGGTGTACCCGGAGCAATATGCCTACATGTGTGACCTGAAGAGAACACTGGACAAGGGCGGCAACTGCGTCTTGGAGATGCCTTCGGGCACAGGAAAAACCGTCTCATTGCTCTCTCTCATTATTGCATATCAGCAGAATCAGCCAGAAGACAGGAAGCTGATCTACTGCTCGCGTACAATGTCCGAGATCGAGAAAGCATTGGCAGAGTTGCAAGCTCTGATGAAGTACCGCGCCGACGAGTTGGGTTACGTCGAGGAGTTCCGTGGCCTTGGCCTGACAAGTCGAAAGAACCTTTGTCTTCACCCGTCCGTCAAGCGCGAGAAGAGCGGTGCCGTTGTGGATGCCAAGTGTCGAAGCTTGACGGCCGGTTTCGTCAAAGAAAAGAAGGAGAAGGGCGAAAATGTGGACCTCTGTATCTACCACGACAACCTGGACCTTCTTGAGCCGCATAACCTGATACCTAACGGCGTTTGGACTCTGGACGACCTTCTGGTGTACGGAGAAAAGCACAAGCAATGTCCGTACTTCACTGCGAGGCGGATGATGCAGTACTGCAATGTCATCATCTATTCATACCATTATCTGCTTGACCCGAAGATCGCCGAGAGGGTCTCCAAGGAGTTCTCCAAGGATTGCATAGTCGTTTTTGACGAGGCTCACAACATCGACAACGTCTGCATAGAATCTCTCAGCACCGACATAACAGACGATTCTCTAAGGAAGGCTACAAGGGGCGCGCAGAACCTGGAACGGAAGATCAACGATATGAAGGAGACCGATCGAGAGCAATTAGAAAACGAGTACCAGAAATTGGTGGAGGGGTTACGGGATCAAGACGAAGCGCGGCAAGAGCAGACCTTTATGGCAAACCCGGTGCTGCCGGACGACCTCCTCAAAGAAGCAGTCCCGGGCAACATACGCCGTGCTGAGCATTTCGTGGCTTTCCTGAAAAGATTTATCGAGTATCTTAAGACGCGAATGAAGGTGCGACAGGTCATCTCCGAGACGCCACCGGCTTTCCTGAGTCACCTGAAGGAGCATACGTTCATAGAGAAAAAACCACTTCGCTTCTGCGCGGAACGTTTGACATCGCTCGTACGGACGCTAGAGCTCACCAATATTGAGGATTATCAGCCCTTGCAGGAGGTGGCCACGTTCGCGACCCTAGTGGCGACGTACGAGAAAGGATTCTTGCTGATCCTGGAGCCTTTCGAATCAGACACAGCCGAGGTTCCTAATCCGGTATTGCACTTCACCTGTCTCGACGCAGCCATCGCCATCAAACCCGTGTTCGACCGCTTCAGCTCCGTCATTATCACTTCGGGAACCATCTCGCCGCTGGAGATGTACCCTAAAATGCTCGGGTTCAATGCCCATGTCCAGGAGTCGTATACCATGACATTGGCGAGAAGGTCCTTCTTGCCCATGATTGTAACCCGTGGAAGTGACCAAGCTCCTGTGTCCACTGGCTTCCAGGTTCGCAATGAGCCCAGCGTGGTTCGAAATTACGGCAACCTCCTTACCGAATTCGCCAAGGCAACACCGGACGGCATGGTCGTCTTCTTCCCATCCTACTTGTACATGGAGTCCATCATTAGTATGTGGCAGGGTATGGGTATCTTGGACCAGGTGTGGAAATACAAACTCATTTTAGTCGAGACTCCCGATGCCCAGGAGACTTCTCTAGCTCTGGAGACCTACAGAACCGCTTGCTGCAACGGCCGAGGCGCTGTTCTCCTTTGTGTCGCTCGTGGAAAGGTATCGGAAGGTATCGATTTCGATCACCAATATGGCAGAACCGTGCTGTGTATAGGTGTCCCATTCCAGGTTAGTGCAACATTATCCCTTATCCTTCTTCTTACACTCAAAGTGCTGACTGGTTCATAGTACACCGAGTCACGTATTCTCAAGGCACGCCTCGAATTCATGCGCGAGACGTACCGCATCCGCGAGAACGACTTCCTGTCCTTCGACGCCATGCGACACGCGGCGCAGTGCCTGGGCCGCGTGCTCCGCGGCAAAGACGACTACGGAATCATGGTGTTAGCGGACCGGCGGTTCCAGAAGAAGCGGGCGCAGTTGCCCAAGTGGATCAATGAGGCGATGCAGGAGGTCGACGGCAACCTGAGCACCGACATGGCCGTCATCACGGCGAAGCGCTTCCTGCGCGAGATGGCGCAACCCTTCCGCGCTAAAGACCAGGACGGCGTCAGCGTCTGGAGCCTCGAGGACCTCCGCGCCCACCAGGCCCAGCAGGACGAGGAGCGCATCCGCGAGCTCCGCGACGAGGCCAAGTCGGCCGAGGCCCTGGCCAAGAGGATGGCGGAGCGGGCGGCGCAGAATGATTACGATATCGATGAGGATGAGGAGGCCGAGATGATGGAGATTGATGGCATGGCGTAAGCTATATAACTTATGCAAGCCCTCGGGGGGCGAACCGATACTACATAGTAGTTATGTTCGCGAGATGCCTTCGAGAAACCAGGAAAGGGGAAGCATCCGCTGATCAGGAGACCAAGGCATGCTATTGCTTTCTTTTCACGTTGGGTAGAGTATACACATAGACCTTATTCAATGGACAGACAGGCCCTTGGGTTTGGGTAGTCAAGTTTAATAGAACGATCAAGAATCTAGGACTTTTCTTCCCATCTTGATTGCCACCAGTGCCATTTCAATACTTCCCGAAATATATTATCATACATCGGAACTTGGGTCAAGGCTCAGACACGAGTCTTGAACCTCGAGACCACAGTATGGACAAGCTTGCTTGCCTAAACAGTCTATACGATAACTACGCTCATATCGCAATCCTGTCCCAAGGTTCGACTGTAGAAAATTCAGATCAATGACTTCGAACCCCGTCCAACTATTATATCCTCAAACTCTCGGTTCATCCCTAATACGCTGTACCACCTCGCCGTAGCTTGCACAACAAGGGAAAGAACCATGATCGGACAATATTGGAAGCAGATAAAATTCTCTCTGATTTAATTAACTTCTCTAGCTGAGAAACCTCAGTAGAGGAAGGATGAGGGCAATTATTGCCATGATGATTGATAGGAGTAGAGCACCATCATCGACAGAGATGTCAAAAACGACCACCCGACACATTACTGGGAAATCAACCCAAACCAAGATAGATACCTTCGGCGCCAAACGCTGATGCAGAAAGCCAAGTTCAAAAACGGATGAAAATGATAGGACGATAATAAAAAGGGGGGCCGGCAACGCAAAACCCCAAGCAATTGCTTCAGGGTATCAGCATCGCTCCTTTGCTGCCTCGTCTCAACTCGCTCGTGGTCTGCTGTTCCACTCCATTCTTGCCCGTTCTTCCGCTTCTCGTGCTCAACAATGTTGGTACGACTCATGTAAACCCATTTTCAGAAGCCGAGTTTATAGAGTACGTAAAGAATGAGTTCGGCCATAGCTTATCTTTACTTTCAAGGCCCATAGCTCGACGAGTCAAGCTTATCATCGCCGCCCAATACGCTGTACAATATTTATTAGTCCAAATGCCCGGGGAACGTCAAATCGCAAATAGGGTCAACGTACGAGTACTGCTTGACGAGGTAGCCTTCTCCGCCCTGTTCCATGTCGATGTTATAGACGTAGAACCCGCCGTCGTTCGTCACCACCATGACCTGGGGGCTGGTGCTGCTCATGGCCACAACGCTCCTAAGTTGCTGCCCCGGCGCGCCGCCCCCTTGCTTCGACGTGGCGATGGACGACTTGGGCAGCTTGATGTAGGCGAAGTCGCGCATCGGCTCCCACATCTCCGTCACGGTCTGAGGGAGATAGTTGCCCACCATCCCGGCGACGCCGCGACCCATAATCTGCGAGGAACGCCGAAGTATGCTGCTGAACGACCCGCTCTGCCTCCTATGGCTGTTATTCGTGGTGTTCGTTGCTGAAGCAGGTTGTCTCGCCTCGGGAGCATCGCTTGGAGGGGAACCGGTCGTGCTGCTGGGAGAGTCGTTGCCACTGTCGTAGCTACGGCTCCGGGACCAGCGATCTGCGCGAGGAGAGGTGGTGGCGGCCGCAGCGTCTGAAGCCAGGATGCTATTCTGGTTTTGTTGGGGTTGTTGCAGACGGAAGATGTGGACTGTGTCGGTCGTGGAAGATACGCAGAGCAGAGAGCTGGCCATGTTGAAGGACATGCTGTATATAGTGCTCGGATAGGTGCCGCGGCGGAACTGGAAGAGCTTGTGTCCCTTGGGCACGGAGAATACCCTGATGATGGTGCCGGTTTCGCTGGCCGTGGCCAACAGGGTTCCGTCGCTGTTCATCTCGATGAACGATAGTGGGGATCGATGGGCCTCTATGACGTTGACGGCCTTCAGAGTAAGGGTATCGTAGATGAGGACATCGCCGGTGGTGACGGGGGCGTACAGCGAGGCGGGGGGCGCATGAGAGGGGCGTTTGTCGGGCGTGTCTTCGCGAGGTTTCGGTAGAGGGTAGGCCAAGTAGCAGTTCTCCGAGGAGGGGGAGAGAGCGACGATCTTGTTGGGGTTGGGAGAAGTTGCGATGTTGGTCAGCAGCGACATGTTGGAAATGTCGTAGAGATAAATCTCGTCCTCCAGCACCACCGACAGGCGCTTGCGGTTCAGGCGGACGGCAAGAACCGCCGACGGGAACGTCAGCTCGCAGATTATGGAAGCCCTTTTGGTGTTTTGTATTATCAGGTGGCGCGGCGAGAGGATGATGGCGACGAGGGAGGTGGAGAAGAGCATCTCGATGATGGTGATGTCGCCATCGTCGCTGCTGAAGATCTTGTTGAAGGGGTCGGTGTGGAAGATACGGAAACCCTTCGAGGTACCGACAGCCAGACAGCTGTCGTCCTGGTTGAAGGTGACGAAGTTGAGGGCCGTGTCGGGCATGTTGAGAGACTATTGTGACACTGGGAAAGACGGAGAAGAGTAGACGGTAAGCGGCGGAGGAGGGTCCCCAGGATACTGTATGATACCGAGTTCCGGGTCGTACGTGAGGAGGAGCTATACGGATTAGAGGTTTTGTCAAGGATCAGATGAGATACAGCTGGCGCCTAGAGCAGGCTGTGAGTTGTTGCAGCAACAGGCAGACGAAAGTACAACTGGAGCGTGTGAGGATTATTGGCATCAATTCGGTGTAGATTTGTTTTGTCGTCCTTCCCAGCCCAGCTCGCTCAGCAACCAGGAAATCGGGAACGCATCTGCTCTGGCCTGGAAAGCATATGACAAGACAAGCAAGCTCTGGAGAGGGTCGGAGGATCACGAAGAAAGTGGTTTTGTTCTATTTATTTGCGCAGGGCGGGTCAAGAGTTCAAAGGCGGAGGAGGTTGGTGGTTGGTCGGACTGTTCGACGGGTTTGAAGCTGCAGTCCGAGAGAGGCAGAGGCAGAGGCAGAAGCTGAGGCAGAAAGAGAGGCCCGGCGGGCGGCGGGCAGTGGGCGAGAGTGGGGAAGCCAAACCCAAGCTTTCCGATCAGAAGCAGAAGCTCAGAAGCTCCCCCCTCCAAAGCTGTCATTTCCAGGCCCCCCAAACCCACTGTGAGTGGCCCAGAGTCCAGCTCGTGAGCAGTTGCGTCAGAGGGCTACAGGGGGGTTGCCTACCTGCAAGAGGGGTTTCAACAGTTTAGGGTCCAGTCTTTGTTTCAATTCCCAAGGTCAGACGCCCTGCACGCCTCAAAAGCCTCGACTCCCACACCCCGACAGCGCCTTTTTACCCGTCCGCTCCAATCACCATCAGCCATCCCAGCTGCCATCCTACCAGACAGATCCCTCCACCACTAACTGACTAGTAGCTATCATAGTAGGGGAATGCTGGAAATACTATATCATTATCAGCAGTAGTATACTCGGAGCTTGGACCATGGGTTCTATTATTGCTTCAACTAATGATCCTCGTCTAGCAGGGCTAGTACCTCGTCGCTCAATAGAGTTTTTCTCAACCTCCTCTGACTCAACTATTTTGGTCGTGACTACCCTCGCCATTCTGTGAACTATTGCCTGGATCGGTTGTGGTGTGTTGCGCAAGAGAGCTGGCTGGGAGAAAATTTGACCCCGGTCCCACCCCCGACTGATCAGCTCGGCCTGCTCCAAGTTTGTGGGAGGGTCGCAATGCCGAAAACAAAAGCAGCACCGGGCTCGGCCCCGGCGCTGACCCGTTCGACCAAGGAACTCGCTCAGGATGGCTTGGTCATGTCGGTATGTCAAGCCAAGTGGCAATATGAGGGTCGTCGGTTTCACTCTTCTGACCTCGCTCTAGACCAACAGCAGCAGCATCGTCTCCAAAAGGAGTGTCGAGCGCATATACTACCCTGATGAGCCCCATTTCTTCCGCTTCTTCGTCAACAAGTTTCAAAGGCGCTCTCCTCTGGTCAACCGTGGATATCACTTCAGGTTGCACATCATTGATACCTGCGTCCGCAATTTTCTAAAGCGTCCATCCAACAAAAAGAAGGCCGTGGTGAATTTGGGAGCCGGAAGGTATGCCCCTCCTTTAACCCCTTTTTCATCTCTTTACATTTGCTAACAACACTGTCTCGTCAGCGATGTACTTCCATGGCAGTGCATGACACGCTATCCTGAAGCATGCAAGAATGCCAAATTTATCGACATAGATTTTCCTGATCTTATGTCCAAGAAGCGTAGAATTGTTCAGGGGACGCCAGAGCTGCACTCGGTTCTGACCGGACTGGAGTATGGCACTGATCAAACCGACTTGCAACTAACAAGTAATGAGTACATTCAAATCGGATGCGACCTCCGCCAGCTGCACCGCGTGCAAGATGCCATCTCCAAGGTCGTCAATATCCAGGAATGCGAGTTCATATTTGTTGCTGAGGTCTCAATCACCTACATGGAGACCGAGGCAGCTGATTCTGTTATCCAGTGGGCAAGTAGTCTTGGCCATGGTCAGTTTGCCTTCCATCGATGCCATCATTTACTCTCGGGAAACTGACCTATCTGCGTGCAGCCGAGTTCTGTTTGCTCGAACAGATCCTACCTGACGGGCCAGATCATCCATTTGCTGAGATGATGGTTCGTCATTTCAACAAGCTGAGAACACCCATCAAGTCGGTAAACAAATACCCAACTCTCCGGGCACAGCAAGAACGCTTCAACCGCCTGGGGTGGGTACATGCCGACGCGCAGTCCCTTTGGGGTGCCTGGTCGAACGACATGTATCTGAACACGGAGGACCGGCTGAGGCTGGACAAGATCGAACCATTTGACGAATGGGAAGAGTTTGCCATATTCGTCAGTCATTACTGCATTGTCTCCGCCCATACCAGACCAAACGTGCTACCCCCATGCCGGAATCTCACGGTAGAGGGTCAACAGGGCAAGCCGATCCCTTCTTTCAAAGTCAGCACCGCATACACCGAGTCTGGAAAAGCATGCCAGCGACGATTTGGAGCTCCGTTGAAGATCCAGGATCAGTCCGGGCGCGAGTTATTGGGAAATGCATGTGGGCTTGGCAACGTCACTCGCTTGAGATCAATCGACCTGTTCACTTCCCACCCAGAGGACGCCAGTATTGATGTGTTATCAGTTGGTCCGCTGGGCAGAATGTGTCATACCATGGTGGACTTGGGGGCACATGGACAACTCCTGGCTGGTGGAAGGGCATCTCCATCAAGTGCCTTCCGGGACTGCTGGAGATTTGACGCCACTACGCGCTCATGGCACAAGGCGGCGGATCTACCGAGACCGTTGTATAGGCACTCGACTACCCGGCTCGGCCGCTCGAGTATGGCTTTGATAGTCGGTGGAAAGACCGATGCGACCTCTGTTTTCAAAGACTGTTTGCTCTACCGGCCCGATGCGGGTTGGACAGAGTGCAACATTGTTGGAGATTATATACCCGTATTCGGTGCCGTTCTGGTATCTTATCCTGGCCCTATCACTCCGGGTTCAGATAACGGCGAGCCCACAACGAGCTTCCATGGGTTGCTTATAGGCGGTCTCTTAGAAGATGGCACGCTAGCCAAGCAAGCCCTGTACTGGCGTCTGAGCCTCAGGGGCACCGATAAGTTAGAGTTACGCTTCGATGCCGCATCAACGATTGATGGTTATGGGCATACTCAGCCTGAGGGCAGATGGCCCGCCGACTCTACATTGTATCGCTTTGGCGCAAGCGCGGCAATGAGCGACGATGGAAATTTGCTTATTATTGGCGGAATCATCGAGGATCGAGTGATTCCCAAAGACGAAGAACTACTACTTCTAAGCGCCAGCAACGCTCAGATTCGGATATGTGCGACAGCTCCGATCATCCAGCCCGGGGCCACATCGCATACCGATATGCCTCGGCCTGCACTGCTTGGGATATCGGTCTGCGCAACTGCTGGTGGAGATCTTGTTGTAATGAGTGGCGGTGCTACTTGCTACTCGTTCGGCACATACTGGAACACAGGGTCGTATAGCTTCCGCTACAGTATGCCTGAGCTCTCATTCTCGCCAGAGAACCCAGCCCCTACTCCATGGAAGTTCCAGAAGAGTGTCGAGTTTATAGAGGCCTCTGCCGACTTGGAATGCGAGAATGTTACCTCGGGCGTTTAGCAAGCGAGTTTGCGGTTGGCATGAAGTCGCTAGCCCAATAGACCTACAGAAGAATAGACAAGCAGTTCACGATCCTGACAAAATAGGAAAAACACACGTTCCAGGCAATTGACACTTGGTTTTCAAATCAGCGTTGGACTGTAGGAAGTGACCCTATAACTAAGCTGGGTTGTTTAAAACGTAGCGACCTGCGGACCAGCAATGGCGCCTTTGGTCGCGAACTGATGGTCGCGTTACACCTATCCCAACCTTCAACACGAACCGGCAATGCCGATATGATGCATATCACAACCAGAGCAAATAGGAGTCAAAATAATAAAAGAAGAGATCTGGCCAAGCGATCGTTGGCCGTATCGGTAGATAATCTGCCAAAAAGACAAAAACATACAACACCGAGGATTCCCAGGTCGTCACCGACCCTAGTACTAATTCGGCTCTCTGCTGCTTATATATGGGAGAGCGGACGGGATCCCTAGTATTCAGCAGGATATGGTCGTATGTACCAGAATTACCTTTTGTTGGGCATTATAATACAACAGCAGCTGCAGCATCATTGCCTACCTGGTCTACCTTTTTGCGTGCTCGACCCTGAGTTGTTGGGGAGGACCGGGCAGACGGCCGGTGTCTTCCCCGCTTATAATAAGTGAACGAATCGGCTCATCCTACTCCATCAACCAACCACGTACCGGGTGGTCTCGATGCTAGATAAGCATGCCGCACATGCAGTCCTTCACTCCTTCATTGGATAGAACAACTGCGGAGAATGGAATGGCGCGAGCAAACTCCCGAACCTTGTCTGATTGCGGCAGGTTGGAGCGGCCAAACACTCCGATATGGATTCCGGCTCGGGAGTCGTTGCTTTTCTGCGATTCCCAGCAATGTGCAGGCGGCGCTTCGTACATCGCATCCAGAGGTCATTAGTTCGCTGAATTAAATGAACAAGAAACTTTCGCAGGCATCTCTTGAAGGTTCGTTCCTCCTTCTTTCCATGGTCGAGTGGTGGGTGCGTAGCGGAAGTCTTGCCGTCGTTTCGTCATGGATCTCAACACTAGCTTGAAGGCAGCTTCATCACCACATTCCCCGCAGGATGACCGACCGGTGTCAGTGGGCCAAGACCCTGAGAAAGCCGAAACCACGGCCGCAACCCGAGATGATGTCCCGGAGGCAGTGCCAAGCCATAGTGTTGAGAAGTGGAACGAGCCGCGGATCAACATCCACCGGCTCATGGTCACCAACTACTCGTTCGTCATCATGGGTATGAGTGATGCCTGTTTGGGGCCTTTGATCCCCTATGTAAGTCATTTTCCCCCTCACCGTCGCAGTTGTCCTTATCCGTGAAGCCAAGTCAAAACTGTGACTTACTTACATGCAACCCCTTTTCAAACATGACAATAGATAGAGCAATACTACAACATCTCCTACACCCTAGTCTCCCTCCTGTTCCTCTCCTCCTTCGTCGGCTACCTCGTCGCCGCCCTGTCCAACAACCTGATCCACCACCACCTGGGCCAACGCGGCGTAGCCCTAATCGCGCCATCGGCGCGCATCCTCGGCTACGTCTTGTTATGTCTGCACCTGCCGTTCCCAGCCCTACCGCCGCTGATGATGCTCCCGGGATTCGGAAGCGGCCTCGAGGACTCGGCCTGGAATGCATGGATCGGCAACATGGCCTCGGCCAACGAGCTGCTGGGCTTCCTGCACGGCTCTTATGGCCTGGGCGCCACCATTGGCCCGCTCGTCTCGACCGCCATGGTTGTCAAGGCCGGATGGCCCTGGTACGCCTACTTCTACCTCATGATCGGCATGGCGTCGCTCGAGCTGGTCCTAGCGTCGACGGTGTTCTGGGGTGCCACGGCAGAGAGTTATAGAGCCACGCGCGGGACCGCATCGGATGGCACGAGGACTACGACGCGCACCGTGATGAGGGAGCCCATCACCTGGCTCCTGTCAATTTTCTTGCTAGGTTACGTCGGGGCCGAGAACGCCCTGGGCGGCTGGATCGTCACCTTCATGCTGGACGTGCGGCACGCCGAGCCATTCGACGCCGGACTGACTGTGACCTTCTTCTGGCTGGGCCTGGCCGTGGGCCGCGTGACCATGGGCTTCCTCACGGGCAAGATCGGCGAGAAACTGGCCATCGCAACTTACTTGGTATTAGCCATCGCCCTGCAGGTCCTGTACTGGCTGGTCCCCAGCTTCGTGGCCTCGGCCGTCTTCGTCAGCTTCGAGGGCTTTTTTCTGGGACCGCTGTTCCCGGGCGCCATCGTCGCGGCCACGAAGCTGCTGCCGGTGGATTATCACATCTCGGCCATCGGGTTCGCCGCGGCGTTTGGCGGGGGCGGGGCCGCCGTCGTGCCGTTTGTGGTGGGGGCGATTGCGTCGAGTCAGGGGGTTTGGGTCTTGCAGCCGATTATCCTGGCGGTGTTGGCGTTTTTGCTGCTGGTTTGGCTCGCGCTGCCGGGAGGACTGAGACGGGGCGGGTTGGAACACGCGCGGGAAACTCGAGAAAAGATCGGACACCAGGTTGTTATGGCTTACAGGTGGATGCGAGGAAAGACTAGGAAGAGGTTATAGAAAGCGAGCCCCTGGGGCAACCTAGGTCACATGCTGATATCCATGGTCCTCATGGAATTAGATCAAACACCATGCTCGATATGCTGCGTACTTGCTACATTTTGAACGATTGTTAGACATGCAAATCTCTGTATATGCCTCTGCCAACTGACGATTTCCAGTTTGCCGCCCATGAGGTTATACTAACACTTGCTCGCAAATGTGTACTAAGACAACGTGTTCTTTGTACACGTTTCCCTTCAATCAAGTCATCGCTGGTATCGGCACAGGACCCTGCGGTCCGATGCTTGCCCCTATGTTCGCCTGATGCATCGTCCGCGGCCCATACGAGATTGGATAATCGACCGCCGTATGGAACATCTGCCAGTTGGCCCACATGACAATATCACCCTCCTCAAGGCTCGGCAGCAGGATGTACTCGGGACTCAGCACCCTCTCCTGGATCGGTTTCAGGAACGCCCGGATCTCAGTTACGTCGTCAATGACATGGGGCTCTTGGTCAGGAGACGATCGAACAAAGAGCTTCCGCGCACAGATGCCGTGCACCTGGAACGCCTTCTCGCCCGTGACGGGGTTCATCCAGACCATGGAGTACCGCTTGACGGCGGCCGGGTCGAAATCGCCCAGATCTTCGATCCTCTTCTCGCGGCCCTCTGTCTCCAGGCCCAGCCCGTTGGGCCGGCCGTGGCAGTCGGCGATCCACATGTAGGGGTGCGGCGCGTACTCGACCCAGGAGTGGTCCGCCATCCGCTGCTCTTCGGGCGTCATCAGTGCGTACGTCTGCACGTTGCTGAAGAACGCCGTGAGACCGGGCTCCGACTTCATCTCGAGCCCGGAGCCGTCGTCCCAGCGGATCGTCACGGGTCCGCGGTCCGCACGAGGCCGCCGGCAGCACCGCAGCGTCGTGAACCAGGCCGGGTCTCGCCCGTACAGGGGCGCGTCCATGTGCCAGCGCTGGAACCGTGTATACCCGGCGGCGAACTCGGCTTCGGGCAACTCTTTAGCGTGGAAGTCGTGCGAGAGCGCCTTGTGGATCGTCTTGTCCTTGATGCCGTAGTGGTCCGCGCCCTGGTAGCCCTTGCCGACCAGGCGGAGGTTCTCGGCGCCGGGGATGCCTATGACTTCCCTTGTTGTCTAGTCATCGTTCATATGCACGTCAGCTGGTCAACTCCTTAACTATGACTCATCACTGGAGAGTCATTCACAGTGCCGACATATATTCAGCTTACCGATAGCACGCCCCCTTTCTCATTGAAAGACTTGATGTCCCCGTGTGAGTGCACCTGTGGCGCCTCTGGATCAAATCTCGTGACTAACTCCCACTGTGAACTAGGTATTAGTCACGGCCATCAGTGTAGAAGTTACTTGCTCATTCTTCCTCTCCGCTTCGAGATGCTGGAGACTGAATACGCAAAGAGGGGCGCTTTTAGACTCACCTGCTTGATCGGCGCGAGGTCCTTCTGGCCCTTGACAACGACCACCTTGTGGATCCATATCGCGTCGGCCAGTGCCTTTACATCGGCGTCTTCGAAGGAGTTATCATATGTATTAGATGAGAGTCTCAGCAACGCTAGCTTGTTTTCTGTGCTCACCCGAGATATTGTTCAAATCCAGGCCCTCGACTACAGCACCAAAATCGTGTCTTTCCTCTGGCGACTTCTTCATTGGGGTGAGGACGAAGCCTGGTTCAGGCTGTGTAATAGCATGAGGCGACATGATGCACCGGTGCAGACAATGATGTTTGGCAATGGGCAGATCACTGTGTTTCGATTATAGACTTCTTTCTATAGGATATAAGTAAATACTGCATATGTCTCCTACTTTATTATGGGGAGATCAACTTTATAATGCAGAGCTTCTATTAGGTTTCGAGGTGATTCAGTATCGGCCACCTCCGTCTGTCGGGTTATCAGCCGAAGTGTGGGGTTGATAGCGCATGAACTCTCACCTGCAGGGAAGACGTCAACGGCTTTGGATACCCTCACGAACAAGATTGCCGTGTTCGTTTACTTGGTTCTTAGTGTATGCGGCAGTGACCGCCATCGGATATCGGTATTAGTGGTCCTCGGCTCAGGGCTAAGATGGTCGATAGACGATAGATCGCCCAGCCATTCGATTTCAATAGGGCCTGGTCTACATAAGGGCACGCAAGCAGTTCCTTCATTGGTATAGACTGAAAAGTCTCAACCCCGTGACAGATGCAATTGCAGAGTCAATATGCTCGCGAGATACCACCTGCTGCTGGCTCTTATATTCGCAGGAGTGCTATGCCATGAGCATCCTCTCCCGCGGCGAGACCATCAGTTCTCTATGCTTGACCCGGCACTCTCGATCAATGGGGTTCCTTATACTACAAGGGCATATTGGATGAGGCAGGCCAACTTGGCTCTTCATGCGCCATGCCCATTCGCCGCGTTCGGGTCTGTTATAGTCAACCATACAGACGACAATGGACTAGGCCAACTCGTATGCACGGGAGCCAACTCAAACCGACAGACGGGCAATCCCACCCTCCACGGTATGTGACACTTCCGGAACCAGGATCCCTTGATATATGGCATACTTATCCAAGTCTACTTGGCCAACATCAGGCGAAATGGCAGTCATCAACAACTGCACCAGCATCCTCACCGACCCCAAGGGTCCGTACAAGCTCTCACCAGCCGCGGCCCTCGCGGCGTTCCCGTCGCTCACGCTCTACACCAACGCCGAGAGCTGCCCCATGTGCGCCTCGGCCATCCGCTGGGCCGGGTTCCGCGAGTACGTCTACGGCACCAGCATCGACACGCTTATCGCCCGGGGCTGGGGCCAGATCCGCGTCGCGTCGGCCGACATCTTCCGCCAGTCCTTCGACCTGCCCTATCCTAGTAGGCTTATCGGCGACGTTCTCGTCAACGAGACGGATTTGTATTTTGGTTGGCAGTTTGATTCGGAGGCGCCGTGTCCGCCGGGGTGTGGGAGGTCGCAGGGGGCGGCGGGCTGTGTTGCGGTGTAGACTTTAGATGAGATTATGCGCAAGCAGATATTTGTTACTATGAAATAGCCCCTAGCTTACAACAATGCTCAGTGTATGCCATGTGAATTCGATTCATAAGACTTCCAAGCTTTCATATGTTGACGAACTCGGCTTGCGTCGGGTAAGAGCCTCTGAGCCAGTCAGGGCCGTCCGTGGAAATGAGGCGGCCATCCCCGACCGCGATCAGAGAGAGATAATGGAACACCAAAGGCCATGGGCATAGTGCCCCGCTTTGATCGCCGCTTCCGTTGCGTCGGAACTTGGCTTCCATAGGTTGATCCCATCAGATGACACCCAGAGTCAAGATACTGATTTGTAGATAGGCGTTCACCGTATTTGACACAGCGTAGCATAACATGAGAGTGGCGATAAAAGCTGGCGCCGTGATGCCCTGGGGGTGTACTACATGCAAATCAACCCAGAAAACGAAGAATCCCATGCCAGCTGCTGAGCTCGTTCTTCTTGGATACCCCTCGCTGCAGTTGCCGATATGACGAGGTCTACCAATACCAAGTACATTGACCGGGACATCCCACAGGTACGCTTATCGCACTTTTAAGCAGCATGTCATGTCGCAGCGCCCCTGACCCCCTAGCTGTATACCATGCCTTGGCCAAATCATAAGAAGTTGACCCATCCCCTACTTGCAACAACGCCTACGTGAGCCGGAGAACTACTAACCCCGGCACCCTTGCGTTCCATACGCAAAGATCTCCCTAGCCAACTTCGATGAACGCATCGACGATATAACGTCGCAACTCTGCGACGCAGCCGAGAACGTCGGCTTCCGCTTTGGTTGGGCGATGAGCACCTGCCCGGGTTCCGGGACCAGTGTTTGGGGTTCATGCATCGGGTGCAGAAGGTGTCGGAGCGGCTTATGATTTGCCTGGCCCGCGGGTTGGGGTTCGAGGATGAAGAGTACTTCGTCAAGTACCATGACGCATCCAAGCCGACGTGCCAGAGCGTTATGCGCCTGCTGCATTATTTCGAAACGCCCCAGGGGCAGGATGAGAATGACGGGCAGATCTACCACCGCGCCGGCGCGCACGCGGACTGGGGCTTCCTAACCCTCCTTTTCCAGAAAGAAGGACAGTCCGGACTGGAGATCTGCCCGGGACGGGAAGTAGTGACGGAGCACGCTTTAGGGGATGCGGCATGGTCGAAAGTGGACTTTGTCCCGGGCAGCATCGTATGCAACATCGGCGACCTGCTGATGTCGTGGTCTGACGACCGGTTCAAGTCGACGTTCCACCGCGTCAAAGCCCCCTGCGGCGAGCTGGGTGACTACTACGGCGAACGGTTCTCGATAGCGTTCTTCAACCAGCCCTGCAAGGACGCACTGATCCAGGGACCGCTCAAGAAGTACCCCCTTGTCACAGGGGAGCAGTTCAACGCCAGGGCCATGTAGACGCACTTCGCTGCGCTACAGGCGAAGCTGAAGGCCAAGGCGGAAGCGGCAGCCGAGGCAGGAGCCGAAGGGGAGAAGATGTCGAATAATAGTAGTAGCAACAACACTGCATCAGGGTCGGCTCAGGTACAAGCTGCTGCGTGAAATACCTAGTACATGGATCGACAATAACATTTTAATGGACAATAGTCATTCCGTTAGTTCCTCTTCCAACCATCCAAAGAATGCACGTTCTGGTATAATTCTAATGCGGACGATCTTGAATCTGAAGTCTGTATTTGTCACAGTGCCATTAAAGCTAAACTCGGCTGTATCAAGACGATCGGGAATCGAAGGCGGCAGCATGGAGATAATAGTACATGGGTATAAGGGGTCGGACGATATGATATGTCACCGACCTGCTCTAGGGCATCGACTTCGCCACATTCCAGAACTCTTGATACTTGAATCGCTGAAGATAGTCTCGAGCATCCGTATCCGACTCCATCACCCTCGAGCCCCACTTGCCGAAGGCACGTTCTCGAATGTCGCCCTCGAACACCAGCTCGCACTTGTTGGCCCCCAGGTCTTTGAGGCCCTTCTCGTCCTCGGCCTTGAGCCATTCGCGCATGGCCTCGGTCTTCTCCGCCGTCTTGTCCCTGGACGGGGCGTTTTCCGTCCAGTCAATGCGGTTCAGCATGAGCTGCTTGTACTTGCGTATGCTGTACGAGCCGCCCTCCACTATCACCAGGCTTTGTTTCGGGTGCATCACACAGGCGCCCGTCAAAGCCATCTGTTCTGCGTTTCGGCCAATCTTGAACCGGTGCTGGCCGTTGACGAGCGTAGTAATCTTGAATACCAGCACATGAAGACCTTGCGCGGCGTCCTTTTCTTGGTTGGTGGCAAGCTTCTCGTGGCGTTGCTCTTTCGTGAGCTTTCGCTCGTCGTTGCGCTGAAGATGCTCGTCGTGCCTCTCGGCAACCTCTTTACGAACTTTGGCTTCCACAGCAGAGGGATCCAGCACAGCCTCCTGCCCAAGAACTCTCATCAAGTTGCTCATCTTCACCTTGGGCTTCTCCGGCTCCACGAGGCCTAATCTCTGTTTGGCTTGCAGCTCCCGGAGATCGGCCATTCGGCGCTGTCTCCGCATCTTGGCCTGTTCTTTTGGTGTCAGGTACATGGGCTTGGGTTCTGGAATGTTCTTATCCTGGGGCGGTTCGATGGCCACGGGATGTTGGATATATGCTGTAATGATGGAATCGGGTGTGTCGATTTTGAACTCGGAATCATAGGAAGGCCCCGAAAGCAGTCCCTCGTCTGTCCACTCGATTGCTGGCGGCGCTTCCACGAGGAAGCTCTTTTCCGAATCGTCTTCGATGCGCTTCGTCGTTTGAGTGATCTTGCGCTTCAGCTCCTCCAAGGCTGCCTGTCTCCGCAGAGCATTCGCCTGGGCAATGTACTTGCCCTTCTGATTGAAGACCAGCTGCCGTGACTGGCGAGGTTTGGCGCCAGTAGCTGGAAGAGTGGAAGAATCGGCAAGATACGGGTTGTGTTCCGGCGCCGTGGACTTCGGTTTGGGGGTATATTTCGAGTTTTTGGATTGGTTCGACTTGAACGGTTTGGGAGGCGCGCCCAAGTCAGCGAGGGCCGGATGGAGTCCAACAGCAAGTCCTCCCGTGGCGACGTTCTTTTGTGGCGGCGCAGACATTTCTGCCAGAGCTGGGTGTATGGGCGTCGATAAGCCCCCTTTCGGCGCCTGGCTTGAGGAGCCAACACCTACTAGAGTCGGGTGTATGGGTGTAGATAAACCGCCTTTTGCTTGACTGGAAGAGCCGACAGCGGCGGCGACACGGGCCTTGAGGGCGGCTAGTTTGTCGGCTGCCGAAAGCCCCTCGGGTTTCTGGACTCGGTTCGAAGCATCGTGTCTTGGCCCAAGGCCAGGTGAGCCGTGTCGATTCATGTGGAGAGAGATGTAGACGTGAGGAGAGAATAAAGGTTGGCCAGGCACCTTTGTGACGTCTATGGGCGAAAGGCCAGCGCAAGAAGTAGAGAATCAGTGACCGCAACGGATGCAATGCCAAGGACAGTCGTGGGTTGGGTTTAGATGGGTTGACAATCGATTCAGGTGGGATGGAGATGCTCTTCGGCAAAAGTTGGAATGCAGAGGCCGTGATTTGGTTGATATCCAATTGATGGGTTAGCCTATTCCGATACCCAAGTCAAGTCTGTACTGCGCTGTAGAGCCTTGGACGGCGCTAGAGGGAGCTTCTGGCAACACCCTTTTGTCCAAGTCACGTGGCCTTCCTTCATTTGGGACGGGATTTAATAAGTCTTGCACTTGAGCAAGATAGAGAGATACTTAGAGGCTGAGAGGCCCACTGTGAGTCTACTGTGAGTCTAAGTGAAGAGCCGCTAAAACGCCCCGCTATCTGCCGTTTTTCACCGCTAAAAAAAGTTGTCGGCAGGTCGCGCCTCTGGTTTTCTGCCACTCTCGGTCGATTCCATGCAGAGCAAACCGAAGCAAAGGCAGTGAATCTTCCACCCCACTTAGCTGTAGGAAAACCGAGATATCTTCACTTTTTCCTGTCCTGCTACACCGGCTCACCGAGGGACATGCAATTCTGAATGCTCTAGGCCAAGCTGAGGCCTAGAGTATATTATCTCCCCTGTTGACTCTTGTAAACGGTAGTCGCCAGTTTGCTAGATCCTGCCTAGCCAATCCTAGACGAGCAAGCCGCTCTCCTACACCACCACCAACCATCCACCATGAATATCTCACAGCCTATCACATCGGGGATCGACAGTGTCGACTTCGACTTCCTCACCCCTGCCGAAATCAAAGCCATTTCAGTCAAGCGCATTGAGAACCCTGAAAGCTTCGATGACCTGAGTAATCCTCTCCCGGGCGGTCTCCAAGATCCAGCTCTCGGAGCATGGGGCGAGCATCAGTGCTCTACATGCGGTCTCGGCGTGGCCAGCTGTCCTGGTCACTCCGGCCATATTGACCTCCCAGTATGTTTCCCAATGCTCGCAGATTAGGTGGCTAGGGCGTGCGAACATTTCAAACTGACTGTAACTCGTACAGGTTCCTGTATACCACCCAGTTTTCCTCGACCAGATTATGCGACTACTCCGAGCACAATGCGCATACTGCTACCGCTTTCGCATGAGGAAAGAAGACCTCGCCAACGTCTCTTGCAAACTACGCTTGTTGCAGTTTGGTCTCCTTAATGAGGCCCATTATCTGGACAAGATCACCTCCGATACCACGGACATCCCTGGCGTTCCATCTATGGCCGACGAGGCTGCCGACGAGAATGTGGACAATGCATCCATTGACAGGGTCATCCAGATGCGAGAGGCCTACACGGAACATGCCTTGAGACGGCATAAATTCGCGACTTCGGAGATTCGCAAAGGAAAGCACGAGGGTTCTGCAGAGATGCGCAGGGAAATCGTCAAGGAATTCTTCCGAGATATGGTTAAGGGTAGAAACTGCGCGACATGCAAGGGTATCTCACCAAGCTACCGAAAGGACCAATTTGTCAAGATTTTCGAGAAGGCTCTGTCGCAAAAGGACGCTGCCAAGATGTCCCAAGGTAACTTCCGAAGGAAAGACGCCTTAACTCTCACACTCAGGCAAAAGGCTGCTACTCAGAAGAAGAAGGAGCGACGCAGCACCGATGAAGCTATTGCCGATGTTGAGGTTCAGTCCAGCGAAGAGGAACCGGAGCCCGAAGAGGAGGAGGAGCCAAGCGATGAGGGCGAAGGGGAAGAACTCGACGAAAATGGCGATGTCGTCATGACCGACGTCGCGCAAAAAACCTCTAAGACCAAGAAGGAAGAGCCTGCACAGCGTTATGTCGGCTCAATAGAGGTCTTATCCAGATTGAACCTGCTGTTTGAAAAGGAGCAAGAGATGATATCGCTGCTCTACAATTCAAAGCCGCAGAGTATGCAGTCGAAGCCTATCACAGCAGAGTCATTCTTCGTCCAAACCGTCCTGGTCCCTCCCAACAAGTTCCGACCCGAAGCTATGGCAGCTGGTGGCAGCCTCGCCGAGTCTGACCAGAACGGCCTGTACAAAGTTATCCTCAATGCTTCCTCTAGGATCGCACAAATCTTCGGCGAGCTTCACAAGGCCGCCAACTCCACGGCAGAACAAGTAGGCCGGAAAAGGGATATCAGCGAACTGCACGAAGCCAGCGCTGCGTTGCAGGACGCAGTCAACTCAATGATTGACAAGGACCGAAATCCCGTCCGGGGACAAGCTGCCAAGCGACAAGCCGACGGAATCAAGCAGAAGCTCGAGAAGAAAGAAGGTCTGTTCCGAAAGAATATGATGGGTAAGCGAGTGAACTATGCTGCTCGTTCCGTCATCAGTCCGGATCCGAATATCGAAACGAGCGAAATTGGTGTCCCGCCCGTGTTCGCCAGGAAGTTGACATATCCCGAACCCGTCACAAGCCACAATTTCCGCGAGATGCAACAGGCCGTCATCAATGGCCCGGACAAGTGGCCAGGTGCAGCCGCCATCGAGAACGAGAATGGCCAGATCATCAACCTCAAGAAGAAGTCGGCCGAGGACCGTGTGGCATTAGCCAACCAGCTGCTTGCCCCCAGCAATCACAACGAGAACACCCAGAAGGGCAAGAAGGTTCACCGACATCTTGGAAATGGAGATGTTGTCCTGATGAACCGTCAGCCAACACTGCACAAGCCTTCCATCATGGGCCATCGCGTGCGGGTTCTGCCCAACGAGAAGACTCTTCGCATGCACTACGCCAACTGTAACACATACAACGCTGATTTCGACGGTGACGAGATGAACATGCATTTCCCTCAAAACGAGCTGGCCAGGGCCGAAGCCATGCAGATCGCCGATACCGACCACCAGTATCTCTCTTACACGGCTGGAAAGCCCCTGCGAGGTCTGATCCAGGATCATTTGTCCGTATCCGTCGCTCTTTGCAACAAGGACACCTTCCTGGACCAAGGCGCCTATCACCAGCTTGTTTACGGTGCACTTCGACCGGAACATGGGCACATCACATCTGACAGGATCGAGCTGGTTCCTCCTACCGTCTTGAAGCCCGTGCGTCGGTGGACTGGAAAGCAAGTCATTACAACCATTTTGAAGAATATCAAGCCCATTGGTTTCGGCGACTTGTGGATGACTGGTAAAACGTCATTACCTGCATCTCGTTGGGGTTCAAAGACGGAGGAGGGCAATGTCTTATTCCAGGATGGAGAGTTCATCCATGGTATTCTTGATAAGGCGCACCTGGGTCCCAGCGGCGGAGGTTTTATCCACGCAATCCACGAGACATGGGGGCCTGAGACTGCTGCGAAACTCCTTAGTTGCATGGGCAGGCTGCTCACTCGATATCTCGCCATGCGAGCCTTCAGTTGTGGTATGGATGATTTGCGCCTTACACCCGAAGGAGAGAAGAACCGTAAGAAGGAACTGGCTGCTGCAACAAGTACCGGTCTGAAGACAGCTGCCAAGTATGTCAGTCTGGACGAGAATGAAGACATCACCGACACTGATCCTCTGCTTCTGGAACGCCTCGAGACCGTCATGAGAAACGATAGTCAGCAGGAAGGTCTCGATACGATGATGAACGCGGCAAACGCCGATGTCTCGAGTGCAGTCACCAAAGCCTGTCTTCCGGACGGTCTTGAAAAGCCCTTCCCCAAAAACCAAATGCAGTCTATGACTTCGTCCGGAGCCAAGGGTAGCGGCGTCAACGCCAACCTGATTTCTTGCAACCTTGGCCAGCAGGTTCTGGAAGGCCGAAGAGTACCACTCATGGTGAGCGGGAAGTCTTTGCCCTGTTTCCGGCCCTTTGAGACCAATGTTCGTGCTGGCGGTTATATCGTGAATCGTTTCTTGACGGGTATCCGACCTCAAGAATACTATTTCCATCACATGGCTGGACGTGAAGGTCTGATTGATACCGCTGTCAAGACATCCAGATCCGGATACCTGCAACGCTGTCTGATTAAGGGTATGGAAGGCCTTAAGGTTGCCTACGACACCTCGGTCAGAGATGCCGATGGGTCCATGATTCAGTTCTTGTACGGAGAAGATGGTTTGGACATTACTAAGCAGAAGTACCTTCACGACTTTGGTTTTGTGCTTCGAAACCGGGCATCCGAGGTCGCGCAACTTTCCATCGACGAGAGAGGCTGGCAACAGGACATCTTCTCGTCCAAGGAGTACGCGCAGAAGTACATGAAGAAGGCTGTCAAAGAAGCCAAGGCGAACAGCGCCCTTGCCCGTGACCCCATCTCGACCGAGTTGAACCCCAACCGCCACGCCTTCGCCACCTCGGAGAAATTCTACGAGCAGGTCACCGAATACATCAAGAACAACAAAGATCGCCTCCTCAAGGAGAAGGGTGATAAATCAGCATCTACCGAGCTCATTGCCCGCAAGTATGCTGAGATTCTCCTGCACACCAAGTATCTCAACTCCTTGGTGGAACCGGGTGAGGCTGTCGGTATCGTCGCTGGACAGTCTGTTGGTGAGCCGTCGACACAAATGACGCTCAACACTTTCCATTTGGCAGGACATTCGGCCAAGAACGTTACCCTGGGTATTCCTCGTCTCCGAGAAATTCTCATGACTGCTAGTGACCACATCTCCACACCCGCCATGACCTTGATGGTGAACGAGGAGCTTTCTGAAGAAGAGGTCACTCGCTTCTCGAAAGCCATCAGCAAGCTTCCGCTTTCTCACGTCACCGACAAGGTCGTCGTGAAAGAGCGCGTGGGCAAGGGTATCGGCTACCGACTTGCCAAGATCTACGACATCAAGCTGCAGTTCTTCAATTCGGATGAGTACACCAGTACCTACGGCATCAAGATCGGCGATGTCCTCCGGGTCGTTGAGAGCAAATTCTTGTCGCTGCTGGAGAAGTCCATCAAGAAGGAGATCAAGGCGCGAGCTGCTAGAGATACCGCTTCGGCTCCCGAGATTGGCGTCAAGTCTGGTAATGTCGAGATGGCAGCGCCCGATGGCGAGCGTGCGCCCCGTGACGAGGATGATGACGACGATGACGATGGCGATGATGATGCCACTAATGCCAAGTCACGCCAGAACCGAACCGAGGCCGTTTCCTATGGTCCGAATGACGATGATGACGACAACATCCAGCAAAGGATGGAGCAGGATGGTGAGGACGACCACGAGGACGACCTGCCGGAAGATGAAGGCTTTGGCGGTAGCCCTCCGCCAGAAGGCGATGAGGACTCGGATGACGAAGCCGATGGTGTCGACAGGCAAAAACTGAACAGGAGCCGTGAAGCACGGGCCAAGGAAAGATTCGGGGCCATCTCGCAGTTCTCGTGCGATGAGAAGCGCGGCCGATGGTGCGAGTTCTCGCTGGAGTTCGATGCCAACATGCCCAAGATTCTTATGCTGAGCATTGTGCAATCAGCGGTCAAGAAGACTCTGATCCAGCAGATCGAGGGCATCAGTGACTGTACCTATGTGGCCGATGAGACGGTTAAGGACCCTACTACCGGCAAGGAGACCAAGCGACCGGTGATTCACACGAACGGTGTGAACCTGGTGGCGATGCAGAAGTACCCTCACATGATCAACCCCAACAAGACGCAGACCAACGACATCGCGGCCGTGCTGCGGGTGTACGGTGTCGAGGCGGCGCGCAGCGGTATCATCCAGGAATTGTCGGCCGTCTTCGGTGGTCACGGTATCAGTGTCGACAACCGCCATCTCAACCTGATCGGAGACTACATGACGCGAAACGGTACCTTCACGCCGTTCAACCGTATGGGTCTGCGGGGCAACGTCAGTCCCTTCACCAAGATGAGTTTCGAGACGACACTGGCCTTCCTCAAGGACGCCGTTCTCGACGGCGACTGGGACGATCTCACGACGCCCAGTAGTCGCATCGTCATGGGCCGACTCAGCAAGGTGGGCACGGGCGCGTTCGACGTGCTGACGAGGTTGCATGCGAAGAACGGAAAGAACCAGATGGTTTAAAATGAACTATTGGGTCTTGTTTTTAGAAGCGGCGTCACAAAAGGGGAAAAAAGGAATTATGCAATATTTTCTGCTTGTTCGCATTTTTGTTGTTAAGCTTGCCGGGTCTTTGTACTGTAATTCTTTTTACGAGTCGGGATGATGATGTATATAGGATCGATGGATACCACCGTCGAATGGCAGCTTTTCCAATTCAATCAGTAGTTTTACCATACCTCTTGCCGTGTGGCATGCGGTGCCAGTCTTGGATATGCAATGCGTCGGTCGGATGGTCAGCCCAGGAAAGCAAGTAAGCAATCATAGTCGGACGCGGTCGGTCGAAGTGCCGAAAGCAGACAACGGCTCGGTAGGTGTGTTGGAGATTGGCAGATGGCCACCCCCACATTGTCTCTGGATTACTGATACCCGACCGTAGTCTGTCTGATACGGTCCACAAGCCGAGGTTGAGCTTACGTCCGTCAGTTAACCTAGCAGCTCTCGAGATATGTATGTCCGTTGTTCCAAAAGTTGATCCATTTGATGAAGATTGAATACAAATAAAACCTCTATTCAAGTGACATATATTATATTTATATCTCTATTTCTGTGCCACTACGATTGGATATTCACGGGTGCTACTGTTACCAACCAATCTCTGTGCTCTCGAACGGACGCCTGCATATAATGATTGATTGATTGGAAACCCTTGAAGCCGAGCCAGCCACCGAACATGGTCACCGCGCCCAGTATCCGGCTGTATGTCGATGTGGTCAGCCCCTTCGCATACCAGGCCTTCCACATATTGAGAGTAGGTCAAGGGTTCGGGAATTATTTCATTCGCTGGGCATACCTCCAATATCTATATGCACCCTGATCTGTGGCTGACGAATGTTTGCTTGCTGCTTGCTGCTTGCTACAGCATGACCCCGTCTTCAAGGGCGTCAAAGTAGAATACATCCCCATCTTCCTCGGCGGGTTGATGCATGCTGTAAGTGGCACATTACACCTCTTCCCACGGCCGGTTGCGGCAGGCAGTATGACGGAGCCGGCGAGGAAAGACAGCAAACTGAGAATTAATGGTTGGATGCAAATATCTACAGTGCGGCAACACGGCTCCTATCCAGATTAAGAGTAAGTATCACCAGTGCCACAGAGCCCGGCGACACCAAGCGCGTCATTATCACACCTCGTACATACAAAGACCCTGCATAGAAACATCCCTTACTACCCAACCAACCCTATTCACCCATCCTCATTACTATCGTCCCTTACATCGCCAGGCCTGGGAAAAGACGACCAGCTAACCACCTACACGTACTATCTACAGACAAGGACAAATGGATCGGCCAAGAGCGCCTCCGCTGGGCCCGCGCCTTCGACGTGCCCATGAACGACACCACGCCCGCCAACTTCCCGCCCAACACGCTGCACGCGATGCGCGCCGTCTGCGCCCTGTCGCTGCAGGACGCCTCGCATGACAAGCTCGTCCGCGGCCTCGAGGCCCTCTTCGCCGCCATGTGGATCGACCACGCCGAGATCGCCAAGCCGGACGTCTTCGGGCCCTTGTTGGTCAAGGCCCTGGGGGAGGAGATTGCTAAGAAGGGTGAGTTTTCTGTTTGCTCTTTGTTGTCTCTTTCTTGGTTTCCCTTTCGGTATTCCCTTGTTTGTTTGCTTTTGTCGTCTCTCTTTTCTGCTGCTAGGGGGAATCAAGGAATATCGTCCTTGTTATCACGAGTACTACTCGAAGCAAGTAGTGGTGGCAAATTATGAGAGAGAAACAACCTAAAGCAAATACCTCAACCCTCCAAACCTCCAGGCAGATAGACCGAACACTCCTACATACACACCATGCCGCTTCAATCATGTAGTCTCAGAACACCCAAGACCCATTTGACTGACTTCCCATCGCCCACGAAAAAACAGCCCTCGCCGACGCCGCCACCGTCGGCAAGACGGCCCTTAAGGAGAACACCGACAAGGCCTTCGCGGACGGCGCCTTCGGCCTGCCGTGGATGGTGTGCACCAACCGCCATGGCCAGACCGAGGGCTTCTGGGGCGTCGACCACATGGGCCAGGTGCTGCAGTTCATGGGGCTCGAGAGGCCGCGCGAGGGCGGCTGGAAGTCGGTGCTCTAGGGGAGGCGAAGAGGGGAAACGAATCACTGAAGAGCAGAGCAAGATTCAGTGAAGATGATGGATGGTGATGATGACTATCTAGATGGAAAACTCGTAGCGTAGTCAATCTGGTATCATGATGCCCATCTACTTGGTTCTACGTCGTGGTCTTTGGCCAAGGTACCGCGATGTCTACAGACCTTCAAACAAATGCCAACCAACGCTGATGCCGGAGATGGCAACTGTAGGTTACATATCCTTATGCCCAAACTTAGACACGTTGCCCATGCATCCCTCTCGATTCGTGGTGTTGTTTCATAAGTGCAGAGCAGAGTGCCACGCCAAGCCAGCCAAGGGGAAAAGCAGGCATCATTGCAGCACTCCTTGAACAGGTTGTTCTGCGGGCGTGTCTCTACCATACTGTTTTGGTACATCGCGATGGTAAAGCAGCGAAGTCAGGTTACTTAGAGAGTCAAGTCACAGTTAATGCGAGTAAAACGGGGTAGTTTGTTTCAGTTCGTATCAATTCCATTGTTCAGAGTTGCAGTCCTCGTAAGGAATCTGCCCTGTTATACAATCCATGAAGAAGGCTCGCATCTCGAGCATCAAATGTGCAAAAACAACGCAACACTAACGCCATGATTACCCTTGCCCTGTAGAAACCGTTGTCATCAAAACCATCCCATTGTGCAGATCATGAAGTGTTCATCCTCCACTATGCATCTATCCTCAGAAGACTCCTAGAGAAGGAGCGCTTAGTTGCGCTCACCGCGGAGGCGGCGGGCAAGCTGGATGTCCTTCTGTAATGGTTGTTAGTGATGTGTTGCAGTGAGAAGAGGGCGTAGAGGGGTTCAAACATACCGACTGGATGGTGACACGCTTGGCGTGGATGGCGCACAGGTTGGTGTCCTCGAAGAGGGAGACGAGGTAAGACTCGACGGACTCCTGGAGAGCACCGATGGCGGAAGACTGGAAGCGGAGGTCGGACTTGAAGTCCTGGGCAATCTCACGAACCTGGAGGAAGTAGATGTTAGTATTGATTGATTGCAGAAGGTGGGGTTGAGAAGGCGCGCGTTGGTTGCGATCCCAGACGCGTCGCGGTTGCACTTTCGAGAAGGTGCTGCGACCGTGAGGGAAAGCAGGCGCGCCATGGCGATGGAATGCGACGATGGGAATTCAGTGACTTACCAGACGCTGGAAGGGGAGCTTGCGGATCAGGAGCTCAGTCGACTTCTGGTAGCGACGAATCTCACGAAGAGCGACGGTACCGGGCTTGTAGCGGTGAGGCTTCTTGACACCTCCGGTTGACGGGGCGGACTTGCGAGCGGCCTTGGAAGCCAGCTGCTTACGGGGGAGCCTTGCCACCAGTGGACTTACGGGCGGTCTGCTTGGTGCGGGCCATTGTGATGATTGATGATCAAGTTGATGATGCTTGTGGTGGTTGATGGAATTGATGGGTGAAGTCTGAGAGACTGTTGAGAGATGGGAGTGTGGATTGGATTGTGGTGTGGATGAGGAAAAGAGTTGGAGGAACGTAAGTGGTGGGGGGTGGTTAAATATCTGAAATGGCCACAGGTGGGAGTGGCTGATCTGATCTGGGTGAATGCGGTTGTTTGGCAGTAAAGCGCGCTAGTGCCGAATTGGGAATGTGTGTGTGGGTGACTGATTTGTTGCCTCACTAGGGTGGGAAAAAGAATTGCTGTTGTAAGGCAGATGCGCGCCTAATGGAACTGTTCAATTTTCTGGGATCAGACAGGGGTGCGGTTCGTTGTCAAAGATGCGCTGCGCTTTAGGTGGGCATTTGGCATCGAAAAAGATGGCGGAATTTCTGATTGGGTGCATCCGTAACCTCCAGGCCCCACTCGCCGAAACAGTCAGGCTCCAGCTTTTCCTTCCCGTCTTGGTCACGAATCTGAGTTTAGTGCCATATCGGTGGAATTGATGGTTGGGTTGGGTGTGCTGTATCGTGTCCAAGGCAAACTGCCAAGGTGTGCATTCAATGTTCACGAGGCGGCAGCAGTGTTTCTGGTGAGGGTGCATCTGATTATGTTGTTATTTCTACTGAATCAAAGTAGATAATGGCTACGAGACTGGGTGCATGGCAAGTTTTGGTGTAGTTGGAAGCTGCATTCATGGCTACGGCAGCCACGATACTCAAAGATCTCGAAGTTCCGAGTGGCGTCACGTGCATGCTTGCCAATGCCAAACGCGTACAAAGGACATATTCAGTGACATGGATGACGTGGGAAGCGACAGAAAGCTTCATCCATCTAGTGATAGGTAGTGAACAGGAACATCGGCTGCAAGATTCCGGCGAGCCATGGGTCTCTCATTCTCTCTCCGTCTAACGAAGAAGCCTTCTTTCTCCGAGGCTGCGGGAAGCTTCACCTCGATAGTCATCAACAAAAATCCGGGGATAGACTTATTAATTCTACATGTACGTACCTGCTGCACACGGGAGAGAGGCAGGACATGTGGAGAGCATGGAAATAGCAAGCTGCCAGGCACAACGCGTCCAGCAGGTCCAAGAATCAGCTTCGGCATACCCGTCCCGGAAAGTGATTGGCTGGGCGCGCGAGCTTGATCAAGGTTGAGCGGGATCTACAGGAAGACAGGAGAACATCGAACATCAGATTCACATGAATACTTCCGGTGGAGACGTGACTATGGGGAAGGTACAAGATGGCTGTGGTCCTCGGGAGGCTGGGTTGGACAAACGCGTTACGCGTGTGGTGGTGAAGACACGGGACTTTTCGCTGGAGGGCAGGCAGATCAGTCACGGAAGCAATCAATCAATCTAGCAGACCGACCGCGTAGGAATGGGGCTTCCGTGACGGGCTGCGTATGCGCTAGCCCGGATTGGGGTGTGCATGGTGGTGGTGGATTGGATTTCCGATTTCCATTTGACTTGCTCACCTACAATTCAATAATCTGCTGATGCTGTGCTGTGTTGTCGAAAGTCTGGGTGGATCTCTCGCGTCTGCCGGGGGCGTGTTTTCCTGAGGTGCATTTTCCGCATTTTCCAGGTGTCGGTCAGGACCCCACCATCCGAGTTGCAAGGCCCGAGAAGAATTAAAGTCCGCTGTCTGATTTTTGATTGGCCCCAAAATCAAATCATGGCAGCAGTACGTACTGGCACTGCAGCACTACGCACGCTACAGCAGCTGTTGACGCACTTTTTTTTAGCGCATCCCCCTGCCCACACTTCCCACCCCCCTCCACACACATCTGCAGTTCCATTTGTTCCCTTGCAGGGGGGGTGGCTCCGGCTGCTCTGGCTCGGGCTCGTTCGAGGGGCTTGTCGGGCTCAGGCTGATCTGATTTGGAGCTGCCGCTTGATCCCGTCCATATTTAAACTTGGCCGTTTCCCCACGCTTCAACATCTCCTTCTCCCATATCCCAAACGTCAACTCCTGCAACCAACGCTTAATTGCACTCTCTACTCCCACACCCAAATCCCAACACAACACCCATTCTTTTTTCTCACCCACTCCCACCTTCACAATGACTGGACGTGAGTACTACCACTCCCCTCTTCTACTGCCGCATTGGGTTTGGTGATGACTTCTTCCCGCGGTCATCGCCATCGCCATTGTCGCGTGGTGTCCATCCAACTATCTTGATCATCAGTACTGACGCGTCTCATCTACAGGCGGCAAGGGCGGCAAGGGTCTCGGAAAGGGCGGTGCCAAGCGCCACCGAAAGATTTTGCGCGACAACATCCAGGGTATCACGAAGCCCGCTATCCGTCGTCTCGCACGTCGTGGTGGTGTCAAGCGTATCTCAGCCAGTAAGTTCCCCTCTTAGCAGAACGCGTCTTCTCTTGTCTATGGGTTCGTGTCTAACGCGTCTTTCCCCCACTACAGTGATCTACGAGGAGACCCGTGGTGTCCTGAAGTCCTTCCTTGAGGGTGTCATCCGTGACGCCGTCACCTACACTGAGCACGCCAAGCGCAAGACCGTCACATCTCTCGATGTCGTCTACGCCCTGAAGCGTCAAGGCCGCACCCTGTACGGTTTCGGTGGTTAAAGCAAAGCAAGCGTTGGGTCCACACATACTGTTGGAAGGTGTTCTGGTTTCACGTCTGTTACGAAAGTCATTTCTTGCGATGGCCGCAAATTATTTCTGCACAGTGGCTTGGTCATGACGAATCATGGGATTTGGGTTCTTGATTTTTTAAAGGGTGTTCTGATCACACAAAGTGTACCATAAGGGAATGGGGGTTTCTACCATAAGGATTGTCCGACGAGGCATAATCAATCCGACAGGAACATTGAGAAATAAGCAAACAAACTAAACACTTCATGTCTTTTCCCCTCTGCATCGTGATGTCTCCTGCTCTGTTCTGTAAACTGCCGCCAAGCCGCTGTCTCCATCTCGTACGCGATCAAAATTGGAGGGCAACACGCGTACATCTGGCGCGTTGCACCCTAAAGAGCATGTTATGTTGTGCAAGTGTGGCTACCACATGTATCACTATTGGAAGGTAGCCTTGCCTGCTGTGGCTCATTTCCCGATGCCGTAGATGAGGAATACACCACATGACAAGAAAAGTCTACCTAGAGTTCAAGTAGTGTGAGTCATTCGGCAGACCCAAGTGCAGTTGGATGGATATTGTGAGTCATGTGGATTGCTTGTTGATGAACCATTGTGGTGGGTGGCGTTGTCGTTGCCAGGTACGTTGAGAAACGAGTAGTGAGGCTGCACGTAGCCAAGGCTGTGCCCCAGCCTTGTATCGTAAGAATTGCTGCTTGATAACGTGACCGACCATCCTGACTGTTGAATGAATATATGGGATGAATATATGCGATGAGTCACTGTTCCTTGATTTTGTGACTTGATTCAGCTAGTAGGAATGTGATTTTGTACTTCTTATGTTGGATGCTGCTTGGTTGTTGAGCAATGTGTGCTGAGATGTTGGTTGCGACTGGACACTGGCATGGGTTGCAGCCTACACACGTTTCAATCCCGACAGGCAACCAAGCTTCGCTTTTATGGATGTGATACACTTCGTGTGGACGTTGGCAATTGAGATGTTCTATGGGTTACGTATACACGGTATGGTGTGGTCCGAATGTAATATATTGAACTTAATATCTTGATTTTGTAATTTCAATGGTACACGTCTATGTTTCTAAATAATATAACGTAACACTTTAAAATAAAAAGTTCCGATAGTCACATTATGACACTACGTTAGTGAGTATCTCAGCATGTACAGTATGCACCTTATGTACCTCCTCGAGTTGCGTGCACAGCTGGGTAGTCTTGTACAGGTTGGCGATGTTGCCCAACTGGTGCACTTATGGATTGATGATATCTATGCCTGCGTGAACCATACCGATGTATAACATACAAACATTCCATATCCGACTTGCGGTATACTGGTACTAATACTACGTATTTGTCAACACGTCAAGTGGGTGTTTTGGATAATCACTGTCTGGGTTGAGTACGTTGGCAGTGAGTCTGGTTTTCACTCACCACCGGAACAAAAGTCTCGAGATCACATCGTCCAGTCACGACGATGTATCCTACAAACTCTCCGTGCCACTGTTATAACCACCCGTCTATTCTACCGCATACTTGGGTGTTACCTTTGGAGAAGACACTTGCTTCCCTCTCCGGCGTATTAAACCCGAAACCACAGGCACGATATACCGACATAACAACTACACTATTAACATAATTTGTGGCATTTAGTTAACACTGCAACTGTAATTGAACGTATTCGTGTGCGTAATTTGCTTCGTAGATTATGTGGATGCTACTTGTACCATAACTGGTCGTGTATTCTCATAATATCCTGTTTCACCACCTAGCCATATTGGCAGATTATCACCCATCCTATTTGCAACTGGCCTTCGCCAATGGAGGAGTCATTGTTTGTATATGTGGGCACATTCATCATACAACGAGTGCTCGCAATGTATCAAAGGCCCTCGTCAAGCTTATCTGACTTCTGTTGACGATGCAATGTTCACATCGTGAACATACCTGATATATTTACGTGTGGCGATGGTCTCGATGAACTGTGCCAGAAAGTATTGCCATAGTAAACATGCTTTTAGTTTCCCAATACTCCCACTATATCACAGTGTGATGATCAGTTTCATGCCCTCAGTCTATGTGTAGATATCGAGATAGCCCATTTCATCCGGGTTGATGTTTGACAGAAACATAACACCGACCTAGATCAACCAAGGTGTTGGCAACCCACATCCCATAATCTATATTGCAAGGACTTTTCGTTGAGTAGTGCTAGTAACCAGTCATAATCTGAGATTTTACGAGGGACTCCCTTGCTGGCAGCGTTAGAGCGCCAGTATCGACTTTGCCTGTCGATAGAAACAAATTTATGTTGGAGGTCTCACATATCTACGGAGTGATTGTGACCCACTGGGAGCAATTCGATTTGGATTAAACTGTATGCCAAGCTGGCTCTGTTTGAGGTGTTATGGTTGGTGTCTGTTTGATTCATCCACCCTCACGATCCAAGGTGCTAGGAAATAAACCTGGTTAGAAACCGCACCACACATATAGACACTAAGTTCCGTTGGAGCGTAGCATATGCTAGCCGCAAACAGAATATAATGGGCCTTGGCGTGATATTGTTTTCTATCCTGGCTCAATGTGCGGACCAGGTTGGGCTCAGACAGTTGTCGACAGCATAAGAATTTGAAGATATCTGAATCGCCTGGTGCCAGCGAGACGACTGCTTCCAGCAAGCAATAAGCAAGACACCGGTTGAAAGAAAATGGGCCATGAAGTCTGCACATATCGAAGTCGTTACACCATCAACCGAATCAACCATATCCGTGACTCCGCACTACACACCCATCGACCTCACCCAGGATACCGCTACTCGGAGTGAGCCGGACATCCCACCACGTATCACCACCAACCGGCGTACTAAGTGACGGCAGTGTATCAAGGACGACAGACATAGAAGAAAGAGTCATGGTATGGGCTGGGCTGAACTGCGCCGCGAAAAGGGAGTACCTGCAAGGGATGTTCCGCAATACATGCGAAGGGCCATTTTCAGCTCTCCACCCGAGCAGTACATGAATGCCAGATCGCATCTTCAACATGAAGCTGGATCGTCCAACTTACGAGAGTCGGGTTTAACGGCATGACACACGAGGCTCGTGTACAAACCTCAACCTGGTTTGTGTCGAGAGTGCTTGCTAGCTGCATCTACTACTACCGACTTCACCGCAATGCAATCCGCAGTTTCGCTATCCACCATGCGCCAAGAAGAGAGGCTATCACCGGCTCTGGTGCAGACCGAGTATGCGAAGCCGGAGGCCTTTCTCGTATCTGATCACGATGGTTGTGCGACTTGGCTGGCCGTCAATGCGAGCCGTGAGTAGGCGCGACCGTCCGTGTGTGTCTGTGGCTGAGTCGAAAGTGGACATCGCCAGTAGGTGCAACAACCGCTGAGTGCTTGCTCAACAAACAGTTCACATAAGGTATCTTCGCGAATCCAGAACGTCTCTCCCCTTTGTTCCTCTATCCCAACAGACCAAATAAATCAGCGAAGATATTCCGGGACCCCCTTTTTCTTTTGGATATACGACGAGCTGAAAGCCGAGGCGCGCCTGTCAGTCCAAGGTGCAGATGCAGGTCGACCGTCGCGCCCGTCCATGCAGATGCAATGTTACAGTGGCTGAGCCCAATTTTTGCCCCTTCTAGACGCCCATCCGCCCACTGCCGAACCCCTTCCCCGCAATCGACCACTTGCACTCACGGGAGGGACTTTTTAAATGGAGAACAGCTACTGCAAGCAGCTGCTGCGCCTCACCTTGACAGCGTCTAGCCCGCACCCGCCGGAAGCCGCCGAGAGGGCTAGGTGACAAACGCATTTTCCTCTCTCTCTCTCACTTCGGTGCTACGCAACAACCTGCGTCAAAGACACTTCTCCCCCAGAGACACGCAACTGACACCGGTCGGTCGGAGCGAGGGCGTCTCTGGCGAACGACATTTGGCGCAGCCGCAGCACCTCTGCCACGTGGGTAGGTAGTGAAGCGAATGATATCGAGTTGAAAGCCACCCACCTACTTGCTACCTGCACTGCTCAATATTTGCCTCCCCGTGTCCCCAATAAGCGATCCCGTGGAGAACAAGGGTATCATAGCGCATCTTGTACTGTAAGGCTGTGCAGATTATGCAGTTGTTTGATGCAAGCGACACCAGATCTCTATACCACCATCGACTACCTGATACGGGAAGTACAAGCAGATATGCTAATGGATGATACGATACGCTTGCTGTATTGTATGCCGCAACGAAGAGTATCCTCAGCCCGCGGGCTGCTTTCATTATGTGAGCAGTAAAGCAAGCCACCCGGACGATACTTGATGTGTTTTGGAGGGACTCATAATCACATTTCGTCAGACATTCATCTTTGACTTCAGCAACTCCGTGGAAGACTCGTATCTAGAAGCTTTCCGAACTCGGTGCGAGGTCGGAATTCAATCCAATATAAGTCGTGTAACTCGAATGTGCATATTTAGATGTCATCGAATGAAGGTAGTTTCGATTGCCGATCTGGGACATGAACAGAGAAAACGAAGAATCCCATCTTTGACCAATCGCGAAAGTTTAGCGACACGACACGGGCTGACCGACAAAAACGTGGTGCAACGAGCGCCGAATTTAGTAACAATTCCGCATCCAGCCACTAACCCCCCACCACCCACCACGGCCACACCACCACTCACAGGCGCTCGCTTGACCGTTGGCGGATCCCGTCGGGTTCCAGATCTCCGGGACAGATCTGGTTCAGCCATCAAGCCTCAGGGAAAAAATTGATTACCTACCGCTATACGGGCAAAAGATCCTACGCCGCTGGCTGCTGAAATCAGTCGATGGGCACCTCTCAGCTGAGAATAGTGATGCAGGACGGCATGACTGCACGTTTTGTTGCATGCATGGAAGTTCTAGAAACCACGCAAAGCGAATAGAAGTCCATTCAGCCGATGGATGACATTCTGCACCCATCTTGCCCCGATTGAGGCAAATCCAAAAGTAAAAGCAGATGTGACATCCACGTGAGATAGCCTGGGGCTATTTTGATATTCCAAATCAGCCAGCAACAGCACCTCATCTACACGGAGGCGGTCTGGAGTGGCGGATGTAGGGTCTTTTCGCATGTAATGAGTAATGTAGTCAAATGCCGATTGCGGTGAACAGCAATCACTTCACCGCGACCAGTGCCCGAACTGCGGTACGCAAGACTGACAAATGCAGGATTCATGGCGGGCTCAACTTAAGCCTCGTCCATGATGTGTCTAGTTCTTGGTGTCAACGCGTACAGTGCTATAGATGCTATTGCTGCCGTCATGGATTGCGGCTTATACAATCCTGTCGCATCCGTATATCCGGAGCCGCGGAGAAAGACGTGTGCAACTCTCGGACTCGTAATCATGTTAATCATCTGCATATGCGAAAAGTCGTCTACGTATGCGCGCGCAGCAGAAGGAAAGAGCGTCGTCGCAGACTTTCTCCTTCTACTTCTTCTCCATCGAAGGCTGCGGACCGGCGTTTAGAGAGAACGCGATAATGGCGAGCTCGACTGCTGCTGAAATCTAGAATGTTCGGATAGCAGTACCCACCCACTGGGCCCCGGCACCGATCTCTTTGGCCCGTCCGTTCGGCTTGGAACGGGTTTGGAGTGAGACACAAAAACCGACAGTTCGTTTTTTGCTCTCCCTGCATGTAAGCTAGGCTGGAGCAGCAGCTATGTTTCGGAGAATCCGCCGTGGTATCATTCATTGCATCTACTTATGTATAGGAATAGCATCAATCAAACCAATGCAACGTGCCATTATTGATGGAAGAATAAAATATTTCTGCAACCGAGCTTCACCCAGCTCAGCCCTGTGATGGTGCAAGATAAGAGATGATCTACAAGAGTATACGAGCGAGGCTGCCTGTGGAATCCCAAATGCCCGGGCTGATTACTCATTCAGGCCCAATTGCTGTGCGGCCGCCGAATGTCGGATTACGATATCTCCGAAGGGCGTTTAGAAATGCATATGATGGACTTATGAAATTGCTGACAGATGCATCACATGTTTTATATCATACAAAATTCACCACCAGAGATGCAGGCTTATGCAGTCACTGTTACAATGTGGCATGGGAAGAGAAAGGAAAGGAGCGGGCAAAAAACATACCCCCTTCTGCCAGAATTTGTTAACCAACTGCTTGCCTGTTCCTGGCCTGACATGCAGGTTCAGCTCAGCTACCCCAGATGATTCACGAGGCCGTGTCAGCAGAGATCAATGCAGATAGATGCACGTCTCCTCGTCAGTCAGATCTAAACCCGAGAACTGTCGCTACCCAAGCAAGGCAGGGCTGATGACTGGACGGGAGAGACGGGACCCTTGCTACTTTCAAAAAAGATACCTACCCACGATACCTCCATAGGTCAAGTGCTTAGATAGCCGCCAGGCCCAGCCCTGTGCTATTGGTACGCTAGTTTGCATGGACATCTTATTCAGGACACCGTCGGATGGGCCTTCCGGAAGCAGAGGACCACTACTTCTACAAGTTTTGTTTTTGCCTCGGTATAGAGTCATACCAAAACCTTGCATTGCCCATTCCACGTATGCCGGGGGTCGCCAACCGAGCATGTTGACTCTTCTCTTCCGTGCTGAGCTAAAACTATGCCGTGGTTCTACCGGATAGGGCGGAGATCTGATAAAGCGCAGCAGCAGTCTTGGCGCTGCGGTGGTGGTCGAGACGACGTGTGGCGTACTGCGAATCCAAAGACGTGGCCCCTTGTGTGGCTTGCATTGAGGTGTGGTGTCGCGTGGATCTGTGGCAGTGCAGTGGGTTTTCAGCAGGGACAGCCCAGACCAGAACAAGTCACCAATCAACAGTGTACTGGGATGAGGTTTGTCACTTTTTTCCCTGGCGAGATCTGGTAACCTTTCGAACGTTAAGGTCGAACAAGTAAACGATCTACTGGCTGGCCCCCGGGGAGAATTCGGGAAAGTTCTTAGCGCATCAGGCTTGGCCTGCTTGCTGGGTTTTCAGGAGGGTCGGGATCCTCCGGAGAACACGAGGCTTGGTCGCTTTCGAGCTGTGCCATTCTCCGAGTCTCCTATGCAGCAAGTAAGGAGATATGCAGACCTTGAAGATTTTTTTTGTTTGTCTATTGCAGTTCGGTTCCTTCTTTCGGCGGTATCGGGTACCGTACACAGCCCCTTCATCTTCATTGGGCAATTGGGCAATTGGTCAGCCGTTCTGTCAACAAAGCATTTGGCATCTATCGGGCTCAAGGCCGCTTGGCGTGCCGTATCCCATTGACTGGTAGCGGCTTTGTGCGAGTATACGTACTTACATAATCGTCGAATGAAAAAAAAACTGACTGACGTATTCTCCGATATGCCGAGGTATGGATGCCCTATGCAAAGAGACACAGCCGCTCGATTGGACCGGTCATACGGTCATGGACCATGCCACAGTATGAGACAGCGAGACAGTGGTCTGGTAGGCCAATACCTAGATGGACCATGGACATTCGATGGGCTATGGGCTAGATTACACAAGCAATCCATCCAAGCAGTTCTGTTTCTCTGTCAGGCCGCCCACGGAAACGGTGGGAAGCCCTTGGCACTGGAAGGGAGATGGGTCAATAACGGCATGACGGATTGATTGGGTGATTATGGGCGGGTGGTGGGGGATACCGTCGTACCCATGTCGACATTGGGAGGTAGCTTGTACTCCCTACCTCACTACGTAGCAGCGTCCGTCAGTGTTCGCGCGCGCCCGTCCAGAGCCGAGCCACGACCCCTGCAAGCTACGTCACGCAGCAGCCCAGGTTTCCGAATCGAACGAACGAAAGAAATGTGTGCGCGTGTGTGTGTGCGAACGAGTGTAACATTTCATCAATTTGCTTCTGCGCCAGAGGGCTTTTCATCGCATCGCATCGCATTGCAGGTGCATGTACACGGAGAAGAGGAGAGTCAATAGATCTGTATAAATGATGACAACCATCTTGGGAAAATCCGCTCACGATACGGCTCTTCAGGCAGCAAGGATTTCCACATCGAGCAAGCAAAGCATCAAGCTGACTCCTACCGAACACTCTCGAGCGGATGCCTAGCCCTCGACTACTCATCCGGAACAGAGGCCGCGAGACCAGAGAGTTGACGACTAGCACTTGGACTACTTGGACGCTTTGCGGCACAACCCCGACGAAACTTAGCTAAGCAGAGCCAAAAGAGAGGAGCGAGAGGCCTGACAAAGGGGAAGAGAGTCATCATCAAGGAGCGGCTTGGGTGAACCACATGACCTCAGGACCCTCAAAGAGAGATACGTACCTTCCTTGGACCTGACGTTGCGTAGAGGATACAAGTACCCACCAAAGGCACCCAGATCGGCTTTTTATCTCGAGGGGCCCTTTCTTTTTTCCCACCAGACAAGGGTTGTCCCTGCCCATTCTCCAATCTTGGCTCGACGACTACGCAAAGGTACATCGGTACTTGGCTGCGAGCTCCCTCTACCCAGGGCCCTTTTTATAAAAGAATCGCCACGCCACTTACACCACTTACACCAGATCCAGCTCTTGCTACTCCTACATCTCAATAACGATTACCCCCACACATCAATACCTACTCATCTTGATCTCGAACACGAACTGCCTTACTACCTACCTACCATCTAATACCCGTCTGTCTACAAGAGTACCTAAACCTTCTTTTGTGTTCCCTCCGGACCATCCTTCCAGATCTCAGATCCGACTCACAAATATATTCGACATCATTCCACCCACCCAGTACACAATGATGCTTGCTCATCAACATTATACCCCTTCGAGAACGAACCACTTACATAACCACCACAACAACCCGTCCTCTTTTGCCTTCGACGACTCGACACAATATACAAACAACTTCCCGACGACAACTTCCAACGCCCCATCATTGCCACTTTCCACCGCAGCTTTTGTCGGAGGCCTACCAGCCCGGGGCAACTACAACATTAACAAGCTGAACAAGGCACCCTCATTGACGTCCGAGTCGATCGAGTCCGCAGGCAACAACACCAACAGCCTGAACCAAGTGCCAGACCTAATGCCTTCCGAGTCCTCTTGGTTACTGCAGGGACAGCAGCAGACCCCTCGTGCTGCCCATCGGTTAGGACATCAGCGCGAATCGTCACTGTCCTCTCTGGGGTCCAACGGTCCAGCCTCGCCCTTCAACGCCAACATCTCCAATCCTCAGATCGCAGTAACGGACTCGACTAGCGATGGCTACCATGATCTTACAGCGGGCGGCGACGGCAACTACTCATACCAGATGGGCAAGCAGCCTATGACTCTGAACGACTCCTTTTACACAGCGCTGCAGCAGTCTTTTGGCAACACCCACCACGACACAACATTATTGGCCGATGGTCTGCCAAACATGTCTGGTTCGCAGCCGCAGCAAACGAATCCCCGACTTCTCCCGGCCCCCGACTTCTCCCCGATTGGGTCCAGTACGAGATCAAACGCCAGGTCAGTGGCGAGCTCGGCTTCGACGGTAGGCGGTGACTCACCTGCCACGCCATCGTATCACGAGCCTGAGGATCCATGCACTCAACGGAGGCGAAAGAATGGTGAGACCTCCTCGGAACTCCCGATCCCCCTTCAGTATTTCCTTGACGAACTTGATCTCAATCCCCATGCATACTTCTTCGGAAATGAAGACAACAGCTGCTTACAAGATCTCTCGGATGATATAGCCTACGGCAACAACCCGAACATGCCCAAGCTTGACAGGACTATGACAGACATCTACAGCGACGAACTGTACAGTCCAAGCTTCACAATCACATCGGCATCCCCCGCCGCTCAGAGCCAGTTGGCGATGTCGCCTACCAACGACCTCTTCGCGCAAAGACTTCAGGCCGCCAACAGCCAGCACCTGAGCGCAACTCAGTCACCTACCTCGTCATCTTCGCACTCACCATTCAGACACGGCTCGCCCCTTGCACCTGCCCTCAATGACTTTGCTCAGTCGCAGCAAAACCAGCAGCAGCAGCAGCAGCAACAACAGGCGCAGCAGGTCCGGATCAGCTCGGCGCAGCAGCAACGCGAGAAGGTGAAGCAAGAGCAGGATGCAAAGGCCTTGCAACAGCACCTCGCGCGCAACGCCTTGAGTCAACAGCAGGGAACTCCCAGCACCATTTCGCCCAAGGACGCTATGCTTGAGTTCAACGAGAATGATGACTCGAACTTCCCGCTCTTCCCTCCCCAGGAGACCAACAACTTCCATATGGACCAGATGACCAAGCCCGCGGCGCAGCAGCAGCAGAGCCACGCCTTCTCCACAGCCCCCGAGTCGGCTTTGCAAAGCGCCTTCAACTTCAGCATGCCCACCAGCATTCAAGTGCCCCAGCAATATCCTTTCATCTCTCGCCCGAATCAGCAGCAGGCTACGCCATCCGTTTCCACTTTCTCCAGGATGAGCTCGGCCGACAGCAATGGTTCTGATATGTCAAACATGTCTACGCCGCAAAGACCCGCTAAGACTACGGCCGACGGAGGTACCTATACTTGCACTTATCACGGGTGCACGTTGAGGTTCGAGACTCCCGCACTGCTACAAAAGCACAAGCGAGAGGGACACCGACAGGCAAATGCGCTGCATACTGCCCGCGCCGTTTCTGCGACTGTTTCTTCGCCAGGCGTCCCCGATACGCTACTGGGCAGCCAGGCTGGTCCCCACCGTTGCGACAGGATTAACCCTAGCACCGGAAAGCCCTGTGCCACGGTGTTTTCACGCCCCTACGATCTTACGAGACACGAGGATACGATTCACAACGCGCGCAAGCAAAAGGTTCGCTGCAACCTCTGCACGGAAGAGAAGACCTTCAGCCGCGCCGACGCACTTACCAGACATTACCGGGTGTGCCATCCGGACGTGGAGTTCCCGGGGAAGCACCGCCGTCGCGGAGGGTCCGCCCTGTGAATTGGCTCCGGAATGGCAACAGCTACGATTCGCTGATTCTAGAGCGTTCCAGCGATCCAGCACTGACCGAGTGTGCGAGATCCTGGAAAAGGGTGGAGCCGGCGGAGCTTGTACTTTTTTTCTGGAGAAGTACAGAAGACCCTGATTTTCTGGCTCAACGTCAATATGCAGGGACTCGCTGCAGGGCGTGACGCGGGCTAGCCGGAAGCAGCAGGGATCGGCGGGGAAGCTCGGGCTTTTCATCACCACCGGAACCTTGGGGGGAAGCTTGGATTCCCGCTATTGGAGGGGGGGACGAATGCGAGTGTTTCCATTGGGTGACAGCTTGGCCGACCATGACGTCAACCCCCCTCCGCCGCCTGAATCGAGCCGCGAGACAGCATCACCACCTACATCATAGGCGACTGCATTGCTTCATGGCCGTCTCATGGACCCGTGCCCGTTTCCATTTCGGGACCACTTCCCTTGCTCCCCGACGCTGGCCCAACGCAACATGATGTGGTACCAGCGTCATGGAAGCTCGATATCATCCGACCACCTACCGTTTTGTTGGGATGCACTGCAGCGACCGGCCTGCACCGCACCACCACCACCATCACCACGCACCGTTATTGACAAATGGCGCCGTATATCATCATGACTGCTATTTTTTTGCTTTTTGCTTTTTGAGCTTGCCTATTTCATCTGGGTATGCAGGCTGGTTTCATCCACTTTAAGCGGGCGTTATCTGGGGGAAGTCCCCCCCACAAGACCACGTTTTGTCCTATGTCATTTCCATCGGCATCGAACCTTCGAATATAGACATGGGTTTCCAAGAACGGCTTTAACGACAGCGTATGTGGAATTCTGGGTTTGAAAAAGATTTGTACTTCTAATGACTCTTGATTTCTCCTGTATATTATACTATGTATCACGATGTATACTCTCTATACTATATTACGACGGCACTTTTTGGGGACGAATGTATGATACGGGTCAGCCGGCGCAGTAAGATTAGAGAAGAGAGAAAGAGAAAAAATGGCGTGGAATCACGAATTATGACCTGATCAAAAACAAAAAGCCTTCGATGGTTGATGATGATGATGGGATGTTTTACTTTTCAGCTGGTGTAATGCGAGGACAGCAGACAGTGGACGGGCCTCTCTGTGTGCGACGATGGGAGGGGCGGCAAGCCCATCGGCATCGGCCAGGAGCTTGGGCGCGGCATAATGGTGGACAGTAGCTTAGATGATGAATTGACGAGTGAAACAGCTCATATCGTACTATGCGCGAGCCATCCCATTGACATCACCTGCACCACTGGATTTTTACTTTTCTTCACTGTGTGCGCATGGCGGCAGATGACCAGCAACATTGCAGATGGCAGTGCGTGCTTCCGTATCAAATCAATTGGATGTATTGGGTCGGCCATGGCATGCCATGTACCGGCTACCTGTACATCATATCCATGATGGGATTTCTTGATTGAGAAAGAAAAACCCACCCGTCAGCCAGCCAGCCCTGAATGCTAATGCGACTATGGGCGATGGCCAGGAATCGAATGCGACTTGCCCATCTGTCCGCCCATATTTGGCGGAGCTTCCGCCCCCGAAAAAGTGTCATGGCTCTCGTTTTTTCCCTCATGCCCCCTTCCCCAATCGTCGATCCAACCAATCGCGCGTCCCTCCCCTCCTTTGGTTTTGTTTCCCCCTCGCTTGTGCCCTGCCCTGGCCTGCCCGGCGGCTGGGAGAGTGACGATGGTGTTGGGTGTAAAGGTTTTGTAATCTACCACTAAACCATGGCTGCCGATGCATGGCATGGTAAGCTGTCTCTCTTGCTCTGCTTATCCCTTCCGCATCGGGGCAGCTTTCTTTCTACCTGCTTCAGGTGGGTGGTGTGGACGGCGGGGGACCCCGGTCTCCTGTTCTATCATTATCTCTCTCTCCCCCCAAAATTTACCAGGTCCAGTTGCGATAGGCTGGATCGCTGGGAAATGTGTGTCATTCTGCATAAAAAAAAGAACCATGGGTTGAACACTTTTCCCAGCTTTTCTATTCACTGTACTATTTGCTGTGTGTGCGTGTCTTTTTCTTTTCTCATTGCTGATCCCTTCCCCGGCCGTCCAACGTTGAACTTGGAAAACTCTGGAGAGCATAATCGGATAGATATGGATGTGGTATGCAATGGATCCCACCCAAGACGTAACGGAGGTACTCAGTACTAGACCATATCAAACGGACAAGGTAGTGCCGGAAGCACCAGCTTGACATACGCACCCCACAGGTTGCATACAGACGGCATGCGGCTTATGGAACCGGACAGAACCAGAACGGTGACAGCGAGCGAGGCACGAGGGGCTTAAGCTAGCACTAGTTGGGTAGTAAGAGTGATGCAACCTCGCAGCAGCAAGCGACCACCCAAGACGGGACATGCCCGGTTCTGTTTTCCTGTCTGTCGGCTCGTCGTCATCTAGAACTGAGAGCGGAAGCAAGCCAGAGTTGACAAGCCACAGTAACTACTACCAGCCACGCACGCATACAAGGTGGGATGCTGGAGAAGCCATTCGATCTAGCCATCCATCTACCGATGCCTGCCGGTCGGTAGTGCTTCGTTTCGTGTGCTAAGCCTCACTCGAGCTCCATTGAATAAGGGTTGAGCGAGCGCCATACAGTAGCTTTCTTTATTCGCCACATCTTCTGTACGAAGCAGTCAATCAGATTCCCAGATATCCGCCCCTGGAAACTCTGGAAACGGAGATGCAGGAACGACAGATCTCACTTGGCCTACTTACTTGTCATTCTCTCCCGTCCTCTTCCTCCGCCGTATTCATCTTCTAGTCGGTCCATAGCCCTGTTCAGCTAGTAAACCATGGCTGTGTGCGTGGTGCATGCATGCATGCCACATGCCTCACATATGTTGTGCTCTCTCTCTCTCTGATTTGTCGTGGCCCAAAGGTTCCCGTCGGGCTGTCGGTCCATCTATCGGGTCTATTGGGTATTTGTGCGGGTGGCAAAGTGTGGAAGCCCTATTGCAACTTCGAGCTGACGGGAATGCCATGTTTTGGAACCCCCATCCCATGAATTCCACCATGGGAAAACAGGGAAATCCTGCAAGCTTTGCATGCATTCCCCATGTGTCTCTACCCGAATGTTCCTTTTCCTTTGCCGATCCCATGTGCGTAAGTGCCCTATTTCCCTCATTGCCCAACCAGCCAAGTAAGATGCCTATACAGGAAAGATCAGACCCTAAAAAAAAAAGGAAGACCCTGAAGATCTTTCCGAATTGCCGACGATACCCACCACAGCCAACCTACAACCTGATTTGATATAGCTGTCGGGGATACACCCGACAAGACACCACCACACCGTACACCGTCCAAGCGGACCTCTTCTCTGCATACTCACGCAAGCCTCCTACCTCGCTTTCCGGGGGCACGTATTCGTTGGACAGTGCACTACCCAAGTTCCGCCACCACTACCACCACTACCACCACCGAGGCCTCCAAGATGCTGCACAAGGTATCTATCTATAGCAGAAGTGTTATACTGACTGACGACTCGTGGCTATACCTCGGCCATTCTGCCACTCGATGCACACAGCCCAGCAGCCACGAAGCCCATGGACGAACGGGATACTATTTGACACATCTTGCCGAGTAGAACAAGCAGCTGGCCTCGTGGCGGTACACTGCAGTATCCTCGGTCCTGGTAGACAGAGCAAACGAGAATCGCTGTTCACACGATAGAGCGAACGGCTTTTCGAAGAGTTGCTCCAAACGAAGACTCGTTGGTGAGTTACGTAGTCCACCTATGTAGTGGTGCTTCGTGTCCCTTCCGTCTGGTGATTTGACTGGGCGACTCGTTCTAGCTCCCAGAGCCCTAGATATTGCGAACGAATCGTATAGCCTGGGTCGCTTCGCTGAGGGCAACACTGCAGAGAAAATTTATGCCTGCGTTCGAAGGGGCTGGCGTCCGGGATACCTGGTGGCGATGGGATACGTGTCTATGGAATAACCCTCGGTGGTGGGATCACTGTGGCTGTCGACATACCTGGTGACGGGACACAGTTCGATGGAATGAATATAGCTGAGTATGGTGGGATAACAACCATCAACGGAATAGCTGCCTGAAGACCGTGGTGACTGCAGCGCCTTTGGGCACGAACAACTGGAGCAACGAAGCCCCAGAAAGGTGTCCTACGAGAGATAATCCTCCCACTGGATCAGAAACACATGTCATACTACTAGGACTATCGGGAGAAGGCAATTACAGTTTTGGAATATTTGGATTCAGTGATGCTACGATATCTATATTCAAGATTCAGTGCCCAAGACGGCGTTACGGACGTCCTTAAACATTGGCGTAATGCCCGTCCAGAGTTGGAACTAGAAGGAACGTCAATATGATTGAACGCGTTATTCGAAGAGATGAAGAGCCAATGACTTACCTGGTAGTATCCCTGCGAGCAAAGGACGTCGAGACCTGGGATAGTGGTCCAGCCAGAGGTCTCTGCCAGCTCCATCAGGGGCGTCTCGCTGGGTTTATAGGCCATTTCTAGCAGTACGCGATGGGGCTTCTTCGGCTGCCTCAGGATCTGGACGACCAGATCCTTGATGCTGGGATCGATGGGCTTATCGCCCGGTATCGTGCTGATCATCACATTGGGCAGAACCTTGACATGATCGGCATGCTCGGGGATCTCGAGGTTGTAATCGGCCGGGAACGACGAGCGGAGCTCCTCCACAACCTTGGCGTTACGCGCCACGACGTAGATAGGGCTGAAGCCAAGGGAGTGCAGTGCGAAAACGGCGGCTCGTGTCGTACCCCCTGAGCCAACAACCATAGCACTCGATGGCGTTGTCGTTTTATCCTGAGCCATCACATTAGCGCTGCGAAGCGTATAGACCATTCCCATCCAGTCGGTGTTGGTGCCCACGAGACGCACGCCTCCTTTTCCGTCGGGCCCTGGGACGATCGTATTGATGGCGCCGATAATCTTGGCCGAGTCAGTGATCTCATCTAAAAGCTTGATCATGTCCAGCTTCAGAGGTATCGTGACCGAAGCTCCACCAAAGTCGGGGGAGCGGATGATATCTTTCACTGATGCCGCGTCGTCCGTTTCATGGCGCTGGTATGTGTGCGGAAGTCCAGTTTTTTTGAACAACGAGTTGTGAAGTGCTGGAGACCGCGAGGCCGCGATGGGCTTGCCGAACAGGTAAAACTGCTTAGCCTCTAGATCACCCATGAGCGCCAAACCAGCCCGGATCTCGGCTGCCGAGAGTTGGCCTGGGGCAGCCTTGAAAGGTAAGTCGGGATGGGAGACTGGGGTCAGGAAGCCATTGACGATGCGCGTCAACTTTCCAATGGTTCCCATGTTGAGGGCAATCATTGGCGTTTCGTACGCTTCGAGCATGTTTTGCCGGAATTTAACGCATGCAAAGTTATCTTCCATTGTCTTGGCGAACCCTATCAGCTTGACAACATCGCCGTACTGCAGTGCTTTGTTGTACCACGCCTGAAAACCTCCGTTCTTCCAGGACAGCTTTCCTTCGGGGTCGTGATGAGACGCAATGATGCGCGTGAATCCTTTCGATTGTATAATCGTCTCAAGCGTTTCAGGGGACAGGGTCATCTCAACATCGACAAATTCGACGCCGACACGCATTGCTGCTCTGTAAATTGGCAGGAGCTCCTTCTCTGATTCGTAAGTGAAGCGGCCTCCTTGCGCCTTGGAGCGTAGAGTGAAGACCACAGGGACCTTCGCTTCCGAACGCAGCAGAGCTATCTGCGAAGCAATGAACTCCGGTGACAGATCTTCCAACAAATCCGCCCGGAGTTCGACAGCATCGGAGCCAACAACGACGCGAGGAATGACATCGATAGCAGTGGACACATTAGGTACCGTGAGAGACACGAAGAACGAGTTTTGCTTCCGCTTGATCCGCTCGAAGTGCTTGCTCTGTCCGCAGATGAGTAACACGAAATTCTTGAAGTCTTCTGGTGCCTCATCTATGCCATCGAGGTATGGGCTGTAGTACTCGTAGTTGCTGCACTCCTGGAAGAACGGCTTGCGGCGCTCGTACACTTCACGAATTTGCTCCGAGTATGCTGGTCGAGTCTTATCCCTCATCAGGTACTCAATCATCTGCTCAATGTGTCGTTGTATGAGGAGTACAGTGCCACCATTGCGGTGGTAATCTTGGAGCAGTTTTCGTGCCTCAGGCATCTCCACAATACCACCACCGCATGAGAAGACATGCCCGTGGGCCTGGTTCTTGATGACGTCCGTAAGGAGGTCAAGCTCATCCTTCCTGAAACCCTCCCAGCCGCGGCCACTCTCGTTAATAATCTGAGGAATGGTCATTCCAGCCCTGCGCTCAAGCTCATCATCCAGATCAGTGAAAGGTCGGTTGAGGATGTTGGCCATCCAGCGACCAGCAGTGGTCTTTCCAGCTCCACGCATGCCAATGATGAAGACTGATGGTCCCGCGGCGGGCTTCTTCACGGTCTCGTGCTCGGGCTCTGCGTCGATGCCAGCGAGGCTCACCTTGAAGGACTGTGCAAGGACATCCCACCAGCCGGGCCATGTCTTTCCTGTGCACTCACGCTCCAAGATTGTGACAGGCTTGGGCGACAGTACAGACAGGACACTGAAACTCATAGCGACACGGTGGTCATCGTAACAGAAAACGTTGTCGGTCGGCTCGGTGAGCTCCTGGTAGTTCTTGCCAGTGATCTCAATGCCATCTTCCAGCTCGCCGCTTTCTACACCAAACTTGGCCAACTGGGTTCGCATGGCAGCAATGCGGTTGCATTCCTTGACTCGCTGGTTGGCAATGCCAGTGATTCTGGTAACACCCGAGGCAACGGCACCCAGAACGGAAGCTGTCAGGAAAGCGTCCGTCATAGGCTCCATGTCGACATGGTCCAGCCCCTTGAGGGTACCAGGCTCAGGTCCAGTGACCGTGGTTGTGTAGTCGGTTTGTTCAACAGTGCATCCCATGGGACGAAGAACATCGACAGCGAAACGAGCATCTCCCTGCAACGACTTGGAGCCGATGTTAGGGATAGTGCAAGTTGTGCCCGTGATGGCTGCCACGGCCAGGGGGTAAGTCGCAGAGCTAGCATCGCTCTCTACGACATACTCTTCGGGGTTCTGGTATACGCCCTGGGGGATGTGATAGGTGTGTTCCTCGGTGTCTGATCTGGTGACGGCGATGCCAAATGTCTTCATCATGGCGGTTGTCATGTCGATGTAGGGTTGCGAGATAGGCTTGCCGCCCACCAACTTCAGCGTGACGGGGTTCTTGGCGTACGGGGCGCACATGAGAATGGACGAGACATACTGAGACGACACAGTAGCGGCCAGCTCAATCACGCCGCCATTGAAACCGTTGGCAGCGTTAACCTCAACGGGCAGAGACTTCTCCTGGCCAAGGTACTTGATTTCGACACCATTGGTTCGGAGCGCATCAACAAGCGGCCCAATGGGTCTCACCTTCATTCTAGCGTTTCCAGTAAGTACTGTGGAAGTCGCCTTGGCGGGAGAGCACAGGGCGACGACAGTAGTAAGGAAGCGAGAGGCGGTACCGGCGTTGCCCAGGTACAGGGGCTCCTCGCTGGCTTGGAGCTGCCCACCCTTACCGGACACCACCAAGACCTCGCCAGCATCTTCCCATGTGTAAGTGGCACCGTTGAGTTGGCCGATGGCGTTGAGCATGAACTCGGTGTCGTCGGAGTGGAGCAGGTTCTTTACGCGACAGGTACCCTTTCCAAGAGCAGCCAGAACGAGGGCACGGTTGGAGACACTCTTGGATCCAGGTGGAGCCACGCTAACTGAAAGGCCCTTGGGGACTCCCGGCTGAACACGGGTAGCAGGGGACAGCACCACCCTGATGGCGCTATCATCAATCACAGTAGCCTTGGGCTCGTAGGTCTTACCAATGGCGGACAGCATAACAATCTTCTTCTTCTTTCCCTCGTTCTTCTTGTCTACTGCCATTTTCTGGAGAAGCACATCGACGGGGCAACGTTTGCCGGCGGTCAGCTTGACGATGCGCTTGTCGTGGAGCGAAGTAGGGAGGTCGTAGCTAGCAATACACTTCACCAGACGGGCAACAGCCCCTGGGCGCATAATTCCGAGGTAACGGGCCAGTTCCGCCTCCTTCACCATGCCGATGGCGACAGCCTCGCCGTGGAGGACCTGCGGGGTCAGAATGGCTTCGTAGGCATGGCCAATGGAGTGGCCAAAGTTCAGGATATTTCTCAAGCCTCCCTCGGTCTCGTCCTGGGTGACAACCTCGGCCTTAGTGCGGGCGGAAGCGAGGACGATGCGCTTCAGTGTAGACTTGATAGGGTTGATTCGCTCGGACAGGTCAGCTGTCTTAGAGCGAATGGCCTCGAGAATAGTAGAAGCATTCTCCTCCAGGAAAGTGAATTCCTTCTCGTCCCAGATGGCGGCGGTCTTGACCACCTCGGCCATGCCATTGATGAACTCGCGAACGGGCAGAGTCTCGAGGAAGACCAGGTCGATGTAGATACGGCGCGGTTGCCAGAAGGCTCCTATCAAGTTCTTGCCCTCGGGGACGTCGATAGCTGTCTTGCCGCCAATGGAGGAGTCTACCATGGCAAGCAGCGAGGTGGGGACCTGGACAAAGGGGACGCCGCGCATGAAGGTGGCGGCCACGAAGCCGATCATGTCACCAATGACGCCGCCGCCGAGAGCAATGATGACGGTGTCTCGGGTGCATTCGTTCTGCAGCAGCCAGCTCTCGATCTCGGCCTTTGTCTCACGGCTCTTGGACGTCTCTCCCGGCGGAATAGTGTATGTGAGCAGGCGCGGGGCGGCCGGGAGGTTGGCCGCAGCGACGGCCTTTTCGAAGGCATCGCGGAAGACGGGGATGTATCTCTCTTCCAGGTTGGTGTCGGTGATGAGGACGTAGGTGGAGGACTTGACGTTGGCGAGCAGGTCGGCAGCGACATAGTTCTTCCAGAGGCCGTGGTCGACAATGATCGAGTCGCTGCCCAGGATGGAGATGCGCGTGGGGCCCTCGGGCGCGGGGCCATCGTGTTGGCCAGCCATGCCTGTATGTGCTGGGTGGGATCGAGGAAGAAGGGATGGAAGGTGGCTGCGGAGCCTGGTGTCGATCTATAGTAGCATGAGCACCACCAGCACGTCGTTTCGTTCAGTCTTCAGTCGCGTCTGGTCTCAAGAGTGGATTGTACTGCTGATATATGGCTAGTCGCAACTTCCGATGGTTAGTGAGTCACGCACAGAGTGAGGAAATGTACGGGAGACGACTGCCCTAGCCACGAACTTACTCGACGTGCAAGGCGGTGGGAGCTTGGTGGGAAAGTGGGAGGGCGGGATGCGAATGTGGGGTGGTTCAGGAAAAGTGACGATGGATTGACTGTGACTACTCCGGACATACACACATACATATTCGGGTGATGGACTCTGGAAATGCAATATTTACTCACCTCTACGCAGTGATTAGGTTATTGATAGCATCAATCGGACCAGACTCGTTCGACGTTTTCGATTTGAATGGCCTCAATGCCGTGCAGCAGATGTTAGTCAAGCCGTGGTGGGCTGTGGCCGTTCATCGGACCTTGCTGCCATCGCAGCTCCAAAATATTTTAATTTTTCGCAGTGCACTCTCTTGGGCGTTGGGACGCGGGGCGTGACGGGCTGGGATTGGTCAATCCAAACTGGGCAAATTGATTGCTGCTGGTTAAGGGGCCCACCGACAGGTACTTGGCCCGGATCTCGAGGCCATGTACCTCATCAGGCACGGGCACAGACATTGGCGGGAGGTACTTGCAGAGGCGAGTGCAACACGCCCGCGCCCACACACTGACACGGGCGCGCCTCGCTGACAGCTGCCAGGGGTCGTCACCTGTCGCTTCCAAATTGGCAGCCCTTCCGTGAGCGATCGTGAGTAAGCAAGAATGGGTTGCTTCCCGGGTATGGTGGTGTAGATGATGTCCCCGGCGCGGGATTTCTCAGCTTTGCAAGTATACAGAGTGCCAATCCAGTTCATGGCGATCTGATGGCACACAGACTTGATAGTCTAGCGCAAGTCACATATGTTATACTCTAAAATCGCTCTGCAACTGTCGGATAGACCTCGCGGGCGGGGTGGTAATCAGCTTACCAGAGCAAGTGTATGTAAGTAAGGTAGGAATGTAAACCCGGGCACCAAGTGGGCCGGGTTCGTAAATCCGGGCTTAATAATTCGGGTGGATATCCCCCGTACGGCGTATGGGCTTCGCTCGAGCCCAGCAGGGTTATACGGACCGACGGGAGTGACGTTGTAGAACCGTGCAATAGTGATAGCAGTAATGCATTGATATAGTGTTACACATTCTAGTTTGCTATATGTTTGCTTCTGCTTCTACTGAATCTGGAATTCGTCTTCCATCGTCCTAAGCCCGACCAGTTGGCCAGACACTAACAGCATGGAGAAAAAGCCCAACGACGCCGGTAATGACGCACTAGACGAGAACCCCAGCATTGCCGGCGGCGATGCCCTCTACGAGCCGCTCCATGGCGTGCATCGGAGAGATGATCAACGCCAGGCGTCTGCAGGCTCAGACATGCGTCGCCCGAGGCCGAGATCATCCTCCTCTCTCGCACGCATCCGTTCTAACAATGGCCATGGTGTGGGGGACGATACGGATGATACTGCCGTGCCAGACGAGCAGGAAGGAGCTCGCGACAAAGATCCATTCGAGGTCACTTTCGACGGGGACCACGATGCTTACTGCCCGCGGAGCATGTCTCTCATGCACAAATGGGCAATAGTCATCATTGTAGGGCTGGGCAGCCTATGCCTGTAAGTTCCATCGGCTGTGGGGAAGTGGGACAGCATGATGCATACAGACAATACTGACACAGCAGCAGCACTTGCGTTAGCTCGATTTACACCACGACCTACAGCCAGATGAATCCGGAATTTGGCATTTCCACCATAGTCGGCACCCTGGGGCTATCCACATTCGTTTTGGGCAGTAAGTCGATTCTCGGCATCGGAACCTGGACGTAATTGTACATCAACTTACGTTTCTTGTAGTCGCATTGGGACCCCTATTGATGAGTCCTCTGAGCGAGTTCTTTGGCCGTCGACCTATCTACCTGGTGTCATGGTGAGCAATGCTTTTCCGATATGCGTTCAAATCCAAGCTGATGAGCTGCTTCCCAGGGGCATGTTCCTGATCTGGCTTATACCCTCCGCAGTGGCCAAGAATGCTGCGACTATGATTGTGGTAAGTTGCAATTTGATCTTGACAGCTCATAGAACAGGCCAAGCGAACAGTAGCGAACCTGATCTTTCCTCTAGGCGCGGTTCTTCGACGGGTTTTTCGGCAGCTCCTTTTTGAGCGTCGCTGGCGGAAGTGTCTCGGATCTGTTCAGGAGAGATGCGATTCAAGCGCCTATGGTCATCATTGCATTAGCCCCCTTTATTGGTGTGTTCTGTCGACCTACCCCGTTTGCGACTTTGGGGCTGACCTAGAAGCCAATAGGGCCGAGTCTGGGGCCGCTGCTGGGTGGCTTCATCAATTATAACGTGAACTGGAGGTGGACGTATTATGTTGGTAGCCGGTCAAAATCCGCTTCCTGTCGTCGGCTGCTGACACACAGACACAACAGGTCTCGATCATCTGGGCATTTGTACTTTTTATCGCCATTGTATTATTCACGCCCGAAACATACCGTACGTCAAGATTTGATCTGCACAGAGAGTATGTGTAGTCGCTGACTCATAGTAGATCCCGTCAAACTACGAGAGAAGGCCCGGTCATTGAGGAAGGAGACAGGAGATGAGCGTTGGAAAGCCCCAATGGAGATGAAAGACAAGTCGGTCGCCAGGGCTGTAGGGCTTTCTCTCTTGCGGCCATTCCAACTGCTGATCTGGGAGCCCATGTGTCTCTGCCTGTGCCTGTTCTCAGCGATACTGCTCGGGACTCTCTATCTCTTTTTTGGCGCGTTCCACCTGATCTTCGGAGCCGTATATGACTTCAATTTGTGGCAGACCGGCCTTGCGTTCATGGGTATCCTCATCGGCATGCTTGCGGCAGGGGCCACGGACCCGCTTTGGCATCGCGTCTATGCACGCCTGTTAGAACAGAATAATGGTGTGCCCGAGCCCGAGTTCAGGCTACCCCCGGCTGTGGCAGGGTGAGTACTTCAACCTACGGCCATTCTGACTTTGAGGCTGCTAACGCCGACGGCTGCAGTGCTGTGCTGGTGCCCATTGGGCTCTTCATGTTCGCATGGACTACCTTCCCCTGGGTGCACTGGATGGTGCCAATTGTTGGTTCCGGGATTTTCGGCATGGGGTAAGTAGAGTCATATTAGGCTGAACGTGGAAAAAAAAAGATGTGACTAACAAGGTGGCTGTCTAGAACACTGCTGGTCTTCACCGGCATATTCACGTTCCTCGTGGACGCATACCCGAAATATGCGGCGTCTGCGATGGCAGCAAACGCGTTCACTCGCTGTGTATTTGCTGGTAAGTAATGCCTTGCTGAGAAGCGACAATAAAGGAAGTCATTTCGCTGATATGGATCAACTCGGCAGCGGCCTTCCCGCTGTTTGGGCTGCAGATGTACGAGAGGCTAGGGTACCAATGGGGCTCTAGCTTGATTGCTTTCCTGACGGTGGCTATGATGCCGTTTCCCTACCTGTTCTTCCGCTATGGGCGACAGATCCGGAAGCACAGCAAGTATGCAACACAAGCGGCATAGGGCACGTCCAGCAGCCATGGGAGAGGCAGGCGCGCGCACGCGCGCGTATCTGTGCGTGGATTGTGCATTTGAGGAGCGGAGAGAAGGATCCTTCGGGTTGGGTGCTGTGGGCAAGTTGCCAGTGCGTCTAAAGCAGGAGGAGTCAGGCGTAAGGCGTAGGGCGTAGGGTCGTCAGCTCCAGCGCACTGGACCAGTTCCAGACTGACACCAAACACGAACTGAACTTGGTCCCACCTTTTTAGGGGACCGCATCGGGCTCGGGGGGGAGGATCCAGTGGACGATAGATAACCTTAATTGCCCTTTGCATGGAAACGATCCTCTGCTCACATCAGCTGCATGGACTTTTTGATTGACCAGAATACTACCTGGAGTTGGGGGCGGGCCATGTATGATGTAGGGCGCGGGGGGCTATGTCTACACGATCAGCAAAACCACAAGGTGGTGGTCGGGTGGTTTCAATTAGAGAAAGACCACAACTAATAAATAACGAAGCCTTCAGCTCGTCCTGCTGCTGACTTTACTTGGGCGACGATGTGGCTCGGGGGTGACGACGCCGTTTGACTTGTCTTTCGAAAACACAATGACAGCCGCTTTGTCATTGGCGGTTATGGAGGCCTCTAGCTCCCAGGATGGGGGGCTTTGCATGCGTGCCTACTGTACGAGGTAAATAGAGAGAACATCATGGCCCACTAGAGAGGGCTGTCTCACCAATCAAGGCCGACGCCAACCCCCAATTGCCCATGTGACAAGCCACGGTGGTTGGGGAATGGGTGAGTGAGTTGGAGAGAATATGTCAAATCATGCCTGGGGCGACGAGGACTGAGTGGCTGAGAGTGACACTGCATTTGACAACGTCTGTCACAGAGAGTGAGCTGATTGCCTGCAGAGCCAGCAGGCAGCCAGTCTGTCCCTCCAGCTAAATTTAGGTCAACCAACTTCCCCCCAACAACAGCCTTCCACTTACTTCCAAGGTTATTCTTGAATGGCCTTTGTCACGACTACGACCGAACGGGCGCGTTACGAATGCACATTAAGCAGCCCCAGAGAAATTGGGTATTTGTCCAGGACCGAGCCACCGCTAAGCCCTCCCGTGTATCCGTGCACGGCAAATGAGTGCGTAGGCCGAGCCTACGAGCCTCCAGTCTGCCGCTAGTCCCCTGACGCATCCTTGATCAGCTCGCCTGGTCGGTCGCCCAGTACCACTGCCCACTGCCAGTGCCAGTATCTTGCTGGCCGTACGGTGGACGGGAGAGAAAACCATTTATTCAACCTTGGCACGTCACACACTCTTTCAGCTTGTTCTTGGACCAAATAAAAGTATTATTCATTCTTGCCTTGAAATCCCATGTGTTCCTAAGTTTGGACTCTTTTCGCACCGAACCGGAACGAGCCTTTTTGACTCGCTTGTTGTCCTACACGCTCGTTAACCAGCGACCCTGCTGCTCGACTTGTTCTGTTCTACATACTTTCCAGTCCTGATTCAACCGGACATTACATTGCATCTTCACCTGCAACCCTCTCGGCAGACGCCGTCGTAACTATTTGTTCGTTACTGTAGGTACCCTGCCTTGCAGCCTCAATCAGGCCCTGGTCATTGCGAAACACAAAGGCATATTGCCAGAAGTGTAGCCGCCATCCGACTAGCTGGACTGGTACGGAGATTGCTTCGACCGAACTGGAGGAAAAACCCTGGCCAGTACAAGAGCCAAGGAACCCGGGAGACCAGGAATCAGTAATAAGATACGACATTGCCTGATTAGCGACAGCACCGAGGCAAACAAACACACCTTTCCACGTCGCTGCTAGCTCCTTGCATCGTCTTTTTTTCTCCAGCGCCAAATACCACCGCATTCCCTACTATGGCGTCCAACGACTATTACAACGACGGTTCACGACCATACTACGGCGCCTACGACCCAACCTCGACACACCAGGTACCCGCTCCCGTCGCGCACCCTTCAGGGCCAGGAAAGCAAACGGGCGCATCCCCGTTCGACACCGTCTTCGACGACCACGTATACCCTACCAACAATTCGATGGGCGGCCACAGCCAACAGAGCTTCGCACAGGACACAAGCTACCACAGCCATGTGCCCGGCGATGTGTCGCCAGTGGGCGACGATATTCCCTTGAGGAACCAGGCAAATGGCCCCAATAAGTTTGGCTCGACCGGTGGCATGGCCCCTATGGACTCGAATGACCATGTTTACGATGCCGAGGGACCCCCGAGGTCGAGGGCGAAGGGGCGAGGTCGATTGGGTTTTGGAGAAATCGGCATGATAGGCGCGAACAAGAGGAGGATTCCATTCATGGTCTACTTGTTCTCCATCATCCAAATAGCCGTCTTCATCGGCGAGCTGGTCAAGGCTGCCCAGCTGACAGGAACGCCGATCCAGACGAAGCCCCAGTTCAACCCCATGATCGGGCCCTCCCAACAGGTTCTCATCAACATGGGCTCCCGCTATGTCATCTGCATGCACAACGTACCCAGCATCCAGGACTCGCCCATCAAGATCGACTGGCCGTGTCCCAACTCTACGTCAGCCGATGGCAACGATCCCAACAACAAGTGCACCCTTTCCGAGTTGTGCGGCTTCGGCGGTGTTCCCAACCCCACCCCCGGCGGCAGCCTCGACCAGACGCCGGCCCCTCACCAATGGTGGCGCTTCATCATTCCTATTTTCATGCATGCTGGCATAATCCATATCGGTTTCAACTTACTTCTTCAAATGACTCTGGGCAAGGAGATTGAGAATGCTATTGGTTCCATCCGTTTCTTCCTGGTCTACATGAGCTCGGGGATTTTCGGCTTCGTTATGGGCGGGAATTTCGCCGCTACGGGCATCTCCTCGACAGGCGCTTCGGGTGCTTTGTTCGGCATCATTGCCCTTACCCTGCTGGATCTGCTTTATTCGTGGAAAGACCGCCAAAACCCCGTCAAGGAGCTCATGTGGATCGTCATCGAAATTGTCATTTCTTTTGTTTTGGGGCTTCTGCCCGGTCTCGACAACTTCTCCCATATCGGAGGTTTCCTAATGGGTCTCTGCCTCGGCATCTGCGTGTTGCACTCGCCGAACGCCTTGCGAGAGAAGATTGGCGAGGATCATTTCTCCGGCCCTTCTTATTCGACCGTCAATGGCGGTATCACCAGCGTGGCCTTCCCACCTTTCATGAGGAATCCCGTTGGGTTCTTCAAGGGCAGAAAGGGTCTGTGGTGGGCATGGTGGCTCGTCCGCGCTGCCTTCCTCATCACCATTATTGTTGTATTCGTGGTTCTTCTGAACAACTTCTACACTAGCCACAACACGTGCAGCTGGTGCAAGTACTTGAGTTGTCTGGTGAGTATATCCCGCAGCTACCCTTTTGACAGCAAGCAAATGACTGACAATTTCCACAGCCCATCAAGGATTGGTGCGAGATCGGCAATCCGACGGTTCAGAGTAATAATGGCACGCAAAGCTCACGCCGAGCTATTGAGGCACTCGACCAGGTGGCGAGGCTCGTACTTTAAGTAAGGTTAGGCGTGGTTAGAGAGTTAAGGAGAACGCTGCACCTTTGAATATTGTGCATGATGAACATCACGGAAATACAGCATTATTAGGCGTAGGGAGATAGTGTTTAATAAAGTTTGGAGACGGGCTAACGTCTCTTTTTCTAACCTGGTCCTCCGCCCTGGTTGTCCCTGTTCTCGTCCTTAAGGTATCATCATGACTCGAAATCACATAAGCCATTCCTTTCCGCATGCCAAAAACAAATATCAAATCATGTCGTCAGGAAGCATCGCTCGCTATGCATTCCGCACGCTTTCCATCTGTCCACAGTTGTCTAAACTTGCTCCCTCGCAGGGTTGCCAGCTGCATGCCCTCCTTCATGCACTCCTCCGTGCGACGCCGGCACATTCGTGGTGCCAGCGGCAGTAGTAGTGTTGGCGGCGTTGGCAGTAGTAGGGTTGCCGGCGGTAGCAGCAGTGTTGTCATGGTGAGTATGGGTGCCGGCGGTGGTGGCGGGGATCTGCTCGGCCGTGGGCTGGCCCGAGGCCTTCTCGCGCAGGCCGCTGCCGAGGGGCATGACGCCGTGCTTGGCGGCGAGGCGCTGGTCCTCGGCCTGCATCTTGTCGAGCCCCTGCTGCTTCATCTTCTCGTTGTTGGTCGCGGCGCCCGCGGCGGCCTGCAGGGAGCCCGTGGCCTTCGCGACGCCGCCCTTGGCGTCGCCGGCCAGCTTCTGGCCTAGACCGGCGTCGGGGCGCGCCGAGGCGTCGTCGGTACGGACAGTGGAGCCGTCGGTGGTGGTGTTGGTTGTGGTGCCGTCCGAGTGGACTTCGCGGTTGGAGTGGAGGGAAGGCATGATGATGTGATGATCGTGGGGGTGGTGGTGGTGGTGGATTTGTTTGATTTGGTATTGGTGGAAGAGGGGTGTTGTTGTAGGGTGTATGCTTGGAGATTCTGTCTAGGATCTTGCTTTCTTTGAATTCAATGGAGTTGACAGATTGAAAGAAGAGACAAACAGTCTTTATAAGGGACTCTATGTGCGTTAGGGAGTGCAGGTGCTGTATGTTTGTCACTGGTAGGGATGTCAGACAGGCTGGTTGGGCGCGATGTCATTATGATGTCATGTGTTGGATCTAAGGATGACTGGGCGGTCGTCGCTTCCCCTCCACAATCCATTCCGTGTACCTTCCACCTTCCGGCGCCGAGTGGATCTATTAACTAGATGAATTCCGTCGCTTTCGGATGCTTCAGAGGGTCGGAGGCAGGAAAGGCTCTCCCAACGCAATGATCGCTTCAAGTGGCAGTGGCATAGTGAGGAGGCTTCTGGGGACCTACCACGGCCGTCCCCCCCAAAAGTCAACAATGCAGGGGGTGATTTGGACTACCTTATAATTGCACGATCAGGCTGATCAGTGGCAGCAGCTTGCCTTCTATTTGATTTCGGACAGCCTGGTCAGCCGTACTTTTTGAATTCTCCCGCTGGAAATATCCTCATTATTGTCTATCGCTCCTAACGCAACTTAACATCTACTACTTTTCAGTGCACGAGATAGTACGTGACCTCCATGGATTTGACTACTTTCAATGCTTCCAATACTTCCCTGTCCACATTCGCCCATCTGTACACCAGTATAGTATGTACAATCGATCCTACTGCAACAACAACCGCCACTGCAACAGAGACTGTGTACCCCCCCACCCATTGAAGACGACTACCTTGGAGGAAGATACACTCCAACCCCATTTCTTCAAGTCAACATCTCAGAGCCAAAGTCGACAGATTGTTCTCTGCATTCAAGATGTCACGCTGACATTGAACCTAACCCGGACATATCTGGGCTAGGGGTAAGCTCAGCCTCACCAAGTCGCGACAGCGTGACTGACCACAGTCTTGCCCACAGGTTGTCGTAGCATTCCTCCTGTCAGCCTATCTTGTTCTGGCCCTGATACTGGGTGCGTACTGCTTTGGGGCATTACCGAAGGGCCTGGTGCGCCGCGTCGATCACCAACTCTTCCTCGCCCGTCGCCCACAGCCTGACGACCGGTGGCGGCGAACATTCGAGGATATTGTTCTCATATTCAGCGACCAGCAGTTGCTTACAGGTATTGGTGTGTTGATCGCTGGATATGTTCAGGTGGTGAACGCCGACCTTAGCGCATATCACTGGAACAGAGTCGTGTATCTGGCGTGGCGTGGCTCAGCTCGACTGTCCACCTGATGTCGCTATCGGTGCTCCGAGAACGCCTCAAGAGAAACAAGATCTCGTTGACTGTTCGAATCTGCGCCATAATGCTTGTTTTTATCCTTCTTGTCGCCGCGTTGTGGCCCACGACTATGTTTCCAAAACGCCCGAGCACGCCTGTTCGATGTCTATGGGAGGTCGAAAATTCACACCTAGCCGTGGACTCCTTCATCAACACATTTGTATCATACTTTACTCTTGTGGGCACCTTTGTTTGGAAGCTCAGTCAATTTCCCAATAGAAGCCGAGTATGGCTTCGTTGTTGGGGAAGAGCGCGGGTAGAATGTGCCATGGAGACAGCCGCCCGGCGGCTGCTGCGGACTAAACCATACACACTATGGCCGAAGACCAAATACAGAGCAATAACCACCTTGTATGTCCTATTTGTTGCATACATGGAGTTGCTGGAATCGTTCGCGTTTACCATCACCCTGCTTAGCTTCACTTTGGTATGGGGCACACTTCATCTGACCATGGGTTCTAAGGCCACGTACAATTTGAGGTTCTCTCAGACCCAATTGATCGAGGCAGAGAACGAGATGGGATTTGGTCAAATCTTTGCGCTGCTGTTACTGGCTCAACCAGCACTCGCCGCATTGGACGCACTGAATCGTATAGTTGCCCCCATGGATTTGAGCGTGCCAAAGTAAAATAGCTAATAACTCGCTAGGTCAACGGAAGGCCCCAGTGTCGACATACATAACCATACCGAGGAGCGTCTTTGGAGAAGACCTAGCTGGAAAATGGCGTACCTTGTCCAAGGTACTCGCAAGTAGTGATGTCCGTTTACTCCCAGCGGCAGAAAAGGCCACTGGTGATGGCCTCCGTGACCCCGTCATTGAACATTTATATTTATCACGAACGTTCAAGGGATTCGTGGTTATATTGCAGCTGTGTATAATGGCATGGCTGACGGCCTTCATTGGCCTTGGTGGTCAAAGTGGCGTGACAAGCTGGGGGTTTTTTTATCTCATGCTCCTATTAGTCCCCCTCCTTTCAATAGTCCTGGGCCCGGCCATCTGCTTCTGCATTTTCATTCTGCCCTGGAGTAAGCGGCTTAGATGAAGGAGAGGAACGTTTTATTCACAAGTAGGGACGAGATAAAAGGGTAGTACCGTCGAATTATGATGGCACCTACGGGTGTGTCGTGAGCAGTCCGCATACAATAAGTATGCCGAGTGACCTATGACCTGCTCACCATCCGCCTTATGCCGTAGCCAATACCAAACATCACGGCGGTGATCGCCTGCACCACGACAGCGGTCAGCCAGTGCCCGCGCGGCAAGTTTGCATAACGGGTCCGCTCTTCGTCCTCCTCTAGGTGCTGGATCATGCGGATGGTGTCCATGTCTGCGGCCTTGCCCGGGGTCGACACCAGCCGGCATCCCGCAGCGGCGCCCAGGACCGTCAGAGCCAGGCCGGGCACACGACGAGGGGAGAACCCTGCCACCGTGCCTGCGCAGCACGAAGAAGGTGTGACGGTAAGACTGATTGCTTGCGGCAACAGATATCAAGGCGATAGCGCCACGACGTGGCTCCGGGCGCTGGCGGCATGCATTGGATCTACGCATATTAGATTGAATGGGCTAGTAGTTTACACTGTTCGCTATCCGACCTTATGCGGCCGCTGGCCTCGAGAAGCTATGCCTATTTTTTGTTTGAAACGTCTGAGACAGGTGGTCAGCAAGGTCATGTAGTACTTGCAAGTAAAAGACTTTTTATCGGTGACGGCTTTGTAACGTACTGAACTGGAAGTGGATGATATCTCCGTCTTGGACAACCTGGAGAAAACAAGAATCAGCTACTGCAGCCCTCAGAAAGAGGTTGGGCACCTACATAAGACTTTCCTTCTTGTCGGTATTTGCCGGCAGCCTTGATTGGGGCCATGGACTTGGCGCCTTCGCAGAGATCGTGGAAGTCTTGGTAGGCGACCACTTCGGCCTTGATGAATCCCCTCTCAAAGTCGCTGTGGATAGCTCCAGCAGCCTGCGGTGCTAGGCAGCCCCTTGGGACAGTCCAGCATCTGATCTCTTTCTCGCCAGCTATACGCACAAGTCAGCAGTGCGGAATTCACCAAAGGGGTTGGCAAAGTGTGAGCATACCGGTGAAGTAGTATTGCAGGCCGAGCTTTGTGAATCCCTCAGTGATGATCTTTTGCAGCTTGGAGCCGACCTTGCTCTCCTTGAGGAAGGCGGCCCGCGCGTCTGGGTCATCCTTCATGCTGTGAAGCTTCTCTTCGAACTCGATGGAGAAGGGGATGATGTCTCGGGGAATGCCCCCGTGCTCGGTGACCCACTTGGCTATGGCCGGCAGGTACTTGCTCTTCTGCCTGAGGTAGTCCTTCATCGTCAGGTTGACGAGGTAGATGACCGGCTTGGTGGTGATGAGCTGGATCTTCTCGTTGATGAGCGCAATCTCGGCCGGCGTCCAGGTTCCATCCCTGACTGGCTGATCTTTTTCCAGCATCTATCTTGCGAGCGTGAGCATACAGAAACGGGCTGAGCCTATGAGGCTGTGAATTCTAGGCTTACAGCTCGGATCTTGGTCGTGGTCTCTGTGAAGAGAGGTAGCATCTTGTACTTGCCACCTGCCTTTCTGACGATTGCTTCCTCGGCGACGATTTGTTTCTCCAGAATGTCCAGATCCTTCTTGCAAAGCTCGCTTTGGATGGTAGCTAAAACATGTACCAGATTAGCTCCGTCAGCTTGAGAGGCTTGACTCCGAACTGACCCAGATCTCGGACGGGGTCGATCGAGTCATCCACGTGTAGAACTTGATCGTTGTCAAAGGCTCTGACAATGTGGAACATGCCGTCAACGGCCTGGATGTGAGACAGGAAGGCATTTCCAAGTCCTTCTCCTTGAGAGGCACCCTTTATCAGGCCCGCAATGTCGGTGACCTGTAGATAGGCCGGGTACGAAGACGGCGGCTTCCAGAGGTCGCAAAGAAAGTCCTACATGTGTTGGTCATTTTCAGCCATCTATGAGGAGGTTTCTACAGAACATCTCGACTTACATATCGAGCGTCCGGAACAGCACATCTCGCCTCGTTGGGCTCAATGGTACAAAATGGGTAGTTTTCTGCGGAGGCGCTCTGCTCGGTCAAGAGATTGAAAAGACTCGACTTCCCCACGTTGGGCAGACCAACGCAGCCCATCTTCAGGTTCTTGCGAACCCTTCCGAAAGCAACAACATTGTCTGTGACGGCTTCGACCTTCTTGGGCGGCATGGTGACTATTATCGGCTAAGCACAAAACGAACGTGTCACTACAAAGCTGAATCTTAGACGGGTTGAAGGTTAAAGGAAGAAACATCTATCTTTAGAGGGGTCATTATTTGAACCCATCCACTCGCAGACTTTTAGAAAATGACCTGACAGAAAATGGCCTGATAATTCACTTTTAGGCCCACCTGAGCGCATGATAGAAGAATTACAGGGTCTTAGTGGGGTGTAGTGAAAGGCTAGAACTTGAAATAACATTCCAGCTTTGAATGATATTTTAAACCTATTATATTAATAAATAAAATTAAATATTAAAATAAAATAAATAAATAATAAATAGCTTGAAATATATAATAGTTTAATATATATATATATATATATATATATTTAAAAACTATTTATTATTTATTAAAAAAAGAATAAAAATATTATATATAAATATTTAAAATTTTATTTTTTTATTTTTTTATTTAAATGAAATTTATTTGATACTTAATAAAAATATAATTATAAATAATAAAAGAGATATATAATAAATATAAATTAATTTTCTTTAATAAATATATATAATTAATTATATATAAAGTTTAAAAGTTTATAATTTAATTTTATTTAATTATTAAAATACTAATTAATTATATTAATAAGAAAAGTTAAATAATATATAAATTTAATAATAAAATTAATTTTAATTTCATTACTTTTTATTATTCAATCCTTTTTTTAAGTTTTAATTTTATAATTAAAGCTTTTATAAAATAATGTTATATATAATCCTTAAAATAAATAGAATTTAAAAAAATAAAAAATAAAATAAGATTAAATTAAAGTTAATACGGCCGATTTATTTTAATAATAATAAAAGTTAAGGTAATAAAGTTAATTATATATAAATTAATATATTATATTTTTAACCTTTACCCACTTTGTTTAAAAAAACACGCTTTAATAACTTTTTTTAAAAATTAAAGTATAAATATTTTTAACTTAATATAAAAATTATTTCGAGTTTTTATTTTATTACTTTAAATATATTTATTTTAATACTTTTATTTAATCCTTTTTTTATAATATAATATATTATATTTTATTTAAGTATTTTACTATTAAAATTATTATTATTAAATTAATTTTTATTTATAATACGTTTTTATTTAATTAATTAAATTTATAATTTTTACGGCTAAATATTTTAAAATTTAACTTAAAAATAAATTATTTAAGGTTTTAAAAAATTAATCGGCATAATAAATTTTATTTTATTAAATATTAAAAACTTTCTATTTCTAAATATAATTATTATATAAAAAGAATTAATAATATTATTAAATATATAAAAATATTAATTTATTATTAAATTAGTTTATATTAAATTTAATTACTTTTTTAATATATATTTTATACGATTTTAACCCTTATATATAAATAGTCGCACACGCTTATTTAATAAGCTTAATTTATACTTTTTATATATTTTACTTATTAGCCTTGATTATGCCTCATATATTTAATTTTTAATGTTAAAATCGAGTTTTTTTAAAATAATAATTTATTTACTTTTTTATTTATTTTTAAAACGTTATAAAAATACTTTTAATAATTTTAATATAGTTTTTTAATAATTTATAAACCTAATTATTTTAATAATATAATACATAGAGTATAATAATAAAAAACGAGAGAAATATATAAAAAGTATAAATTAAGTTTATTATATAAGCGTGTATAATTAATTATATATAAGGGTTAAAACCTTATATAAGAAATAAAATAATTTTTTATTTAAATATTTATTTATAATTTATATTTAATTTATAATATTATAATATATAATAAAAATAAATGTTTATTTAATATTTAACATTTATTAAATTTTATTTATAAATAAAATAATAAATTATACACTTTTATTATTTATTATTATTTTTTATAATTTATATATATATATATAAAAAATTAATAATAAAGTTAAAGTATTTCTTAACGTTTATATTTTATTATAAAACGTAATTTAATTGTATTATTAAAACTTTCTAATATTAAAATTTATTATTATATTTTATTAAATTTAATGAATTATTAAAATAATTAAGGTATTATAAATATAAATATAAAAAAAACTCTAAAATAGTTTATATATATAATAAATAATAAATTTATTATAATGAGTTTTTATAAAATATTAATATTTTAATTAAGCCTTTTAAAAAAAACCTTTTTAGGGTTTTATTTTATTTTTATTTTTAAAAAATATATTTAAAGAATAATTCGTAATAAATTTAATTTATTAATTTTAAAAGGTTTAATTTTAAAAACAATTTTAAAAATTAATTAATAAAATATTATTGGTTATTATTTTTTTTATAATAAAACGCGGATAATAATAAAATTAAAAACGTTAATATTTATTTTCGTTTATTTTTAGAATCGAAATATATTAATATTAATATATATAATAAAACGTTTTTGAATAAATTAGAACCATTTTATTGTTTAAATTATTATATTTATAAATAATTTATTTTAATTGAATTAATTAATTGTTTTATTATATTATTATAATTTTGAATAAGTTTATAATAAAAATTATAAAACGTTAAAAACATTTTTTAAATATTTATTAATAGAATTTAATTTTAAACCGTTAAAACTTTTTTAAAATTTACTATTATATTTTTAAATAATAAATTCAATTTCTTTTTATTATTTTAAATTTCTATTTTTTAAAATTAATTTATATACTAGTTTTTAATGATTTTTTAAAAAAATATTTTTTAATATATTTTTTATATTTAAATAGTTTTTAAAATAAATAAAATTCTAATAAATATATATATAAAAAAGGTTTTTAAAATAGACTTTTAATAAGTTATTAATAAACGTTTAAAATTTAAAAAACCTATTAATTAATTTAAATAAAAAGGTTTTATTTTATATTTCTTATACTAAATTTAAAACATTATTAAATATTTTTTAAAAAAATTAAGGTTTATAAAAATTATATAAATATTAATTTTAATATAAACCTTAGTTTTTATTATTTTATTAAGAATTCTTTTAATTCAAAATAAAAACCTTTAATTTATTATATAATAACGTTTAATTTTTAAAACTTAATATAAAAATAAAACTATTATTACTTTTATAATTTATAAATATAAATATAACTTAACAATTATTATTAAATAATAATTGTTTTATAAATTTTCAATAATATATTTTTTAATTATAATAGAGCTTTTTAAAAATACTTTATAAATAAGTTATATTTTAAATCGTTTAATTTAATATTTTCTTTTATTTTAATTTTATAATTATTTAATATATTATTATTTATAATACTTATAGTTTTTATTTAAACGTTTATAATATAAAAAAATATTTTATTCCCTTGTTTTATAATCTTTTAAAATATATTAATTATTATAATTAAAATAATAATTAAAATTTCTAATATAAATATTAAAAATAAAACTATTAAAAAATTATTAAAGTTTTAAAAAATAAAATTATTTATTAATTTATTATTAGAATATTAATAATAACACCGATATTAAATATTTTTATTACCCTTATTAATATTATTAAAATATAAAAACTATTTTTATTATTAATAACCTTTAAAAAATTATTATTATTTTAAAACCTATTTTAAAACTTACCCGGCACCTTATTTTAAAATTTACTTAAAAACTTACCTAAGAACTTATTTTAAGAAATTTTAAACTTAATTATTATTATAAATTTAATTAATAATATTTACTTTAAATTACTTTTAATATCTTTTAATTTAAGTATAAAATTAATATTACTAAATGAATTTATAAAAAGCCGTTTAATTTATATAATATTTTTAAATTTTATAAATAAATTATTATTAAAAAAACTATTAAATAAAAACTAAAACTATTAAAATTAAAATCTAATTATAAATGAATATAAACTTAAATAATAAGTTCGTGAATAAAGCTTTTATAAAACTTTTTATAAAAAAAACTTTTAAAAGAACAAATAAATTTTTTAAACTAACCTTTTTAAATACTTATTAAATTAAATAATATTATTATTATTTATTACTTTACGTTTTATAAATTAAAAATTATAATTAATAATTTTAAATCTATTTTAAAAAAACAATACTTTAAAGAATAACGTTTAAATTATATAAAATTCAATTTAAAAAATATATTTTATATTACTCTTAATATTTAATATAATATATAATAAATAATTTAATTGTTTTATATTTTTTATAATATAATATATAAAAATATATAAAAGACTTTATTTTTATTTTTTTAAATCTTAAAAAGTTTAAAATATAATATTATTATCGTTTAGAAATTTTAAATGAATTATTAAAAATATAATTTTTATAACCTTTAATTTATTTTATTTTTTAATTTTTTAATTTTAAATTATTAAACGTTGAAATAAATTTTTATATTAATAAATAATTTAATTAATTTCGTATTTAGTTTTATTAATTATATTCAAAATATAATTATACTAATTATTATTTATAATACTTTTTTAATAATTAATTTTATTAATTTTATATTTAACAAATTTATTATTATTATTATTCTTTATATTTATAAACTAAGCTTTTATTATTAAGATTTTAAATCGATGATTCGGAGGTTTTTATATTAAAACTTTTAATAATAAAATATTTTATTTTGAAATAATAAAAAATAAGAACTAATTTTTAAAAAATATAAATTATAAATTTATTTATTTTAAAATTATTATAAATATTATATAATATTATTATTTAAAATAATTTATAATATAATAATTAATAATAAACTTTTATAATATGAATATATTAATAATATATTATAAGTTAAATTATTAATTTATATATATAATATTTTAATTATAATTATTAATAACTTTTTCTAAACCCTTTTAAAAGTTTTAGAAAAATACTTGTTTTAAAAAACTTTATTTTTAATATATCTTTTTTTAATATTATTAAAAATATTTAATGTTTTTAATTTAAAATTAATTTTAAATATTAAAATCCTTTATTTATTATTTATTAAAAATAAAATATAATAAATTCATCAATTATTTAACTTATTAAAGTTTTTTAATTTTTAATTTTTTTAAATTAAAAAGTAATTTAAAAATTACTATATAAAATTTAAATTATTAAAAGGTAAATTAAATCAAATTATTTAAAATTATAATATTTTTTAAACATTATTATTAGTATTATTATTTTATAATATAAACTTTCTTAATAAAATTTTAAAAGAAAATATTATTATAAAAGTTATTTTAAAAATAAATATCTTATTAAAGTAAAATATTAATACTAGTAATAATATTACCTCTTAAATAACCTTATAAAATATATTATAAAATACGTTATAAAATAATTTTAAAGTAATTATTATTACTTATATTAATAATATAAATATTTTAATTATTAATTATAATATTATAATAAATTATAAAGTATTTAAAAAATATAATTATGTTTTTATCCTATAAAGATTTAAATTAATATATTTCCGTATTAAAAACGTTTAAAATTTTAATATATTTAATAAAATTACAATATTTATAATAATATTTATAAAAATTAATATACTTAATTAAATTATTAAAAGCCTTAATAATACCCTATTAATTAAATATATTTAATTTTTTAAATTCAAGTTTATTAAATTAATTAATCAATGATATTATTTGAAAATTTAATTTAATTTAAACCTTTTTTAACATTATTATATTTAAAAAAGTATTTTTTAAAGTTTAAAAATTTATTTAAACTTTTAAAGATATTTTTAATATTTCTTAAAAAAGTAATACTTTATAATTATTATATAATATAGTATTAATTTTATTTTAAAATTATAAAAAAGAAAGTTTAATAAAATAATATTTTATTAATTAAATAAAAGCTTTTTTAAATTAATTATATAATTTATTTTAAATTTTAAATAAATTCTTTAATAATTAATTATAACATATAAAGTTTATTAAATATTATTAATAATATTATAAGATTTAATTTTTTTTAAAAAACTATTAATTTATTTATAATTTTACTTTAATAAAAATAAATTATATAAATAATAAAAAAAGAAAAAGAATTTTTATTATAGTTATACTTTAAAGGTTTTTAATTTTAATTAATTCAGTTTTTATATTAATAAAAATAGTTATAATAATAAAATATTAATATTAATATTTATTAGGCTTTAATTTATATAAAAGTTTTAAATAATAAAAAGATTAATAAATTCGCGAAAATATTTTCTAAAATATTTATTAAAATTATTATAATTATTAAAAATAAAGTTTTATATATTATTATTAATTTTGTTTTATATAACTTTTTATTATTAATTTTAATTATAATAGTATTAATAATTATTCTAGATTTATTTTTAATAATTATTTTAAATTTACCTCCCGTTATTATCCTGGACTTATTTTTAGACGTTATTTTAAACTTAATTTCAATTATTAAAATAAATATACTTTTAACCGTTACCTTAGACCGGCTTTTAATAATTACTCGGGACCGGCCTTTAATAATTACTTTAAAACTTATTTTAAAGCTTAGTTTAAAGCTTATTTTAAAGCTCATTTTAAAAATAATAAAAGCCGCCGCAATATTAATTATATTAATAATTATTAAAGTTATAATAACGCAGTTAATATTATAATAACTCTTTAAAATATAATATATATTTAGAATTAAAACTTAATTTATATTTAAAAGCTTAAAATAATTAATTATTAATTCAATGCCTTTTATTATAACAATTATTTAATATATATTAATTTAAGTAATTATTAAATAATAATAAATTAATAAATAAAAAGATATACTCTATAAATAAATATTATATTATTATTATTTTTAGTTTAAAAACCTAGTTTTTTGAATATTAAAATTTAAAACGTATTATAACAGCTATTATATTTTGAATATAAACTAATAAAATTATGAGGCTGTGGCCTATACATACTATAATTATAGCTTGTGGCGTAGCTATAAGCTTAATAGTTAAAACTAGTCAATTAGCTTTTAAATCTAATTAAAAGAATGCATCTTTTTCTCACCTTATAATTATAACCTTTAAATATTTTAAAAATAAACTAAAGAAATTACTTTTAATTTATTTATTATCCCGAAATTAATTTATTACTTTATAATTATAATAATTACTAAATAATTTAATATATATTTTTATATTATATAAAATATAATTAATTATAAAAAAAAGTGTAAACTTTTATTAATTTTAATTAAAAAAACTTTTAACCTTTAATTTATATAAAAGAAATTTAAAAAGTATAATAAATTAAAACTATTATTATTTTTATATTATATATAAGTTTATTAAAACGCTTTATTTAAAAAGTTATAAAAAATAAATTACCTTTAAAAAAACCTTTAAAAAACCTTTAAAAACTTTAAAAAAGCTTTAAAAATTAACCTTTTCATAGCTTTATATAATAAATAATAAATATTTTAAACTTAATTAATTATTATTATTATATAATTATATATATATAATTAAAAAGTTACTTTATAAATATATAAATACTATTTTATAGTTATTAATTATTTAATAAGTATTTTATAATTTACTTAATAATTACTTTATAATTTATTCAGTAATTATTTTATTTTACTTAATAGTTACTTTATAACTTATTTAATAATTACTTTATAATAATATAAATATTCTTTTAAATTAATTAGTGAATATTTTAATATTAAAAGAGGATTATTAAAAATAATAAATATTTCTTAAAATTAAAATAATTTTATAATTAAAAAAGAAATATTAAAGAAATAATATTTAATTATTATTAATAATATACCATTAAATTTTTATATATTAATATATTATTAAAACTACTCTTAATGTTATAATACTATTTTTAATATTTATATACTTTTTTTAATATATTTAATATTAAAATATTATTTATTTAATCGGTTATAATTAGTATTATTAAATAATAATGATTTTAAAAATAAATACTTAATATAATCCGTTACTTTGGTAAAAATATTATTATATTAATTACTATTTATTTTAAACTTACTTTTATAGTTACTTTATACTATAATACTAAACTTTATTACACCCCCTTTCCCTTTTTTTGGTTTATTTTAATAATTTTATAATATATAATTTAAATAATTATATAATAATAAATAATAAATATAATAAAAAACGCGTCGATATATATAAAAGTTTATATAATAATTTTAAAGTAATAAAAACTAATAAAAAAGTATTAAAACTTAAAAGAATAAATATCGCGATAAGTATTAAAATAAGCTTATTAAAATACTATATTAATATATAATAATAATTAATATAACCTTAACGTTTATATAAAGTTTAAACTTTAAATTAAATTATAAATTAATTATTATTATAATTATTATTATTATTTTTATGTATTACTTTATTAAATTTTATATTAAATAATATTAATTTTTTTAAAACTTTTATAATTAAAATATAACTTTAAACTGGGATTTTATTTTATAAAAATACTTTATAAATTTAATATTTATAATTATTTATGTTAATTTTAATATATTAAAATTATTTTTCTATTAAATTTCATAAATTTAAAAAGAAATCTTTTAAAAAAAAACTCTTTCGAATTAATGAAGTTTTAATTAAGAAAGTTTACTAGTTTTTTTTCATTTATTTTTAATTTAAACTTCAAAAACTCGGTTATAAATATTTATAATATTTTAATAATACAAATAAAATAAACAATTTGCGGCTTTATAGAATCTATTAATTATTTTAATAATATTATAATTATAAAAATAATTAAAATATAAAGTTTAATAATAAATAAATAATTATATTTTATATTATTTATTATATAATAAATTGCCTTTATATTTTAATAAAAAAATAAACATTAACAAACATTATTATAATTTATTAAATATATAATATTAAATTTATTTTTTTTCTTTTATAGATAAAAACTAAATTAAGTATTTATAAATTTTAAGAAATTAAAATATTCTTTTTAAATAATTAATTATTTTAATATTAAAAAAAGTAAAACTATAAATAATAATAATTTATTATTAAATATAACAATATATTTATAACATTTAAAAAAATCTTTTAATTAATTATTATAAGAAATTAAATAATAATATTATTATTTACATTTATAATATTAATTAATACCGAAATAATTAATTATTCAAAAAGAATATTTCAATTATTTAATATTTATAAATACTTAATTTAATTCTTATTTATAAAATAAAAAACTAATAATTTAAATATTACATATTTAATAGATTATAAAACTAGTTCTTAATTTTAATTTTTAATATTATATTATTGAAATAAGTAATTATTTTTACCATATTTAATTTAATAAAAATTAAAATATTACGTTTTTTTAAGTTTTAAGTTTTTTAAATAATAATAAAAAACGGAAGAAATTTAATTAATAAAGTTATAAATTAATTATTTATAATTTTTAATATAAATATTAATACTAATTATTTTATTAAAATATATTAAAATAATAATTATTATAAAATAGGGTATTAATTTATAATAAAGTTTTTTTTAAAAACAATAAACAAATTTCTTTTTTATTAAAATAAATAAAACTAAATATATTTTTTTAATAGTTAATAAACATGATTACTTTTGATTAATGTTTTTTTTAAAAGTTTATTTGATAAATAAGTATAAATAAAATAATAATTTTATAAGTAATTATAAAATTAATTAAATATAATAAAATAATTAAAATAATTACTACGTAAAAAAAGTAATAGTTTTTTAAATATATTTTTTAATATAAGTTTAAGTAATATTAAATGATTAATTATTAAAAATAAAATAATCGATGTTTTAAAATATATATTTTTTATTTTTATTATTATAAAAATTATTTATTTCGATTTTATAACTTTTTTTATATTTAATCCCGTTATTACTTATAATAATAAAAATTATATCATTATAAACGTCTAATGGTAATTAAATAATAACTGTTTAAATATTATATAATTATTTAAGGCGGTTTTTAAATTCGATATTAATTTATTAAAAATTATTAATTAATTTATTATTAATAATTTTAATACTTATTTTATTAAGAATAATTTTATTAAACTTAATTTGATTTTATTTAAAGGTATTTATAATATATTTAATTTTTAAATTTCTTTATTAATTTTCAACTATTTTTTAATTAAATTATTACTTTTAATGATTTTATAATTAATAAAAAAGTTAAAATAATTAATTTTAATAACGGTTAAATTTACTTAGAATAATTCATTATTTATATTATTTTTATATAAATAATAAAGAAAAGGAAACGTACTTTTTAAAATGATTTAGTAGGGTTACTATATATATATTTAAATGTTTTTAAAAATAATGAGCCCGTTTTTTAAAAGTAGAAAAATAATACTTTTATTATTATTATATATTTAGTATTTTAAAAAAACGTTTAATTAAGTTTATACATTTTTATTACTTTATTTTTTTAATATAATAATATGTTATTTTTTAAATTAATGTTTTTTAAATAATATAAAATTAATTCGTTTTAAAGTATAGTAAGAAACTATATTTATTAAAAGATTAATAAAATAAACAAATTAATTTGTTTTTAATTTTTTTTAATATATTTATAAATTTAATGAAAAGGTTTAAATTAAATTATATAAATTTTTAAACTTAAATAGTAACGCGATCATTTTTAATACGCGTTGTAATATATTAATACTAAGTAAAGTAAGCTTTATTTAAAATAATTATATATTAAAAAGTTTAATTTTAAATTATTCGGTTGGTGTTATATTATTTAATAATAAAAAGAATATAAATTTATTTAGAATTTAAAATAATGTATTATATTATTAAATAATAAATTAAATAATTATAAATAATTATATGAATAAAGCCTTTATAAAATAATATTATATATAAAACTTAAAATAAATTAATTTAATAAAAAAGAATTAAATTAAAAGTAATATAAATAATTTTTATTTAAATATAACTTTTTTATTATTTAGTTTTAATATAAAGTTTAATTAAAATAAAATATATAAATATTTTATTAAATGAGTTATTATTTTAATACGTTTTTATTTAAACGTTTTTAAAAAATTAATTTTATAATTTTAGAGTTTAAAGTTCTAAATTTTATTTAAATAAAATCGCCGCCGTTTAGAAATATTAAATTAAATAAATTTTGAAATTTTATAAAGCTTATTGAAATTATTATTATAAACAATTTAAATTAATTATAAAATAAAATATCTTTAAATAATTTATAAAATAATTTAATATTAAATAACTTTTTATAAAACATAATATTTTTTATAAAGAGTTTTTTTAATTATTATATTCATGTATATTTAAAATATATTATAAAAATGAAACTTTATTTTTATATTATATATTTAAAAAAAGTAAAAATAAAAGTTTTAAAAATCACAGTTTTATTTTAATCTTTATATGTTTATAAATTTAATTATTAACTTATTTTATCTTTATTACGTTTGAAGTTTATTTTAAGTTTAATATAAAATGGATATAATTTTTAATAAATAAATCTTTTTTTAATTCTTTTTATAATTTATTATATTTTTTAAAAACTTTTTATAATAACTTAATTTAAATTAAATTATAAATAATATATTATTATATAGTTATATTTTTATAAAAATCTTATTATTTTATATTCAATTATTAAAGAATAGTAATAAAATGATTTTTCTATAAATAAAAATAAAAATAATAATAATTAATATATTCATTAGTTTAGATTATAAGCTTTATATAAATATTAAAGTAATATTAATTACTATAATATATTAATATAGTATTTTAATAAACTTATTTTAATATTTACCGTAATATTTAGTCTTTTAAGCTTTAATAGTTTTTAATTAATTTTTATCGCTTTAAAATTATTATATAAACTTTATATATACTTTTACGTTTTATTTTATATTTATTATTTTTTATTATATAACCATTTAAATTATTAATTATGAATTAAGAAATTAATAAAATAAAAAATAAATAAAAAATAAATAAAAAATAAATAAAAAATAAATAAAAAATAAATAAAAAATAAATAAAATATAAATAAAAAATAAATAAAAAATAAATAAAAAATAAATAAAAAATAAATAAAAAATAAATAAAAAATAAATAAAAAATAAATAAAAAATAAATAAAAAATAAATAAAAAATAAATAAAAAATAAATAAAATATAAATAAAAAATAAATAAAATATAAATAAAAAATAAATAAAAAATAAATAAAAAATAAATAAAAAATAAATAAAGTAAAATTTGGTAAAATAATATAAAATAATTATAAAAGTAATTTTAAAATAAATAATAATTAAAATAAAAACTTTTTAATTTAAATAATAAATTATATTAAAGCTTTTTAAACTATTTTTATTTATTATTCATAATTTAAATGAATTAAATAAATAGTATTTTAATTCTAACTATTATAAAAAAAAGATATTAAAAGTAATTTTAATAATATATTAATATAGAAACATTTCCCGGTATATTATTAATAATAATTAAATAATGTTTTTTTAATAGCTTTTTAAAATTATAAAACTATTTAAACTCCGAGAAATATTTATTATTATTAATAATTATTTTTAAAACTTAAAACGCCTTTTAATTAGTTTAAATAAATATATATATAATTATAAAATAGATTATAAAATAATTCTTAAATAAATTATAAAGTAAATTATAAAATAATTAATAAATAAGATATAAAATAATCATTAAATATTATTAAATATTTATTAAATGATAATAATTACTATAAAATAAAATTTATATATTTATAATGTAATGTTTTAATTAAGAATATATAATTATATATTAATAATAATTAATTAAGTTAAAAACGTTTATTATTTATTATATAAAACTATAAAGAAGCCGGCTTTTAAATTTTTAAGGGTTTTTTAATAAAAAGGCTTTTTAAAAGCTTTTTAAAAATAATTCACTTTTTTATATTTTTTAAAATAAATTGTTTTAATAAATTTATTTACAATATTAAAATAATAACGGTTTTAATTCGTTATAGTTTTAAAAAATCTTAATATTAATAAATAATATAAACTTTCTTTTAAAATTAATTATATATATTAAAATATGATAATATATATTAAATTATTTAATAATTACGGTAATTACCAAATAATAAATAAATTAAAACTAACTTTTTTAAATTTATATTATTAATTTATATTTAAAAAATAATTATTATTATAATACGTTTTAAGTTTTTATATTTAAAAAAGTTAATAAAATAATATTTCTTTATAAAGTATATTTTTTTATTTATAAATTTAATTTTATTTATAAAGTTTTTTTAATTAATATATATTAAATAATTATTATAATAAAAAAGACTAGTTAATAATTAATTTCTTTTAGGTTCTAAATATATATAGAATTTAAGTTTCAAATAAATATTATATTTTAAAAATTATTATAATATTAATTAAGTTATTATTCATTTTATAATTATTAATATTATTAATATTATAATGATTTTTATTGTTTTTTAAATAAAACTTGAAATAAGTTTTATAATAAATTTTAAAGTAATTATTAAATGTAGGTTTAAAGTAATAATCAAGGATAAGTTTAAAGTAATAACCGAAAATAAATTTAAAATAACGGTTAGACGGAGATTTAAAATAATAATTAAAAACAAATTTAAAACGATTATTAATATTAATTTTATAACCGTGATTAAAATTAATAATAAAAAATTATATAGTATAAGCTTAATAATTATATATAAAACTTTATTTTTAATAATTATAAGAAGTATAAAACGTATTTTAATATTTATTTTTATAATTTTGTCGGCTTTTTTATTATTTAAAACTATTATATAAATTAAACTTAAATAAATATTAGTATTAATGATTTATTATTATAAAATAGTAAATTATTATTAAGTTTATTATAATAATTATTAATTAAATTAAAAATATAAAAATAATTTAATTAGTTATTTTATAATTTTAAAAGATAATTTAAAAATATATAAATACCTTTTAAATTTTAAGGTTAATAAAAAATAATTAAGATTAATGATCAAGATTAATAATTAATTTAATTAGTAATTAAAAATCGAATTTAATTACTTTATTAATTAAAAAACTCTAATTAAATAATTTAATAATTAAAAAGGGCTAACTAAGTTTATTAAATTAATTAAAACTAAGATTAAAAAGGTGAGGTTTTAATTAATTAAAAACTTAATTGTTAATTATTTTATTTAACATTTTAATTATTTTGTATTAATTATTTATTAATTTTTAATTAATTTTAAAACCTTAGTTTAAAACTTTTAATATTTATTCTAATATTTTAAAATTATAATAAAGTTTTATAATTTATAAATAAATATAATATTAAGAGCTAATATATTTATTTAAAATAGTTTTAATTTTTTTTAATTAATTATTTATTAAAAAAATAGTCCATATTATTAATAGTTTTTAATTAATTAAATATATTAAATTTCATTTATTTGTTAAAATATTTTTATTATAATAATTATATTATATATAAATATAGTTTTTTAATATAATGTTATTTAAAACTTAATGTTAAAATAATATTTAAAAATATTAATTATATTTATTTTATTTATTATTTATTTCTTTATTTTATAAATAGTTAATATTAAATATATATTTTAACCGATTTTAAATATTGAAATTTATTTACATATTAAAATGCTTTTATTTTAATAACTAAATTACATATAAATATAATTTTTAATTTTATATTATTTAAAGTAAAAGCTTAATATAAAACTTAAAAATATTAATTATATTTATTTTATTTATTTTTTAATTAGTTTATTTTAAATGGTTTTAATATTAAAAGTCATTTTTGATTTATTTAAAATATTAAATTTTATTTATTTATTAGAATGTTTATATTTTAATAATTAAATTATATATAAAGATAATTGTTTAATATTATATTATATAAAGTAAGTAATTAATATAATATATAAAAATATTAAATTATATTTATTTATTAAAATGTTTTTGTTTTAATAATGAACTTATATATAAATATAGTTTTTTAATATTATTTATTTCAAGTTAAATATTAATATAACATTTTAAAATAATAATTATATTTATTTATTATGAACTTTTTTAAATAAGTTTAAAATCCTATTTTAATTTTTTGTAATAATATAATTTATTTATTTTTCATATTTCATTGCGTTTAATTAAATAACTTTTAATATGTAATTTGATATTTTATAAATTTATTTTAATAAAGGATTTAAATAAGGTCTTTTTTTTTAATTGTAATATATATGGATTAATTTAATTAATTATAAATATTTATGCGGTTATGTATTTTAAAAAATTTTAGTTATTTGTTATAATTTATTAAATAAATTAGTTTTTTTAATAAATTAAAAAAGGCTGTTTTTATTAGAATTTAATAAAATATTTAATTTAATATAATATTAAATTAAATCGAGTGGGTTTTAGTTTAAGTGTTCGTGTATTTTTAATATATATAAAGAAATATATATTAAACATAATTATGGGTAAGTATTTTAAAAAAAATAAAATTAGTTCTATATTAATTTAATATTAAATATTAATAGAAAGGGAAATTTATATAATAGTTAATAAATTTAATAAGTGGCTCGATATTTTAATACAGAAAGTGTTTATAAGCATAATTCTTTTTTAATATTTATAAGTTTAAACAATGAATAAATTATTAAATAAAATATAGGTATATTAATTTTTTAAAAAGGGGCTTGTAATTTAATAAGAGGTGGTATAAAATCGATTTTTCTAATCGATTTAATATAAATAATAAATTCCGTAATTATATTTATTATTTATTAAAATAATAAATAATACAAATAAAGTGAAATGCGTAAAATTTTTAATTTTTATATAAAAAGAAGCAAGGTAAATATTTATTTAAAAATTAATAAAGTTTTTAAATACTAATATAAAGGAAATAATTAAATAAACTGTTAATATATAAGTGTATATATAAGTGTGTGTGCGAGTGTGTGTGTAAATGTGTATGTGTGTGTGTGTGTGTTATTATAAATAAAAAGAATATTTAATAGAAATTTAATAGTATATATAATAAATATAAAGTTAAAAATTGAAATATTAATTTTGTATAGTATATAAATATTATTAATTTAAAATTAAGTTTTTATATTTAAGATTAGGTTTTTATATTTAATATTAAGTTTTTTATTTTATTTTTAAATATATTTATTATTAATAATATATATTAAGTTATTTTTAGAATTGTAAAATTTATATATACTGTTTAATTATTTTTATTGTTTTTTTATTAAGTTATTATTATTATTTAAATATATTTATATTTATATTTATATTTATATTTATATTTATATTTATATTTATATTTATATTTATATTTATATTTATATTTATATTTATATTTATATTTATATTTATATTTATATTTATATTTATATTTATATTTATATTTATATTTATATTTATATTTATATTAATATTTATATTTATATTTATACTTTATACTGTATTATTATTTTTTATTTTTTTATATTTATTTAGTTTATAAATAAATATTTCTTTTCTTAATAACGTTTATTTTTAATAATGTTATTTTAAAAATGGTTTTTATTATTTTTAATAATAGTTTAGCTTTATTTAATATTAAGTATTTAAACCAAAATATTAATTAGGGTTTTTATTAATTTAAATAAGTTATATTGTTTTATATTAATTATTTATATATATATATATATATATTAATTTTAATATTAATTAAATAATATTATTGTAAATGATATTTGTTAAAATTTATTTAATGATAAAATAAGCGATAATATTTTTAATATTTAAAAAAGAAATTTATAATAATTCGAATTAGAAATTAAACAATATAAATATTACGGTTTATATAATAAAAAATGGTTTATTTAAACGTTTTTTATTACCGATTATAATTAATTTAAACCAACGAATTAAATATATATATATATATTACGTAAGTTTATTTTTAATTAACTTCTATTTATAATATTTGAAATTAATATTTATTTTAAATATAGTTAAAAACCGCGATTAAAATTAAAAATGTTTGATTGATTAAATTTATAACGGTATTATATAAAAAATTATAATTATATTATTGATAATAAAAAAATAGAAAAAACCTTATAAAAACATAAATAATTTATTTATTTATTAATGTTTTTATTAATAATTAATTTATTTATAGTACCGAATTTATTATTAAATAGGGTTCAGGATTTATAAAAAAAATAGTTAAGAGATAATATAAATATTAAACATAATAACGATATTCTTAATAATAAAACTTTAATTTTTATTATAAAAAATAATCTTTTTTAATATAGTAAATTTTGAATTTTTTCAAGATTTAATTATATATTCTAAGCTGTAAATCTTTTATTTTTTTTAATAATAATATATTATATATTATTATATTAATTAAAATTTTAATTTAAAGATATTATTATAAACCGAAAGAAAATACGTATAGTTTTTAAACATGAATTTATTAAATATTTATTAATATTTAATAACGAATTAAAAGAATATTATATAAATAATAGTTTTTTTAATATTATTTTCGCTATTTAAACTATAAATGATTAAATTCTATATATAAAAGTTAATTTATTATTTATTAATAATAATTTTAAATTAACTTTTGAATTAATTAGTTTTAAATTAATTAGTAATTACTATATTAAATTAAATACTTTTAGTTTATTTTAAAATATGATTTACTTTTATAATAAAATTAATATCGAAAATATGTTTTAGTAAGTTATTTTTCTAATTTTAAATAGAATTTTATTATTATTATCTTAATTTTATTTTTTAATTATTTTACAGTTTGATACAAAATAATATAGCAGATAATATAATGTTTTTAAATTAATTTAAAACGTTTAATTATAATAAAACTTATAAATTATTTAATAATAATATTTTTTACGTTGTATATATTATTAATTTCATAATACGAGATATTTTATAATATTATTTTTTTTCGGAAAAATCGTCGATTAATTCATTTTAATATATTAATTAAAATTTAAATAAAAAAATCACTTTTATTAAATATTATTTCTTTTTTAATTTAGAATATTAAAAATATTTATTAATTATTTATTTAAATAATTTAATACGTTAAAACTCGATTTATTATATAATCTTTTTATCTCGAGAATTCAAATTAGTTTTAATTTATAGTTTTCGAAATTTTAATAATAATAAATTTAAATTACTATTTTTAATAAATCTTAATTAAACGTTATCATATAAAATCAAGTGTATATTTAAAATATTCGTTAAAGCTTCGGTTAAATTATAATATAAAAAATATATCGTATTATTTATTATTTTATTATATATTTATAAAATATATAATAGACTAAAAGAATTAAAAATAAACTTTAATAAAAAAAGAAAAAAAATCAATATAGTATTTATATTTATTAATATTTCCTTTTTTTAAAATAAATAAAATATATTAATTTAATTTCGTTTATTAATAGTAAAATAACGAAATTAAATAAGTATTTTTATATCGATTAAATAATGTTTTTATACAAGAATAGAAATTTTATATTTAAAATATATTTTTAAATTTATAATTTAAAATTATATATTTTAAAAATAATAAGTTATTATATTTTTACAATAGCGTAAAAAATAATATTATTAAATTTTTACACTATAAATTTAATTAATTAAATAATCGATTAAATAATAACGATTTTAACGAATTAAATAATAAAAGTATTTTTATTTAAAATAATAATATTAATAAAAAATAGACGTTAAATAATAATTTATTTTAAAAAACTCGAAATATAAATATACTAAAAGAATATAATATTAATTTAAATAAAAGTTTAATACTATAGTAAATAAATTATTTCATTTTGTATTTAGTTTTATATTTATTATAACATTAATTAATTAATTAATGTTAAGCCTTTACTATAATCGTGGCGCGCCACGATTATAGCTTATAGCTTAGCTATAACTTATTATAATAGCTTTTAAGTAAATAGCCCCATTGGGGCTATCCTTTAACTACACTTCTTACCACTTCTTTTATTCACCTAATTATGCCTTATAATTCATTATTTTAATTCGATTTTTTAATTTTTTTATTATAACTTGGAAATATTTAAGTATTTTAAATATTATAATAGTTACTAAATGCTCGTTTTTTATTTTTAATAATATTATTAATAAAGGCCGAAATAAATTAAATTCGAAAATGATTAAATGGATTATATTATTAAAAAACTTAAACAATGACCGATTTAAATAAATTAATCGAGTTAAAAAATAAAAAGGAATAAAAAAATAGAAAAAAAGATAAAAATAATTATTATATTAATATATTAATATATTAATTATTTAAAAAACACGTTTAAAATTTTAATTTTTAAAAGTATTATTCGTTTTATTATATAAAAACTATATTTCTATTAATTTTAATTACGAAGATTTTATTATTATTAATAAAAAATATTATTTTAAAAACTAAAATAATTGAATTAAACTTTAGAATCTTAAAAATTTTAAAAAATCTATTCTAATTATTAAGATAATTTATTTTAAAATTCTTTTTTAATATTAAATAAAATTAAATACTATATATTTAATAATAAAAAAATAAAATAATAAATAAATACATATTTAATATAAATAATTAAAGAATAAGTTTTTAATCGATTAAATTAGTTATTAATTAAAATTAAAATGAATTTAATTATTTAATTAACTAATTAATTTTAATTAAATTAATTAATAATTAAAAATAAATAACGAAATTTAATTTTTTAATTAAATTAATTAAATTAAAAAGTAATTAAAGATTAAAAACTTAAAATAAATGCTCACTTTATTAACTTTATTTTATATATTATAAATTATATTATAATATTTATATAACCTATTTTTTATATAAAAACTTAAAAATATCTTATATTAATATATAAATTATTATTTTTATTTATATAAAAATAAACGAATTAAAACCGAAAAGTTTAAAAATATAATTATAATATATTCCTTATCTTTTTTAGTATTATAATTCGTTTTTTATATAATAAAACTAAAAAAAAAATTTAAAAAGGACCAAGTTTTATAATATTATTAACAAGTTTTAATAAGTTTTATTAAAATTATTTTTTTAATATATTTTATATATTATATTAATTAAAAAAAGTATTATAATCGATTAAGAACTTGTTTAAATTAAAAATAAAATATATAATTAATTAAATAAAATTATTTTTGAATTAATAAAACGTATAGTTTTATAATTATTATTAATAATATAATATTTTTTAAGTTTTTTATAATTATTAATAAAGCTATTAATATATTATAATCTTTATAATATTATTATAATTGAATATAATTATTATAATTATAAAGGATCGCTTTTTAATAAACACCGAATATAATTTTAAAATTTTAAATAAAGCTTTAAATTTTAATAATATGTTATGAAATTAAATTAAATCTTTAAATAACGTAATTTATTTATTAATTTACTAAGTTTAAACCCGAAAAGTTAAATATATTTAATTAATAAAATCTTATTTAAATTCTTTATTATTTAATCAAATATATTAATCTTTATAAATAATATTATGTTTTTTTTATTTAATATATTAAAACTTTAAACTTTTATAATAAAAGCTTTAGCCTTTTTAATATAAAAATATATTAATTCATTTTTTTATAAAGTAAAAACGTAATTATATTTTATTATATTAATTATTATTTTATTATATAATCTATTAATACTTTATAATTTTTTATAATATTATAAATAATAATTAAAACGTTTATATTAAAAAAACTTAGATAAATATAATATTAAATTATAAATTAATAAAAGAATAAAGAGTGAAAAAAACAATTTATTTATTAAAATTTATTAAGCCTTTTTTAATAAAGGATTTATTAATATTATTTTTATAACCGTTTTTATATTTAGATATTTTTAGTTAATGAAGCTTTTTTTAGAGTGGATTTTTTAATAAGGTTTATTAAATTACTAGGTTAAAAATAATTCTTACCGTTTTTAATAACTCTTTATATTAAATATTTTATTTTATTTATAGTTTTATATAAATATATATATTAATATAATATATTAAATATGTTTCTTTTATTCTTTTAAAATAATATAAATTAATTACTATAAAACTTAAATTTTTCTTATTCTTTTAAAAGTTTATTTTAATTACTATTAATAAGTAAAGCCAATTAATCGGTAAATAAAATGAAAATAATTAATTAATTATAGAAATATTAAGTATTATTATAATAAATATGATATTAAATAGAAAATTAATTAACATAAATTTAATAAGTATTAATTTTATAAATATTATTAATATAAAAAATATAGTTTATATATTTAACGTAATTTAAAAAGGGGTTTATTTAATCTTTTTATAATTAAATTATAAATTTCTTTTTATTTATAGTTTTTTAATTAAAATCAAATTAATTAATTTTTAATATATAATAAATTATATTATTAATTATATTAAAGTTAACTATATAAAAATATTATAATATTAAGTATAAACTTTTATTCTAAGTAAGCGATTTAATAAAGTTATTTAAAAATACGTATTTATTTATATTAATTCAATTATATATTTATAATGGTTTTATATAAAATACATATAAATTTAGTATTAAATTAATATTTTTAATTTATTAAAACATTCATTTTATTTTTATATATTATATTAAAAATTAAAACTGTTTTATTTAATTAAATGTTAACATTTTTTATTATTTTATTTTAATTAGTAATTAATTAAAATTTTGTTTTTATAATATAAAATTTCATTTTTAAATATATATATATATTTAGTTATATTAATTAGATTAAAAAAGATTGAATTTAATTCAATAAATTATTATTTTTAAAATAAAGTATGAAATATTTAAAGAAAATTGTTAAATAAATTAAATATTTTTAAAGAATTTAAATTTATAGATTAAATTATAACCTTTTTATAATTATTTATAATTTTAATTATTATTATAAGAGTATATTTAAAAGTTTATTCAATAATGAATAAGGTTTATAAAACTATAAATAATTTCTATTTCTATTTTTAAATATAATATATATATATTTTAAATTATATTTATTTTTAATATTTATAGTTATAAAGTTTATATTAATTATATATTTTATTTTAAATATTATTATATAAAATAAATGTTTTTAAAGGTCTTTTTAAAAAAGTTAATATTAATTATTATATTAAAGGGATTAATAAATTAAAAATTAAGAAATTATTAATAAATCGTGAATTTTATAATATATTTATATATTATTTATGTTTTTTTAAAAAAGAAAAATAAATTTTAATTTATTTTTAATTAAAATATATTAAATAATAATAAGAAATAATAATTTTTATCTTTTAAATTTTTTAATAATTTATTTATTTAAAGATATTAAGTTATTATTATTAATAATTAAGTATTTAAGTTTTTAAAGAAATTTAAAATATAGTAATAAATATTTTATTAAAAATAAGTTTATAAATAATATCTCAATTTATAAATAAAAATCAAATTATGAAAATAATCATTAAAATTTTTGAAAAATACTCTATAACTTCTAATAATATTATAATTCGTTTAAATATTAATTCAAAAAAACATTATTATATAATAATATATTTTATAATATATTTGTTTATTTTAATATTTATTTTAAAAAATATTAAAATAAAGTTTATTACTATTATTTATATTAATACAATATTCCTATTATAAATAAACTTATAATTCTTTATTGTTAATTAATTATTTATTTAATTAATTTTATAATTTAAATAATCCATAATATAATTTTTTTATATTTCCCTTTTTTAATTAATAATATATTAAAACTTTTTAATATATATTTAAAATTAAAATAATGTTTATCATTTTATATTCTAGTTTAAAATATATAATATGATATAAATAATTGTTTTTAATTTTCAAAAAGTATTCGTAATTAAAAAGATTATTAACGATTTTATTAATATTTATTAAACATTTAAAATTATTAAAATAGACATTAAATATATATAGATTTTTTATTTATTAAAAACCTTTTATTTTATTTTAATACTTATAATAATTTTAATTTATATATAATTTATATTATTTATAATTAAATATGTTTTATTTAGTGTAATCGGTTTTGAATCGATTTAAAATATTAAAAATGAGATTAATTGTTTTATACTATAATAAATTTAAAAGTTATTTTATAATAAATATATATATATATATATATTAATTAGCTTTTTATTTAATTAATTAATATTAAAAGTATTTAACATAATTTATTTATAAATTCTTTTAATAAATAAAAGATTTATAAAAATAATTATAAATACATTATTTAATTCAATTATTATATATAATTTACTTATAGTTTAAATTAAACACATAAACTTTATTTAAAATAAACATCGATTAATATATATAATAAATTTAATTAAACTTTTAAAAATAAAAATATTAAAGTATTATTTAATTCTTTTTTTAAAATAAATATTTATTATATCAAAGTTTCGTTTAAATAATTCATATAATTAATATTATAATAAAATAACGTTATTTCTTTATATATAACCGTTTATACTTTTTTAAATAGTAAATATTTTTTTAAATTAATTTAAACTTAATTAATTTATAATATATTGTTTTTTTATTAAAGTCTTTTTTAATATTTTATTTTTATTTACAGTTTTGTATTAAACGAATTATTCTTTTATATAAAAACTTTAACATTTAAACGTAATAAAATTTTAAATACTTAAAAATTAAATATTTTAATATATTATTAAAACGTTTTTAAATTAATTAAAAACGAGAATTAATAATAAATATCGATTTTTTAATAATTTCATTAAAATTTAAACTATTAATTTTAATATTTAATAATGTGTAAAAAAACTTTGTAAAACTAATCGAAATATTTTTTAAATTATATAAATTAAAAAAGTCTTTTAAATATTTAAAATGTTTTTTTTTAAAATAAATAATAATATCTTTATAAAATCTTTAAATTTTTTAAAAGTTATATTTATAAAATATAAAAATAAAAATTAAGTTTTTTTCTTAATTTTAAAGCTTAAACTTTATATAAATACCAAAGTTATACTAATTATCATAATTTATTAATATAATATTTTAAAATGTTTATTTTATTATTTATTACAATATTTATTCTTTTAAATTTTAATACTGTGTTAATTAATTTCTATCGCTTTTAAATTTCTTTTTTTAGCTTTATATAAGCCGCTGCGTTTTTTATTATTTTTATTTTTTATTATTATAAATTTATTTATGTATAAATATACCGTAATATATAAAATAAAAAAGAAAGAAAAGGAAGTTAAAAAGAAAACATAATATAAACTATTATAATAATATAAAGTAATTATAAAAATAACTTTTAAATGAATAATAATTAATATTATTTTATTTTTATTGAGTATTCTAATATTAAAATGTTTATAAATAATCTATAAATATTATAAATAAAACTATAAAATTAAGAGTAATTTTAATAATATATTAATATATAACGATTTATTATTATATTATTTATAATAATTAAATAGTGTTTATTTAACGATTTTATTTAATTATAAACTTATTTTAATTTTTAAAAATATTTATTATTATTAATAATCTTTTTTATAAATTAAATTATTTCCCGATTAATTTAAAAAAATTTATATGTTATTATTAAATAATTTATAAAATAATTATTTAAAAATAAAAACAATATTTATAAATTTATAAACTAATTTATTAATTATATATATATATATATATATAAATATATAATAATAATAATTAATTAACTTAAAAAAGGATATTATTTATTAAATAAAATTAAAAACAATCGGGGTTTTTAAAGCATCTTTAATTAAAACTTAAATTTATTTTTATAATACATTATACTTATTATAAAATAATAATATATATTAAATTATTTAAAATAGTAAAATTATATAACAGAAAATAAGATTGAAAAGGTTAAATAAATTGAAAATAATTCTTTAATTCTTTTCCCTTTATTTATACTTAAAGTATAAATAATTATTATAATATATATTTTTTCAACTATATTTCTTTATTTTTTAATTGATATATATAATATAATTAAAATAATAATAATAATAATTATAATAGATCTTTTAGAAATAATTATTTTATATTAATTTTTATATGTTTATAAATTTAATATAATATTAATATAATTATAAATAATAAAAAGTTTAGTTTTTAATATTATTCGTATTTTATTATAATTTTGAAAAAAATCTAATAATAAGTATATTTGAATAAAACCGTAAATAATATACTAATATAAGATTATATATTTTTTTAAAACAGCTATTATCAAATAATAAATTATAAAAAAGTAATAATAAAATAGTTTTTTTATAAAAATATTATTAAATGTTTTTTAAAACCGTTTTTTTATAATAATATTATATATAGGTATAACGTACTTATATAAAGTAAAAAAAAAAAAAAGCTTTAGTTTAAATAATATACAACGTAAATAATAAAGTAGTTAATAACAAAACTGATATAATATATAAGCTATATTAATTAATTGATTAAAAAGGCCTTTTAATAAAGCCTATTAAATAATCAACGATAAAAAAAAACTTACCGATTTTAATAAAGCTTTTTTAATCCTTTTTAATCAAACTATTTATTTAATATATATAATAAAACTATATATTTTTAATTAATTTATTACGTAATTGTTTAAATATTATAAAATATTTAAATTATAATATATTATTATTATAATACTATATTATTTTAACGCGTTAATATTTTATTATATTTAAAATAATTTAATAGTTTCTAAAAAGCGGGTATTTATAAAATTTATTCCGTTTACGTTTAAATTAATTAATTATAAAAGGTTTATTAATTAAAAATAATATAATTAAAGTTTTATAAAAATGATCTTTTTTATATTTAATAGATTATTTAATTAATTAAATTAAAAATAATACCTTCGTTATTATTAAGTAATTCGAAAGAATTAAAAATATATTAATAATAGAGATAAAAGTTATTTTCTTTAAACTTTTTAATAATTATATTAAATAAAAATAATATACGAATAAAATAATTATTTTAATTTATACCGGCTTTATTAATAAAAATATTGTATTATTTTTTAAATTTTGTTTTATAAAATTCTTAATATATTTAACGCTTTTTATTTTATTATATTTAGTATTTTTTTAATAAAATTTTTAAAACCGTTAAGTATATTTTTATAGTATTAAATATTTTAGTAACAATTAAAGCTTTTTTATTTAATAAAGTATTTATAATTATTTTATATTTAATTAAGTTTATATTTGAAAATAATCTTATTAATATAATATAAAAATCTATTATTTTTATCGGGTTTTATAAGTTTTAATAAAAAATGCTTTTTTTAAAAATATTATTCTTATTAAATATAATAATTAAATATTCAATTGAAATACGCGACTATATTTTAATACATTGAAATATTTTAAATAAACTTAATCGTTATTAAAAATATTTATATAAAAACTTATTGAATAAATAATAATTATAACATAGTTTTAAATATATTTTATTATTTATATTAAATTCAATTACGTAATAATATAATTTCTATTATTGCTTAATTATAATCGTTATATAATTTATAGTAAATAAAATACTATTATAAATATATTTATGTATATAATATATATTTAAAAGGCGTTTTTTAACGGTATTAATATTAATAGTAATATTTAACGGGTTAAGAATTTTAAAATTAAAAATTAATAGTTTATTAAAAACGCTATTTATATTTTATTATAATAAAAAGATTAAATTAAGTTATAATTAATCGAAAAATATATATATATACTAATTTCGATTTTTTAATCTTTTCGTTTAAATAAAATATCGGTTTAAGGGTATTATATTATTATAAATAAAAAACGTATATTAAGAAATTTTTATATACTTTTTAAAAAATTATTAATAAATTTCAAGTTTTAATTAAAAACGATATTTAGTAATATTTTTTAGTTAAAATAAAAATTAATTTTCAAAATCGTTTTTTTAATTTTTAACTATACAATAAATACTATTTAAAAAAGTATAGTATATTTACAAGTTTAATATAAAACGGTTATTATATAATTATAGTAATTAAAATATTTTTTATTTTCTAAATATTATAAAATTTTATTAATACTTATTTAAAATAAGTTTAATATAAAATTAATAATAATATTATATATTAATAATGAATTTATATTTTAAAATAAATAATAATTTATACTATTAAAATAATAATCGAAATAATAAATATATTATTATTTAAGGAATTATTTTTTACTTTTAAATATAAAACGTTTTAAACCTTTTAGTATTTTTTCGATTTTTTAATAATAACGATTATTATAAATTATTATTATAAACTTCTAAATAATTCTATATAATATATAATATTATTATTAATTTAAAAATTTAATTATATATAATAGTTTATTACGAATTTTAAATAAATAATCGAAATAAAAAAAGTTTATTATAAGTTATTTTATTATTATATTACGTTTAAAATTAGAAATAATTATTTTAAAACGTAAATGTTTTAAATAATTTTTAATTAATTATGAACGAAATTAATTATTAAATAAAACTTTTATTTCGAAAAAAGATATATTATATATTATATACTAAACTTTATTAAACATAATCAATTTATTAATATATATTATAATATTTTAAATAACGGAAAATCGGCTTAAAATATTAAAAATAAAATCAATGTTTTTATAATATAATAAACTTAAAATCCGTATTGAAACAAATTTAAAGTATTAATAACTTCAGTATTTCAACGAATAATATTAATTATATTTAAATTCGATTGATTATAAATATTTTTAAAATAATATATAATTTAAATATAAAACTAATTAAATTTAATTCTAAAAACTTAAAGCGCTTAAATTTTACTTATAATTTATTTTAAAATAAGAAATTATAGAATTAAACTCGTATTAAATTAATTTTTTAAATCAAATAAAAAGGGTTTATTTAAACTAAAATAAAATAATTTTGTTTTTTTTATAAATTAATAATTAAAAAATATCGAAAAAATTTTTTTTTAAAATCCGTTAATTCGTATTAAATAAATTTATAATACATTATATATTTAATGAGGTTTTTATTAATTACTTTTTTTATTTTTAGTTTTTAATATATAAAATAGTTTTATATTTTAAAAACAGTTTAATAATTTAAACGTAATATAAAATTTAATAATAAAACTATTTAATTATATTAATATATTACTTTAATACTTTCAAATTTTTTAAAAAAGTAAAGTTATAAAAATAATAAGACGATTTTTAATAATTAACTAGTTTAATAAAAAAAGTATTTTAAAAGTAACTTTATTAAAAATATAAAAATATTTCGGGATTTAAATAAAGTAAAGATAGTTTTTAAATATTAAATATATTTATTTTAGGTTTTAAAAAAATAACGATAAAAATATTTATATTTTATAAAAAACTTATTTATAAATTTTTAAATTTTTATAAAATTATTTTAAAAACTTATGAATATAATAATAAAACGTTTAAAATTTCAAGAATTTAATATAATAAAGTAAACTTAAAAAGCTTTATATATAAAAACTAAGAAGATTTTTAATAATTTAAATAAGTTAATTAATAAAAAACTTTTTTAATATAAATATTAATGCTTTTTTCGGTTATTATTTCGAAAATATCTTTTACTTTTTTAATATTTAGCGATAAATAATATTTAAAAATTTTAAACTTATTAAATTTAAATAATATTATCAAAAAATGTTTATTAAATAAAAATCGGCCAAAAATTAATTAATAAAAATAAAATCAATATTATAAACTTTATTTATAAAAAAAGTATTTTTTAAAAAGAAAAACAATAATAATATTTATTAAATTAATATATAGTTTATTTAAATAAAATACTATATTTAAAATAATAATAGCAATTATTAATATTATACTAAATTCGGCATTAATTTTAATAATAATATTAAAATTTAAAATAAAATTTGTTTTAATATTAAAAATAGTAATAAAAGGTTGAAAAATAGCGTTTTTTAATAATATTTAAATAACTTTAATTTAAATAATTAGCTTAATTTTAAAGATAATATGAATAATTACTATTTTTAATTTATTTAATATTATTTAATATTATCTAAATTTTATTAAGAGAAATAACGGTTCTATTTATAAAATTAATTATTATAATTATTTAAAAGTTTTTAATATTAACGATTATATTATATATTATTTTATTTTAAAATAAAAATACAAATCTCGATTAATTAAAAAAAGTTTATAAATAATTTTTATATAAATAAATGTTTTAAATTTTAAAACGATTTTATATATATTAAAGACTTATTAATTATATAAGCTTTTTTTAAAATTATATTTAAGATATAGTTTTAAAATTAAAAAGCTTTTTATTAATAATTTTTATATTTATATAATTTATAACCGTTTTATATTAATAAATATTATTATTAAAAAATAGATTGAAAATAAAATTATTTATTATTTAAGTTTTTATAATTAATTTAATAAGTTGAAATTTATTTATAAATATAATTTCGTTTATATAAATAATAAAGCGGGCCTTTTTTATAATTTTAATATTATTAAAATTTTTAATACGATATTTTTATTTTTAAATACTATATTTTAATTCAAAATAAACTTAGAATCAATTAAATTATAATTTATTTCGAAATTAAAAAAAATATAATCCTCGTTTTTATTAAAATCGATATAAATATAAGTTATTACTTTTAAATAAATATAATTATTGATAAAAGTATTAAAAATATTAATTTAAAAAGTTTTTTTATAATAAATAAATATTTATTTTTATTAATTTTAAAAATTTTTAAATAAAATATCGGAATATTATTTAAATAGATTTTTTAATAATTATAAGTTTAATTATAATTATATATATATTAATATAGTTTATTTTATAAAGAAAAAGATTATTTATAATAATAATATATAATACGGTTAAAAAATAATAAATTAAAAACTAGTTTTTTTTATTATATTCTTTTAATAAAATTTAATTTACTTTTTTATTAGAAATAATTTATATTATTTTATATAAGTATAATTTTCTTTATAAATAATATAAATATAAAACTTGTTTTTAAAATTTAAATTTAAATCGAAAAAATAAAAATAAATTAAAGATATATTATTATTTTTATTAACCTTGTTTTTTTTTGTTTGTTTAAGTTTTTATTTTATATTTTTTATTTTGTTTTTAGTTTTGTTTATTATTATTAAAGTTAAAGTTATTATTATTTCTTTATAAATTTTTTTAAAACTTATATTTATTATTAAATTAATTAAAATTTTTTAGGTATTATAAATATAATAAAATAATTTAATATTAAGCTATTTTTATTTAATTAAAATAAATAACTTTAATTTAGTTTTATTAGTAAATTATAAATATTATAAAAAGGTTTTAAATTATTAAAACTAAATAAAATATTATCTAATTTTAAGTAATATTTTTGATTAAATAAAGATTAAAATACTATATAAATTAATATTATTATTATTAAAAGTTTTTATAATACGGAAATATTATAATGTTTTTTTTTTAAAAAAAAAGTATAATTATTTAAAGCGATAGTATAAAAAATAACCGTATTATTATTAAATTATATTATTATTTTAAAAATAAATTAAAATAAAACGTTAATATAAAACGTTTAATATAGAAAATAATTTAGTTTATTATAAATTTCGTTAATTATAAATAATAAATATATTATTTTATTAAATAGCGATTAATATTGTTAATAATATTAAAAAAAGGTTATTATTTATAAATTTATTATACTATTAAAGTTATTATTAATAAAAGTTTATATATAATTAATAAAAACGTATATATTAATAAAAATTAAATTATAATTATATTATATAAAACTAATATTTTAATTATTTTTATATTTTGAGTTAAATATACTAATATTATTATATTTAAATTTAAATATTAACTTTATTTTAAAAAGGTTAAGTTTAAATATTAATTATTAAAAAACATTTAATACTATGTTTTCAAAATATAAAGATTAAAAACTAAATAAATTAAGGTTTATTATAAAATTTTAAAGTTTAAATATGCTTTTAAACTAATTTTAAAGTAAAGTTTTAAGTTTTTTAAATTTTTAATATAACCGGTTAATATTTTATTTATATTAATTATTCTAATTTTAAAATTTTATTTTATATTAATTTAAAGTATTTATAAGTTATTTTTTAATTTATTTATTTTAATAAAAATCGCTTTTATTTATTAATTATATTAATATTAATAATAACCTATTTTATATTAATTATATCTATTTTAATTTTATTAAATCGTAAAAACGATTTAATTATTACGCTTTTATTTTTATTATTATTACTTTTAATAATTAACGATTCCTCGATTTTTAATAAAAATATATAGGATTTATAAATAAATAATAACTTAAAATTAAATTATTTTTATTATAGGTTATAAGCGATATTATATAGTTATTTATAAATTAATAGTTTATTTTATTATATAGAAGAAAATAAAAAGAAAATAAATATAACGTAATAAATTAAATTTTTTTTATTTAATATTCGGTTTTTTATATTTACCGAATTATTTATTATAAATAATTTAAATATTTAATATTTATTAAATTATTTATTTAAAGTTAAGTTTATATAAATATAATTAATGTTTAAAATTAAAAACTTATTAATTATATTCGTATAAAATAATTAATACTTATTTAATTAATTAATTTATATATAAAAACTCTTTATAAACTATAAAATAGTATTTTAATATTATAACTTTCGTTAAAATACTTAGCTTTTTTAAAAAATAAATTTAAATAACGGTTAAAGTATATAATGTTTATTTAATATATTTCATAATAATAAAAATAGTTACTTAATATTTATTATAAAATTAAAATTAATTTAAACGATTAATAAAAACTTATAGCGATATATTACTTTTAAAAAATACTATTATTCTAATAATATTATATAAAAATATAATATAATTATATAAAATAATAAAAAAAGAAAGAAAAAGCTTTAGTTTAAATAATATACAAAGTTAATAAAAAATAGTTAATAATAAAATTAATAGGGTGCACGGGCCATATAAATTAATTAATTAGAAAAGCCCTTTAATAAAGCTTATTATTTTATATAATTAAAATTAAAATTAAAAAAAGTTTCTTTAAATAAAATCTTTACCGTTTAAAAATATTAAATTAAATAAATTGTAAGTTTTAAAAAAGTATAAAAATTATTAATATAATAATTTAAAATAAATTATAAAATTATTAGGCCTTTAATATAATCGTGGCGCACCACGATTATAGTTTATAGCTTTACTATAACTCATTATAATAGCTTTTAAACAGATGGCCCATTGGGGCTATCCTTAATATAACCATGCTTCTTACCACTTCTTTTATTCACTTATTTATGCCTTTTAAATATAATTTATAAAATAATTTAAAATAAACTATTTATATATATAATAATAATTTAAAAAATAAAGTTGTTTTAATTATTAAAATAGTATGTACTTAAATTTGAATTTAAATATTATTTATTAAAAATATATTACGAAAACAATTAAAAAGAATTTATGATTAAATTATATATTTTTTTTTAAAGAAAACAAAAAAACTATTAAATTTTAATTATAAAATATAATAATTAAAGATTTTCAAGTTTATATTAATTATATTACTAATATAATTATTAATATAATCATTAAATATTTTGTATTTTAAAAAGATTTATAAAATATTTAAAATAATAAATGTTTTTAATAATTATTTAAAAAAATCAGTATTTTTAAATGATATTATTATATTTAAATTAATAACTTTAAATTTTTTAACTTTAAAATTTTTTAAATATATATTATTTATATAATGTATTAATTATTATAAATAAAATAATTTAAAAAGATAAAAAAAAAAGAATCGCACTTTATTTAAATAGTTTTATTAATTTTATAAATAAAGAAAAATCGGATAAATATTAAGCCTCTATTATAATTATAACCTGCTAAAATTATATTTTCTAATAAAACTATAACCTATTAGAATAACTTTTAAATAAATAATTTATTAAGGCTATATTTAATATAACTATACTTTTTACTACTTTTTTTATATTCTTATTATACTTTTTAATAAAATTTAAAAAAATTTTTATAATTTTAATTACGTTTTAAATAATAAAATTATTAAGGGCTTTTTTGAATATATTTTATAAGATTATTCCTTTTTTAAATAGGGCGTTTTAAAATATATAGTAAAAACTTAATATTATAATTTCTTAAATTTATAATTTCTAAATAAAAATAGGTGTTTTAAATAAATATTAATTTAATAATTTTAAATTTTTTTATTTCTTTTTATTATTAAATTAAACTATTATATATATATTAATAATGAATAATAATTAAATCTTTTATTTTATTTTTATATAAAGAGCTTTTTTTAATTTAATAGTTTTTTATTTATTATTTATTTATTATTTTATTTATATTTTTTATTATATAATTCCTTTTTAAGTTAATTGATTTTTTTATAGAATTTATTAAACGAGTTAATTTTTAAAGTTTATAATTAATATTATAAATATAAAAAAACTTTAAAAGTATTTAGGTTTTTTTATAATATATTTATAATTATTTAGTTATATTTTTAAAGTATTTTATAAAGTATTATATTAAATCGGGCTTTTAGTCTTTTTATTTAATTTAATATTATAATTTTTAATAGTACGTTTTGAAATTAATAATATAATATATTTGTTTTTATTAAATTATTTCGTTATTAAGATTTTTTATTATTTATTAAATAGAAAATTATTTAAATATTTTTATAATTAGTTTATATAAAAAGGCTTAAAACTCTTTTATTTTTTAAGTAGTTTTAATAGGTAGAAGTATTTAAATTCTTTTTTAATTTTATTATGTTACTTTATTAAAAAGCAATTAAAATTGTAACGGGTTTTATTAATAATTATATTTTTTATAGAAAATATTAAACTTTTTATATTAAAATCGAGTTATTATTAAAATTTACTTTTTTAATTTCATATTTTTCACTCTTTTAAAATAATTAATAATTCGTTATTTTTAATTTTAAATAATAATATAATTAAATACTCCCTATTCTTTAAGTTTAATATATTCTTTATTTATAATTTTTAATGTTAAATTAAATTTATGAGGAATTTTATTTAAATATTATAAAAGAAGTATTTTATTAAGTTTCAAAGTAAAGTTATTTAAACGGCGTTTTTAATTAAAAGAGTTTTATTTTAATTATTTTAAAAATAAACGATAAATAAATATAGTTTTATTTAAAGTATTATATTATATTTTGTTTTATTTTATTGTTTAAAAGTATTTAGTAGAAAATACTTTTTATTTAATTTTTAAAATTTTAATAATTAGTTTATAATAATAAATATAAATTAAAGTTTTTTATTAAAAGGTATTATTAAAAAATATTTATATACCCGTTATAATTTTTTTATAATATAATTAAATAGTTTTAATAATAATGATTATTATTTAATAAATTAAAAGGTATAATAAAGGTATAAAAAAAGTAATAAAAAGTATAATTAAATTAAAAATAGCTTTAATAAATTATTTATTTAAAAACTATTTTATTAGATTATAGCTTTATTATAAACTATAATCGTAACGCGTTATAATTATAGTAAAAATTTAATATAAATAGTAGTTTTTTTATTTATTTATTATAAATATAAAGAAAAAGAATTTTTATATTTAAAATAGTTTTAAAGTTTATTATTATAATAATTTTTAATTAAAGTAAAATTAATAGCGGGTAAAAAAAATTAGTAATTTTTTTAAAGTATTTCATTTAGTTTATATATTATATAATTCATTATAAACGTATTATAGTATTTATTTAGTTTTAATTATTAATTTCTTTTTATATTAACCGTTTTACTTTATTTTATATCAAATATATAATAAAGGATCAAAAATAAATTTTTTAAATTATTTAAATTTATAAATTCTTTTTTTATTTAATATAATAAAACGTTTTTAAAATAAAATAAACTTTTTATTACTTATTTATTTATATATATATTTTTGAATTTAAAATAAGTAATATTTCTATAAAAAGAAATATTTTGAAAGCTTTAAGTTAAGGTTAATAAAAATTAATTAAGAGTAATAATTAAAATTAATAATTAAATTAATTAATAATTAAAACTTAAGGTTATTATTTTATTAATTAAAAAGATTAAAAAACTTAGTAGTTAAATAAAGCTAATTAGATTTATTATAATAATTAAAATTAAAACTAAAAAAGGAACTTTTTAATCGATTAAAAACTTAGTTTTTAATTACTTTATTTAATATTTTAATTATTTTTTATTGATTAAAAGGCATAATAAATATAAATTTATAATAGTAAGAAATATAATTAAATTAAGAATAATCTTAATAGGTTATTTATATAAAAATTATTTATTAAAATTATGGTTTAATTATAAACTATAATCGTGGCGTGCCACGATTATAATAAAGGCTTAATATTTATTTTTAAATAATATTTTATTAATTTTAAACCTTTATTTTAATAATTTTGATATTTTATTAAGTAAACTTTAATATTAAAAAATACTATATTTATTTAAAATCGCTTTAATTGTTATATTTATTAATTAATTAATTATTTTTAAAATATTCAATATTAAAAATAATTTCTAATTAATTTGAAACGTTAAATTTTATTTATATATGACACTACTTTTATTTTAATAAATAAAGTAAATAAAAATATAATTTTTTAATATTATATTATTTAAAACTAAATATTAATATAATACGTAAAAACATTAATTATATTTTTTTTATTTACTATTTATTTATAATTTCTTTATTTATTTTAAAAATATTTAATTTTTAAAAACTTTTTTTAATAAGTTAAAAATTACGTTTTAATTTATTATAATTATATAACTAATTTATATTCAAAATTTAAACCTCTTTTTTAATTAAATTACTTTTAATATTGAATTTATTATTTTATAATATTTCTATTCAATATTTAACTAAAATAAATTTCTGTGAATCTATTTTAATTAAAGATTTAAATAAATTCTTTTGTTTTTGCTTTTTCTATTTTTTTAACCGTAAAATATATATTAATTTAATTAATTATAAATATATATACGGTTATATTTTTTAAATTTGTTTAATTGTTTATGATAATTTATTAAATAAATTACAATCCCTGTTTTTTAATAAATTTAAAAAAGCTTTTTTTATTAAGATTTAAAAAAATATTTAATTTAATATAATATTAAGTTAAATCGAGTGGGGTTTTATTTAAATATTCGCGTATTTTTAATATATATAACGAAAAATATATTAAATGTAATCAGGGGCAGGTATTTTAAAAAAAATTAGTATTATATTAATTTAATATTATATTATATATATTAATATTAATATTAAATATTATTAGAAAGGGAAACTTATATAATAATTAATAAACTTAATACGTAGCTCGATGTTTTAATAAAAAGGGTGTTTATATATATAATTTATCCTTTTTTAATATTTATAAATTAAAAAATAAGGTAAAATATTTAGTAATTAATAAGATTTTTAAATAATTAAATAAAGGAAATAATATAAAATAAAGTGTTAATATACGAATATATATATAAATATATATATAAGTGTTTAAATAAATATATATATATATATATATATATTATTAAAAGAAATATTTAATAGAAATTAAAAAGTATATATAATAAATGTAAAATTAAAAATAAAAAGATTAATTTCATATATTATGTAAATATTATTATTTTTAAATTAAGGTTTTATGATTTAAAATTTAAGTTTTATATTTAAAATTAGGTTTTTATTTTAAACTTAAACTTTGATTTTTAAATTTAAGTTTTATATTTCAATAATAATATATTAAATTATTTTTAAAATTTTAAAATTTATATATACTATTTAATTTGTTTTTTTATTAAGTTATAATTATTATTTAAATATATTTATATTTATATTTATATAATATTCTTATTTTTTATTTGTTTTTATAATAAGTAAATTAAAATTAAATTAGTTTTTTATAAATTTTTTTATTTTCTTTATTTTTCATAACAATTCGTTTTTACTTAATTTTAAGTATATAAATTAAAATATTAATTTTTTTATTAGTTTAAATGAATTATATATATATATATATTTAGTTTTATTTATATATATATATTATTTAAGTTTAATATTAATTCAATAATATTTTTAAAAAATAAAAATACTAATTTTACTTTTAAATTAATAATTAATATAATATTAAAAAAAGAAATCTATATAAACCTAAATTATAAATTAAATAATAAACATATTACAGTTTATATAATAAAAAGGTATTAAGCCTACACTATAATCGTGACGCGCCACGATTATGGCTTATGGCTAAGCCACAACCTATTAAAATAGCTTTTTTATAGATAGCCCATTGGGGCCATCTTTAATCTGACCATGCTTCTTACGATTACCTTCTATACCACCATTGTGCCTTACAAAAATAGTTTTTTTAAACGTTGTTTTTACTAATTATGTTTAATTAAAATCTATAAATTATATATATGTATATAATATAAGTTTCTTTTTTAATTTAATATTATTTATAATATTTAAAATTAATGTTTATTTTAATTATAATTAAAAAGCCCGATTAAAATTAATAATTTTTAATTCGTTAAATTTATAACGGTATTATATAAAAAAAGTATAATTATATTACTTATAATTAAAAATAAAAATAAAACCCTATAATAAAGTAAGTAATTTATTAATTATAAAATATTTTTATTAATATTTTCATTATTAATTAATATTTTTTATAATACCGAATTTATTATAAAATTATATAAAATAATAAAAACATTAATAAAAATATTTTATAATTAATAAATTACTTACTTTATTATAAAAAATCATCCTCTTTTTAATAAGATAAATTTTAAATTCTTTTAATATTTAATTGAATATTTTTAACCGTATATATTATATTTTATTTTTATTTTAATAATATATTATAATATATTATTATATAAATAAATATTTTAATTTAAAGATATTATTATAAATTAAAACTAAAATACGTATAATTTTCAATTACGAATTTATTAAATATTTTTAATATATTTAGAAATATTATTTATTTTTATAATAAAATTAATATCGAAAATATATTTTAATAAGTTTTATTATTTTTAAATAATATTTTATTATTATTATAGTAATTTTATTTTTATTAATTATTTTATAATATTATACGAAATAATATACGAATAATATAACGGTTTTAAATTAATGTGGGGTTCTAAACACAACACATAGCTAGTTGCACAAGCTCGTATAACGAGCTCAATCCATGCTTCTTACACATCTCTCTCGTTCCCTATAGTTATGCCACAGAATTAATTTAAAACATTTTATCTTAATAAAATATATGAATTATTTAATAACTATATTTATTACATTATATATATTATTAATTTAATAGTATAAAACATTTTACGATATTATACCTTTTTAAAAATAATCGTTAATTAATGTATTTTAATATATTAATTAAAATTTAAATAAAAGAATATCTAAATAAAATCAATAAACTATTTATTTTTTATTATTAACTTTATTAAAATAATATTAATATAATATTTTAAATTTAAAAAATCAGCTATAGAGAATAATTACTTTAGTTCGATATACTATTAATATAAAATAATCGTTTTAAAATAATATTAAAATTAATAACTTAATAATAAAAAAATTCCCCCTTACTAAATTTTGGTTTTTTATTAATAATATTAAGAATATTTATTAATTATTTATTTAAATAATTTAACACGTTAATATTTAATTCATTATATAATTTATATATCTTAATAATTTAAATTAATTTTAATTAATTTAAATTTATGTTCTTTGAAATATTAATAGTAATAAATTTAAATTATTATTTTTAATAAAGTTTTTAATAAATAAAATAATACCGATATAGTATTTATATATTAATATTTCCTTTTTTTATTAAAATAAATAAAATTAAATAAGTATTATTTTTTAAGGTTTTCTTTTTAATAAATATTATTTTTATTAATGTATTATTAAATACGTAAGTTTTTACCCGGGTTTTTTTATTATATAAAAAGTATATTAGTATAAAAAATTTTAAAAAGAGTTTTCAAATTTTTTAAAAGCTTTTTAATATTTTTTAATTTAAAAAAATAAGTCTATTTTTATTAAGTTTATAAAAAGTTCAGCGATTTAATTATATTTAAAAATAAAATATTACTAATAATTATAAATCCCAATAAAAATTAAATCGCTTTAATTTTTAATTATTTCGAGTTTTTTAAATAAAGTTCTATATTGTTTGTATATATTATAATATTAAAGTTTTTAATTTTAATAATATAAAATTCGTATTATTTTATATTTATTTAAAAATCAATTTTTTTAAGCTTTTTAAAAACCTTTTAATATATTCTTTATTTTTTTAAAAAATATATTAAAATTCTATTAAAATAAATAATATAAAAAAGAGTTTAAATATTTTAATAAAGTTTTTTTAATAAAGTATTAAAATATTATTAAATTATTAATACGTTTAAAGGAAAAAATTTTATATTTTACAAAACTATATTTAATATAAAAAATTATTAAGTTTTAATCTTATAATTTTATATAAATCTTATAAAATATTTATTAAATTTAAATTTTAAAATAAATTTTAATTTTAATTACTCGGTTAAAAATCTTATTAGTTAATAATAATAAGTATAAATATTTTTAATAAATATTTTAAATTTATAATAATTAATATAAAATTAAAAGCTTTTACTTATTTTCTATATAAATAATATGAATACGGTATATAGAATAATACTATTAATAATAAAGCTTTTTAAAAGTTAATAGAATATATTTTTAATAAACTTTAAGCTTTTTAAAAAACATTTTATATAAAAAGCTATATTTAGGATTTTTAAGTTTTCTATTTAATTTTATTTATTAATTATTTATATTTTTTATATTTTTTATTTTAAAATTCTTCCGTTACTTAATAAAGAATCGCTTTTAAAATTAATAACTTAATTAATATCGTCTTAATATATAATCTTTTATAGTTTTAAAGTTAATATTATAAACAAAACTTATATTTAAAATGTATATTTTAAAAACGTTAAATTTATATTAATTAATATAGTTTTATTATATTCTATAAAAGGAATTTTATTATAAAGCCCTTTTTAAAAAGAACGTTTTTAATTAAATAAAAAAGTAATAATATCGTGCGCTAGTCTATGCGTAATTAGTTTTATTAGCCCTTATTTTATTATTATTAAAATAAATTAGCCGTATTATGTTTAGCTTAATTTTTCTTGTTTTTTCATAAATTTTATTTATTTTAAATTATATATATAGTATTAAATTGTAAAAGCTTTAATTATTAATTATTCATAATTATTTAATAGTATAATATTTTATTTAAAATATTAAATTAATAAAACTTTTATTATTATAACGCGATAGGAAATAAATTCTATTTTTTACTATTAAACTTTTTAATATATTATTACCTTATATAAAATTTATTTTATTTAATAATAATATATTATAATATAGAAAAAAAAATTATATTATTATAAAGGTTAAATAACATATATAATTTAATTTAAACTATTTTATTAAATTTATAAATGTACCGATAAAATTTAATAAAACTTTAATTTATTTATTCCGTTAGGTTTTTAATCGATATAAAATTTTATTAAATTTCGAGGTAAATTTATTTTTTATTATTGAAGAAAATAACAATAATTTATTAATTAATTCGTCAAATTACTATATTCTTATTAAATTTATATAAATATAAAACGTATTTTAATTTAAAAAATAATATATTATTATATTTAATAAATTAAATAAAACCGATTTATAAATTCGATTAAATATTTTATTTAAATATTATATATATAATAATAATACAGTTACTTATTTTTAGTTTTTTAAATTAATATAAAAATTAAGAAATAGTTTTTTGAACGGATTTATTATTCTTAAAAAGTTTAAAAATATATATAATAATTTTACTAAGTTATTTTAAAAGATACGCTTTATTTCGTTCGTTATTTAAATATAAATAATATAAATTTATAATTTTTATAACAAAATATATTAAATTTATTTTTAATAAAAATTAATTATTAATTAGATTAAGTATTTTAAATTTTTATATTATAATATTATTAAAATTAATAATTTAATTAAAAAATAATTTAAACCTAATAAATTAAATTAAAAATTAAATATTTTAAAAACAATTTTAAAACAAATCGAGATTAAATAATTTAAATTTAATAAAAATATTTTTATTAAAAATTTTCAAAGTTATTATTAATAAATTAGTTAATTATTTCATAAAGGTTAATATTAAATTCGAGGATTATTTTAAATAATTATATAATTAATAATAAATAATTATAATACTATTTTCTTTTTTATAAATAAAGGTGAAATTAAATATAAAAAAAGCTATAAAGTCGAAATAATTAATTTTTATAGCAATAAAAATAAAAATAAGATTTCGTTTTAAATATAATTTTATTAAATAAAGAATACACGTTTTAAAAATATTAATTATTTTATTTATAATAAATAACTATTTAATATTATCAAGAATTATATTAAAAAAATATAATTAAGCAATTACTTTTATTATATTATAATTATTTAATTTATATTATTACGTTTAATAAACTTTTCAATTTTTTATAAAAGTATTATTTTAATAATATTTTCTACGAAAAGAAAATAAAAAGAAAGTATAATTAATTAAAAATAATTAAATTTATTAATTATTAAAAGTTTTTATTTAATTTTATTATTTCGTTAAAAAAACGAATTTCTTTAATTTTTTTAAAATTAAGGTTTTTATAATAAATTAATATTATATTTTATAATAATTATTATTTAAATATATTATAATAAAGAAATAAATTTTAATATTTATATTAAATATTATAAATAATTAATATAAAATTTTATTAATCTTTATAAAAATAAATATAATAATACACTTATTTTTTTGAATTTTAATAAAAAACATTTAACTAATAAAAATTATAAAAGTAATATTAATTAAAATAATAATTTTATATTTATAAAAATTATTTTAATTATAAATTTATTTTTACTTAAAATTTATATTCTTTTTTTTATTATTAAATGAAATATAAAAGTTTATTTAAAACAGCGAAGTTTTTATTATTAATAAATAAAATATTACAAAAATAATTATCTTTTTAAATAATTTAATATAAAAGATTAAAAATTAATAAATATTAATAAAATTTATAAAATAATATAACGCCGGTTTAATTATTTTTTTATTTAACGATTAGAAATTAAATCAAGTATTTATAAAATTTAAGGAATTAAAAAAGTTAATTTTAAAAAATAAATTTTTTTTTAAAAAAAATATTAATTAATATCAAAGAAATTTAATAACAATACTATTTAATTTTTTATAATAATTAATTTAAAGGTTTTTTTAACCGTTAAATATATTATAAATAATAATAAATTAATAGTATTTATAATTATAATATAAATTAATATAAACTAACTAATTATTTATTTATAAATATAAAGTTTATTACAAAAATAATTAAATAATTTAAAATAATACGGGAATTTATTTTAATATTTTGCGAAATTAATAGTTTTAATAATAAACTTTTTAAATCTTTTAATATTATTATATTTATAAATTTTCAGATTTACTCTTAAAATATAAATCTACTTTTTTTAAAGTAAATTAATATAAAGTATAATTTAATTATTAAATAAAAATAGTTTAAAGAATATAATATAACTATTTGACTTTAAATTTAATATTTTAATTATTAAAATTTTACGAATATTTATAATTAAACTTTTAAAGTTTAAATTAAAAATATAAAAAAACCGTTAATAATTTTAATTAAGCATTTATTCAATCGAAGAAGCAGGTATATAGATTTATATTTTTAATTTATTTATAAGAAAAACCGGTTTTAAAAAATCGTTTCTTAAATACTTTCTTAATTAAATAAAGAATTAATTAAAATATAACTAAACTTAGGTAATAAATTATAAGATTAAAATTATAAACTATTTTAATAAAATAAAATAATTATTAAAAATTATATTTTAATTTAAAAAATAATAAACATTAATATTATTTAATTCGAAATTTAACGAGATAATTTTAATAATAATAAGCTTTTAATATTATAATATTAAAAATTATAAGTTTTTATTAAATTATAAAATTAAAAAAAAATATTAAGTAATTATAATAATTTTATATAAAATAATAAATTTATTTAAAAAAGAAAAAATTTTAAAAACGATTTATTATTAAAAAATAAAAACGAATTATATTACAAAATAAATAATATAATATTAAAAGTTTATAAAAAATATTTATATATATTTAATAAAGCTTAATTTAATAAATTATAAAATAAAATTTAAAAAGCATTATATTAACAATTTAAGTTATAATTTATTTTATAAAATATTATTAAAACAAATTATTATAATTAAAAAATATATTATTAAGAATTTATAAAAACCTTTATTAGTTTTAATAATACTTTTTAAACTATATTTATAATTATAACTTATAAAAATAATTATAATTTTTATTTTTATATCGATTTTTAAAAATTAAATATTATTATTTAAAAATACTTTTGATAAAATAACGAAAATTAAAGTTTATATTAAAATTAATATTTATTAAACTTTTTTAAAAACCTAATTAAAAAAATCGATAATTTAATAATATTTTAAACCTAATATAAAATATATAAATATAAAGTATATTTTTTTAAATTAATTAATAAATCCTTTATTTTTTAAAGTTTATTAACAATTTATTAAAAATATATTTCGATAAATTTTATTATATATATATTTATAATATTTTTATTAGTTTTAAAAACTTTTTTAAATATAAAAAATATATAAAAAAAATGTTTTTAAAAATTATTTAAATTTAATATTTAACCCGATTTAAAAAATATAATTTTAATATAAAAAAATAAAACCGTTAATTATTAAAATTAAAATGAATAAATTATAAATATAAATAATTTTTTAATAAGAAATTTTTATAAATTAAAAAATACTTTATTATATATATTTATATTAATATATTTTAATTAAAAATAAAACCGAAATTAAGAATTAAAAACTTTAATTTTATTATTATTAATATTATATTATAAAAATAAAATAATGATAAAGAATACTTTATAAATTATTTTAAAAACTTATTTTAAAAATTAAAACGTAATTAATTAATATATTATAAAAAAGTTATTTATTATAATATAAAATTTTTAATATTAATAAATAAAATTTATTAATTTTTAATATCCCGGATTTTTTAAGTATTATTAATTATTAAGTATTTAAATCTTTAATAAAATTATTAAATAAAATTATTAATTGAATATAATTTTATTATTATTTATAAACTTCAACGAATTAATATTTTTATTAATATATTATTCTTAAAAATAAAAAAATAATAACTTTTAAAACTAAAAGAAAACGAAAAATATTAAATTATTTTTAAACGTTTAAAGTTTATATTAACTTTTAATTTTAAAACTTTTTAAATTTATAAAAGTTTTATTATTAAAAAATAATATTTTATTATTAAATTTATTAAAAAAAAACCGTAAAACGAAAAATTTAAGGTTATTTTATAAAATAATATAATTAAAATATAAAAAGTTTATAATTATTAATAGTTTATTATTTTATAAAAAACAATTAATAATTCTATTAAAAACGTTTATTATTAAGTAATTATTATTTATTTTATAATAAATAAAATTAAAAACCAAATAATTTAAAACTATTAATAATTGGAATTAATAAACGATTATAATATAATTATTATTAATTATATATATAAACTGTTAAAAATTTCGTAAATAAAAACATGTAAAAAGTTTTAATTATTTTTAATATTTTATTAAATTTAATAAAATATTATAATAAATTTTAAAGTTATAAAGTTTTTAAATAAAAATAATATAATATAATATAATAATAATAAAAATATTAAAAAAATAGTTTAAGTTTATTATTAAAAATTATTTTATATATATGAATTATTAAAAATAGTAATAAATAATAAAAACACGTAATTTATTCTTTTATTTATAAGTAAAATTTATTAAATACTAAATATTAAATTAATATTTATTTTAATTATATATTATAAATATATAAATTAAATTAAAATGATAAACGAATATATAAATTAAAAACTATAATTTCTTTTTTTATATTATAAAAATAAAAGAAAAGTTAGATTAATATTTTACCCGTTTTAATTTAAGTTTAAATTATAATTTTTTATAATTCTTTTAAAAGAATATTATTTTTCGAAATAAAATAAAACTTTAAGTTTTTAATTTGTTTTAATTGAAAAAAGTTAAAATTTAAAGAATTTCTTTAAAATAAAAAACTAAATAAGTTTTAAACTTAATAAAATAAATAAATTATTAAAAATAATATTAAATTTATTAAAAAACCTTTTACGAAATTTTAAAAGTAAATAAAAAAAATAAAGAAATCGTTATTATAAAAAGCTCGATTTTGATATAAAAACCCGGGTATATATTAAATAAATAACGGGATTTAATATTAATTAATTCGGGAATAAATTAATATTTTTATATATTTAATAATTTTTTTAAATTATTTTATAATAATTATATATATAAATTAAAAGTTTCCGATTTTTAATAAAATAAAATTTATTATATCGATTATGTTTTTAAAAACCCGGATAATGTATTTTTAAATTAAGGTTTAAAATATTTAATTATAAAAATTAAAAACCTTAATAATTTAAATATATTATAATATAAAATATTATAAATTAAAATTTTATAAACGTATTATTCTAAATAATAATATATAATTTTTAATATTTAATTTTAAAAACTTTATATATAAATTAAAAAAACTATTACTTAGATTTTAATAAAATTAAACTTTTAATTTAAATAATTAAATAAAAATATATTATAAATAAAAATCCATTTAATAATAATTATTTTAATAATATAATACTTAAATAAAAAATTATTATTAGGCCTTTATTATAATCGTGGCACGCCACGATTATGGCTTATGGCCAAGCCACAAGCTTAGTAAATAGCTTTTATGCAAATGGCCTATTAAGGCCATCCTTAATTTAACCATGCTTCCTACCACTACTAATCTGCACTTATTGTGCCTTTTAAATATACTATACTGTAAAAAGGGAGACTAAATAAAAATATTAAACTTCGTAATATAATATAAAAACCCTCGACCGCGATACTATAAAACTTAGAGTTTTATAATTAAAAATAATTAAATAAAAACTGAAAATAAAATTTATTTTAACTAAAAAATATTTATAATTAAATCTTTAATAAGGCCGTTAAAGCGCCGTTTTTTTATAAAAAAGGGTGAATATAATATACTAATTTATATATAATTAACCTTATTAACCCTAGTTTTATTATTATTAAAATAAATTAATTATACCGGCTTTAATTTAACTTTTTCTTTTTTTCTTTTTATTATAAATTCTATTTATTTTAAACCTTATATATAATATAACTTTATAAAAGCTTTAATCGTGTAATTAAAATAGAGAATTATTCAATTAGTTTTTATTTAAAACATATTTAAGTTTTTATTCAGAATTTTTAAAAAAGGTTTAAATATTTATAACGGTATATTAATAAATTTTTCGTTATATATTTTTATTAAAAAGATTTATATTTTTAATAGAATTATTTAATATATTAATATATTATTTTTATAATTATTTAAAAAATAATTAACGGTATTTTTTAATAGTTTTATTTTATTATTAATAATTATAAATTCTCGTTTATTTTAATAATTAATAATAAATATTTATTTCAAAGTTTTAAAAATTATATATCGTTTTAATTCTATTTATTTTTTATAAATATATTTTTATAATATTTTAAGTTCTTAAAAAATTACTTAATAGTATTAAAATTAATATTTATTTTACGTTTTTTATTATTTTTTAAAAAAACCTAATCGGTTTTTTTCATAATTAATTATAATATTCTATTTTTCGAATTATTTTTATTTAATAATAAAATTATAGCTTATACTAATTAAAAAAAAGAAAAGGGTTTTATATTTTTAAGTTTTAAAATATAAAAATAAAATAATATTAATTATATAAAAAATTTAGTATTATATTCTTAATAAATTTATATTAAAACGTAATAACTTTTGAAAAAATTAATCCGTAATTATTTAACGAACTAATTTAATACTTATAAATATTATTTTACTTAATTTTATATTTATAATTATTTTAATAATTAATAATTTATTATTTCTTATAATATAATTAATAATAGAACAATTCTTTTAAAAATAAGTTTATTTAAAATTTAAACGTATTTTAGAAATATTTATTTTAAATACTATGTTTTAAAAAAATTAAAGTTTTTTAAAATGTTTAATTTTTCAAATTATTCGATATTCTTTTAAAATAATTTTAATAAAAAAGCCTTTTATTTCAATAATAAAAATATAACGATAAGTATTAATTATAAATTTTAAAAATATTTTAATATTTAAATTTTTTACGGAATTAGTTTTAAAAGTATTATTTTATTTTATACTTTTTTAATAGTTTTAAGATTAATTTTATTTCTAATATTATTATATTAAATAAAATTATAATTTATTAATAATCGTTTTAAAAATAATAAAATAAAACTTATTAAAAGAAATATTTTTATTATAATAATTAATAATAATTTTATTACTTAATTAAATAAGAGATTTATTATAAAGTTTTTTTTATAGTTATTTTTTAATATAAACGTATTTAATTAATTTACTAAACTTGAATAAAAAAAAGTTCAAAAATTATTTTTAAGCTTTATAATTAATATTTAAATAGGGGTTTAAGCTCTTTAATTTATATAAAAATTGTAATATTATTTATGAAAATAATTTAAAAGTTTTTTAAATATTTTAATTAATAAAGTATTTTATTTAATTATATAAAGAGCTTTATATACTAATAGTTTTATTAATAATTTAATTAATAATATAAATATATTTATTTTTATTAATAAAATAATTATTCATTTTTATTTTTATTTTTTTAAAGTTATATATAAATAATTAAATTTAATTTTAAAGTTTGTTTATTAATAAATAAAAAAAGATTAAATCCTTTTATATTTTTTTTAAAGTTTTTAAATATTATTATATTAATACAGGTAGTTTTTTTAAACATAAATAAAACGGCTCGATTTTATTAAATAAAAAAAATTTATTTATACCGTTAAAAGTATTAAAAACGTTTTTTATATCTTATAAAACAATTTAAAATATATTTAATTATTATAAATAAACGCATTATTATAAATAATATTATGTTAAATATTTCTATTTATAATAAAAATATACTTATTAGGTCTTTTTTAAATAATTTAATATATATATATATATTACAAAATTATTTATATTAAAAAACTTTGATTAAGTTTTAATTTTATATATTATATAATTTAAAATATTTATAAATATTAATAAAACTTTATAAACTTTAAAGATTTTATAAAATATTCTTTAAAAAACTATATAAATATTAAAGAAATTATTTATTTAATATAATAATAAATTAATATATAATAAAAATAAAAATAAATAAAATTATATTATATATTTTTCGTTTTAAATAAAATATATATTATTTAAAGTAATACTAATATTCTATATAACTTAATAATAAAATATAATTAATAACATTTTAATATTTAAATTATTTATTATTTTAATAATAATTATAATTATTATAATAATTATAAATAGAACTTATTTAATTTATATAAAACACGATTAATATTATATAATTTATATTAATTAAATTACAATAATTAAAAATTTCGTAAAACTTTAAATAATAAAATTATAAAACGCGAATTAATTTATTTTATATTTATTAAAAGAAATATTTATATTATTTTAAACTTTTTTATATATAAATAATATAATAAATATTTTCGTTTAAAAGAAATTAAAAAACTATAAATATAAATATAAAAAAACAATATAAATTAAATATTAACGTTTATAAATATTTTTATTTTTGAAATTAATAAAATATATATATAATTATTATAATATATTCTTATTTATTATATATTTTATATATATTTTATTATATTTAATAATATTTATATAGTTTTTAATTAAAAAGCCCGTTATATTAAAACTGTAATTTTATAAAAGTTTAATAAATTTAAATAATTAAAATATAAAGAAATTAAAATCTATTTGTAATTAAAATTTATATATATAATAAAAGCTTATAATATTATCGTTATGAATTTAAGAAATATATTAATATATTATATTTCAAAAGTTTATTTTAAAATTTATTTTCTTAATATTAATAAAAATAAAAAGGTTTTTTAATAAAACTAATTTAAAATATTTAAATCAAAAATAATAAGATTTAATTTAAAAATAATAATATTTAATTTAAGTTTTTTAAAATAACGATTTTATATTTTTATAAACAATTAATATTAATTATTATTTTTAAATTATAGTTTTTTATAAATTTAAAAGTTTTATTATAAATTTTAATATATAATATAATAATTTTAAATATATATATAAATTATAAAATTATAAAGTAATTATTTTTTAATTAAAAAACTTTATTAAATAATAATTTTTTTTAATTTAATAATTTTTAATTTTATAATAAATAATAAAATTATTTCAAAATATTTATAAATAAAAATATAAAAAACAATTATTATTATTACTTATAAAATTAATTTAAAATAAGTTAAAAAAGTTAATAATAATACTTATTTTATTTACTTATTTTAAAAAATTATAAAAGCTTTTATTATTATAATTATATTAGTTTTAATATTATTATTATTTAAACTCTTTTATATAATAAATATTTATAAATATAAAATAAATAATAATTATTTTTAAAATAAATTCAATATTAAATTAAATAAAATTAATTTATAATATAATTTATAATATACTAAATTCTTTTAATTGAAAACTTATGTTTATTTTATATTTTATTTACTTTATTTTAAAAAACTATTAAAACCCGATATTAAAATTAATTTAATAAAATATAAACTTAATATAATAAAAATAAAATATTTTAAATTTATTATTTATATTAATAATATAATAATAAATTTTAATAGAGATTTAATAATTAAAAATTAAGCTTTATTAGTAAATATTAAAGTTATATAATCTTTTTTAAAGTTTTAAAGTTATTATTATAAATTAATTTAAAATTATAATAATATAATAAAACCGTTATTTATTTTAATTAAAATAAGCTAATTATAAATATTAAAATTTAAATAATAAAGAATTTTTAATAAATTAAAAAACGTTTATTATATATATTAATATTAATATTTTTTGATTAAAAAAAAACTTTAATTTTATAAATTAATGCTTTTTATTTTATTATTATAGGTGCGTTATGATAAAAATAAAATAATAATAAATAATAAATTAAAACATTTTAAAATTAAAAAAGAAAACGAAAAATACTAAGTTATTTTTAAATATTTAAAATTTATATTAAGTTTTAAGTTAAAAATTATTAAATTTATAAAACTTTTTTTATTAAGAAATAATATATTATTATTAAATATATTAAAAATTACTTTTTTAAATTTTTTACTAAATATAAATTATAATATAAAAAACTTATAGTTCTTTTATAAAAACATATAATTAAAATAAAAAAATATTATAATTAATAGCGATTTATTATTTTATAAAAAAAGTAGTTAATTATTTTATTAAAAAATAAATTATAAATAATACTTTCTAAAGATATTTATTATTAAATAATTACCGCGTGTTTTAAAATAAATAAAAACAAAAAACTAATAATTTAAAATTCTTAATAATTAAACTTAATTAATAATTATAACGTATTTATTATTAGTTATATATATAAATTATTTAAAATTTTATAAATAATAACAGTAAAAAAATTAATTATTTTTAATATTTAATTAAAATTAATAAAATATATAAAATTATAAAATTATAAATCCTTTAATTAAAAAAATAAAATGTAATATAATAATAATAATAATTAATTCTTTTATTTAACGTAATTAAATTACATTTTATAAGAATAAACGTAAACGTTCAAAAAACGGCTTGATTTTAATATTAAAAACCTTTATATATATATATATATAAATTATTAAAAACAGTAATAAATTATATAAATTTATAACTTATTATTTTAATTATAAACGAAATTTATTAAATTTATTTTAATTAAAAAAACTTTAAACTTTAAAAAGTTATTCTTTAATTAAGAAATTAAATAAATATTAAATTTAATAAAAAATATAAATTATTAAGAAGCATATTATACCTATTAAAAATATCTTTTAATATTTTAAAAATAAATAAAAGAATAAATAAACCGTTATTATAAAAACGGTTAGTTAAATATTAAAAACCGAGCATATATTAAAACAATTAAGAAATTAATAGTTTTATATATTTAATAATTTTACCGACTTTTATTTTATAATAACTATATATATAAATTAAATATTTTTAAGTTTTAAAAAAATAAAATTTATTATTTTAATTTATTCTTTAAAAACCTAAATGATTTATTTTTAAATTAAATTTTAAAAGGTTTAATTTATAAAGTTATAAACTTAAATAGTTTAAAAATATAAAAGTATAAAATATTTTAAATTAAAACTTTATAAATATATTATTATAAATTATAATATAAAATTAATTATATAAATAATAAAAATTATAATATATAATATTTAATTTTTAATTTTAAAAGGGTTTTTATAACATAATATAAAAAAGTTTAATAATAATATTATAAAAATTAAAGCTTTATAATTAAATAATTTAATAAAAACCCGAAATAATCTTTATTTTAATTAAAAAATATATATATTTAAATCGTTAATAAAATTATTAAAGCGCCGCTTTTTTATAATAAAAAAACAATAATATAGTATATTAATTTATATAAAACTAGTTTTATTAGTTTTATTTTTATTTTTATTAAAATAAATTAGTCGTATTAATTTCAAATTAGTTTTCTTTTTTTTCTTATTATAAATTTTATTTATTTTAAGCCTCGTATATAATATTACTTTATAAAAACTTTAATCGCGTAATTAATTTTTTTTTAAATATAAAGCTTTAAAATATATTATAATAATTATTATATTTTAAATAGATACTAGTCAAATAAGTTAAAAAATGATTTTTAATTTATTTAATATTTTAAAACTAATTTATTATTTTATAATTATAATAAATATAATTAATTATAAGAAAGAATTAAAACTTTTATTAATTTTAAATAAACTAATTTAAATTTTGTATTAATATAAAAAAACTTAAAAGTTATAATAAATAAAACCCGTTATTAGTTTTATATTATAAATAGATTTATTAAAAATCTTTATTTAAAAACCTATAAAAAACGAGCTGTTTTTATAAAAGTGTTTTTAAAAAGCAATTTTTTTAAAATTTTATATTATAAATAATAAACTTATTAAAATTAATTAATTATAATTCATATATAATTATATATATATAATTAAATTTATTTTATAATATTTAAATATTATTATATAATTTATTCGGTAATTACTTTATTATATTTAATAATTATTATATAGTTTAATTAATAATTTTCTAAGTAATTAGTTTATAATATTTAATAATTATTTTACGGTTCATTTTTTAATAATTTTATAATATTTTATAATACTCGGTAATTACTTTATAATTTATTTACTAATTATTTAATAGTAATATATATATTTATTTAAATTAATTAAAAAATAATTCGGTATAAAACAAACTATTAATAATAATAAATATTTATCGATATTAAATTAGTTTTATAAAAAAAGAAATATTATAAAAGCGTTATTTAATTATTATTAATAATATATAAATAAAACTTTATATATTAATACATTATTAAAATTATTTTTAATTTTATAATATTATTTTCGGTATTTACGTATTTCTTTTTAATGTATTTAATATTAAAATATTCTCTACTTACTCGGTTTTAATTATTATTATTAGATAATAATGGGTTTAAAAATTTATTTAATATCTCCCGTTATTTAATCGAAAATATTATTATATTAATTCTTATTAATTTTAAAATCGCTTTTTTAATTATTTTATATCGTTATTAAAACTTTATATTTTATTTTTTAATTCATTTTATTTTTAATTTTTATATATTATAATATATTTATAAGTAAATAAGTATATAATAACTAATAGTAAATGTAATTTAAAACGCGGCGATATATATAAAACTTATACGGTATTTTTAAAGCGTTAAAAACTAATAAAAGGTATTAAAGTTTAATAGGATAAATATTATAATAAATATCGAAATAGGTTATTAAAGCGTTATATTAATATATTATAATAATTAATATACTTTTTATATTTATATAAAGCTTAAGCTTTAAATTAAACAATAAATTATAACCTTTATTATTATTATTATATAAATTTAAAAATTAATTTTATAAAAAACCTAATAAAAATTAGTAATTAATATGAATTTATATTATATTAATATTTAAATAATATATTTAAAAAAGATATATTTTTAAATAATAAAACTAAATAATTAAATTGTAAAAATAAATTTTTTAAAAGTTATTTAAAATAAAAAATTTAAAATAAAATAAACGATTTTAAATAAAGAAAATAATTAAAGTAAATATTTTAATTATTATATTAATAATAAAATTTAAGTTTCCTTTTATAATTTTATTTCTTTTTTATGATTATATTTAATATTAAGCTTAAACATTTAGAACATTATAAAAATAAATTTAAAATGAGGTAAAATTTTAATTAAATAATATTATATTATAAAAATAAAATTATAATAAGTTATTAACTTTATTTAAATAGTTTTAAATTTAAATATTTTAAGAAATATAAAAACTTTAACTTTTAATATAATATATAAAAATAAAAAGGATTATTTTTAGTTTAAAAAATTATGTTGAAAATAAATAAATTAATTTAAAATAATAACAATTTAAAACCTTTTTATAAAACTAAGAAAATTCTATTAATTAAATACTTTATAATAAAAAAGTATTTAATTTAATTTTTATTTTAATTTAATTAAACTCTTTTATTTTATTTTTTTTAAAATTTATTTTAATAATATTTATTAATAATTATATTAAAACTTACCTTTTTATAATTAGTTTATTTTATATATATTTAAATTATATATATATATATTCATTTTATAATTTTTATAATTACTTTTAAATTATAAAAACTTTTATTATTATTTAAATCTTTATTTAATTTTTTAATTAAAAATAATAATATAAATTCCTTTTTAAACAAAGTTTTAAATAAACCTTATTATATTTTATAAACCTTTTTATTAATTAATTTATAAAAATCTTTTATTTAAATTATAAACAAATCTTATTTATAATAATATTATATAATTTAATTTAATTATTTTAATAAAGTATTATAATATTACTTTTTACCCGCTTATTAAAATAGTATTTTCTAAGCTACATTAGTGTAAAAGTAATAGATTACATGTGCGTGGCCCTTTTATCCAATCTCAATTCAATAAGTACGCCAAGTGGTTTATTCCTATAGTCCGAGGACGGCACACACGTCAGTCCAACATGACTCAATTCATTCGAGTTCCACCCAGCCCTAGGACTCAGCTCCGACTCGGTGCATCCAGTCACAATCCGTACCTGCAGGACCGGACCTAGGCTGCAAGCTGCAGCTTGGAATCGAGAGACTGGGCGTACGCTTAAGCTGCCACCAACTGTGATTCACACCGCCTTGGTGGCATAGTGGCAGAAAACCACCCCGCCATCAAGTAATTATTTCTCTTGACACATTCATACCCCAACATCACACACCCCACTATCATTCTTCAACGTTCCTGACTCAGGCTTTCGCGACAGCAATTGCAATCACAACCATGTCTTCCGACAAACGAGTCTGCCTGTAAGATATTTCTGATACTCATGCCAATTGGGAACATGGGCTAATTGACAATGCTACCAGCGCCTACTCTGGAGGTATGCTCTCCAAAAGCTACCCTCCGGCCAATGGACCCCTGCGATGGACCCCAAGTGCTAACCTACCCCAGGTCTTGATACCTCTACTATCCTCAAATGGCTGATTCTTGAGGTAAACATCTCTGCCCAGTCTCGTATCGAATGGATCACCTTGCTAACGTGCATTTTACTACAGGGTTACACCGTCGTCGTACGTGACTTCTCATCCTATCCAATCCCAGGCTCCGATCTCGGACCCCAAAGCTAACATATGCCACCTCTAGGCCTTCCTCGCTGACCTAGGCCAAGAGGAAGATTTCGCTGCGGTCGAGAAGAAGGCGCTGGCTCTCGGTGCTGAGCGCATGGTTATCGACAACCTGCAGCAAGAGTTTGTCGACGAGCTCATCTTCCGCGGCATCCAATGTATGTCATAGGTCCCGTCTATGTCCAGGCACGTGGTGGGTGCGGGTTGTTTAGTGACGATGGCTGACACTGGTGAACAAACAGGCAACGCGATCTATGAGGATCGGTAAGTCTCCAGCCCCCTCTCCCTCTGGCCACCTCCAACTTACAATGCTGTTAGATATCTCCTTGGAACCAGTCTTGCCCGCCCAGTCATTGCTCGGGCGCAGGTCCAAGCTGCTCACAAATACAACTGCAAGATTCTCAGCCACGGCTGCACAGGCAAGGGCGTATGTCATTCCTCTCCAAGAAACGTGTGAAGCTCTTGCTAACGTCACGTAGAATGAGTACGTCCTCGCGGGATGTGATTGGTGAATCGTCTGGGAGACTGACAAATCGCAGCCAGGTCCGATTCGAACTAGCTTGGAAAGCATGCGACCCGGTAATGATATCCTGCTCGCCGAACTTTCCCGCAATAGAGTGGTAACTAACCGGTCTCTACCAGAGTCTCTCCGTCATCGCTCCTTGGAGAATGCCATCTTTCTTCAACCGCTTCGCGTAAGTCCCGATGACCACGCCTTGCTCGATAATCTCTGACATGATAACAGGGGCCGACAAGACCTCCTCAACTTCGCTTCGGAGAACAACATCCCCGTCTCGTCCACTCCCAAGGCTCCTTGGTCGCAAGATGGTGCGTGATGAGTCAAAATGTGTCTGACAATGCTTTGCCTTTACTGACCTCCTATCAGACAACCTGGCACACTGCAGCTACGAAAGTGGAATTCTCGAGAAGCCAGATATGCCCGCGCCTAAGGATGTCTGGACCCGAACCGTTGGTATGTACATTCAGTTGCACCTGATCCAATTGGGTCCCAATGTGGTGTGGGAAATAACTAATTCATGTGGTATGTAGATCCTCTTGACGCGCCCGACGTCCCGACCAAGTTCTCCGTCACGTTCAAGGAGGGCATTCCTGTCAAGCTGGAGGTGGAGGGCGGCGAGACCGTTACTGGCTCGCTCGAGCTCTTCAAGGCTCTCAATGACATCGCCGGTCGCAACGGCGTCGGAAGAATAGACATTGTTGAATCTCGGTTTGTTTCCTCGTCCTCGTTTTCTTACTCTTGTGCTAACAACCCGACAGCTTCATCGGACTCAAGTCGAGGGGTTGCTACGACTCCCCTGCTATGACTGTTCTCCGTCTCGCACACATTGACATTGAGGGTATGACTCTTGACTCCAAGGTCAAGTCAATCATGGCCTGGATTGGAAATGAATGGTCTCAATGCCTCTACAACGGAATGTACTTTTCCCCAGAGCGTGAACTCCTTGGTAAGTCTTGAAACTGTCCAATCCTACTGGCAAAAGCTTTACTAATTACACCAATGAAGAAAACTCCATCATTTTCAGCCAAAAGCACGTCCATGGCACAGTTAACATGATGGTCTACAAGGGCGCCGCCCACGTCCTCTCCCGGTCTGCGCCAGAGAGCAACCTGTACAGCGAGGAGCAGGCTAGCATGGACACCCTCGAAGGTTTCAGCCCAGAGGATACCAGTGGCTTCATTGCCATCCAGGCGATCCGACTGGAGAAGTATGGTGCGGCTAAGATCCAGCACGGTGAACCCCTGGCTCGGGGCTCATAGAAGTCACGCTGCCTTGATGAATGAAGGAAAAAAAAAAACTGTAAGGATTTATGGGAGGAAAAATTAGAAGACTGGCCTTTGCGCACATGCATCCTCGTACTACGTTACGGGCGGAAACAGGCTGCAATGAACGGCTTGAAAGCCCCATAGCATCTGATATTACTGGCAGTTTCCCATGTGATTGGTTGCGCCTTAAGCTTAACAAGATAAACATCTTCCTCTGTTTTCCACATATTTATGATGTCACCTTTGTCGTGCCCGATTTACAGTGTACCAGTGGGTTTGCCGACGAGGATTGATCAGTCATAGGCCTCCCTCCAAACTCCGGAACGATGCAATCCCAATTTTTTTTTTTTTTTTTTTTTTTTTTTTTTTCAGTTTCGACGAGGCTCTGGAGATTTTCATCCTCCTCACGAGTCCACTTCTTCTGCCGATGCTCAGCGTAGGATGGACAGTCTTTCTATACACTTCTGGCTCTAATCTTCAACTCGAAAGGCGGTTCTGTGCCAGCCGAGTTTGTCCGCGGAGACTAGAGAGAATAATCAGTCTCCCGAACGCTTCCAAAAGAGGCTTCTGCAATAGTAGAAACAACGGCATCGTAATGCTCAATGTCAGAAGGCCAACTGCACTCTCCCTCTCGGTGGTATACTTTGGATGGTGTGGTATTGCCTTCGGTCTCACTCGTTCCGTGGTCTAGGAAGTAGGGACACGCTTCCCTTCCTTTAGGCACTGTTTGCCTTCTGCCAGCGACTGCATCCTAGGTCCATTAAGGTTGAGGAAGTAATCCTACCAACGCTAGCTAGTCTACATATATCTAGCAGTGCGCAGGGTGGAGATTATGGATCTGGAAAGCTTTTGGTCTTATTAGTACTTGCTAACCCACTCCCATGTACGCTCGGAGACGTATACACCTCTAATGGGGACAGAATCGGAGTCGAATTCCTCATCCTCATCCGTCGTCGTCCGCGCACCGAGCGCTATGAGGTGTTCAACCACCCACCGACCTAGCAATCGCCTCCTCAACCTGTAGCTTGGCCAGCCGCATGGGAGGTCTCCGTCCAGGGAGCAGTCCTCGAGATCAACCCCGGCCTCGTTCACCAGCACGGTCAGGGTCGTCAGGTTCTTGGTTTGCAGCGTCCAGGCAAGCGCTTCTTGGCCCGTCTCCCACGTCTCGGTCCCGCGACGGAGCAGGTCCGGGAACCGGGATAGCAGCGCCCGAAGCACCCGCGGCTGACCACCTTGGGCGGCGGCTACGGCGGCAGCCCTGGGATCCGCGCCGTGTTCGAGGAGCAGCTGGACCACTTCCTCCTGTCCGGAGCGAGCGGCGGCCTGGATGGGCAGGTGGCCAGGTCTGTCCGGCCCGTCGATGTTGACCTCGGCCCCTCTCTCGAGGAGGAGACGGACCATGGCCATGTTCCCCCGCGATGCGGCGATCGTCAGTGCGCCGTAGTACTGGCGGGAGCTATTCGGTAAGGCGTCGACGTCGGCGCCGCAGTCCAGGAGTTTTTCGACGATGTGCTGATGGCCACAGCGAACGGCGGCCCATAACAGCTCGCTCTCGAGCCCGGGAAAGTCGGAGAGACGTTTCCCGATCATTTCCAGCAGAATTTCGATGAGGTCGAGCCTCCCGGCCTCGGCGCCGGCCAGTATGGCACTCAAGTACTCGATGCTGTTCAAGGGCAGGCGGTGCTCGGGACGGAGCAACAGACGGACAATGTGTCCATGGCCATGACGAACAGCAGCGCAAAGTGGGCTGGTGGAAGGTCCGTATTTCGACAGAAGGTACATGATCATGAAATGATCCCTCTCTTCATACCAGTCTGACGCAGGCCAGTCTGCCTGGCTCGCGGGGGAGAGTCGCGTGCGCCAGGCCTTCGACTCGGAGTCGATGCGGGCACCACAACTCAGAAGATGGCGTACCACTTCGAGATGCCCCCACGTCGCGGCGAGGGTTACGAGGTTGGGGAAGTACGGCGTCACACCGCTCACCCCCGACCACCTAGAAGGGAGGCGGCCACTGGCAGGGAGACGGACATTAGGGTGCTGCTGAAGCAATAACTTGAGGAGGGCCAGATTGCCTGTAACGACGGCGCCGCTGAGAAGATTCTGTCCTTCGACTAGGACGTGGTCGAGGGGAGCGTCCCTGTCCGGGCCAATCTTGCCGAGCAGTTGGTCGACCATGTCGTGTGAGTCGGGTGAGCCGTAGACGTCGTCGGCCCTCACCTCTTTCACAGGTAGAACTGCCTGCGCAATAGATTCCCGTCGTCGTCTCCGTAGCTCCGGGTCTTCGTCTTCGCCAAGGAGGCCGTCTAACAGCTGGTTGACTGTGGCAACCACTGAAATGTGGCTCTTGATGCCGTCTGCTGTTCCCGTTGCCGCCGTTGCAGATGCAGAGCGCGACTTGGCGGCGATGATGCGTCCCCGGAGTCCGGGTTCCACCCGGGATGCAAGGCACGGCGTAGCAGGGTCATCTATGTCGACGACCTGGCGGACGCAGATGGCATGCAGGATGGCGGCGTCAAAGGCTCGGCTGACGGTCCGTAGGCGAACCGCTTTCTGGATGCCTATGATGACGACCAGCTGCTCGAGGACGAATTCGAGCAGCTCGCCCGGAAATGCCTGCAGTCCAGACATGTCTATTGCTCAATATGTAGCCTCTCGTCTGAAGCTGTAAGGGGCAGAGTGTAATTGTTGTTCAGTTCTGGAGTATCAAGAACTAACTGTCGAGGATTATGTTGCTGCCTGATCGGCCGGCGCAGTCGTCATTGGCCGGCGAGCCTCCGCGGAGCAACAGCATGTTTCCAGCCTTGTTAAGATGCATCGTCCGAACCCGACTGCTATATGATTATTCTCGGTAAGAACCACCACAACACCACGTCCCGACAACAAATAGAAGATGGCAAGGGAATTTGCTCGTTTCTCGAGTACCACTCCCAAAGCTTATGAATCAGATTACACAGTTTCTTGCCGAAAATAGACGGAGGATCACACATCACCTGTGTGTCATTGGCTTAGAAATATCCCACTCATATACAACTTGACTTTGTGCCGGCGCCAACGTTAATCTGCTGACAGCGCATCCGAAAGAGCTCCTGGTTGAGCAGAACTACTGATTCTGGGCTCGCCGGGCAGTTCCTCTGCTGAAAGGGCCGAATTCACTAGTTCGCGATGTGTCTATCACATAGACTTGGGATATCCCGAACATGAATGATGCATGTCCTCATCCAGCAAGTCCAACGAAGCGTAAGCAATGGCCCCTCAGCATATCACGGACAACGTAGCAGAGGCCCATCTCGAGACAGGCAGTATGAATCGGGCCACGAGCCCCCGGGCACCTGAGGACTTCGCAACAGAGGCAAACGGCCCAGCAGCAAATGACGGATCCCACAACGGCAGGGGAACAACTGGCACCACAGGCGCTCGATACCCATGGCATGGACTTCACAGGCTCTTTCGCCCGAAACGCGCGCCCGAGCACTGGTGTCCCGATCCGGCCGTGGTACCGGAGACGGTCCTACTTCACCGACGGGTGGACAGAGCCTTACCTATGGAAAGCCGCTGTACGCTACCCGTGCCCATGCCCGTACCTCTGAGAAGGAGGGGTTGCCTACCCATTCCATCACACCGCGCACATTGAAGTGCTTATGATAATACACACACAGATCGTCGAAGGCGTAGCCAGCTTCAGCACCACCTATCTCGGCGCTCAATTCGGCGGGACCCTGGCCAACGCTTCCTTCTCTTCTTCGCCGGCGAGTCCCCTGGGAGCCGGGGCCGTCGTCGGGGTCTGGACCGCAGTAATGCTGAGCACGCTCATCCTGGCGACGGCGCCCGCGACGGGCGGGCACATCAACCCCATGATCACGTGGACCACGATGCTGTGCGGGCTGTGCCCCGTACCTCGCGCCTTGCTGTACATGGTTGCGCAGACGGCGGGGGCCGCGCTGGCTGGAGGAATCCTGGTGGGATCGTGGGGGTCTGCAAAAGCGGCCAGGTGAGTTATGCATGCGAAATACAAGAAAAGCAAGAGGCAACCGGGATGGGCACTGATGTCAGTTCTCAGATTTCATGGCGGCGGCTGCTTCTACGACCCGGCTGGCATATCAACGGGCCAAGTACTGCTGACGGACATATGCTGCGGCCTCATCCTGCTGTATCGTTTCCCCGGTTTCCATCCCCTTTTCTCCCTCAGGCCCAGCTCCTGACTGTTACAGATACCTCTCCTTCGGCGTCGGCCTCGACCCCAGACAGGCACAGATGTACGGCCCGGCCCTGGGTCCCATCCTGGTGGGCCTGTGCTTCGGCATGGTCAACTTCGTCACGACGGGGACGGCTCCGGGCTACAGCGGCGCGACCATGAACCCGGCGCGGTGTTTCGGGATGGCAGTTGCCTCGGGCGACTGGTCGAGTGAGCTCCATTCCTCTTCCACCTCCCCTTTTTCTCTTCTTCTCCTCTCCTCTGGCAGAGAAGCGAAGAGTTGAACCGGTACACGGCGGGAATACACTGACTTCTTCTAGAGCAATGGGTCTGGTGGGTAGCTCCTGTAAGTTTCTGTTGTTTTACATTCATACATTCTCCCAGTCCCACACATGTCGTGATAACCAGCACTGGAACCGGAATAAGGAGCTAACAAAACGTGCATCCGGACTTAGGCCATCAGCGGTATCTTGCTAGCTCTGCTCTATAACCCGATACCCCCGGGGTATGCGGAGAAGAAAGATGGCTAGCCGTTTCTGAGGGACAAGGGACGGACGAAGAGAGAGAGAGAGAGAGAGAGAAAGCGCAATGATGTTAGCGGAGATGTTGCGTGCAGACAGAAAGTTGCCACATTAAAACTAAAAATATAGCATCAGATCGATACCGCGGACGGAAGCATTGCTTGATCATAATCTCATTGACTACCTATTTCCCAGCAAGTAGGCATCGACAGCGGTGTAACTGCTCGACGCATCGTAACGGACAAATTCGACTGCTTCATTCGCTCTCCCCAACACACCAAACTAAACTACTATACATTTCGTTATCTTTTTTTGCTTCTTTCATCCAGTCGCTTAAGCCTTGTCCAGACGCTCGCCAACCTTCTTCCAGTTGATGACGTTCCAGATGGCCTTGAAGTAGTCGGCCTTCTTGTTCTGGTACTGGAGGTAGTAGGCGTGCTCCCAGGCGTCGATGCCCATGAGGGGCACGTAGTTGCCGGTGACGGGGTCCTGGTTGGCGCGGGTGACGACCTGAAGGGTTCCGGCGGTCTTGTCCTTGGCGAGCCAGGCCCAGCCGCTGCCCTGGATGCCGGCGAGGGCGGTGTTGATCTGGGACCTGAGGGTGTCGAAGCTGCCAAAGTCGCGCTCAATGGCCTTCTTGAGGTTGCCCTCGGGCTCGCCGCCGCCGTCCTTGTTGGCGGGGGCCAGGTTCTCCCAGAACAGGGTGTGGTTGACGTGGCCGCCGCCGTTGAAGTTGAGGGCGGGCGCCAGGGAGGCGGCCTTGAAGGTGTCGCCCTTCTCCTTGGCCTCGCCCAGGGACTCGATCGTGTTGTTGAGGTTGGTCACGTAGGTCTGGTGGTGGCCCTTGTGGTGGATCTCCATGATCTTGCCGCTGATGTGAGGCTCGAGGGCGCCATAGTCGTCTGAGAAGGTGGGAGTGGAGTTAGTACACTGATGGGCCAGGAAAGCCATAGAAACAAACAGCTTCCCAATTGATTCTGCTATACTTACAGGAAAGGTCAGGCAGAGTCGCCTTGCCGCGGGCGAATGTGAGGGCACCGGCAGCGCTGGCGGGACGAGCTCCCATAGCTCCGCGAGCAGCTTGGCCGGCGGTGCGGAGGGCGGTGGTGGGCATGCGGATCGGCATTGTGATGGTTTATTGGCTCTGAGATTGGTTTTTGTGTATCAATTGAAGAGTTTGAAGGGTGTGCAGTACAAATTGGTCTGCTGGTATGTTGTTTGTGTGCAGGAGTGAGAGTCCCAAGGTTTATGATGTCAATAGAGAACCGTCAGTATTTTGGAGGGGGAGGAGGGAGCTGGAGGGAGCTGCGATAAAGCTCTTTATCCTGGTCGCGTCGGAAGTGCTCGGCTTCGGAGCTAGGCTGTCGGTCCATTCATTCTTTCGTCATGCATGCTCTTGGGGGCTCCTCTCTGCAGCATTCTAGACAGCATCACCCCTGTCAGCCCCATATCCCACGCGTTGCGTCAAGTTGGGTGCTGGCGATCTTTACTTTACGGACTCATATTGGCACTTTCTTGGTTACCTTTACGGCATGAGAAGCAACAGCATCCATAGAAAGACTGAACGTCAGCCTGCTGAGCTGTCTGGGCTTCGATCGATTCGACACGACTAAATACATGTACCTAATACCACCAATGTGATTTGATCATTTAAATACTTCAACTGAGAGGCAGCATGCCATGCCACCAAAAATAGCCGGGACCCCGCCATCGTTTAGTGCCCGCAACGTCTTAAGCTCCCTTCAACCGCACTAGCCAAAACATGTTTGTTCTACATTATGTATGCAAGTGCATCCGGTCTTGCCGTAATAGCACATTAGTATACCGGTACACTCCTAGTAAACACGCGTGCTTCAGGTGGTCATGTGGGTATGAACATGTGTATACCATTCCATCTCGCTATCTCTCTTCCCCCAAGGGTACTACTGATATTTCATTCGAATCGACTAAGTCTTACATCACCGCCAACCCCTTTATTCCACCTCCGCAAGCAAGTCGCCCGAGACATGCTCCCATTGCTCCGGCTGGTCCCTCCGCATCACGATATCGTCCTTCTTCCGACGCTCGACCACCAGCAGGTCTGCGCCCTTTTGGAAGTAAGCCAGGAAACCACCCTTGCCGTCCATGCGGGCCGTAATGCGCATGTACTTCTCGCCCCGATCCGTGCTCTTGGCCATGGGAATGAACCGGAGGTCGTTCTCGTTGCACCAGTCCTCGATCTCCTGTCGGAATGTCTTCTCTGCTAGCTCCGCTGCAGGTGCAGCAGCTTCAGGCACGGAGGCCTTGCTTGTGTCGGCATGGGGCTTGTGGTGGGAGCGTGGTTTGGGCTGGTGTGCTGGCTTGCCGTCGGGCCGCTTGAGCTTGACTTGGACGTCGGCCCCAAGCTCAACGGCCTTCTCCAGCATAGCCGCGCCCTTGTCGAATTCTGCCTTGATGCTCTCTTGAACAGCCATGCCTGGTAAAATGTCGTCTTGCCACGACTGATACCACGTAGCAATCTCGTCGTAGTCGGCCTCGTCGCTTGTAAGCCACTGGTAAAGTACATCGTGCCACATGGGGAAGACCTCTGCGACAATGACTTCAGCAATCATCGACGGCGCGATGATCTCCGTCCACTTCATGATGCCTTCCAGCATAGGTATATAGGGGTTTTGGTCAGATGGGTCCACCCGGAAGCTGGTCCGCAAGTACTTGGCCATACTGGGGATAATATGATGCATAACCAGCGGCTTCCACTGATCCTGGGATTTGCTCGGCCGGAAAACATCCTTCCAGTGTTTGAGGCCGGGCACCACGCCACGGTCAAACTCCCAGACGTCGATGAGTTGCCGGAATTTTCGTCGGATGTCTGCCACTAGCCCAGTTCCCTTCGGTTCTAAGTGATGAACTGGAAGATGCTGTAGCCAAGGGAATATCCAGAGATGCGGGAGGTCATGTTGTTTCTTTCGGGGTTTCCAAGCACTGACTGCCTCGTCCAGGCGGCGGACGACTTGCTCGAGTAGTTGCGAGCGGACAAAGCCGGGGAAGAGCTCATCCCACTTCTCAAAGATCGCCAGTAAAGACGCCGGGTCGTACACGTCCCATTGCTGCGAGATTGCAGTGACCAGCTTGGGGAACAATAGCTTGTAGATCATACTTTCGTAAGGTGTTGTCGACTTTTGATGATGTCGGTATGTGCCATCAACTTCCTGTTGTTCCCACTTAGCAACGGCCCTTCCGTTCGTTGCTTGGTTCTTCAATCCAAGAACGCCCCGGATATCCATAAGGTCGGTAGCAAAGTTGCTCAGCTTGGGGTCCTCCAGAGGCTGCCACCCCTGGACGGCTTCTCGCATGAATGGGTGAATTGCTGCGACTGCGATTCCAGCCAGGTCTTCGTTATTCGCACTTCCCTCTGCCTCAGCTTTCCTGAGCCCGTTGATAACCGGATCCCATTCTTTGTCTGCGGCAGCTTGCGTGATCTCGTCGAGAACCGAGGCGAAGATCTGGAGTTTCCCAAACTGGGCTTGAGTTTCGTCGAGCTCCTGTTGGCGTTGATGCGTTTCCATGTCCAGCCAAGCCTTCCGCTCCTCGAGAGTTTTCCACTCTTCGACAAATGCCGTCAGATCTCGCTGTGCTCTGCCGGCTAGTTTCCTCGCCTCGGTCTGTTCCACAGTTTCTGTGCCAGCAGTAGGGGTCAGAAGTCCGGAGCCTGACGTCAACATCTTCTGGCCTGGCCCGGTCATGTCGAGAATCGGGGCGAAGGCATCCGGGATATGCAAGCCCGGGGCGGCCTTCTTCATGTCGTTGACGGTGACGTATTTGGTCTTTGGGCGTCGTGGGGTGCTGGCACCGCTGGCGGTTCCGCTATCCAAGCCTTGAGCACGCTTCTTCTTTCGCCTTTCGAGCTTTCTCTTCTTTTCCTCCTCTTCAGAGTCGACCACCTCTTCGCCGCGCATCCGCTTTTGGCGCTTCTCCTCTTCTTTCTCTTGTTTGGACTTCTCCTTCACCGCACCTAGACCGGCACCCTGCGGTCGCAGTGTAGGCTCGATGATGACGTTTCGACCTTGCCCGTCGGCACCCAAACCCTTGCCTTCGACGTAGCCCATCTTGGCCATCATGCGGGCCGCAAAGGACATGGCTTTCCCCCCGCCGCCGCTCTTGGTGAAGGCACTGGGCTTGGGGGCGTTCGACGCCACTGCAGGTTCATCTTTCAGACCTTGCTTCAGTACCGGCTCGGTTGCCGAAGATGGAACGAATCCTTTGCCTAAGGGTGTGCTTCCGTCGTATTTGGGTTTGACGGAAGATGGGCGCGAGGTAGAGGTTGGAGCCGCGGCGGTCTCTGTTGGCGCGGACGGGCGAAAGCCTAGCCCTACACCGGCCATAGTAACCTCCTCATCATCTTCCTCGTCTTCTTCGTCATCGTCGGGAACAGTGCCCTTGGAGCCGACGCCGAATCGACCGGGCTCGGCATACTCGTCGTCGTCTTCGTCTTCGTCGTCCAGCTTTTCTTTGCCGCCTGACACGAAGGACATGCCCTTGTGCCGCAAGTCTTTCTTGCCCTTCCAACGGCGCCCGGGACCGTCATCTTCGCTGTCGGAGCCGAATATGCCCAAGGCTGCGTCGTCCTTCGCATTGCGACCAGTGCGACGGCGCTTCCGCGGGTTGAAGTCGTTAAAGTCGTCGCCCGCGCTGTCGGCCGAGTCGGAGGAGGAGTAGGCGGCAGCGTCGGCCTTGGAGATGTTGCCTGGATCGTGCGACATGGTTGGGGATGATTGAGCGATTCGGGTCCTGCTGGTTAAAGGAGGAATCAATCGCGAGAGCGTGCCTAATTGTGGTTACCGTGACGAAAGCTCTTATCTTATCAGTCATCTAATCAATTGATGAAATGATGCAACGAATGAGTACAGGAGAGGAAGCGACTAACTAAAAAAGATTGGCCCGGTGGGGTGGACTGGCTTTAAGTTGGTGAGCAATGATGGGGACTCCGAAAGCACACCCAAAGGGTGAAGCATTTTATTCAACTTGACCTGAATGACACTCATGGCAGCATGGTTTTTCATGTCCAGGTTAGGTTACGGTGTACTGGCAGTTGTGCCTTTTCTCTATAGGCTTACCATGGAACGGTTGGATAACCGGCAACATCGTATTGATCTGACTAACAATGGCATAGCCAGCAGCGCAACATGAAATAGCTGGCAATGAGATGAATATCTGGCAACGGAACCACTGGTTGTATTTGATTGTTACTGCTCCTAACGACTAGATGAACACAACTTGGTCCACGGTTGCAAACATGGAATCAATTTCGCTTGATCCGGTCACATAGAGAGTCCAACTATCCCCATAGGTTCCCCAGGAGGTTATCGACTGGCAAGATACTATATATCCCAGTTTTCTCACGTATAAATTCGGTCTGTTACATCTGAAAAGTCATGTGAAGATAAGTCCAAATAAATATGTTCACACATGTTTGACAACGAAAAAATACCCTCAAGTCTAGCCGTGTCTCTCTAGTTGTGTAAATCCGCAACATGGCTTTGTAATGATATACTACTCATTCATCGTGTTCTCGTTATCTTCGCCTTCTCTCTACATCAAGTTGAAGTCTCTGACGAAGCACTTCTCTGGAGCTGTATCGCATATCGGGTATAGTAGACAATCAACTGCCAGGATCCTTCACTCACCACCTCCCAATGCATCCTTCATTGGGATGTGAGCTTTCAGCGGTATGATTCCACTTCCTACGTCGTGGCCCAACGTAAGTAGGCTTGCGGTGCTGGTGGGCACTATGGATGGGGTATCGTGAATTTATTCCACTCTCCTTCACTTCTTGACGCCCTCCATCCACTCCTTGCAAGCCTTGTTGCCATCATGAGCCCGGCGGAACAGCAAACGCTCCCACTCCTCGAGTCCACTGAGGAAACCCTCACCGCGGACAACATCGTCAGTGGCACCGGCCTTGCGGGCATGAAGGGCGGTCTCGGCAGCGCGGGTGACAAAGGTACGGCGCAGGACGGCGCACATTTCGGGCTCCTCGAAGAGATCGAGCATTCGGGTGGCGAGGCCGTACATGTTGTGAGTCTGGTCACGGAGGGCAACGGCGCGGGGGTCGGCTTTCAGGGCGGATACGACTTCGTTGGACAGGGCCTTGGGCATCTCGAGGGTCAGGAAAGGCGCCGAGTCCTCCGGGTTCGAAGACTGCGTCCGGCTCGACAGCGCCAGCAGCTCAGCCAGCCATAGCGGTAGCGACACGGGTGTCTGCGCCTTGAGGCCCTGCGAGGGGTTGTTGTCTAGGTAGCCCAGGTCGGGGACGTCGAGCTCGAATTTGCAGGGCACTTTCTGAGTTCGGGGTTAGCTTGCTTGGTCCATGAGAGTTGGACTTAGAGAATATGTTCAGTACGGACCTCTGCATCCGTGAGAATGGCGTCAAGGTCGTAGTATGACATCTCCGCGGCTTCTGAGATTGACTGGCAGCATCGCACTGCTAACAATGGCAAAGCTATCGTGATGCAATTCAATGACCAGCGCCCTTCTTTGGTGGGGTCGACGCGATTGTCTCGCGTCTTCCAGGCGGTGCAGTGCTGTATTCAATTAAGGCAAGTGGGGGTGGGCACATTGGCACAGTAGGCAAGCAATTCAGGCAGTAAGGCACCTCACCTGCCTGTGATCCAGGTACCTCAGGCACCTTATTGGCTCATCTGAGGCTTCTTCGAAATCAGCCAGGCCCCAGGCTCCACTCTGGAAGGGTATAAAATTCTGCCCTCCCTCCCTCCATTTCAATTTCCTTTCCTCTCTTTTTCTTCTTCATACTTACCTTGCTGGGGCTCGGGGAGATCAAGTATTCCCTGGGCCACGTTGAGGAACCTGCATTGCACAGCGCGGCGTTCTCTCTTCGTAAACTATCCTTCGGGGTCGTTTTCGGTGGAATTTTTGATGTCAAACTCTTTTTTCATTATGATTTGGTGCTTCGCGCATCGTCATGAAGAAGAAAGCTTCTCTCCATTCCAGTCGCGTTCTCCATATGTTCTGCCCGTTTGATGCCAAGTGTGAAGATATCCAGGTGATGCTGGCATGATGTTGGACCTCGTCGACAGACAACAAGCTAATAATAGCACATTGCTGGATTCCTAGCTCAAGTCCTGGGTATCATAAGATACCTATCTGCTGGCACTGCCCGTATACTTTGGGCATCAACCGTTAACTGCTTCCATCATGCTCATCTACCCTAATCAGTGGTCCAAGTCGAGGATCAGATGAATGTTCTGATACAGCGTCTTCATTGTGCTATTCCCGCCACCATGGTCTCTCTCGGCCATGCCTTCCGCAACCCATACCATGCAAAGCTACCGTCAAGATGCAAATATCCATCGTGACCAATTCAGGCAGAAGTCCTGTTTACTTTTAACGTACTTACGTGCTCGTGCCTGTTTGCTGTGTAGGGTAAATTCGATTCCTACATAAATCGCAATCGCCGCGTTTCTCACGACAATGCGGAGCGACAAGTTGCTTGGTCGCTTGGCCTCCCTTGCGACTTCCCGATGTTATGTGTGACCTTTATTCTGTGTATTTACGACAAGTACTTCATGTTTGCAGTTCGTATTTCGATGGTGAATGATGTACAGATGGCATCCGTTAGTTGGATCCGAACGCCAGTGCCCGAGCGATACGTCGCTGCTTCACCATGCGGCCTACAGGACCAGCTTGCAATTACGGCTTCGAATGTCGCCACAGCCTCGCTGATTCGAAAACACATTTTGCCACATGTCGACCGATCTGAAAATGCAAGAAGCTTTTACTGCCTACCTCCGCCAGCGAAAACACTGCGTTCCTCCCCGTCCGAATTTCCCCTTGTTGCTCATCATCATCAATCCACCGACCACGACGTCGCAGTCAAACCCCGTCGACAAGACAAGCACGCAAGGCAACCTTGCTACCCAGGCAGATGATATATTCGGGAACCCTTTCCTACAACACATATAGTAGTCACTACGACTGGGAGCAGCGCGCCGTCGCATCCACATGTCCATCCATCACTCGCTGACGCCAGCAGATAGTTCTATGACGCACTCACGGGGGTCATTACAAACAATCTTTCAAACAATCTCATAGCGTCAACCCATTCTAGGCCTACATACGGGATGCGAATAATCTCTACGAAACCCTATTCAATCTTCGACATATCCATACAAATCCCAAAAGCGATCCCAGAACGAGTCGCGGTGTAAGACGCCAGATCTTGAGGAGTTCCTCCTTCCATCGTGGTCGATCTCCTAACCGATACCGGCTACACATGGCGCTTTCGTGCCTTTCTTCATTCCCTGTTCGTCAATATGTTTCATTCTCGTGAGGTTTCCCTGTTGATCAGCGCCTTCCACCGTAAAGTAGTCGCAATCGCCCTTGGCTTCCTAGACCCGGGCCGGATGCAGAACGCCATGTAGAGCATATATACAAAACATAGCCTGAGGCATCCAGGTTTTCTCACCGGCGACTTGTGGCTTTTTCGTTGAGGCGGCCAGCTGATTTTAGCTTGTAACTCAAGTCACTGAAATTTTTGAGGCCTGCCAGAGGACCTCCGCTGCCCAAAGCGAACGGCAATGCACAGCAGCATCGTGATAGTATATAACAAGGACACCTCTGTATGAATGCCTCGGCTTTTGCAATGACCCATTGTAAATCCAAGTCCAGAGTGACAAATGACCAAGCTAACTCCCAATATCTGATGTCAAGATCACTCGGCTGAAGGCCGCTGGCTAGGTAGGCTTCTCGGATCTCCTCTTCTAAGCTACGGTGACACTCGATCGGGTTCTCCCGAAGATACTGGCGCCTCCAAGCCAATTTTCTGTCGAGCGCCTGGGAAGATTGAATGGCATTCGGCACGGACGGGAGTGAAGGGAGATTGGAGAAACACGCCGGCAGGGTACCGCGACCCAGCGCAAAGTGCTCTCAGCCGCCAACAATCTTAATGGCTACCTCGTACCCTGGCATGTTTATGAGCAACAGCTTGTCGTCCAGCGGGAGGTGCTAGATGTACCAGCGGGCATTGTCGAGAGATTGTGCAGCTGTTTGCACGATATGGTCGGAACCAAGCTGCCATAGCTCCTTATTAGGTGGCTCGGTCAGATATGGGAGCCACATCGTCACGGTGAAGCGGATGTCTCGGGGCAATGGACCGGTGAGGGTTCCCGCGTGCCGAAAATTACTGTCAGGGACTATGGTTTCGAGGGGAGCTATCCTGTACTGGACGCTGTCGAGAGGGGCGCCGGCCATGATGTGCCGATAGTACGGCAACACCCACCTGGGCTGCGCTGCGAGGAATCTCAGGAGAGGAGTCTCGGCCCCATCTGCTATGTCTTCGAGCAAGAAAGATTGCGTGCCGATGAACAGACGCCACAAATGCCGCGCCAGGCTTCGTAAGTATTTGGAGACGGCGGCCAACGTCACTGGTGTCGTGCCGTAGGTCATGACCGCTTCGTCCTGGCTAGCCAAGATATAGTATTTGTACCTGATGGTCTTGTTTTCAGGGAGTAGTGGTGTCGGAAAGCACCAGGGAACGCGATATTCCACTGGTCGCACCAGCCCTGACTGGCAGAGAACAGCCTCCATGATCACCTCAAGAAAGAACGTCGGCTGGCATCTGAGGGCAGGGTGGGAAGATTACAAGGCAGCTTACATCGTAAGGCAGCCTTGTGAATGGCGAGAGACTGGTCGGTGTCTCCATCTTGACGTGAGAAGAGCGATCCTGAGCCGATGGTGGTGACTGCTGCCCCTCGCCAGAACTGGCCATATCAGTTTCGCCGATACCACCTTGGACTTTTCATGTTCTGCTGCGAGGCACGATATCAGCGAGTCAGTTGAGTTATGGCTATGGCTAAGATGTTATGGGTGAAAGTTGCGAAGGACCATACACGGAAGGCGTTGGTAAGGAGATTCATGACCACACAGGAGCTACAGTAAGGGCCAGGTCACGAATCTGTAACCTTAATAGATTGAGTGTCACACAAAGGGGTCCGCAAACAGAGTAAGTACAGATCGTTATACCTGTGGCACATGAAAACAAGGTCCACAGGTGCCAGAACATCCTCTCCATTCTGCCGAATTTCGACAGAATGATAGTATCTACTCGTGTAGCAACCCTGAACTGAAGTACATTGACCGCTTACGGTTGAAGCCAGGTGAGACTAGGAAGGACATGGAAAGGACCGATACATACTTGCCTGATGGCTTAGAGTAGTGGTATATGACATTATACTAGTTCTTTTAGGCATTCGAGGAAGATTTCGTTTGCTGGTCATGGGTCATACGAAGGCTCGCTTCCATATTCGATCAATGATTTGTCTTGTTGGGGTAGTCTATATCATTATCTCCATAGCATATGCATTTCCCCCCATCGCCTAGAGCTGCAATAAAGCTGTACCCATCCCGCAGCAACCGGTGAAGTAACTGAATGGTGGCTATCAAGGCAGGATGGCTTTAGAGATCATGCAGTCGCGACAACGTGAGTATGGGTTAAGGAAGGTCCGGGCTACTTTGAATGCCTGATTCGCTCCGACGGTACCTTCTTCGTTTTCTTGGCTGGCTTTGAAGCATAGCCAAATCGTGGTGATGTGAAATGGCAGTTGCGCCATCCCTGAGTCCAGAACGCGCGGCGACCATCCACCAATTGATCTAAAGCCCAGCTTGTTAGACTATCATTTCCGGTGGCCAGTTGAATATGGGATGCTCACCCTGACGTCGTCGAGAATGTCGGCCAGCCCCATCACAGTCTTAAGGTCGCGGCGGGTGATCATAATCTCGTCTAGGTTGGGGTTTGGACTTTCCGATGTAACTGTAGTGGCGCTCGGCGTCCTGGGGAGTATTAAAACCGGCACGGTCGGCGAGTACTTGCCATTTGATCTAGCGTGAGAGAATGTCAGCCGACTGCATGGATTAGGCAATCGACGCAGTGTGATGCGAACTTACGCTGACTGAGTAGAAGATGCTCCAAAGTCTGTCGAGGACGTCCATCTGGTCGCCCGTGATGGGGGTTTCGTTGTCAGACGCCATCGTGCTGTTTCATGCCTGTGTGACTGCCGAGGGTGCGAGCTGCGGTGATGGCGTTGATGAGCGAGATGTGTTGATGTGCGGAACAATGTGCTTGCGAGGATGATACGTTTAAATACCAAACACGTTACTGGCCGTTGCTTAGACTGAAGGTTTGTATTCAATCTAGAGAGGCAGCAATCCAGCTCTGGGCCTGGGATCATGTTGTAGACTGAATTAAATGTGCATCAGTTGGGGGAGTGGGAGTTGACCTTGCCCACAATGTCCTAACTCTTCATACTCGGTCATGAAGCGCGAGGTGTCGTAGTAGTTGTGGTGGCACAATAGGTTGGTTCGTAGACTGCCGGGATTTGTACTACGGCCAAACAGAAGCAAAATAATATGTGCTGTCTACCTGTGTCCCGTTGCCGGGTCGCCTTTACCGTGTAATTCAAGACTCAGTGTTCAGGCACGCCCTCCTCGGAGCAAATACTCTCTCCACCCCAAGAGCAATATCACATAACACCAGTCTTGTCCGACATTATTCCAGCCATGGAAGCGATACGCAAGAAACAAGGAACTGCTGCGTCCAGGATAAATGCGGCCACGGGGATCTTCGGTCTAGGCTGACTGGATGGCTTGCCGGTCCTTGACATATTGCAAGTATCAGTGGGTGGGTAAGCAACCAGAGCAGTATCCCTTCCATCTCATCACCCTTCACTTTCTTTGTATTTTAGTACTTTTCTCTATCCCATATAAATTAGCCATTGAGATTTCTTGATTAGTCTATCAAGGAATACCTAAAATATTGACAGTACTACCATACCTTGGACTAATTTCTATGGCATTCCTTTATACTCGACGATACGGTCCTCGCCACATAATACACAATATCACAAAGTACAGGCAGTCTATAATTTTGGGTATGAACTGACATTCAGTTGGGGGTTTCTATGGCATACAGAAAGGAAGTAATGGCTGGTGGTCAGATACAGGTTACTCCCACTCAATGCAGTTCTCAACCACTACTTGTTCCTCGCCGCCTCCGTGTGTGCATATGTGTCGCCCGAGCCTTGAGGGTCTGGCCACAACTGTACTCAATCTTGCTGGGCATCTTGCTGATCGTTCTGCACGATCTCGTCGATCCGTGCATTTAGCTCGCGGTGGAGGTCGTTCTGTTGATGGGCAGGGGGACAGGGGAGCAGGAAATACGGAGTAGTCCTGGCCATTTCGACGACATGACCGACATAGGCGCCGCCAGGACCGAGGGTCCAGACGTCCTTCACGACCCACTTCACATGGTCCACGTACTCGAGGTCGACGGTGTCGTGTCTGGCGCTGAACCAGCCCCGGCGTCGGTGAGAGGGGCTGATCACATCAAAGTAAGTCCACGGGTAAGGGTTCGGGACGAACGGGATCCGCAGGTTGATGTGCTGGGGTGGAGCGCGGAGAACCATGTAGTCCAGGAAAACCCTCTGGAATCCCGAGTGATGGACCACGTAGTGGTACATGTCGGAGCAGACGGTAGCGAGACGGGGGATGCCAAAGTCCAGGCCGGTAACGAAGGTGTAGCCGTTGGGGAGGAAGAGGAAGCTTTGGGGACCGCGATCGATGCTAAGCATGAAGTCGTAGATCATCCAGCGGAGCTCGGTGGGTAGGTACGGGAAGAGGACGAAGTGGTCGAGAGCTCGAGGGGCTGTTGAGGTGGGTAGTGGTTAGTATCGACGACCCCTGAACGGTCCTGGTGGCCTGGAGTGGCTCAGCTTTGCTTACCTCGGATGATCTCAACGACCCCATCACTACCGGAAGAACTTCCGTTGTCAGCCATGTTGAAGCAGTGGGTAGCACTTGATGGTTGTTGTTTCTTAACGCACTCGTTGAAGGTGAAGGTTGTTTTGTTGGTTTTTTGAGATGATCTAGCAGTGAAAAGTTCCACGAACATCTCAAGAACAAGAACAAAAAGACCTCTAGGGCTTTGGTGTGTCTTCAGTGCGGACTTTTTACCCTCGCCGACCCCTGAATCTTCTTTCTGTACCAAACCTTGGCTTTATGAGAATGCTTTGCCATCAAAACAGATAGGGCAAGCAACACTACGGCGACAGCCAGCAAGTATATACAGGGAGCTCAAATCACTTCATAATTGCAGTTTTGACATTCTTGTGAGGGACATGACATTAATTCAATAGCTATAGACAGTCAACCATCCACTGATCCTCCATTCCTCAGTCCATATCCTGCATGCCATGCCCATATCGTATAGGTTCACCAATACTTGTGTGTTCTGCTCGTGCTCCTATATCAATATCCATATCAACAAAAGGCCAGCTGATGCTGGGCCTTCAAGGAGCATCCTCGAACAGTAAAACCCACATTCTGGATAGCCTTATTCCATCTCATCGCTTCAAGTTAAACCAGAGCTGCCCCTCCTCAGACCGGACATCGAAACACACGCCACCCTGGATGGCCTCATTGAGTTTCGTCTTCAGAAGCCGGCGGAAGTGAGTCTCTGGGTGATCATTGGTTCTCCATAGCAAAAGCTCCGTGATGCTATGGTACGGGTAATCACTCTCATCCCTGCGGTCAACGCTGTCATCAGAATCATAATCGTCCGGCGTGAGAAGATTGTCCTCATCGTAGTTCTCCAAGATATGTTCAGCGCCATGGTGGCCATGCAAGAGGGCTTCGTTGTCATAAACATCTTCCATGACCTGGAGCTCTATGGTGTCGTAGCTTGTGCTGAACCAGGCTGGCAAGTGCTTCACGATGGTGGGCTGAACACAGTGACGGGGATAGTCGTCCCAGACACATGACATAAAGTCGAGCTTGCTGACCTTCTCGTGATATGTCAGAACGAACGTCTGGTACTTCTTCTGCGCATAATCTCGCATCTCGGAGCACACGGAAGCGATCTTCGGGGGTGAGAGATCGATGCTGCGAATGAAAACCATGCCTTCGTGAAAGCATGCGAGATCGTGAGTCCGGTCCTCGAAAGTCAGATCGTAGATGTTCCACCGGATCTCAAGCGGTAGCCGAGCAAGCGTTCCAACATCTGTAGTAAAATCATCAGTCAGCCTCATCGCCCCTGAGAAGTGGCCAATGCGGTTTGTATAGTACCTTGAGGCCGGTCCATGATGAGGTGAGCGAGATGAGATAGTCGTGATGGTTGATGGAAAAGTGAGAATGTGAGAGTTTTTGGCGGCGAGAAGTGTGAGATGAATTCTGGATAGACACACAAGAGGCTGGAAATCCCGAATGTGCTGTGTGGCGGACCAAATGGATTTCTGGTCGTGACGGATGTAAACAAACCAAAATCAAGTCCCTGGAGTTTGGGAGTGTAAGCTCTGTTTATCAATAATAGTGCCTTTCGACCAGAACCCCACGCTCGGCGACCCCTGAAAGCATTTCGCACAGCCAGAGCTCAGGCTTGTTACAGTCTAATAACGACGGGCGAGCAATGCAAGCAGCACCGGGATCGTGCTCTTGTTGACGTGACTACATACCATCAATGTTTGTGCCCCTTTCGACTCTCTTATCCTCTTCAAGGCCAGAGACCACAATAAAAGGGGGCATATTCATAACGTCCTTTGTCACTAAGGATTTCTCTGAGCAGTTTATCCTACTAATTCTCGTTGTATGTACACACTCAATAGTATCTGAGCATCATCAGTGTACAATGCTTCCTATTCATACGCACACTCAACACATACATAAGCTACCTACCACCTATGATATCAACTTCGTGTTTGGTTTTTACTTTGAGCTTTTGTCGACTATCACTGACTAAATGAGATGTCTAGAACAACGATGGCCTCTGGACTATATAAAAACACACCCAGAATGTCCTAACCACAAAGCTGACGTGCCTGGGGGGTGCTATGAGAGAACCCCTTTCCCCTTTACCAAGCGAGACATTGCATCGACGACTACAAATGAGGCCATTGCAGATCCCGCGGGCCGTGAGTTGGGTACGGAGAGAAATTCATATCCTTGCTGTCCCTAGTCATCAACGGAGTGGTAGCATGAGTGTTGAGGAATTTGGTATCATGGTTCACACATCTATCTACTATGCAAACCCTATTAGCATGCAACATGGACAGCTAATATTTACAGGACATATCTAAACCCAATAGCCCTCTCGTCAATATCACCATGCCCGGTACCACCAGCAGTCGTCACGTTGCCCTCCGAATCGATAGTCTCCCGGGCCTCGAGCTTCCGGTTCTCCCGCGCCAGCACCAAGCGGACCGTCAGCGCGAGGAACGCCGTGAAGAGCGCGACCGCGGCGGTCCCAGCGCCACCGGGCAGGTACCGGGGCCCCTGCGAGGCCGGGTACATGTAGGGCCCGTAGATGTTGGCGGTGTTGCCGATCATATTGGCGAACGAAATACAGACGCTGCGTTTTACAAGGGGTCGGGGGAAGCTGTTGGACACCCAGGCCAGGATGATCTGGTAGGCTGCCACGGCGCCCATGGGCATGAGGAACATGGCGAAGAAGCGGACGGCCGTGTTCAGGGTGGAGACCACGATGACGTTGCCGATGACGGAAACCATCATCAGCGTGATGATGTGCCAGCTGCGCTCGCGGAAGCGGCCCGACGTGTAGGTCACGACGAGCGAGACCAGGAAGGTGCCGATCCAGATGGGCGCGGTAATCAGGAGAGTCTCGACGCTGCCGAACCCGAGCGTCTTGACAATGGCCGGGAACATGTACTGGAAGCTCTGAGAGAGAAGCGAGGCGTGTTGGAGGAGGGTGAACAGGTACAGCCGCGGGTCGCGGAAGGCCAGCTTGACGCCCTCCTTGAGCGTGCTGGCGCCGGCGCTGTCGGCCTCGCCCGTGTCGTCGATCAGTCGCCATTGAGCGTACGCCTGCTCTTCGCGGGAGAGCCACTTCGTCGTGGCAGGGTAGTTAGGCAGAATGAAGATGGAGGATAGGGCAGCGGCGACGGTGATGGAGCCTTCGATGATAAAGAGCCATCGCCTATTGCCCGATCAGTCACGAGAACAAACCGAATACGATTCAGGGGTTCGACTTACCAACCCGCAATCCCATGTGCCCCATTCAGATTCCCCAACACCCCCGCCCCAATCAACCCCCAAACGAGTTCGCCAGCGACGACCCGGAGTAAAACCAAGCGATGCGATGCGCCATCTCGGAACGGGTGTACCACGAACTCATGAGGAACACGGCGCCCGGGAAGAAGGGCGCCTCGGCGAAGCCCAGCATGAAGCGGGCGGCGACGAGCCCGCCGAAGCTGTGGGTGGCGGCCTGGCAGGCCGAGATGACGCCCCAGACGGTCATGGCGATGCCCAGGTACAGCGACGGCCGCACGCGCGTCAGAGCCAGGTTCGACGGCAGCTGCATCAGCAGGTACCCCACGAACAGGATCGACGTCGCCAGGTTGAAGTCAGTGCCCGTCATGCCCAGGTCGGCTTCGAGCGTGCCGAGGCGGGCTTGGGAGAGGTTGCTGTGGCTCGTGTTAGCAGGTTCCCAACCCCCTTTAGTTGACCGGTATAGTATGTGCGCAACGCAATGTGTTTTGCACAGGATAGGGAAACCTGGGCGAGGCGGACTTACTTCCGATCAAGAAAGTTGAGCAGATACATGAGGACTAGCACAGGTAGCAGATGCCCGTCGACCTTCCGCAGCATCTTCTTGGTCATCATGTGATGCCACTCCTCTCCTGCCGATGTGAAGTGACGGAACAGAGCCTCGTCGCTGGATTCATCCAGCGGCTTCCGGTGCTCGACCGTCGCGGCATCGGCCTTTTCTTGCTCGACCGGGTCCATCTTTGAGCATCTATCTGCTGTGATGATAATAGCCAGCCTGTTTACGATGGTGGAAGTGCTTGTCCAAAGCTTCCCGGCAGCAAGAACATAGGGTAGTGAAGAAGAAAAAAAGGCCGGAGTAGGAAAGATTACTTCCGAATAAATCTTACATTGACAGATATCTAGATAAAGGCTTAAGCGAGCCCCATGCCCGGCAGTTCAATTAAGCGGGAAGAAACCTGTCTTTCGTCACTGGCCAAAACCTCACCAACCAACCCCAGCCGGCGCGGTTCAGCCACTGGGGTGCATGTAATAGCTTCGGGGCATGTAGTAGCGAGATGGCGGAGATGCGGGGGGTTATGGAGACACCAAGCCTTGGGGTAAGACGCTGTAAACTGGGGATGATGGAGATGGCGGCATCACTATTGCTAGTACGGAATTCTCTTTGCACATCCTGGCTCCTGTCCAACCTAGCAAGCGTCTTGATGTTTACCGTCAATTCGTCGCGGGTCCGTCCTGCCTCTAAGAGTCCCCTATGGTTGCCGGTCTGAGATGCCGTAGTGGACACCGGGTGCCACATCTACTACGTAGGTAGTATCCATACGTCGCATCTAAGTCCGGAAATAAACACATTCTCTGGCTGGACCGTTCATTGACCCATGTCCGCGAATCACTTCTACGCTTGAGCTGTTTGAGGGAGCCGGTGCAGGCTTATTTCGTGTGTAAGCTCTCTCTCACGAGGCATTTGGAAACGATAGCAACGTGGAAAAGAAGCAAACGTTTGGGTTATTAATCATTCAATTTCAATGTGTACCATCAACTTCGTAAACCCTCGTCCCTACTAAGCCCTGCACATACGACCATCCGCCGCCACATTCCAAGCATCACTGCCGACGGTCCGGATCGCGTAGAACCGGCCCTCGGGATCCCACTTCCGCTTGATCTGGAGCAACCGATCGTAATTGGCGCCGAAGAAGGCCTGCTGCCAGTTGGGCTGGTGGAAATCGGCCTCGTTGACATACGCGCCGGACCCGGGCGTGACGGCCTCCATCTGCGGCACGAACTCGTCCGTGATGCGGCGCTGCGCCTCGACCATGTCGGCCCAGGGCGCCGTCTCGTTCCACGCCGTCGTCAGCTGCATGTGCACGCCCGTTGTGCGCCAGGCCGGGTTCACGGCGTTGGCGTTGGCAAAGCCGGGGTACTTGGCCGTGGCGTTGAGGGCGTCGCCGACCGCGAGCACGCCGTGCAGCGTGAGGTTCTTAAGCACGGCCTGGAGGTCGTCGTTGTTGTTCTCGAGCACGGAGCGCGGGATCATGCGGCTGCCGAAGTTGTACTCTTCGACGGCGATGTGGCCGTAGGGCAGGGGGCCCATGTAGGTGTCGTAGTGGTCGCGATAGCTGTGGGTCGAGTAGCTGACCTTGTGCGGGATCTCGAGCTCGTTCAGGGTCGCGACGAACGGGGCTAGCACCGTGTCACGGACGTAGTCGCCCGTCGAGTTGTAAACGGTCACGGGGTTCACCATCAACACGCTGCTGGCGACATAGTAGACCACCATGGCGCCCTGATCTGTCATGCCAGGTAGTAGCTCGTGGAAGCGCGAGACGGCCTTGTAGAATTTCTCTTGGGTGGTGGAGGCGGCGGCCATCTGCAGCGTAGCGCCGCCGACGTCCAGGCTTGGGTGGGCGCGCACCGTCATGGCGGTGACGACGCCGAAGGTACCCGGGCCGCCGCCGCTCAGTGCGAAGTAGAGGTCCTCGTTCTCATGCCGCGACGCAGTGACGAGGTCGCCCGAAGCGGTCACGACCTCAAACTCGAGCGTCTGGTCCGCGGCCAGGCCAAAGGTGGTGGTCAGTGCCGAGTGGCCGCCGCCCTGGGTGTAGCCGCCGGCGATGCCGACGGTCGGGCACTCGCCGCCCACGACCACGAGGCCCTTGGCATGCACGGCCTCGGTGGCTTCGTAGCCGATAACTCCGGCGCCGAACTTGACAGCGGGGCCCTGGTAGAACTCGTCGGACCAGTCGGAGAACTCGATGTTCTTGAGGTACTGGGTCCAGATGGCCAGGGAACCGGCGCCGGTGGAACGTCCCAGGAAACTGTTGATCGAGGTTAGGTGAGATTAAGGGTCATTTCTTCCGACTCGTGTCGGAGACTAATTTTAGACAGTACTTACTCATGACCAGTGTTGCGGATCACAAGGCGGATATTGTTGGTCTTGGCAAACGCAAGAGCCGCCTGGATATCCTCTTTGCTAGTGACGTTGACAGCGTACGCAGCATAGTTGCCCAGCAGGCAAGGCTGAGTTCTCGGGGTGAACGGATCGCAGCTTTGGTTGGCGAAGAAAGGCTGCATCACCGACGAAGACGACGGTATGCTGTCGTTGGTATTAGTCCCGTGCCTTGGCGTGCATGTTCTACTCGGATCATCATTGGCTTACTGGGTTTGTGGCAGGGACCATGCATTCTGTAATGCGGCGCAAGCCTCGGCATCGTAGGTAGGGTCATGGCAAGGCGAGCCAATGGGCACAGTCGCAACCAGCCTGCCGCTGACAGTCGAGTTGAGGGTTGACCATGTGTCAGCCGAAGGCCAGCATGCATCACCCGGCATGCAATAACAACCAGGCGCGGCGTCGGTGCTGCGCGGGATATAAGGAGTGGCGGCAGCGGCAACTAGAGCGGCCGCTTGCCAAGTCGCGAATAACAAGGTACTGGGCCTCATGTTCACCTTGGATTACCCAAAAAATGACGGACCACAAGAAACACACTCGTGGAGAGTACAAAAAGAATGACTCGGGTAAGATGTCTATAACAAGACTGTACCGGGTGGTGTAGAACGAAAGGGAAGGATCATGTCGAAGGCCGGCCCTTGTGGTTCATTAATTATATTTCCTCCAAGCCTTACAGATGAGGGTCTCGTATCCCCCGCTATCCCGAACTAACATGAGCTGAAGAGCGCATAAAGGGTTGGAGATTGGACATCGGGCGATCCCTCCTATCTGTTGGTAGCACCGCCATCCGGAAGATCCACCTGACCATGAACTCGGGACGGCGACCGGACAAGCTTCCCCAGGCAGACTTTCACCCGAGCAGTAGAAAACCGTACGTTGTGACAGCTCGAATTGGCGGCAAAGATGCTGCTGTCCAGTCGTCCTGACGAAATGGGCGATACTGTTGTTCTCTTGTTGCGATTTGCAGCAGTCAAACGACGGAGAACGTGGGAGTGGGGAGGGGAGTGAACCAACATCCAAGGCACGGTCTACGGGCAACGGGGCACAGCAACCCAAGCAAGGTCAGGCAGGAGTCGCATCGTTTGATCCGTCCCAACCTAGTGCCAATCGTGAAGCTGTGCCGCAATACTTGCTGATGGCCATAGATAAACCAGGGGTGCCAAACAAGGCAAGAAGCGATATCGATAGGGCCAGATGGGCTTGGCGGACGTGTCTAACGACGAATGCTTACTGCACGATCGGTTAGAGAACGCGCAGCGGCCCTTGCATCAATTGACTGCAACCTTAAGTCGACTCCTCTGAGGCTCTTTCACCGTTCGGTAACTTCTTTGCAGGCAGCGGCAGATCAACACTTGTCCGGCAATGACGCCGAAAAAGCCGTCGTCCGCTCAACGGTGCATCCAGACCCATACAGGCCAGCAGATTGGGAAGAGTGCCCCGAGTGACAGCTTGTCATCTCATTCTAGACTTTGCAATAGTTCGCATCTACGTCGCATCGTTCGCTATCTGTGTAAATGGCTAGCTGGCTCCGAGGAAGTTCATCCCAACTGGGCGACACCTCAAAGCAGTACAACATCACTAGGGGGAAAATATGCAGGTGACATCAATAGCCTGCGGGTTTGACCTGACTGCTTGGGAAAGTCGCACATACATACATATGTAGATAGATACCTTCCCACATAGGAAGCCCAGCCCGACATCTCCAGCCTCTTGTAGCCGTCATAGAGGTACTTGTTTATCTTGATTGGAAATGTGGAATAGTCCCTTTTCCTTTTTTTCTTCTCTCTTTCTTTTCTTCTGAGAACAGAGATTGCTTGATCAATGGGAGCAGTGGCACCCATTCTGATATGCAGAGCTTGGATCAGAACCAGGGCTGGCCAGGGCTGGCCGCTCAGGCGTAACAGAGTTTGGAGATTCACCACTGCCACCCAGCGACAAAACTGGCTGGGGACATGACATCCTTGGCAGTTTGGTGCTCTGCCATTGGCTACAGCCACAGTCAACGCATTGACCCCCTGACCAGAAAGAGAAAGAGGTCGTTGCAGAAATATTACCTGGGCAGGAACGAAGGGGTCTGGGCGCCTTCCTGGAACATCTAAGCCATTGCGCCCAGCCAAAGAAAGCAAAGCAGTAACCTAAGATGGGACATAAAAAGAAAAAAAAAACAAAAAAAAAAAAAAAATCTTCCAATGGAAGTTCCCGTCACTTCAATGAACCAAACGGCAATGGACCATGGCGCGTCACGACTGTATCTTGCAATTACCACGGCCAAGTCTCTTCTCTTCTCGTCTCTTCTCCCCTCTTCTCTTCGCTCGCTTGTGTCGTTGTGTCTGGTTCAAGCGTATGAGAGGAGGTCTGTCGCTCGACCATTTAGCCCAATGGCGGGCAACCCGGAACCAAGGCCGGTCCATCTCAATCTGTCTGCTTCCCCGGACGCTAACATCTGGGCTCCCCCAAAAGAATTGACGTAGTAATCCCGTTGTTTGAGATGCTACCTCTTGCAAGAAATGCAACAACCTCAGGTGCAAGTGAACCGACAGCCACCGCTATATTTCCATCAGCATATATATCCATTCCTCCTCAAAAGGCGGTCGCGCACTTCGCAAAGCTATGCAGAAAGCCCAATTGGGGTGGGCTCGTCTCAAGTCGACATATTTGACAATGCCACGTTGAAGATCCAGCCAGCCCCCGTCCCTGACCCATAGGGCTTGCCTCCCCTCCCAATAACAAGACCCCAGAGTGAGCAGGCTTTGACCTAGTCGGCATGGAATATTTTCGGCCAAAGCGTCTTCAAAACGAGACAAGTGACGCGCCTAGATATGTCAACCGGCCCTGATGTGGCATCAGTTAACTGTCAACTTCTGGCCGGAGGATATTTCTGCCATCGCTGGTGTTGATCACTCCGGGATGGGCTAGAAACATTCCCGACAGGCTCAGCTCGTCCGTCCGTCGCCGGCTCATGACTCAACACTTTCTCAAACACACTCCATGCTTGTGATCGAGGCAAATCATCTCTTCGGGACTTTTTCATCTTCGATTGCAAATTTCTTCTGCTATCTTCGAATTGACGAATGAAATGTGAACCCGACCCTACCAAGCCGCTGGGTGGCCGGAGTGTGGCCGACCGTTGTAACCATCACTAGGCCCGTTGAGACTCGACGCTCGACGTTCATGCACGCCATGAATATGGCACCTCGGCTTGCGCACGCACTCGCTCGCACCCAGGAGGAGAGGGGGGCACACTTGCATCGGACAGGGCACACATGAGTATCCACCACGTGAGAAATGTCCGCGATGCATACCACGATGCAGCCAATCAGGGACTCCAGGTCTTGTGATCCATCCCCTTTCTCCTTGCATGGCTGTGCCAGGGGTCCAAACCATACGATGCTTTATACGTCTACCTGCCTGGAGCGATCTAGCCATGCCGATGTAGTGGCATGGATAGGCCTCCTCGAGGTGGATATCCATCGCCTCCGGGACTATCAACTTGGAACCCAGTCCCGATCAGCCTATAAACAGCGTTAACCCAGGCGCCACAAAAATTCCAAGGCCGGAGAACTGGTAGTATTCGTCTGATAATACCGGCGCAACACTGCTACGCACAGGTCAGATATCTCCCTGTTTTCTCCTGCAGCTTGTGTTGCCCCGAAAGCAACAATGTACGTAGCGATCTAGATGATTGCCTAGGATCAAAGTTCAAAACTTCTACGCTGGCGTAGATACCGAAGAGCTATATTCCGGCCCCTCCCTGCCTGTGGGACTTGCTTTTGAAAAGAAGGATCTACAGTTGTTTTCTTTCCGAAAATACTTTAGCTCAAGCCTATCTTCTATCCTCTCTCGCCTGTGGACGAGATCTGCAGCATGAGGCTATCTTTTGGTTTTGCCCTGGTCGTGGGCCTTGGGTGTGTCGCTGCTCAGGCACAGCAGGCTACTGGTTCATCAGGCGCCGCCGAGCTCCTGAACGAGCTGCCATCCTGTGCTGTAAGTCTTGTTCCCTCACCATATCTTGAAGCTGGGCTTTGCCGTGATGTTCTGAGCTCTGTCGCTTACACTATGTAGCGGGGATGTCTTCTTACCGCCATCTCACAATCGCCATGCGCACCTGGGAACCAGACCTGTCTCTGCACCAATGCGCCATTGCAGAACAGTGTCACGGCATGCGTTAGCACCAGCTGTACCATCAAGGAGGCGCTGTTCACCAAGAACCTCACGGAGACCAACTGCCACGCGCCGGTCCGCGACAAGGCCGACCTGTACAACAACATCTCCATCATCTTCGGGGTGTTGTCCGGCTTCTTCGTGCTTCTGCGGCTGGTCTTCAAGCTGCTCGTCATCAAAACCGACCTTGGTCTTGACGACTGGGCTGTCTTGGTCACCGTCCTGGTTGGGATCCCTAGTACCGTGATTAACGTGCACGGCGTTTCACCGAACGGGTTGGGAAAGGACATCTGGACGCTGCGTCCCGACCAGATCACTAACTTTGGCAAGTTCTTCTACATTTTGGAGATCTTATACTTTACCCAGGTCTCGCTTGTGAAGCTGTCGCTCCTGTTCTTCTACATGCGCATCTTTCCTGGGCGTGGCATCCGCCGCTTGCTCTGGAGCACCGTCGTGTTCAACTGTCTTTTCGGGCTGTCATTTTCCCTCGTCGCCGTCTTCCAGTGTCAGCCAATCGCCTTCTACTGGGAAAAGTGGGATGAGCTTCATGAGGGTACCTGCTTAGATATCAACGCCATGGGTTGGTCCAACGCCGCCATATCCATCGCCCTCGACATATGGATGCTGGCTATCCCGCTGTGGCAGCTCAAGGCACTGAAGTTGCACTGGAAGAAGAAGATTGGCGTGGCAGCCATGTTCATCGTCGGCACTTTGTAAGTGATTTCCAACCCTCCTTTCCAATGCCTCCTACGTTGTAGAGGGTTTACTAACATGTCATCTCCGCACAGTGTTACCATCGTCAGTGTCCTTCGCCTCCAGTCGCTCGTTCTCTTTGCCGAATCCCATAACCCTACATGGGATAATTTCGAAGTGGCCAATTGGTCCACGATTGAGATCAACACCGGTATGAATCCCCGGTCCTGGGAACATCTTTCCTCCCCTCGCATGATATCCGACGGTGACTGATTGACTTGGGTGAAAAGGCATCATCTGTGCTTGCATGCCATCCGTCCGTCTACTTCTCGTCCGACTCTTCCCCACGGTCCTCGGCGGATCTACCAATGCGAGGTCTCAGTACCATATGAGTGGTGCCGACCCCAGCCGCAACAATGCACGAGGCGGGACTAAGAACTCCAGCGCATCGCAGCGCGACGGTGGCATCTTGTACTCCAGGTCATACACCGTTGAGTACCAGAAGGACCACGACGAGGCCAGCCTGGTCAGAATGGATGACCTGGCGGCGAAAGGAGTTGTCAGCACGACTTCGTCCCGACTTAGTAACGGGTCATTGTAAGCTGCACACTATTATCGAGCATGTTTCATTTATCCGCTCTTGAGCAAGATACCATCCCAAAAATATATAAAAGCCACGTGTAGCGTAGAAATACGTCTGTATAGATCTTGATGGATCATCAACCGCTCGAGAGCCCATGTGTGTGTATGTGATACCGTCCTGGGCTCGACTTTCTGAAACTTCGTTTCGATCGCCCATCGTCGTCATCCAATCTCACAAAAACTCGAGACGAATTCAATTCGACTGCCCGGCGTCGCCGAGAGGGAACGACTAATGCGAAATTGGCTGCTCATCCCTTTACTCGTACTGCATTAGAAACAAGAATCGATGTTCCTAGATCAGTCAATACGAAATTCAGCACACACCTCGTCCCGGCAGAATTACGTACATGATCCTGACCTGTCAACGATTCAGTCTTTGTTTGCGGGCCTCCTACCCAGCAAGTCCCCGACTCCTTTGTCAATCCGGATGGAAACGACCTACCCGATCTCATTGGGGAGCTTTGTTCCGATCGTAACGGGACCCAAAACAAAGAGTGAAGGAAACTTTCAATGTTTCGCTCACGGACTGCCCCGATCATGTACACCGGGGACAAACCATATGGCAAGCAGGCCTTTGTTTTTCTCTCCCCCAACCCACAGGATCTCCCTGCATGCCGTGTTCATGACTCGTGGGACAACCATGCAAACAGGGATGCGTCTTATGGTTGGCAAGTCCGTGGACAAGCATAGAGTCTTATTCGTTACGACGGTAGTCCCAGTTGCTACTGCATTGTAGTGCATTGGAATCCCGGAAAAAGAAACCACGATCGTTCGGTAGTCGTACAGTAACCCACACCCACACACACTTATACACGATGGATCGACATAACCAACAGCAATATCCCGAATCGATACCACCCCCGGCCTTGGCTGAGAAACGGGCCCCATCCCTGACCCGCCGCCAGCGCGTGGGTGCCGGGTTCAAGCGAAGCACCACCCCGACGCCACAACGCCTCTCCTTCGCCAAACCTTCTGCCCCTCTTCCTCCTCCCCCCCTGCCTCCTCCTCTTCGACTACCACCCCGAACAGCCGCATCAGCAACAGCGGTGACCCCGGTGCTGGTGGCAGTGGGGGCGCCGCCACCAATGCCGCCAAATACTCCTTCGGGAGGCCCCTAGGCAACCCACCCAACGCTCCGCTCCCCCGTCCCCCGACCGACAAGAAGAAGCCCACCATCAGCAGCAATAGCAAGCACAGCAGCACTAGTAGCAGTAATAATAGTAATACTACCAACACCAACAACAATAATGTCGGAGACTGGCTATCCGACACCGAATCCGCCCTCCTCCAAGACCTCGAAACCACCAAGAAAGAACTCGAGCTCATCCGGACCATCCTGTGGGAGATGGAAATGGACGACACCGCCGCCCCCCCCGGTCCTCCCCCTGGTCAAAACCTCCCCCGAGACCACGGCCGCCATGGCCATGACCATGGCCGCGACCCAGCAGCGCGCCCAGCGCAAGATGCTCATGGCCGCGTGCCGCGAGTACGCCGAGTCGCGCCGCCACCTCCTCCGCGAACGGCTGCGGCAGTGCCAGTTCTGGACGAGCAGCCGGGCCATGGGGCGGCGGGTGCCCTCGGCGGCGCCCGGGGACTGGGCCCTCGCGGATGCGGAGTGGGCGAAGTGGCTGGGCGATCAGGCGGCGGCGATTCAACAGCAGCAGAACAAAACGGCGTTGTCGGATATCGAGGGGGAGAGACGGGGTCGACTTGGGGGCCGTTGCCGCATATACTTGCGACTTTTACGTTTTCGGCGGAGCAAGGGTAGGGTTAAGGGGTATGAGGGTAGGAGTTAAGGAGTAATAGCGGACTTGGGGCGTTTCTGTACCGAGGGACACATACATATATCAATGATAGCAAGCCATTCAACGCATTGGCATGGTCGAGCACTTGTAGGAAGCTCGTATGTACGCATAGTAATCTTATCTCAATAGGTATCATCCGAGATGAAACTGTGCTGTTAGAATATTCGGAACCTGAAGGCCGAAAACTTACGTAAAGCCCCCTTTTCAGGTGAGGGTTTTGACTTTGGGGCTGGAATCCAGCAAACAACATGTAGGTATGTGAACCAATCGGAGTACGACGGCGTGAGACGGCGCTTGTTATGTTGGTCATCCACCAACCGCGCCCCTCGGGATATTACGTACTACAGGTGCGCTGGTCCTGGTTACTACCAAGAAGCCAACCTGCTCTTCCTATGTAACCGAAAGAGACCTTTCTTTCATCATCATGGAAACTGTATCGTTGTCATGTCTCTCGCTTCACAGCATCAAAAGACCGACCGCTGCTGTATATCGCCTCAGCCGACCATATTTGTTTGCTACGAAACAGCAAATATATGAACTTGGCAAAGTGGTATCATTCATTATTACACCCAACAATATGGCCGACCTCTTTCAAAGAACGAAGGTTGGACATGCCTACAACGAGAACAGAAAAGGCATCGTCGTCCACTGACTATCCATCCCTACATCCACTCTAGAAGAAGATCTTGAGAATGCGCTTCCACGTGGGCCAGGCAGCCTGCTTCGCGCGGTAGGCGTTGATCTCGTCCCAATCGAGCGGGCGACGACCCGAGTCCACATCGATCTGGCTCATGGTCAACCAGCCGGTACGTTTCCACAGGAAACCGCCGGCCCAGAAGACGAGGAGCACGGGGAGTGCCAGGTACGCCTTGAAAAATCCAGCAGCGTCGTTGTAACCGCCCCCAACCGGGCAGATGGCCGTGTAGAACTGTACAACAAGAACCAACAGGATCAAGATGAGTCCGAGCCACGACCCATAGACGCCACCGATAGCCTTGAACGGGATCTCGTCCAAGGTGTGACCGTGGTGCTTCCATGCTTGGCGGAAGCGGATATGTGCGTAACAGATGGATCCCCAGGTGAAGAGAGCGGCCAGACCAGACAGGGCCTGCAGCCAGTCGAAGACTTCCTGGCCCTTCTCCGCCTCACTGATATAGGCAAGCAGCCCAAACGCAATAATGACGGCAACGGAAGGCAGGGGACGTCCGGACTTGTCGATATAGCTAAAGATCTTGGGCGCATATCCCTGCTGAGCCATGGCAGTCAGGGTTCGGCTGCCACCGTACACGGCCGACACACCAATGGACAGGACGGATACCAGGATGATCACGTTCATAAAGGAGTCGAACCCATCGAGACCGGCATTCTTACCGACAATGACGAAGGGCGAGGCGGTGATATCGGCGTACGAGTTGGCAGCGCCAAGAAGTCTCGGGTCTTGGCTGTCGACCAGCAGACCGACAAACAAGAGGCCCAGGACATAGAAGCTAAGAACGTCGTGTTAGTGGAAGGCGACATACATGGTGTGTGTTAGTAGGGGAGCTGCTCACATGGTGACACGCCAGAACACCTGCTTAATAGCACTGGGCAGCGATGCGACGGGGTTGTGGGCTTCGGCGGCCGCAAGGCCCACGAGTTCGGTTCCGCTGAAAGCAAAGGCCGCGGTGACGAAGACGGTGCCCCAACCACGGAATCCATTGTTGAAGGCACCGGGATCGTACCAGAGGCGGGCGCCCCAATACTCGCCATATATACCTCGACTCGGGCCGCCGCCCAGCACCATGATGAAGGCGATAAGGATGAAGATGACAGTGGCGATCAGCTTGAGCGAAGAAGCCCAGAACTCTTCTTCTGCGTACCCCAGCGTTCCAAAGATGTTGACCACGAGGATGGCGACGAAAAAGATGGTGATCCAGGCGCCGACGTTGATCTCCTGATTCCAGTAGCTGACAGTGAAACCGCAGACAGTGAGCTCGAGAGGCAGGACGACGGCCCATTGCATCACATAATTCCAGCCTATGGCAAAGCCCCAGGAGGGATCGATAAAGCGGGTCGCATACGTGTAGAAACCACCAGAGACGGGGTACATGACGGCCAGTTCACCCAGAGCATAGACGACATTGAAGATCATGATACTGCAAAGCTGAGTTAGCACTTCACGCATATGACAGGGTGGCATGCGCCGCGTCCTGCGACAAGGAGGGCGATGACCAAGCACAGATATCAGAAACGCAGGTCTCCCAAACGGAGGAGGGTTTCTTACCCGATGATGAGAAAGTCGATCAAGAGAGAACCAGGACCGCCCTTGTGGAGGGCGCCGCCAGAGCCGACGAAGAAGCCCGCGCCAATGGAGCCGCCGATGGCGATCATCTGCAGGTGGCGGGGCTGCATGGAGCGGTCGAGCTCGACGATGCCGGCGCCATAGTCGCGCTTCTTGAAGGACTCAAAGTTGAGACCGTTGCGGGTGTAGAAGTTGTCGGAGCGGACGGCGCCTTCTTGAGACTGGTGCGTCTCCGTCCGGGTAGCGGTATAGCCTGGCAAGCCGACATCCTTCTCGGCCGGGGGAGTGTCGAGTTTTGACTCGTCTGTTACCGCCATGATGTTCTATCTCCAGCGAAAGGAGGGGTGCGCAAATGTTGTGGCAGCAATAGATAGACTGTTGGTACTTGGTGAAAAGGCGACAACGGGAGTGGCCGAAATAGCTAAGTTTCCTCTTTTCGTATGGGTTCTTTTCTCCGTGTTCAATCGGGGGAAAATACCACCTTAAGTAGGTAGGTAGGTAGGTATGTATTCAAGATCCCCAAGCTCTACTACTGGACTTGAGGTCGTATTAGTCGGATTGACTGACCAATTGCTGTGTTGAGAACAGCAAGGGCCCTGGTGAGATCGAGAAGAAGAGCCCCGTGAAGCACTGGGCAAGAAGAGGTCAGACAAGCTGGGACGGGCAGGCGGGCGGGTGGAGGGGAGGTGCTGCTGCATTTATTGACTGACGGGTTCCTGGTCCTGCGAAGGACAAGAGCTTCCGTAGGTAATGATCCAGATGAACCAATGCAAGTGAGAGGAATCCTAGCGAAAGGACGACGACCTTGACCAATCTCGGCTTGGGGGGTTTGCGGGGGAGGGGGAAGAAAGCAACCTCGACATTCGAGACCAGGGCTGCCCTAGGTATGCTACTGTGTGTGTCCACTAGGCAGGCAGGTAAAAGAGCTCCAGCCTCCAGGTCAGACACCACCCTCCTGCAGCAATTTGATCAATCAATTTGCTGTACGTCAAGTCAAGTACAGGTACTTTTCCTCATGTCAACCTTCAAGTGCACGCAACTGGAATTCGATTCCAAATGATACCTGCCTGACCTGACCTACAGCACTCAAGGAAACACACGTGTAATTTGATAGCAGAGAAGCGACGACCTCTTCCATTCCTCCCTACAGCTACCTCCATCCTGGACCTAAAGCAGTACTCGGTAAATTTACTAACTAGACCATCATGATTGATGCAATACTATTTCTGAAGTTCGCTTTTGTCTATGAGTGTTGATCGTAAAAATGGTAGGATTGGATCAGCTGTCATGAGAAACGCCAGATCCGTGGTTACGCCCACGGTCCCGAACCCCGAGGTGTTGATATCTTAAATTGGGCCATGGATGTCTCGTACAGGGGGGTTGATTTAGACGATGGGACGAGAGGGAGAGATAAGGGTTCTCCGAGGACGCGGTTGGCCAATGGCCGCTCGGTAGGCTTCGTGGCATGGTTTGTTATCCCCAGTCGATATGTTCAATGTGACCACCGCCTGGGCTGCAACGGGTCGAAGACAAGAGTTCGTTCGGTGTTCCTTCTTGCAAATTGTCGGCCGTATATCAATCGGATTAGACCGCACCTAGCGGCCAAGGTTTTGAAGATCACCAAGTAGTAGCTCGGTCAACTAGCCGAAGCCTAGGTAGAAATCCCATTGACGGATGATGGGTGAATTGCAGAGCTTCTGATGCAGGCAAGCTCGTACGGCGGGATGCCAAGCAGCTATCGGTGGATGAGACAGGGCTGATTGGACGGGGTAGCATCCTGGGGGCATGTTTATTTAGTGGTCGCTAGCCTGTAAGATGGAGCAAAGTGATAGCGGCCGGGAGTGTTCTTAGCTCTTGGTGCCCACTATGGAGCGCGTTCGTTGCTTCTCTCCAACAAGCTTCCTGGGGATCTGCTGGGCGTGGGACCTTGGCGTATCCCGAGTCTCGGCTGACAGGCTGGGCATTCCACGGGCACCCAAGGCGCTTTGCTGGGCACACATCACCATGGATGAATGGCAGTGCACTTTGCAGATATTTCAATCTATCAAATGCATTTTCTGACAGAACTACATCACTGCAGCCCATCAGCATGCAAGTACAAATACTTGGCTACTTACGCGAGACGCGGAGACCCACCCTTCCTTCGCACATACAGTTCATGATAGCTGGATGGTGAGCGACAAGGGAGACCTGCTCAAGTCTTTGATTCGATGGTCTCCTCCAGTTTTCCGGGATGTCCGCGGTCATCTATTTGGAGCTTCCAATTGTAGACTAGACACACGGATTCGAGCACGCGACGATAGCAATCCTTTCTCCCCTCCTTTGTTCAACGGTTATCCCTTTCAGCAATCGGTTGCCATTATGTTCATAGGTCCAGAGCCGGCCCGCTCGTCTGTTTCTTGTTTAGCCGTTGCTCGCCTTCGCTTGTTTGAACATCTCAGCCTGACATCTACTATCAACATGTTTAGAAGCTGTATACGTTGAATACGCGGAAGACGGTATCGAATTACACCGAAGATGCCTATCTATGGAGTCACGCCTCTATCTATCTCTCGATCATCGTAAGCATAAGCCCATCGGGAGGGGTGGCAATTGCTGCCACACCAGTCTCGGGACGGGACTAATTGTGGGACCTTGGACTCGAGCCGGGAGACCACTACGTCCTAGGCAGAACCCTGAATTCCATGGATGGTAGGTTTTTGTGTGAAGTGGGAATTCCTCCATTCGTCATGCCGGAAGCCGTAGGTCCAGCACCTTTCAAGTTCTGTCTGTGACAAGGTTGAGTCTCTCATTCAATCAGCCTGATCAATCGCACGTCCATCGGCCGACACGGCGGCATGGCGAAAGAGGAGCAAGGAATCCTAACCCCAGCTTACAGGATTGGCAGGTGAAGCTTGTATTACGCTGGCGCCTTGGCTGCGGTTAGTGCCCCGGCGTGCCGTAAGGGGATGACGAGGACCGGCAGTCAGAGGCTGGATCCCCTTCTGTCTAATACCCAGCTCAGTCCATCATTTTCTCCCGTATGTATGTGCAATGCGAAAGAGAACGCCCAGAGAAGGCCCGCAGCGGTGCTGGATAACACGAAACACCTACGCGCCCGATTGTGTATATATATATATATTCAATGGGTGTGTTAATGGCCCTCCTCTTTCTGCAGCAGAAAGCCGCTAGAAGCCATGGAAGAAAGCAACATAGACTCGTACGAGTGTGCTCGGTTGGTTCGCCCCCCGAGTGCACGACGCTCGTCGCGTGTACTACTGCTACAGTACGACACAACGTTTCTGTCTCTCTCACCCCCTTTCCGGAGAGACCCCATTTTACCCAGAAGCATGGGCCCGACAGGCTCTCCCCATCCATCCCCATCATTTCCCCAAACTACCCTCCTGTACACTGCAGGCGAAACGAAACCAAACGAGTTGCCAACAGTACATGCCTAGGTCTCCATGGGCTCCGCCGCCGATCTTAACGTATTCCCCAATCTAGCGGAAAGTCCTTCTGCAAGACCCCTCTTCGGCCGCAATTGCATCCTGCCAATAGCGATGCAACAACGACTACAAGCCAACGAATTCGGCGGCAGATGACCGTTTAGCTTCGGTCGTACCCCAACTCCCTTCAAACCGATGAATTTCCTCAGCTGAGGCTGTAGGACTTGTTCCATGGCTCAGTGGCGCTTTCTCTGCCTCGGCCCAGACACCCCATCCAGCTCCTTATGCCGTATTACCAGCGTACGTACATCCAACAGGAGGGATGGTGGCACCATGCTCTAGTGACCAATTTTGCTTATGTCCGTCATTCCGTGCTCCTTATTGACTGGCGATACGGCGCACATTCGACCAATCGATCACCGGATCTTCGGTGTCCAGGTGTTTGTCCCATCTTCTGGGTGACGCGGCGCTTATTTTCCCAAACGAGCATGTCGCACATCCCACGTCTTGGTCCCGAGCATGCCGTTTGGTATATGGACTATGTTCTTGCCGTTGGATCTCCTGGGATCATCTATGCGGTCACTCGCGACAGTGCAATGCAGTGAGTATATAGCTAGCAGCTTACATATGATAGATCGGCCACACTTGGTCACACAGTCTCAACTCTACGGGACTCGAAGGTGACATGGACAACGCCCAGGCGACCCATACCATGTAATCCAGCCGACCTCTCCTCCATGAACTCACTTTCTCCCACCGAGATCGAGATTAGTCTACAGTAACAATGCTATGGTATCGAAAGGGACGGGCTACTTTGTCATTTTTTAGGGCCATCTACACGTCGTTGGAAAGCAACTTTTTGTTTATGTCTAGTTAATCACTCCCTATCCAGTTTCTACCCGCGCAGTTTTGAAACTCTCGATCAGTATGCTCGCTTCTGAGATCTCCAGGAAGGAGGCAGTTTATTGACCCAAAAGAAGACTGTCAGGGACCAGCTTGATTGTTGTCGCCTGATTTCTCTACTTATTTCATGTGTGAAACTAGCCTGCTCATAAGATCTTCGAATAAATTATGAAGCTCTTGACGGTACTCTGGGTGAACCCCAATCGCGTCCTTTGGTACAAGCTCATAGATCAAGTCCCAGGCTTTTCCTTGGTCAAGAAACATTCGAGTCATCTTACTAAACTGCGCCGTCAAGAGAGTATCCTCTGCATCTGGCGGCATGTCACTCTCGACACTCTCGGCGCTTTCAGTAAGCTCAGTACTCTCGGTAGACTCTGTACTAGCGGCACTCTGGTCGAGATATAAGTCAGTATTGATCCAAAGAAAAGAAGCTTTGAGGTGGGCCGTATGTTACAGGGTGTTCAGAGACAACAGAGGTCTGGCTGCTTTGTGCATCTAAGAATGGTCAGTGAAGGGTCTTAGGTCATACGGAGTAGCGATATTAAACCTACCGAATGCACTGGGTATGTCGTCCTGGCGCCGTTCCATGGCCATCTTACGTATAGCATTGAAGACCCCGACATTGGCTGCATCGTTCATGGGGGCGGGGGATCAGGACTGCACCCGCTCCATAACGCTCTTGGAGGTCATGGAAGATATCTACAGCGGACAAGATATACGCCGTCCCGGTATAGGGGCAGCCTCTTACAATGTGTCCGTAGAAACCACCTGATCGCTCATCCAGCACGGCAGATCCGCAATCTCCTTCCACCACCGCGCCTTGTAACTGGACAATGTAAAGCTTCTGGACTGCAGCGCTAGTTGCGATACGCAAGTAGGTTGCCCCAGGGAGCAAAGTCCCATGAACAACACCACTAGACCCTGTGACTGCTATGACTCTACATTGCCGTGAGGGCATCTCTACCGCATATGGAACGTGAAGAATGGGCGAGCGAGTGGGATCTCGCAGTTTGACTTCGTTCACTGCATTTGGGTCACCACCATCTAACGGCAAGAGAACGTAATCAAGCCCGGAGTTCAGTCCATCGCCCCGGAGGATGGGCTCTAGACCGGAAGACACAACCTGCATGCGTCCGTGACCACCGTGCTCTTTCAGCTCGCCCAGATGCCCCTCCATAAGTCTCGAGTCAATTGGGTGAGATGATTGACTGGAACCCTGGCTGTTGCTACTTTCGGAGTGGTGATCTTCGGCCCAAGTCGGAGGAGGCGAGTTGGTGGGGGTGCGGCTCCCATGCGTTGTAGCATCCCAATCTTCTTCTTCTTCCTCCTCGTCGTCGTCACTTTGCCCATCGAAATGGCATTCGTCAAGATCTTTGGCGGACTCCATTCTAGACTTGATGCGTTCAGGGGGTGTGCTTGGCTGTCATCTGGTAAAAGTCACGCCCAGCTTGTACGACGATCCCGCCGGTGGTGATTTGATGCTGTCCCTCTTCGTCTAGGATGGCGATCTTGCTGCCTAACGGGGCCTCTGCAAGACAGGTACTCGTGTCTCCTGGCGGAAGTCCTGTTAACAGATCAAAATCGTCGCCATCTGTCATTGCCACGTCCTCACGTCCAGCCAAAGGCCTGGCTGGCGAAGGTTGCTCTAATGGTAAGGCACACGCCCCAAGGCCAAACTCAGGGTACTCGTCGAGGACACCACTTTGACGGATGATCGATTCGACATCGTTTCTCACTCGAGACTCGGTGCAGCAGATCATGATGATCGGTCTCGACGTTTCGGCGCGCCTCCCAATCATGTATAGCCGATAATAGATATCGGCATACCCTAGCTCAATGTTCCGCAGCGTCGCCCCAATAAGGGGCTCGATGTCCTTCTCAAACCTTTCGAGGGCTGCTCCATGCGCCCACCAGGCGCTCTTCGCACGCCCAAGCCTGGTGGTCATGATCTGGCTTCCGCAGGATAACACAGGGTCGGCCAATTTCTTGCGGAAAGTAGGCACTCGGGGAAATGGCATTCTCAGAACGCTCGGCAAATACAAACATATATAGAATCTATCTTGCCGGATCGGGCCATACCATCTGTCTGGTTTCCCAAAAGCAAGAGAAAGTGCCCGAACTATTTACGAAAGGAAGTGGGAAGGTTATAGAGAAGGCAGCAGAATGCGGCGACAGTTCGCGGGGTATTGCAGCGCCCCCAAGACCTTGGCTCTTGGGGTTAGGAAGGGGCGGTGCTTCGAGGTAGGCGTTGGGACTGTCCTGGTGCAGCTTGTAATGCAGGCCCAATTGGTCGACTCGCATCAGCCTTCGCATCATTGTCGGCGCTGCGCCAGGAAAAAGAAACATGAAATGGACATACCTTTTCACAGCCACCCCTAAGGATACCCCATGTGCGTTCTATTGTAACTTACAGCATGTACGCGATATATTAGTCCACTATACCGAGCTATATACTTGACAGCTTCGCTCTTTAGGACACTTCCGCGCATCTGGGCGATTTTTTAATAAGCAGCGGCGACACCACCTGCAGTGATTTGTTGCCAGATATTTCCATACGAGCCCAAACGCCAGTTGGGCCATCTTTGGCTATTCAACTTTCGCCAATTATCCCGTGTCACCAGACATCTGAAGTGAGCGCCAATCCATGAAACAGAGTCGCGTAAACTCAAAGCAAGATGAATGGGGACGCGTTGAGACTGATTACTCGGGTGTGGCAGCCATTGGGGATACGTGAGCTTTTCAATGGCGACCCGAACTCTGCCGTAGATCACAGCGCGTATGTTGATTACTACGTGAAGCAATGGCAGCTGATGATGGCTGGTTACAACAGTAGCCAATGTCCGACAACATCGACATCCGTCGATGAGATGCTTGGATTGATACAGCAAATCCATGCTGGCAGAACACAGGTTGAGGTCGTCGCTCAGCTGCAGGAAAAAGGGGGTGACTATACCCTAGCTCACCCGGTCGCGGAAAATTCCATCAATCTGGCACTGCGGCTAGTGTCTATGATGAAGTTTGGGACCGCGAGACGCCAAATCATGCCACGCCGATGTCTGGCCTGGGAGCATGGCTCTCTCAAAGAGTACCTGGCCAGCTACTTTGGTAAGCAGCCTGCGCTCAGTTGCGACCGAGTGCGGTTGCCCAAGTCATTCCAAGCCTGGAGCATTGAGAGAATAGGGGGCATTGACATCTGCTTCACCGATAATCTGGCGGATCACCTCCTGTTGGTCGAGGACGACTCGAAGCTCTTGATTTTCCACCACGTTTCCTTCCTGGAGTACCAGCAAGATATCAATAGTGTCATATTTCCGGATGGGTTGGTCAGTGAGACACTGCGTACAGTGGCGCTTCTTCTTCCCGAGGCCCAGTTCGGTCGCCGAGCCCGTGGCCCTGGAGGAAAGTGGCTCCGTCAGAAGAGGCAGAAGGAGGTTGGCGACTGTGTGCTCGATGCGAGGCTGGCGCACTGCGGGAACTTGCAGACGGAGGAGCGCCAGATCGAGCATTTTACGTATTGGCGGGACCGACTAGCCATCCTGAAGCAGGCCTACGACGACGCGACGCCTAGGACGCTCTCGCAGTGGTGGCACGACCGGCGCAACGGGGTCCAATGGTACACCTTCTGGGTGGCCATCTTGGTTCTAATCCTGACGGCCTTTCTGGGCTTGGTGCAATGTGTCGAGAGTGCGCTCCAGGTATATAAAGCTTATTTCCCGTCTTAGATATAAACATCGACTTATTACCTCGAAGTATCAAATCTGATTTAGATTAGATCGTCTCGCCTTTCAAGTATTAACTCTGTTTTCGACTATTTCGCTCCATTCCTCTATGATACGGACTCTCGTTCTGACGATATACTGCACTAATGTCTCCCCAAAACACTCGGGTATCGCGCGCCAGGGAAATCCGTGGCCTCGAGTAATATAGCTATGGCCAGGCGTATACCTTTTGTGACGCTACGGGCGTCGTCCCCCTCGCGGATCAGGTTGGATGTAGTCGGCGACCTTAGCAATGTCCTTGATGGGGTACTGCTTGAGGTACCAGTAGGAGGGCGCTGCGATGGAGATGGACTTGCCGGGCACCAGGTTCTTAAGGCTCACCAGGAAATCCAGGTAGTTTTTACTGTCGTCCTTGCCGGCTGCAGTGCGCGTCGACGAGCCTAAGATAACGCTCGATGGTCCACTTGGACTCCATGTACCCATGCAATCCGTCGGGCGGCGGTGTTGTTTTCTGCTGCTGCATGGGGACAGGGCCGGGTACTAGCACATCATTCTCCAAGGGCGATACGAGCGGCACGGCGACCGAGGACGCCCAGCACAACCAGTATCGAACAAGCGACCATACTGACTGATCAAGCAATGGCTTGAGTACATATTCAATATCGTCGACAAATCGGAATGGTCGCAGATTGAGGCATTGGAGAATATCTCGTTTCAGTCAATCATTGACCTGAGGGTGCTTCGGATTAACAGCGACGCAAAGAAGGAATCGGCTTGATGCCGACGATCATGCAGAAACTACCCACAAAGTCCCATTCGGGATAGTTGTTGGAAACTTATCTAGGGTGATGAGTTTGGGGAAGGGAATCACTCAAAGTCCGGCGGCAGTGAGCATTCTGCTTGGTAGCGAAACCTTATTCCAAGGTCGACATGATCATCATATATGGTAGAGGTACCAGTCGATGACATTTCCACAGTCGTTAGTCATAGACGATTGCACTATCGAGCCGGCAAGCGGGCTCTGAATGCCAGACATCCCACTGGGCGTAAGAAGCTCGTTACCCAAGGGTATCGGCATGAAAGCTCAGACTCGGAACTGCCCACATTGTTTGCCTTGAACGTGTTCAGTGTACTTGAGCGAGGTTGGCTCTGGTGTCATGGCGAACGAGTTCACGCACCGGAATACTGCCATGAAAGTTCTTAAGGAACCAAGTTCATACTTAGTCGTTGCTGCGCGTATGTCGGCCTTTTTTTCGACCACAACAGGCACAAGAAGGAAGACGATGGCGGCAATCGACGCATCCGCCTACCAGGCTATGCCCAACGAGGAGTGCAATCTGCGTCTCCGGGACATCGTATCTGGGTTCGCAGGTCTAGACTTCATCGGGTGGAATTAAAGATGAAAAAGAAAGCAAGATGTAGATCTTATATAGCTAGTTTCTCACCCAGGTCTTAAGTAATATAACGGTTGTAAGTTGAATACGGCTACTACCGTAGACTCGAGAACAAGGCTAGTGGTATGCGGCAAAAGAACTTGCAGGATACTCATTGAAGGACATGGACGCATGGCAGGCTACCAAAAAGTACATATATCTGGTTGCTTACATAGTACAAAAGGGTTACATATCCAGTTCGTAATTGTGTGCTTGGATGGAGCAGGATCCGACACCATGTTTCGGTGCCTGTCAACCTGATGTCAACGGACGGGACCAGCTAAGCAGCGATCCATCGACATATCCCGATTGGCTACATTAAGAAAGCTGCCGTAAGGGTGTCCTGTTGATTCACCCGTCGGTGTATCAATATGTTGAAAGCAGGAGACTGTGGATTGGTCCTATCTTTCGTGTTCTGGGGTAGCACACATTAACACCTAATTTCAGCTCGTTGGGCCAAACCTGAGGTCGTCTCCCGAACCTCCAACCCCTAACCTAATCCCTGCGAATTGCAATTGAGTCTAGGTATCACCGAAACCCCCAGCCTGCTTCCCACCGAGTTGGCCCGGTAGACACAGGCATGGCCCTAGTACTAAGAAAGCTGCATATATGTTTTTGTTAATTGACCAACCCATCATATATGATGCTTCTACCTTCAGAGGGAACAGGGCGATTGATTGATCAAGCACCTTTTGAAGCCAGCCTTAGAAGGTTATATGACGGGTATGTATATGTAGTCAGCACTTGGGTGGTGGTAGCAAACCAGGCCACCTTCAGCTGTTAGGTAGGGTCACAACCAGGGGCTTCGCCCCCTCAATTTGGGGGCTGCGCATTTCGCATTTTTCGCGTATCGATCTGCGAGACGTGATGTGATCTGATTTGATGACTGGAAGTCGCATATCTTCGATTGCTTGGCTTCTGCTCACTTCTTGGCTTCTATGTCCCTCCTGGCCCAAGCCCAAAAGTATCATCTTCCAGCGATCTATGTTGTTGTTTCATACCACATCTCCAATTTTGCAGTACTATATCGTGGGTGAAGCGATATCAAATGCGACGGCAAGGCCAGCATGGAGCCATTGCTAATGGAGGAACCGCAGCATGCGGGTAGGAGTGCGCAATCCATCTCCTCCGGCTGGCGAAGGCGAGGCACATATGTCTTGGCTTTTCTCTGGATAGTTGGCTCAGTTATTGGAACCATATTTGCCTCCAGGGCTTCTGACAGCCACCAGGACGACTACTACAAGGCCGTAGCGACATGCAGCACGGATGGATCTTTCATCCCATTTCACATGAGCAAGGGCCCGTGGAAGACTTCCCAGTTCTTCGCCATCAACATTGTGGCCGCCAGGTCGTTGTCTTTCTCGGTGGCCAAGTTCATTGACGTGGTCTGGGATGTGGTAAGTTTTCCTTCTTGTCACGTCTCATGTTTCCCATCTCGTGCATATATCATCAGACTGACCCGTTCAATGGCAGATTGGTGGGCGCGGGTTCGCCGTGGTCATGGCTGTATTATCCTTCAAGGTCTTCCGGCAGTATCTCACCGTGTCTATGAGAAGCCACCCGGCCACTTACCAAGTCTTCCGGGCCATCTATCTCGAGAGTGAACCATCTATAGTATCGACATATCGATTAGTAAAAGACTGCACCACGGGTCGTCGGCGGGTGGTGCCTGCGACTGGTTTGGTGTTCATGGTCGCTACTTTGGTCTTTGTTCTGATCTTTCCGACTCTATCGGGGTCGATGACCGGATACATCAACGTGTCCAGGGGGTTCGTACAAGCCTCCGGCGGAGACATGGTGCCATTCGAGAGCCTCGATTTTGTAGCCTATGTCATTCACGACGGATGGCGCGTGAACCTGACAGGAAACTACATCATCTCTCTCAGCGTAGAGGGCGGTCATGAATACATGCAGAAGATCGGCGACAGCTCGAGTTGGATTCTGCCCTTGTTGGGTGGCGCCAGTATGCAAGTGGGGTGCAGAGGTGAGAAGTCACGGAGCCTTAACTGTCAGCTGAAGAACTCGACGTCACATTGTAAGTACCAGAAACTGAGTCCGTCGAATCGATGCGTCCAGTTCGTCCGGCATCCTGCTAACTGGCTGGCCACCCCAAGACGCCTGGCAGTATGGCTTCTACGGCTTGCACAACGAGACTTCGGTCTGGCCGACTGATCACGGCAATGTCACGTTGGCTGCCCCCTCTCTCAACATCTCGGCCTTCTACCTCGATGACGTTTCGAGTTCCATTGGCGACGGCTACGGGCATGAGTGGGTTGACCCAAGAACGGGCCAGAGGCCCTTCAGTGACGAAGGGCGGATTGGCTGGACAGCGGCCAATCAGACATTCACGATGGAGGACATCGTTGCCAATTCGACCTGTCAGCCTGTCCAGAATGTACGTACTTGGTGGTTCACTTTCGACCGTTCGGCGTAAAATGGGCGACTTGTTTCTCGTGTGCTGACAGTTCTGTGCGCTTCCTCCAGCAATATCAATGGGGCCTCTCGCTCATACAGCTCCTAATCGCGATTATCCTCCAGGGCATTTGGATCATCGGCCTCTGCGTGATGTCCTACACATCGAACAAGCATGATCCGCTCGAGGGCGGCCAGCCCGAGGTGCTCCGAGGCTGGCGGGCGCTGCTGACGCTGGCCGAGGCCATGAACATGGAGCTGGCGTGTTCGGGCATTGAACCGCACGTACTGAAGGACGACGAGCTGCAGAGACAGATCGACCGGCACATTGGTGGTGGACAGGTGTATTCGAAGTCTGGCGGCAACGACGTGGTCGAAAGACGAGGGTTTCCGAACGCGGGGAGAGCCGAGTAGGTGGTAATAGTAAGTCGTAGGTTCACATTAGGGGGTTCGTGGAGAGCCAGGAAGCCAGTCAAAAGCAACTCTGTTAGTCGGATGAGGGGCGTTGGTGAAGCTTCAACTAGATCGAATCAAGGAACCTCGAACTTTCAAGACAAGGACAGAACAAACCTGCGATCTTCTCTTCTCTTGTCTACTACTTGCACACAGGCACTGACACAGTGACACCGGGCGACTTTGTAGGAAAGGTGTTGGTAGGCAACTTGCCTGTCGACATAGGCCAGCCACTAGACAGTGGGATGGTGAGTGATGCGGCCGCCCCCACCTTACTTGATCGCGACATACAGTGTCTACATGTCATGTAACAGCATGCAACATTGAAATAGATATGTAGGTCTAGAAACCTGAGGCGGACAGCGGGAATAGCAAGGTCCGCATCACAATTGAGGCGACTAGCCCAACGTCTATGCCATCCAGGGCGAACCGATTGGCGGTATGTTGGCTGGTGCTGGTGCTGGTGCTGGTGCTAGGGATCGATGTGCTAAGGGCGCCGCCAGCTGGGGGCCAAGAGCCGAGTTCCGGGACATGGCAGGAGAGGAACGCGATCAGTCCGTTCAGCAGCTGACTGATCAACCTAAGCCGGCCTAGAATGCAAAACTCTTGACAGCCCGTCGCTCCATTTCTGGGGCTTGCCCAAGCGTCTCCAAACAAAGGTAATGGGGGCAGGCAAAGTCATTACGTCTTTCCGCCATTCTCCAGCATCTGTTGAGTCGGCAGACGAGTCAGTTGCAGGAAATATATGGGACCCGCGCTGACCAAGCCTGGCGCGGCGGCGCCTGGGTGAGTCCAAGGAGAACCGACTTGGCTGCAAGTGTCATGGATCATGGAGTTTGGGATCCCCGGTATTTCTTCCAAGTACATGTAGTACTTGTAGGTTAATCTGGCTACTGGCGTCAGTTTTGAGCCACCCTGCGCCACACAAAGCCACTGGTTAAAGCCCCCCTGTACCTGTAAAAATCGCTGTAGCAGCCAACTGGAGTGAGCCAAGCACCCAAGATATGGGCACCCGGATTGTCGGCATCTCTTCGCTGCTGTTCAATTTGCCAGCAGAGATTGGGTACATAGGCAACATAGGCACAAGGTGGCACTTGCTCATGCACAGAGCTTTGGGGAGGAATTCATTCCATCAAATCGCTAGCACACAACATGGGAACTGTGACTTGGTGAGTCCCGAAGGATGAAGAATCTTCCCGATCTACTTAGTACCAAGCTGTGACAAGCGGCGATCGGTACATGCAACACTGCCCATCCAATGGACTTGACAAGAATCTTGCTGCAGCAGGACTGGCAGACAGATGTACGAACGTACCACTACAGTACACACACCCTGCATCTTACGGTAAACCCAACCAGGCCTAGCGTGCCAAGGAGCGGCGGCGGGGAGTCGGGGTTTTCGACGTTTGCTTTGCTTTGCTTTGCTTTGCACGCTGGCAGTGTCCCAGTGTCCCAGTGTGTCCCAGTGTCCAGTCTGTCTAAACTCAGGCTGCGCTGCTTAACCTAGCAAAGAGAGATGCCCTCCAAAGAATTCCAGGGTCGCATTGCCGCTTTCCTGCAATTCCCATTTACCCCCAGTTTTAGCGAACGTCCATTCTTTCCAGCTCGGTCAAGGCTCAACTCACTCATCCATCAGTCAGTCAGTCAATTGATGGCTGATTGATCCCTCGCATCAACCCCAGCTTTGCGACAACACTCTCCCTCAATCGCAAGCCATCCTCGGGCCTGCGAGCAATTTAATTACTGTCCCATGTGACATCCCAGGCCATGGCACGCGTCGTCGAGGAGAAAACCGACGCCCCGACGCCGTCCTCGTCTGGCGGCGTCGAGAACGAGAAGCCGCACATCGACGATTTCCATGGGAGTTTGGATGCAGCCGCCCCGCCGTCGGAGATCCAGATCCAGACTTACCACAATGTCAGCGAGAGCGACCTGCTGCAAGCCCGCCTGCTCGCCAAGAGCCTCACTCTCGATGACATCAGGCCCATGTTGGAGGAGGTCCTACGCATCCATGAGACGGACCCCAATTTTCCCTTCGCCATCATCGAGAAGATCCGCTCCTTTCTCGAGAACCTGGCCATCTTTGCTGAGCCCGAGAAGTATGAGATGCTAATTGAAGAGCTCAAGCTCGAGGCCGCCCTGATTACCGTCAACAGCCCGTACCCGGAGGTGCGAGCAGTGGTGGACAACCATGACGATCCCAACATTCCCTGCAGCACCATCCGGGCCTGGATCATCGGCATGGGATTCGCCGTCCTTCTGTCCTTCGTCAACCAGCTCTTCTCAATTCGCCAGCCCGCCATCACCGTCCAGGCCAACGTGGCGCAGCTATTGGCTTATCCCATAGGCAAATTCTTTGAGAGCGTCCTTCCGGATGTCGGGTTTACCTTGTGGGGCACTAGGCACTCACTGAATCCCGGCAAGTTTTCAAAGAAGGAGCATATGCTCATCACCATCATGGCCAACGTCAGCTGGAACACTCCCTATTCGAACAACATCATCTGGACTCAGTACCATTACTTCCACCAGGGCTACGCCGGCGAGTTTGCCTACCAGTTACTAATCGCTCTTTGCACCAACTTCTTGGGTTACGGCATGGCCGGCATGGTCCGGAGGTTCTTGGTCTATCCGTCGTACTGCGTCTGGCCCGGTTCTCTCGTGACCATCGCCCTTAACTCGGCCTTTCACAACGATAAGAACACGCCAGTGAAGAGCCCCTTCGGTAGGGTGTTTACCATGTCACGCATGAAGTTCTTTGGCCTCACCTTTGGTGCCATGTTCATCTACTTCTGGTTCCCTGGGTACATCTTTACGGCCTTGAGCGTCTTTAGCTGGATGTCCTGGATCGCCCCGGATAATGTCAATCTCAACACCGTCACCGGCTTCAATAATGGCCTTGGCTTCAACCCCTGGCCAACCTGGGACTGGAACACTTTGTTGTTTGATGCTACTGACCCTCTTATGCTTCCCTTTTTCAGTACCTTTAACAAATTTATTGGTGCCGCGATATCTGGCGTCATCATTGCCATCTTTTGGTACACCAACGCCTACTACACCGGCTACATTCCCATTAACAGCAACCGCATCTTTGACAACACCGGCGCCCTCTACAACATTAGTAAAGCTGTCGATTGGAGCACTGGTCTGTTCGATCCGGTCAAATACGCCAACTATTCACCCCCTTTCTTATCGGCCGGCAATCTGGTTGTTTACGTCTTCTTCTTCGGCATCTATACGGCCACCTTATCTTACGCCTATCTTTATCATCGCCATGAGATCATGATGGGGTTCCGCAACCTGTTCAGGAGCTTCCGCCAAGAAATCGATCCGGAGGAGGGCCATTACCAAGATGTCCATAACCGCCTTATGGCTTCTTATCCGGACGTGCCCGAATGGTGGAATATCTTGGTTCTTGTTATCGCCATCGGACTTGGCTGTGCTGCCATCGGTGCCTGGGAGACCTTTAGTAGCCCGGGGGTCGTCTTCTACGGACTGGCCCTTTGTGCTCTCTTCATCATACCCATTGGCATCATCAAGGCCATGACGGGTGTCGAAGTTACCCTGAACGTGATTGCAGAATTCATCGGCGGTACCTGGGTGCAAGGAAACGCTCTCGCCATGAACTATTTCAAGTCCTTTGGTTACGTCACCGTGCTACACGCCATCTTCTTCTCGAACGATCTAAAAATCGCCCATTACGCCAAGCTTCCTCCGCGACAGACATTCGCTGCGCAAGTCATGGGGATCTTGATCTCCACGGTCATCTGTGTGGCCGTGCTCAATTTCCAGATGAAGCAGATCCCCGACGTCTGCACCCCCGGAGCGCCATATCGATTTACTTGCCCGGGCATCAACACGTTCTTTGCTGCGTCTATCGTCTGGGGCACCGTCGGCCCGAACAGGATGTTTGGTAAGGATGGCCTCTACCCGCTACTCCTGCTTGGCTTCCCTATCGGACTCATTATCCCGATTATTTTCTACTACATTCAGAAGAAGACCAGGAAGTCGTGGTTGCGACAGATCCATCCCATCGCCATGTTCTACGGCGCTTTGACCTGGAGTCCGTACAACATCTCCTACATCTGGCCGTCGGTACCTATTGCCTGGTTCTCATGGGTCTTCCTGAAGCGGAAGTACGTCGGCTTCTGGTCCAAATACAACTTTGTCCTTTCGGCGTCATTCAGCAGCGCGATTGCGATTGCTGGCATTCTGATCTTCTTCACCTTGCAATGGCCCATGGTCGAACTGAATTGGTGGGGAAACAACGTGGTCAACCAGACGGGATGCGAAGGGACAGCTTGTTCATTGTTCAAGGTTCCCGAAGGAAGCTACTTCGGTCCTCGACTCGGTGAATTCTCTTGATGATTTTGAATCGTGTTTGGGAAAAACAACAGCACCACTCCAGGTTCAAGTCACAAGACCACGGCCCGAGAACACCCGTTCCACACCGCGGCGACCCGTCGAACTACTATACTAGCGAAAGCCCATTTGGTGCTACAGTGCTGGGCCTCGTCCTCATGGAGGACTAGAGAATGGCTGTATGGATCAGTAGATAAGCGCGGCGCCGCGAAATGTCGACCAGGCCACATCACGAGATGTTCTAGTAAGATGACATCCAGTTGAGGAGGCGGCATGTATGCATGGCCTAGAACGGGCCATGCAGGTATCCGGCAGATGGTTATCACCCCGGGCGCTTGGGTCTTCATTGGTTTGGGTGGGGAGACCCCCCGGAATGCATTCACAATGGTTTGCAACGGCGAAGCGTAAGAGGTTGGCTTATGACTTATGCACATTTCGAGGCTGATTTGCGATACGCAGATGCTTGTTGCAGCAAATAGTTATCTTTTTGCCAGCCAGACAGTTGTGGGGGATGGCATGACTTCGTCCACTGTCTACGGGGCCAAGGATCAAAGAGAACATGCTTACTTGTGGCGTTGGTGGGTAATAGAATACATAAACTGCTTCAGGTGACGACTCGAAAACGTGTCTCATTCACACAAGATACGTCATCTCACCTTGATACGAGTTACACCCATATAGACAAGGCTTGGATACAGAAGCTCGCAGAGCACAAGCGTACATACACACACACACATTGCTGCCTTTCAATAACGTCTGACATCAACTGTCCTGGTTCGTGATTTTCTACTATGTGCTCCATGTTCCCGCAATGCCCTCCATTCCCTCTTTACGTCGCCAGCCTCCAGTTCGGGTGGTCATCTCCCAGATTATCGGCGTCGGGCTCATTCAAGCGCCAGTCCCTGTCGCCGCGATCCCGCCGTCTGTTCTCCCGCTTGGCGCCGAGGTACAGCCACGTGCAGGCGCCGGCGCAGACCCAGAGCATGGCGAGGCTGACGCCGAACCCGGTCCAGTAATTGGGCTGCTCGGCGTCGAAGAAGACGTTGGACGCGACGATGCCGCCGACGTTGCCGAAGCCGACCTGGACCGCCGACGAGACGGCGCGCTTGTAGTGGCCGCTCTCGTCGTTGGCGAGCCAGGCGAGCGTGACGGGCTGGGTGGTGTAGCCGCCGCAGACGACGAGGAAGAGGGCGAAGTAGCGCACGCCGACGGGGACGTGGGACTGGCAGAGCAGCAGGACGTAGCCGAGGGTGGCGAGGGCGATGCCGGCCAGGGCGAAGGTGTAGCGGTGCTGCAGCCGGTCCGTCGCGAGGGAGACGAGGAGGCAGATCAGGGTGGCGGCGATGTAGATGGGGATGGTCCTGATCTGGGCGGCGGCGGCGGTGAGGTTCATTTGGGCGAGGATGGTGGGGATGAAGAACTGGATGGCATCAGCACTTTCCTATATACTACATACCAGGAAGCCCTCGAGAGAGAAGACGTGAAGAAAAAGAGAAAAAAAACAAAAAACTCACCGATCCCGCGTACCCCGTTACCACGACCCCAAAGTACGCCAGCGTCCCCGCGTACATCTTCCAGTCCGTGGCGATGCGACGCGCCGCGCGCCGGTCCAGCCGGTCCATGCGCGCGGCGCCCGTGTCGGCGGCCAGGCGGCGCACGAGCATGCGGCGCTCGCTGGCGGTCAGGAAGGCGGCCTTTTCGGGCCAGTCGGCGACCCAGAACTTGGCGGCGAGGCCGACGAGGACGGTCATGAGGCCCTCGATGATGAAGATCCCTGTCCGTGGTCTTTTGATTAGCATCCGGTACTTGCTGCTTTTACCCTCAAGGGGAAATCAACCAATCAGTTTAAAGAGGGAGGGCATGAACGAGGACGAGAGAAGAAAGGACCACAACGGCGAATGTGATTGAGGAGGCTCAGGGCCAACGTACATCGCCATGCTCCGTACCCGCCGACGCCCGACATGTTGGCAATGGCAAAGGCGAGGAGGCCGGAGAAGGCGCCGGCGATCACGGAGGCGCAGAAGAAGATGGACATGCGCCATTGTAGCTCGTAGCGTTGGTAGTACCTTGAGTCGTCCGCTGTCAACATCGTTCCTTAAAGCATGATACGAGGGCAGCCGCCTTACATGCTAATCAGATACGTTGAGCCTTGGTGAACGCAAGAGTAGAGCTTAACTTAGCAGGTGTTTCTATCGAGCATATACAGAGAGTAGATGTCGCAAGTGCATACCTGGGAACACCCCGGCTTCGAAGATGCCGAGGATGAATCGGCAGCCCACGAGGCCAGAGACATTGGTCACGAGTCCTTGGCCGATGGTGGCGACGCCTATACTTGTAGGTGAGATGGTTCCATTCCAGCATCGGTCCAGATGGAGGTGGGATGTGTGTGTTGCTTACCCCACAAGACCATGATGAGGCTGAGCCACGTCGACGGGGCGACTCGCTTGATAATCAGGTTCGAAGGGACCTCGCACAGGATGTACTACACAGACATGCCACACGTACACCGATTAGCCAGTCTGTGTCATAACTACCGGCATCATCAACCAGCACTCACAGGAATGAAGAAGATGAACAGCGCCAGGTTGTAGGACCGACCCGTCATGTCCAGGTCCTCGGACATCCCCTGGATCCTCGCATTGCCTGTAGTTCCACGTAGCCATGGTTAGTTCTCAATGGACTTTCTCCCAACACTCCGTTCCTTTTCAGACGAATTCAAGATTAGAATATGAGTAGGCCAATAACTCACCAATGTTGGTCCGGTCCATGAACGCCAAAAAGAAGAGTATCGTAATGGGCGGCAGGACGTGCAAGTCGCATTTCCGGACGAGCTTCTTCTCGGCCACGGGATCGATCGGGCCCTCGTCCCCCTCATCATGCTCGCCGGCAACATCTTCTTCTTTTCCCACCTTCTCCGATACTGCACTACCACCAAGCGAGGAGCTGCGCCGCTGCTTCTCCTTCTCCTCCCCCTTCTTGGTCTCGACATGCTGCACCCCCGACTTCGACATCGTCATAATCGTCGGTCTTTTTCGAAACTTCGGCGGCCATGTTGATCGGGTTGAAAAGGAGGCTTCGTTCGAGTGTAACAACGAGCAATCTTCTTCAATTCTAGATCCAGATACAGATCTCACCTCACACGCTGTTGTGTGGTTTGTGAAAAGATCCGTTCGGGAGAGGATGGTTGGTGTTCGAGTTTTTATAAAGGGCAAAATCCCCGCGACCCTTCTGTCGTGCGTGGCATTACCGCAACTCGGCACCGACTCGCTTGCTGTATGTACACTTCACCCACAAAGGCCAGGAAGACCGACGATCCTAATGCGGGGATCAAGGTGGGAGGGAGGGGAGCGAAGGACTGATCTGATCTCATGGGACATGAACCCCCCGGTCGGTCCCCGGTCCACCCCCGCATTGCCAAAGCTGGGGAGACGGGGACAGGGGCACCCATTCGACGCTGCATGCGCTGCTGCATGACGTTGGAACCTCACTTGCATGCCCGGCACATGGTACGGTTAAGCGATTGTAGATTGACATACTAAGATGCTTGTACATGTGGACTACTCCTTACTTGGCACCGAGTGAAGAGTGACCATCACTGCCCTAACCAATCCCAACCTCATGAAACCCGGCATATCGAACGCTCCAAAAAAGCAATCACGAGAAAAGAGTCGGGCGAAGGGACCATAGCGGACACACGTTGAATCAATCTTCTGTTTTCTCATACTAAGTAAATATCAAAGCGAGATGTAGATCAATTCTGGGTATCATCCATGTACACACCTCGCCTAGCCAAGAACAAACAGCAGGAACAAAACACCCTGAACGCCATAGCTATGATGCTTCTCCTCCGTCTGTATCGCCCTTGTCAGACAAGACGCCAGTCTCCATACCAATTTTTTGATGTAATATCCCAACATAACAAAAGGCAGGGGTAAATCTAAAACCATCAACGACAAAGGAAAGAGATCAAATCTTTAAACAATGATAGTAACTGAATGATTTCTTCAAATCATCCCAAACTTCTCCCCAAAAAACTGCGCCGTCGACTTCTTCCTAGTCAACCCCCCACCACCACCCGTCGTTATCGCAGCACCGCCTCCCCTATCCCTGACAAGGGTCCACCGGCGCGTCAAGCGCGTCGGCGACGTCACCAAGACCGGCGACACCTCGTCTCGGATCTCATCCTCGTCGCTCTGGCTGCTGCCCGTGGTCATGGACTCCATGGAGCTTCCGTTGCTCCGGTTACGCGAATGCGTCGGCGTCGCCGGCGGTGCTGCCAGTTTCGCTTGCCCACTACCAGATGATTCGGGAATGGTCTGGGGCGGCACAACACCCCCGTGTTGTTGGACAACGTCAGCTTCTTGAGGTTCTTGCCCCAGATACTGCTCTTGGTGCGGAGCACGATGCTGGGGCTGCGCTTGTTGGCAGAATGATGCTGGCGATGGGGGCTGTAGACCCCCTGCTGCGTCGCAATGATCATCTCGTACTGCAACATCATGGTGGGCGCATCCATTATGTCCTCTACAGTGAAGCTCGTGTTCTCCAGCCCAGGGACGCCCAGCTTGGGCATGCTCTCGTTGTAGTAGCGGGCGAGCTCGGCCCCGGCGACCAACGAGCCCCAGATGTCGTGAAAGGGCACGGAGCGGACGTCGTGGACGCGCGCTAGCGACGACGCGCCCAGGACCGCGTCCCAGCCTGCCGAGATGACAGCATGGATGGCGCCGGCGTGGTCAGGGAGCACCGCCTGCACCGGCGGCGGGAAGGAGGCCGCGGTCTCGGAACGAACCGGGGAGAGAGGGATGCGTGGCGCGGCGGCAGAAGCGGCTTCATTGTTGGGCGTAGAAGCATCGTCGTTTAGACTCTTGAGAACCAAGGGCTCCATGACGAAAGCCGAGGTAAGCAGGCTGATGGTAGAGCAGAGCATCTTAAGGACCTCGTCGGCGAAAAAAGAGTGCACACGCTTCTCGCAGAAGGTCAAGGAGATATCGATGCGCGCACCGGGCACGGGAACCGACTTGACAAAGAGGTCCGAGTAAACGTGATTGGAGACAATAGGACTGAGCTTGCACGCCGCGTTGCCGATGGCGAAGTCGCGGATCTTGCCGTGCGCCGCCTCGCCCCTGGTCTGATGCTGCACCACGGTGCTGAAGCGCGTCCAGGGGGCCCAGCTCGTGCACTTCTGCACAATGTCGATGAACTGCATGTTCTCGTACGGGATGCTGGCTACGTGCTGGCTCTGTACCGTCCGGAAGTATTCGTAAGGCGTGACGGGCACTGTGGGGATCTTGGCCCGGACCGGGACAATGCCGCCGCAAGGTCCCAGCACGTTCTCGAGATGGAGATGCTTGCCTTCAATGAGATGTCCGAAGACGACATCGTCGGATCCGGAGAGCTTCGAGAGCACAATCGCCCAAGCACCCTTCAGGATGGTCTCAAACGGGATACCAAGGTTCTGCAACGAACCGGTGGGAATCTGCTGGCAGATGGTCTTGGGCTCGATGCTCGCCGCGCTGGGTGCAGTGTGGGCCACCACTTGAGTCATCTCAGACCCGCGCAGAAGATTCTTCCAGTAGTCGGCAGCGCCATTCCTGGAAGCTAGCTTGGCAGCTCTCATGACGTCGCAGAAGCCGGCGTTCTGAGTCGATAGCTCGCCCTGCTCGTAGAGCCGGCTCAGATCCTTCAGCAGGACGGGCATGGAAAGGCTGTTGTACTGAGCGCGTGATAATCTCAGAAGGAGGATGGCATTCTTGCCACCGTCGAGGTAACTGAATCATCGTTATAGTTCAGCATCGTGTTTTCTGTTGAGGATGCCAAACGAGAAGGAAGGGCAAAAGAAGAAAGAAAAGGAAAATACTTACGAGAATCGGGTGACGGGCTTCCGGAAGTCGACGGGGGACCCCCTGGTCCCGCTTGATGAGCCGGCCGGCCAGGGCAGATAGTCGCCAGCCAGGACACTGATGTCGGTCAAAGTCGACGAGCCGGTGCCGGTTGTGGTTCTGGTGCCGGAGGACGACCTGCCAGAGTCTTCTGTCATGGGTAGCGAATGTCGTCCGAAGGATGGGGTGGGCCAGTGTAAGCAAGTTACAGGCGTGTTCGAGCTTACCCCAGTCTAGCGATGATCCATTACTATTGTTGTTGTTCTGGATGTGGATGGCGAACCAGTCAATGGCCCCCTTGCTCTCGAGCATGCCCGCCTCGACGAACATGGTCTGCAGCGACGACGCCTCGGTCATGTCCTCAATGGCATCCCAGTCGCAGCCGAGCTGTGGAACGATGGATTCGTCTATAAAGGCCTGCGCGGGGCTCGTGGGTGTGTTAACGCCGTTGTTCTTCTTGTCCTTGGTGATGCCGTTGCTGTCGGTGTTGCCGCCGCGCCTTTTGTTAATCCTCCTTGGGCTAGTGTTGATATTTAACGAAGGTAGAGCGACGCTGGAAAGACCGATGCCGCGGCAGATTTCGGCGAGGGACGTGTTGCGGAGGATATCGATAACGGAGACCGAGATGCCGTTCTGGCGGCAGGCGATGACGAGTTCGTGGGCCAAGTCGTGGTTACCGCCGAGCCGGATAAAGCCGTCCTCGGCGGTGATGGACGATTCCTCGATGTTTAGGACGGACGCCCACAGGGCGCGGACGCGTTCTTCGATGCGGGTTAACGGGAGGGGGTTGAGCCCTTCGGCCTGGACTTCACGGGGGTTAGGTACTCTAGAAAGGGACAGAAGCTGGGTCTTGGAGAGCCCGGCGATAAGCCGATTAAGCTCGACGCGGTTCACCTCGAGCGACGAGGTCAGGGGGATCTTCCGGACGGGGATGAAGGTGGAGGGGATCATGTGGGCGGGGGAGTGTGTCGCGCAGCGAGATCTCGGCGGTGCGCTTGGCCAGGTAGAGCTTCTCCTTGGTGTGCCGGCTGAGCTTGGTCAGCTCCTCGTCCTCGCCGAAGAGCTCGTCACCGAGCTGGATGAACGCGGCAAGTATTGGGTTCGAGTCGCTGTCGCGGTAGTTGAAGGCAATGGTCTCCACAACGACATCGACGCCGCGGCCTAGGCATCTACGCAGGTGAGGCTCGACCTCGGACTTGAGGAACGACTTGCCCTGAATGGTGGTCTTCTCGCCCTGGCCAGCCACCAGCTCGAGCAATCCATCCTCCTTGTAACGGACCAGGTGGCCAGTCCGCAGGAGCCGACCGGGCTCCTTAGCCGCAGGGTTCCAACGTTTGACATTCTTCTCATCAGTCTCGTAACCTTCAGCAAGAGTCGGGGACTCGATGACCAAGACACCGACTGCGCCGATGGGCACGAGGCGGTTGAGCTTCGAAGGGCTGACTACCCAGAAGTTACCACAGGCGGGCTTACCGATGCATCGCAGGGAGCTAGTATCCTTAACTTCGGAGGCAGAAAGTCCAAGAGGGCAGGATTCGGCCGAACCGTAGGCCAAGAGAACCTTGACTTGGTTCGCCCAAGGGGCATAGGTGTCCTCGTCGAGGTGAAGCGTGCGGAAGCAAACAATGGCCATATCCGGCAGGCTCTCGGGTCGCAGGCTACGGGATAGAGCAGGCGTCATGTAGGACCAGTTCACCTGCATGCGGCACGCGGCCGAGGTGAAATCCGTGAGACGCTCCATAGCGGACGGCACGCAGATGCAGCCGCCGTTGATCAAGGTGGTAAATACCTCGGACAGAGCAATGTCGGTGCTGAAGGACGAGACCTGCATGACGCGACTGGAAGGGTTGATGCGGAGGGCCGGGCCCTGGCTGATGAAGGCCGTGGAGAGAGCGCCGTGTGTGTACTTGATACCCTTATGCTGCTTGGTACCCTGGTGCTCAAAGAGGATACACGCCGTCTGGTGAGACCTGGTGTCAGGGGGTGTGACTGCGACAGGCTGGAAAGCCATGGAGTCCATAGTCTCCTCGCTCAGGTACGTAACGTCGCAGGATACGACGCCGTCGAGGTGGCGGCGCACACTCTCTGATGCCAAGACGATCTTGGCGCCAACACTCTTGGTGACCCAGCCGAACATGGAGGTAAGCTCGGCATCGACGGGCACGAGGATACCGCCCGAGTTGAGCACGCCCAGCATGGCGACAATGGCCCACCGGCTCTTGTCGACGATGACGGGCACGGCGCTGTCGGCCGTAACCCCGCGGTTTCTCAGATGGCTGGCGACCGTCATGGAAAGCTCGTCGAGTTCGCCATAAGTTAAGTCACCGTCCCAGGCGCACACGGCCTGTATATCCGAGTTTTCGATGGCGTGTTCCGCAATCAGCCGGTGGATGTGGTCCTTGGTCTGTTCGGGCTTGGACTTCCCGTTCCACCGGAGGACCTGTTCTTGGTCGTAGTCATTGAAGAGGTTCATATCCTTGACCGTACTGCCAGGAGCCTGCATAAGACACAGGATAGCTTGGCCAAAGGCGTGAGCCACATGGCTGGCCTGTTCAGGGGTTATGATGCGATGTCCCAAGTCCACGGTAACGCCGCCATTTCGGAAGTTGACATCAACATTGACATCATACTCGGAATGCTGGATGGTCTTGAGGTGATATAGTCGGGAGCCGGGCTGCGAATTGGCAGTGTTCTCGTATCCAAATGATAGGCAGGTGTTGAAGAGACGGCCGCCCTTGGTTCCCAGGGCATGCTGGATGTTGTTCACGGACACGTGCTGGTGATGCAATGAGTTCTTGTGAATCTCGTCAGAGATTACCAGCACCTCATCGATGAGGCGCGAGGGGTTCAGGTGTAAGCTGCACGCCAAGGTGTTGGAGAAGCAGCCCACTGCATCCGATAGACCTTTAACCGGAATGTCGCGACCGGATGTGCGGTAGCCAAAGCAGACGGCGTCGGAGCCAACATAGGCTCGCAACACCAGACCCCAGGCCACTCGGAGTACTGAGGCGACCTGGATTTCGTATTTTCCGGCAAATTCCTCGAGAGCTTCATACGGAATACCCAAATCGATGGAGTCGGTGGAGTATTCCTTGACATCCACGCATCTCGACATCAAAGTAGGGAACTGGCAAGATGGCACGTCGGTGAGCAACTCACGCCAGAACTCGGTGCTGACAGGGGTCGTCTTGAGACACTGGAGGTACTCAGGATAGAACACAACTGCGGCGGCTGGGGATTCATGGTGGAAGTAAGCCCTGTCAAGCTCATTGAAGATATTGATCATACTAGCAGGATCGCAAAGAGTCTGGCTGATTTCCAGCTTCAAGAGGGTCTTGCCTGGCGCCTGACACACTACGAGTCTATGCCAAGGCGTGCCCTTGGCTAGCTTGGGGGCAGCGAGCCTCTCCATAGCGTCCATGGCCTCCTCCGCCAGGAAACTCTCGATGAAGAGCATGTTGGGCGAATGACGTCGCAGGATGATCTGGTCGTATAATCCGTTGTTGGAGACACTGTCCGAGAAGATAGTTCTCAGTGCCGGATGTTTCTCAATAATGCCCTGCCAGGCGGCACAAATGCGACCAACGTCCACATAGCCTCCGATGGTGTCAATCGTATAGATGGACTGCAATATCGACGAGCCAGATACGAGAGCCTCGTTGATCAGGAGGTTTTGCTGATTAGGGGTCACAGGGTATATGCATTCGATGTTGGAAACTTCGACATTAAGCTCGGGAAGAACGTCACGGTTCATCTTGGCGACGCCATCGTACGTGATGTCGATGTGGGGCATATCGGCCAGGGTGAGCTCGGGCACCTGGTTGCGCAGACGGTGGATTGCCTGGCGGAGATGTGCTTCGCAGCTGCGGACCCAGAGCTGAATCAGGTCCTGGCGTTGTGAGTCTCGGTTGCAGATGAACTTGAACTTGAGCGCGCCGTACTCCACCGAGGCAGACACTTCGAAGAGGGCGATGCGGCCAACACTAGCTCCGATATCAGACGTCTCCGAGACCAGAGATACATTAGGAATGGGGAGATGCTCCAGGAGACGGTCTTGACGATCTGAGCTCGGAGTCGGCCCGGCATAGGTAAAGATGACCTCCATGGGGCAGGTCGAGGACGAAAAGGCATCTGCCGATGCACCATCGCGAAGCCTAGATGCGAAGTAGGGTACGCCTCGCTCGGTGATCGCAAGCCGGGAGTCCTTGACCCGGCTCAGTACCCTTGTCATATCCTCTGTTTGGCTAACAGAAACTGACAGAGGCGATAGCGACGTGAACCACCCAACAGTTTGCGTGATATCGAGTTCGGAATCCAGGGCAGTCCGGTCATGCTCTTGGCTCCAGATGGTGGGAGTGGGTCGGTCGGTAAAGGTCTTGGAAAAGGATTGGAGAAGAGCTGTCATGAAGATATCAGAGGATTCGGTACGGAATGCGTTGTTGCTTTCCTCGAGGAAACTAGCAACATCAGGTCCCAGCGTAAATCCATAACTCACCGTGCTGCCGTAGGTGTTGCGGTTACTCTGAATGCCCCAGTAATCGCAGTTGGCAGGACTGGTGGGAAACGGCAGCTTGGCAGCATTTTCTATGCGGTCTATCCGACGCCTCTGCTGGGAGGACCAGGACTGGTACGAGATAAGGTGGCTGGTGGCCAGCGTGCCGTTGAGGAGCAGTTCCTCAAGATCCTCCGTGATGATACGCCACGACTGGGAGTCGATGACGAGATGGTGCGCCACCAGATAGAGGACTTGGTAGCCATCATTTGTGTGGAAATGATGGGCAGCAAAGACCGGGCCGTTCTCAATGTCAATGTTGATCTGGGCCTGCTTAATCACCGTCTCGACCTCTTGGTTGGTGCCAACGGCATGGTGGCCGAAGTGGTACGAGGAGGGCACCTCTGAAAGGGTGTGTTGAGACCACGATGCCCCGGTTCTCCTGAATCGAGTCCGCAGCATAGCGTGGTGTGCGACAACTGCCTCGACGGCAGCGTGTACATCTTCAATCCCAATCGACTTATTGATCCGCAACAATAGACTCTGGTTGAACCTATAGGTGCCGGTACGAGAGCTTCTTAGGAGAGACTTGTTCCCCAGGACGGTGTGGAAGTAGAGGCGCTGCATCGGTGCGAGCTCGGTTTCCTTGCCGGTCTCTTCGAGCGACCTCCTGGCCATCTCGTCGCTGGATACGGCCAAGGCGGCGAGTTGATTCAGAGACATGGTCTGGAGGACGTCTTCCAACTTGAACGAGAGGCCCTGCGACTTGGAGCGGACCACCAGCTGCATCGCCGTATTGGAATCCCCGCCGAGCTTGGTGAACGACTGGTTCATGCTAATCGATTCGGCATCAATGTGCAAGACTGTACCGACGAGGCTCTGCACTTGCGCTTCGATATCACTAGTGGGCGCAACCAACAGATCTTGGGTTTCGACCGACATGATCTGGCGGTGCAGCTCCTCGTTGGCGTTCTGGATCCATGTCTGCATCTTCCTCCGGTTGATCGCGCCGTTTTCGTCCAGGGGTAACCGTTCCAGGACCACCCAAACGCTCGGCACCAGCGACTCTTCGACCTTGGTCTTGACCGCGGCCCGGATGGAGGGAAGCGGGCTCGTGTAGTAGGCGTTGAGGAGCTTGAGGTCGCAATCGTTCGGTCCTTCGATGACGCAGCTGGCGAGACTGAGGAAGGCCACGGTCTGTCCCTCAAACAGGCCCGCCTTTGGCTTTAACACGCACCCCTTGGAGACATCGCTGTTAAGCGACAGCACCTGCTCGACCCTGTTGTGGTATCTCTTGGAGGCCTTTCGTTGCACCATGGGCTTGTTGTAAGCAGCCAAATCCGGCAGGGGGCGTTGCTGGCTGGCGGACGCCACCACTTTCGAGGAGCTCATGGGCGCGCTCAGTTTAAGAGGGCTAATCGTACAGGAAGGCTCCCCGAATGGCGACTTGTGCATCGGCGTGATGCGAGTCTCCAACTCGGCCAAGGTCCTGCAGCTTATGATATCCCGAGTCTTTACAGACAGACCAACTTGCATACAACGTGCCCTAAGGAGCCTCGCCGCTCTCGTGTCTCCCCGAGATCTTGGAAGGACTCGTCCCGCAGTACCGATGAGACAGGTAGACCTAACGTGTCCGCCACTGCTGATATTAACCTCTTCTCAATCTTGTTATCGACCGGCGTCATATCCGTATTGTGCTCTGGCGTGGTCGTATATATCGAGCTCGTCCTCCGCAACTGGCGGTGCTCCTCCTCTACCGCGCGCGGCGGCTCCAAATCGCTCACTGAAACCCCAAGCGCATCTGCAACGGCGGCCGCGGCCGATTTTGGTGAAAGATGCGGGATGGGTGCCCTGGCCGCGGGGCTATATGACATGGAGGTTCGTATACTGGGTAAGAGCCTCCGTTTGTCGGATAATGTTCTCCCCCTGGCCAAAGCCTTTTCTGTAGATTCCTCTCCAAACATGCCGAAAGAGGTGTCCAGCGGCGGTATCTGTAGGTACTCCATTGCGATAGGTCGCGGGGCTTCGGCGTCCCCGTGACGTGAACTATACTGTGAGACGCTGTGTAAGATCGCGAGCCAAGAAAGCGGGAGGCTTGAACTTTGTTATCCTTACTTGGGTAAAAATGCTTTATGGTTGAGGTATAACAAAAGTAAGTTATAGACGTATTCACTGAGCCCGATGGCAAGGTGGTAGTGGTAGTATGAAAGTGAAATGGCAGACGTGTAAGTGCGGACGGACGGAGTCAGTGGGGGAAGTAAATAAATGGAAGGATGAAGGTGGGAAGAAGTATTACAAGGAATGGGGGACCAGATGATAGGATATCAAGTTTCTGTATCACAGTAATACGGTGCATGTCAGTAGATGGATGAGCCCGTTTCCAACGTGTGTAAATAAATGCAGTCCAGCCCAGGCAAGGGTCCTGTCTGAGGCAGGCTATCTATAACATCAAATACACTTTTGTCGGTTCGCGCAGGAAAAGTACGGGGGGTAGGTCCATTTGGCGGGCGGAGCATTTGGCATTGCAAGTATGGCACAGGCGGGAAGGTGCAAGGGTGGTCGCATGGGGACGACAGGCAAGGTGGAAAGTGCAAAGTGGGAACCAGGCAGAAAAGGAAAAGGGAAAATACGCTGACGTTCGGCTACAGTCAGACGGCCTGCACTAACCAAGTATGTAGCTGTGTCTTGTATCTGTGTGCGAGGTGTACGTATGGCCTGTAGTAAGCATTTTTCATAGTTTGGTCTGTTAGTACTTTCCGTACAAGAATAGACGACATGCAGGCAGCTTGACCTGATAATGCTAGTTGTGACCTCGTAACATCAAATTTGACAAACCGATCGGAAGAAGACCCAAATGAAACGTGTTTCCTTCTCGGAGTTTCCGAGTCGCACCGAACAAACGAACAAAATAGCTTCTGTTGCCATTCCAGGATTAGGGGGGTTTGGTTTATGCGACGCCTCCAGAAGGAATGAATCCGCAGGCGCAACTGACTTGAGTATCAAGAGGTCCTTTTGCTCCTTCCTGCCTGCCTCTCTCTGTCTTTTTCCCACTTGCCCCAGCTAAATCGCCCGGCCGGTTGTCGGGTTGCGGGGACTTCGCGTCAAGTGGACTGGGCTTTGGCTAAAAATACATTCTGCGCCAGGCCCAAGACAGTAAGACAGGGCCTCTACCGGTCGTGGTTAAAACAGCTGCCGTGGTGTGGTGGCAGTAGCGCGGCTGTGCCTCCAATACTCATTTCAGAGCCATCACCATTCAATTTATCATTACTCCTTCGCTTCACTTCACTTACCTCTACCGTCCAGAATGGCACAGCAACCAGTATAGTACAATACAGAAAGGGAAAGAGGCGCCGCAACATAGCATGACCCTGGCACTGGTACAATTATCCCACTATTCCCCAGCGTTCCTGTCGGCACTCTTGCACGAGTCAGATGTCTCTCGCAAGGCATGAAGGGTCCGAACTCCCAGGGTCGCTTTGCTGCGGGGCAGAGATGGGGGCATATGGCATTCGCTGCCGCATTCCCACCCCACCTAAGCGCGACCTATCACCAGATACGAGCAACAGATAACTTTCTTGTACTTGTTCAGAATGTTCAACAGCCTGCAGACTACCCATCTTGAACTTTGCGGTGGAGGCACAGAAGTAGCGGGGAACTGGTTGATTACTTACATACTCAAGCATGTAACAACATGTGGGCTTGCTTGAGAAGCCGGTGGAGGAACAGGAGAAACAAACGAACACTTGTTTGTTCGACTTACAGTAATCCAATCTTCATTACCGCATTAGGCCAATCTATCGAAATATCCATATCGCGGTCGATCTTCGCATGCCGCGTTGGAAGGATTCGCGCCAATAGAGTCGCACGTCATCACAGCTAGAAGGTGGGGTGTTCAGCTCGCTCCATGGCTGCGGGTGGGCACTGACTGGTTCCTGAGGAGGAGGTAGCAAGCAACACCAAGCATCTCGCATTCCTTCCGGATCGAGCAAACGTGAATTGACAGCACCATCGGCCAAACTCCCAATCCTTTCGGAACCCGATAGTGCATCGCGCCCCAGGAAACAGGACGGCTCGGATGGTTGTTACCCACATCACCTACCAACAGACTCCCTAACCACAAAGAGTCATGCCAGAGACACAAGCGAAGTAGGATGGAGGCACGCATATGTAATAATGACTGAATCCGAACGCCCCGAGGGACTGAGTCTGGTGGTATGGATAGCTTGGCCCGACCAAACCGGTTCCCATATGAGTCCTTCGGTCGTCCGATCCAATCACGCCAGCCCTTTCAGCCTCTCCGAAACGGCGACATCTACTCTCCACAATGTCTCGCGAAGGGTTTCTTGCTTTTTATCCGCGAGTGACCTTCCATTGCAACACTTGCTTTTTCGTTGTTTCCAAAGCAACAGATGATAGATACATGACAGAGCTGGGGGACACAGTCTCGGTCATCTCCTGGGCATGCACCAACGGACCCAACATGAGCCACCACCCACAAAGTCCAACATACCTACAGGCCCCCTAGGAAAACTTGGTATACCGAATACGGCAATGCGCATCAAGTAGGAATTGGCAAATGGATTCTTTATTCCATCTAGCTCCCGCAACGGCACAGACCCAACAGCATTCATACTACGGAACTACATGTCGTTCCTGACGTAAGGCTGGCTCCTACGGCAGGCAGTTGGGCGGTTTGGTGCCCACGCCCATCCGCAACGTGGAGCAGCCGGAATCCTTCATCGGTGGACTGACGTCGCTTGCGAACACCCATATGCGGTTCTCATTTATCCTGTTCATTCTCTCGCAAATCTCGCAACCGATCGGAAACCTTTGAAGGTAAGAAAATACCTGAAGGTACGGAGGTTGAAGGGCTTTGAAGACACGCCAGCCAATTGAACCAAGAATCCCAGATAAGTGATGTTATGGATCTTCGAATTATCTCGGTATGCAGAGCCTCCCCACCAAGGTCGCCGTCAAAAGTCTTAGCACCCCTCCTGTTAAGAATCTCTGCCCCTAACCCCTGCGATACATCCCCACCAACTGCCATCAGCTGTACCTAGGGGATGTTTTCTTTCCTTTCTCCTTCACTGTTACTCTTCTTCCTATGCACACTGTCAAAAACACAACAAACACAACACCGCGACGATGCCGCATTACAATATAGCCACGCGCGCAGCGGTTGTTACTCTAAAGTCACCACACTGCGGCAAAACGAATGCTGAAATTGAGGCTACTACCGGGGTCAAATCACGTTCTATCAAGCGTATCTATGCGCGTGCCCTCGAGGCCGGATTTGACCCCAATGCCCGTCCCCTCCAACTACGCGATGAATGGCTTGCTGACAAGCCCCGATCCGGCCGGCCTTCCACCAAGCTTGCCAAGTTAGTATGAAAGCCGCCAAATTATCACTACATACCATCATGCGACCCAAGTCGGGTTGGACCACATTACATCGTTTGGCAGCTCACGCACATATCATGAAACACCAGACGGTAGCACACGCAGCACCTGAGATGAGGGTTATCTGCACACTTGACAGGCTCGGGGTGGTTTGGGTGAGCTTCGCCAGTGTGCAGCTCACTCACTCGGTTCGCCTCGCGTCAGCACGCACGACGATCTCTCTCCTCAGCTGGGCCACCCCTACAGAGATGCTGACCACCCAAATGTATGGTCGTCGATGTGTCCGCCGTCTAACGTGACCAATCAACGGCCAACCCGTACCACCTCTACCGAGCAAACAAGAACGTCGCATTGGGGCGATGGTGATCCTGATGGTGGGTGTGACGGCACAACAACAACCACAGTCAAACAGCCGAAATGCCAGTCAGGTTTATTAGTTGTACGACCTAACCATGACTTTTGCGTACACTACTAGTAGTATTTGCAAGTAGAGAAAAAAAATCATATCAAGCCATGAAAATCCGAACCCTTTCGACAAAGCTGGAGCTGACGACGATGCGCATCCCACCACCACGGTTGATTACTTGGCGTGCGCCTGTTTCAGATGGATTTAGGTTAACACTAGCATCCAATCCACGTTGCAGTGCAGCGATGCTGTTATGCGTTACCACCCACATACTCGGGGGCCGATTGGTCGTGTGGAAGTATGTAGTAGCCCGTCGGTCGAGTGAGTGAGTGTGAGTGTGAGTGTGGCTTTAGGTGCGACTAACATCTGTCGGGCATCCCGCGTATGTGTAAATAACTCCGAATCTCCTGGTCTGGCCTCCCGTCCACCCCGACGTAACAGAACTATCTCGCATTCCATCCGAGAGAGAAAGAGAGAGCTGACTAAGAGATGATAGCATACCTAGTTGGGGCAAGCCGTGTAATCTTCCTCCAGCAATGCCGGGCCGTGGCCTGTTAGTTCGCCTTATATGCCTGCAAAGAGTGCAAAAAGACCAACAGCCGTCAGCACTGTAAAGCCCCATTCCATAGAAGCCCCCAAATGCACACAGGAGGACGCAATCCGAAAATCATGAAAACCAGCCGCTTCCTTCCAACCTGGAACCAACCAACCAATGTTCTGTTGGGTGTCCAGCTCGCATGCATGCATCCTCCGCATCATCTGGGATTCTCCACGCCATGCTCGTACAATCCGACATGGCTTATCCGATATGCCGACGGAGGACACGTATCTATGGCATTTTCTGGAAAGTCCGAAGGGCATTAAGAGGCACGCGATTTCCTCTCTTCCTGTCCTACCGACGACGCCTCTTCCTCATCGATTGCGTTTGCCATCGTGCATCATCCGGCATTCCCGCGATTTAGTCCTAGAGTCCATGATGAAGCATGCGAGACATCCGAGCAATCGCATACCACCGAACTCCGAGAATGAACGGGCAGTTGTATCTCCCCGGATTCCCCGAATCGAATAGAGAGGGGGAGCCTCTGATTTCCCGATGCCGTTCGCGAAAGACCCTTTCGTGCCCCTCATCATTCATCTTCCATCATCTTTGTCATAAGTAAGCAGCATTTCACATGAGACACGCCAGCCACCAGCCACGCTTCCGTTCGTTAGGTCATGTCTTTTCGCGCACCGTCATCGCGGCAACTAGTACGGCCCCCGATGGATGCCGCGCTTAGTACGCGGGTCTCATTGTGGGTTAGGAGTAAGAAACCCCAACTTTCCCAGTAATAGTAGTAGAAGTGCGGCCGCACTGACGACGGGACAATGGTGGGGTCCCTTTTCCATCGACTGACCTGATACAAGTAAGTCATCGTAGTTCCCGCACCTGATTCGCCATCTATCCGAGCTACTACCAAGATAGCTGGCTGGAGTGGCCAGTCAGCCGCAGGCGTTGTGTTCAGAATGAGCAGAGTCGAAATCGGCAGTAGTAAACGCTAGCGGGAGCTGAAGACAACCCCCTGTTCCGGTGACGGTGATGAGACTAGGGCACTTTAGTAAGCCTACTAAACCTAGAGGACTACTAAGCATAAGTAAACGGCGACCAAAGATCGATCGTGGCGTCCGGCAATCCAGAAAAAGATCACACTATGGGTTAGCTGGATAACAACCGCCGTGATGGCCGGATCATGGCTTGTGCTGCGAATGTATGTAGTCTCCATCAGCTGTTGCATAAGGAGGTTTTCACCATCGTGAGTGAAGCCGGTTACTAGGTGTTCGGCGGTTCGCCGTGGGCCTTGCTGAGAGCGGGCCATCGATTGAACTGCAGGTCATTAAAAGAGGCCGAGTCGAGCTATGATCTTTCCACGCGTGTGACATTGCGATCGGCAAGTGTTAACTCACTAGAAAGGGTATTGATATTGTCCTTCAAACGTACTGCATGGGCTGCGGACACTACCGGCTAGGTAGAGATGCTCTCACATAGCCAGTATTCGCATGATGGGTATTGCATGTAACTGTCGATTGAAGGGTGACACCGACACTTCCAACCTGTGACTTGGCAAGACCACAAGGTGTTGGCCAAGTGCTCGCCATCGGTTTCAACTAGCAGCTGTAAAATCCATCACTTGTTCTTGGGGACTTGCATCGGCGTCAAGTCAAGCCCCCTATCGCGAGTATCAGGTCCTCGAAGAAAGCAACGCATTTGGGAGAGAACCCACGGAGAAGCGAAGGAGAATTTGAAGAGAACACAATGAGAAACCAACGAGAAAAAGGTGTGCATATTCAATTGAGTATATTCATTCTTGCGGGAGACTGCCGTGTTGGCTGATCCAATTACTCTTCGCTATTAAGTCATATCTCAGTTGTCCAACCGCAATGCTTGGGATCCATATCTGTCTCTCTATATAAACGTACAAACCTCATATCTCTATCCAACTTCTCCTTTCCTGAAAGCTTGAGGAACTGGCATATGAGGGGCAGATGCCAAAAGCCAAGCCAGGTCTTTGGCCATCGTCGAGTGGCTGAAGGTATAATAGCCCATAGAAGGGGGGTGCCAGAGAAGAGTCCAGCTTGCCATCGAGAGAGACACGAGACTCCTCCAATAAGTAGGAGGCGCACTCTCTCATGAAACAACACACATCGAGACGTCTATATTGGGCTTGCTAGGACCGCCCGCCTTATCCCAGTACTTATAGTCCTCGACCCCGTCCTGTGGTTTCCCGAGTATCTTGGCCATCGTTCTCAGGCATTCCTGGTCATGTCCAGCAAGCGCCACGCACGTCAGCACCACGGGCTTCGGCCGGGACCACGTGTAGCCCGACTCGTAGACCTGGAGGTAGGACGGATTTCTCATCTTCCTCAAGGTATTCTCAATCTCCTTGAACGTCAGTATGAAGTGAACCGCCAGCCGAAGGACATTGAGGCCCGACAGTGCCTGGCTGTCGAGGATGTCAGCGTGCAGGTCCCACTTCACAAGGCTCAGCAGTTTCCTCGAGTCGATATCCACGCCGGAGGGACCTGAAGCGGGTGAGTTGAGCTTCTCGCTAAGCCTTGGCAGCGCGGTTCCAAACTGGTAGTTCTCGCGGATTTGAGGGGGAGATCCTCAGGAACCGGATCAGCGGGGTCGGATAAGACCGCCCGTATCGACTTTGAACCCTCCAGCAGCAATTGTTCTAGTGCCCTGGGGTGGTGCTTGAGCACCATTGACACAAGTGGTGTCTCCTGAAGTCTCATCTCGCCACTGAGAGGATCGACTATGTGTTTCGTTTGCGCAATCCGTACTCCAAACAACAAGGAGAATACTACCTCTTCGTCAGGTATACGGTCGGGGTTCCAGTTGGCGCGGCGCCACATACTCAGCATAGTCCCGGGCTTGCGGCGTTGATAGTTGTCTGAACGAAGCAGTCTGTAGACTTCTGCCGCAGACTTGGCTGTAGCTTGCCGTTTTGGCCGCTGTCGTTTTGGCGCTTGACCGTACCTGGCATCAATGTGATCCAGCATTGCTCGAGAAAAGTCGGACAACGGAGGCTTGTCGTCCTTGAACATCTCAGGATAGAACAGTCCGGGCAGCCTCGAGTAGATATCAACAGGTTCCTCGATATACCCTGTCTGCAACAGCATGTTTTGTAAGTGCATGAGCAAAGCGGGCTCTAGCATTTCATCCCAAAGGCCGATACTAAGTGAGTGAGATATCTCCAGTGTCTCCAGCAGCGCAGAACCACATAGGACAGGGGAGAATTCCCAGAGACCATTTGCGCCGAATTTGGCGAAATGCGAAGAATGGCCAGACGTCATCCCGTCTATATGTCTCGATCCCCCCAGCCGCTGGATGAAGTCGTTTTGCACAAGTTCAAGGAACTTGAGGGAGTGTAGGTGATGTATCGATTCATCATCGAAAATGTTATCCTCCATTGACACCTGCTTCAGTGTACGGACAGCATGCAGCCATCCATTATTGGAAGAGGCATGCTCGCTACCAAGGAAAGTAACAATATCACGCCTCGGGCTAAACGACAATGGTGGACTTCGGACACGTTGGCCGTCAATAAACGAATTGACCCATCCACGGGTGGCTGTAAATGCGTCTACCATACACTGTAGTTGGAAGACGAGGTTGGGCATAATCTTACGACGAATGTCTGTCCCTTGCTTTTGCATTGCAAGTGACATTATGGCGCACGCGAATTCATTCAGTCCAAAAACTCCCTGATAATGTTTCTCATAATCTTTGGAGTTCCAGTCAATGTCATGACTGGTGTATCTTTTGCTCTGGGCTTCATTGCCCGGAGTCGTGGGAGCAGTGAATACATTGACCAATTCATACAGCCAATTGATGGTGTATGAACGACGCCACTCAACCCTCTGGGCGGGAGTGGCTTTCTGTAGATTGTAATAGGGATTCCAGTCCTTGATTTGAGCCAGCATTGGTTTAGTGGGTTTACCACTGTGGCTTTTCTGAAAGTCTCGGAGGAAGTCCAGTAGGTCTTCGTAAGCAGGCATCATCAGCTGCTCTTTCACATCTACGCCCACGGTACGGACAGTTGTGCGACCATTTTGGTCGGGCATGGCCACGGTCATGCGTATGAAACTCCCTTTGAGATCTCCCTGAGTCAAGGTGTCCACGATGGTGAAGTAATCGTCGTGATGTGGGAACTCGATTGCTAATGCCAGCTCTGAGCGTTGAAGCATCTGGGTAGCCGCCTTGGTAATGCCAGCCGCAACTGCACTGTTGAAGCCATCGAAAGCGACATAGCACCAATGGCACTGGGAAACAGCTCTGTGGTCAACCCATTCTTGTACCACAGCGAGGGAAGCCATGCGATAATCGGCATTGCAACCGCCGTCATCTTCAATAATGCGACAATCCTCCAGATCAACTTGGCCAGAAGATGATGTGGCAGCTGTTTTCTTCTGCTGACCTTTCTTCTGACCTCTCTTCTGCGACTTCCCCATTTTCCCTTTCCCTTTGTTCCTTTTTCTACCCTTGGAGATCTTCTTCTGTTTCCGCGGGGTTCGTTGACGTGCATCTTCAGGACGTGAATCGTTGCTGCTATCATGAAGACCACCGTCGATGGTGAGCGCGCTGAACTTGTTGGCGAAGTGCAAGAGCTCATCTAGGTCACCCTGAACCTCCTGCTGATTGGCTTCAGTCGGTTCCTTTTGCCCGGCAGCCTTCTCAGTACCACCAAGGGCTTCGAGGGCTTGGGAGAGCACGTCGATGAAGTGCTTATGTGCAGCATTGCTCTTCTCGATCTCGGCGTTCGTTCCAGGGGAATCGTTCTCGGACTGCGAGAAGGTTTCGTGGGTGACTGTTCTGGCTCGGATTACTGCTTGAAACAGGTAGAAGATGATATCAGGGATATCGGACAGCTCAAGATGTTCACCCACAAGGCGAGCCATTGCCAGGATACCGGCAACGGTAGTCTGAACAGTAGTGTTCAGCTCCATGCCAGCAGATCCATTGTCTAGTGATGCTATAATGTTGTTGGAGGCGTTGATGAGCCAATAAAGCAAGTGCCTTGTATCTCGCTTGTATAAAGTGTAGAGATTGTGAGGCGCCATGATGGGCTGCACTCAGCCTTAGCGAGATCTGATTATGTGTGTGAGCTCTGTAGCAAAGAAGCAAAAGGAAAGGAAAGATTGGTAATTGCGTCCATCAAAATATATATCGGGTGTTGAGCATCGAGACACCTTGCAGTGGTGTGGTAGCAAATGGAAGCGATTGTGATGTGGTGTGCAAATTGGCCCTGGTTGAACAGAGCCTGATTAGGTCCTTTTCAAGAGGCAAGGTGCCTCTTGGGGATGAAATGAAACGAAAACAATCACTTATTTGATGTGTGCTCTGGGAGAAGCACATCAGGTGGTTTGGTGTGTTGTGTTTTTTCATCATCTGTTGTACGATGCGGTCACACCGTTGGTTTGTGAGCGCTTTGCAAAGAGTAAAGAAAATCGTGAAAAGCAAGTGTGAATCCAAAATGCGCGGTAGATGAAAAGTGTGTCTGGTAGCAGTGTGTTTTCAGTCACGGCGTTGAAGGCATGGAATCCAAGGGAAAGATGCGGCAGTTGGGTTGGTGAAGTACCCAATGGTTGTGAACACCTCCAGAACCAGCTGTTCAACAGCTATTTGGCCCCGGCCCGAATGAATAATTGGAAAAGATGATTTTGACACCAGCTATTTTTGTATTCAATGGCTCCTGCTCGCCCACAACAGTGGCGTGAAATGGCCATTTCCCGCCTCGTTCTGTCGACATCTTGGAATGGGCTCAGTTTTTAACCACCCAAGCATCCCAAACATCGACGACCAGCTCCCACAAGAATAACCTCTCTTCTCATGACCACCCGAAAGAACCCTCGCTTGTCCTCGTTCCGACGCATGTACCGGGACATGCAGGCCAGACGTGCTCCTCGTCAACTTCAGCGCCCGGTACTGCTCGACCCTCCTCGTCCCCAAGCTCAACATGTCGCCTTGCTGAGCCCGCTGCGCTGGCAAGCCCTATCTCATCGTCATCAAAACGAAGCCCCCCCGCCGTTATCGAGAAATCGTTGGTCACTTCAAAATCGATGGCCTGCGAGCACACCAGCCCAGCCCAGTCCATGAGTACATACAGCAAGAAGGCTGACACCCCTCGACACTTGCGTGATCACGACCCGTACGCCATTGAGATAGCCATTACCTAACAAATCGGATACGTCAATCAAGGAAATTCCCAGCAAACCGAGGGTTCTACCCACATACCTTAGGTGTACCTAACCAACACGAACCGTGCCAGTGGTCTGTCTATGGTCATCAACATCCAACCATGCCCCGAAGTCCCACGCCGCCATCTTGGCCGGAAGACATGCCATACCCGGGCAGTCTCGGATACCATTTAATCTTTCCTCCCTCTCGCCATTGCCAGAAGGGAGCGGCTAAACTCTCCATAGACGGACGTATCCTTGAAAGCTCCACGGATTCTCACATGGGTTGAGTTACAAGGGGCCCGCCTCAGGGCCGAAAGCGCCGAGCAACATGGTAACTCTACAAAGGCAATGATAATGGGCGATATTCAACATCCATATCAATTAATTGGTCATACCAGCGTGGTAAGTGGTAACATAGATGCAGGAGATCGACTGACAGCCTTTCTAAGTAAGTACCGGGTTTTAGGGGAAGGACTATGTAGGTTAAGAAGGTAGGCCCATCTCAAACCGTTACTTAGTGGAGAGGAGGGTGAAGTACATATAGCCATGCTCGGTACCAGCCGAAGCTCGCTCCATTCGTTGCTTTCTAGTCATTGCCGGATCTGACATCAAATAGGTTAAGTGATAGCAATGCTTGTCAAATTCACGTGCTTGTAGCACTGTCCCATCAATGCTTGTAAGTTAGGAGAGAGCATGCAAAATCCCCATGACGTCATACCCAAGCCACAACCTGCCCAACGTTGGCAGCCCCACCAGCGACAACCGGTAACAAGCTTTCCAGTTCCTTGTATTCCTGTTTCTATGGATTCCATCCAGATCGGCTGTCGCTCGATTGCTTGCTTGGGGGCACAACATCAATCGATGGATAGTGTGTCCGTTCCATCGGGAGCACATACACGATCTGCTTGCGATATATACTTCAGAGTAGACAAGAGACAATAATTGCGCAACCTACTAGGCGTTGGCGTTGCTTTGATTTCCTGCTGCCGCCGTGTGGGTTGTTTTACCACACGAAACATCACCCGCTCCCTATCACTCGTTATGAGAAAACCCACAAGAACCCAGAGAAGGCGCCCCTGATAGATCATCTGATTGGCTCTGTATCTCCGTCCAAGCACACACTCATGGGTACAAGGAGGAAAGAAAGAACGGCGGGCGGTCCCGCAGAACCCACCAACACCGCCGACATGTCCGAAAGCGACCTCCGCCTCCGGGCACTAGCCGAAGAGCACCGCAAGGCCATGGCCGAGGGCGAGCAGAAGATGCGCAGCCTCGGCAGCACCTACAACACGGCCATGGAAGAGGCCAAACAGCGAAGTGAGTCCGCGCCCACCAACTCCGTACTTAAGCCAGGCCGACGGAATTCGACGCTGACCTTCCACTCGAGTCCAGCAACTGGACCATGAAAAGAACATGGCCGAAGCCGACGTAAATAGTAAGTACCTACCTAGTTAAGCAGCCAGCAACCTCACCTCATCTATTTTCTGTCCCCACCTTCAACTTCTTCATCATAAGTACCTACTGACACGACCCCCCAAAGTGCAACAACTCCGCCACGACGAAGCCATGGCCGAAGCCCGGCGGCAGCTCCAGCGCTACACCCAGGGCCACGAGGGCGCCATGCGGCGGGCCCAGGCCTCCATGCGGGAGACGACGCGGCTGCACGAGCAGGCCCTGCGCGACGCCCACGCCAAGATCCAGCAGCTCGAGCACGACAAGGCCATGGCCGAGGCGGCCGCCAAGATGCAGAGCCTCAAGCAGATGGAGGCCGGCTGAGCTGGGACAGAGAGAGAGAAACAAACGTCTTCTCCTTCCCAGCAGTGGCAAACCCAAACAGGGAGAGAGAGGCCTTTCTTCCTTTGAGATTCTAGATGATATCTTTTTACCGTAGCATCATATGACATTCACGTGTTACATATGCCCAAGAGATTTGTTACAGCCAAACTTATCATCAATAACAACACAAACATGTCCAGCCCGTCCATGTTCTCATGACTCTTGCCCGTCAAATCAAATAACAATCGTTAAAAAGGAAGAACCGTCTCAGCGTTTCCATGATACTGTACAGTAGCCACAACCACAACGAAGGCCGGAAGATCGCCCCAGACCCCGCAGGGTATAAGCACATATATATTACAAGACACAAATACGACATCACCGGTCGTCCTCATCAACACCGCCACCAATGACCAAAGGTGACGTTCCTTCACACCAACCCTTTCCCCATTTCCTCAACCTTTACACTTCCTACGCCGGGGCCTCTTCGGCCAGTTAAGCCCAGGGCGCACCGCTACATAATCATCGTCCAAACCGCGGGCCGAGTCGTCATCCATAGCGTTTCGTACATCGGCCGTTTCCTAAACGACGACCTCTTCATCATCAGGGTCCTCAATACTGGTCCTCGACGCTGCCTCGTGCGTCCTCTTGATCTTTTCCCCGTTGTCACCCGTAATCTCGCTCGAGGCCGCCTTCTCTCCGCTACTGCTGCCTCCTTCCTCTCCCTTGCCCTTCTCCTTTTCCTTCTCCTTGGACCCGAAGCCTGGGCTGCTGAACGGCCACAGGCTGGTGAACGTGGAGCTCTTCTGGTTCTGGTTGGGAGGATGGAGGGGCAGTGGCTTGACAATGACATTGTCCTTTTCACCATTGCCGCCCTCCTTTTCCACTTCAGGCATAGCGAAATCGCCAAATTCTTCGTCGTCATCCTCCGCTGTCTCGTCCTTTTCCGAGTCCGATTCGTCATCTCTTCCGTCGCCAAATTTCTCGTTGGACCGACGTGACAGGGCACCTCTCCACCAACTACCTCGGGCTTGCTGGTTCCAAGATCCAGCATCGCCACCTTCGCCAAGGCCATCATCACTGTCATCATCATCCTCTTCGTTATCGTCTCCAAACGGATCCCGAAGTATGCTGTCGGGCTCCCGGGTAAGCTTCAGTTCGTCGTCATCATCATCGCCGTTTTCGATTTCTGCTGACTGTGCCGAGGTAGCTACGGAGCTCTTTTGATGCATTGCGAGGCGCGCAGCGAGCTGCAGGCGGGCACGAGAAGGGGGGATGTTCAGCGGCGGCGGTGGGGGAGGTGGTGGCGGAATGGAAGGCGGGTCCAATGACGACCCAGCATTCAGAGGATCCGTGTATGCACGGAACTAAAAAAACAGTTAGCATATAGTCATGCAAATTCAAAATAATGGCGATGGAATGCTTGGAGAGTTTGAAGGGAATGCGGAAAGGCAACAGGGCTCATAGCAGCTATAGCAACAAGGGGTTCAACAACACAGTCTTATATTGTCACGCAAGGCGAAGTGGGTGACCCGATCAGACTGTGAGTGATGTCATCCTTCGCTGTTGCTGCTATCTGATCGCTTTTGATATCCTATATGCTGACATGACTGCCGCTAAAGGCTTCCAGGAGCTGTTCAGAGTGGCCAGAAAAGAAAAATAGGATCAAGAAATGGAGTCTGCAGCGTCCACAAAATGACCCCCTGGTTTTCAGACACCCAAACAGCTGCCGTATAAGCACCAGTCCCTGGCGGCAGCGAGGAAGTTGCGCAGCTAGGGGAATCTCTTCCGACGCTTGGCATGGGGCTCGCCATCAAAGCGGCTCGCTCGCAGCAGCCTTCCGCCTCCTCTCCTCTAGGTCGAAGTGGATGGGCCGCCCATGATAGAGTTAAGTGCCAACGTAGCAGCTGCTGGTCCTGAACTGCTCCTCGTTTTTGCTGCATCGGATGATGATGGGGACAATGTGGCATGAGAAGGGGAAGGGGCTGGTGGCAAAGGAACATCGCCTGAACCGTCACCACCAGTTTCACTGGCGGCGGGGCCCGACGGATCACTGACCTCGTTATTGACATCTTCTTCGTTCTCCTCCGACTCGTCCTCGTCCTCGTCACTAGAGCTGCCGAAGCCCGAGCCTAGCAGACCAGAACTGATACTAAACGGACCAAGGCTGCTCCCACTACCATTGTCCGGCATTTCCACACTAGCTCCGCCGTTCAGACCTGCTTCGGCCAGAGCGTTCGATCCACCCTGGGCGTTCCCAAGACCAAGGCTTGACAAACCCATGCCTCCAAGACCATTGCCGGCCATAGCAGCCCTGTTGCTCATCGCGACCTCGGGCCTAACGCCGCCAAGAATGGCGTTGTCTCGTTCCCGCGTTTCGGCCAGAGCACCCTCGACGTAGTTGATCCAGTCTTGGCTCATGACGCGATCTAGCACTAGCTCGGACAAGAGCTCGGGAGGGTTTCGCTCGGTGAACTTGACCACTTCCTCGGCGATCAGAGTGAGGTGACCCATGTAACCCATGCGGGTCTTGTTCTGTGCTTGTGAGGTCTCGCTGGCGACCTGGCCCTTGATGATGGCGTTTGTGACGTCGGCCGCCTCGAATAGGGAGATTGCCAAAGTAGGGTTGTATCCACGATCCATAGGTCCATTGAATACTTGCTGAACAATATCGTAAACCACGTTATGCAAGAAGTTGTTCCAGGGGTATTTAAAGAAAAATGTCTATGTATAGTCAGCAAAAGTGCACCCCGAATGGCAAAGAGGGAAATCCAATAGTTACCAGTATGGTTGGGACAACTTGATGCTTTACAAACTGCATCTTTAAGAAATCACCGACAACAGGCTCCACTGGCTCTTCAGCGGCTGCAGCGGCAGCTGGCGTCGCACTCGTGTCAGCTTTATGGCCAACCACGATAGACTCCTCGTCAGTCTTGGTTGGTGGTGCGGGGGCGGGAGTTGCCGTGGAGTCCGCCGCGGACGCATCCTTAACGCTCCAGGCTTCTTGAGTATCTGCACTCCGGATCACCAAGGGGGCAACCTCCGCAGGCTTATCTTCGTCGCTCTTGTCACTGGGTGTGGGCTCCGAGCTTGACGAAGGAGTCTCGGGCTTCGACTCCTCGGCAACAGCTTCCGGCGCCGACGTAGTGTTATCTGGAGCTGGGTTAACGGCCTCCTTTTGATCAGAAGCGTCTTCGGATGCCGATTTCTCCTCGGAAGTGGCCTGTGTCGTTGTTTCCGCAGGTGCAGTCGGGGCCTGCGCTTCACTGTTGGATTCATCGACACTGTTGACACTAGAATCCCCTTCAGTCGAAGAAGCAGCCATCTTGATAGGGGCCTTCCTGGGAGAAAGGGGCGCTACAACCAACTCGGGGTTTTCGAATTCGGGAACTTCCTGTTCGTGGACTTTGTTATCGTGAACATTCAGTCTGGGGGAACTCAGAGGTTCATCCACGAAATCTTCATCGTCCTTGTCAAGGAACGAGGCGGAGGAGGCGGGAGGTAGGATTTCATCCTCGGCCTTGACGAACTCATGGGAGGTATCTTCAGTCATTTCACCGGAGGGCGCGACCTCCTCAAAGCCATCATCGTCTGAAGCATTCGTCACTTCAAGGCGGCGTCCGTCATCGGGAGACGAGTGTCGGCCACGCATAGTGAGATCTTCCGCCGAAGACTGCGCATCATCGCCACGGTTCATCACCAGCTTTCCTTCGGCCCGCAACCGCTGCCTCTCTTCGTCTCGCCCGGCGATGACTTGCTCAGACCCAACCTCGTTCAACAGGGCCATGTTGCTACAGTGCAAGAGTTCTGCCATGAGCTCGCAGGTCTTGAAACGATCGAAGCCGAGAGGTTCAATCTTGTCTCCAAAGGTCGATTCCAGACGCTGTTTCTGAGCAGGGGTATGCATGATCAGGTTCATGAAATCGGGCACGTGCTCCGCAAACATGCGCAGGAGATTGCCCAAGTAAATCGGATCCCGGCTGGAGGGTTGGGCATTGTTGTCAGAGCCAACGTCTGGGTCATAGTCCGAGTTGTTCTTGCGGATAACCTCAATAATAATGCCCACGCCAACAGTCAAAGGATTTCCGCCACCCAGCATGTAACTAATTAGCTTCTCCACGCAGTCCTTGGAGACCAACTGCCTTGTCAGTTCGTTGGGACCAATGCAAGCCTGCTCATTTTGGGAAGCATTGGCCGAGACCGTGATGATGGCCTTGATAAAATCTCCTGCGGATGTTTGCGTAGCCCAGCTATGCTCGGGACCCAGGAAGGATAGTAGAGTTGGCATGACATCTTTGGTGTAAAGCCACTGAGTTGCTTTGGTTAGCATGAATATGACCATATGTGAATGCATGTTGTCTCACCTCGACCACACCTTGGCCACTCTCTGTTCGCTCCAGGCTAATGATCTTCAGCAAAAGATCCATAACCATGGGGCAATCGACATGACGCAGCATGTCAGCGACGGCGCCATCCAAAGATTTGAGCAAATCCAACATCTCCTCGGTCTTCTTGTCGAACAAAGATTCGTTCACCTTGGTGAAGTAACTGGCCTGCAGAGGATCAAGAGGTGCCGGTAGCTTGAGGAAATTCCAGAAGTTGCGGAGCAGCGACGTGCTCTCCATGAGAGCCTCATAGATGGACCAATTGTCAGAGGAGAGGACCTCAGCCGCCACATAGGCATATCGGTTGCGCTTCTTCTCGACCTCATCCTCGGCAGCCTCTCCGTCGTTTGTAGCGCTGGACGAGGCTCGCGGCCGGCCGAAGGACAAGCGGGACTTGCTCTTCTTTTCCTCCTCTTCTTTTTCCTCGTCAGGATTCTCGACGGGCTCTAGCTTCGGGGCAACGACATATTCGAGCAGCTTCTCCAGAACCTTTTCCTCTCGGAGGTATTCGATGAGCTTTGTGTTGTGCTGCTTGAGCTCTTGGATCAGATCGCTCTCATCAAGAAGATCCTCAAGTTGGAAGTCTTGCTTATCGAGGATGGTATCGATGGTGGAGATGTTGGCGTAGCCGCCAAATCTCCAAAACATGGTGAAGGTATTGGGCGGGCTCAATGCCCTTTCGTTCGGGGGGTTGTTGGCGTAGACAAATGAACCGGGAGGCAATCACCGGTGCCAGACATGCGAGATTAAGGATGTCGGAGGGCTCTAAACGAGAGCGTAGAGGTCAGCATACGGAGATGCCTTGTCGTCACCGTCACCTGTATGAGCCGATTGGTTGGGTTTGTTCCGGGCAGGAAGGGTTGAATGGCTCGGGGCGTATCGGAAATAGAGCCAGTAGGCGCTGTGATGCGATAGGGCTATGGATAGTGGTGTCTGGGAACGTAGCGGTCGCAATGTGGGATAAAGTCTAGGCTTTGTGCTTGGTGCCTTTCTAGAGTTGGAGACAAGGCTGGGCCGTCTATCGTAGATGATTGGTACGTGGCGCACGTGTGTGTAAAAGACCGACCTTTGGGCGATGGGCGTGATTCTTGTGCAACGCTGATTAACTCCTGGGGGAAAGACAGGGTATGCAAATGCCTTGGTCAGATTGCGCCGAAGTCCATCCAGGCAGGCCAGCGCAACCGTCGGACCAAATTGGGTATCTTGGGAGGGGGTGTTTGTTCCGCGCCGATCCGTCTAGAGATGCAGAATGCGAATAGGTAGAGGGTATGCAAATGTAGTAAAGGCTGTGAAACAAAAAAAAGCCGGCGGAAACGAAGGTCTTGGGGATGTCCCGGCTCAGCAGGGCCAGTAGAGTAGAGAGATAGCTGGATAAGGGAAGAAGGGTCTGGTTCGGTCGAACAACTGTAGCAAGCAGTCCACGCTACATGAACTCAAACAACCTTGGGGGGAACCTGCAGTTGCGGGTAAAATAGCAGGTTTGAGCTCGAAGGAGTGCGGGCAGGCAGTAGGGTATCTGCTGGGAGCCCCCCAAAAAACCCAGTGTATCGATGGATGAATCTGGGTCGGAATTGGGGATGTGAAAGGTGTCACTTCTCTCTCTCTCTCTCCTTCTCTCCTCTGCTCTCGTTCTCTCTCTTTGTGTTCTTGGGCTCTGTCTTGCTCTTGTGGTGGGTTCGTAGAGGGGGAACTACGTACGAAATGTCCGACAGTGAGCAAAGAGGGGGAGAGAGGGTTTGTGGATGGAGCCTCCCTGATCGTGCAGTCAAATCGGAATGGGTTTTTCAGTTACTCGAGCAAACCCGCCGTAATTGATGCCTGTCAGCATGTACATAACCAGCCTGTACCTATTGCCTGCATGCGCCTAAAATGCACCTCGACTCATAACTTGCCGAGTATAAGTGCGCGGCCTACGGGACTGACTGCACTGCAGGGTAGATGACATTCATTGATAGATGCCATGCCTCGCTTTTTAGAATTCAATCGCAGCAATCGTTCCATGCACTTCCTCGATCAAGCTTCATTCAGCTTGTCGATACGATAGCTACATCCAGTTGCATATAGATAGCAGTGCTGTGACATGCATTTAGGAGCAGTCATCGACGCGCACGCACGCACACACAATCTCAATCTCGGCGAGCGGCTTATTTACCCTCTCTAAACTGGGCCATGCCGTAGAAGGCCCAGGAATCGGGCATGGACCAAATCATGCGTGAACGGCAAGCGCCTGGGAAGTGACCTGGTTGCGGCGGGCAGCAAGCAGTGCCCTGATTGCCCAGGCTGTTTCAGCAAAGTACCACTCATTACCTTCTCTGGGCAGAGCAGAGCTGGGTTCTTCGTTCTCGACTGAGCAAGCCAGACTGGGCTGCTGGGGGGAGGGTGCTGGATTTAGACTCAAGTGCGACTCTCACACGTGTCTTGCTTGTGTGCACCTGGCCCCCAAGCCTAACAGCGGGTACCAGCTTGGGCTCGTCGGCGGAAAACAGGGAGGGCTGTGAGAGTGACGTGACGCTAGCCGAAACGGGCTAAACATGGTGAGATTAGGTACATGGCGGTTCACGAACCAGCTGGAGTCCGGCCCGAGACCGAGCACTTACAAGTACTTCCCAGATTCATGCAACCCACTTAGTGAGAGGCCGATTGACAAAACACTTGATAAACTGGAAACTCCTCGAGAAAGGCACTGTTTCCCCAAGTTCACATTGGGAATTGTTGATCCGAAGAGTATCCGTTGTTAGGATAACACAGGCCAGAGGTGGTGGAAGTTGAGAGCAACATCTGATTCACGCTGACTATGTGTGTATTGCGCCCGTCTTGAAGAAAACATTATCATGGGAACTTATTTGGGCACGTGCCCAACAGGAACCTTCTGTATACGCGATGCGGATTACCAAAACACTAAAACTCCCTCCCTCCCTCCCTCCCTCATTCCCTCACTCCTTCACTCCATCCCTTTCCGAATAGCGTCCAAGGTCCGAACCTGCCTCCCCTCCTCAAAGTTCTCCGGCGCGAGCCAGGCCAGCAACGCCCGCCTCCGCGCGCTCCACTCATTGTCCACGATGGAGAACCAGGTCGTGTCGCGGTTGCGGCCCCGCACGATGCGGTGCTTGCGGAAGGTGCCCTCGTACGCGAACCCGAGGCGCTCGGCGGCCCGGCGGCTCGGGGCGTTGAGCGCGTCGCACTTCCACTCAAGCCGCCGGTTGCCCAGGCCGTCCATGCAGTAAGCCATCAGCAGGTACAACGTCTCCGTCGCGACCGTCGTGCGCTGCAGTCGGGGCGAGAAAGTGACCCAGCCGATCTCGACGGTGCGGTGGGCCCGGTCGATATTGAGCAGCGAGATGTAGCCCACGGCGGAGTCGGGCGGTACCTCTTCCTCGCCTATGCCGCCGTTGCCCAGGGCCTGCTTGGTGATGACAGTGAAGTAGAACGGGTCCTGCGAGGGGGCGATGTTGGCGATGTGCTGGGCGAAACTGTCTTCGTTCTCAAAGGGGCCGACGCCTAGGTAAGTAAAGTTTGTGGGTTTCGATCCGTCGCACAGGTGTTTGTACAGGTCGTGGGTGTGGGATGCTTGGAGCGGCACCAACTTTGCAAATGTGCCGTCGAGCGTCTGCCGCTGAGGCTGTCCAGCCGCATGGGTGTCGACTCTGACACCCACGGGAATATCTCCTGGCATCTTGTGGAAGACTGCGGATTCGAGATCACGTTCGGATTGCTGAGTTCTCTTTCGGACAGAGGCATGTATCAACGTTCGGAGGTATATTGATTTAAGGCAATCCTGAAATGGTCCAGGCTATTGTAACATGACTATGCAATAGGCAATAGGTATAGATGACATTAGTGAGCGCTTATGACACATATCGTAGGAAGCACGCACGCCGAGACAGGAGACCCGGGGTCTCCACTCTGGGGATGGCACTTAGTCAGGTCCCAACATGGTATAGGACTGCACACGCGGAGGCTGTCTAGAAGAAGCAATAAACCCGGCTTACTTTAGCTGTACTGCTAGTTCTATTTGTGGCCGTATCTCTGCCTTCCTGGCGCATTCGTGTGATGAGGTGGAAGAGGAGAAGCTGCAAATATGCTATATACACGTACCTTCGGTGCTTTCTGGTATGGCTAGAGCTGAAATGTAGTTTTTGCTCAGATGGGTATTAACTAGCCAATACAGCCTATTATTCTTTCCACATCCTATGTGAAGCCTACATACGTATTTATACCCAAGAGTTGTATATAGCATGGCGCCTATGCTATGTTCTCCTTGCTCCCTTCATGGCAGTACGGGAGCATATGAGGTTGAGCATTTGGTCCACCTTGAGATCCTTCAATCTGAGTCCTGTTTAGAGGAACTCTTGTTTCTCTGATGGAAATGCCCGTTGAACATGCGAAAATCGAGATCAATACTGCTTGTTGCAACAATACATCTGATCCGAACGTTAGCAGCCGACTTCACATTGCCAGCGGTGTTGTTCTGGACTCCCACCGACGCTCATCGATGACCAAATGCGACATTGTCATCAATGGTTTATTGTCGTGATATCGGATTCTAGATCAGCGACTCGATATTTTTGAATCCACCATCTATCCTTCTACGCGGTCAGGTTAGGAAGGAGATCAAGGGGCTATGGATAGGCTACGGATATGTCCTTTTGCGACCTGGCAACACTGATCTAACTGTTTTATTCTACAAGCCCTCATGTTTTCAGGACGTTGGGACATCGAAATTATCGCCTAGGTTGAATTGTTAGTTAAAAGCCGTTGGTACCAGCCCGTCAGTCCCGACAACGCCCCAGAGACTCCCGTGATCCAGGTCATATGCGGCAGCTGACTGAGTTATGTGGATGCTGCCCCGCGGGTCCGACGCATGCAGCCGCGGATGGCTTGAAGGTTAACAGTTTAGAGTCTGGATGCAAATCGGTTGCCTTTCCTGTAAATTATGCATGTGTCGGCCGTCTGCTTCTGGCGATTGGGCTTCCAAGTTCTCTCCTGAATGGGGTTGGCACAGATCGGATAGGCCGGACTTGCTGCCCTAAGTCCCGTAGGATGCATGCAGGCAAATCACGGGGAACACCTCACGAACAGCCTACCTCTTATAGCGATCCCAGCCTAGTTAGTATAATCATGCTGTTCGATGCAGGAGGGAATGTCAGGATTGGATTGGAATGTGCGGGTGGCCAGGAACATTTCAAGAGCGATCGCGGACAAAGAACGGGCGAATTCGGGTTCTACAACTTGCTGTGTGCAGTTGGATCTCTGCGCCGCAACAATAACCGTATAGCTGAAGATCTGGCACTGATCTTTGAATTAAAAGGGATATATCAAACAATTGTATTGATCAGTTGGCAACAACAACAATCAATCACCATCAATATAACCAAGCGACAGCGGTTGCAGGCCGTACCCCAGGGGGGCATACACGTGTTGTTATAGGCTTATTCTGGTTCCTGTGGCAATGGGCAATTGGCAATGAGGGAGGGGTGGATGTTGATGTCTTTTTCGCCCAGGACGGAACGTTGCGTCAACACAGGCCAGATGGACGTCCATATTGGGCTGCCAGGCTAAGCTTAGGGGTATCCACCCGCTGACTTTGCCCGAGCTTGCCCTTCAACCACCACCAAATCAGGACGACGGACATTTCAGAAAGGCAAGATCTGCTTTGTCCAAGAATTAGGTGCAGCATGCAAGCGTGTTCTGTCAGCATGCTGGTCAAACAGATCGTTTGCGAGGGTCGGAAAACATGCCTCAATTACAACCAGCAGCCTCCAGCTTCAGTTGGTGTAAACACAACACGCAGGTAGAGAATGTTCATGTTCTACCTACCTGGCCAGATAGATGTTTGTGGTATGTAGCATCGTCACCTACAGGGGTTGAGGGGTTACAGTCCCTTGGTGAGAGAGCGCTGGCGGACTTGTCAACCCCGCCAAATCGAGCAATTGATTAAAACAATGACACGGGCTCCACCGACCACGACCGCCTACCGCTGCCCAATGGTAGGGGTGATTTGCCTTGAAGCCCGTTGCCGTTGCGACCCCTGGTGCTAAGAAACTGCCATCCCACAATTGACCGTGACACTATTGCTTTGTCGTTGCAAGTTCTTGATCTGGCCGGCCGCCAAACAAATAAGTCCAAAGTACATCATCCTAATCTTCACCACACTTTGCGCCTCGCTGATGCTTTTCCTACCCAAGCACACAGCTTTTTTCCGACTCGGCCTTCGCTAGGAGCCTCGCACTAATACCATAGCCCCCCGAGCTCTCTGACTCCCGGCGCGTATTCTGATAACCTAGAATTTCTTCATAAGAGCGCAACCGCCTCTGCTGCCGCGCAACCCAACCCGAACAAGAACAAGCTCGATTTTGCGACACGCCCAAAAAGTCTTCCCGACAACCAGGTCTCGAGCTTTTGGGGTTTGTACATAAAGAACAACAAGGTATGTCTCTCGCTTACTGTCCATATGCACATCCAGCCTCCTGAGGGCGGGGATCAACCAGAAGAAACACCAAGTGGAAAGGCGGTGGAAGAAAGACCCGTAAAAGGAAGGCACAACATCGCCGAGCTCGCAAAGTCGCGCCTGCTGCTGCTGCTGTTGCCGCGCCTGCTGCTTCCACTGCTGCACGAACCTCCTGCGTCGTGCCTGGTTTGCTTGCATCTCTTGACGTCGTCCCAGACCCGGATGCGAGTGTTTCCAACTACCACATACCTTCTCTCTGCCTTTGAAATCTTGATGTTGCGATATCCCACTCCACATCGCTCGCAGGGAAGCAAAGCTGCCTATGGCTTTCGCTATGCTTGAGCATTCTCCTGCCGTCCTGCCTTGATACCAAAATGCCTTTTGATCATTTTAGGGGATCGTCATTGCATAAGCTGATACACAAAGTAACAGACTCCGTATCGTCGCCTTCTAAGTCCACACACAAAACCCACGGCACCAAGTCGTCCAGGGACTTCGCCTCCTTGTTCAAGAGCAACAAGAAACAGCAGGAACCCCAGTCTCCTCCTCCAACCCCCTCGCCCAACAGACGCGGTGCTACGACTCCACGATCACTTAGACGACGACCACCCGTACGATTTCCCGATACCCCACCTAACGAGATGGCGGAGGGAGAGCCAGATTACAGCTCTCTGCCGCTGACGGACCGATGGGTCCATAAGGTATGGAAGGTCCGAAAGGAGGCCTACGAAGAGGCCACCAAGGCGTTCGAGATCACCCCCGACGAGTACGACCCGGCGTTCAGACCCTTCAACCAAGACCCCAGTCTCTGGAAAGGTGCAGTAGCGGACTCCAACGTGGCCGCCCAGACAGACGGTACTGCCGCGTACTGCGCATTCCTCAAATTCGGTGGCAAAGAAAACTGCGTACGGTCCAGGGGCCACACAGTCACGCCCATTTGCGAAAAGGGTCTTGTTTCTACAAGGCCTGCCACAAAGGCATCATCTATGGAAGCTTTGCTACTACTTATCGAGATGGATGTATCGGCACCTGTCATAGAAGATATCCTACCTGCAGTATCAGCCAAACAACCTAAAGTCATTGCCGCCGCCCTGAACGCTCTCACCACCATATATCACAACTATGGCTGCAAGGTAGTAGATCCTAAGCCGGTGCTTAAGGTCCTCCCCAAGGCCTTCGGCCACGCAGACAAGAATGTCCGAGCCGAAGCTACCAATCTCGCCGTCGAGTTCTACCGATGGCTCCGAGAAGCGATGAAGCCCATGTTCTGGGGCGATCTCAAGTCCACCCAACAAACCGATCTCGAGGCCCAATTCGAGAAGATCAAGGCGGAGGGCCCCGCGAAACAAGAACGGCTTCTGCGATCCCAACAAGCAGCACTGGATCGGGCACCACCACCCGGCGCTGGTGGCGATGACGAGTACGGCGAAGATGATGCGGGGGATGAACCTGCGGAAGTGGACGCCTTCGATCTAGCCGAGCCGCAGGACGTTCTTTCAAAAATGCCAGCGAATTTCCACGACAACCTCGCCTCGTCGAAATGGAAGGAACGTAAAGAGGCGCTCGAGGCTCTGTATGCCATCATAAACGTACCACGCATCAAGGATGGCCACTATGACGAGATCAATCGTGGTTTAGCCAAGTCCATGAAGGACGCCAACATTGCCGTCGTGGTTCAAGCGGCACAATGTATCGAAGCGCTTGCCAAGGGTTTACGCAAATCATACGCCAAATACCGATCCATCGTCCAGGCACCCATCATGGAAAGGTTGAAGGAGAAGAAGGCGGCCGTAGCGGACGCTCTCGGAGCTGCATTGGATCAAGTTTTCTTGGCAACGAGCTTCACAGAGTGTTTTGAGGATATCCAGGCATTCCTCGTCCACAAGAACCCCCAGGTCAAGGAGGGTACTCTGAAGTTCCTTGTGCGGTGTCTTCGTACCACGCGCGAAGTCCCGAGCAAACAAGAGATCACAGCCTTAGTCGAATCAGCAAAGAAGTTGTTGGCCGAGGGAAGTGAGGGATTGCGATCTGGTGGTGCCGAGATTTTGGGAACTATCATGAAGATTGTCGGCGAACGCGCTATGAACCCGCATCTCGAGGGACTCGACGATATTCGCAAGACCAAGATCAAGGAGTACTTCGAGACGGCCGAAGTCAAAGCCAAGGAGAAGCCCAAGCCCAAACCTGCTGCTCCTGCCGCTCGCGCCCCGCCCGCCGGAGCAAAGAAGATGGTCAAGAAGGGAACTGCTGGTGCCAAGAAGCCCGCTCCGGCCGCAGCACCACTTGCTGCGCAGCCGACGCCGAAAGCTGCCCCAGCAGCCGGTAAACTTGGCGTGCCGAAGCCATCTGGCATATCAGGGCTCAAAGGTCCTCAAAAGCGCATCGGTGCTCCGTCTGGCATGGCATCGCCGCGAAGAGTTGCTGCTCCACCACCACCAGAGGAATACTACGAAGAGGAAGAGGAAGAGGAAGTTTTGCCTGCTTCTCCCCCCGCCTCGCCCTCGTGTAGGTGTTGGTCGAGGTGGTCTCGCAGGACGCTCATTAGCAAAGCCCGTTGCCCCAGCTGCGGCAGCTCCGCCCCCAGTTTCGCCCGAGCCTTCAAGTGGACTCACAGCTATGGAACGTGCCGAACTGGAGGAGATCCGCGCAGCCAACTACCGTCTGCTCAAGCAGGCGGATGACATGCGCCACGAGAGGTCGAAGATGAACTCGGAAATACAGGAGCTCAAGAACCAGAATGCTCAGCTTATCGAAGATCACACGAGGGACGTTCTGAGCATCAAGGCCAAGGAGACACAATTAGTGCGAGCCAGAAGCGACGCCGAGGCTGCCGAACAGACCAACGAGCGACTACGAAGAGAACTCGAGCGGCTCAAGCGTGCGCTCAGTAAGGCTGAGGCGCTCCAGTCGAGAGGTGGCAACGGCAGCCCAGCACTCGGTAGCCCGACCAACGACGAGGCAGATAACTACCACGATGGTCTCAACCATGCAGGTGGCCAATCGAACAGGATGAGCTTCGCCAGCAACCAGTCCGAAGACAAGGAGAACGGCGATGCTCCACACCAGCGTGCCCGAAGCAAGATGATGAGCCCAGAATTGCGAGTGGGGAGCGGCTCGAGTGGCCGCGCCAGTCCCGCTCGAGGCTTCCGTAGCGCGAGCCCAGCGCAAGGTTTCAGGAGTACGCCTATGGACGATCATCCCAGGAGTAGCTCCAGGGGACCGCCCGCTGGTGCGAACCCGGCGGGCGCTGGGGCTGGTGGTAATGGTAACGGTAACGGTGTCGAAAGCTGGAAACGGGCAGCCGAAGTCACGAGTCAGCTCAAAGCCAGAATCGAGCAGATGAAGGTAAGATACACGTCCATCCATCGACAAGACAGTTCATACTTACTAACACCACACATAGGCGAGGCAAGGCTTCAATCGACCTTAGGATGTCGACCAGCTGCGGGCTCGCCATACCAGACATGTGAGCGTTAATGAGGCTCCGCCACCTTATCCGACTTGAGCAGCAAAGTTGCTGGCAGAGTCGGGCCAGGCAAAGATGCGTGAGGCCCAGGCTCCGCACCAGCCAGTAGTTGTCTTGCTATTCTTGTCTGTATTCGACTTATAATTATGATGAAAGGGAACGGATGGCCAGGCAAGGGATTGATTGGATGGCAGGACATGAAAAAGAAGCGAGTATCTGGCTTTGTTGAGTGCATTTCTACGGCGTCTGATGCATACCCCCTATTTTGCAGTTATATTCCATGGAGAGTGAATAGGAAGAGAAGAGAGAAGAAGGTCTAGAGAGAGGTTGCGTAAATGCCCTCGGTCTGGGCGACTGGGCCTAGACAGCGATTTCTGCGAATACATGTGAAAGTTCAACTCCTACGTTCGTGTCTGATGATGTCTGAGGTTTTACCTTTACCTTACAATGTGGCTGTACGTGTTCTTTGATGCCTTGAGACAACGTACCCCAGTGAGTGATGAAGTAACACGTCTATCCATCAGGACTACCAGTAAGTACCTACTTGCCTGGCCACCTAAGGACATTCACATTATGAAGTAAGTAACTTGCCGATGAGAATCATGAGGTCGGGTCTGACGTTTTCCTTGATTTGTCCGAAGTCATGCTGCCATAGCATCTCAATGCCGTTCTTCTTGGCTGATCAGAAGTCCTCCAAACCACTCCGAATATCCTTACGGAGGAAGGACTGGCCTCACTGAAACTGCTTGATGCTCGGGGGCAAAAAGCTACAGGGCAAAAAAAAAAAAAAAAAAAAAAAAAACTGGTTGGCCAATGGAAGCAATTGAACACAGATGTCCTTTCGAATATGGTAGTTTGCCCTAAGAAGTACCTAAGAAAACACCATGGGGATGCGAACCACATGCTTGGTTACTTGGTCACCGTTAGCAGATCAAGCAGTTATTTTGGGACTATGATCCTATCCTCTCCTCTCTAGGTAGGCTGCATTCAATTGCTGTGGCCCACCACTGCCTACTTCTTACTGTTCTCCTACTACCACTCACGGCGAGGTCACTTCCGTCGCACGTGTTGAGGCGGGGCGCTCGAGTTGGTCTCTTGAGCGAGACTGTTGAGTTCCGTGTGAGAAAGGTCTCGGATCATGCGCCGGTTTATATTAAGGGGGAACTTATCTACCGCGTGTAGCTATTATCCGGAGCGTCGATGGCGCTGCAGGCAAGGAGGGTCGGCCGGTGGTAGCTAGACTTTTTCCTTTTGGCCATGCGGGAGTTTGCTGTGCTCTCGATGCCCGCGATCGCCGGCGTAGGTCTTGAGGGAGCCGGTGCTGGCTCGAAATTACTCTCGCGCCGCGCTTACGCATTCGGCCAAGCCCGTCGCAGGCCACTGACAGACCTTCTTCATTCGGACGGGTATAGTCATGGCTATTCGGTCCGCATCGATTCACGCGCCTGTCCGTTCGGGGCAAAGGCTCGGTCTGCGATGAAGAGACGCTCGGTATCGGCTCTCGAGTTGAAGATGCCTCTGCAGCTTCGACTTCATCAGGGACCGAAGTAAGGCGGACGTGGTATCCGAGGGGAGTGTCCCCGCGCAGAACCCGTGATTCCGACGTGGGTAAAGATGGACGTACTTAGCCTGCGGCGGTAGAGTTCAGGGGCTTGACTATTTTCTCGGGCATCTCCGCACATGGTTGCGGTTGTCTTGCTGCTGACTATGCTCGGCTGGATCTCGCCTTATAGTCCGGGAGTACTCAGGTCCTCAAGCTACATAAGTACTTCTGTCTGATTTCAGTATACGAAGGGAGGGGGCCCCGGGAGCCCATCCCTTTGTTCATCGCACGGGCTCGAAGTACATTGCTACTGTAAGACTATGTACTTAACTGTCTAGGGAGCGACAAGGGCACTTCGTGGAATGTCTTCGAAAACACGGGAAAACACCTACCTATATGGAACGAGGGATTTGGGAGTTTTATGCAATATGCGTTACTGGAGGTTGAGCCGTCCCTAGTAGTACTTGCCATTCGCCATTCAATACGAACATCTCGAGACTGTCACGACTCCCACCCGGCGAGTTTTCGGAGACTTTCACTCAGACTAGACTGCAGGCTGGCTTACACTCAATCGACTCGGACTTATCACATAGTATGCTGTAGGAAAAAGAGCGCTTTCAAATACAAATGATACTACAGCGTAGGGTTATCATTGCTCCTATTGAGGTAGAAACCCATACTATCTATCTCGGTGATCCATTGTCACGAGTAGTCGCGGAGATCGAGGCATATACGAGCCTACAGCTGACAACCAGGATTCAAATCACCATTCACCATGTATTTCGACTTACCTCGCCGTGAGTTTACTGTATCCAGAGGGTATACGTACTCCTTCGTGCACATTGAACGTACAGGGGACAACCCGACGCTCCTCCTTCTGCATGGGTGGCCATCGCATATCGATGACTGGATCTACCAGATTCGGCATTTCCAGTCCAAGGGATACGGCTTAGTAGTCCCTGACATGCTCGGGTACGGAGGCAGCAGTAACCCCTCGGAGACGACCGAGTATCGACTCAAGCCCTTGAGCCAGGACCTCGTTGAGCTTCTTGACCACGTCGGGGTCCGGCAGGTCGTGGGAGTGGGCCACGACTGGGGCGCCAATATCCTTTCGCGCCTTGCGATCTACCACCCCGATCGTCTGCGGGCGGTCGCATTCCTCGGCATTGGCCCGTCGAGCCCCGGCACGACGTTCGATCTGGACGCCATCAATGCGATTACGAAAGAGGCGACGGGCACGGAGATGCTGGGCTACATATCCTACATCACGCGGGACGCGGCCTCGCAGCGAATGATGGAGCTGCACGCGCAATCAGTCATGGACATTCTCTTCGCCGACGACCCCAAGACATGGAACGCGCACTTCCACCCGCTCCAAGGCTTCAAGAGCTTCGTCGAGGAGGGCCGCCGCCAGAACGTAGGCAGCTGGTACCCTCCCGAGCTGCAGCGCCGACACCTGGCGACGTTTGGTCGGGAGGGCGGACACTTGGGCCCCGCGCAGTACTACAAGATGCTGGACGGGAACTTGTCGGTGGGCGACGAGGCGGGGTTCGAGGGCGCGCAGCTCGCGATGCCGTCGCTGCTCGTCGTGCCGGGGGCGCCGGCGTCGTCGCGGCAGATGCACGTCCAGATGCTGCAGGCGTGGGCGCCGGGACTGGAGGTGGCGATGGTGGACTCGGGGCACTGGGTGCACCTGGAACAAAGGGAGGCAATGAATGCGGCTGTCGAGGGCTTTGTCCAGGGGGCCAACTGGGATATGTCAGGTTCGCTGCTGGTAGATAGGAGGGCTAGGTGACCAGAGACCCTGACAATAGGTCGATTATCCTTTGCACCTTTGAGCATATGGTAGAGCGTGTAAACCTAATGAATATAGATATGAACAGGAATGAGGAGGGCGAGAAACTTGAGAAAAGAACACTAGCTAGGAACAAGGCCAGCTATTGGATATGCTCTCCAAATAGTGAAGGTGATATATATTAACACTTGAAATTGTTGCAACATACGGTGTTAATACGAAGGACGGATGGCCGAGTGGTTAAGGCGGTGGTTTTAAGATACATGTATGATATCATATCACCACTGGAGCAATCCACGTGGGTTCGATCCCCACTCCGTTCATGGAGAATCTTTTTTAGTCCCTTACTTAAAGTTAACTTTTTATTCCTTCTTTTTAACCCGAATCGTTTCTATTAGTAAATTAATATATTTTGGGGCTCCTTGCGCTATTCCCTACAGCTGTCTGCCCTCTCCCGAGGGAAGTGCTTTAGGTTTGGCGCCCCCACAAGGGCAGACTGTCCCTTGCTGAGAATGTGACGGTTTCAGGCGCCATCCCTTGTTACCTGCCAGCTCGATCGTGAGCAGACTTGACGAGGGCCGTATTTGTTTCTCCCTTACTTTTACTTATTGTCTGGGCCAAAGTATACCAGCAGAATCAAAAGACGCATGGAGGGCCGGTCCCTCACAGAACTGGAACTCACATATTACGCCAGCCAGGGCCCAGGTCCCCGGCGTCGGGTGGCGGAGGCGCAGTGTCAAACAAGACGCCCATTAACACGTCACACGAGTGCGCAGAGTCCTCTTGGCAAGACCCGGAATCCCTTTCTCGCCCGTCCATCTGCTCCTCGCAGTTGCAGTTCCGTTGTTGTCACGATTCGCAGGGAGTGAGCAGAGATTCATCCCCTGACTGCAAGATTTCAGTCGTCTGCGCGTTGTTGTTGGCTGTGCCGAAATTTGTTGTCGCGACGCGCGCTGCTTTCAGCTGCTCGTGGGTTACAGGGGCAGCTCTTCCATCCAGCTCTCTTTTTGAAGGCGGAAAGTCCATTCCTAGGGTCGCCGCTCGGCAGCGGCCGCGGTAGTCGTGGTGGTGTTGGTGCGGTCAAGCTTTGGACGAAATGGGATGATACACCGGGAGGTCACCTGACGTGTCTGCGGCGCCGCGACCGCAACGTTACCGAGTTACAGAAGCTGTTAGGCGGTATGACCAAATACCTACAGTTCGCCAGAAACACCCAGGGCCCGCAGGAGATGCCGAGTTTGAGTGGCGATAGCTCCCTGGAAAGAGCTCAAATACTTACCCTTGGACTATCTTGACACGGCCAGGCATCTGATGAAGCTGTACTGAAACCAGGTTTGTCAGCACCACGCTGGTGGCAATGGGCCCAGCGATCGCGTGGGAGCCGAATTGATGGAGGATAGAGCCCCAAAGTACGTACGTGATTGGATTGGTCGTCCTGAGGTCGTGGGGCGCATCGAAGCCGGTCTGTCTCATTCTATGTGTGTAAGCGGGATGAGTTTTCCGTCCCTCTTATCCATTTTTTACTTGTTGGCTAACAAGCCTCTGATTGCAACACAGTGAGTTAGACATTGGATCTTGTTGTAGAGATCATGGCCAGTGATGGAACTCATATCGAATTGGCGAAACGGTTGCATATTACTCCCCAGAGTTTCGAAAAGGAGGACAACTGGGAATTCAAGAACAGACGCAGGCTGAGAAGTGATATCTTCACGGCTTCAGTCAGCGCCATAAGCCGACGAGACCCCGAGGCTGTCAGTACATACGGCCGAGCCAGCCTCATCAGGCCATTCGCTACGCGTCTCTCCTGCCACATGGATATCGCCCCCTTCGTGGTGCAAGCACTGACGGAGGGCTTGATGGTAATACCGTCGGGTGATACTGAAAGGCTCACCCGTCTTCTCAGGGCCTCCTGGAAAGGTCTAGCGAAGATAGGGGCTGAATCGATCTCCGGATGGCCGGGCTGTGTCTGTGTCATACGGACTACCCGTCGTCCAAAGAGTTTGAAACGCTGTTAGCGGCCATCGGTGAGGGTCCTGACCACCAACTTCTTGTTGAGATATCTCCTGAGAACGCCCCACAGAGGGTATATAGGATGCATAGAATGGCAGTGAGATGCGTACGTCTGCTTCGCGAAGAGGGTTGCCATGATGCTGCGAAGAACGTACTTGCCTATGTGGAGAGAGCGTACAACGATGACTTTCTAGCATATCAACGGTGGAATCATGGTAGGGGTTAATTAATCAAGCCTATATGAAGACGATAGAGTTGGGGCGGAAGTGGTGAAGGAATTGCGATCTGAAACGGTGAACCAGTGTGCGCCGTAGCGAAGTTTGACTGCCCGTTCCTCTTACACGAAAGTAACAGCACATGGTATTTGCCACGATTGGGAATATGCTGCACATTCCGGGCGCGCTTGGACGGACCTCACCTTGCAGTACCCTGTTCAATATCATCCGATTAAACTGCAGCTCCTAAAATTGACGTGTCGATGAGAAAGATACATGCCACACTGAGCGATGCCGGCCGCAATTGAAATTGTGAATACCCTGGCATCGGGTGGCGGCGGTCCCGTCACTCCGGGACGCCTCTGAACCAGCCATTGGCTTTTCAGCACTCACGCGTGCTCTCGCTGCCTGGGTTGCTTCCCTCGACTGCAATAGTTTCGTCGTCTCTGTCGCAGTGGCACAGCGCGTCAATCAAAAGCGATCTATTTTCTCTGTCCATTTGCTAGGTCTCAAGAAGGACCAAGGACAGCCATGCCGCCTCGTTCCCGCATCGTTCGGCTTCGCGCCGTCGCAGCTGGTATGCAACAGCCGCGGAGCCAGCTTCTACCCCGCCATCGTTGCCACCACGACAACACCCCAACGCGGGCTACGTCGGTACGACCCTCCAGCCTGGCGGCGACACCGACAAAGACGGACCCGATGTCGGATATATTCTACGATTTGGAACAACGAAAGAGGCCAGAGGATCCCGCTAGATATCGTCCCTCGTCGACTAATTTGTTTCGTCAATTTGCGGCGTTTAGACGCAGAACACCATCGCCGAGGCCTGGGGATCGCAGTTCCTCCTGCAATAACGGCCACGAACGCAATGCTTATCCCACTGACGCCCGCCGCCAATACTTGGACGTAATGCAAAGATACACCCAGCGTCTGGACTCCTTCACCAAACCCTATAAAGGACCCTGGGAAAGAGCCGCCAACATGAACAGCTTTATCGCTACCTATTCTTCGTTTAGAGACATGGATCTCGGCGCCTTCAATCTAGCGCACTTGCAATGGTGTCAGGGAGCGCAGCCGTCGCGCTGGGCCAGGATGCATCTCAATGAGTACTGGCGCCGGGTCAACATACACCCATCGGGCAACAGCAAAGAATCTATTGAAGCAGCAAAGGCAAGGCTCGCCGCCGACAATGCCGCGTGGCGGGTGTACAAGTGGATCTACGAAGGCCGCCCGGTACGAAATTGGTTTGAACAGAACCTGGACCGTGACCCGTAAGTACCCCCGGCTACCAAAACCTGTCGCTCCGCCATCGGCTGAGAAGGAGGGCGTCTCGGACGGGCAGATTTGCAGGGAGCTGTCTAAGCGTTGCGATAGAGATCATCGTCGGTGCCGGGAAGCAACATTGGATCGAACGCTGGTTATCTAGCTCTGCAAAGGGGGAAAACGACAGCGAGAAATCGTTTCATAGGAGACGTACGTTGAGGTGCCACTTGCTCCAGGGCACTGTCCAGGCTATCTACCGCTGGGGCTCCGAAGACGCCTGCAACGATGTCCTCTTCTTCCTACTTCGCTGTGCCAACAGCCTTGACAAGCATCTGGACATAGCTCCGGTCCTCGTACGGGAAATACAGAGCGTAAGCTCGAAGTCAGGGGTGCATAAAGTCGGCAGCCCTGAAATGTTCCTTCGTGACGTGGAACTACGTCTCCTGCAGAATCGACATCGGGTTGGACTCGAACTAGCGGCGTTCGATCTGTATTGCTGAGATCGAGAGTCATCTCCGGGGGAATTCAGGAGGCTGCTGATGGACTTATGCTCCAACCACCTACACAACCCGCCACTAGCATCCCGCCACAATTTGACGCGGGTGGTTAACTTGGCAGAGAGATGCTGCAGATTGCTTGTGCAACGTGGTGCCCGTAACGAGGCTCAGGAGGTGATAAAGTTGATGCAATTGGTGTATGGTAGCAGCTACAACCTGTCTGAAATTTGCAAGTCTGGTAAATCGGCGAAGAGGGCGAACTCGTTGGGGCACGGCAATCTTTCATAGATATATAATGTTCAACATGTGGCAGCAACGCTCTTGTATGTTATTGTATTCAAACAGCAAGCTTCCTTCTACGGAGATATGTGAAATGGTATCATACAATAGCCGTTTCTATATACCAACAGCTCCAAGCAAAAGGGCTTCCGCTACCCAACGGACAATACCAATATTATACTAATACCCTCTGTCTCTCTGCCTCTCTGTCTTTCTGTCTGTCTCTCTCCCTGAGCCGGGAGCAATCTACAATGCTGTCCCACATCCCGTAGCCCAAGGCGGCGCCCTCCCAGGTCTATCTTTTCTCCCACATTACTCCTTCTCCACATCCGCGTCTCCCAAGCTCGAGTCCGATGTCACGCTCGACGTAATATGTGACACGGTCCCCGACGGCATCAACGAGATGTTGGCCGACGTTAAGCTCTCTGATAGATTCCTCCTTTCCGTACATATCTGCTCGGCCAAGTCTAAACACACTTTATTCCATTAGTTAGCATCATCGTTCAACAGAAACTCATGGTGGGAGAAAACAAAGGAAAAGGACAAAAGGTGTGGGAAAAGGGGTAAGATTCTTTGTGCCACTGCACTCCAGCCTAGCAAGAACCCAACCCGCTTAAACGAAAATGCAATAGAAGGGAGTCTTGGTTCGGGTAAGAAAGGACAAAATAAAAATAAAAAATAAAAAATAAAAAAATCACTTACATCGTCGCAGACTCCCGGCCCCCAAGATCTTCAAGATAGCAACATCCCGCCCCAGCGTCTTCCAGAACCAGTTGCGGATCTCCACCGAGATGAGCGAGTCGATGCCCAGCTCCGCAACGCTGTGATGCGGGTTGACGACCCCCTTTTGCAGCCCGAGTAGCGACTCCAAGCGTTCTGTAAAGGCCGCCATGATGGACTCAGCCATGCTTCTGGCATCATGGAGAGTTTCCAGCTCCTGGAGCAAAGTTTGCTGCGCCTGACCAACCCCGCTCTTACCGTGACCATCACCGTCATCGTCGTCATTGGTAAAATGCGAGAAGCGCGGGTCGAGGTGCCAGTGTAATGGATTAGCATCTCCCCACTTGAACCGTTTCAAGCCGGTCGTGATATCGAACGGAGGCTGCTCTCCTTCGTGCGCCGTCGGCCTGCCGGCCACAATGGCCTCGAGGAACATGTGGTGTATATCCCGCTCCGAAATGGGCGGATACCCTTCCCGCTCGAGCCCCGCATACAACTCGCCCTTCTCGCGCTGCAGAAGCCCCAGCCCGTAGATCACGCCGATGTTCAAAGCGGAACCCGCCCGGCCCTGCCGCAGCCGCCGCCGCGCCGCGAGCCCGTTCATGTACATGTTGGCGGCCGCGTAGTTGGCCTGGCCCGGGTGTCCGCCGATGGCGGCGAAGGAGCTGGTCATGATGAAGAAGTCCAACTCGTCTTGTCCGAACACGGCGTCGAGATTTGCCGAGCCGGTCGTCTTGGGCTCCAGTACCCGGTTCCAGGTCTCGGCCGACTCCATCTGGGCGAAGACACGGTCGTCCAGCACCATGGCGCCGTTCACCACGCCGGCCACGGGGGGCGCGCCGGAGGCGAGGAGTCGGCTCTTAAGCGCGCGGACGCTTTCCAGGTCCGTGACGTCGAGGCGCTCGATGGTAATGTGGGCGGCCACCTCGTCCTTCCACATAAGCTCGAGATTTGGGTTGCGGCTGCAGAGGAAGATGTGGCGTGCGCCGTGGCGGATGAAGAGGCGGCAGAGACTCTGGCCCAGGTCGCGGGTTAGGCCTACCAAGAGATACGTCGCGTCCGGCCGGAAGAGGTTGTCCGCGACGATGGGGTTGACCGAAGGGGACATGATGCGGCGGGAGGCGTTTAGCCGGTTGTTGAACGGCTTCAGGGGTTTGACGCGGGGAATCAGGCGCTGACCCCTTTCGAGGTAGACCTCGGGCTCCTTCATTTCGAGCTCAAGCGGCACATGGAGTCCGGGAAAGCAGAGGTCTCGGAAGCACCCACTGATCGCCTCGGCTGCGCCGGCTAGGCAGTCCAAGTCAACCACCTGCAGCGTGAGGTCCGGAACCTCCGCGATCATCGTGCGAGTGAAACCGAGCGTGGCGGCGTGTTCCGGACTGTCGAGCCTGGCGCCGCGGGTCACCCAAAGCACCGTGGTATTGGGCCTAAAGAACGCCTGGAGTTGCCTAAGTTGGTCATCGGTCATGCCCAACATAACAGGCTCGTCAAGATCCGCGAGAACAATAGTCGTAGTGAAGTTGGCCATTGTCTCCGAGTCCAGAGCCTCAAACGAAGGCGCAATCGAGACATGAAAAGATCTAGGCAGGAGGCGACCCAACTCATAGTTGATCTCCACCGTTTCCTCCTTCAGTCCACCGATAATGAGCAATTCCTCGAGCATGGGCTCCTGCGTTGCTAGTATCCGCGCACCCATTGTTTGTATAGATGGGCTAACTCGACGGACATGGATCGATGCTCCATCTGGGAAGAATTGATCTGCATGTTTCGCCGTCTTCTCATAACCACTGCGATCAAGGAGGCTGGCCCATTCCAATGTTCTCTGCTCAACAGCGGGATCGCTTGTCGGCGCTGCCATGCTCCGCAGGCTGTCGCGTACTCCCATTTCCGGGCAATGAACCAATACCAGAAGCCCGCCCGCGACCATAGTATCTCGGATAGCGTCCAGAGTTGCTCCCGGGACGCTGCTGTCAAGCTGTGAGGTCGATACCACCACCAAGTTTGCCTGAGCCCCTGCTGCTGACTGGTCTCTCAAAGTATCATGTATACTAAGCGGTGCAAAATGGGTTCGCTTAGAGGCAGAGGCAGGTATATCGTGCAAACGGAGATGATCCTGTTCTGACTCGAGGCGGATCGTGTGAGATACAAAACTGGTTCCCAGCCCCGAAACGATGTGCTCTAAGAGGCCCAGAGTTGGGTCAACAAGACTCAACACGTTCAGCCGCGGGAAACGGTGCGTGATCTGCTGCAAAACCCGCCCCACGTGAGTGTTGAGCCAGGTCTGACGGCGCGTCTGCTCGATGATAAGTGGGATGGCGTTCGGTAAAAGATCTGGTAAAGCCATGCCGAGCTCCTTGATGAAGTCCAGGGATGTCCGGTATGGAGAGGCATCAATGAAACAATCAATGCTTTCACCATCGTCGAGGTCATAGAAACGACGCTTCGCCATGACAGAATGCTCACTCTGCGGGTCGGACGCAAACCATGGGGGAGGAGTGTACTTGGACCGGTAAAAGAAGGCCCCAACTCGGTCACAGCTCTCGACGAGCTCCGGTTCCGCCTCAGCCATCACAGTTGGCGCCTGCATAATCTCATCCATAGGGTCAACGTCGAACGTAGTGTGTAGATACAGCTCGTAGTCGTCTTCGGGGCGGGTATCCACGATGGCCGTGACCGAAAGCCCCTCCACCTGGATCTCGCAGCCGAGCTCCTCGCTGCGAATGTCTATATCCACAGTGAACCCGGCCTTGGATGTGCGGCTCGTGGGTCGTGCTTCCTTCAGCGTGCTTTCCACCTTGAGTCTCGTGTCCTTTCCTGCTGCATTTGCAGAATCGCAATAGGCCATGTTGAAGCTCAGACGCTTAATGTTGGTAGGCAAAAACGAGGTCCAGAGTGACTCATCTCCCGGCGCGGAATATGTAAGAAAGGCAGATTGGAGGCATGTGTCCAACGTTGCCGGGCTGACTGCAAGGGACGTGGTGTCTTCCTGGTGTAACCTTTTGAGACTGGCGGATGAGTAGTCGAGTCGGCGCTCTATCGACTCGAGCGCTCTAAAGGGACCTGTATAGACAAGACCGCTCTCGTCCATCATGTTATAGAAACCCTTGGAGCTCGCCGGTAGCGTTTCCGAGGAGGACCGCTGTGCAAGAGGCAAAGAACCAGCACTAGGTTCACCCAAACGAATACGCAGCACGCCCGACATATTCTTCGTCATAGCGGTAGTCCCGTCTGCCGGACACGAGACCAACATGACATCAGCCTCGATCACAGCCGTCTCCTTCCAGCTCTTGGGATCCCCCGGGGCGTCAGAGAGAACAGCACCTCCACACCGACCGAGTCCGGCTCCACGACGATGCCCGCCAAGATCTCCATATCCACAATCTCGATGACGGACGCGGGCCTGCCCTTCAGAAACGCCCGCCCCGCATCCAGCGCCATCACGCAGTACGCCGAGGCCGGGACCAGGGGCTGCCCCTGGAAGCTGTGGTGCCGCAGCCACGGGACTTGGCCAACCGCCAGCACGTTGCGCCAGCGCAGCGCGAATTCGCAGTCGTCGCGCGTCCGGACGCCCAGGAGTTCATGCGGGCTGCCGGTTTTGGAATGGTACTGCCGAGAAAGTCGGGACTCGCGCCAGTGGACTTGCGAATGGTCCCACGGATAACTTGGGAAACCCTCCATGGTTTTGTTGGGAAAGGGGGATCCAAAGTAATTTGCCAACTGGAGTGCACCTGGTCCGAAATGGCACCATAGAAAACCCATAAGATCAGATAAAGCAGACTGGTCGTCTTTCGTCCGGTCCAGAACCCCTGAGTATAGAAGGGCACCACCGTTGAGGGATTTCGCCGTCTGCGTGGTAGGTCCCTTCAAGGCGGGGTGAGGGCCAACCTCGATGGCACAGTCAAAGGGCCCATGTTCCGTAATCGCAGTCTTGACGGCATCGTGAAACTGTACTGCGGAGACCATGTTGTCCTGCCAGTATGTAACGTCGGGTTCCATGCCGCTACTTCCCGCGAATCCGTTGACGCTGGATATCCAATTGGTGCCGTTACCATTCTTCCGGGGCTTGATGTCGCATTTCCGCAGCGCCCTGGCATACTCAGCGGCTGGTCGAATCATGTGCGGCGAGTGGTAAGCGGTATCGACAACGAGAACTCTGGCAAACGTTTGTTGTCGTACCAACTTGTCCCGTGCCAGGTGCACCATGTCCAGATCACCAGACAATGTTACGGAGCTCGGCGCGTTGCTGGCCGCGACGCAAAGTCTACCGAGGAAGACTGGGTCGCGACAGAACGCCGTAGCTTCGGATTCGGACAAACCGACGGCCATCATGCCCCCCCTTTTCCCCATCCGGTCCACCGGCCAGGTTTGCAAACAGGCCTCGATAGTATGCGATGAGTATGGCGGCCCGTGCTGTAAGTCGTCCAGCCGCATACGCAGCCGCGATTTCGCCCGAGGAGTGTCCAACGACAGTGTGAAACTCAACCCCGTAGTTTCGAAGAACTCCGACAAGGGCAATCTGCAGCGCCGTGCATAGAGGTTGCGACACGGCGGCTTCATTGATGCGTGAAACTTCGGCGTGTGCCATTGCCTGTTCCTCCAAACTCCAAGATGGCGGGTCAGGACATGTCTGGAGGGTTTCGTCTAGATGCCGAATGGTCTCCTGATAGGTCTTGTTCGAGAGAAGCAGGGATCGTGACATTGTAGCCCATTGCGCACCCTGTCCAGTAAAGATGCCCAGGAGTTTTGGTTTCTGGTGGAGTGTTTGCGCGCGGGTCCCCATCCCTCCAGCTCCGGCGGCGAATCCGTCGAGACATGATTTCAACAGGGCAACGGCATTAGCAGGAGAGTCGGTGGAAAATACCATGCGATAGGGAAGAGCCGTTCTTTTGAAATAGAGATGAGATCCAAGATGCCGAGGTGTGGTGTTAGGATGTTGCTGGAGGTAGCTGATCAAATCTCGGACAACATCGTGCAGGGAAGACTGTGAAGCAGCAGACACAACAAAGGGGTAATAGGGGCCAATGTGTTCAAACATCCTTGGGGACAGCCATAGATTACCAGCCATCGGCAGTGAATCGTACAAACTCATGGAGTTGTGCACATGTGGCATGTAGGACTCGATGATGACGTGGGCGTTGGTTCCGCCGAACCCGAATGAGTTGACGCTTGCCCTCCGAGGTAGAGAGCCCAATGGCTCCGGCCAAGGTACCACCGTCGTCGGGATCTGAAGATGCTGGTAGAAGGGCTGGACACTGGGGTTTAGTGACTGGAAGTGGAGGTTTGGCGGTACTGATCCGTGCTTCATGGCCTGGAGCACTTTAAGCACGCCGGCAAGGCCGGCCGCTCCCTCCGTGTGGCCGATGATTGTTTTGATCGAGCCGACCAAGAGCTTATCAGAAGGCAAGTCATCATTCGCCGCCTTGGTCTCAGGCGTTCCGAAGAACGCTTCTTCAATTGCTAGAAAAGATAGTAGTTAGTGTGTAATTCATTTATATCTAATACGTGATAAGGGGGTGATAAGGGGGTGAGTGGGGGGTATCTTACCTTTAGCTTCTCGCGGGTCACCAACCTGTGTCCCCGTCCCATGAGCTTCAAAATACTGACAGCGGTCCTCGGGACTCCTTGGGTCCAGTCCGGCCCGTTCGTAAGTCCTCCGTATCAGCGACGCCTGGGCCTCGGAGTTGGGCATCGTGATACCCTGCGTCCTTCCGTCCGAGCCCACGCCCGTGTTTCGGATGACGCCTTCGATCCTATCCCCGTCCGCCAGCGCCTGAGACAATGTCTTGATGAAGACCGCCGCCACGCCTTCGCCACGCGCGTAGCCGTCGGCGCTGACGTCCCACATCTGACACCGCCCCGAGGGGCTCAGCATATGTAGACTGGACTCGACGATGAACTGCTCGGGGGTGAGCATGAGGTTCACCCCTGTCACGCAGGCTATCTTGCTTTCTTGGGATCGGAGGCTCAGAACCGCCTGGTGAAGAGCCACGAGCGAGGAGCTGCAGGCCGTGTCGATCGTGACGGAGGGCCCGCGAAAGTTGAAGAAATAAGAGACACGATTCGCGATGATGGAGCGCGCGTTGCCGGTCGCGTAGTACTGGCTCGTGCAAAGTTCGTCGCGCTGTGAAAGGGTGTCGTAGTCGGCCGTCATGACGCCCGCGAAGACGGCGACGTCCTCGCCCGAGAGTCGGTTCATGGGGTACCCCGCGGACTCCATGGCCTCGTAGACGACTTCGAGCAACAAGCGTTGCTGCGGGTCGATGGCCTCGGCCTCGCGGGGCGTGATGTTGAAAAACCCGGCGTCGAAGGCGCGGATGTCCTGGTCCAGCCAGTACCCGCGGATGGAGTTGGTCGTGCCATGGTGCTCGCCGTCGGGGTGGTAGAAGGCCTCCGCGTTGAAACGGCCCTTGGCTACCTCGCGTGAGAGGTCCGTGGGATCAGACAGCAGATCCCATAATTTCGAGGGGGAGGTGGCGCCACCGGTGAAGCGGCAGCTGGTGCCTATTATGGCGATGGGTTCGGGCTGACGTTCTGTGTACATGACTGTCTCTTGTCGCGCAGGCGGATGACCTGCTGACTGGTGGTATATACAAAAAAGCAACAACAGCAGCAAAGTGGAAAAAAGAAAAAAAGAATCGGTGAAGGAATTGTGATTGAGTGCAGTAAGGGTTTCTGGTGTTCAGCCAATCGTCAAGTCGCAGGGCTTCAGGAAAAGGGAAAAACCACTCAGACATATGGTGCTACATATCTCAGGGGGACAATAAGCATTGTATCCTGCAGGGTTGACCCTTTCTTTGTACTCGACAAGAAAGACAGTACATGAACACTTCCATTTTTCTCTTTGGGTACGTGAAGCTGGGAGATCTTTGATTAGCTGCATCATCGCCGAAGCTGATAGCTGCTCGTTCTTTGTCTTAGATGGCGCCTGGGTCCCTCCCTGCAGCCAACCGTAACGTCTCCCATTAGTTCAACGAAAACACCGAACAGGTTTGATAAGCAATGATTACTGATTTAGATGCTATTGAGTATGCTATGGCGATGTTGAATATCTAGAAGAATTTTGACATGGCCCTAGAAGCTCTATGGCGGTCTTGGCCTCTGTAGTTTCGGCCGAGAAGATGACATCTAGGGGCTTCCAGCTGAAAGAAGGTGAAAAGGATATAACTACTGGCTCGAGGCGCTCTCCCCATCTTCGAGTCCGAAACTAGCTAACTAGTCATTTTCGATTCTCCGTGGTGTTGCAGCATCGAGTTGGTGTGTCGCTGAAAGCTCACTCGGTGCCGACGATCTCGACGATGCATTGTCTTTTCGAAGTCATTGGACCGCGCCCACCGCCGCACTAAACAAGCCCTAAAAGTTCGAGAACATTTCCACCAATCGATAGCAAAAGGGGAGGCCGAGATTCGAATTTGTCAGAAAGGAATACGAGAACATCGTGTCCGATTGGGCAAGACGTACATTCCGGACCGAAAAGGGGGAATCCATTAGCGATGGATACGAGAGTGACATCAGCGGATAGTTGCCCGATGAAGCCAACCGCAGTTCTACAGTCATATTGCCAGTTTTTCATTACAGAACGGCGTGGACACAGTTCTCCTGCAAGCTTAGCTCCTTGCAACGGGTTTGCGTTGTAAGGGGACCAGTTGAGAATAATACATTATCAAAGTCCATCGAACTCTCTTATGATATCACATTTCATTTCAGGGCTACATCGAAATTCCCCCAAAGAATCTCGTATTAATCTCCCTGTTTCGAGCAATGGCATATGTTATTTTCCAATGAACATTCTGTATTTACGTTTCAATCATTTTTTTGCCAATGTGGCCCGCCCTAATCTATCTAGCCAGTAACCAATAACGCCGTATGTACCATCCCAGATACTGATAAAAATACAACCGCAGTAAAATCCAACGAGAAACAAAAGCATTGACGGTTTACACGACTATGTCATATCCTCCTGAAACGAAGCCTCCGAACAGGTGACGGGCAGCCAATCGAACCGGACCCGGCTGCCCGGCCCATAACCACCGCCGCCATATTGCCCGAATCCGGGGCCGAAGCCGAAGTGGGTGGAGAAACAGGCGTAAGAGCCCAGATCGTGCCGGACAGTGGTGGGTTCTCGCGTGTCCAGGGACGCAATAGGGGGTGCCGCCGCCACAGTGTGTTGGAGTGGAACGAGATGCGCCTCCAGCGGCAATTCGACAACATCCCTTCCCTCCAGATCTGGATCGAGATCGGCGAAGCCGCGAACGGCCTGGATGGGTCGGATGTCTTGGGGAGCAGTGGGTGACTTGTCCTGGTAACCACCCTCCGTCTGCTCGGGCCAGAAAGGGACAAAATACGGGGGAAATGCCCCGCCACTGCTGAACTCGGCTGCGGTAACATCATTACCAGGCCAGCAAACGGGTTCTATGTACTGCTGCTGATGCTGGTGTTGTTGCTCTGCTGTGTCCGTGACCAGCTGTTCAGACAGGACAGGGATGGCCGATGCTAAATATAGTACGGTGAGTAACGTCGGACAGAAATAGTCTCACATACACAAAGATCATCAAAGATGTGCTCACTCACCTGTCGTGTCTTGGTCCTGGGAGTAGCAGGAAGAGCCAGATTCGGACGAGGAGTAGGAGGAAGATGGGGGAGGATGACGGATACCCGCAGCCGCCGTGGTCGTGGCAGGACCAGGAGGGGGAGGAGATCGAGGTAGGATGGCGAGTGTCTTGGCTCTTCTCCGGCCGCCGTCGTGCTCCCTCGGGTTGCGCCGAGTTGTGCTGCTTCGCTGGTTCCGCAGCGGGGGGCTCGAGGTGCACGGCCGCTTGAGCCTGTGGCACCGCTCGCACTCGTCGCCGCCGCCGATCTTCTTGCAGCTCAGTTTCTGCTGGTGGCATTTGTCGCAGGCCTTGCGGTTGCGCTCTGGGGGTTGCGGCGGCATCGTATTATGGTGGTAGTAATCAGTAAGCGAAAAGGGGGGGCGCGAATGGCAACACAAAAGGGGGAAAGAGATCAGATCAGAGAGAGAGTTCTCGGCTAACCCCACGATTTGTCTCGGTCGTAGTGGAATAGATGATCAATCATACACCACTGGATGCAAACAGCACGGCGATGAGTAAAAGGTCGAACGTGACCAGTACCCCTTCTCGGGAGTCTCTTTGCAATATAAGAGAGTGAGACACCCAATATGGCTACGTGCAGGATCTGAAGTACGGCGTATCATCATCGCAGAGTGTCGTGGCGTTCGAGATCGTGTGGGCAATGGGTAGTATAGCGTCCAGGAGGAGCGGTAATAATCTTATTGGGCAGATTGGGGGTGGTGAGGAAGACGGGATACTGGGGAGAAAAGCGGCTGGAACCAGCAGCGCGGATCCCCTATAGCCGGGGGCATAATCATAATACCACCTTGAGCCACCCCAACCTGCAGGATCTGTCTTGTCGCATGAGCCAGTAGGAGAGGGGTGTGGTAGTACAAAGATTGGGCACACAGCGTCCGATAATGCAATCAAGCGTCAAGTGTGCCACGATTTCTAGACGCAAATCTCTGCACGACGGGGCCCAACACGCTCTGCTGCCACCTCTGGGGAATTAATTGGTATCACTGCCTCTTTCAACATAGTGACTTCAGGAAAGATATTCAGGGGCTATGATTCGTAGATACGAAAATAAACGGGTTAGTAAGCTAAAGGGGGCAGAATGTAAGTCACTACGCCATCGCGTGGAGGCGCGGCATTGCTTATGGGGCCGATCTCCGTATTGAAGATACTCTTCTAGATCAACAAGCGCTTCTATTCATTCGAAGAAGCCCCCGGGACGGAGATAAGGGTTGCCTGCCTAGCTGTACTTACAGTAAAGCCGATATGCTTTAGCTAGCGTGGTAGTGTCGGTAAGTAAGTGACAGTAGTTTGCCCATGGCAGAGGATAGCCACCACGCCTATGGGGTGCTAGTGGTCTACGTGTCCTAGTGTCGTACTAGAATCATTCAGCTTCCCGAGGAAGATAAGTTAATTGAATGCCACCGCAGTGTCTCAGCGTGTGTCAGCGTGACGTGAACGGCACGATCGAAACTTTCCCACTTTCTGGAAACTCCCGCCCTGCGCCATCACTGTGCTGGAATGATATATCTCGATCTGTGACGTCCGTACAAGACGTTATAGACAGGCCACGGCTTGCACAGCGTGATACACTGTGCTCACTCAAGGAAGCCGGAAGGAATTCCCCGTCACTAAGAGTGCTACTGTACAGAAGTGCATGTCTTGCTTTGCGAGCATATACAGAAGAAGTCTATAACATATTACGACAAAGTTACGACAAAGTACCCCTGGTCTATATTCCCGAGCAGATAAGGGCGGGGACTACCACATTGGGCATATAGAAGCCTCGTGACCAGTGAGCCGAGGTCCCCGATCGGGGTCCAGATGCTTGGTATGTACGTGGCTCATCGCGTTCCGAACTACGGGTAGCTGTGGCGGTGTGATATGGATTGAGGAGGGTGCGAGAGCCACTAGCTCCCTAGATTTGGTGTTGTGCATTTTCCATGGTTTCCCCCACACATGTCTTAATCCCATGGCCTGTCCAGCCAACAACCAACACCGTTGTGCAGATAGGCAGTAGAGCATCGGCTCGCTACAACGAAAAGGTGTTTAGCGGCCGGCGACATATAAGCCCTAGAAAGGGAGATCGATGCATGACATCCCATCTGTTGCAGGAGAAGTAGGAGCATCTGGCAAATGGTAAATAAGAAAGGAAATGAAATATCCCTACTGACTGACCTGCAGCCACTGGGCGCCCAAGTCACAGAGTCACTCAGCCCCCCCCCCTTTTCCCCCACCTCAGACGACCCGGGGCCACGGTTTCGGGCGAAGGCGTCAGCAAAAGCTGCATGGAATCTGATATTTGGCGTATGCCAAGTCTGTGCATCTTCTCCGTAGATTCTAAAGCAGTCCCTAGGAAGAGCAAAGGGGGTTGGATCTCCCGCGCTTCGGTAACTTAACGCCACAAGCGTCAGTTAGACAGCCCCCCGCGCCCCGTTTCTTCACAACCGCCGGGCCCAGAAGCTTGGTAGAAACAAGACTTTGAAGCTTCAGAATAGACTGGCCATTGGTACGGACGTAAAGAACGCGGGGCTTTCAACGACCTTTCCAGACTGGCGGAAATACGGATGATCCTTGGTCATCTCCGAGTTGGCTAGCAACCCCGTAGGGCCAGACGTTGAGTGGCGTCTCTTCTCAGCCTCACGGTTCGTGAATCACCTGCCACCGCCTCACCATCACCGACATCGGCTGGGCCCCCTTGAATAGAGCCGTGACAGATATCGACTGGGCCCCCTTGAATAGAGCCGTGACAAATATCGACCTAGAATAGAACGTACGATACGATACAGTCATCCGCTCCACACCCCATCCGTATCTAACCGTCGCCGTAGCCTTGGGAGGACGGAAAAAGTAAGGGGATTGGCTCTTTCGCCCCTGCTCCATCACTCGACTCTTGCATTTCTCATGAAAAGCGGGTGTGACGAATGACGGCATCAGAATGGCACGGATTATGCCCCGCCCCTTCCCCCCGCGCGCGCCTCGGTGTAACACGAAAAGTCGCGATTTGGTCCATGCCGGTTCCCGCAGAATCGCAAGGATAAGTGACTATTTCGTTGGATCTACCCAGATACTGGGGAAGCACGCGCACGCACACGCATGCAGCAGCCTGCAGGTGGGGGAGAAAGAGAAGAAAAAAAAGAAAATAGATGTTCGATCCCAGAAGGCGCACCTCCTGGGGTCGACCGCCTTCTTCTTCTCTTTCTCTCTCTCCCTCGTGTCACCTCATAGAGAGCGGACAGCTGCATCATCTCGAGGCCAACACTTACCGAGTACCTGGTTGACAAAAACTTGCTTGGGCATGGCTGCATCTATCTAGGGTATAACAGGCAAGGGTCACGATCCGGCAGGCTTGCGCCCATGATCCACCCCCAGACCGTATTCATGTCCCCCTCACCCCTATTTTGGTAATTACAGACCGGCAGGGGAAGGAGGAAGAGACTTCAGGCCGATAACCATCTCCGATCACGGTATTTCGAAAATATGAATGTCAGAGTGAGGCTTTCGCGGCTGCTGCAAATATACATCTCGCGATAATAGTGAACTCGAACTGAAGAAGGACAGGATGGCAGAAAGTTGGGAGGCACTGTTACTGCATATATGTTGTGTCACTCGATGAGAAATGACACCGCTCTTCTCGGTGCATTTATCTCGGTGTAGGCATGCTGTTGCCCCCCGGAGTAGAGAGTGACTAAGTAGGTAGGTAGTCAGTCGACTTCCCTTTTTCAGATGAGAGCTTACCTGCATTCTCAACCCATCACGAGGAATGCCGTCATCATCTCTCATCCGCCTCCTTCCCCCCATCACTGAACGCGCAGAAATGCTGACCTACTTGATCAGTTAGTAAGCCAGAGATTGATCACGGGACTGTCCACCCACACAGCCGACTATACGTCGTAGTTGGCATTGCATGCGCGCATGCATGCCATCGCGAGCACATGAAGCGCTAGCTGCTTTTTCGGGCTGACCCGAACAGCTCATGCGTGCATGACGCGCTTCTTCCTTGGAAGCGACAGCCACCACCTGGCGGTGTCGCTGTGCGCCCCCATGAGGCTGAACAAGCCACCCTGTCACGGGGGTGACAGCTTGTTATGTAACCACGGATGCAGTACCCATCATGCATGGGTGAGTATATGGACGTTGAAAGGCGGTACTCGAATAACAAGACAATGTATCGTTGCCTGCCAAAAATGACGAATGATTGAAAAATGCAATGGTTGTGATTCTTATCTATTATTACACGTAAAAGGGGTGGTGGTATCAATAACTCCATCTGGGGGGATTGTGTGGTACCGTAACTCCGAAAAAAGCCAAGTCTTTCTACTCTCCATCTCCGACGCCAAACACCTCCATATGTATCCTGCTCTCGCTGACTCCCGCCTTGACGAGGTACTGCTGGACATCCTTCATGAAGACGGGAGGTCCGCAGATGTAGTAGTTGGCTTCGGGCTCATCAAGGAACAGTCCTTGCTTACGGTCGACCTTCTCAAGATCCATGCGGCCGGTGAAGTGGTAGTCAACCCCCTTGACTTCGTCGTCCTTGACGCTGTTCTTGAAGATGGTTGACTTGACGTTGGGGTTCTTCTCGCATACATCCCGAACGTGGCTGGCGAAGGCCTGAACCTCGGTGCTGCGGGCGCCATGCACCCAAGAAACAGGGCGCGTGGAGCCTTCGGCGACCGTCGAGTTGAGGATGGAGACCATAGGCGTAACACCGACACCCGCCGAGATGAGGGCGATGGGTGACTGGTTGCCCGCCTTGGACTCGACGGAGAAGGTTCCTGCGGGGTGGGTGATCTCCACGACGTCGCCTTCGTTGAAGTCGCTGTGCAGACGGTTGGAGATGAGACCGGGTACGCCGCCCTGCTTGCCATCGTCACGCTTCACGCTGATGCGGAAGCAGTCCTGCCCGGGCACGTCGCTGAGGGAGTACTGACGGGGCTGCATGCAGCCGAGCTCCGGCACGTGCAGGTGGAGACTGACGTATTGGCCGGGCTTGAACTCGGGCAAGGGCAGCTTGCCGTCCTCGGGGGTGAGGTAGAAGCTGGTGATCTCGCTGGACTCGGGGACCTTCTTGGCGATCTTGAACTTGCGCCAGCCATTCCAACCCGCGGCGCTCTTCTCCTGCTCGGCGTAGATGCTGGCCTCGAGCCCGATGAAAATGTCGGCCAGCGCCTGGTAGGCCGCAGTCCAGGCCTCGGCCACGGCGGGCGTGACGGCATCGCCCAAGACGGCGGCGACAGCAGCGATGAGGTGCTCGCCGACGATAGGGTACTGGTCCGCTCTGATCATGAGACTGACGTGCTTGTGCGCAATGCGGGCGACAGCGTCAGACAGCTGGCCAAGATCGTCGATGTAGCTGGCGTAGGCGAAGACGGCGCCGGCCAGGGCTCGAGGCTGCGCGCCAGTCTCTTGGCTGGTCTTGTTGAACACATTGTGCAGCTTCGGGTGGGCGCCCAGCATGTTCTTGTAGAAAAGGGAGGTGATCTCCTCGCCATGAGCCTTGAGGGCAGGCGCCGTCGACTTGACGATGGCAATCTGCTCTGGCGTCAGGGGCGCCGAGACTTTACCGTTGGCAGCCATGTTGTGTTGGTGTTGGTATGTTTAGGGAAAGAGAAAGGATTACTCAATGTTCCAAAGATGGAAGGATGTTCTGCAGTAGGTATGTTGGGATGTGGGCGTGAGTCAAATATAGAGACATGCATCAAGGTCACATTCTCCTCTCACCTTATATATTCATGTGGGTGGGTGCCTTGTGCTCAGTCAATAAGGGGTTCATCGTGAACAACACCAAGGTAGCGACGGAAGACAGCAGACGGTTCAATCAGCGCGGAGATAGCAAACCCGTCTTTGTCATACTCTGCTACGGTCCCACCCGCGCATCGCATGTTTTCGCGAATAGACGAGTGCGCGAAATGCCTCCATCATCGCCAATCTGGCATTGATATACATTAGCAATTGTCGCGCCATTTTTTTCTGCGCCGGCGGTAAAGGGTCTGTCGCAGTCGGGAACGAGTCTGGAGCTGGCAGGGCTGGTAGCGTCTTGTGCTTGACAATTGGGCCTTCGTTAGTGGCTGCGGACGTGGTTGCGTGGTTGCGGTGCCCACTTGCCGATCCGGTTGTTCTCGTGCGGTAACGACTTCTCCGCGGGGAAAAGGGCCCTTGAACAAAGATTGATGGTTGTACTTGTTTCAATTGACGGCTCGGGAAACTCGGGGTCTCGTTTTCGTATCCGATCCAAAAGGAACGCCAATTGTAACTGTAGTTCTCAAGCATGTTTTGGCTTACCATATGTTGACGGATTGCCATTACGTTGCTGGTTAAGGCCGCCGGTCAGCATTGTGCTGTGAAGTAAGTCAGGCCCGTCTTCTATTTCTGGCGCCACAGTCCACGTGCCGCTGATGACGGATCGTAGTCGATTGACTAGCAAAAAGCTTTGGGGTAGGTAACAAAACAAAGGAGTCAATGCATGGTCCAGTACCTATCTACATGCTTCGATAGTTTCACATGCATGGCATGATGCAAAATGGGGAATTGTGTCAAGATGAAAGAAGGACTCCAGATTGTTGGAAAAGCCATCATTGGCAGGCATGGCGGGCACGTTGCATTAGTTGCCCCAAGACCGACTGCTACCTGCCACAAGTCACACCGGCCAGCCAGGGTTGGGGTAACTGCCGTCCAGTGTATGTTCCCCCAAAAAGAAAAAAATAGCACAACGGATGTCCGTACATGCATTCGATCCATTGATTGGACATAATGAAGGTTGTCGACGATTGGCCGAAAAAGAAAAGAAGTCCTCCGAGGCCATGCAAATAAGCCATTCAATCCCGACAACTGAGAGATTATTGGCTGGATGCTGTCTTCCCCAGAACGGTTTGGGTTTTTGGCGGTTCCTCCCGATTCCCAAGACGGCGGATGGGCTTAGCGCAGGGCCAAGGCGAAAAACAAGACCAAATGCGGCTGAAGGAGAAAAGAAAAATCTATTGAATCACCCACCCACAAACATCGCCCCAGGTCGTACGATTGCGTTCTGACAGCTGCCTTCCTAGTGTGTGTAAGCAGATCCCCCATCCCCTAGCAGCAGCAGCAAGTCATCAATTTAGATTCAAGGCGAGCCAGGCTCTGGGGGCTAAGCATCGTCTTCAGCCCCGTGTTCTGGCGAGCTGCGAGGAGATGCTGACGCCCGCGGGGAGTTCCGTCTGTGCTGTTAGGGACTCAGACGCCGCGATTTGACCGACGGGGTTTTTTGCTGCAAGATGGCTTGGTAGGGGACCTGACCCATGATCCATGGGGCTGGGATCCATCTGCATCATCTCGCATCTTCTACAAAGTGCATTATTGATACGCCAATTGGCAATTTGTAGGCAACTTTTGTTTCCTTGGGCTACGATGCAATGCTACTCTGACTTGCGGACATCCATGGCGAGCGCACCCACCGCTTGAAACAAACTTACTTCAATGGGGTCAACTCCAAAGCTGGGTTGATTCGGCAAATGGTCATGCACACCGCGGAAGACCCGGCTTCAACCATGATGCAGATCCAACCTCTACGGCCATTAGAGCCGAAATAGGACATTTTGAATATGTTTTTGGGGACATTTCGCTCAAGATAAAAAGGTGTATCTTCGTTAATGACTGGCTCACCATGAATGTGGTGGAAGTGATATACGTGGGAGGAAATGTAACCAACCGTCCGTCAACTGCGATTTCTGCCTGTGAGCAACCGTCCATCATCACCACGCCCCCTTTTCGTCCGTCTTTCCTCCAAGCGACCACTTTGGGGAAGACGCCGACTCTCAGAAGCACTTTTTCGCCGAATGCAACCCCTTTGTTAGTTGCGTGCGTCCAATGCAGAGATGCACCTTGAGCCACACCACAAGATAAAAAGAAAGTTACGTAGACGCGCGCAACCCCACAGAGACCAGCACATCACCCGCAGCAGCCGCAACACCCAGCCGCAGCGCCCGCAGCGCCCGCGGCAGTCCCTTGTTTTCCCTTCCGCCGATCCCCCTCCCCTTTTCCCTTCCCCCTTCCCTTACTCATGCATAAATCGCAACACTTCGAGCGGCCCAGTCGCCCCTCGTGCGACCGCACGCGAGAAGTGTGTCTGCCCAATCCGCAATGCATGTCTCGCAATGGGGGCTCGATGCTGCTGCTATCCGTCTACCTACATCGACGAGGCGTCTACGCTGCATCGATCAGGTCGTCGTCGGGTCTTCTTCATGTAGGCAGGCATGTGTGTGTGCGCCCCGCCGGATTCCCTCCTGCTTCCCCGATCGAGCAAGCAAGTAAGTAGCCGGGGCGCATGATGGAATGAAATGCCGTGCTGCGCTCCAACAGGGGGGGGTAAAAGCCATTGTGCGCGTCTAAAGCTGCCCGTCGCCCACCCCTTTTTGAACAAAAAAAACAAGCCCCGATGTCTCGGGACCCCGCTGGACATATATATTGCTCGCATATATCTCGTCATGGCGACCACTCGCTCCCTCTCATCCACTGAAGTCGAGAATGTGAAAGTAGCGGTGATCGATCTTACCACGCTGCAGAATGCAGGGCCGCCCTGGGTCGAGCATGGTGATTCCCACGTCATGCCTGTTCCCTGTCATTCTCGTGATTGCGTCGCTGCTTCTCCAACGGAGAGTCTACGTACCTCAATGGTGAAGCCCGACGTCTGTTTGCGTTCGAAACTGGGAGGGATGCCACCTTCGCTCGACTAAGGGAAGATGTCTATTGACATATGGTATGCGCATTGCAAGTCTGCCGGATGGTTATGTGCTCTCTGTTAGCCACCCACGTTTGTAGGATCTACCTGACCGATACGTTACCAGCCCGGCACACTGCACGCCCTGATGTCCCATGGTAGGCAAAGCGTGAGTTGCCTCCGCAGTTGAACCCCTGACGTTGCTAAGACTTCTTCTGAATGGCTCAAGCCTGGACACGTTCCCAGACCATTGGTAGCCAGTCATCTGCCTCTATGTAATCCATCTCATCCGGATGTCTACCAGAACTTCCTAGCCGTTGAGAAAGCGGCGTAGAAAAGCACTGAGACGAGGCAGATGATACCAAATGTATGTGTATTCATCAGACACGAAACTCTCTAGAAGTAGTCAAGACGTGTATCTCTCTGTGTATCCGTATCTGCATGTGAGTGGAATATACCAAACGGACCAATCCAACCATGACTCAAAACATCAAACCCCATCTCTCATCATCATCGTGAACCTCATCCGTCTCATGAACCAAGTAATCAATCAGAACACATAGAACGTAAGCAGCAAATCAACCGAAACTCCCCAGAACATGTGCCAGCCAAGCACGCGCTCTCACCCAAGCCGCTCCACTACTTACTCCCGTTGATAGCCAGAACCTTCTCCTCCGTATACTTCCGCGGCAGCTTATTCTCCCCCTCCTCGTAGGGGAACCCGGCCTCCTCGCGCGCCATGTCGTTGATCCAGCAATGATTCGGCCGCAGCGTCTTGGCCCGCCCGCCGTTGGCCCGAATCGCCGCCACGGCCGCCCACTTGCTCGCGAGGTAGTACCAGCTCAGCGCGTTCCCCGGCGTGCCGACCTCGTCGCTGACCAGCTCGCGCGCCGCCCGGCTCATGCGGCGCCAGCGCTCCTCGTCCGTGAACAGGTCCGTCAGGTGCTCCGCCACCTGCATGTAGTCCCCCGGCTGCACCAGGTAGCCGTCCACGCCGTCGTGCACCTGCAGCGGGATGCCGCCGGCCAGCGTCGCGATGACGGGACGGCCTGCGTGCAGGGCCTCGGACACTTTGACCTCGAACCCCTCCCGTGTGGAGAGCTGCAGCACCACCTTGGCCTTAGCAATGAGCGTGTTGAGCAGCTGGTCGTTGGCGTCGAGGCGCATCACGCTGATGTCGCTCGCCAGGTGGGCGTATTTCTTCTCGATCTGGTCCAGGGTCTGATCGTAGATCATGTTGGCGTCGGGATCATCGACCGAGCTGTTTCCGGCGCTATTCGGAGAGCAAAAGTTGGTTAGACTCGTCTCCATAGCTCGGGGATTGGATATGGGGAAGCACTTACACAACCAGCTGCGGTGGGAAGTCGATGCCTGCCGCGAACGAACGCTTGCGGAACTCGCCGTAGGCATCAATCACGGTCGGAATACCCTTGGCAGGATCGAATCGAGCGATCTGGACAATATAGTCTCCTGGTGATGAAATGGTCAGTAAGCCATGCAGAGTTAGTTACTAGTCATATGAGGTTCTACTCACGTCTGGGGTACTCCAACTTCGTCCTACGGGACTGTGTTAGTGACAATCAACTGTGATGAGACACATGTTGTTCAACTTACATCTGGTGAGCATTGCATTGCACATTGTACTGGTTACCGTAGTAGCCAGAGTCCCAGTCGTTCATGGGCTTGTTCAGGCCATCCAACCTACGAGAGTGAATCGTCAGTCAACATGAGGTACATGGGAAGGCCGCTGATCTATTGAGGTTTGACTTACCAATCAGTGGTTGCCGGCATGTATCCCACCATCTCATGTGGTACGTTATATGGGACAAACTCCGGGATGGGGTGGCTGATGAAGCTATCGGCAAGCTTAATGTTGTTCCAGAGGAAATCCCAGACTTCAGCCTGTGGGCTACCTTCCTTGGCAACCAAATCGCTACGGATCTGGATGTGAGATCGGTAGATGACAGGCCGATCTGGGGTGAGTTCCTTGATCATGGGAATGATGCCGGGCATTTGAGGATCATCAACCTGTGAAACGCGAATCAATACAACTACTCTTCCCAGTTCGGTAATAGATGGCTGATTAAAGCGTACTTACCATGATGACATGGGCGCCGCCCTCCTCGGGAGGTCGAAGGGGACCGCCCTCGGACAACCAGTAGCGTTTGGCATTGTCTTGGATCCACTCGGTGATGGTGTTCATCTCCTCCTTGGAGAGGCGCTGGTCGGGATCCGCGACTCCTTGCAGGATGTTGTGCATGTTTTTGGTGCTTCGGAAGACTCCAGGCCGAGGCTTGGGAACTTTTGCGACACGGATCGTTAGCTTATGATTCCACACACCCATACTAATAGGGAAAAATGTTGTTTCACTTACCATACCAGTTGAGGTCAACATCCAGAATCTTGGACAGACGAACGAGAGCATGGCGCATCAGGGCCACGCCTCCGCCCTGGGGCGTCGAGCTGAAGAACCCGATGCGGAGCTTCTTGTCCTTGAGTTCCTTGGTGTAGTGCATGAGAGACTTCCAGGTAGCCGCGCCGACGGTCTTCTTGTGGTCCTCGGCGGTGTTAAGACGGGCCTGGAATCCACCGTCGACCTGTACGGCCCCACGCCACCCGACCTGCAGCAGCGGCACCATGGACGGGCCGAAGTTCCTAAGTGAAGAGGTCAGAAAAGGTGTTTGTTTATTTTACCCGAAACAAGCATCTTCGTCGTCGTCGTCGTCGTCGTCGTCCTCTTCTTCTTCAGGAAAACTGCGGAACGGGGAAGGGGGCGCAGAAACATACATGATGCACTTCCTGGCCATGGAGTCGGCCTGCTCGTCGACGCGCTTGTCGTCCCAGCGGCCGATGGTGGAGTGGCGGTGGACGTGGACGCTGGGCTCGATGACGATGGGGATGATGTCGACCTCGAGCCAGAGGCGCGAGCAGAGCGTCGGGCTCAGCTCCGTCAGGTGCGTCGGCAGGCCGCTGCCGATCAGCTTGCTAAAGTTGTCCTGCTCGTACTTGAGCACGTGCCGGATCACGCAGTCGGCGACCACGTCGCGCGTCGGGTCCGCCGCGTCCGGCTGGATGTGCTCCTCCCAGAAGTCGACCAGGTAGGTCTGGTCGTGCGCCGCGAGGGCTACGATGAAACTGCCGTCGTCGTTCTTGACGGCGGATATGCCCATGAAGAGGGTCTGCGACGATGATTAGCATGAACCATAGAGAAGTTGCTTGATCTGGGGATGTGATGTGGTCTTGTAGATGTACTTACCTTGAGGGTAGGTGCGAAGATACCCTTCTGGTCCACGGCTTGGCTCAGCCGACGGTTGTGGTGTGCAGATGCACGTCTGGAGAACTTGTGCTGGAACTCCTCCATGATGTGTTGTTGTTGTAGTATGAATATGTGAATCTGGTTTGCAGATGAAGATGTGAATGAATGATGACTGTTCGGAAGTCAGAGAGGCCTGCGGTCTACTGTAGTCTTTTTATATGAAAAAGGAAATCAGAAGGTGGCACTGCCAGGCCGTGTGGTATGGAGTAGTATGTATCCTCTTTCGTACATTCAATGTAGTCTCAGTGTAGTAGTATGGAAGTGAGGCTGCCGTTGCTTACATTCAATGTGCAGGAGGTAGCAAGTGGCGGGCTGCAACATCAAAAAGCAGCTGTTTACTCTCTGCTGGGCTTCAATGGCCTGTGGCACGGAAGGTTCACGGGAGGTTTGGCATTTGGCATGATTGAACGAAATTGCTATGGATGATGCTGACGTCTTCTGATCCGGATGCCCGGAACCTTTCCGGACATGCCCAATCATTTTCTGGGCCCAGACTATGTACACCGAGCAGCTGAGTTGGCTTGGGCAGGACCTCTCTCTCACATTCTCGGATTGGCGTCAGGATGACAAGTCGACTGATTCTGGGAGGCGCGGAACCTGACGATGCAACACGCACTGATTGCATGTGTCCGGGAATGCCTACCCCACGCTAACCCACGCCGATGCCTTCGCCCCCCAGCTCCCAGTCGGGCTAGCAGTTAAGGGTTTAGGGGGGTTATTAGGGGAGCTCGGGGGAGTGTTTAGGGGCCCGGGCCAGCCTGCCAGCCCTGTAATTGGGGGGCCCTTGGGGAAACGAGCTAGGGGGGGTAAGCAGGCCTGGCACCTGAGCATCCCGCCTGCGGGCGGTGCCGGCAATCCATAGTGGGATGTTGGTGGGTCGCCCAGAATCCCGGGATTCACTGAAGTCCTGACGGATGCACACAGTAGAACCCCAAGGGTTTCCCGTTCCCATATGAATGAATACCAGTCAATACCCGTTCACCGACTAATTCTCGCTGGTTAGCAGAGCCCAATAAGTCAGAACCGCGGTAACACAGAGCGATACGAGTCTGAACACGAATGTGATAGTTATCCTAGTAATTAATCAGCAGCGGTGTATCCTCCCGGGCTTCAGCACTGCCCAAGCAAGCATCAGGGCAAGATTCGACGACTCTCGAGATGCAGTACTACGGGTGGGTGGTCTGATGGATCGTCTCCCCTTTCCCCCTCCTGGCCCCGGAGTGAAGTCATGGGTACATGTAAACCTCTCACCAATCCCCGCGTCCCGCCATGTAAGACATACCTCTCGCTCGGATACCTCTCGGGTACTTGATCTCGGCTGACAATCGATTGTCAGGTCGTTCGATGCCACCTCTCTCATTTTGTTGCTGTTTGCCGTCAACGTGCCAAATCAATTCGCGAGCAGCATTCGCTACTGAGTGAGTCAAGGCCAAATCATTCAATCTGTGAGGCGCAGCACATCCTCTCTCCTCATATAACCCTGCCTGATATAAAGTATGTTTCCAAAAGCCAATCTATATTCAGTCATGTGATGGACAGAGATTTGTCGCAACCCAATTTCGCCCCCTTTTGGACATTTGGAGGTTCGCTTGCATGCAGCTACTCAACTTGGCGTGGCGCATCTGACAGCCTTCACTGCTAACCCCTAGCCCGGGTTCTTCCAAGATAGCTGAAGGGAATTTGTCCTTTCCGGATCTCAGTTTGATCTCAAGGTTGTATTCATGTATAATGAGATTGGTTGCTACATGAAGGAACGTTGTATTAGTAGGAACTGGACTGGATCATCTACTTTAAGCGGTGAGCAGCTCTCGAGAAGCCATAGCTCGCTCCATCACCCCTTACACTCTCGCTCTCTATATGTTCCGTCTCTCGGGTATCTTGCACACATGGGGTATCATTCACTCAATGGCGGCCGTAATCAATCGATATGTTTGGTCTTCGCACTCCTCGTCCACTTCCCTGTGGTGTCCGCCGCGGACTTCCTCTCGCGCCATAATAGCTCCCTGACTCTCTCATGATCGGCAGCATCGGCCCGGAGTCGTCGCTCTGCTCTGCTTGGGGCTGGTAGTACTCCTCTTGCACCGAATCCAGGGACCGCATGTGATGGAGCGGGATCCCGCCTTGGCCCTCCACCTCCACCCCCTGTTCCCGGTCTCCCCGGTATTGCTGCCACTGGGGACTGGGGCTGTCGCGCTCTCCCTGATATGACTTGTTGTATCTCGACATGGCCACCACAGGCAGTGGCTTGTTCAGATCAGGGCTTGCGGCGGACTCGCTTCGTCTTGTGAGTGTCGTGCAGCTCCTCGTGTCGTCCTGTTGGTCAAAGAGTCCGCTCTCCGGATCCGCGTTAATTACAACTGGGGATGATCGCTTCCTCCTTGGCCACCAAGGGATACATCCGCCACCCCTGCTTCCCTCCTTAGCCCTGCACCTCTGCGGCACGAAAATGTTGTACATGGCCTTTCTACATCCGGTGGTCGTGCCGAATACTAGAAAGACGAAAATCCCTGGAGTATTACCAGGAATGAAAAGGTAGAACGTCGACCTTGCGCGCTCAACCGACAAGTCGGGCACAACCGACGCCGCGTCCTTCTTGGTGTTCAGAACCGACTGGACCTGGAACAGCGTGTTGGTCACTTCAAACACCCTGCGATCTGGTCAGCTCAATCGATCTTGTTCGGGGACACATTGCAGGCGCCCCAAACCAGGCGGTGATACTTACGCGAGGACAGCAAAAGCACATGTGAATCGAACCATCAGCCAACGATCGTACAAGCCCTGTCGCGTGGGGGTCTTCCCCTGACTCGATGATATGGTGCTGTTATTGACTGTCGCGCCACTTTGGCTTGTGTTACCTGTACCCTGCTGGGGCGTCCAATTGGTGATGCTCTTGCGCGAGTTGATATACCTCGCCAGAATCGCAATTACGGTCCCACTACCAATGGCCAGACTGATCATCACTTTGCAGGCGATCAGCGCATCGCAATGCAGGTTACTGGCGGTATGGTCTACTCACATGGAAGATCGGCAACCAGAATGAATACCAGGAAGTACGCCTGCAGCGTCGGGAGCCGTAGCAACAGAATGGTCACCATCGGGAACATGATGGACACCCACTTGCCGACAGTGTTGATGCGACGTAGCAGTGGCCTCAATCGGCGTTTTGCTGATAGTCCATATACCGTTTGTGCAAGTTCTCCTGCCCTACAATTGGGAGCTCTTGTCAGAATACTTCAGAGCGACTCCATTGGTAGAGGTTCGATGAACCTACCAAAACATGACAAGCATGGCCTCGACGCTGTAAGAATAGTACTCTGTGGGATTGTGTTAGCCTTCAAACGTTTTGACGTCTGCGGGTTCATGCATACGTACGAAGGTAGTACAAGACAAGGTCGAGTCCAATAGATCCATTGGCAATGGCGTTTTCCGGGCTGTCGGGGTTGTCCTTCTTGTGCTCAAACTGAGCTATCATGACGTCCCTGTACCATGTAATATCGTGGGCTTGCTGTATGATGGATGCAGTCGTGCTGAACAAGGTGAAGAAAGCCAGAATGGAGAGATCTAAGTAGATGGGCACGCGGTCAGCCTTCCACCATGTCCGTAGAGCAAAAAGCATCAGCGATCCTCGACTCACAGGAGAGGCCTTCGCGATAGACGCGGGCTACCATTATGAACAACGCACTGCATGTCCAACTGATCGTAGCATATATCAGCGAGAAGGCCGCAGCGCCTTCGGCGCCGGCGGGCAGTTGATTAATGCCTAGCATCGGGACCCGCCGCGTATGCCTACGGCGCGCACGGAAAGGAGCGCTTTGAGGGGTTTCAGAGGTAGGTATAGTCGAGGACCCGGTATAGGCAAAGAGAAAACCAAGTGTTGCCTAAAGAGGGGGACCTAGGGGGAAGGATCGGCTATACATACTGTCCTGGCGAGCGTCCATGAGCGTCACTTCGTGGCAACCTAGGGCGACGTAGGTAGGAAAACATTGCGCGATGCTGGGGCTGGAGAAGTCCTTGGCGTAGAATAGAGATAGAGGGAGGGATAGAGGTAGAGATACCGGGTATTGGATCGTCTGGGATGCATCGGCCGTAGTTCCTGAATAGATCCATGGTGCAACTCGGGCCCACCTGTGGCTGCCATTGGGTCTCACGGCTGCCAGGAGTAGACAAGCGTCGCATACTGACAAGTGAGGAGTTCCCATGCCCCCCTCCAGGGCCACATCTCCAAACATTGTTGGTAGCAGCTAAAAAGCAAGCTTAATCGGTGGGGGGTGACGTGAGTGCGCAACATGCCGCTCAGGCACAGGCACAAGAGCAAGTAGCGACATCCGTCTGCCATATTCAGTACCCTCTCTGCCTGCCATTGATATGTCGCCAGTGGCTCAGCACGCCGAAGCCGACTCCGAAATCCGATGACAGTACACAGCTTGTGGTTAGATGGACCTTCGGCAACACATGCGTTGACCTCTTTGGCCTGGCGCATTCGTTTCGGGGTGGCTGGGAGAGAGGCATAACTTGGAGATAGTATACCAGAAGTCGGACGAGATGTCCCAATGCGGCCAGAACGTGGCATGGCGGCATTCTGATTCGGGAGAATAGTTGGTGCCCTCCTTCAGCCACATTGCAGTCGTTACAGAAGCATGTGTCGCACGTAGACTGTTCCAGGAGCCTTAAATCCAAGACGGCGGCCTAGAACCTGGTCCTTCCATGCCCCTGGTCTCGACATGCCAAAAGGCACAGACCTGGATTTCCCGTTGGGAGGGCGAGTCGAGGTTGCCATTGGACAATGGGACCTCGTGGGAGATCCAGGTGCGGGGATATCGAAGCCGGGCTTACGGGTAGGGTAGGCCCAAGTAGGCGGCCCTCCAGCAGCAGTCACTAACCTACATACCTGTACCTTAGCAGTCGAAGTCAGGTGAGTAGAGGGGCAGAGGGGCCAGTGCACCCTCGCCTCGGAAGAATCTCCGCCAATTGAAAAATCACAATTCCCCGACACACGCCCTTTGGATGTCGTCTTTGGGAATGACGAACATCAGTATGCGCTCGCCGTGCCGTTTCTGAAGAAAGGGTGTGCAACTCCAAATGCGGTCGTAACGAATGACCCCATACCTGCCGCAATTGATGTGACCCCTTCGACTCCGTTGACGTCGTTTCCATCTGAAAGCTTCCCCATATGCAATACTGGAATACTGCAGGACGGGTAGGTACATAGCCCACTGACTGGGACTGGGGCGCTGCGAGGCCGGTAGCGGGCGGCGGGCGGACAGCGGGTACGCACTCGATTTTAGACATCAGACGAGACGATCGTCCAAACCCACGAGATGCCAAGTCGCATGGTCAGGAACAACCCGACGGCGGCGCAGGACGGCGTATTACGACGCACGCTGATGCAAGAAAAAGCAGACACCTAAAACGGTGCGCCTTTTTTCTTCTTTCCTGGGCATTCAACCGGAGCGCATAATCCGCCATCGACGGCCGTTCTGTCCTCTTGAGGAAGTTCGCTTTCTCCAAGGACTTGGCATGCAGCAGCGATGCACTCGGTTCCTCGGCTGCCTCTGTTTTCGCAAAAGCTGGTGGCCCTATGGTCGCAATAGCCACTCACCGCATCTGTCGTGATGGCGACCGCTTCAGTGCAACCTCAATCTTGCTGCCTGCTGCTGCTGCTGCTGCCTCGATTTGGTTCTCTAATATCGTTCTCGTTTTCTACATTCACTCAAAGGTTTCAGCTGGTTTCGATGTTCTTTCTTCCAGCGCAACTCAAACGAGATCACCTCCAGCCTTCATGAGTCTGGTCAATCATTCCTCCGGCTTACTATCCGTCGCTCGCCGGTGGACGAACTAGTCTTGCAGTTCTCCCGGCTCGACTTGAACATGAAGGAATCCAAGTCTAGGGTTTCGGAAATCTGACAGCTGAAGGGAAACCCCGCCAGAGGGCCCTCTGAAACGAGCAGGGGTCGCTCGGCGGAGGATGCCCCTTGCGGGTGAGTAACGCCGTTGCACATGACCGGAGTGCATACGCATCACACATTGTGCATGCATAGCTCTTCATGATGTGCTTGTTATACATGCACGGTAGCCACATACTTGGAGAGATATGTACGGGTGCGTTACATCTGAGGTGGTGTTGTAACCGGCCCTTCTGCGCATAGTCGTCCAAACCGGCCAATGGGAGACTCGACAAGATCACCCACCCACATGTCCGGTAACAAACAAATCCTCTTTCTGGTAGATCTTGCTTGCGGAGATTCGCCTATCGCGGAAGGCACTTAACGACATGGTCTTGACATCCGTCGATATGCGGTCTGGGGAACGCGATTTCGCTCAATGATCGATCTATCTGCATCTCTTCGGCATTGGGGATATGCACCTGCCCTGCTGGACGGACCCAGGATGCCCGGGTTGTACTGGGAATGGGGCCATACTCGCATTCGATTCAAGATTTTACGCAGCTTTGCTTCTTCGGCGACGCCTACCGTTATCCACCTACCTAATATGGCACATATATGCAGATAAAAGGCCCATACGAGCTCCGACTTGCATAACTCAGTTGTGTCCGCGAGCACATGGGTTTTCCTTGGAAGTCCGGTCTGAGCAAGGCCTCGGAGACGCACGCCTACGCCATATGTTTGATGCATGATCATGCAAGCACTCTATCCCTTTACGGAATCCGGAGTTTCTTCGCTGATAAGACCAGCCAAAGTGAAACTCCTGCCGCTGCTCTCAGAAGATAACAAATGGAATAGCTTGGAAAGAGGTGACCAGATGTCGAGTTCAGGTAGATAGTCATCACGATCAGCAGTTGCTTTTGAGTAGTCTCGAATGGTAATGCATCATGATCTCCCCCAATGGACGGTTTCCGGCGAGACGGGCAACAAGCTTCTGAAACATGCCAAAAGAAAATAGATGCGAAAGAGAAGGATCATCCCGCACTCTCACACTAGGCTTTCTGTCATGTACGAAACCTGTGGTCATGACAACGAACACTGTGGGAGGCAGAAAGCAACGTTACTCACTAGAAAAGAAAAAGCGACTGGCTGTGTCCCGTCCCCCGAGGCGACTTCTCCGTTCTCAGGGGCCGCGTTGCGGGATCCACTCCGCTTAGGTAGGTCACCGCGTAATCTTGAACTATTATGCATGGTTTCTTGTTTTCTTTTTCTTTTTCTAAAGACAGATCGTTCAAAGGCTATGCCGTGCATGTGCATGATCGAATCTTCCACTCGATAAGCAAATATTACCCGCATCTAGGATGTCCTCTTTTAGAGGACAGGTTATACATTTATACTCCGTAATTACACATATATACGTGAAAGAAGCGGTAAATACATACTCTCTCTCAACAGGCCGAACGCCGGTCGTACCAACTGGACTACTTTATTCATACAATATATTCATATATAAAAACAGCGTCTCTAAATTGGTCAAAGAAACAAACGTGTTTGTACAGGGGAAACCCCACAGAGTTCCTCGGAATTTAAGCGCTCAGTCACTTCAACTGCCAAGCCCGCAGCACGCAGCCTTCTTCGAACGCCTGCTTACAACTTCTGGATCGCAGTTCATCCCGTGGTAATCTTCCTCCGACCACGGCATAACCCACCCGTTGATGACAATCCTCATCAAGCCTTTCTATTACCAGGCACTGTGCTGTCCAGTTAGGTTCCGAATGCCACATTTCCTCCGCAGGATCCCTATATCCAGGACGCCCACGGGCCGATATGATGGCTACATCGAAAACCCCACAGGCGAATTTGTCTCGGAGGACTTCGGTGGACAGTCTCCGGTCCAAACAGTCAATGAAGAATTCGGAAGTGAGCACGCCGAAATTCAGCCTGGCTGGTGGTTCTCGAGCTCCCGCAGTAGCCGACCAGGTGTCCTCGTTAATACTGAATAACCCATGTGGCAGGGCAGACACCTTCAGGGCTAGCACGTCGGCCGTGTTTGGTGATTCAAGGTCCTCGACCATACGATGAGTTGAGGGGGCTTCATTAGAACTAGTCGTATGCTTTCGAGGCGAAAAGGCAAGGCAAGCATCCTTGATCACTGGCTCGAATTCACCTGCGTATAATTGTACGGGATCTGGAAAGAGGACTTGGTCGTGTATTGGTCATTCAGGGCGGCGTACCAGCCCAAAACCAGGAGTGGAAGACTTCCCGCCGACGCAGTTCGATGAGTTCAAAGTGGAACAGCAAGCAATCCGTCCACATTTGCAGGTTTAAATCACGACGCCGAGCTGCCTCTGCATGTGGCACGATGTAAGGCATGCCATGGATAAATGTGAGGCTCAAGTAGTTTCCGGGCACCTTTTCTCATAAACCCTCCCCCCACTGAACTCTTAAATGCTCAAGGCCAGATGTACAGGCAAGGACAGCGTCGTCGTCGAAACGCAGGTTTCTCCCCCAGAACTTACTCACCACGGCGGTATAATTCATCCAAAAGCCACCGAAGCCGTCAATCTTCCGCCCTGGGACGGGCACAGTGTCAAAACGGTACGTGCCGTGCGAGATGATCTGTCCTTTCATCACCTCTGCTTCCCATGTTCCGGGGTTGCCTTCGGAGTATAGCCCCTTTCTGCACTGGAACACGCACTGGTCTTCACCCACGAATAGTAGCCGGCGGGAGAGATAGGCTTCCTGGAATATCCACCCGCGACGGTTCCACGGGGAGTATTCCACGCCCGCTGAGGTGATTTTCGGTACGATTGGACCACGCAATCATCCGGCGAAAACGCAAAAGTTTCCCGTCTTGGGTGTGATGTCATGCCCGGAAGTCCATGGTAGGCCTCCTTCCCGCAAGCTGCCACTATGGTCAACTCCGCTTCGCCGTAGGTTCGACCCATGGATTTGATTTGTTCATGTTTTACTGCCATGTTTTCCTGATCAATGCAAAACTGATCCGCTCACAGGTATCGATATGGCACGCCTTGGAGACTCGTGGCTTCATGCCCACTCCAGGGGCGGTAAGCTTCACAAGCTGGCGGCTTATTCGTCCATAACAGTGTCAGCGCGAGCTACCTTGGCTTTGGGCGGTGCAGCAATAACGATTGGAGTGATCGTAAGTTGGACGGAATGCTCACGACTACAATTTAGAGGCGATGGGGTTCCTGATGGGCGTGACCTGTGGATGCTTCCGGATCCCGCTCAACGGACGCAGGCATTGGCAATCGCTTGGACAGGGTGGCGGTTCCGAGATTATCTTGCGGAAGCTGGCGGGACCGTTCACTTCCTTATCCGTTGAACAGGGTCCGGGGCGGAGGTGTATGGTCTTGGCCTTGTTCTGCTTGTTGCCGGGGGTCCCGAGCACAGGTCCGATCGGGTGAGACCTCACCCGCACCTTCTAGTGTCCCCAGATGAATTCCTCGAACTCCAGGATTGCAACATAGTGCGTCGATTATCTTGAAGTGTAAGTTGGCGGTGGCGGTGGCGGTGGGGATGAGTACGCCGAAGATATACTCAACTGCCTTTAGGCGCGAGCAAGTCCTTCTTCGCGCAGATCGGGGACTTGGTCGCCGATAGACAGGAGTCGCGGGGAAAGCTTCTCGGGAAAGATACATCCGTCTTATAACAAAAGACAACACTGCGAACATGCCTTATCGAGAGATCTCTAGGATGTTACCGCATATACGACCTTTTGACGCCAGATATGGGGATATCATTAAACTATCCTTAGTATCCTTTATCTCTTTAAATCATTAGCCTCATCGTCTTCGTCTGGATCTTAGCCTTGTTTCGGGTCTGATACTCCAAGCCAAAGTTATTCATCAGGTTTGAAGTGTCGAGGTGTCTTGTAACCCGACTGTCTGGGAGCCAATAGTGTTGGAACGCCGCAGCGCGTGCTGCGCGACATGCGCAGTCAGACAGCTGTAGCAGCAATGCACCTGAAGCGTTCGTCAATCTGGTCGCCGATCACGCGGCGGGCCAACCAAGAAATCCACAATACGGCAATATATCGACAAACATGCTGTTAATTGACCTTTATGTATCAACTCGGCCCAGAAGGATAACAGTATTTGAATTGTTTTGATTATCTCTCGCCCAGAGGCTATGTGAGATCTTTAAAAAGACATGCCCAGAACGCCAGGCTCTCCCGATGCAGCTGCATCCTGATGAAGCCGAGACCTAACACCTAAAAAAGACTACATGTGAAGCATCAAGTTCGTAACGACGTTACTCCTTCTTCTCGCCTTCCTTCTTATCCTCGCCCTTCTTGTCATCACCCTTGTCGTCGCTCTTCTCTTCGCTCTTGTCATCCTTCTTTTCCTCCTTCTTGTCGTTCTTGCCCTCATCCTTCTTCTCCTCTTGCTTATCATCCTTCTTCTCTTCCTTCTTTTCGTCCTTCTTTTCATCCTTCTTCTCTGCCTTCTTATCACCCTTCTTATCCTTGTTCTTAGCCTCCTCCTTGGCCTGCTTGGCCTCCTTCTCCTTCTTTTCCTTTTCCTCCTTCTCCTTCTGCTTGGCCTCTTCCTCCTCCTTCTTCTTGCGCTCGGCCTCGGCCTTCTCCTTCTTGACGCGCTCCTCCTCGTAGGCGGGCTTCTCGAGCTTCTGCCACTTGTCCGAGTACTCCTCCTCGAAGCGGTTCTCCTGGATCTTCTCGCTGATCTTGGCGAACTGCGGCTTGTACTGACCGACCTTCATGGTGCCGACCATGCTGATCATGATGGAGATGCCGACAATGGCCGTCAGCACGAACCGGTAAGTCGCGTACCAGTAGGGTGCCCAGCCGCGGATGCTGGCGGTGCGGTCCGCGAGCCAGAGGCCGACGAACGCGGCCCACTGCGCCGTCAGAGCCCAGGGCCACGAAAGTAGGAGCGTCGGCCAGGCCACCAGGGGTGCGGCCACGCCGAGGGCGTACCGGAACCGTGTCCGCGCCGCGTCGGGCGCCTTCTCAGCGTACTCGAGGCCCCAGTGGATCGCGCCCAGGAAGCTGATGATGGCGGCGCCGTAGCCGACTTGAATGGGCTCCAGTAGGCCCAGGAAGTAGTGCGCGTTCTCGTGGCTCATCAGCAGGTGGTTCAGGATGGTGGACGACGTGGGCCAGTCGGTATTGGAGGCCCACGAGAGGTAGACCACGCTGACCGACGTCGCGAGGTACGGGATTGTGCCCGACAGGCCGAGGATGTAGGACTCTCTGGGCACCTGAATGAGGTTGAAGGTTTCCTTCACTGTGTGCTATAAAAGCCATTCATGTTAGTAACATGCTTATAGCGTAGGATGTAGAGTATTTGTAGATCTGATTCCTCAATTGTGCAATGTGGACTTACAATATCATGTCCAAGCCCATCCGCGACGTCTTTCTGGGCACCTGGGGGAGCCGACTCAATGGCATGCCGGACGCTGGAGTCGGTCGTGACTTGGTCGGGGTGTGATTCCAGCTTCTGCGACTGCGCCTTCTTTTCTTCCTCGGGGGTGAGGCTGTCGCCCAGCGACGGCTTCGTCGCGTATCGCGTCTTGAAGACCAGAGAAGTACTGGCGACTCGGGGCGCCCTGATGGCGCTCTGTGCTGTTAACGAGGGAACGTTGGTGGCGGATCGCAGACCAAGCTGTCGGGAGGCGGCAATGGCTCTCGCGGAGCCCGCCCACAGCGGTTGCGTGCTCCGGAACATGGCGGGCAGCGTGGAGTATGGCAGGAGGGGGAATCAATTGGTAGGTCTGGAGATGGCACGAGGGTTCAGGGCTTCAGAACTTCGTGGGCGTCAAGAAGTAGGTGAGTACAAGGTTAATGATTAAGTTGTTGAGAATGGCCAAAGGGAACATGAGCAGGAAGCTTCCCAATTTCAATTGCAGTGCAGAAACATGGCATGGAGTAGGTGCAGTATAGTTGCTGCGTCCAGTTACATCATCACTACCGACAGTTGCTTGCTCCCCCGGACCTTGCTCGGTTTCACGGCATTTGGGAGACCAGGCCTTCTGCCGCGTGCACAGCCATCTGCAATTGGAACTATGCTCTTTTACGTCAATCGATCGATCTCTTAGTCTATGCCCCTTGTCCTGGAGCTGGTCTATCTCCAGTGCGTGCGTGCCTGGATATCCGCATCTTGACCTGCAACTGTTTGGGGAAGAGGGAGCTTGGGTGCAAAGTGACGTAATGGCACTTAAAAGCTTGGCAAAAAAGGATGGGCTGTCTTGACTTGCTTGAGCGAGAGGGACAAGTGGGATGAAATTGAAACAGGTCAACACGCACCTGCAGAAGCGAAGCTGCCCCGCATGTCGTGGCTGGTGACTCGGTTTCGCAGCATAAGAGCTCGAAGACAGACCGGCTCTTGCACCATAAAGGTAAGCCTATGATATCGGGAAATGCAGAGGCGGGTTCAAGCTTGGAAAAAATATCTATCCTAGTGTTGAAATATTCATATTTTTCTTTTTTCAATAGATGCACGTCTGCACGTACTGTACCACCTCCTGACAAGCATCGGAACTATGCAAGAAGTAAGCAGCAGATCGCAATGGCAAGCTAAAGGCTGGCGGGGTATTTGCTCCGCAGTTCCAGGCTAGACAGTGGTAGGTGGATTGAAGATTGAGAGAGTGTTTAGTGCTGATGTCAACATTCAAGTCAACATCCATCGATATGTTTCACGATAGACGTGCATTTCTCATCCATATTCAATGTTAGATACTTATTTTTATAACTACATCGTACATTTATCAGAAAGATGCTGTACTTTGCTCCGGGCCATGGAGACTGGAGGATTAATCAGACCACCTTCCCGCCGCACTAACCCGGCGCACCAACAGCTAGCGCAAAGCTCCAGCCACAGCTACTAACCACGACGGGCGGATGGTGGATGGCCAGCTTGCTTTGGTAGCGACTATTGGCGTCATCAGTTCCAAGGCACCAGCCCAAATTGACCGGAGAGAGGGAGAGGGAGAGTAGCAACCTGCCTGCTGCTGCACGCATTCGCACCACTCAACGCCTGCTTCGTCGCTCTATCTTGGGCAAGCTCCTGACCGACGAGGTGCCCAACCGACATCCAGCCCATGCCCATTTTTTACCTAGATGCGGGATCGACTGCTATTTCGAGAAATTCCCACACATGTTCTTTGCGTTTGGGCAAAACACCATCCTTCCATACCTAAACTACATCCAACCTCCTCCCCTCTCCTCCCCCATACTTTTCTCCGTGTTAAGAGGGAGCAGGGTTGATATTTCGTGCGTTGGCTTTGTTTTCAATCCACCAACGTAGAAGTACTTAGTTTTTCCGACCTAGATACCCGATTACTTCAGTGTAATTCATTCAATACCTTAGCCCTCTACGGACCCCCCATTTGAGCAATCCACCGCTCCGTTATTAGCCACAAACCGACTCCTGTGCCCTGGACCGAATTCCGGAACGTGACCACCGATTCTGTGTCGACTCCCACCCTCACATCGGCTTTTCCTCCCTGATCCTACATCTCCTCCTGCCGATGAGGACTCACGACACCCCGCCCTAATCATCGTATTCGTCCCGGCCCGGGTTACGGCGCCCTACAGTCAATATGTTGGAAGGCTTGGTTGCAGGACTGCTGAACCGCTTCCTGGGCATGTACGTCAAGAACTTTGACCCTGCCCAGCTGAAGGTCGGTATCTGGTCCGGCGACGTCAAGCTGCGCAACCTCGAGCTGCGGAAAGAGGCACTAGACCAGCTGAAGCTGCCCATAAATGTTGCCGCAGGACATCTGGGCGAGTTGACGCTGGTGATACCATGGTCCAACCTGCGTGGCGCTCCGGTCAAGATTCTGATCGAGGATGTCTTCCTGTTGGCCTCTCCGAAAGAGGAGGCTGCCTACAACGAGGAAGAGGAAGAGCGGCGGCAACAGCGCATCAAGATGGAGAAGCTGGACTCGGCCGAACTGCTCAAGGAGCGTTCTCAGGAGGGTCTCAGCCAGGAAGAGCAGAAGAAGAGCCAGAGCTTCACCGAGAGTCTGGTCACTAAGATTGTCGACAATCTCCAGGTCACAGTGAAGAACATCCACGTCCGATACGAGGATTCCATATCAGCCCCGGGCCACCCCTTTGCTCTGGGTATCACCTTAGAAGAGTTCAGCGCCGTCTCGACAGATGGCGAGTGGAAACCCACCTTCATCCAGAACTCGACCAAGACAACCCACAAGCTGGCCAAATTAGGGGCTTTGGCAGTGTACTGGAATACGGACACCAAGCTGTTTGGCTCCGGCCGCGAGGTTCCTGGAAAGGGCGATGCTGAGCTGAAGTATGACAAGATGGTCGAGAACTTCAAGAGCATGATCGGGGAGCTGATAATGAGAAGACATCAAGACACCAGTTCATACTCAAGCCGGTGAGCGGCCAAGCCAAGATCGAGTTGGATAAGACGGGCGACGCCCATGTCCCGAAATTCAAGGGCAACCTTTTGTTTGACGAAATTGGTGTTGTCCTCGATGACGATCAGTACCGAGACAGTCTGATGATGGTGGACCTATTCCACTACTTTATCCGTCACCAAGAGTACAAGAAGCTTCAACCGAAGGATGCCTCGCCCAAGGAAGACCCACGAGCTTGGTTCAAATTTGCCGGAAACGCTGTCTTGAACAAGATCCACGAGCGCAATCGTCGGTGGACATGGGACTACTTCCGTGAACGCCGCGATGACCGCAAGCGGTATATCGAGCTGTTCAAAAAGAAGAAGGCCAACCAGCAGTTTTCGCCCGCAGAAACAGCGGATCTCGACAAGCTTGAGAAGAAGCTGGGCTACGAAGATCTACGCTTCTGGCGATCCCTCGCCAGGAATCAGCTGAAGAAGGAGAATGCCGAAGCACTCAAGAATGCACCGAAGCAAGAGCCCCAGCAACAAGGCTGGATCGCCTGGGCCTGGGGCTCGAAGCCTGCTCACCCCTCGGATTCTACCGAGAACACCCAGATGACGGAGGAGCAGCGACAAGAACTCTATGAAGCAATCGACTGGGACGAGAAGACGGCCTTGGCTGAGGCTGTGGACGCGCCCCGAGATACTGTCAAGATGCAACTCGATGCGTCTCTGAGCACTGGCAGCTTCACTTTGAGACAGGACCCCCATGGATCCAAGAAGGATCTTCTGAGCTTACATTTCGACCTTTTCAAGGCCCGAGGAATCAAGCGACCCGATTCGGTGTTGGCTGATGTGAGTCTCGGTGGCTTCCGGGTGCAGGATGGAACCACTCCTGCCTCGCAGTTTAAGGAGATTGTGAGAGTCAAAGATGCACCAGAGCTGGGCCGACAAAAGCGACTGTCCATCAATGATTTGGAGAACACAGAACATGAGACGTTCTTCGATGTGTCTGTCGAGCAGAACCCGCTGGATGGCCAAGGCGACTTCGCTGTGACTGCAAAGCTCAAGCCCCTGGAGATTATCTGGAACCCCAACTTCGTCGTCGGCGTCGTAGACTTCTTCAAGCCTCCTGAGCGTCATATGGAGTCCATCACCGCGCTCATGGAGACTGCTGGCGCCACTGTCGAGGGATTGCGACAACAGACGAGAGCCGGCCTGGAGTTCGCCCTCGAGGAGCACAAGACCATCAACGCGAAATTGGACCTGCAAGCACCTTTGATCATTGTACCTCAGAGCATTACGGTCAAGGAGTCTACCTGTCTCATCCTGGATGCTGGTCATATTAGTGTCTCCAGCGAACTGGTGGATAGGGATACCCTGAAGCAGATCCAGGACAAACAGAACCAACAGTACTCTGACGAAGATTTCAAGCAACTTGAGTCTTTGATGTACGACCGTTTCCTTGTCAAGTTGACATCTACGCAACTCCTCATTGGCCCGTCGATCGAAGATACCAAATCCCAACTCATTGAGAAGGACGACGCACGGCGTTACCACATTGTGGAGAAGATCAATCTGAACTTCACGGTTGCCATGTCGATTCTACCAAAAGCCCCGAATCTCACAAGAATGAAAATTGGTGGCCACATGCCTGTGCTACATGCTGCAGTCTCGGACACCAAGTACAAGAGCCTCATGAAATTGATCGACGTGGCCATCCCGAAGTTTGGTGGTGATGAACAGCAAAGCCAAATGCAGCAGCAGACTCAGAGACCCCGACTCCTCAGCACTGCTTCAAGTCGTTCACGAAAAAGTCATCAGAGGAAGCTTACCCCAACTAATAACCTGTTCATGACTCAGCAGTCTGCTGTGATCATCGACGATGACTTAGATGACGACGACGACGACGCCTTCGAGGACGCGCCTGATGGCAGCTCTAATGATCAGTTGAAGATGCAACAGCGAAGCTTCGAATTCAAGTTCGCCGTTGACAAGCTGCAAGGCTCCCTCTACCGCAGCGATCCGGACGGTAAGGGAACAGAATCGCTACTGGTGGAGCTAGTCGCCGAGAATTTTGACCTCGAGTTCTTTATGCGACCTTTCGATATGGCTGCTAATGTCTCGCTTGGCTCTGTAACTGTGGACGACTTTGTGGACAATCCTCCGGCGGAGTTCAAATCAATTGTCTCTTCCAGTGATGCCGAAGATGGCAAGGAACAGAGAGCGCTCGTCAAAGTCAAATTTGTTAAAGTCAAGAGAGACTCGCCCGAGTTCATGTCAGTCTATGATGGGATAGAGACCAACGTGGACGTTGCTATTTCGACCATCAACTTGATCGTAACCCGGAAAACACTATTGACTCTGCTTGACTTTGTCCTTGTTACGTTCACTAACAACGACAACAATAACGGTGGTGCCCAGAAGCGGCAGCAGATCACGGACAACGATGACGAAGACGATGTGGTCGAAGTCGTGGAACCGGAACCGGAACCGCAGCAGAACGAGGGAGGCTCCATACGTGTCAAGATCGATCTCAAGACGATCAGAATGATTCTCAATAACGATGGAATCAGGCTCGCGACTCTTTCATTCAACCACGCCGACGTTGGCATTCATCTGTCGGGCAAGACGATGCGCGTTGGAGCGAAGCTCGGTGACCTGAGCCTGGTGGATGACGTGAACGTGGGCGCGTCGGAGTCCTCCAGCTTCCGCCGACTCATCACTATCCAAGGCGACGAACTCGCCGACTTCCGCTATGAAACCTTCGATTCTAGCAACGAGAAGGCTTACCCAGGCTACGATTCCTCGGTGTTCTTGCGTGCCGGTTCCATCAAGGTCAACTTCCTGGAAGAGCCATTTAGAAAGATCATTGAGTTCCTGGTGAAGTTCGGCAAGATGCAAGCTATCTACAACGCCGCAAGACAAGCCGCCGCCAACCAAGCCCAACAGTTGCAGCAAAGTACGAGCCGCTTCCAAGTTTGACGTCATTGTCAATACTCCTATCATTGTTTTCCCTGCTACGGTCGATCCGGATCAAGCTCAGCGTGACCTTGTGACGGCTTACCTGGGTGAGATCTACGCCCAGAACAAGTTCGCCCCCTTGGACGACTCCGAAGACTCCGAAATCGCCATGAAACTCTCGGCGGGTATCCGGAACATCAGGCTGACATCACTCTATCACTATCCCGGTGATAAGTCCGAGGAGCTTGAGATGATTGACCATGTCGACCTTGGCTTCAACATAACCTACGCCGAGCACAAGAAGGGCAGGGCACGTCCCGACACGGAGATTGAGGGCAAGATGACTGATTTCAATCTGAAAATCACCCAGCATCAAATGCAGTCATTGTTGGCGATATCCCGGTCCGTCCCGGCTGCATTCTCTACCGATGCTGATGCAAGTGGCGAAGAAGCTGAGAGGGATGTGGATGAAGGAACGCTCCGTAGGGCGAAGACTATGACTTCCATGCATTCCACAAAAGACGATACTCTGGTGGATCTTAGTCCGGAGCTGGGATCTCATGAGGATACCTGGACCAAACTGGATCTCGTGTTTAATGTGCACAAGATCGGTCTAGAATTGATCAACGCTCCGGATGACCGGCCAGTTGGGGATACCGAGAAGGCCAGCCTTGCGCAGTTTTCTCTTGATGACAGCAAACTGAAGACACGCATACTCGCAGATGGCTCGTTGGCATCTGAGTTTGTCATTCAGTCATTCACAATCCAAGACAGCCGCCAGAAAGATGCCAACAAGTTCCGCAAGATCATGACTTCTGCCAACAAGAGTGTTCAACAGTTCATGGCAAATGTCTCAATGACTGGTGGTGAAAACAGGAATGTGGTTGCCATGGTCGCGATCGACAGTCCCAGAATCATTTTCACACTGGACTACATCTATGCCATCCAGCACTTCCTCGCGGCGGGCTTGGCTGTGGATGAGCCAACACCTGTCGACGACAGCTTAGAGGAATCGCCAGAAGGCTCGGAGACGGAATCCTTGCAGGTCACCCAGACTGGGACCAAGTCGCAGAAGACTGTGTCTGAGAGAGGCGAGCCAGAGAAGAAGAAGGAGTCGAAGATGGACATCGCATTCAGAGTGAACGTTGTCGACGCTCAAGTGATTCTCATCGCCAATCCCCTCAGCTCGAGCTCTGAAGCTATTGTGTTGGGTACCCAGCAAGTGCTTCTATCACAACAGCATGCCTTGACCTTCCAGGTGTCCAAGGTCGGGATGTTCCTGTGTCGCATGGACAAGTTCGAAGCGTCTAGGCTTCGCGTTCTCGATGATTTCTCCATCCAGATGTCAATGGATAGTTCCCAGCCGAACACGACGAATATGCACCTGGATATCGATCCGTTGATCCTCCGAGTATCGCTCCGGGATATTCTGCTTGTTCTTCAGATCGTGAGCAAGGCATCTGAGCTGTCAGCAAATGAACCCGAGCCGCCACAGCAGCCTAGTGCATCCGATAAGAAGGCCTCGCAGCTGCGGGATGACGGTCTCAAGCAGCGTTCTGCAAGTGGCAGAGGCCAATCCACCATTGCGAAACGGACAAAGGGTACCAAGACTATTAACACCGTGACAACGAGAAACCGCAAGGGATCCCAACCGCCGCAGCCGGTCCATGATGTCAACAAGGGCCCTAAGCGCCATGAGGAGATGACGGCTTCCATTGAGGGTATTCGCGTTGTTCTGATAGGCGACTTGCATGAACTGCCGATTCTGGACATGAACATCAAGAGCTTCACTGCATCTGCAGCAGATTGGTCTAGTAGCCTCAAGGCGGAGACAGCAATTGACATGTATGTCAATGTCTACAACTTCGCCAAGTCTGCTTGGGAGCCTCTGCTCGAGCCCTGGCAGTTGGGTGTTGGTGTCGCCAAATCCCCGGAGGGTCTTCTGTCTGTTGACCTCCAATCGAAGAAGAGCTTCGAGGTCACTGTCACCACTGCAACCATCGCGGTTGCTTCGAAATCATTCGACTTCCTGACGGGCGACGAGGACGTCATTGGAAAGACCCGAAGCACCGAGGCACCATACAAGATTCGGAACTACACCGGCTTCGATGTCGTCGTGGAGGCTAGAAACCAAAGCAATACCGAGAACATCTCCGCAAAGCTGACGGATGGAGAAGAAGCACCCTGGAGTTTCGAGCACTGGGAAAAGATGCGCGAGAACATCATGTCCGAGAGCAATGCGGCTAACAGCGTCAGCGTCCAGATCGAGGGCAGCGGGTTCGACACCATCAAGAACATCCGGCTCAACCGAGAGGGCGAGTATCTTTACAGCTTGCACCCCAAGGCCGACAATGCGTTGCACAAGCTCTTGGTGGAGGTCAAGCTTGGCAATGACAACATTAAGTATGTGACTCTGAGATCACCCTTGGTGGTCGAGAACCAAACACAGATACCGGTCGAGCTCGGTGTGTACGATGCCCAGGAGGGCAACTTGCTCAAGATTGAGAAGATCCCGCCTGGCGAGAGCCGACCTGCGCCTGTCGCAGCATGTTTCGTCAAGTCACTGCTGGTGCGACCGGACTCTGGCTTTGGCTATGCATGGTCTTCTGAGCACTTGTGGTGGAGAGATCTCCTGAAACGACCTACGCGCACTTTGATGTGCAAGGGCGAATCCAACGACCCGTTTTATTTCCAGATGAGCACAACCTTTGAAAAGGGCCATTTCCTCACTGGGTAAGTTTCACTTCCGCGAGTTGGTGGTAACGATAATGCTAACATGACGAAAAAGTAAATATCCTTACATGAAGATCAAGCTGTCTCCCCCAATTGTTCTCGAGAATCTGCTGCCTTACGACTTCAAGTATCGTATCTACGACAAAAACACTAAGAGAGATTGGACGAACTTCTTGCGCAAAGGTGGCCTTAGTCCGGTCCATGTTGTGGAGCTGTCTCACCTTCTCCTGATGAGCATTGACATGCAGGACACTGTTTTCAAGCCCAGCGAGTTTGCTATTGTCAATCCTGGTCAGCAAGAAGACTTCCGGAAAGAGAAGCGACTAGTCTGCAAGGACGAGGAAGGTCTTCAGCTACATCTGTCTCTCCACTACTACCGAGTGCCCGACGGTGGTGGGGCATTCCAGGTTACCGTCTTCAGTCCCTACGTCCTGTTGAACAAGACTGGCTTGGATGTTAACATTCGCGCCAAGCAGCCGTTGCAACAGGCAAAGAGAGCCGCGGGACAGTCCCAGCTCAATGCATCGGCTAGAGGGCAATCCAAGGCCCTTCCGTTCATGTTCTCGTACCCAAGCGACGAGCAGAAGAACCGCGCGCTGCTTAAAATCGGAGACTCGGAATGGAGCAAGCCTCAGAGTTTCGATGCTATTGGAAGCACTAGTGATGTTATCCTGCCCGCCGTCAACAAGAACGCCGAGTACCATGTGGGCATCACTATCGAAGCTGGAGAAGGCAAATATAAGATGACCAGGGTCGTCACGCTCGCACCGCGCTTCATCGTCAAGAACAAGCTCGGTGAGGAGATCAATATCCGCGAGCCGGGCTCATCGAACATCATGACCCTGCAGACAGGCGCGCTCCAAGCTCTGCACACGCTTCAGCGGTCGCCAGTCAAGCAGCTCGCGCTCTGCTTCCCAGGGATCAATAACCAGTGGACGTCTCCCTTCAACATCTCGGATCTTGGAACCAATCATATCAAGATCGCGAAAGCGGGCCAACGCCAACGTCTCGTTCGTGTCGAGGTCTTGATGGAAGACTCGACCATCTTCTTGCATCTCAGCATGGAGTCCAAGGCATGGCCATTCAGCATGAGAAACGAGAGTGATACCGAATTCGTCTTCTACCAGGCCAACCCCAACGTCGACGAGGACGGAGGCGAGGATCGGTCTGGTTGGCGACCCGTCAAATACCGCTTACCGCCTCGAAGCATCATGCCCTATGCATGGGACTTCCCGGCTGCCAAGTTCCGAGAAGTTGTCATCACCGCTTATGGCAAAGAGCGGCATGTCAAGCTGGCGGAGATTGGAAACTTGATTCCCATGAAGTTCGTCAGTGGTAGTGGTACTCAGAAGATCATCGATATCAACGTCGCGGCTGACGGCCCGACACAAACCCTGATCTTGTCCAACTTCAAGCAAAGCAAGAGTCTGTACCGCCAGAGAAACGGAACCGGTGCGAACACGAGCAGCAGTGGAGGATTCGAAGTCAAGAACCTGGACACTGGCACAACCTTCCAAGCGCAACTCAAGCTCTCAGGTATCGGTGTTTCGCTTATCAACACGTCGCTCAAGGAGCTTGCCTACATCAACTTCCGCGATGTGCAACTTAGCTACAAAGAGTCCGCACTGTACCAGACCGTCAGCACGTCCATCAAGTGGATACAGATCGACAACCAGCTCTATGGTGGACTGTTCCCCATGGTACTCTACCCTAGTGTTGTACCGAAGCAGGCACAGGAGATCGAGATGCATCCGTCGCTCCATGCTCAGGTTACCAGGGTCAAGGACAATGACTACGGTGTCCTATATGTCAAGTATGCCACATTGCTGCTACAGCAAATGACCATTGAACTGGATGAGGACTTCATCTATGCTGTTCTGGACTTCACCAAGGTACCCGGCGCTGCGTGGACCGAGACGCACGAGGGCACGCTGTGCGACGAGGCCTTGGAAATCCCCGAACCGAAGCAAGAGCAAGGCGGCCAGGACATCTACTTCGAAGTCCTCAACATCCAGCCTATGCAGCTCGATCTCTCGTTCATGCGCACAGAACGAGTCAATGTGGAAGACAAGACATCGTCGCGAAACCCCATCATGTTCTTCATTAATGCCATGACCATGGCCATCGGAAACGTCAATGATGCTCCCATCCGTATGAACGCACTGCTTCTGGAGAATGCACGCATGTCAGTCCCGGTACTCGTACAGAACATGTCGAACCACTACAGTCAAGAAGTCATCTACCAGATCCACAAGATCATTGGCAGTGCCGACTTCTTGGGCAACCCCGTCGGGCTCTTCAACAACCTCAGCAGCGGTATCACCGACGTCTTCTACGAGCCATACCAGGGTCTCATCATGTCGGACAAGCCCGAGGATCTCGGTATCGGTATTGCCAAGGGTGCAGCAAGTTTCGTCAAGAAGTCCGTGTACGGCTTCTCAGACTCGTTCTCCAAGATCACGGGCAGTCTCGGTAAGGGGTTGGCAGCAGCCACTTTGGACAAGCAGTTCCAGGACCGCCGTCGCATCACGCGGGCCCGAAACCGACCAAAGCACGCACTCTTCGGCATCACGACCGGTGCAAACTCGTTCTTCACCTCGGTCGCATCTGGCGCGGGCGGTCTCGTGAAGAAGCCGCTAGAGGGAGCTGAGACGGGCGGCGCAGCCGGGTTCATGAAGGGTATGGTCAAGGGTGGCGTGGGTCTCCTAACCAAGCCGGCCGTCGGCGTGTTCGACATGGCGTCCAACTTCTCCGAGGGCATCCGCAACACCATGACGGTCTTTGACGGGTCAGAGTTGGACCGGGTGCGTCTGACGCGCTTCATTCCCGCGGACGGCATCGTGCGCCCCTACAACCAGCGCGAGGCCCTGGGCCAGTTCTGGATGAAGCAGACGGACAACGGCAAGTACTTCAACGAGGTGTATGTGGCGCACCTAGAGCTGCCGCGTGACAACATGGTGGTCATGGTGACGTACAGCCGGATCTTGCTGATCCGCAGCGACCGGCTGACGACGGAGTGGGACGTGCCTCTGAAGGAGATCCAGATTGTCAAGCGCGAGCGCACGGGTCTCAGCATCGTGTTAAGGGGCGGGTCCGTGGGCCCCTTTATCCCCGTGGGCGAGGAGTCGAGCCGGGAGTTCCTGTACAAGTCGATCGCGATCCCCGTCAACGAGTTCAACCGCAGGTTCCGGGGTCTGGAGTAGTAGGAGGATCCGGCTACTGGATCTGCGCATATGAGGGGGCTTCAAAGGCTTCACCATTACCATCGCCAGATACGGAGGAGTATGGACTATAGCAGAAGCCGGAGTCGGGGTCGGAAGAGTGCCGAGTGTACTGGTGGCAGCAACGGGAAGAAGAGTGGCGAGGGTCGAAAGAGTCACGAGCAGACTAGTGACAGCAGGAGGAAGAAGAAGAGTCACGAGAGTAGAAGGAGAAGAATGTCGTGAAGCCCCTTCCTGGAGGGGTGGCATTTATAGTTATAAATGGGGGCGTGGCGTTTCAGGGGTTTGTTAGTATTGGTAGCTTTTATATGATACTGGTTCTCTACTTCTGGATTGCGTAGGATCTCGAGTGATGCAAATCAGGGGTATTTTTGTTCCTTTGCTATGGCTAAGCGCCTTCGTGGTTGAGGAGGAAGCCCTTGGTGTACATGCTGCACCTGAAGCTGACGCGGCTCCTCGAGCAGGTCGTGCGGGAGGATCCGACGGTCTTGGGGTTCGACGCGCCCTCGCCTAGGGCTTCGCTCTTGGGAGTGCCGTTCGGTGGGGGAGTTTGGGCTCGCTGAGGCGCTGCTCCGGATTGGGGCGGATCCGCATGATCACTTTCGCCAGAGGTATGGTTGGGGAAAAAGCACAGGAGTCCTGTTTATCTTTTGACGGTGGTGGTTAAGAAATAGACGAGGAAGCCCACGCCAGAGCTGAGGAGGCTTGTGTTGTTGTTTGTGGAAAAGGGCGTGGAAGACGCGTCGGTATTGGCAATGACGAGGGTCTGAAATGCTGGCATGGAGGACAAGGACATGACAGCGTCAGTGGTATATTTACCTATCTACACTCGGAGCCAGTATTTTGCTTATCCAACGATCGGACAAGACGTATGAATGTGGAATAAATAAAAATATATATTAGAGGCCACACATAATGCTATCATTGATAGTCTGAATATCGTGGTTGTGAACTTGGTTGCATCCTAACACCAGACCACTCGATAGGAAAGTGTGTGTTATTGTACTTGTGTATCTATATATTTTAAGGTTCGATATCTCCTTCTTGTCAAGTAATCTTTGCCAGCTGCAGGTGCGATTGTTGGAGGTTGGGATGCCAATGGGAGGCGCGTACATGCAGCGTTCATGTGTTATTGTTTACAGTGTATTGTTAGTAGGGACGGAATGCCAGGTCACGAGGCAGGCACTGGGTATGTTTGTTGAGCCAGAAAAACAATCAAAAGTCTACATTGATCAGGTCTGCTTTCCGGGTGACCTTGAAGTGAAGTCGCGTCTACCATGACCCTACCGCGACGACTCATCGACCTCTCACTTCAATTGTTTCCCAGCCCTACACCTGTCCCGAATTCTTACATTCACTCGACCATTGTGCCCGATCCTGTCCATTTCCGTTCGCTGACCGCCATAAATTTGGCCGCCCCGTTTTCAGACCTGCGATTTCCCTCGACCACGCCAACATCTTTTCTTTCCATCGGTCCTTCCACTCACCATCACCCACATCCACTTCATTCTTCCCTTCGGTCCACCTTCCACCACGCACCAACGTCTATCTCAACAACATCATCAATCATCATGACGGCCGTTGAAACTTTCACCGCCGCTGAGCGTGAATTCATGGTCGGTGCCTTGCACTCCATCAACCTCAAAAAGGTATGAAGACATGATTTCTCACTGCCCTCCTCTTTCTTCAGCCAGTCTCAAATTAACATTGATGCAGGCTGCGGTTGACTACGACAAGCTCGCCCTTCTTGCCGGCATCAACACCAGGAAGACGGCCAACAACAAATGGGTCAAGATCAGGCCCAAGATTGTGGCCGCTGCCGAGAAGTCACAGATTGCCGAGCTGAATGAGGGCGAGTCCATGCTCGCTGCTCTTGTCTGGTTGTGCTTCAAGGAGGACATTGGTTTGCCCAACGTAAGTATAACCGAGGTTTCTTTGTGGTATTTCCTAATACGACTGATCACTAACTATCATGGTTGCCTTAGTACCAGCGAATGGCCGACCTGGGCGTCACCAACACCAAGAAGACCGCCAACAACAACTGGGGCAAGCTCAAGCACAAGTTCGACCCGTTTACCGCTGGCGCTGATGGTGTCTCCACCCCCACTTCTTCTCCTGCCCCGGGCAAGACGCCTAAGAGCAAGAAGTCGACCGGCGCCAAGCGCAAGGCCGACGGCGACAACGTCGACGAGACCCCCACCAAGCGGACCAAGCGCGCCTCCCCGCCAAGCTGGCTGCTGCCGAGGAGCAGGCTCTTGTCGAGTCGGAGGATTGAACCCCTTTCGGGATCTCACTGCCAGCAACTCCCGGGTCGGGCAACATAGTTGCAATCTGGTTTTCATTCTCAGTCTGGATGCATGTGATGCGATGACTTTTATCTTCGACTGGTTATTGAGCTCATTATCGTTTGTGGAGGATGGCATTTTCGGTTTCTAGTTCTACGAGATATAAAAGCATGGTGGTAGTGTCTTAGGTTTTGGCAGGGAAACATTGCCTGTTCACTTCTCTTAGGTTTCTACATAGGAGTTCCTGAATACATCCACCCATAGCACAAACATATATGTTCTTTGTGACTTTGTGACTGCCTATATGTATTTGTTTAAATTGATTCAATCTGAAATACGGTAGAGTGTCTCGCGTGCCTTGGCCATGAGCTGTGAAAGATGGGCACGGAAGGGCCGCCATTGTTCGCAACGCCCCTCGATCGGCGATGGCCCAATTTGTGATGACTACCTTAATAAGGTACCATAGATCAAACCGGGGGCATGTCTCCGCAGATTGTATGGAAAGCAGGCCCGAACTTGAATTTTCCATTGTCCTCACATCTATTACAACCATAGCCCCAGATGAAGCAAACAAGATTGCAATATCATATCGGCCGCAAGACCATCATAAGGAAAGCAACATCTCCTTCTGCAACCAGAGCTACCGAGAAGTATTTAAGAGACTGCCAGAGCGATTTTGCCTTCATCCATGCATCTGACAACATCTCAGCCCTTGATCTAAGCTGAAGGATAGGTGTGATGAAGTCTCATTCATCATACCCCAGACCCCCAGTTTCTGTAATTCATGCCATGCTCGGGCACATGTCAGCACAGCTGCCCATCGTCAGTGGACCTTGCTTGTCAACAACACTTCATGAAGTTCATTGGGACCTCGGAGAGATGGGAAGTGTGTCAAGGATATTCATCGTACCAGTTTCTTTCATGTATCATGGACAACATTGCATGCTACGCATGCTATTATCGAGTCTCGCAGCGTACTATTAATCGTTTTAATTCGTTATCCAAAATTCACTTATCTCTATTACCTATGATGAGTACGACTGCTGGAAGTGTGTCGGGTTTTATGAGGCGGATATGAATACGCCACGGCTGGCTTGTATGGGGAAGATTCTAAGGGATCTTGATCGGGATTTTGATTAGAGATATCTAGATTGACATACTCTTTTACACATTATGGACAGTTACACAAATATTCCAATCGTTTTATCCTTGGGCATTGGCAGTGCATAATTAATAACTCAATTTACTTTCCTAAGCTTACTTACCTTTGCTCACATTGGTTTCCTCGTTCGTATCACACAAGAAGCGACTTACCTAAACCGTTCTAGTTGACCTCTTCCACCTTGACAATCTTTGTGTTCCCCATCGGCTGGATAGTCGCCCCCATCGCGGCCCGGAACATATCAATGCCCAGCACGAACGGGCTGCCCTCCTTGGGGTCGTCGGCGGGCAGTTTCTTCTCCTTACCCTTGGGCCCGAGGTACGACCACCAGAAGTCGGGCGTGCTGTTCAGGCCCGACATGTCCATGATGGCGTTGGCCTGCTGCTCGGTCACGAGGCCGTTGTCCAGGCACACGGTGCCCATGTAGAAGATCCAGGTCTTGATGATGTCGGTGTCGGAGCGGACGTGGTCGCGCTTGCAGTCGGGGGCGTGCTTGATCTCGGCCCGATCGGGCGTCAGCATGACACGCACCACCAGCCGGCAGGGGTGGCCGTCCCATTCCACTTCAAAGGTGGGCAGGCGGTCGAGGGCGATTTGCTCGGTGGTGCCGGCGGGCTTAGGGGGAGGGGAGGGGGAAGAGGATTTTGAGGAGGAGGCCATGGTGATTGATTGATGCGTAAACTGTGGGAAGTCAGTGTGTCTGTGAGTGAGGATCTGTCGTTGTTGATGCGGATTTCGGAATAGAGGGAGAGAGAGCTTTAGGGGGATACTTATATGTAAGTTACGTCAAAGAGCTGCGTTCAGGGGCTTTATCATGACAACAAAGGTAGACAGTTAGCTACAATGGCTTTGTGACAAGCGTCTCGGTCCAATTGTTTCAGCCCCTTTTCTCGCTTCCGCGGTTTGTTGCTTTGGTGCCTGGAGTGGTAAACGTGCTCAACGACCCACGCCGCCACCAAACCTTACATGCCAACTTACTTATCAGCCCCCCCTTTTTCACGAGGAGCAAAGCAGCCACGACTAGACTTTATGAATCTATTTGACAGAGATCTCCCTTGACCGGGCCGGGGTAGCCTAGCGGTAGTAGTCTTATTCCTATACTTAGAGGCAAGAGGGTTCAACTCCCTCTGCGGTCACTTTTTTCGACCCCCACTGAGGACGTTTTTCTTTTTTTCTTTTTTTCTTACCCCTTTCTTTTTTACCACCGCTTGCTTGTCCCCCACCCAATTCCACGACGCCCAACCATATTAATCAATCTATCGACTGGCCATCTTTCCCAAATCTCTTGAGGTGACTAATCAAGGGACTGCATCCCCGACTCTGCCTTGTATGCTCAATGCTTTCTGTCCTGATGTGTCTGTAAGATGTATATTTGCAGACACATCCCCTGTTACCTACTTAGCTGCGAGACTGAATGCCAACAATCCGTCAGAATGACTATCCGCGAACAAGGGGCTTGTTCACTGCAGCCCAGGCACCGATTACAGCGCTATTGTTTATACCAGCTCTCAAGAAGGTATATGTGTTGATGGAACAAAGCCCATGTTCATGATGCAGCAATACCGCTATTTGGCCCATATGGGCCATACTTAAAGAACCACGGTCTTGCCAAGATGGCCGCATCAGTTTGGGATGGACACTACTCTCTGAAGCAGCAACAACGCAACTCTGAGAACTCCGAAACACCAGATAGTATTGGCTGCCCTCATTTTTATGATACCCAACACCGCCATGTCTGGTTCCAACATGAAAAACAACAACAATAACAACAACAACCAAGGACCATCGGGTTCCGGTGATAACAACCCGGACCTCATGGACCAGATCGGGGATAGGGCCAGGCAGCTCGTGCAGCTGGCTCTTACCCGCCCTGTCGGCACGGCGCCGGTCCCTGGTACCAATGGTAACCTGCTCTACGGCACGAGCAGCTTGGGTGGAGTTGACGCGACGATGCTTTATCACTGGAGTGATATGAATAGCCAACCCTCAGGACCTGCTAATGTCGACCCGGAAAGCATGGAGCAGATCGGGGATAGGGCCAAGCGGCTCATGGAGCAGGGTCGGCTCCGCGCTGCCGCCACGACGGCGGTCCCTGGTACCAGTGGTAACCTGTCCGTCGGCACGAGCAGCGTGGGGAGCATCAATTCAATGCTGCTCCAACACTGGAGTGCTATTAATAGTGCACCCGCGGCAAGCAACCCCGCCGTGCGCCCGCCCATGTGGCAGATGGCAAATTGGATGCACCTGTGCTACTTCACCGAGGCCCTCTACACCTCTTCTGGCATCCAGTGGAGTTACGGTGAGCCCCAGCGCGTCGCGGTGCCGCCCTCCAACCCCAACTCCAGATTCCGGCTGACCATCGAAGCCAGGACGAACCTGTGCAGCCCGACCTGGGGCAAGCGCTGGCCCGAGATGGACGCCTGCTCCGCCGCCGGCGTCCTGCACGCCGGCAACGAGGTCCTGCTCGCCCAGATCCAAGTCGTCTTCGTCCTGAGCAAGGTCCCCGGCGCCGACGACGCCAACATCACCGTCGACCCCTGGCAGCTGCAGCGCGAGAACGCAGCGCGGCAGCTCGAGAAGCTCGAGCCGCAGTCCGCGTACCTGCCCCTGCTCTACTTCGACCCGGCGAACCCGGCCACGGGCGCGCCGCACCGCGCCGCCTGCAGCAACATGGTCGACCACCGGCACATGGGCGAGGCCCTGGCCTTCCCCGAGGTCCTGTGGGCCGACATTGGCTACCTGGCCGAGAGCCACGCGCCCGCCGCGGCGGGGCAGCTGCTGGCCGACAGCCAGGAGACGATGCGGCAGGAGCAGGCCCAGGGCCGGCAGCCGGGGGACGGCTTCATCAACGCGGTGCAGTGGAAGCTGCGCGAGGCGCTGCGGTGGGGGGCTCGCGGTCGAGTGGCTCGAGCGGCTGCCGGCGGAGGGCGAGGACGTGTTCCTGGACGCGCCGCAGTTCGCGCTGCTCGAGAAGGACTTGGAGGCTGCGGTGGGGCCGCTGGACGAGGTGCAGTATATGACGGCGGTGATTTTGGCGCTGATGCAGCTTCGGCGGCAGGCGATGGAGTATAGGGCGTTTAAGGAGGCGTTCTTGGAGGAGGCGGTGCAAGGGGGGGAAGTGGCGTAGAGAGGTGTAGTTACAGGTGAGTGGGTGGGAGACAATAGGATTGATGTGAATATCATGAGAAGATGTAGAAAATAGGGAATGTAAATACGGGCACGTCTTTCTCTCCTGCTTTTCTTCAAATCTCATTTGAGCCTAATAATAACCTTTATAAGTAAACACAATGTATTATATTATTAAACATTTATCGTCATTTTTTGTCTCAGCCGAAGTGTGAAACCCGAGCTGGTTTTGGTCATAATTATATGTACTAGACAACTTCCATGACACCACATATAAGCTATAGTCACATTATCGAGAAGGTGACAGAGTGAGTAACGAAACAAATCGCTAGACTGGAACAGCTACCATTAATTCGTCAATGTTCGTAAACGAAATGGGGCTTTTATCTGTATCATGGCATATCCGAGTGATGAACATCGCGGACATACTCAGATCGTACACGTCCTGAGGCGTCAAGGCCCCAGCCGTTTCACCCAAGAAAGAACAGTCCCGAAATATGCGACGCTTGAGTCTTTCCACCCCGGCCACGTCCAACAAAGTACCATAGGCCCAGTCCTTCAGCACCTTGTCGCCATGCTGGCGTCTGGCATCGAGTTCAGATGGCCGCATGCCACGGGAAGGACGGAGCAAAACGCATATGCGTTTCAGTTTTTCCTGGACGAAGCGGTCGGCAGAGAAATCCCTCATGAAGCGATGCCCTTCCGCCGTTTCGTGCGCCCCGCCACCGGCTCGGCACAGAGAGCAGGCCTCGTTGCCGACGAATATGGCGCTCATCAGCAGCACAGCCTGCTGGCTAACACATGGGCCACAGTAGATCTTCCCTGGGCCCCTACCGCGGCTCTCCCCCTCGGTCCAGGGGATGTCGCGCACGATGGCCTCGTACGGGCAGAAGCCGTAAACCCCGTCCAGAGTCCTGAAGGGGGCGCACAACGGGGCCAGGACCTTCTCTTCGCAGTGGTGGCAGGCGATATCCCTTCGGCAGATGGGGCACTGCTTTGCTGTCCGCGTCCACTTGGCGAGGCACTCGCTGCCGATTACGTGGCCGCACGGGAGGACGGCCGTGGGCTCGAGCTGCATATGGGCGTAGACGTCCTTCTCGGTCACTAACACGCCTCTCCGGACGGCATTGAGGAACCAGTCGCCGACATCGGTTGATATGTCCAGCAGCTGATAGCATATCGAGCACTCAGACTGGAGTCTGGGCTTTCCCGGCTTCCCTGCATCTTTGAGCCAGCCTATGAAGTCCGGCAGCCAGGTCGAGACAATAGTGTTGTTTCCGTTCTGCGTATCTCCTTGGGGAATGAATACAGCGCTTGAAGCCATCGAACCCATATTTCTGTTGTAGCATATAGTATGTGTGTATAACTCGATGCTTTGGTTGATCTTTTGATTTGGACTACATGCTTACCCAGGAAGTAGGCCAAACCGACCTTATATACAGACGCTTGTGTGACGCAATCCGACCTGGATGGCTCTTTCCCATGGGAAGCATAGGTCTAGTCTCGACATGGTAGAACTTGCCGGCACCATGGCGAAATCTACCATGCTAAGACGAGTTTCTGCACGGTTCGGATATATGAACAAAGAGGTCAACTGAGGCAAACGACTCGCCTGGAAGATAATGCCTTTGACACTGCGACTTTTGCATGCTGGACGTCTCGGGTACATTCTGGTCATTGTCTCCAAGGACTTGCCCGATTGTGGCCAGGCATACTGCACACTCCCGGCTGAGCCTTGGAGACAGGATGTGTAGCCACGCAACAAATGGACCCCGGATACTCGCGGAATGCCCAAAGATGCTAGCACAGCTTTCAATGTTGTAATTAGTCTATGTGTTAGGTTTAGTACAACTACTAAGTATTATCTAACTTCTATCTCAACGTCACCTTTTCTATTCTAGGAACTTGATGATTTACTAGCGCACGAAACGCACATGTAGTATGACCAGCTAGGCTTCATTCCCTTCCATTTTGAGGAGAGGTATTACTACTACATTAAGCTTTCGACTTGATAATATCCGCCGCCTTCTCGGCAATGGCGTACGTGGGCTGGCACGTGTTACCTCCCGGCAGCGAGGGCATGATGCTAGCATCGACCACGCGGAGGTTCTTGACCCCGTACACACGCAGAGTCTGATCCACAACACCGCCCAGCTCGCGCGGCATCAACGCCGCCGTACCAGCCGGGTGGTAATCCGTCGGCGTAAGCGCGGTCGGGATCCAAGCCGCAATCTGCTCGTCCGTGACCACCTCCATACCAGGCGCCGTCTCGTTCGGCGACAGCGACTTGAGCGACGTCTCAAAGTGGAACCGACGGTACCACTTCACCGTCTCGACGATAACAGCGCGCTCGACGGGGTTACTGAGCGAGCGGTAGTCGACGACGGGGTCGGCGCCGAACGGGTCCGCGGCGTTGACGCGCACATGGCCGCGGCTGAAGGGCTGGTTCAGAATGGGCTCCGACGCGCCCGTCGTGGGATCGACGCGATACCGCGCGAAGACGGTGCGGGGGAGCGCATAGCCCGCGCGAGCCCCTTCATCTGCGCCGCGTAGCCCTTGGCCACCGTCGCGTCGACGTCGGCGGCCAGGAACGCGGCATGGTCCTGCGCCTCGAGCTCGGCCGCGAGCGCCGCGAAGCGCTCGGGCGCGATGGCGGTCAGGGGGAGCCAGCCGGCGACGTTGCCGTAGGCGATGGAGTGGGGGCCCGTGCGGTTCGCGGCCCAGAGGTCGTCGGCCCATTTGCCGAAGGCGGCGTCGGCGGTCAGGTCGTTGGCGTTGGGGTGGATCTGCTTCAGGCCCTCGAGCGCGATCAGGGCGCCGACGTTGGAGTGGTCTTGGAAGTTCTCGCCGACGCCGGGGAGGTCGACGTGGGTCTCGAGGCCGGCGGCGGCGAGGACCTGGCGGGGGCCGATGCCGCTTAGTTGCAGGAGCTTCGGGGTGTGCACGGCGCCGGCGGCCATGAGGACTTTTTTGGTGGCTTTGACGGTGGCTACGGAGCTGCTGCCATTGTTGGCGGCCTTGGTGTAGAACTCAACGCCAGTGGCGGTGACATCCTCCAAAAGGACGCGGCGGACGGCCGTTTCGGCCATGAGGTGGTAGTTGGGGCGGCCGCGGTGGTTGCTGTAGTGGGCATTGGCGGCGTAGGAGCGCTCGACCTTGACCGGGTCCATGAAGGTCGGGTACCAGTAGACACCAGCACCGCCGGCGCCGCTGTCGGCGACCATCTCCACGCCGGGAAGCTCCTGGAAGGCGCTGACCAGGGGGTCTGATCATTGTGGTTAGCAGCTGGGTCAATGTATTAGTCGCCGTATTTCAAAGAGAGGGACTTACCCAGACCTGGGTACTGGAAGCTCGGGAAGCTGACTTGGATAGGCGAGTGTGCGCCCCAGTACGAGGTATCCGTCGAGATGTTGAAACGCTTTGCCAGCTCGGCAGGCGGCGGCGTCAGGGTAAGGCCCTGTTTTAACAAAATGTCAGTCCGTCAGCATCACCCTTCCACGTAGTTAGTTCCACAGTGTCTTACCTTCTTGAAGTACGGCAACATTCCCTCCCAGCTCCAATCCTGCGCATTGTCCGTAAACAGTTGCCCCCACCGATCATAATCCTCCGCCGACCCGCGCAGCGTCATCATGGCATTGACGCCCGAACTGCCACCGACCATCTTGCCGAGCCAAACATCAATGGCCCGGCCGCCGAGGTTCTCCTGCGGCGCCGACGGGAAGAAGTACCGGGGCTGGCGCCGGGTGCCGCCGTCGGTAACAGGCAGGACGTCCTCGTCGGGCGCGACGATGCCAGCCTCGAGCACCAGGACCGTCACGGCCGGGTCCTCGGTCAGGCGGTCCGCGACCGTCAGGCCGGAGGTGCCGCCGCCGACGATGATGTAGTCGTAGGACGGGAGCAGCTGCGAGGCGTCGCGGATTTGGCGGGCTTGGTGCGCGGAGAGCGGGATGGCGAAGCCGAGCGCCGAGGACGCGGCGGCTAGCGTCCAGAGGAGCGAGGAGCGCTGTGAGAGCAACATGGTAGAAACGACAGCGTGTAAAGAGGCAGACGAGCTGCTTCAAGGAGATCAACCGGTCTGCTCAAATACAAAGAGTCAAGAGAGCCTGGCTGCAAAAGGGAGAGGTCTTGATCGGCAGACTGGCATCCCCATGGGTTTATATTCTGACCACTCTGGGGTTCTCCAGTCTGCCAGTGTGTCCATCCTCATTCTGGTTCTGTCCGTACTCGGCCTTGACGGCATTCTCCGGCTTCCCAACATTCGGACCCCGGGGCGCCAAGAACGACGGGTCAGATTTCTGCAAGGCACGACCCGCCACTCTGCGTCAAGGCCCGCCGATAAAGAAATCGTGCCTTGGGGAGAGAGAACCTGGTTCGACCCCTGTTGCAAAAGAACTGTGCCGTACATAAAGTACGCCAAGCTGCTTAATTTTCTCGGGCATGTGCAGATGTTGGCGGCCGGTCGCGTATCGGTGCCAAGATGCGCCAGACCTGCCGGCGGCGTGGGCAAGTTGGCTCGCTGACAGTGAACCTATACCGGCGTACACCTTGATTGGTTGCGTGGAGACATGGAGCATATCGGATACCAAGGACGGCAACGCGCCATTGGATTGGGACCGAATCCGACCAACCATCGGTATCTGTGCGATCGATAGCGTATGATCGTGAGTATCCACTCCCATATGAAAACAAAACTCTATCATCCCTGACCTCACCGCCGCCGACGACCATGTCGCTCATGTTCGTGTCTTAACTTGCGAACGCGATGGCGATGTAGGTAAATTGCAATCCACATTTTACGTGTTCACAAGATGAAAGGAACATGTAGGTGTGTATGTTATGTGTAAATTCTGAAGGAGGCAGCTAGCCCACGTCCGTATACACCTTGCTTTTCTATTGTATATCCAATTGCTACCTTACGTCGTCCCCTCCCTTAAATTCCGGACCCCCTCTCACGCTCTCTTTTGCGTACCGGCGACCTTACCACCCTTTGTCAGCTCGTACTGCCGGCAAGCCTCGCGCACCTGAGCCATGGCGTTAGCGAGGGCCCGAACCACCATCTCCTCGTCGAGCGGCCGGACGGCCTCCTCGAACTCGCATTGGTAGTCCCTCCACTTGGACGACTCCTGGATGCCCAGGTGCGCCATCCCGCCGTACGCCTCGATGGCCTGGCGCGCCATGTCCCGCATCCCGTCCTTGACAATGGGCACGATGCCGCCGAACGCGGCGGTGGCCTCGCACTGCGTCACGCCCCAGCTGAGGATCTCCCGCGCGTCCTCTAAGTCCTCTTCTTCTCCGTGGATGGGCAGCTTCCTCGCCTGGCGCGCCGGCCTCTCGTCGGCGTGCAGCGTCAGGGGCCGGATCGAGCTCGACCAGTAGAACGAGATGTTCATCGGCATGTAAAAACCCAATTGGATATGGGCCACCACGACCTCCTGTCCCTCGTCCTCGGCGTCCACGCAGCTGTGGTTGTGGTACAGCGGCTGCTCGCCGAAGCTGGGGCTCCAGAGCCGCGTCTGCGTCAGCATGGTCAGCGGGAACTTCGAGTCCGGGTTCTGCGTGACCTTGTAGGCCACCGTTTTCGCCGCGGGGCTGAGGTCCCCCTCGGCGACGTGGCGTATCATCCAGTTCAGCGGCCGGTCGTTGAACGCGTAGATGGACTGGCACGGACCCGTCTGCGCCATGTCCATGGTGACGCACCAGCGGAACTTGGGGCCCTTGGGGGTTCGACTTCCTTAATAGCTTGCTTGATACCCAGTCTCGCGGCCTCGGACTGGAACAGGTCTCGGAACGTAAGCGTCTTGACGGGCTGGACCTGTGCTTCCGGGCTGGGTTCGGTAGTGGGAGCAATATTGCTGGGGACTGGCTCGCGCGTGAATAATTGTCCGGGCGTTGCCGGCACATAGTAACGCCATCTCCATTCAGGCATGATTACGGACGGGGTTGATGAGTAAACTGGTGATAATTGTTGTTGACTTTTGAGAGTGGGAATGGTTCCTGCTGCTTTGGGATGAATTGCTGTGTGGGTTAACGTAGGCGATGTATATATATACTGGCTTCTATACAGTTTCAATGACAAAGAGGGCATGATGTGGCTTGGATAGACACAATACAGAGAATACTGCATTGTTCGGAACAAGGTGTTTGTGCCCCAAGCTAAGCCACTGTTTGATAGACCATTGTAGCGTTTCTGTTTAAGCTAACAGGGCGTTTATCCAAGGTCGTAAACAATACCTACTGCCCATTAAGGCTGTCAACAACCTCTAAACGATTACGAGCCCCATGAGTACAGGCGATCGCCACACTCCATGTTAGCTTACGAGAGATCCGCCTGAATGTGAGGGTTTGGAAGACGATATTCTTGTTCCGATACAAATAACACGGTGTTCTATCCATTAGATCTGTGTAAGCAACAACGTGTGCCCTCTTTGCCCCAAAAAGAGTATATATCTATTCAATAGCCAGCTTCCATCAGCGAGAACACCAATTAACCACAGCATCGCACTCGGAAGCAGCAACAATCCTACACACTCAACCTCAGCAACCCAATTTCATTCACCAACGCCATCATGTCGGTATCGAACAAACAGTCAGGCCAGTCCAACGCCGGTCCGTTCAACAACCTCAACATCCTGGTCAGAAACACCTCAGGTCAGTACGTCGCCCAACGCGCAGCTGCGTCTTCTGATAAGAAGGACGCCGGAGTCCGGGTGGCCGCCCTTGCACCTCGGATCAGCAGTGCGGACCCGAGCCAAAAGGGCCCAAAGTTCCGCTACTGCTACCGCGTGGATGTGCAATGCACTTCAAGCCTCGAGTCAGCGGCAGCGTCTCCATCCGCCTCCTGAATGCTCCCCTACGTCCGCGGTGACGCCAATATAAGCAAAGAGAAGGGCGGACGGACCATAGCCACCAAGCTAATCTCGAACCCCGACTCGCGTTTCCTGCTCACCATGGTGTGCCAAACGCGCCTCTGGAGCCCGACCTACGGCTCGCCCCCGCCGCAGCACGACCACAGCTGCCTCGAGCCGGGCGAGACCGAGACCGAGGAGATCGTGACGGCCTGCATCCGCCTCGGCTTCTTCCTCCCCTGCGCCGCCACCGCGCCGCCGCTCCCCTTCTTCGACTGCAGCGGCCGGGCCCAGCTCGTGCACACCGACCCCGTCCGCGCCCGCGAGCCGAACCGCCTGCCCGCGCGGCGCGCGGCTGACGACCTCGTCGGCGCCCTCGATGTGCTCGAGTGGAGCCAGACCCGGCCCGCGACGAACCAGTTCGGGGGCTCGTGCCGTGCGTCCGGGCGACGCTGCGGCACGTCGTGCGCGAGGCGCTGGAGACGCGCGGGTTCCGCCTGGAGGGACGGGACGAAGAGAAGCGGGAGACGGACAAGTGGGAGGAGGTAGAGGACGACTTCGAGGCCGCGGTCGAGGCGCTCGACGAGGAAGTTGTGCTGCAGGCTCTTGGTGGGGCTATTGCGCAGATACGTCGGGCTTGTGTGGACTATGAGGAGGAGAAGGGCGGCGCTTAAGCGGAGGTAGAGTGAATAGGGGATGAAAAGTGATCTGGGACAGTAGGAAGAAGTAGTAATGACACGTTATGGCAAAGTAAAGAAATGAATTACCTTCTCCGGGCTTATCTCTGTATTATGTAATTTCACAAAAATGTGACACTTCTGGATGTATAATGTATATTTTGATTATATTAGGTGTTTTCTACTGATGCTTTCTATATTGCCCATCATAGGGCGAGTTCGACTCCATTCGCTGTCACGTTTTCATCATTTTGGATTTCTTCCCCTGCCCCCTTTTTTATCAGAGTATTGCAATACTGCATTGCATATGAATATTGTTTTTATTCACCTAGATACTTTCAATCGTGTTACAGTCCAGCCGTACATCCGGCGACCGCGCCAGTATCGTGAACGACGGCGCCGCCAACCACAGTCAGGACGGAGCTCAGCTTCCTGAGGTCTTCGTCGGGCACATCGAAATAGTCGTCGTTAAGCACGACAACATCGCCCAGCCGGCCCACTTCCAACGCGCCCAGGAGGGCCTCGTCCGGGCCGCCGAGGAACCACTGGTTGGCGCGCGTGTACATGCGCAGGAACTCGCGCCGGGTGATCTGCTGGCCCTCGTTGATCTGGTCGCCCAGCGCGTTCCTGCCGGTGACGGCGTAGTACGCCTGCACCCACGGGTTCATCGGCGCGATCTGCATACCGTCGCCCCCGATGCCGGCCGGGATGCCGCTGTCGACAATGGTCCGGTAGGGCGGGCCCGCGCTCGGCCCAGCCCCCGCGAGGTACTGCCAGCTGGACAGGTTGACGCCGCCGCCGATCTTCTTGAGGCGGGCGAGGTACTCGGCCGTGATGAGGGGCACGTGGGCGACGACCCAGCGGAGGTCGCGGAGGCCGACCTCGGCGTCGACCTTCTCAAAGGCCTCGATCTGCGTCCGGAAGTCGTCCGCCGTCAGCGAGTGCACCTCGACGCGCCAGCGGGCCCGCGCCGCCGCTCGCGCCGCCGCCTCGAACACGGGACCCCCGCTGTACTCGTCGAGGTCCGCGATGAACTCGCCGACGCCGCCCGTGCGCACCATGTCGCCGCCGAAGAAGGGGAAGGCGTTGCGCAGCCGCTGCGTCAGCGCGGGCACGTCCGTGCCGTTGTCCTGGTGCAGGTAGTTGATGCGCAGGCGCACGGTGCCGCCGGCCTGGCCCGTCGCCCCGTACACGGCCAGCCACGGGCCGTGCATGGCGTAGTTGTCCTCGTGCGCCGCGCCGTCGGCCGGCGTGCCCGTCGCCTGGAACGCGCCCTGGTCCAGGTGCGTCGTGATGCCCATGCGCGCGGCGTAGGCCATGGCGTCCCGGACGCCGCGCGTGCGGTTGGCGAAGGTGAGTTGCTGGCGCAGCGCGAGCAGGGCCTTGCCGGTCTCGTCGCCCGAACCGATGGTCCCGTTGGCGCTGATGGCGACGGGCCCCGTGGCCAGGGAGGGGGACTCGAAGTAGGCTTTGCCCAGGCTGTTGGTCACGCTCGGCCCGTTGAAGCCTATCGAGACAAAGGCCGGGTGCTGCGATAGCGCCGCGTCGAGCTCCTCGAGCGTCGGTAGCCGGCGCTCGCGGAATTGGTTTGGGTGGAAGCCGCCGATAGTGGTGATGAAGCTACCCGGCGGTACGGCGTCGCGGCCGGCGCGCGCGGCCAAGATCTGCTGCACGTCGGTGATTGAGTACGCGTTCTCGAGCGGCGTGTGGTACCCCGGCCGGTTGCCCATCAAGACGATGTGGTTATGGCTGTCGACGAGGCCCGGGACAGCCACGCGCCCGCCCAGGTCGATGGTCGGCGGGCTGCTGAGGAAGCTCTGGCGCGCGTCGGCCGCGCTGTCGCCCACGTAGACGATGCGGCCGTCTTTGATGCCGACGACCGTGGCCACGGTCTCGGCCGCGTCCATGGTGTGGATCGTGCCGTTGAAGAGCAGCAGATCACCGCGGAGCGCGCCGCTCTTGTACGATTGGGCCACGTCTGCCAGCTTGCCACAGACGGCTGTGTCGTTTGGGGCCGTGATGGCTGCCGCCTTGGCGGCCCATGATCCCGCGACGAGTGATAGAAACAGTGGCGCGCTCTTGAAATGCATCTTGACCTCGTTTTTTCTCAGCTACCCAGAGAAGAGAGTGGGAAAACGTGCCAGAACAACTTGCTAGGGGCCCAAAATGTATTGGGAGTGGTTCAAATGTTCATACATCGCAAATGCACGCAACTGCGACTCGCAGGCCTCGCACAATACGAAAGTCCCGCAGCGTCGTAGCGAAGAGCGGGGATGGTGGTAGAATCACGGTGACGGCGATTCTTTTGTCGGGGTAATATCGCACCTCCCGGGTTTAGTTCCCCTCCCCGATCTGGCATCGTGCGGCCATGCATGCACCCTTGTCAGGTGAGCCAAACAATATACCACCAAGCTATAGCCGTATCGCTCTGGTTATACGCCCAGACAGCTATTCCACGTCCGTTTTTGGTTGAAGAAGGAGCTGGCGCACGAGGGACCGGGAGCCGTAAATAAACGGAGATAGGTCCAATCTCTACTGGCGCTAGCGGTACTTCTGTTTTCGATCTCCTCTGATGGATCGCTGTTCGGGCACGGAGAACGAGCGGAACGCGGCCTAGCTGTCTAAGGTGTTTTAGTCCGCTCAGGTGTGGTCGACACGGAAGTTGAGCCTCAGGGTGCGCCACTCCGGCGACTTCCAGCCGACGGTGGCAATGGACGTGTTGGCGTGGCACATGAGGGCGTTTTCTTAAAAACTTTCTCGGCTCATACCAGTAGGCCAGCAAGTGACTCAAAACAGAGCAAATGACCGAGAAGTACCCGCAGCAAACAAGATGGAAGTGACAGATTGACCCTCTCGTTGCTTTTACCCAGGAAGTCCTGCAACGTGCAAACGAAGCCTTCCAAGATGATGTTTCTCAGAAAAATGCCATTTTCCCGCCCCAATATGCCCGAGCCGCGTTATGTCCAAATTCCTTGGGATCATGCCGACATCATCGACCAACCTCGTCGCCCCATCCGAAAGACTTCTTGGCCACCTTCAATAATGCGGGATCAGCTTGAGGATGGACAGAAAAAGCAGAGAGTAACTGCCTGGCTGTTAATCGCCACGTATGCCCTTGGATGCCTCACTACATATCTTATTTGGACTTACACCGCCGTACCGGAGCTTCAGCAAGTCCCTGGCAACTTCACAGGGCCGTCGTTTCCCCAGTTTGCTCCCGAGAGTGTGTTTTACCTAAAACCCATGAAGGTCCCAGCCGTCTCTCTTGAAAAGTTGCTAATAATTTCCCCCAAATAGTGCCAACCACAACCGTGGTTTTCCAAGAGCAGCCGGCCTTGATGGAAGCCCCCAACGAGGAAAACCAACGGGTGTGGGACGCGCTCCTCCCCATAGGCCGCGGCTTCGTCAACGTGTCGAGCCCGGAGACCTATGGGCTGCTGGCGGGAGTCTCCACCGAGTCTGGCGTCGACCGGTACGCGGTTTCGATGTATCACCAATTACACTGCCTGGTAAGAGACCCTCTCCCTCCCCCCTTCCCTGTGATTCTGCTGTATTGTCGTATATCGCTGGCGCTCTGCAGACAAGGAGACTGATCCGAGACCACCAACGCTCACTTACATGGCATCAGGCCCTACTCCGCGACCACTACTGGACGCTGATCGACCTTCTGGCGGAACCGGGGAAGACGGACGCCGACCGGCAGGAAGCGAAAAGCCACATATTAAAGAGCCGTCACGAGCAGCACTGCTTCGCCTACTTGGCCGAGGGCATCCAGTGCTCCGCCGACCTGACGATCGAATGGGCGATGAGCGACGGAAAGATGGTGGACGGATGGGGGGTCCCGCACCAGTGCAAAGATCCGGAGGCGGTCCGGGCCTGGATGTTGGCGAACCATGGGCCCTTGGTCGAGGGCCGCCGTCACCTGCATGAGTAGAGAATAGACAGCTTCTACGGCGGCGGGTAGGTATCCTCCAAATACACATAATCACCGCTGGCTAAGAGCTCTCTACCTTATCGATATCCTGCCTGCTTTAAATGCGAATTATTCTGCCGCCGGGGTGCTGTCAGTCTGATAGTTTCAATGAGCATATGAAGCACTTATTTAGAGTCCATAAAAAGCCATAATTGTACTACCTAATGCCGATGGGGCTGTTAACAACCTTTGAACCATTGCGAGCCCCGGAAATACGGGCGATGCTACCACGTATCCCGCTTTATTCTTTCTCCTTCGGACCGCGGACTAGGCCAAATACGCGCCGTGAGAAAATGAGGCAATACATCATATTGCAAAAAGCCCTTTCGTCCTTCGTAAGCTATCTTTTCGCGGAGCGACCATGCTCTTCCGTATCATGCGCACCCATAACTTCGTCAAAGACATCATGAAACTTTTTAGGATACTTTTCCTGAAAGTATGTCATTAAATTGTCGTAAAGGTTCCACCCTTCTTCATCTAGGGTGCCGTAACGCTCTTTGAGCTGTTCCTCTGAGTAGTACTCATCGTCCGTTCTTGTGGGGTTTGACATGGCTCGTTTAGGTTATGTTACCTAGACCAAGATAGCATGCGTCTCAAATTTGGGAAGCTATCGAGAGGAAGAATTCTAAGTTTTGAAAATGAGCCGCGCCTCCTTAAAAAAAGACGAATACTGGCACTGGGAGAAGGAGCGGGCTTGACCGCGAACAAAGAAAGCAAGGACAAATAACCGCTTCCGGGCAACAAGCAACACAGCAAACAGGGAGTCCTCCTGATTAATTCTGTGCAGGGCAAGTAGTCAGATGATCATTCCCTTGAAAATTAGAACCCTTGATTGAATTTACCTTCCCTGGGTGGTCAGCGAGGGACACATGTTAATTTCAAGCCTGCATACGAAATGAAACACCTTATGAATAGCAGCTAAATTTCAGGGGCCGTCCTGTCACGTGTGCACCATTATCGTAGCTATCTACTATATAATCCATGCGTCCTTGATAAGCCCTCTCACCATCAACACTTCGAATTTCTATTCTGCTCCGTCTGGAACACTTTCGAACCATGCTTCGGCCTCCGAACCCTTGACCGCCCACTATCGGAAAACCCTAAACAGCTCGCCGTGCCAATGTCGATCCCGAACCGCGCTCGACGATTCTCTTCAGATACCGAATCTCCCACGGTTCTCCTGGTGAGGCTTTCTGAACCTTGAGCCTGTCCCATTTCGGCACTACGATCATCCACCATTGTGTTTGGTGTGGCATCTCCACTCTTCCCGGCAGCGGCCCACCAGCCCAGACTAAACACCCACCCCTCAAACGCCGCCCGCGCCTCGCCGTCCGTCATGCGCCCCAAGTCCGCGGGCAGCGTCACGACGTCCGGGTCGCACAACTGCGACCCAGCCAGAAACCCCATGACGCTGGCGATGGTGTAGGGCGCGCGCGGCAGCACGCCGCGGAGCCGGACCGAGCCGTACGCGATCGTGCCGAGCACCGCCATGCCGCCCAGCAGGGCCTGCAGGAGGATCTTGGAGGGGGGCGTGGATCGCGAGGCGGCGGACCGTGTGGGTGGATACGCCTACGATCCGCGTCTTCGGCTTCGTCCTCGTGCTCGGCCGGAGGGTCTTGTCAAGGATGTGGGACACGATCTCCTGGTACTCCCTCGTCACGACGGACCGCAGCGTTTCCACCTTCTCCGGGCCCGGGCCGGTGAAGTCTTCGTAAGGGGTCCCGCTGCCGGGCTTCGCGGCGATGTGGTAGAAGAAATTATCGACATCGCCCGTCGGGGGCTCCGGGAAGTCGGTCCAGTAATGCTGCGTCAGATACTGGATGTCGAAGTAAAGTGCCGAGGTGCCGAAACTTCCGTTGCGTAAACGGTGCTCGGGCTCCAGGGGGTAGAGTCTGGGGGGTTGGTCTTTGGAGAGTTTATCGAGCCGCGGATCTCCCTCGTAGGTCACGTCCGCGCGGAGTTCCTCGACCCTTTGTACGCAAACGAGAGCCGTGAGATCGGGTGCGTGGCCGACTACTGCCACCGAATACAGGCACCGCGACCCCGGCGTCATGCTCTGGAGGTCCGTAAAAGATGCGAGGTAATCTGAATTAAAGGTGACCGCATAGCCGATCTGATCTTCTTCGGGTCCTCCTCCGCCGCTGCAGGCAGAGGGACGGGTTGTGTCCAAGATGAACGACCAATAGAGTCCCGCCTCATTGAACGTGACCGATATGTCTTCCTGGGGCACCTCGGTGCAGTCAAGTACGGGGCGGAGCGCCGGGACGCCAAAGTAGGTGTAGTTCGAGCCGTTCTGGTCATCGGCGCCGCCAATACCAGAAAGGGCCGGGTCCAAAACGATCCGGGGCAGAACTACATTATCCACGATAAGACTGGCACCCGGGGTGCCTCCGTGCCGGACACTGTTCAACTCTCTCATCGCGACGCCGTAACGGGCAGTATTGTTGAGCCCGGCCGGGTCCCACATTTGGAGGAAAGCGCCCGACGGCTGTTCGACCGCGATGGGCTGGGTTGTCACCCACAGGCCGGAGACGGCGATGGTGAGGAAGGCGCCGAGCATGGCGGCCAAGTAGGAAGCGGCCGCGCCGATGTGGCGCGGGCGCAGCGTTTGGAAAAACACGGTCAAGGGTAGCTTGCTGAGAGGCGAGAAGGCGATGCTGTCCTGCGCGGGGACACTGCCTTGGCGGAGGCGGATGAAGGGTATGAGCGAGCCGATGGTGAACTCGAGGTTGTTGAACATGGTTGCCACCAAGAAAACTGCGAGTGTGGAGCCGATGCGAATAGCATAGACTGAAGTCATGGGTCCCGATTCGTCGAGATCAAGTAGGCCTTCCCGCTTATTTGAGAATGATAGTAGGATTTCGAGGGCGGTAATGAGTAGTACGGGGTAGGCAAGCGTGGTGGCAACGACAGAAAGCCGCGCCGTCTGGGGTATCCATCCGCGCTCTCTGGTGGTAGTCATTTTAAGGGGTAGAGCGCCAGGTAGCCCTGCTGGGACCTCGGATAACCGGAGCGAGGGCCGCAACCCCGAAGTATCGAGCCAGAACCTCGTGCCCGCGAGACCCATTCGTAAGACGCGTCCTCTGCACTGGTCTGCTTCCTGGAGGGCCATCTTGGTCGTAGGACTGCTGGCCAGGATCGACGCATGCACAGCTATCGAGCTTGCGTTGCCGAGTTGCCACCGGCTCTCAGGGACCGTAAGAATAATGGCAATGCAGACGATGGCGCCCAACACGAAGGCCGACACCATCGTCCAAAGCGCAAAAGGGGCCAGGTGAAGTCTGTCCTCGATGACCAGGCCCGTGACGTTTGCCGTAACATTCGCCCCCGCCTGGGGAACCAGCAACGAGATCCTCGCAAACTCACTCGCGAGGCCCTCCAGCACCAACTCGGCATACTCTGCAAACTCCGGAGACGAGAACGTGGCCAGGCTGTGGTCCGGAAAGCCCGCCTTGGCGTGCATGAGTTCGAAAAGGGCGTTGAAATTCAGGCCGTCGTATCTAGACCATTCCGACCACGACGATTCGGGCGTCGTGGTGTCAACAAACAGAGAGGACGAGGCGCGCACTACATCCGACCGCAGAATCGTCCCGAGATCGTAGTTCGTCAGGTTAGGCAGGACCATAGCCTCGGTATTGGCCCAGTCGCTCGGGAATTCGAGTCTGCCTGTACTCGCATGATGGGTGGCAACGGTCGAGACGATGCCGTATTCGATCCTGCAGACTGCGGCTGCGTACCGTCCGGGTTCGTAGCTAGTATTGAAGCTCCTGTTCATGGCGGCCTCCTCGGGCTTGGGGAGGAGGACCTGGTGGGCTGTGAACTGCGCCATGGCAATGGCGTATCGAGTATCGGCTGTTGAGCCGACGGTGCAGTTAACCGGGCTGAACTTTTGGGTTTGTGTCTTGAACGTTGTCGTGCGGAAAGGGTGCTCCTCCGAGACCTGATCCCCGTTCAGTACCAGGCTGTTGCTTGCGCAGGTGGCAGATTCGATTCGGTACAGTATATGCGTCTCGTTCGGCCACGGCGAGTTTTGGCCATCGTCGGTTAAAGTGGCGGCCTCACATGTGATTTTCGGGACAAAGACGTCGACTGGTATTGCAGCGGAGGTCAGGTTAACACCCGCACCGGAAAGGTCATAGCCTTGGTGCGCGGCCCCTTGCCCCCCAATGTCTTGCATGTCGTCGTTCAATCTGGCCAGGTACGCCCAGCTTGCTCTATCAGAGCCGAGAAACCGCGCTTCGTTCTCGCCTGTTTGTACCTGGTATGGCGCAAACATGTCCCAAAGTTCCGAGCGGTTCTGGTCCGAGGGCTTCAGGTAGCTAGGGTCCGTCCACAAGTCGGACCCCGAGAAACGGCTGGTGTAGGCGACAGGGACCGTCACCGGCTTCGAGGACGGCCCGACGAAGAACACCGCGGTCGAAGCGAGGATGATAAGCTTGAGCAGAGTGAAGATGAACACGGAGGCGGCTACCGGATAATGGCGGAGCCGAAGGGCTCTGATGAACGTGGTGACGAAGAAAGGGGAAGTGTAGTCCAGCAGGACGGACTCGGAAGACGGCACCGGCCGCCCTGCGAGCAGGCACCACCAGGGCTGATTCAGCCGATAAACGCTGTCGACGCGCCGCCATAGACTCAGGACGAGGGCGAGAATGGCCGTGGGCCCGTACGTCCAGAGGTAGTGGTTTCTGCGCCATCGCAGTCGCAAGCCGCCCTGCTGCTGTGCGAAGAGGCACAGGAAGACGAGAGCGGCGGCGCAGGCCAGGAAAACGGAAAGGAAGGCGAGCACGATCGACTTCCGGAGCCAGATGTGACGCCGCCGCGGCTTCCCAGTGTCGTGCCCGTCAGCCGTCGGGACTGGGGGCGGTTGAGGGAACATCTGGCTGATCTTCGTCTTCTTCTGCTTCTAACCTACATGGAAGCTTTCGGTGCCACGGAGGGTGGAGATTATAAGAGATTTTTCCAGAGATGGCTCCGGGGAGTGGAAATTGACACTGGTTTGCCGTGCTGTAGATCCTCCGCGGAGCTATGTTCCCCCTGAAGCGGTTGGGTGTTGGTTGCTGCGCCGCTCGCCTGCTGCGCTGCTAACCCCCAAATCTTATCGAGATGACGTCGATCACGCACCAACATCCATCGCCATCGAATATTTTGCGGGGCAACCAACCGCGTGGTATAGTAGGAGCAATAGAGCTATGACGTGATATTCTTGACCAGACGGAGCAGACAGTTGATCAACAGGCTTAGATGTTGAGCTCTCAGCTTCAAACGTGGGGCAGCGTAGTCCTCGAAAGTTCCCGGGCTGTATAACAGGGAATGAGCAAACGTGACCATTCTGACGCCATGAAGTCAGTAAGACAGACCATTGTTGTCTACACAAGGGTTTCTGTTGCGGGCCTCTTTGTCCTATAACTGTTGCTTAGGATACCGCTGTATCCTTTGTATACCATGCCAAGATTCCATTGTGAATAGGGTCACTCTTCCCTGGACAATTGCTTTGTGTCGGGTAGAGAGGAAACGGTCGGATGGTGTCTCGGTAGTTGAGGACTCTCATATCATCTCGGCTTAACCCCGGATTTCAGGTTACATTACACCCAGCAACTAAGCAAGTAAGCATAGATTTACACACACGCACATACCAGCTTTTCTCTTGTAATAACCGCCGACATGTCTGCATCCAACCTCACCGGCCAAGGCAACGCCCCGCCCCTTATGGAGTCCTCATGGTTCCCAGACTATGTCCAGTCCATGCAGGCCAGCCAAAGCCAGCAGAGCCAGCAGCTCCTGGTAACTGAGTGTCCGATATGTAAAGTCAACTGCCTCGATATAACCAAGACCGCGACTGGCCTGCCGTTCATGCAAGTAGTGGCAATAGCAAAAGCCCACTACGGCGAGGGGACGCTGTTCGAGAGCTCGGGTCTCCTCCCGTGCGGCCACCTGATCGGGCACGACTGCCGGCAGCAGCAGCAATTGAACCTGCACCAGTGCCCCATCTGCCGAGCCGACGTCCGGTGCCGCAAGTGCAGCCAGCCCCTGATGATGTCGTGTGTGTACCGCGAGGGCCTCGAGATCTCGCGGATCCGCGGTGACGCCCCCTACTGGCGGGGTCGGATGCGGAGGGCAAGCTGAAGAAGGTCTACTGCCGCTCCTGCATCCTGAAGCAGGCCGTCCTCCTGCTCAACACCACCTTCATCGGCAGCGAGGAGTGCGTCCTGTGCCAGACGCCCGGCCTCGAAGTGCCGGGGGAGACGCGAGAGCAGCACCGCGCCCGGCGGGAGCGCGCCGCGGAGCAACTCCTGCGCGAGCGGCTGCGGCTCGTGGCGTCGCTGGCGTACCCGGCCGTCGACACCATGTGGCACCGCCAGCACGCCGCCGACGTCGCGGAGGAGTGGGCGGGCCCCCGCGCGCGCTTCGTCGACGAGTGGGCCGCGCATCCCATCCTGACGGGGCCGAACCTGCAGCGCCGCATCTACGGGAACTGCTTCTTCACCGCCGACTTCGCTAGTTTCGTGACCATTGACCATGTCGTGGCGTTCACCGGCGCGGTCGTGGAGCTGTCGCCGTTGATCAAGGAGAACCTCGAGTCTACTTTGGCGTGGTTCACGGACTTGGACGAGGCGATGGGTGTTGATGCTTGTAAGCCTGTCAACAATAATATTTTGCCTTAAGTGAGCGTATCTGTAGTATATAGCTCCAGCATTACAGCTCGGGGAGTCGAGTGGAATATAGGTAAGTCGGTAAGTGATAGAGAATAGGTCCCCTTAAACCCCTTGCAATAACATCCGTTTCATCCCATAACCTATTTGATTGGTGGTACTTCCATGTATGATACTTTTAAGCACGACGTATTGAGAGAGGTTGGGTAGCTTAAGAAAATCTACCCCTCCGCAGTTCTCGTGGCTGGCTTCCTTCAGGGCATGCCCAGTACCGACTCAGCTGTTCCAATGCGTCCGTCGAGGCGCCAGCACCTAAGATCCCTTCCGCCTCCAAGTCGTCCATCACGACAGAGATCCAGTAGCGACAACCCTCCCACTCCGGCGTGAACGTGTAAATATGCAGACCTCTGTCCTGTATCATATGCAGGATCTCCGCCGCAGTGGTAGTGCGAGGGCAGCTATATGTGAATGTGAAGCTTCGCAACGACTCGTCCGTGAAGGTGCAGTCCCGCATTGCAGTGACGAGGATTTTCCCACGCCGGCCGGTCTCGCCGTAGCCGGGGGCCATGTCGAGCATGATGCAAGAGTCGGCCGAGGTCTCGAGGCATACGAGCCAGTGGTTTGTGGGAGGCTGGCCGTCTTCGCCCTTGTTGAACTCGTTGCGCAGGGCGCAGAGGTGGATCTTGTTGACCACGGCCTTTTGTAATTCTTCTTTCGAGGCCACCAGGACCCAGTGGTCGTCCAGGTCGGTGGTAGTCGGTGACATCTTGGCGTGTAGAGGTGAGCGGTCGTTGATTTTAACCTGACGAAGAAAAAAATTGCCTTTACAGTGCTACTTGAAGGCATGCCGAATAAATATGCTAAAATTCGCAGTTTGCAAGGTTTGTGCTGATAAACTTTGGAACTTATTTCGAACCTTTTCGAGCCTTATTATTTATGATATACGCCACAGTGGCGGCCACATTCATCCCGTTACATCCATCGTATTATCGTCCACCCATATTATTGCGTGACGAGATAGGCAAATGCTGGCAGAACTCACTCATTTTCACGGCCTGAGGACAATTCGAAGAGGTGTACGTATGAGCAAGTACATTTGGGGATTGTTGGCCTACGGGATCAAAATAACATAGAGATAAAATAGTAAGTGCCTGGGTAGTGCTCTGGTGCACATGTCCTAATCTATAACATAGACCCTTGTGTGTGTATATTCCGGCAAGTATCACGTTATTTCCTTGCTGGTTTCGATTCGTTTCCAGGCCAGCCTAGCTTCGACCCCCTAACCGCCTGTTATTCAAACACACCACACTTCTTACACCGGCCACGGGTATCGAGACAGACCACGGCTCACATACGAGAGATTTGAATCAATTGTACTGCAACTATATGATCTTCTGATATCGGTAGAATATCATTCCTGTTCCGGGACAGGAATACGACCCGAATAAAATCTAAACCGTTCCCACAGGCCATCAAAACAACATCGTCAACCCATTTCTTTCGAATTTTTAAATTCCCAAACAGCAGCCCGCTATCCGAGTTTAGCCATGGATGCCGTAAGGTTCCATTGATTCGATTGCAAAACAATCCCCGAGGGCATACTCGCCGACTTTGAGGATGTCCCACTGGCCGAGATAGACGCGCGTGTTGCCAAAGAAAGGTGCGCCAAAGCGTTGAGCAAGTACCTTCGAACCGAAGAGCCCGTCTCTCTCGAGAAGACATGCTTCGAGATCATCAAGATCCTCCCCGGAAGGAGTGACGCGCCACCGCAGGAGTCGGTCGAGCGCACGGCGATGTGGCACGTCTTTGTTGACGCCGCGGAGATGATTCCGTACAACCACCCCTTCCAAGCGAAGCTGGTGCGTCTAGCTGCGGCGTTGCGGTACTCGCCGAAGACCGGACAAGCGTTGAGATGGGTATGTGACTGCTCCCCGGCTGATGTCCGGCTCGTAGCTTGGAGGTTCCAGAATGCTAAAATCATATTTTGTGCTGGCGGGTTAGGGCGGTATTATAACCAATCCCCGACGCAGAATGGACCATGGCGCGCTTCATAGAGCAATCAGTAAACGATGCAAATGTATGTTTCTTCCTTCGTTCTCATATGAATTCAGCAAATGAGGGAGCCTGTCTATTTCATGAACTTTCGCAAACGCTAATTGGATCACAGCCCCTTTGAGAGACGAAGGTCTCGACGAACCAGCAAAGCTCGAGCGCGCGCGGCGCTGGGTCAACATCAATGCATTCTATGCAAATATGTACCACTTCGGGTGGTATGCACACCCGGACTACTGCCACGAGGTTCTCGACCTGGCGTTCGGGAGCAGCCACCGCGCCGATGCTGCCTGGCACGACGCCCACGTATGCGCAGCGGCGCAGTGGATCATCTACAGCGGCCAGAGCATGTCCCAAGAGGTTCTGAACCCCTCGGAGTTCCAGGAGCTGGGCGACAGACCGTTGCGGTTATCCCTGGCGCACTGGCGGTATTGCAAAGAAGGGTTTAGGGGCGCCGGCAACGATATCGAACGCCCGGACGAGACCAGGTTTCTGGCCGCGAGAGCCGCGAATCTGATGGACTGCCTGGAAGAAAACATGCTGCCGGTACTGGGCCAAAGCGTGGGACCGCCGGATACGGTTGAGGAGCGCTTCTTGGCGCGAATGAGGAACATGGAGTACGATGGAACTAAACCTGACGAAATCGGACGCAGGTTCTAGTATGCCAAAATTGCGAAACCCCCGTCAACACGTCTAGGCAGATATGACCTGTCAACGTGGCATGATACAAAAGTTTCTCCTACCTGGCAGTTTATTCGTGACGGTGTCGTGGTTGGCTATGAAACTAAAAGCACTCGGAGGGGGTGGTGTTGAATCCTTTCGGCAATGCGCCAAGACCTCTTTGTTTGCTACAAGGGGTTTAGATCTAACTGCCACGGGGGCAATCTGGCAAATGATACGCACGACTTGCCCCCTTACATCTCATCCAATTGCCATATAGTCTCTCACAACATTTCCCTGGGCCGGAGCAGAGGAAGGCATTCTCAGGTACACATGGGATGAGGGTGCGTCTTGAAATTCTGGTTAGGTAGGCGGCAGTGAGCTCTTCATTTATGTAGACGTTGGGAATGCACAACGGAAACAACCGGCACGCATTCCCACGGACAGTGTTGACCAGGAGTTTGCCCGATATTCCGTCGGGGCATGGAGCTGAATCCACGGCCAACTCCGGGTCCGTTGGCCAGATTACTCAGCCCCTGTCCATACAATTCCCGGGTTCAGCTTACGCAATGCGACCTAACTATCCCCTGAAACATACCACCCCATCGACTGCGCTCTCGATAAGCCGCAGAAGGATTCGCAAAACGCCAGGCATGCCAGAAAGGTCCATTTGACATCATCGAGCAATGCGCCGGAACGATGCAGGCATTAGTTCATCACCTATTACCAACCCTGTAACACCCAAGTCCCAGCGCTTGAACAATGTATGATGCACCGCTAAGAGCCCATGCAGTGGTTCGAGGGGGGGCTACATAGGTACTTTTACGGGTTCGCATCAGGGAGGATAGCCTGTCACTTGGGAGCCAACTGACCAGGGTGGCACCGCTTAACCGAGAGCTGATACGACGTAGGGATTGCGGCGCGGGGAGGGGCAACGCAACAGGGAATGGAAAACTGGCAGAGCTCGGTCTCGGCCTCGGAGCAACAGTGCAAAGGATGACAAAAGAGCCAAATTCCTCATCGTCGTCATATATAGAGGCACTGCTTCCTTCCCTCGTCACGTTTTGGTCAATTCAGCGAAACCCCCTTACTCATACTAGTATCAAAGGGCCTTTCCTGTACCGACAAGCGAAACCAGGGGTCAGACCACCGCGACGAAACTCTGCTTACGTATGATCCCAGAGCCCTGGGACGGGACTGCTGCTTTTCCACATCCAAATGCGCAAGCAGCACATCTTCCGCTGAGCTCTTAACAAACACGTACACACGATAAGCGACCTACTTCCATCCCACCATGGACTCAAACAACACGGCCAAGGCATCGATGGGTGCCTCGAGCCAGCTCCTCCTCGGCCTCATCTGCGCACTCCTCCTCGTCTTGGCTGTTAAGCGCGCGAATCTGTACCTGGCCCGGCGTCGCTTCAAGCAGCAGCACGGCTGCCGTCCCGTACAAAGGAGCTTCCGCAACCGGGACCCGATCCTCGGCCTCGACGCCGTCTGGAACCAGATCCAACGGAGCAAGGCCGGGACCCTGCTCGAGTGGCTGCACTGGCGCAATCTCACCTACGGCCCGACGTTCGCGGCGCGCATGGGCCTCCGCTTCCCCGGCTGGCTGGGCGGCGGCGCCGACGCCATCGTGACGACGGACCCGGAGAACATCAAGACGGTGCTCGCGACGCGCTTCAAGGACTACGGCCACGGCGACACGCGCACGGGCTCCTTCGGCCCCCTGCTGGGCCGCGGCATCTTCGTCGTCGACGGCGCCCGCTGGCACGAGTCCCGCGCCCTACTGCGGCCCAACTTCGCGCGCGAGCAGATCGCCGACCTCGACGCGCTGGAGCGCCACCTGGGCCTGTTCTTCTCGCTGCTCCCGCGCCGCGGCGACGTCGCGGTCGACCTGCAGACGCTCTTTTTCGGTTGACCATCGACACGGCCTCCGAGTTCCTGTTCGGGACCTCGGTGCACTCGCTGCGCGCGCTCCGGGAGAGCGGCGGCCTCGTGGTCGGGGCCAACGGCCAAGCCGCGACGAGCGCGAGCGACGCGGCCTTCGCCGAGGCCATGAACGACGCGCAGGCAGATATCCTGATGCGCGCCCGGCTGAGCTGGATGTACCACCTGCGGTCGCACCCGCGCGGCGCGGCGGCCATCCGGTTCGCGCACACGTACGTGGACCGGTTCGTCGAGGAGGCGGTGCGGCAGCGCGAGGCCCTGGACCTCGAGAAAGGAGGGGGCGGGGGCGGCTCCTCCTCGGCGTCGGGGACGACGCCGGGCGGGGACAAGTACGTCTTCCTGCGCGAGCTCGCCAAGGCGACCAAGGACCGCAGGGTGATCCGCGACGAGCTGCTCAACATCCTGCTGGCGGGCCGCGACACCACGGCCTCGCTGCTGTCCAACCTCTTCTTCGTGCTCGCCCGGCGGCCCGACGTCTGGGCCAAGCTCAAGGCCGATGTGGCCGTGCTCGAGGGTCGCCCGCCGACGTACGAGACGTTGAAGAAGCTCAAGTACGTCAGGTACTGTCTAAACGAATGTGAGGTTTCTTCTCTTTCCCCTATCTTTCAAACACGGTATAAGAAAAAGAAAAAAAAACATTCCATCCAGTACTTGTTTAGATAGATACACAAGCTGACACCCCAGCGCCCAAACAGCTCTCCGCACCCACCCCGTCGTCCCCCTCAACAACAAACAAGCCCTGCAGGACACCCTCTTGCCGCGCGGCGGCGGCCCCGACGGGCAGTCCCCGCTGTTCGTGCCCAAGGGCACCGTCGTGGCCTGGTCCATCTACACGCTGCACCGGCGGCGCGAGTTCTACGGCGACGACGCCGACGAGTTCCGCCCGGAGCGCTGGGAGGCGCTGCGGCCGAGCTGGGAGTACCTGCCGTTCAACGGCGGGCCGCGGATCTGTGTTGGACGTAAGTCCACCTTTTTTCTTTCCCCCTTTTGAGCCACCCTCCCACGCACACACCCCTTTTTAGGAGTAGTTCCATCATCACCGTAACCCTTAACCCTTAACCCCCAAAAAGAAAAGAAAAAGAAAAAGTCCTGACTTCTCCGTGTGCTCCCACGAACAGAACAATACGCCCTGACCGAGGCGGCGTACGTCACTACCCGCCTCGTGCAGGAGTTCGAGCGCATCGAGAACCGCGACCCGGGCCCGTGGGTCGAATCGGTGGGCTTGACGGTGTGCTCGCGCAACGGCGTCAAGGTGGGCTTGTATCGCGCTTCTTCGTAGGTTTTGTGGGGTAATTACGTAGTAATTAATCAGGGTTCGGAGTCGTATGGCATTTCCAGCTGTCACGTATAATGCGCGGAAGGGCGGTTTGGTGGAGAGGTTTTGCGTATACCCCACATCCCTTAATGAACTTGTTCTGTATTGATGAAATATTGTATATGTTCCGTGGTGTTCATTTATATGACTTCACTTGTGCCGGACCTCGAGCTATTGATAATGCTGGCTGTGCTTCTATGAGATTTCCATAGAAACACCGCCAGTGCAGTCGATGGGGGTGTCCTGAAAGAGATGATCCACCAAAGGGGCTGTGGCACGGAGATAGGCGAGGTCCCACGATTCCCATGTTCGTGACCGAGAGCAGCACAATATGTCTTATGTGAGAATGCTCGCAGATCTTGGTTCAGGGAAACGAGATCCTATCGGCAGACGGGGGGTTTGCTCAATTAATTACAAAGGGACTGCAAGCTGGTGTGGTTTAGTACTAGGAGGGAATGGAAGAAAATATGGACGACAATATGTTTTATTTATTCATCTCTTGTATGTTCATTACGGAATACGAAACGTCTACCTAATCTGTCCAGGGGGCTCATAGTCTCTAATTAAACATTATACGCCCAAAATGCCACCCGACATTATCATGCTTCCTCCAGGCACTTAACATGTTTTGCCACTACGAAAGCCCCAACGTGGCGATGAGTAGACTCACGGCACTAACCTGCTTGCCTAGATCCGCCCCGTCGAAAGGCTTCTGCCAAATTCCGCCATAGAAGTCGGACCCATTGCGAGCATTGCTATACATCGTCTGCTCATTGGTCCGGATGTAGTCGCTGTAGGGATTGCCGGACAGCGCCTTGTTGAGCTTTGCCAGCCGGTTCATGAAGATCCCCTTGAAGGACCAACCATTAGTGGTACAAGAGTCTGTTTCGGAACAAGTCTCGGTCAGGATCCCGCCCGGGGAGAGTGTCGCGCTGTTGACAACGGCGTCGGCAATCTTGATGGCGGTGTCGAGATACTTCTGGTCGCCCGTCGCCTTGTGCAGCTCAACGAGGCCGCCAAGGACGACGCCCTGGTTGTAGGTCCAGACCTCAGCGTTGTTGTTGCGGCACACCGACGAGTCGCTGGGGTCGGGCTCAAGGAGGCCGTCGTTGATGAGCCATTGGGAGTTGATCATACCGCTCGAGTTGAACCATGCCCACTGGGTCATGCTTCGGTTTAGGTAGAAAGTATCGCCGGGAATGAGGTTGTGCAAAGAAGCAGCCAGCTCGAGGTAGAGTTCGTTGCTGATGGCGTTCTTGTACTTGAGTTCCGGGATGTTCCAAATCACGCCACCTTTGCAAGTCTCTGGCAGCCAGTACTTGAAGATATAGGCCTCGTCCTCTTTGGCGATGTCCAGGTAGGTGCTGTTCCCGGTCAGCTCGTACATGCGGAGCAGAGCCAGAGCCCACCAGGCAGTGTCGTCGGTACTGTCGGCGCGGAAGTCGCCACCACCTTGGGGATACCAGTCAAGAGGGGCGCGTTGAATGTCAATGGTGTGCTGGGCCTGAGCCAGGTACTCTTCCGAGCCCGTGGTCTGCATGTAGTCCAGAATGGCCTGTAGGGCGATGCCGCTGTACCACCAATTGACTTTGGGGTTCCATCGGCCTGTGGTGTTGTCATAATAGGTGTTCAAGGCGTTGATGGAGGCCTTCGTTGCGTCAATGACTGCCGAGGTTTTCGGTATGGCCAGACTGGCAACGAGACCTGGGAACAGCAGGCATGATGCCCCAAAAAGCCGTGTCAACTTCATGGTATTTAGTGGTGATTCCGTACTTGGGTGTAAGGAGAGGGTGTGTGTGTGTGTGCAGGGCCAAGAAGTGCAGGTGAGGTGAAATGAAGGTGTTAGTGAGTGTAAGGCCGATAAGATCTTTGGCCAGACTTTGGATGAAAGAAAGTGTTTCCCGCCGTGGCCGTATGTCCTTTAGACGATCCCTATGGTGCGAGGAAGCTGTATTTATTCGAGTTGGGTTGCTACCGCCGAGGGGAAATTGCAGGCTGCAGTCCAAAGCAGGGTTGGCAGAAGCGAGTGGGAGGGTGTCCTGCTCGACGCGGGACGGAGATCTTGAATCGGTCCAAGACAAGAAGCAATATGCAACAAACAAGCGACTCGGCCCTATTGCCGAGCTCGAAGACCTCGAATGCAATTTTGGTTGTTTCAAGGCCGCGAAAAGCACGAGTAAGAGCGCTCCTTGAAGTCGGATCAGGGGCGTCGCACCAATGACACGGCGAGACGTAGCAACCGCGATCTTAGAGGCTTGAGCTATAACGAAGGAAGGTGATAGGCCACTCCTCCTTATTGTCAACAGTAAACCTCGATCGATTTGCCAGCACACACACGGCAGCAGATTATCGCCAATGATGCAGGGGCAATGCGACGTCGGGTTCAAGGCGATGACGAAAGGGAAGAAAATACGATGCTTGGCAGGACCGTTTTGTTGCACTGCTGCTGCTGCTGCATGATTCTCTTTCCTTATATAGGTTTTCATGCTGTGCTATTGCCGATAGGACGAGAGTGAGCCAACTCTAATCAATCTCAACAATATGCGCGGTTGTGCCTGCATTCGGAGAAAGCAATTCTTCGACCAGACGCTGCTGGCTCCCGTCCGGAGATAGATGCTGGGCAGGCAGACCCCATCGTGTTCGGAGCAAGGGACATGGACAATGCAAGGAGGAGCAAGTCAGAGAGCGGCGCAGGCGGTCTTTGGCCAACAACTCCTGCAAGGCAAGACGAAATGCATTGGTGCCATCGGCGTGACCAGTCCGGCGAAGAGCGTTTTTCTTGTGCATTGTTGCATTTATTCCGGGTACGAATCGAGGAATTGAGTTGTCTACTGCATTACTGCAGGCAGCAAATGTATAATTACTAGCAGGGGAAAACCGACGATCTCGACGATGAGGTGCAGACATGGTCTTAAGTTCCTGGACTGCATTGCGTTGATGCATCTCGAGGCTCAAATCCCATGTCTGTTCAACGCTCAGTGGTGTTGATCTGGACGGATAAGGCGTCTTGGTCTTGGCCTCGGAGGCACTAGCCTGGGGTCACCTAAAATTAACCCTGAAGCTGATGCGGGGAGTAGATTAGGGAGCCGGGCAGGCGGGGCAGGCTGCTCAGTGCCTTATCGATTGGAGATAGCGTTGCCCGGTAGTTGGCTGCTGGGACTAAAGCACCTGCACAGGCTGCACCCACCTAACCCAGCTGTCCAGTGATGATGTGGCTGCCTAACCTAGGTACTTACTTACCGATTGTCTGGTTGTAGAGGGGCCAACTCTTGTTTGCTGGAAGGGGTAGAAAGAAGTAGGTAATTGATCTCAACTACCAAACGTCCCTTCATTTTGACCTGAAGTCAGTAATTCCTGGCGTATCGCAGTCCTTACAGTAAACTTGCGACCCAAAGCCATGGCCACTGTAGGTTTGCAACATATCGCTCCAAACCACCATGAGAGAGAACCGGCTGGGCTGATACTCCGGCGTGCTTGGCTTTGGCTGTAGCATGGCATAGCCCGGACGAACCGCAGCCGAACCGAAGAGCAGCGGCAACAAGACCTCGACAAGATCCAGAAGTACCGTGATCTCGACGACCAGATACAATCCCATGTACGTGTGCGCTTCCCAATGTCCGCTTTTCCACTCACCATTTACCTACCTGCAAGGATCCTGCACATCCTCGTCGCATCCCAGAAGATGAGCTAACGCCCCCTTTCTCCCGATCGCGAACAGGTGAAACAATCAAACTACAGCGACCCCGCGCTCTTCCAGCTGACCACCAAAATCCTGCGCCTCAACCCGGAATACTACACGATATGGAACGTCCGTCGCCGCTGTCTAATCTCTGGCTTATTGTCCAAACGCTCGGCTGGGTTATGGCGCTCGAAGGCGTCGCCGAGTACTTCTCGGAGCGTCACTACGAAACCGTCCTGCGCCGCCTCCTCGCCTTCGCCCTCGGCTGCGACCCCGGCCGACCCAGCGACGTCCCCGTCACCCAAGAAGGATGGAGAGAGTGGTACTACACCTGAACAAGGAGAGGAGAATACAGACCCAAAAGAGAAAGAAGAAAATGACGAGAAGGCCGACATAGCTGCCGACACTTCGATCGTTCAGGCCGAGCTCGCCTTCACGATTCCGCTCCTCATCGAGTTCCCGAAATGCTATTGGATCTGGGGTTACCGCTCGTTCCTCTTGTCGCTGTGCGACGCCATGCTGCCCGCGGGCGCCGCGCGCGACTTCTGGGTCGCCGAGCTGGCCCTCGACTCCAAGATGCTGACCAAGGACCGCCGCAACTTCCACGCCTGGAGCTACCGCCGCTTCATTGTATCCGCGCTCGAATCGACGGCGAAACCCGACGGCGACGATGGTAGCGGCGATGGATCAACAGCAACAACAAAAAGCATGACCGAGTCCGAGTTCGCCTACACGTACAGCATGATCAAGGTCGACCTATCGAATTTCAGCGCTTGGCACAATCGCAGCAAACTCGCGTTGAGGCTCTTGGACGAGCGGGGCGCCGATGACGCATCGCGCAAGAAGTTCCTCGAGGAAGAGTTGGAGTTGGTGAGGGAGGGGCTGAACGTCGGACCTGAAGACCAGAGCTTGTGGTATTACCATCAATTCCTCATGGACCATATCACGGCCGTTGGCGCCCACGCAGGGGCTGGGGAAGACAAGGAGACGAAGGACCTCATCGCGCCCAACTTGAGTCTGGCCGATCGGCGTGAGTTTGTGGACAGAGAAGTGACTGAGATCAAGGATCTGCTGGAAGATTACGATGATGTCAAGCTGATCTACGAGGCGTTGCTCGAGTACGCAATGGCATATCGGGCCATGGGCGTGTCAGATGGCGACACCGCAAATCAGGACGAGATGATGGCCTGGCTGGCGAAACTCAGGGAGCTGGACCCGCTACGACGAGGGCGTTGGGATGATCTCGAGAAGTCACTCAAAGCCCGATAAAGGTCAAGTTTTAAATCGCAATGCACATCTTAGAATGCACATATCTATTAATATACTAAGATTAAGCCGAACATGTATCTCAACATCAGACACGACGGCGTATGGTGTACTGGACTCTAATCTCATCCAAACAATCATGACTCGTTACAGGGGAATACTGCCGTCGCACTTCCCCTTGATCAGACTCGCGTTCTGCCCCACTAGACCATCGAAGTAGGCTAACAGAGTCTCGAGGGGCAGCATGTCCATCAGACCCAAGCTGGGATTGCTCGACTTGAGCGGCTTGCCCCCGAACAGCACGCGGACGTAGTGAGCGGCACTCCCACCGACCCCATCGTCATCTGGATTCGTCTTCTTCTTCCGGTACACCTCGAACACCAGCTCGCTGCCCATTCCGGGCCAGACCATGACGTCGATCTGCAGGATGGCCAACACGCGGCTCAGCGACCCGTCGTGCGCCACGTTGTGGAAGTAGCGCACATCGCCCATCGCTCCATCGCCCGCGCCCACGGCCCGCAGGTGCGCCGCCAGCTCGGCGATCCAGACGCCGTACGCGGCGGCCGCGGCCCGCAGCGCGGCGGGGCCGGCGTCGCGGTACAGGTGACTGTACTCCCACTGGCCGAAGCGGTAGACGGCGTCGGCGAGGTCCTGGGCGACGCATTGGCCCGTCGTGGCGTTGCACGGCAGGGGTTTTCCCGGCCCGTGGCACTGGCGCGCGGACAGGTTGTCGTAGTAGTGGTCGAAGCTGGCGTGGAAGCCGGGGTCCGCGGGCGGGACGCCCGAGACGGCGTCCAGGGCCGCGAACAGGGGGCGCGCGGCGTCGAGGTGCTGCTGCCAGCGCGCCGAGGCGGCGGCGGACTGGAGGCGGGCGAGGGCCGCGACGGCGGCGGGGCAGGGGTACTGCGGTTCCAGGGAGTCGACGCCGGCGGCTTGGATCAGGAGCGGGACGGAGCGGGTGAGGGCGCTGTCGCCCCACGTGCCGGCGATGAGCTGGCCGGCTACTTGCGAGGTGATTTGGTTGTTGGTGACGCGGTAGACGACGTGGCGGCGCCACGCGTTCCCGTCGTCGTCGTCGCGGCTGGGGAGGAAGCGGAGGAGGGTGTGGTAGACGGCGTACAGGTCCTCGCCGTGCGCGCGGGAGTCGTCCAGGCCGCCCGTAGTGATTTGGGGGAACTGGCAGGAGCCGATCCAGCCGGCGGGGACGAAGGGGTTGATGGTCGAGTTGGTCATGCCCTTCCAATACGTCTGCGCCGACTTCCTTCCGGGGCTGCTGTCGGCGGCTGGGAGGGACTGCCCGAAGTAGTACAGGCCCTGGTCGTCGCAGTCCCAGCGGTAGGGCTCGACGGGGAAGGCGTTGGCGGCGTAGGGCGTGCGCTTGTGGTGGCGCTGGATCACCTCGACGTACCGCAGCTCGTAGCCTTGGTCCTTGGGCGGCAACGGGTACTCGCGGCGCCGCACGTGCGGCATGTTGCACCAGTTGTAGGACCCGTACTGCGCGTCGGGCGTCCGGGACGTGTTGAAGATGAAGCCGTACGTCCCGGTGGCCTGCAGCGCCGAGGTCAGGTTGTTCACGGCGGTTGCGGCCGGGGCGTGCCAGTCCAGGTTCACGGCGGCGGCGGCGGCGATGGTCGCGGCGGAGAGTAGCAACGAGGTGGGGTTCAACATGGTGCTATTGGGGGACGATGCCGATGTCGATAACCACTTGAGATAGACGAAAAAGGCAATGCCTAGAAACAAAAGAAGCTTCGCAGGTCTAGTCGCCCATCGTGGAAACGCAGCCATTCGTTCTTTCTTATCTACTCGAGGAAATATTTTGTTCATGTCCGCACCCCAGTAACGGAGATGAGTGTTATTGAGTTTGGGGTGGTATTTACCCCCCACGTGCTGCAGCTTTCTGGGCTTACAGGTCGGAGGACAACTCAAATTTCTGGGCGCAGTCAACTCAACTCAATTCGATCATATCTCCATCAATCAAGCAGCCCCAGGCGCATCATGGCTGGTAGAGATGGAAATCAGCTGCCTTGGACTGTGAATGGTCCGAGTCGGAGCTGATGTCGTGACATGCGATTGATCGGCCGAGCCATTGGTGGTATCCAGTGGCAGTGGCCTGGCAGCACTCAATTGAAGATGCTGACCACTCATCTGAGGAGCGCAATGAATTGAGTAAAGATTGACCAAGCTCTATCTATATAATTTCTCAAAAAGCACGTTTCTTTCACATACGACCATATCCTGCTGAATACTAGGGATCCCGTCCGCTCTCCCATATATAAGCAGCAGAGAGCCGAATTAGTACTAGGGTCGGTGACGACCTGGGAATCCTCGGTGTTGTATGTTTTGTGATTTTTTGCATTTTGCCCTCATGTGCTGCCACGTTCCATCATCAGACTTAATTGAGTCCTCTCTTTTGCGTGACTCATGTACTGGGCACTACAGCTGGGAACACGACATTGTTTAGTTTCTTGCTTCGTCTGACCCGTTTGTATGTGGTGGTGCTTCGAGTACGATGGCTACTCTCGAGGCTTCGTTTTGCCCGTTTGCTGCCTAGTGGCTGTTATACTAGGTACTCATTTGCTGCAGCTGACTCCCACAAACACGAATGCCACCATAGTCCCGTATCACAGCAAACCGTTTGCATCACAAACGACACATGGTGTTGACCGATGATTCGGCAAACACGAGAAGGCGAGGACAAACGGTCCTGCGGTTGTGGCGCCCTTGCAGGCAGCGATCGAGCGGTATTTGCTAACCTAATATTAGCGACGGCTGGATCTAGGCCCTATGCAGCCCGTGTAATGTCGCCTATCGCGACCTAACCGGCTAGCGTCGACGGCTTCAACCCGAACTGGGACAAAAATGGGCTGTTTGGTGCGGCCTTGGCGTTTTCGCCCCCCCTGTTAGGAGGTTTTGCTAAAGCAATTTTCATTTTCGACTCGGGCCGCCGCCCTTAAGCTGTTGCCTACAGCCATTGTGGTTCCTGTCGACTTGACGACTTTCAATAAGAAGTCGTGCCAATCCTCTGTGCATCAGGAGACCTTTGTCGCCCGTTTTCCTGACCACTTACAACTGGTAATAAGACTTGCCTATAACCCAGTGCCTATCTATTTCCCGACTCGGTAGTACTGCTAGTCTATTATTAGTTGTCGGTCTTTGTCCTGTCCCACACCCACAGCTCGGTTGCTTCCGAGGTGGCATTTTAAGCTTAATCCGCCGATCTTGCGACTCTGACTCGGTGGTTGCCGCCTTGGGTATAGGAGCTCATCAACTCAGGACTTCCGGAGTCTGGACGAGTCCTTTAGGCGATTGCGAACTGGTTGATTTAGGGAAGGAGCAAAGGGTCAGAAAAGACTCGGAGATGGAGCAAACCCACGCATCGTCGCCGGTCCAAGGCCAGCAGCAAGATGCAGCAGCGCCAACCCGGCCCGCGTCCGCCATGCCGCCTTCCCAGCAGCATCACGCGTCCTACCAGCCCCAACCGCAAGTAGGGGCCGCCGCGCCGCCCTTCCAGCAGCCGGCCCCCTACTACGCCTACGGCGCGTCGCCGCGCGTGATCCCCTTCGACAAGAACTGGTACTGGGCCAAGCTCGCGCTGACCGTCGCCTCCATCGTCTTCGCCGTCATCCTCCTCGGCGTGTCCCTGGGTCTGGCCCTCGGCGTCAGGAACAGCATCTACAGCTACGGATACGAGTTCATCACCATCCCCGTCGTCATCGTCTGCGTCATCTGGGACCTGGCCGAGCTCATCACCGTCTGCGTCTGCCTCGCCCGCCGCCGCCGCCGCCTCCCCGCGCCGGAGGGACAGCAGCAGCAGCAGCAGGCCGCCAACCACCGACAGGGCATCCACCCCGGCGCCCACGTCGGCGTCGACCTCGTGCTGTGGCTGGCCGGCATCGTCACGCTGCTCTTCTCCATCTCGGACTACCTCGAGTCTGCTTCTTACGAGGCTTACGAGTGCAACACCTACTACTACCACTCGTCTCACTACTACGACGAGTACTGCACGGAGGATTACCTCAACGGCCTGAAGAGCTTCTACATCCCCGCCAAGCGAGCGGTGCTGGCTTTCGTCTGCCTCCTCACGTAAGTTAACTAGCGGACACAGCACAACCCAACCATCCGCCAGGAAGGATTCTTTCTCACTTACTAACTAACACTTGCTTATCAGCGTCACCCACTTCGTCATCTTCGTTCGCGCTTGCGTCGAGGTCAACCAGCGCAACCGGATGCGCGGACCCGTCATCATGGTCCCCACCCAGCACCTGTCCATGTACCTCGCGCCCCAGCAGCAGCCCGGCATGATGCCCATGATGCCGCCTCAGACCTACATCGCGCCCGGCCATCAGGGCTCCTCTGCCGTCAACGAGAAAGCCGCCGCCGCCCACCCCCAGACCCATACTACGCAACAACAGTCGAATGCCGCGCCTGCTGAGGGCTTCTACGCGCCCAGACCTTCTACGGCAGGCCAAGCAGTCTAGCGGGCACGCATAGATGATGGCATGGTAGTCGAGAACAACACTTGCGTGTCTCCTAATCGACCGGGTTGCAACAGCAACATAGCTTAAATAATGACCGAAATAATTCTTAATAGACTCGACGACTAGTAATGCCCTACAATATCCATGTTTCCTCGTAATCAAATAACACAAAGTGATTCAACTTGTAGTCAAATGATTGATCTCTGACCCTCTTCAATAAATCGTTCCCTGAATATCGAGTCTATTGTCCAAAATCCAGGTTATTGCGGCCAGCAGCCCCGGAACCTTTGATGCAAAGACACGGCGTCTCAAGCCGTGTTCAAATGCAATATTCTTGTCGAGGTCACGCTTTTAGGGTACGTTGCAGACTCTCGCTCCAAAATGGCCCATTTCGCCCGTCTTTCATGCGTGGCAACGGCCGAGTTGAGTTGGCCTTTACGCCTCGGCCGCCTCAGGGGGGCTTTGGCGTAGGTTTTTCGATTTGCTTGGTTTCTACTGCCTGCGAGATTGGAGCTGGGCTGGTGATACGTGTTGTTCATTCTATTGTACAAGACCCAGTGTGAAAAGTACTGGGCATCGGGCTTGGGTGCCCGATCCAATTTGAAGTAGCCCGGCTGTAGTACTTGGAAGATCCGGCTCGGGTCGTATTTCTCCGCGACACGCTTCAGTCTCGCCTTGTTCTCCGCCCCATAGCTCGCAACGACATCCTGGAACTGGCTCGCGTAGTTCATATATACCCAATCACTAGCGACACCTAAGTCCCTCGAGTCCTTCTTGATCTGCTTCATGATGTCGGACATGATTCTGTACACAAGTTCATCGTCCCGAGCGTGGTCCCACGAGCACGAAAGCTGGATGATGAGCACGGGTCCCCCGGCCGGGTCGAGACCCATCGGGTTCCCGTCGTTCCGCGCGCTGCCCCGGAGCGAGCCGCTCGTGATTTGCTGCCAGATCAGGACGGGCCAGACGCCCTCGGCCTCCGAGAGGGCGCCGATGGCGTCGTAAAAAATATCGACGGAGCGCGCCGCGATCGCGTGGGACGCCTTGACGGTGACGTCGTAGTAGACCTGCCGCTGGCCGTAGATCTGGCCCTCCCCGTTGTCGAGCACGTACTGGGCGTGGCCGCGCGTCCTGGTGGTGTCGGACACGGCCTCGATGCGGTAGAAGTCGGACAGGATGGGCGCGTCCGCCCCCTTGGCGAGGGGCGCGCCGTACCACAGCTCCGTCGAGGCCAGTTTCGTGCCGTCGTTGGATGATAGCCAGGCGATCCAGCTCCCGGCCTTTGGATCCAGCGCTGAGTTCAGGGTCAGGTCTACATAGGCCTGGATGACCTGGGGAAAGGACTCTTCTGCGAAGGTCCGGGTGCCTCCGAAGAGCAGGTCGCCTGGTAGGGGTTTGTTTTGGTAGTTGAAGCTGGTGACGATTCCGAAGTTGTTGCCTCCGCCTCGGAGCGCCCAGTAGAGGTCGGGGAACTGGGTTGGGCTAGCATTGATGATGCGACCACTCGCGGTAACGACCTGACCCAGTTTATCAGTCAGTGTGTCCCGATTTCGCTACCGGATTCACCCCGAGAGAAATGACCAATGTATGAGGATAGGTAATTACTGGAAAGACTGTGTAGACTCACATCGAAGCTGGCTACGTTGTCACAGACCAGCCCATACTGGTTGGAAAGGAACGACAAGCCACCGCCGAGTGACAACCCGCCCACGCCAATGTCGCCAATGCGGCCGGCGAGGACGGTGACTTCCGTATTGTTGAGGGAAGACAGCACGCGGCCCCAATTGTTGCCCGGCTGCACGGCCGCCGTCTTCTTGTCGGCCGACAGCTTGACGCCCTGGAGGTTCTCGAACGAGACCGTGATCCCGCCCTCGATGTTGGCGCCGCCGGCAAAGGCCGAGTGGCCGCCGCTCTTCATGGCGAACGGGCATTGCGACAGGCGGGACACCAACGCCATGACGGACAGGGACGGAAGGCCGGAAAATGCAGTACGGCCTGACCTCGTCGACGATGCCGGACCAGTACATGCCTGCAAAGGCGGTATACCGTGGCTCATTGTCAAAGTCGATGGCGTTGGTCCCGTAAAGGATCAGCAGTGAGATGCACTAGATAAAGATAGTGTCGTCATCTCAGCTGGGTTCACGGTTCATCGATGGTCTTTGGGGCAGGCGAGGTTGGAGGAACGCTCGGTCGATGGGACCAGCTCGGGGACGGCCGAAAGGTCGACCCCTTGCTGGATGAGCGCTTCGGTGACGTTGAAGTCTGCCCCTTCGAAGGCTCGGCCTCTAGCGGTGCCAATAACCAAAGCGGTGCTAAGGAGGGTGGTTTGAATCAGCAGCATTCTGTTTGTAATTCAAGCCGGCTGGAACGAGGGTGCGATACAAACAAACGGATTGGCCACTCAGGGTCTGGCGTGGCCTGATGAGTTTGTCGGGGGTCGGGTCGTATTAATAGATCAACTGTCCACCTTGGTTTGGTCACCTGTTTGCTTGCCTGTTTGCGTGCATGTTCTCGTGCCTGCATAAGTAGGCCAGCCACCTATCAGGGGGTTCTTCACCGACTAGGCTGTTGGGCCATCTCGCTTATGTTGATGCATAAAACTCATCCCGGTGGCTCCACCTTCAATCCCCGGGTTGCATTCGATGTTTGCTGCTTGCGTCGAATAGTTCATGGTGGCACAAGAACCCTGGAGTTTTAGGGGGAATCGCTGATGGCGAACAAGTTATCCGGGCCCTGTCGGCCGGAGAAGCGGCACGATTACTCGAGCTTGTTCGCTAATGTATGAGATTTGTCCACCCGCACATTGCACCTTGATTCTGGCTCCAGTGTAGGCTTGATATCAGCTACAGGGTTGTTTGCAATTGCGATGTCAAGGACGGCTGAATGCCTCTCCCAGGCGGACTAACTGGATGTTTGTTTGCTCGCAGCGATATTGCAGCCAGGACGCCACCAGAAAGCTACTAGCACGCTTTTCAAGCAGGTGTTAGCTATGGCTCTTTCCCAGTGGCACTTTTAGTCGACGGAAATCTTGAGATAAATAAATGTCGGAGAGGTTGATGTCCAATATCACCAAGGAGGTGCCAGGTGCAATTTTCCATTTCATATCTTGCCACGCAAATGGCCAACGGAACGCATCTGGGATTTTCCATTTTCAAGCTCCGTTACCTTTGACTATATAACACAACTGGGCCTTCGCTCCTTTCAGAGAGAAGAAGACCGAAAATACTCTTGACCATGTCGGGACTTACCCCAGCTTCGTTCCGGGGCGCTTCGATCGCCTTAATGGTCATCACAACCGTGATTGCAGTTGCGCGCACAACGCTAACGGCACGAAAAGGAGTCGGTGTCCACTGGGACGATGCATGGCTTTCTATAGGCTACATACTGTTCATGGCCGTATCGGGGGTCTACGTGGGCAGGACCGACTTGTTCTTCCGAATCGACGACGTCTTCGAAGGTCGAAGCGGGCCGTACGCTGGCTTGGGCAGCGACATTTTCAGCATGAAGAGAATGTTCTTTCTCACTAGCCCTGGGCTTTGGGTCACACTTTGGTGTGTGAGGTTCTCTCTGCTCGCCTTGTACAAGAGACTTTTGAAACAGCTTCCTCTGTATACGAGGGTGTGGTGGGGCGTGGTTGTACTCTGCACCTTGCCAAGTTCACGACTGCTATTATCTTTGGAGTTGGCTTGCTGATCCCCCGCGAAGTCTTTGGTTACTTCAGTGGCGATACATATCACCTCGTGCCAGCCGGTCAGTGACTGGTTCAGGCAAGGCGGCTGCGGGACTGAAAACGCACGACTGCCTTACATTAGCGTGTGGCAAGCCTACAGCGTGGACGTTATTACGGACTTCACAAGTATATGGCCATGGCATCTGTAATTCCGTCTATGACATGACACTGACATGATCGCAATAGTTATGCTCCTACCTATTGGCCTTATTCGCAACTTGCAAATGCCGATTGGCCGCAAACTGAGTCTCGGGGTTCTCTTTTGCCTCGGAATTTCCTGTATCATCGCAGCAACCCTGCGCGTGGTTCGGCTCGGAAAGGTCGCAGACACTGGCCCTTCTCCTGCGTGGCTTGCGCTCTGGAGCACTATCGAGTCATCTATTGGTATGTCATCCTTAGTTCTTTGTCTTCACCATAGTTGGAGCAGCGTTATATATATCCAACTTTGCTCGTGCGCTTTGTGCTGATGGTCCGACTGTGCGAATAGCCCTGATCGTAGGATGCGGTCCAGGGCTTTATCGCAAGGCCAAATCCATCCGGATGTCACAAAACCGATATAAGTACGAGACCGAAGGTAGCTCTGAGGCCAAGATGGGCAGCAGCTCTGAAAGGAGCAAATTACGTGGTCCTGCGACGATTGGCATCCCATTGGCCACACATTTGGTCACATCAACTAGAGCCACTAGAAACGTGGATGCGGGTGATAGTGAAGAGGACTTGGTGTCGAGAAAGCCTGGTGATAGCATTACTGTGACGAAATCAGTGATGGTAGATTAGATGGGCTATACCTTTGGGCAGCAGCAGCAGACTTACTTGGTCGTAACGCAGCTAGATGCCAGGTACGATATACTGACCCAAGATAGGTTCCATGAATAACAGAAGAGTATGTTTGCTTCGTTAACTAGCATCGACAAGATAAGATGTAGAGAACCGGTTGGCAATTTCGTGCAGAATTGCATATATGATCAATTTCCAAGGGCAATCAAGACTAGGAACTTAGGAGCTACGAGGAAGCTCTTGGGCCAAGATACACAATTGCATATTACTGTGGCAAGCTCGAACATGATCCGTCGAACCCGAGGAAGTTGAGTGCCTAGCGGCATACATGTACCAGACGGGAGGATTGGCCCTTCATCGCTTCCTGCTTTGGGTATTCAATCCCTTGGAAGTCTCTCGGGTCAATTTGTCCCAACTGGGTGGAAACGGCAGGAGCAGGCTACATAAGCTACATGAGAAGGCGCTTTCCAAGGCGTAGCTTCCAATTGTTAATATCCCGCCCCCTGTTTCACCTGCCTTGCCACTTCGCTGCAGAAAGACAGTGAGTGGTTTTTGCAAGCCTCATTCACCAACCTCCCTAAGTCTTCGATTCTTGCCAGTATCATCATCAGGTCTTCTCGTGAGGCCAGGCTGATGATTGATCGTGTCGCCCCGACACGTCGATACCCAGTCTTGCAGCATCGAGTAGACGACTGTTTACAATATCCGTTTTCGTATTTGTTTCTGCTTCATTCCTTACCATCTCAAGTTTCATTACTGTTGCGGTCGTGCATCACACTCCCCAGACCATGGCCTGCAGGCGAACATGTTCGAGGAGCATCGCCGAAAGTATTTCCGACTCGGACAGCCCCGGATACCCGTGTCGCCGACTCAGCTCGGTTTCCTCCAACTCGAAACCTCGCTTGAAGATCCGAATCCCATCTCGCCCGTGCCTGGCCGACAAGAGCGTCACCACTCCTTCCAAGACCGAAAATGATCCGCTTTGGGGCAACCTCCTTGATGGAGCCTAGTCATCCTCTACAAGTTCTAATGGTGATTCGCAGCCTGAACCACCCAACCCAGACCAAAGGCAACTCAATCTCACACCAATAACGCCAGCCACCCTGCCTCGTGTGACCGTACAGCCCCGGCCCGGCTTGCCTACTCCCCATTGGTCTGATACAGCTCTGATTCGGCCCAAGAGACGACACAACACCTTGGCAAACCCACGACTGCGCGAGCCTGGACGAGCTCACGACCGCTTCTTGTCACCTCGCGAGGTTACCACACCCCTCTCGGACCGATTTCGTGCCATCAAAGAACCGCACGAGTTATCAGTAGAAGAACGTCTTACTCGGAATGACGAAGCTACACCCGATCCCTTTCGCCAGCCACCCCGGCCTGATTATCTGGCTTTGCGCGATCGACGCACATCGCGTTCCGACGGACACAATCGACGCTCAGCCGGCACCGTGTTAGCCATGTATCCGAGTGCTGGTGCAAGTGATCTCGAACGCCAGGTCAGCGCCGGGTCTATGTGGACCGTCGGTGGCATGGCGCCCGCCGGAGGTTCGGCAGTGGACACTGGACGCGGCCTGCTGCTCGAGAGTGGCACCAATGCGCCTCTTTACCGAGCGCCCTTTGCGAGCGGGCGGCCGAGGTCGAGCGAAGATAATGAGAGACACGAAGGACGTCTTGCCCAGGCGCTCGACATCAACCGCGCTCAACGTGTTCTCGCCTATGACAATTTTTCCACCTTCCCTCGATGCAAGAGGAAAGTTTCAGGTCAGCATTTTATTCCAAGGGTTACCACCACCTGGACTGGAACTGAATGGGTCAACGACACGTATACAACTCGTGAGCAATTGCCTCCTATCAACAATCAACGGCCATTCAACGCCAATCATCTAACTCACATGGGTGGCCTGGAAAACATACATTCCATTCCCAACGAGCCCTTCAGGTAATTAATTTCTCCCTGTGTCTGGCCCCAGGCGGATTTGTGCTGACATGGCTCAAGGGTCCTCGACGCCACTGGTCTGCGGGATGACTACTACTGCTCGGTGATGTCTTTCTGTTCAAACTGCGACGTCATCGCAGTTGGGCTTGGTAACTGTGTATACGGGTGGTCCGAGACATCTGAGGTGTCTCTCCTCAACAAAGGTAGAAGTGATGGAACTTGGGTATCGTCTCTGTCGTTCTCTTCGGAGGGCGGACTCAATTCCATCCTTGCCTGTGGTCGCTCGAATGGCACCGTCAGTCTGGTGTCACTCTTGGACAGCGAGGGCGCCGATGAGTTGCCTCCCGTGTTCAAACCCTCGCCTCGATTCGAGGCGCAGCATTCCCGTCCTGTAGCTTCGCTGAGTTGGAGCCCGGTCCCTACCACTCGCCCTTCTCTGAATCCCAACAACCCTGGCGTTCCCGTCCAGACGGAAAGCCTTCTGGTGGGCGAAGATGTTGGCGATGCTTACTATTACTCGGTCGAATGGCCAGCCCCCCCTGGGAGGCTGCCGAAGACAACTACAGAGGATCCATGACACTGCTAGCCTGCATCAAAGCCCACTCCCAGCAGATATGTGGCCTTGCCTGGTCATCGGATGGCTCCCAGTTTGCAACCGGCGGTAATGATAACCTTTGCTGCCTTTACAACACAAACACTATTGCCGAGACAGAGCCTGTGCAGGACGACGCACTCCCTGATGTCTCGACTTTCCAATGGAGTGCAGCTTCCGACTCGGTACTTCCACACGATTCAATCCTGGACAATTTGGGAGTCAGAGATGTGGTAAATCTGGTAACTCCCATAAGAAACAGCCGGCCACCCCCTACACCATCAACAGGGGCCAATGCTTCCACACCTGCGCCACTGCGAAGCTCGGTTCTCTCCCTCGGCCTCGGAGACAGGAACCAACACAACAATCTCCCAGCTGCGGCAGCTCGGGCATCCATCAACCTGCCAAAGATGCATTCACGCTCGGCTGCCCTGAAAGTTTGGCGACATCAAGCTGCGGTGAAAGCCTTGGCGTTCTGTCCATGGCAGCCCAACTTACTAGCCACGGGAGGTGGCTCGACCGACAAGATGATTCATTTCTTCCACACCACATCCGGCGCGGCTCTCGCAACCATCTCTGTCAGCGCCCAAGTCACAAGTCTCACCTGGAGTACAAGACGCCGTGAGCTGGCAGCCACCTTTGGCTACGCTCAACCAGATCACTCTGTCCGAATCGCCGTCTTCAGCTGGCCTGAATGCGCCATGATAGGCTGTGTGAGATGGCACGGCGAACACCGTGCCCTCTGCGCCATAGCGTACCCGGGAGGTCCCCGAGGTCTACATTCTCAAGAGTTCGCTGAGAGCGGCCCGTCCTCGCGCACATCGACACGTGCCGCCAGAACTTCGTACTCCCGGCGCAGATCCAAGCCAAAGCGAGATGGCTGTCTGGTCGTGGCGGGGAGTGATGAGAGCGTCAAGTTCCACGAGGTATGGGGCATGGGAGCAGGGGCCCTGAGCACCAGCCTGGGTTCCGGTGCGCTAGGTGGAAGTGACATCTTGGAGATGGCGGAGGGCATCGACAAGGAAGGCGATGTTATACGCTGAGTAAGTGCTGGGGTCAATAACGATACTCGGAGATTTGCCACAAGAGGAGGGCACGGTTGTGTTTAGGAGACTGAGGATGCATTCAGATAAGCAAGTATCGATGACAGACAGAGCTTTTTTAGAATATGGAGAGTGGACAATAAAAGTATGTTTACAACTGGCTCTATTATCTGATTCCGATGACCGTAGCACTTATGACTACTCAAAGTTCCCCGAGCCTCACCCGCCAGGGCTGAATGCCGAACGGTGTGGAGCGACAGACGTCAGACGCGGTAGTAAGGGCCGGCCAACCGTCCGATCCAAGGACGTTGCGTTGGCTGCAACATTGTGGCCGAGGATGCGCGAGGTCCCCGCGGCAAGGTGATGCCGGATGTTGTGTACGGAATCGGACCTGATTATGCGTATAAATGGCAGGCCCGCTTGTTCCGTCGATCTAGATCCCGAGCTTCCTCTTCATACTTCTGGCCTTGAGAGCTATGGTACAGAATACTCTTGTAAGCAAACGGCGGCACCCAAGACGGGCAACCGACGCCCGGGGGCGGAGACGGTATCATGTGATGCCTCGATCGCCGGCCCAGATCGCCGCCCCTCTTGTTACCCGGGACGACGCCCCGGAACGGCGCCGAGGCCACCAACTGAGCAGTGACCCAGACCCGCTGGCGGTGACGCGTCGTGTGGTGCGATCTCACCGCCTCCCTTGCGCCGGGCCCCGTTGCCCCGTTTACGAAGCGGGGCCTGGGGGCACGCCCGGCCCTCTTGCACCCCCTGAGTTGAGCAAGCGAACCCTCCACTGGGGGCCGGAAGCCAACCCGGACGGGGGCTCTGGTGGAAGAGAGTTTGGAAACGGCCTTAAACAGGTCAGGTCGCCAAGCTCCGGCATAATGCCGGAAGCGGCGGATTGGAACGACATGGAAACAGACATCAGCTTCGGGCTGCCTGACTCGCGCCGCGCCGTCCTTTGGGAGTCACCGCTTAGCTCTCAGCGGGTTCCGCCAATTTGATTTATTGACCGAAGACGGTCGCGGGAATAGGATCCCGTTTACCGCCAAAGGTCAATCCAGACGAGTCATTTAGGGCGGTGTCGATATTTTCCAGGGGAAATCAGGGGAACCCGTTTTGGGTCTCAATAGGAATCGCAGCGACCACGGCGTTGGTAAACTCGACCGGCGACATCGGGCAGCATCATCTGATTTCCGATTGCCGCTATTGGCTAACTAAACGCGATGCGCAAATCTGAGATGCCCGAAAGAAAGGGGGCAGCTGTGGGCATGTGACTTCTCTCGGCGGCGGCTGGTGTGAGAAATGAGCAAGGTCGCGTATGTCCAGCTCACCTACCTCATCTGCCTTATGCGAAGAAGAAGAAGAAGAAGAACCTGTCAACGAAACTGCCGGGCCCTGAGGCTGGCTACCGAAACAGCTGTTACTGATGGATGTGCCAGCAGAGCCTCCACCCCCCCTAGTTTCACGGACACTGTCCGATATGTCAGTAGTCAATAACGATATCACGCAACAAGCTGCTCAATGCACATCATGTCGAGAAAGATATGCCGCTAATTGCTTGATCAGCCAGTTGTCGCAAATGGCCTCAAGATACGTGCCTCGCCTCATTATTTGTTCCCGGGCGCGGGGTTTGCTTTGCATCCCCGACCGAGCCAGCCAGCCAGAGAGTTGGCTGTGTGTGTGTGTGTGTGTGTGTGTGTGTGTTGGCCGCTGGCAGCAAGCAAGAGGCCGACCGACCAAGGCGGCCTAGTACGTACATAGAACATATCAGAACATCTAACATCCAAACTCGCATTCGTGCCCAACAGCCCTCGGCTGTGGACAACTACCGAAGGAGCTCGGCCAAGACGGCCAGCAGCCAGCTCCTCCTGCCAGGCACACAGTTTCTGAGTCGGGTTCCTTCCGAGGGAAGAAATGCCGGAAAACTGACGAGTGCACGTCGGTCCTACCGCAGAAGGTGCGGCGAATTCACGGCATCGGTTCGACGTTGGTCAAAACCCATCTTTGGTCGCAGTGTGTGATGCATACATACAGCCGCGTTCCATGTTCCATGATATGACAGTACCCTCGATCGAGTCAGCAATGGTCAATCATTCGCGGCGATGCAAGCAGTCTTCCGAACATGTCACCAATAAACGCTCCAAAGCAACAGATATCATGATTGTAATGCAGGTTATATTTAGCAGTATCAATGCTAATCTCAGAGAAACGGGACCTGACTCCTCCCAATGTTTGTCTGAATCGCAACCCGACCGCCCAATCCCCTAGTGAGAGTTGGAGCTGAATGGTAGGATCGAACAAATCAAGACAATCAGAGAGGAGCGCGTGTAAAGCCCCCAAAGAATACATCTGAGCGTCGAGCCAATCCAATCAAGAATTGAACCCAACGAAAAATCAAAGACCGGAAAACAGAGAGAAAACAGAAGAGAGGCTCGAGAGCCCGCACACCACTCTTGTTCCCGGTCACCCTGCACAATTCGCCAGCCATGCCGTAGCAACCACTAGCCGCATCCAATAATGCTGTTTGTTTGAGTCTCCAAATTACCAACAGAAGCCCAGAACCTCAAGAGATTGCCTGCCATGAAACTAACGAAGAGTCCCCTGGAGAGCAATTTGATTTCCTGAACGGGACTCCAACCTCCTTGACCCCAAAAGAGCACCCACTCACACCACACCAATCTGACGCGATCCCGCTAGCGAAAGAAGTAGTCGCGCCGCTATCCGCGCGAAGCCGAAAATCCAGAAAAGAGGAAATGCAAATAGTCTAAAACGTTACGCCGTAACGTATCCCAGAATCCAGGGGGAGAGTTTGTGAACCGATGTGGAATCCTCGATCCCCTCATTGTTCCCATCATGCGAGGGGGAAAGTCTAAATCGATGCTAGTAGCGATGTTCCCGCCATCCCTCCCGGTAGATACCGAGCGGGCATGCTCGCATCTGTGCGTGCACCGCGGGCGGCTGGACAATGGACGGACGTATTACGCCAAAGCCCAACCAATGCAGGAATGCAGGTAGTTTTGTAGGGAGGAAGAGGTTCGCCGTAGAGGAACCCCGTAAAAAGAAGTATCCGAAAGGATACAGATGAAACGCCAGGTCTAATGCAATGCTTGATGCGCTGATATGGAAGTCAATACACGAGTAAGCCTGACTGTGCGGGCGTAGAAAGGGCCGGCGAGATGCTGAGAATGCGGGCCGCCACGTCGTGTGGTATGATGCTTGGGTATCATAACGAAAGAAGGCTGCTGGGTGTATCTAATGCTGTTGAGGTGGTTTGAAGGTGTCGTGGATGTGGGTGTCGTTCAGTAGAAGAGCGTCGAGTTCCAGGTATCGTCGGTGAAATTAGTGGCTCTTCTGCTCCGTTGACGATTTGGATGATTGTGTTTTCGCGCCGTGATGCTTGTGCGAATGTGAGTGGTGTTGCCGTACCTGTAGAAAGAATTGTTAGAAATCATGATGCTAGAGGCGCTTCGTCAAGCGATGCGAGTCAAATAGGATCGCTTACCCTTTGGCGGCCACGTCGCTCCTCTTCCGGGGGCTTGCTGCTTGCATGCGCTCTTCCTCGTACCATTCACTTAGGCTCTTGCCACCAAACATCAGATCGTCGTCGTCGATGACGGTGGGAGTCATCCAGCCCTGGCAGGCCAGGTCGGCCTCGCTGGGGAGGAAGTAGTACGACACGTCATCACGGGGATGATGGTGGTGTTGGTGTGCGGTCGAGGATGTGGTAACCATCTTGAGCGGCGAGGGTTGCGGTGCCTTGGTGTGGGAGTGGACGCTGGAGCGCTTAGTGGAGATGTTGATGTGCGATGCCTGGGGCGAATAGGAGCTCATGTGAACCGAGTAGCTGGTTTGTGACGATGTCCTGCTTCGTGCCTTCCTGCTTTCGTCGGAGACTGAGGGGTTGTGTCGCGACATAGAGTTGGGTGAAGAAGAGGTTGGATATATAACTTGGGAGACGACGAGGTGATGTCGTTGTGGGTGCCGGTAGTTGAGTAAGGGTTGCGACACCGGGACAGGATATATATGACTGGGACGTGGGTCACGGAGCGCGTCGGGTCGTATAAATGATACGCGGGCGAGCTAGGATGTCGCGGAAATCCAAGACAAGAGTTGCGGTAAGAGATGCAAATGACAAAGAGGTGTGTTGCCGGGGGGTCCTGGGGTTCTGCCTAGTACTAAATGGTATCTTGCCAGAGATTTGGATGTTTTTTCCCGGATTGATGCGCTTCTGGGCTGTAAGTGTGGTGTGGAGTCGTGTTCACAAGGCTGCACCCGGCTGCCTGCTTATTTATGTATGGCCTGGGGGAGAGGTGGAAGAAGAGTGACGGGGATCGAGGGCTTGCGGCGGCTGGGAAAAGTGGCCGATCGCAAATATATAGGCCAGATCGGATTTGAGCAGGCAAGAGAGTAAGGCGCGGCCAGAAAAAACCTGACTGCGATGGGACACGGACAAGGAAGCAGGATGAATAAGGATAAGAACGGGTCGGGAAAGGTGGACGCGTCCTGAATCTTAGCTAAGAAGTAAATTGGGATGGGGTGGGCAGGAGGGAGCTGAGACTGGGGCCTGGTGGTGGTTGAGTGGTGGTAGTCCTAGTCCTGGTTCCTAGTCCTGGCTCGGTTCCTCTGTTGGGAGGGATGGTCGAGATGGCCCGAATGGAGAGAGGCGGAAGACGAAGAAAAAAAACCTGTGTGCGAGGTACCGTACAGGGCCTACGGGCTACAGGCTAGAGGCTACAGGCTCTCTGTGACCTGGCTGTCTGTGCAGGTCGGGGTGGCTGGAAAGGTAAGCCGAATGCGGGGATATTCGGAATGGGAATCCTTGGTTTCCTGCCCTTTCTCTGATGGATGAATGAATGCGATTCTGCTGCAAGCACACAATCACACACACAACAACAATGAACTTTGTCTGTGACCGAACAGAGACAAGTGCGGAAGAATAAAAAACAGGATGATCGTCGCGTCGAGACGAAGGGGGTGCGGGTGATGGGTGCTGGTGTCTCAGCTGCAACCTAGTGGTGGTGGGCGACTGAATAGGTGGCTGGCTGCTAGGCGAGTCAAGCGATCTGGTCCTGCGCTACACCAAAACGCAATGATACTCGACAGTAGAGTACCGGTAGTAGTAGGGGGAAACGCTGCGTTTCGGCGTTACACGCTAACCCTGGTGTCAGAGAAGGCTGAGCAGGAACACTGGCCAAAAGAAAAAACTAAAATAGGTCGACACGAATATTTTATTCAGTCGACTCGTGTCGTGTCGTGTCAGATCCTTTGTGCGAATTGTGTCAACGGCCTGCCCGAGAATCTAGTACTTGTAGGGGGACGTCGAGTCAGAAGAAACAGGAGTCCGGTCCGTAGTCGAGAAAGAGGCTGAAGGAGATACTGTCTGGGTGGATGGGATATTTGAGATTTGATAGCAAAGGGTCTAGAATCGCGGATTCGTGGAATGGCAGGTTGGAAGAGTCTGGGGAAGTAGGAAATAGTGCAGCAGGAAACAGGTTTGAAAGAAGCGGCTTTTCGTGGGGGAGGGAGGAGGGAGGACCTGGGGTGGATATATGCTAGGTTGCTTTAGCCCTTTTCGTTTCTGTGCCCTTTTTCCTTTTCTCCTTGCGAACTGCATTACGCCCCTTGCCTGGACTGGAGCGTAGGTGTATGTATGTATTGGATATTTCCACTTCGTATATCCGCCAAGAGTTACAACAGGTGGTAGCGGTGGCAGCGAATCTGCCATGATGGGTCCCGCTGACGGCGATGGTCATTTGGGGGAGTGGGTGTGTTCGATGGGCTTATGGGGTTTGCTCAATGCTGACAGGGAGTGATACTTGCGGCCGCGACTATTACGCCTCCCCTGCCATGTACCTCGTGTCAGCTTGGGTAAGGCTGGCACGCTGCACGTAAGCGCCAAAGGCCCTAACAGATGAGAGAGATATCATTGATGGGCTATGCGTGTCAATCCATAGGTACGCTTAGGTACTCCGTACTGCCCGCATAACCCCTTACCAACACAAGTACCGTAGATGCATGGAAATCGTTGGCATTTGATCCCAACACCCAACGCCTACCGAGCGAGGCATGGGCATGAACACATACAGTCACATTGATGATGTCGTCGGCTGCAGCATCCGTTCCCCCAAGCAGCCGTGGGCTTGCAGCCTTTCGAGTACCGGGCCTACATCATGGGTCTATTGTTGAATGTTACAAGCAATGACGATGGCGAAACAGAGGGCCAAAGAAACATTGAACAGAAAGAGGGTCCTGATCCCCATCCGGGCAAAACCTCAAAACGCCTTCCGGGCCCCCCAAGCCCCATCGCATCTTCGAGCATGCACAGAAAATAGTAGCGTGCATCCATCCAGTTCCGGTGGGGAATTGAACCGATGGCGACAACAGCCTCCATCCAGCCAACCAGCCTTTGTGCCTCGGAGATCCTCCGACGTTACCAACCATCACGCCAAGCTGGCTGGCTTGTTACCAGACAGGCCGTTTGCTCATGACGATGTGTGTCGTGGGAAAAGGTCATTTCTTCGCTTCTCTGCTTTTTTTTTAGGACAGACCGAAACGCCCAATGAATTACAACATGCGAGCGACACGACACGACATTGGCCATAATGATGATTTCGAATCTTGCTGTCTCGTGAAAGTGCAGGACCAGACCCTCCGCGTCGCGTCTTGACTCGCCGGCCTGGACGTTCCTCCTGTTGAATGATACCTACTCAAACAGTCTCTGCAGTACAGCAGCAGCTGGCGCCAGTCCCCGAATCTAAAGGATTCAAGGGCTTGCATACATACAACCCGCATGCGTCTCTCTGTCTGTCTCATCTGTTTCAACAGTCGCGATAACCTTTTTTTATCGCTGTAACTCCAACAGAAAGGGGCTTTTTGTTCCGTATTCCCTAATACAACGGCCGTGTCGTATCCCACGTATGAGAGAGGCTTTCCTTCTAGCCAATACGTGGCCCAACGCCCAAGTCCAAGGTATGTATGCGCAGATGCGACCAAAACGCGATGCAAGCAACAGGGGACATTTCAGACGTGGGACGGGTTCCGTGGCCTATTGGCCGGCTCTATCTACTGATCGTCGGTCTTGGCAAGCCCGTGGCTTCTTCTGGTATCTCGCGCGACACACAAAACGATGCGGCGGCGGCGTCGAGCAAAAGGGGACTGATCCTACCGTATTCACCCGTCGGGCATTAAACAAACCATCGTAACCCTCCCTCGCGACCCGTTTGACTCGAACCTCTTTCGTCGACAGCGCTGCTTGCTCAATCAACGAGATGGGCTAAATCGAGCGGCGATCCTCTCCGTGTTGCATGCAGCTTGCCCAGGCTTGGTGCGACATGGGTGCAGGACCGACGGGGGTCTTACGTGTTACCGCGTAACAAGAAATGGGGCCGTCTACCGAGGAGCCCGAGGAGCATTCTGTGGAGGGCAGCATCCGCTAGCTCTGGTGGGTTTTCTTGCTTTTGTAACTCTACTACTGTAGGTACTACTGAGGATCTAGTGTTACACAACGTCGTTTTTCATTTCTTCTTCTTTATGAACCTCTAGATCGATCGTTTTGCCGTTGGAGTTAAGGGTATTCTAGTTTCTTTTTTTTTTTACCCTTTGAGGCGAACCAGTTCAGGGCCGACAAGGCAAGAAGCAAGGCGCCTCTATCGATGATGATCATGATGGCAGTTTTTCAATGGTCTGTGGCTTTGCGCCCTAGGCGCCCACACAAGCCTGCTAACATCCTTGAAAAACCCCCCGCGACTGGAGCCGCCTCGCTTGAACGGAATGGATGCTATGGCGCGGAAAGGCAGTTACCCAGCCTTGGAAGGCTTTTTTGTCAATGATGCAATGACGTTTATGCTTAAGCTGGAACGTCAAACCAGCAGCCCGCAGCCACCGCAGACGAACCGAACACGCGATGTGACCTAACTAGGCCCTGTCTTGCCTGTCTAACTGCCGTTCTTGACTTTAACTGGCAGTAATGTAATATGTAAGTAGCAAACATGATGATGAAGACTATGCACGCCTCCTGCTGCTTTGAGTTTCAGCTTTATCGATCGGGAAAAGGGAGGATAGGATTTCAGGTCCCCAGGTCACGTCTGCGGAATCAGGTCCGGAAGACTGATTTGACTCCGTCCATTGCCGCTCCACGTGAACCTTGGGGTATCTCATTTGAGTGTCACACCACCTCGACCCGCGATATCAAATCGCGATCTTGACTCTCTTGCTTCTTGTTAACGTTGCTTCCAGTTATGCAACGAAAGGGGGAAGTACGCCCGGGTTCTGGTCCGAGCTGGAGCAGCAGTCTCTTTTTGGGAGGGGGTACTGGGCTCGAGAGTTTGGAAGATGAGAAAACCCCCGACCGGGAAGATGCTGCCGTGGTGTACGTCGCAGTTACCAGACCTGGTGTAAGAAGAGTCAGGTTTGAGGACAGCCAGTCTGACGGGCCAGGCACCACACACAGAGACACCATACATGGACTCAACAGAACATGCTGTTGCTTCCAGAAAATTCCACATCTCGCGTCAGATCCCGAATAAGTGCTCAAAAGCAGTCATCCAAACGTCGTCTGCGTCAAGATACGCGCGACACGGCCTTTTGAGTTGCCAGCTTGGCGAAAGGTTGGCATCTCATCTTTTTTTTGACAGAACCAAACCCATGTCACATAGAAGCATTCCTCCTCCTGCACGTTACGCCGCACGAGTCGACACCAACAACTTTTCTTCGTGTCGCAAGCACTGCTGAAGTCTTTCTTCATTAAGTATGTCGTATCGGCCGGTGAGATTTTGCACCGCAGCAGCCAGCCGAAGTCAGGCCTAGAGAGGTCGATCATCACCATCGCCCGAATGGGCCCATTCTGCTAGGTGCATGTAGGTAATTCTGGGGCTCTATTGTTACCCGAGGCGAACTGGAAACGTGGGTTGACGGTTGATGATTTACATTACATACAAAACTGGAACCACTATCAAATCGATCTACGCTGTTGCAGTTGCCCTATTCGGAGAACGACTCGGCTACCTGCTGAATGGGTTAGGGTAACGAGAAGAAAAAAAAAGTATTTTTCCACCAAAATAGGAAGAAACCTGTTCCTCATTCTTTTCGCCCATGTGAAAGGTTGTTAAATGTCATTCACAGCAGCGGCAGCCAATGTTAGATGTCAAACCCAAGTGTTACCCGTCCCATGATGACGAACGAATACGTAGCGAACCAAATCCCGTCGTCGCGTGCAACAGGCGTCCAGTCTTTATTTTTATCGGAGGTGTCGGCCGGAGCCAATGACCAGCCCTTAAAGAGTCCGGCAGCAACTCCGAAGAGATAGTCGTTGTCGTCGTCGGCGGTGGCGGCGGCGGACGCATTCATCAATTATCATTTTTCCATTTGCATCATGAAACCCAGTCCCGTGTAGCAGGCACTGCATCCGCAACAACTCCTCTATCTGCTGAAAGACATACGCGCACACGCGCACACACGACTCAGAGGCGAGCTGTCGTACTACCATCCGATATGTACTTTGGAGAGGGGAAGCCGGCTGGGCTCGCGTGGCGGACAGGGAACTTTTTCTGTTCGTTCGTCTCGTAAAATAGTCTTTTCTTGTCCGATCTTGCGTGCTGCGTACGTGTTGCGCATACCAGTACTATTTCACCGACAGTCTTACATGTGTGTGTGTGTGTGTGTGTGTGGGAAATTCATTAACCTAGACTCCCAATACGCGCCACAAGAGCGGACAGACATGCGCCTCTCCCTAATCGCAGTCGCAAACAAACGGCGGACCTACAGTCCAGCAATCCAACATTCCAACATTCCAGCAATGTAATGGAAAACAGTCAGCATCAACATCAGCAGTAGAGAGGTAAAGTCGCGAATGGTTGCTTTGCAAGTGCTTTCGCGAATTGCTGCCTGTACGACATCCAGGTCGTGTCTTAGGTAAGATAAGCATTTGGAGGGAGGTTGAGTGTTATGCATTGTACAAGTTAGGGGGAGGGGAGGGTATCACAGGATCTTGATCTCCGTGGAAGCGTTTACCATGATTACTGCAGCTTCCTCGATTGGCCGGGCTTACCTCCTCCTCCTGCTGCAATGATAGTGGTTGCCTTGATCTCTCGGCTTGCCCCAGTCGCACCCCGTGACCTCGGCGGACCTGCTATCAAAATCATCCCTCAAAGGGCATTAGCCCATTGATGGCTAGGGCGGACGTATCAAATGTTCTGAATTCAAATCAGGAATGCACCTCGTGACATATGTCGCTATATATGATAGCATTATCGCTTGTTGAAGTTATTTCCATAGCATCCGAGTTTCCGAAAGTTTTAGCGGTAATTGGATAGCAAACAACCTGACGGCCAAATTGCATGTCCTGATTGGCGTCCGATTCAGAGTCAGAGTCACGATATCTCCGGATAGCTCATGACTCCTCTCCTCACCCCGCGCCACTACACCCTCTTTTTTGGCACGATATCGGCGATAAGCCCCGAAGCGATCTGTTTTTGCCAAGGTTAGTGGAATGGCGTGCCAGGGGCGGGTGCAGCAGCAGCAGCAACAGCAGCATGGCTGGACCCTTAGAATGCCCTATTATGCACCACACACCACAAGGTCGCAGTTTGAGGGGTTCATGAAAAGAACCCACCACCCTCTCTAGCGCCGATCCTTGCACATGTCAGTCCGCCTGTCTCTCTCTGTGTGTGTGTGTGGAGGAAGAGGGGGTGGCAGCTTCTGGACAGCTCTTTTCTCAATCTCTCTCTCTCTCGTTGAGGCCATCGTGTTCATTTCAGGACATTGCCATCATCGTCTCCAGCCAATAACCTAATATCCCTCATTCCCCAGAAACCTCTCTAGATGGAACAAAAACTCAATCCCCACCGCCATTTCTGTCAAACCTGTCAAAAATGAAGGGAAGGCCGGGCCCAGAATGCGCCCTGCGACGTTTAACTTATCTGACATCGGAGACGGTCAAAAGCATCGTTAGGAGGGGGAGAGGGGAGAATGGTCACCCGACTCTTCGGGCCCTATTTTGAACCTACTCGAGGTTTCATACCATTAGGCGGTGGTAAAAATACATTTTAGCATTCTCCTATGGTATGATAGTCCAGCCACAGGTCGGAAAAGTCAATAACTGGCGATCCTGTTTGGCTGCCATCAATGCAATGCTATTCTTGTCCGTTGCCCCACACCCGCAAGGCCCCGCCTGCGAGCTCTGGGCAGAGGGGCAGACAGAGCTAGCAGCCTCCAGGCCTCGGGAGTAATTGTGCCAACGAGTGAGGGCGCGCGCGTGCAACATCGCATCTTCAAGCACGCCATTATCGCGCCCCCGACGCGATGTCCGCAGACGCGCGCACACACACACCATGCAAGGAGAAACCTCCGGAGGGAAAAAGAGGGTAAGATGATAAGGGTCACCCTCTCATATGGGTGACACACACAGCATAACTGTGATTCACCGCGTCTCAATATCACGTTCTCGTGGTTTACTTGTCGGAACATAGAAAATAAGGGTCGGACGGGAGAGACAAAGTCTTGTGCAGGTGCGGTGGTGCGGTGGTGCGGTGTGTCTCAAGATGGCAGTCGCGTGGTGCCCTCGCCGGAGACAAGGCGCAACCGCAAATGCGCCGGGTGGGCGCAAAAACGAAGTGCGGTTCCCCCTTCTTCAGCGGCCATGTTTGCGACATCCGTCCCCTTCTGACCGATTGTGGGCGCCTCCCATTACGTCTTCTTGCCCTGTTTTGCCTCTAAAATGTTTCAATACGGCACAACAGTTACTGTAAACGAAACACGTCGGTTCGTGATTTTGGTAACCCATTCGGTGGCAGCTTATGCCGTCGCAAGCGGCTTGGCGGGGGCGCGTCGAGGGTGCGAAAGCCACACAGGCCTCCCTCGAAAAAAGAGTGAATGTCGTCATTGCGGATCCCCCATCCGTCCCAAAAAGCCACCCCGAGCCGAAAAAAAAAAGAGAGAACTTGACTTGGCTTGACCTGACGGAACGAGAGACATGGAAAGGAAGAACAGTTGACAGCCATGTCCCATTCAAAATTGTCAGATTGTGAATACGTCGTAACCGATCGTAGCCAGTTAGGTTTGGCCCTCTCCAACGGCGTCCGTCATGCACTCACTGCTTGGGCCCAGATGGCCGGGTTCCTGCCTGCTCGAGTTAGGTACGGCGGCAAAAGGAAAAGAAATCCACCCTTTCATCGTTCGTCATTCGGATCTCGTCTTACTCGGTCTGTTTCTCTCGTCGCCCTCGCTGATGTCATCCTGCCGTTCTCCCGTCCCATCCGCCCACCCCCCATATCCATATCATCGTCATTACCCACCCAGCCCTGTTCTGATGGGGCACTCCCTTGTTTCTCGCCGCCTCCAAAAAGAGCCTCCTCTTTCGGGGCGATGGTGGGGGTCGCTGCACAAAGCCCACATCGTGACATCCCACTTCTGCCACTACTGCACTCTATTTGATTGAACGGCTGCAAGATAGGTACAGTGGCAGACCACTCGGGGACATTCGGTAAAGCTCCCGGCTGTGACTGCATCGCGAAGCGTGTTACCGCCCCAGGATTGGATGGCATTTTCATATCCTCCTTTCTCGCGATATTTTGCCCCCATTTCGGGCAAGCAAAGCAGTTCTTGATCTCCACCCTCAACAATTAATATCATGACATCAGTGGCAAGTATATTCGGATGCCTCTTAGACCCTGTCATGGTGTTGCTTCCCCATGGGAACATGAAGGCCCATGGTAGTGAGTGCATCAATCAATTCCGGATATCCTGGGGTAGTATTCGACGTGCATCAGGATCTTGGTCGCTCGAGGGCTGCGGGTTGAAATGAACCAAAGTTCGATACACGCTACCCTGCGTATAGTGTAGTTGTAATCTGAGGTGATTTCGGGCAAGCATGAACGACGTGTCGCTAACAGGGGGTTACCATCATCATGCCTGATCATCAACCTTAGTTCTCGAGTCTCACCCGATTCCGAGTCCAGGGATGGACTACTGGTCCGATCTTGTCCCGGAATCTGAACAGCTGAGATGGCAGAACAAGCAATCATCGGGAGAACAATGTATACTTGCTTTGTTGATTTCGCGCTCCTATTCCAGGTGTATATCAGCTGGCCATGATTTAGAAGCAGCATACTATAGGAATGGGTCTCTCGGGTGCCTCCTGTGGGGGTTCCTCGAGGGTTTAATGGCGGTATATCAGTGATTGGATTCTCCAGTATGATGATGTTCTTCTACGGGCCAAGGAAGGGCAATAATACTCTACGAGTTGGTCCGAAGTCTTTCATACGCTTCGGCCATTGTTCAACGGAACGGTGCGTATCTCGGCACCCAAACACGGGTCTTGAACAGTATTAATAGAGAGCATTATGTATAAAGCAATATGCAAAAATGGAATGTACAATGACTTGTTCTAGGGTTCCCTATGTGATTTGAGTATAGTCCATTCCCAACCTAATTGCATTAAATGTGCTCCTTTCAGACTAGACTGATATTCATCTGTCCCGTCTTCTGTACCCAACTAGCGAACAGTTTCCCAACTCCGACACGTTGATACTGACCTTCGACGCCTCGAGGATGTGCTTTGACGATCAAGACGTATTGAAGTCTGTCGTTCTTTACACCTTCCGTTCTTCTCTCTTGGCCGACAACCACGCATCTGAGGCTGGCGAGGTCCGAAAACCCACTGCTCCCGTCATCCATGGTGACTCCCTTGTTCCAGTCCACCTTGTCGGTACCGCTGATTCCGCAAGCGAGGGCGTGGATTTCCATCGGCGTCCACCCATCACCACCACTACTCTGCCGCAGCGACCTGTTCCCCTCAAACGGGCTCTCCACACTCTCCTCGCACCAGTCCGTCCTGTCCCACGGGATGTCGAGGTAGTCGATCTCGCCCCGGTACGCCATCCAGGACCACGAGGGCACGCGGACGCCGCTGCCCCTGGGCGGCTGGGGGATGCGCAGCAGCCGCGGGCACGTCCTGCTGTCGCGCTGCCACAGCAGGCTGCGCGCGAGGTACTCCTCGAGCACACCGAACTCGGCCCGGGTCCGGAAGGCCTCGCCCAGGCGGCTCTCGAGGCCCAGCAGCGCGACGGCCCGGTCCGTCCAGTTGGTGAAGGCCAGCTTCGAGTACGTCCGGTACACGTGCTGGAACAGGATGATGCGGCCGCCTTTGAAGTACTGCAGCGCCGACTTGGGGAATTGGGCGTCGCCCATGAGGGCGGCTTTGGCACTGGAAATCATGGGTCTGTTAGCTTCTTGTCAGTATACGAGGATAGGTAGGGATGGCATACTTTTGCAGTTTTCCCAGCGTCTCGCAGTGAACGCCCTCACCGCATTCCCAGTACAGTTGCGTGGAAGTGAAATGGAGTGTTCTGCGGGACAGCGCCCGCTCCTGAAACACCCACCCTCTGCTGGCGAGAACCGAACCTTCGACGTGGTCTTGGAAGTTGTCAATGTTGCGGCAGAGATACAACTTGGACCCCCCAGAGGTCGTTAAGGCCGCCACCTTCCTGCGCGTTCTGGGTGCCTTGCCCGTGGGATCATTCGCAAAACCCTTGATGGACGACTCGGCCGAGCTGGCGGCCAAAGTGCAGTAGGCGAACCGGAAGACGTCGCCCATCTTCTGCGCCTCGGCCTCCCAGTCCGCCTGGTCGCCCTGGATGATGCAGATGGAGTCGATCCAGAGGTACCGGATCCCGAGCTGGCGGGTGACGGCGACGGCGTCGCGGAAGGTCTTCGGCAGCCGGTCGAACGGGATGCGTTCTCGGACGGACGCGATCGTCTCCTGCGTGGTGCAGTACTTCTCTTCGTTCCGTAGCCGGCCCCAGCAGTGGCTCAGGGCGACGTACCGGGCGTTGGGCTGTCCGGGAGACGTCTCGACGAGTCGCAGCGGGTCGCCGACGTCGATCACTCGCGTCGGCATGGGGGGTAGGTCTCCTGGCGTCTTCCATGGATAACACCCCTCGTGCTGCCCGTCGCAGTTGTCCCGCCACGCCCGGATGATCTCGTACTGCTTCGGGCTCTCCGTGCCGGGCAGGTCGGGGTAGCCGCGCTGCGCGACGGCCTCGACGTCCGGCTGGGCTGTGCTCGGGTCCGCGTACATGGAGAGAACGAGGGGTTCGGCCTTGGAGCCGCCTTCTTTCGGGGCGATCCGGAATTCCGATTTGATGCGCACGATGCTGCCGCGCTGCTCGGGCCATTTTAGGCACGTCAGAGCTTCGTGGATGACCGCGCAGACGTCGCAGGTGGCCGACTTGAGCCGCAGTTGGTCTTGGTCGAAGGGGATCTCCGATCGAGCGGACAGGAAGTCGATCGACTTGCACTCGGCACACATTACAGTATCGGCTGTCGTTGGTGCTGGAGGGGGCATCCAGTCCTTCCGCTGGAAGAGAGCTCTGGCGAAGTCGTTGTCCGTGGATGACTCCCAGCGGTCGTTCAGGTCGATGGTCTGTTCTATCCTGTATGTCTGCGGATGGGTCGAAGGCTTGCGGGCTTCGGAGGTCTGTCCAATGTCGCCTGTGGGGGGCCGCACGCGGAGCGTGAAGCCCTCGGGGTACTTGTCATCGTTATTGGACAGGCCGATTGCAGAATCTCTTCGTCGGTGATCATTGGGTTGGACAGATAGGCTGTTGCTGCCACTACGACGCGGAATCCTCTGGTGACTTAGATACGTGGTACGGTTACTGCCATTGGCAAGCTCCTGAATGCGCCTCATGCTGCTACATAGCTCTTCAGCCGAAGCACGAATGGCCTGCCCCTCGATCTGATCCCCTGGACTGTCCGCTTCCTGATATCTGACCACCAGCAAGCGATCTTTCACCAGCTTCACAATGTCCTTCACGGCCGAGGTGGCTTTGGTATGCACAAGGATCGTATCCATCTCTTGTATGACAAGAGGATGGACTTCTGGTTGGCTCTGCTTGTTGCACTGCCAGAACTTCTCGATCTTGGTGGCCTGCTTGAGATCCTTGAGGTACTTCAAGTCGTGCACGAGCCAGATGGCAAACTCGAGGAAGATACATCCCACGGACCAGAGGTCGTAGTGGCGTGATCGCGGCTTGCCCTTGTGGTACTGGTCCACCTCGGGCGGCTCGTACCGACTGGTGCGGCTCCAGTCGCTCGACGGCTTCGTCCTGATGTTGGTCTCCTCCAGATGGAACTTGGAGAGGCCAAAGTCGGCCACGACCAGGCGGCCCCGGCTGGCCTCCTCCTCGAAATGGAGCAAGTTCTCCGGCTTCAGGTCGCCGTGGCGGCAGTTCTTGTTGTGCAGGACTCGCAGAGCGTCCGACATGCCGACCATCTGCTCCAAGCACCATGATACCAGCGAGGCACGTAGATCCTCATCGCGGAGTATCCCGTCGTTCCGCTCCCAGAAGTTACCGAGGTTTCCGCCGGATGCCCAAGGGAACATGACGCAGTAATGAGGGCCTCTCTGAAACATGGCGATAGGTTTGATCAAGTGTCGATGGGGGTCCATCGCTTCGATCTTGTGGAGGTTCTCACTTTCCTTATGGAAGTAGCCCTCAAGATCCTCATTGAACCTTTTGACCGCCACAATTCGGGGCTCGGCTCGATCCTATTGTGTAATTATTAGTAGTGTCGCCCTTATTAAGTTGCCTAAATCGAACAGGGATTTCTTACCGAGCCTCGTCCTTGGCAACTCCGTGAGGTATCACATAGTTGAAGTCTGAAAACATTGCTGAAGCCGCCGGAGGATGCCGGGACTTTACGCTCAGACTTGATCTTGACCAATGGCAATGGATGTTGAGACGCAAACTTCTCAAACTTGAAGTCGGGGAACTTGGCTACCAGGAACTGCCATTGGTAGTTGACGAAGTATCTGACGGATCGGGAATCCCAATCGGCAAAGACGGGTAAAGGGGTGCTATCGAGCGTCCAAGTCTGCTTATTGAGAGAAGAGACCCCCGGCACATCTTGGTGGATTTCTACGGGCAAATCGTCATCCCCGAAGCCGGAGTCTTGAAGTCCTTCGAGTAATGATAGGCGTTCGCTATAGAGCAGTGTCAAGAAAACACGTTTACCTCTTGAGAGGATGTAGTCGATCAGCTCGGTTGTAGGCTTCACCCTATCCTGTCTCAAGGCGGCTTCAATCTTCGGCTGTTTCAATAGGAGGTCAAATGTTTCCTCGGGGAGAAACTTTCCGCCCCCGAGAACTTCGGTGGTCTCTTGGAGGCTCTCTTCTATTTCATCAAAGAGATCCGGAGTCCTGGCCCCCGCTCGTGTGTTTGAAGGCATATTGTCAGCAATGGAAGATAAGCCACTGATTTAGCGATGGTGTCACTCAGTATAACGGTGGTTATGAAATGTGTTGGCCTGGATACACATAAAGTGGCTACATAGGCAAGCCCCCTTTTTTGGCAGTACGGATGTCACAATGGGGCCTCCAACACCAAGTACGAGGCATCGGCTGGCCAGCAACTGTCGGGATGGGACGTCTGCTGACTGTCAGATTTTAGTGGTGAGAAAATGCCATCGGAAGCAGGCTGATATGCGTGCCACCCCAAAAGGTGGCTATCGCAGCAGGCTGTGGCCGTAACGGCCAAGCCGCCTCCAACAGTCAGGGGTTGTGTTGTTGTTGCATGCGTTAGCGTGTGATCAGATGTGCATGTAATGCAACAAGCCTCTTCCTCGCAACGAGATAAGGCAACTAGGTGCAGACCAAGCCGCGAACCATCATGGTATTCTTGCGATTGGCATCTGTAGTGAAATTTGTAGTAATGGCAGTTTAAGCCTTATATTGTATTGCATTGGAAGGTTCCGTCTAGATCTACTTGAAATTCTCCATGGAGACTAAACACCAAACGCCTCGCAGAAACACCGCCCATTCCCTGGGTTCAATAGCAGCATAAATTCTGTGTGCACAAGTTTTGGTTAGTTGGCTTGCGCAATGTCTTGTGGTTTGAGTGCTCACCTCTGAACGCCATAATCAACAACACAAACGAGAGTCCCTCATTTCTTCATTCACGACTTCAATCCCCGCAACTTTGGCATCGTTGCCAAGCATTGACCGCTGCGTGGACTCGACATCGAAGTCTTTGGGCCCGTATACTTGAATGATATAGAAGTCATTGCGCATTTCGAAATAGAAGTCTTCGCCTTCTTGCAGGTGCTTCTTCAACGCTTGGGTGAGTTGTTGGCGGCTCTTCACGAGCTTGTGATGGATTCGTACGATTCTCTTGGAGCGGCCTTCGATCGGAGGTTGTTGCCACATAATGGTCTTGATGAACGATTGGATAGCTGGAAGGAGTGGAGAGAGATAATTCGTGTTTCTCTCAGATTTGAAGTTGGAATGAGGAGCAATTGAGATCGCGATGTTTCGATCCGAAGAGTCCTCAGTACATATAGTAGATTTCGGTGTGGCGAGCCGCGATGACAACACGAATGACCTCCTTGGGGGCGAAGGAAGTGGAAAAATGACAATCTCGCATTTGCGGACTGTGATGACGGGCTGTGTCATGCATATGCTGGGCGGGTAGGCGGGCGGCTCAGTGCCCCTCATGGTGGTTGCTTCTTCTATCACCTCTCGCGCTTGATTGGCTATGATGAACAGTTGGTGTTCACACCCAATTTCAGCCAACTGCAGGCAGCCGATGAACCAGTCAACCTGACGAGGCACAGGAAAGGTCACCCGCTGCTGATGCTCTCGTTGAGGACCAAAACAAGACAATGCATTGGCTGGCCGGATGGGGGTTTCCAATGGGTTGCAGCCTCTGACGGCCTGGTCTGCTGCTATCTTGGTCTGCGAACATGGCTATAGAGCAGATTTTATTGAATTTTTCCGACTTGCAATTCCACAAGCCGATCAACCGCATTGGTTCCGCAACAATTTTAGTCTGTTGAGTGGTGAGGCAGAGCCCGAGGTCGAAGGACTCGAGAAATGGGGGCAGTCAGCCGCATGTCGCATTACATCCTTCTAGTCTATTTATGGGGGCTGATGCAGGCGATATACCCAAGGGTTCGAATGTCTACTCCGCCCATGCAACTGAGTATCTGCCCTCAATGTGGCTAGCTTCTAGAAGGCTGAGGTCGCCGATCACACCTGATGGGCGCACCATCTTGGTAGTAGTCTCGGGCCATCTAAGGCTTGACATACAGAATAAGCGGTATTCTTGCTTCTGTCCCTTGGCATATAGAGTTTATACACATACACTTTGTGTCTCTGGATTTCTTCCGAAGAATAGCTACCGCTCCTTCGCCTGACTCAACTGAAGATGATGCTTGAAGTTCCGCCGTTCCTGTCTACCTCTTCGAAGCCTGTGTCTTCGTCAAATCCGCCTGGTCCCTCCCACAAAACACAACAGCGTAGTTCTTACCCCAAGACTCGGCTTCCCCACCCTCTGAAAGTCGATACTACAGCAAAATTTCACCCCCACCAGGAGAAAGGCACGTTTATGCTGACTGTGCAGTCTCCCGATGGGGAGCGAGGGTTCGACACCGAAGAGGCTGACCCGGATTTTGATTTCACTGTATCGGAAAGTGGCTTTTCGGAGTTTCGCACAATCAAAACAGTCACAGATTTCGGTCTGGTGCAGTATGCTCCAGAGCAGGTGCGGAAATACTCATTCCCCGAAAGAAATGCGCGAGAGTCCTCAGAAAGTCCGAGCCAAGGGACTGGGTCTCGGAGAGGGAGCTACAATGCATCGACTCCGACGGAACACTCCCACATTGGTGCCCATCTGTCCACGGAGGAGGATGATACGTCACGTGCGACAGAAGAGGCATTCGACGACAGCCTAGACGCCGACCACCAGGAGGAATACTCCGTGGAAAACGTGAGCAGCCAACTTTGGAACGCCATGATGACGGCCAAATACTGCGGCGAGACAAAACCATTCTTACCCCAGGACAAGCTGTTTTCCATTGTTAACGACCTGGCCATCCAATGCATTCTGAGAGAGACCTTCAGCATGGAGCCAGAGAGAGCCAACGACGAGCGACACGACCAGATATGCGGCGACGAGCATCAAACAAGCCGCCGCATGGTCTTTACCATCCTCGTCATGGAAGATCAAGTCAAACACATTGATGACTTCATCAGCAACAAGATCTACGACATCAACCTCCCCATCAGCTGGGAAGGGTCTAACGGCAACAACTCGATCCGGGTGAGGCGAACCAAAGGCAGCGAGTCAAATACCAAGTCCTCTTTTCCAAATTGGAAGGTCAAGCATCTGCGAAGATTCTGTGATGATCAGTACCACGTCATCACACCGTTCCTGCACGTCAGCAATAAGGAGGTGTACTTCTACAAGATGGAGCCCCAGATCAGGCTCCCCTTCACGGACTGGGAGTTGAAGAAAAAGGGCGGCTATGGGGCTATCTCACGGGTGAAGATCCACAAAGCACATCATGGCTTCAGCTCCTCAACCTCAGCCATGGTGAGTTTTCATCGATTCACGCTTTCTCCTTTCCATATATGCTAACGAGAAGTAGAAATCTGACGCTGAACCTGTATTCGCGGTGAAATCTGTCTTCACAACAGACTTCGAGAGATATGCCAAGGAGGTCAGTGTCCTGCAGCGTTTCAGCGGCAGCCAGAGAGGACATCCTCATCTTGTCAGGCTCTTGATGGCTTTCAAGCATGGGATGAGGTTGCATCTCTTATTCCCGTGGGCTTCCGGCAACCTTTTCGACCTATGGCAAAAGTACCAGAACCCTAAACAATCGAGTGAGACTGTCCGGTGGCTCATTGACCAATGCAGCGGCCTGGCCGGGGGGCTGGCGAAGGTTCACCATCATGACTCCTGGCCACTTGATCATAATGGCAGGCAAGACCAGCTGGGCCGTCATGGTGACATTAAACCCTTGAATATCCTCTGGTTCGAAAAGTTCGATGGCCCGACACATCAGCAGAAGGACCACCTTGTCATAGCCGATTTCGGGCTGACCATCTTCCATTCCTCCTCCGGCAATACGGAGCCCACGGCCGCCAACCGTCTAAAGGGTTGCTCCCGGACTTATCGGCCCCCTGAAGTGGACCTTGGCGATGGAAGGATCCTGCAACGCTATGATGTATGGAGTTTGGCTTGCCTCTACCTCGAGTTCCTCACTTGGTACCTGCTTGGCTTCAAAAAGACGTACAACGAAACTCCGGGCTCGGACCCTGTCACTTTTGCCGATCACCGGATTCTGGGGGACGAGACGGACGAAGACAAGTTCTTCACCATACGCCCAGACAGCGGTAGCAACGGAGGGGCGCACGAGGCTGTGGTCAAGCCTCAGGTGAAAAAGGTAGCGTGGTCTCCCCTTCTTCCGTCCTTGCTTGACTAATGAGACGTTGGTAGTGGATATCACAACTGCGAGACCTGGAGAATTGCCCGCAATGCCTAGTAGACTTTCTCGATTACATACAAAGCCGTATGTTGCTACCGGTCGATTTCCAAAGGGCTGATATGAAGGATGTCAACAGCCAGTTGGCCAAGATCAAGGACCGGTGTGAGACGAGCCCAGATTATTGCGTTGGCCGCGGCCCAAGCATCCTGGGAGGGTCGGCGCGCAATTCGGAGGAGGTTCCGGCTACAGGAAACCCTCAGGGTAAGTGGTTCAATCTTTTTTTTTTTTTTTTTTTTTTTTTTTTTTTTTTCTTTTTGGCAAAACCAAAAACGCGTTGCTGACCACTTCAAGGATTCCATCACCATCGATGGTGACGCAGAAGAGGAAAGCGCGTCGGATCTTTTCGACTTGTCTGAATTGGACGAGGACGACGAGCTTGACAAGGCCATTTACGAGCAACTTCAACTCTCGGAACCTATGTCAACGGTCGAGGAAGAGGACAATGGCGACGATGGCGTTGACTCATCTGGCACAGCGCATCTCCCTACGAGAAGCTTCCTTTACCCAGATTCTGGACAGCATGCACTGGATCGATCTCCCCGCCGCACTACCAGACATAATAATATCATACCTCACCTCGACACAGAGCCTACAACGTCGACATTCGAAAGGTCCCAGCTGTACACACCGGCCGATTCGAGAGTTACTACGACCCCCAACACTACTCAGTATTTTGACGACGAATTGCACGCGGAAGACCAAATTGACGGTCGTGATGCCCCTACAACTAGTCGTTGTGCATCGTCCGTTGGCAACTGCTCGTCACTATCGTTGTCGACCTCCCCTGGCACTCAACAAGCTCCGGCTCCAGAAACAGTATCTGCGAACCAAACAACCTCTGCCGCACCTCCAGCTTCCCATGTCAACTTCTATGGAGAGCCCAACATGATTGCCGAGGGCTCAAGAAGACTACAGCCGCAGAACAACAGAAGGAAGAGGATGAGGAAAAGATATGAGGGCAAAGCTAAGAGAATACTCAAGCGGGTGTGGGACAGGTTCAAGACACGAGTCGAAAACTACTTCTCAGACGACGAGAGTCTGCTGCGCCGAAGTACATGCACTTCGAATGCTTGATTGCCAGCACGGCTATAGCTAAGAAGCGGCTGCTTGACTACGGATGGTTGTTACTACGGGTTGCTCCAGCTACCATAACTGTTGCAGGTTTGTCAACAGAGGCCTGGTGTCATCGGTAAAATGGGCTTAGGAGTTTTGGTCTAATTTTGAGATATGGAAGATATGTAGATGAGATACCCAAAAGTTTTGCATGTTTATATGGTAATGTAAATATGTTTTCTTCTTTGCGTAGACACCCGAGATTTTCTATATATAGGTGAGGGGGTCTAGAAATAAAAACATTTAAAACAGAGAGCGCGCACAATGGCTAGGGGAGGTTGAATGTGCCCATCATATCTCAAATTATCCTGGTCAACCGCAATAAGAGAGGAAAAGGCAGAACACGTGTGCCTCGTCTGGCTGGACCCCGAATCGACGGGTGCAGCCGGCAGGGCTGCTACTGTTCGATTCTCAGACTCTGGAACTTTGGCGAGATAGCGTCAGCGGCTGTGCCGTTGACAGCACTTTCGAGCCTATTATATTATCGTTAGTAGAAGCTCCATGATTGTATTCAGTGATAAGCGGAGTTTGGTTTTGTTACATACTAATTTCAACTTGAGTCAGTAACTGCTTCGTCAAAAAGTAAACAAAGGGGAGGATGGATCAACATACCAGCTCGTCAAGGAGATCGCCTTCCAAATCGGCCACATGGTATTCCGTCCCATCCGCCAGCCGCAGCGTATCGGCCTTCTGGGTCGAGGTGCACTCCTGGGGCTCGTCCCGCTTCTTGTTGTTGAAGAAGTAGACGCCGCCGCTGTTTCCGGTGCCAATGTGGTTGTATCCGTGACAAACCCAGTTGGCGCCGTTGGAGTTGGTCTTCTGGTTGCGGCGGTTGCAGCCTCCGAAGACGTGGCTCTCGCAGCTGATGCTCCACTCCGGGGGGACGCCGCGCCAGGCGGCGCTGAACCACTCCGTGTTGCCGCCCGTGTTGCAGCAGACGCCGGGGTTGATACCATTGCACCTCATGGAGGCACCGTCGCAGTTCCATCCCTTGTGGAAGTAGAAGTCGATGGCAGACACGGCGGCCGCTAGGGGAAGGAGTCGTAGGAAGTGCATGATGAAGACCGTCAAGTTTCGAAGGACTGAGACAAGATATTGAGAATTTGTCAACCGACTGTGGGAATTGGGGTGATGGAAAGATGCTGGGAGGGTTTGATGTTGGGAATATCTTTTGCCTTTTATAGACCCGTTCATGCCTACGATAGGTGCCTACAGAGGCTTGATTTCTAAAGCTCGGTTCCTTTTCTTCAATTGTTTACCCTCTTGAGAAACTCGCTCTATCGTCTTACATGAAGCTATTCCGCTTACTTGCATTAATTGGCCTGACTCCGGGGGAATCTGACCTGCATCTCCAGTCAGCAGTCAGCTGTAACTATCACCTTCCTCTCAGAGACTAAGTGGTGTTGTTACAACACCACTTTGGAACTCTCTACTGTACGACCTATTGTTTGCTCTTGTTAGATGAAAAAAATGTTGTATAGAGGATAGGATTGTGGCTCTGCTGACGGGTGGAGTGGTTAGCACAGATGTTCCTTATTGGCTCTCGTTACGTGATACGGGAGATGCATTTCACGACCAGAGACTATCGATTTCCGGAGTATAGTATGCTCCACTTCGTATACGATACGTACTTAGGCAATAAGAAACCCATTGCCTACCTGGCTAAGCTACGTTGTAAGGCACGTCAGCCCAAGCCTTCGCGTCGCCCTTGGCCTTCTTATCCGGCCCAATCGTCTGCCACATTATCTGGTTGTGGATATTGTACGCGAACACTTCCACATCGTTTCCATAGACCATGGATTTTGGCGGGCCGATCAGCCCACCTGGAATGAGCGTAGTAAATCCATTGCCGTCAGGAGACCATTTCTGCGTCACGGCGTCGTACGTCTTGTACAGCGACTCGCCTCTCGCTTCGCCCCAAGCAAACACGTCTATGCTACCCGGTCCCGTGCTGATCGCATGGGGCTGACCTTGGATACGCGTTTTGCCGCTGATGCACTGCCAGTTGGACCATTTGCCGTCCCCGAAGGAGAGGTGCCAGAGTCTGGCGTCTCCTCCCCGCACGAAGACGTCGAGCCGCCCAGGCTGCCGTGACACTACGGTTGGCGGCACCGTAACGAATCCCTTCAAGTCTTCGTACTCGGTCCACTGGTCCGCGTCGGCCTCCTTGAAGGTGTGCACTAGGTGGTTGTTCACGCGGGACACGGCGAAGACGTCGAGGCGGGAGTCGTTTCCCGCCCAGGCGATCACGGCTGGAGCCCACTTGGGAAAATTAAGTTAGCTTTCTGCTAGTGGGCTTAGGACAGGGTTATAGCCAAGCACTTGGGTTGACATGGATTGTATATCTTACTTCGTGCAGATCTGGACCGTAAATCCGAAAGGGACCCGCCCAGTTGGAAGTAGAGGTATACCGAAGATAATGGACCGTAGAGCCTGTGCTGTCGTGGCCAATGTAAAAGACCTTGATCATGTCTTGGGTCTTTTCGTATTGGACCGCTGTCGGTGCGCTCAGATATGTGTCTGTCGGGAGGCCCTCCCATATGTCAGGATTGAAAAGCTTATCCTTCGAAGTGCCACCCCATGGAGTCCAGACCTGTACATGGTCATGGAACTTGTAGTGGCCACTTTGAATGTCCTTGTCATAGATTTGTATCTGGGTCGCGTTTTGCGTGCCGCTGGTGGCGTCTGTGTAGATATAGCCGATGAGAGAGATAGATGGCGCCACCTTTGTGTCGACGTGGCCCCCTACAACGACCATATCTCTGCCTTGTGGCATGAAGTCGTACTCCGAAGTGGCGTTAATGTTGCGGAATTTCCGGTAGACGGATGAGGTGGTGTTTTTGGTCAAGGCAAAGACCTCGACGTGCGGGTAGCCCCATGTGAGAGCCGTGGGAGCGAGCCCTGGGCTCACACTCGTGGGGCTCCCTGTCATAGCAGAGGATGCATTGGTACTGCTTTCGCTTGAAAATCAGTGATATTCTGGGCTTGAGCCCAGCCTAACCGACGATACTTACACTGAATCTGCGCCTCCTCCATCAGTCTTCTTCGACAATTGCGTACCCACGACGCTGCCAACGACGGCTCCAACCACCACTAGGACAACAACGCCTATAACCAATAATCTCCTCTTCTTGGTTGTCTTCCTTAGTTGTGTGACTCTCGCTCGGTCGCCCGCTGCTGGTTGGCCGACCGGAATCTTGTCGGGAATTGAATGATCATGGTCCAACTGCCTGCCCCTTTCATTTTGGAATGGGGACTGGATGGCATAGATATTATTCTCGGATTCTCTGGGGTGGACTTGGGGAATTGATTCAGGGTCGTATTCGGACTGCACTACCTCGATTCCGGGTTCGTAACACCGATGCCTATCATCAGGATTGACAGTTTCCGAAGTCGCCAGCCCCGACACAGAATTCATAGCTCAAGAATACTTGATGATCGCAGTGGGGGTGTAATAAGAAATCTATGTGCACATGAATATTTGGAAACCTATATAGGACAGACAGGCGGAAACCACAGTTTATAAAGCCACCAGGCCGTGCCGGAAATTAGGCGCACATCCGCGCAAGCGCTAAGCCTGCAGTACAACATGAATGCTTGACTCATAATACCAATGCCGACCTGTGATCCGAGGTAGCACGCTTATTTCGTACTGGTGGCCCCCTTTACGACCCCAGGCAAGACAGTGTGGTAGGGTTTAGATTCGCCTGATACATCGCCCCCATGATGCTGACGCTGTTATTGGAACGGCACACCATGAACACGGAAACGGTCACTCTGATCTGGGTAGATCCTTTTCGATGAGAGGCAATACGTCAGAATTGTATCTTTCTCGTTCTACCTCGGACTCAAGACCCTACCCGAAATGTCGCTGATACTTCCCTTGCCGCCTTGACACCAGCCCTGGCTTGAAAGGCGTAAAGAGACAGCCGTTCGCTACCCCAAGCAAGTGAACCCAGTCACATTATCTCCTTTCGGCCCCCTCTGTAAACCTGTTATAGCTGTTTTATAGCCCCCAACAAGCACAGCCTTGAGGCTGCCACTCGATCCGAGGCCTCAGGCTATCAGACCCGTAGGCACGTATGACCTGCGGGATGTTGTGCTGTGCCAAACAGAGCGAGAGCCCATGTAAGTCCTTCATTGCGGAGCACACGCGGCAGATAAACTTGCCGTCCCGGCCGCGGGCGTGTGAGACGGTCACAGCAAGTGGACTTAGGACATATACGAGGTTTATGAGTATGTCGAAGTATACCGCCCCTTTCCAGCCGCACCCGTAACAAGTTGTAAGACCCGAGGGATCTTGCCCGAGATCGGGGTTCGTGCAGGGCGGGAAATACCGGACGTCGCGGACTTTGAATTGAGCAAGTCAGTATCATACACTACCAAAATCGACAAAAATGGGCGGGGAAAAACTAACTGACTGTAAGAGGCAAGTAATCATCCGCGGTCCTGGAGGAAGGATATAGCCCAATGCTTGAGGAACAATTCCCGCCAATCGAGGGCCCGTCCCAGATTCTCGGGTCATTGAAAGGGATGTTCCGAAGGGGTGCTGCTTGCATCATCCTCTGGCTCAGGCCCATGAGATCATCTGTAATGCTGGACTGTATCTCGTCGGACATGGACCGAAGCAAAACCGCTTTCGGGAAAATGATGGCTATTTCGTCCCTGCTCGAAACCAAGACCAGGTCCTTCCATCTTCGCATTTTGCTCGAGGTCAGTCTGAACTGCGACTTGGAGATGTCTGTTCATCAAGTTAGTCAGGCTGGCCCAACTCAATGAACGGGTGGAGGAGGACCCGTCCTCGGCCACCGCACTTGTCCAGACCTACCATCGTCGTATCCGAATCTTTGCCCCAGTAGTCTGACTGCGTCGTCGTATGCCTGGCGGTTCCTGGCATGGCTCGCGTGGATGGACTTCTGGAGAGCCTTGTTCTCCTTGGCCTTCTTCCTCTCTTTGCGACGCTTCCGGAACTTCTTGACCAAGTCGGAACCGTGGTTGAGAATCGACGCGATGGACCCAATGGCTCCGAGTACGGTGAGAGAAATGGGCTCCATCGCTTCGAGCCCCGGGTTCTTGTCCACCGCAGGGTGAAGTTGTAGCTTCAATAACTGCGGCCGATCGAGAATGGCGTGCCGTCGGCAGACAGGCAGAGGATGGAGAAAAGGGTCGACTATGGCCAAGATAAGTAGGCACAAGAGGGGACATAGTTGCCAGAGGACGACCCTAATTTGGAGTCACCCGAACCTGGGCTTCGCTGAACTCCGGGTAACGTCGCGTGCTTCCGGGGCTCATTTGTTGAAAGAATTACCATGGTCGCAAAGCTGCAGTGTTTCGGATAAGGCAGTTGGCTCGTCGTGCCCTCATGTGTCCATGTCGCATTGGCAACAACTGGCATGGCTGTAAAGGATCCCGGATTCGACTCCCAAGGGGTTGGTGTTTGTCTATATTTCACACCAAGTCGCAATCCAATCAAACTTGTCCATTTCGCCGTCTTTTGTGTGACGTGCGAGGACGCATTGCAGCTGGAAGAAGGCAGAAGACATTTGATAGATCAGGTCGAGACGGGAAGCACAAGCCGGCAGGAGTTGACGAACTAGCGCAGTTTGCTACAGTAAGTAAGTCGGTCTGTACATGCTACTTAGTTGGCACGCTAAACACAGGCCCTGTAGGGAGGCTTGGTGTCTGGGGTCCGGGGAACGTCCCGCCGTAATGTTTGCGCGCCAACCCCTCAACCCCTGCAGAATAGGCCAGGTAGCAGCCCAGCCTGCAATACCACCTGCACATGCACCCAGCTCTCCCAACTGCAGTGTCACTTTGTCGAATTTAGTTGCACCCAACATCCATCCAATCTGCATCTTTCTCGACCCATACCTTCCTTAGTGATGGATCTTCCGAGTCTCAATTGGCTATTCGGTCGCCGCTCATCATCCCCGGATAAAGCATCCGAGTCTGATCCATTATTGACGAATAATGATGGTTGCGGTGGTGTGAATGAAGGCCGGAACAGTATCATCGTGCCGGACGAAGCGGATGCGACCGCGGCCCAACCCCAACTTCAATACCCGGCACCCGATGATGGTGCCGACAGCGAAATGAACAGCAGAGCGACAAACCGCGCGGCCGCGAATGAGTCCTTCCACAGCGAAGGCGGCAGCTTTGCGCTCAAGCTGGCCGCGGCCATGTACTGCTTCGCCGTGCTGGGCATGTTCGTCAGCACGACGGGCGTCATCCTGTCGAGCGTGAAGGCCGACTATGGCGGCCTGAGCGACACCCGGGTCTCGCTCCTCTTCCTCGCCGCGCCCGTGGGCTACCTGGTCGCCGCCCAGCTCAACCGCCGCATCCACCTCCGGTACGGCCGCCGCGGCATCGCCGTCTTCGGGCCCCTCCTGCACGTCGCCATGGCCGCCGCCGTCGCGCTGCACCCGCCCTTCCCGGTCGTTATTGCTGCCTGGGTCGTGGGCTCCCTCGGCCACGGCACCGTCGACGGCTCCGTCTGCGCGTGGGCCGGCGACCTCGAGAGCGCGAGCGCGGCCTCGGGTATGCTGCACGGCGCGTACTCTGCTGGCGCTGGGCTCGGCCCGTTCCTGGCTGGCACTTTGATTTCGCGCGAGGGGCAAGGGCGCTGGTACGAATGGTTTTACGTTTTGGTAAATTGCAAAACATTCTTTTGAACTGTCATTATACTGTCATTATTGTATTGCATCGACAACTAATGGGCTAAACAGGTCGGTGTTTCAATCTTGGGATTGCTAATCATGACCTTCGCATTCCGCTCCGACGACGCAAAGACTTACAACAAGCACATCAACAACGTTGTCGTCATACCGCTTCTCTCGGAGCCAAGTACGAGAACTTCCTCGCGGTATCGGATTGTTATAGGTATATGCGCATCCTTCCTCCTCGTCTACGTCGGCACCGAGGCCCTCATCACCGGCTGGATCGTCGCTTACATGGAGCGAGTCCGCCACATGTCCCTTTACGCATCGAGTCTCTGCTCGACCGCCTTCGGGCTTGGTATGGCAATCGGCCGCCTAGTGTTGGGCCTCGTGACGGAGAAGTTCGGTGTTCGCCGCGCCGTACCCGTTTACATTATATGCGCTACTATCTTGGACGTCCTATTCTCCTTGAGTCCCATGTCGGAGGAGTCGGCAACACCGGCAATCGTGTTGATATCGCTTGTCGGATTCTGCCTCGGCCCCCTCTTTCCGTCCGCTATCGTCTTGTTGGTCCAGCTACTGCCGCGGCATTTGCACGTAAAAGCGGTCTCGGTGGTCGCGCTGGTCGGTCAAGTTGGCGCCGCTCTCTTGCCGTTCGGCCTCGGCGTCATGGCCGAGGTGATTGGCATCCAGCTACTGCCGCTGGTGGTATTCACATCCCTAGCGGGCATGCTGGTACTCTGGAGTTGGTTTGCGCGCCCGCCGGTCAGTCATGCTATCTAATGGTGAACTCTCTTTCCGTCAGTGGATATGGAATTCCCGGAGATCTAACTCCGCCTTCCCTTCCTCCCAATCCCTGACGAGCTCGCCATCCATAATGCCGTGCACGTAAGCATCACCAATGAGCGTGTACCCGTTGCCCTTCTGGCGCGGCCGCAAGATGAACGGGACCGCGCCGCCCATGAAGACGCACACGATATCTCCCCGCTGCACGGCGTTGGGGCCCGTCCCGAGGTAGCCCCGCCGCGTCCGGTAGAGGCACCGGCTCATATTGTAGGTATAGGCCATGATGCTGTACCGCAGCGACATCTCGGCGACCGCTTGGTCATCGAAGTCGATGAGCGTCGGGCGCTCCGCCGCGTACAGGCCGGGCGGGTAGAAGTCGCCGGGCGGCACGTGCCGCCGCGCCGGGTAGGCGTCGTCGAGGCCGCTGCCGTCGGCCAACCCGCCCCCCCTCTTGATCGCTCCGCCGCCGCAGCGTGCGCACCCACGTCAGGAAGGCGACGAAGTCGGCCGCGTGGTGGCCGAGGTTGGACGCGGCGCAGCGGATCGGGTAGATGCCGCGGTGCGCGCGGCACGAGCCCGTGAGCGTCAGGGCGTAGGCGGCGACGACGTCGGGCTCGGTCGGGTAGGGGCAGGCGCTGCTTCTTCCGTCGAGCGGTGATTCTATTGAAGACGGCGACGATAGTGGTTCGGAATCGGGGGAAGAAGAGTCCGCCTTTCTTGGGCGGTACGGCGCCCAGGGCCCCGTGCGCGGCCGGAAGAGCGGGATGCGCGGCTCGTCGGGGACGCGCCGGCCCCAGAACTCGAGCTCGCAGACGTCGTGCACCACGTCGAACTCGAAACCCCTCACGCCGAGGATGGCTCCCGCGTCTTCGGCGGGCGATGACGACCCGAAAGTGGAAATGTACTGGAAGGCCGTGGACAAAAGTCGCCAGGCCTGCGAATAGTACGAAAGCTCCGGCGGCGGCACCAGGCGCACGACCTTTGCCGACTGGGCCTTCTCGGACGCGCCGCTGGCGGTCGCCAGCGTGTACCAACCGGAGGAGATGCTGAGGCTCACCTCCGAGCGGTGCCACGGCGGGACCCAGGAAGGGAGCTTCAAGGGTTTCTTCTCCTCGTCGGGATCCTTGCTGCGGCCCCGGTCGAGCATGGTCAGCATCAGAAAGGGGTCGCGGCTCTCCTGGAGGATGCGGAGCGCGACGTCGACGTAGACGTCCGCGGTCGGGCGGCGGTAGTCGGGCCGGAGATCGGGGTACTCGCGCCGGAAGGCGGGCAGGTGCATGAGGGCGTAGACCTTGTCGCGGGGGTCGGTGGCGCGGAACTTGGCGAAGTTGTTGAGCATGTCGGTCAGGAGCTGCGTCTGCTGGGAACCCTCGTCGGGGCGCAGGTACATGACGTTGAACCGGTTCGTGCCGTACCAGTCCCAGTCGGCGCGCGCGAAGTGGAGCGCGTAGGTGATGGGCTGGCCGTTGGTGAGGACCCAGTCCGCCGTGTAGTACAGGGCCGCGTACCGGCAGGTTCGGGCGCCGCAGTGGAAGAGGAGGTCGGGGGAGAAGAAGGCTTCTTGGATGACCTAGAGCGAAGGGGAAGCGATGTTAGAGCTCCTGTTGAGGATGGTCTTGTTCATGTTAGGGACGGACGCATCGGTCTTACCCAGACTCGAGTGAACCACGGCCGACTCAGCAGACTGAAGAGCGAAACCCATTTGCGCGAATCTTTGGGCGGCAGGAGCTCCGAGTATCCAATTTCGGCTGCTTGTAAAAGATCCCTCCCCGTCGCTTTCAGGTGATTGTCCAGCTCCTCCATCGGCACGTTTACCTTGTTGCAGACCAACTCGGCCATGACTTGAACCACTTCCAGCGCGGCGTCTGTATGTTCATCTGCCAACCCCAGCCAGACGACGCAGCGCCGGCACGACTTGTAGATCAGGTGCATGATCTGGACCTGCTGCGACCTCTCGTCCAGATCCGATTGGTTGATGCACAGAGCGTCCGCCCACAGGGTGCGGGGCCGGTCCGGGAAGCGTAGCTGCCTGAGGGCGTCGCGCAGGTTTGTCGTCACTTGGACGGGATGGCCGTTACACAGTATTTGTTCAGTTTTCTGGACGTCGCCCCAGACGTAAGAGAGGGCCTCGTAGTCCGGCTCATCGGACAGATTGGCAGTGCGCAGCGAGATGGAAGGGGTTTCGCCCGCGCGGCCGGGGAGGATGTCCAGCAGCCGGATGTCGTTCGGCTTGGACAGCGGCTCGTATCCGTAGGGTCCTGGGAGCGTCATCGTTATGTGGATTTTCTTAGCTTATAGTAGTACGACAGATCGCAGACATGGTTGCTGGGAAGTGGGCGTGGGTTTTGTGGGAAAAGGGTTGGTTACCACTACCCCAGCCTTATGATGGGGAATTGTATTGTCCCCCGGAGTGCGGAGTGTGTGCGAGTGAATCGTGGTGATGGTGCCTTGCGAGACTTGGCAGCTGAACTTGAGATCCGCTCGCGTGCATAAGACTGCATGCATTCCCACCCGCCTTGCCGCCCGCCGTACGAGCTACCTAATACAAGGTAGTTGGATCGGTCTCTTGATCCGCCTCGTGACCCTCCCTGCCTAAAAGGTACTGCCACAGATACTGCCGGACACAAGACGTCATATGCGGCTGTGCCGGCTGAGCGTACAGTCAACAGGGTGTCGTGGTGACCACTCGCGCAGTCAATTTGAGGCGGGTAATCTTGCGCAAGATTAAAGTGTATCAATCAGGGTGTTCCAAATTATATGAGCTGGGGTTCTGCTACTGGCTGTTACCATTAAAGCACTACCATTGTGATCGTCTAAGTTGGTCGGCCGGGATAGGCTGTCTCGGCCGAGACACCTTACTTGCTCCCGTCGATGCAATCTTAGCAGATAATTGTCTTACATCTCAGGGCATATGACTGTACTAACGAGGTTAGCACGGGATGGATTTCGTATGGCTTTAGCAACCAACCAGCGGAGATGGAGCATCTTATTCGCCAAAGTCCGAACATCCGGATCCGGACCTAGAACACCGAGGCCGACCCCGAGATCGCGGAGCAAGCAACACAATGTTAATAATCAACGGTTTTCGCATGAGAGATTTTCAAAATTTGGAATCGTTTTGCACATTCATTTCGACTGAAAGGTTTTGTAGCTTTGAAGATATTGGATAACTAAGGTCTTATATTAGCAAAACCGCATCATGGAAGTTGTGGCCGTCAGCCGCTCCATGCCAAAGGAGCTGGACCTCGGCGGCATGAAAATCAGCAGCTCCATGATCCACGAGCCCCTGACCTCGCCCGCGGACTACATCGAGATCGACGAGCACGGCGTCGTCGGAAATCAACCCGCCGTGCACGACGGCCCCGTCTACCTCTTCTTTGCCGAGCACTACGACCACTGGTGCGCCGAGCTCGGCGTCGACCGCTCGACCTGGGATTGGTGCCACTGGGCCGAGAACATCACCGTGCGGTACAAGAAGGGCAAGGGCGGCGCCGATGATGCGAAGCCCCGGTTCGAGACGGAGATGCACCTCGGCGAGGTCTGGCGGATCGGGCCCGACGTCCGTCTTGAGCTCTGCGGGTCGCGCATCCCCTGCATGAAGGTCTCGTGGCGCTGCGGGCAGAAGGACAGCTGGCTGCGCCCGCTCGCCGAGTCCGGCCGCGTCGGCGTCTACATGCGCGTGCTGCAGGGCGGGCGCGTGCACCCCGGCGACGACATCGTGGTCGAGAGCGTGCCTTCTTCTTGTTCGGCGACGGACGAAGAACAGGAGCCGAGCGTGGGCATGATCTCGCGCATCGCGTTCGACGCCTCCCTCAAGACGAGCGACACGCTCGATCTGCTCGCGAACCACAAACTCCTCCTGCCCATGAACAAGAAGTTCCTGTCCGCGAAAAAGGTCGGCATCGAGGACAAGCTTAACACGGGCAAGAACGCCTGGAAGGGCTGGCGGGATTTGCGCGTCGCGAAGGTCGTGCAGGAGCTCGGGGACGTCAAGTCGTTCTATCTGGAGTCGGTCGACGGCGCGCCGCTGGCCAATTACCTGCCAGGCCAATTTCTCTCGGTGCGCGTGCCCGCCTCGAGCGCCGCCATCACCACCGCCGCCTCCGCCCCAAAACGCGACCGAGTCGTGCGCAGCTGGACCATCTCCGACTTTGTGACGCGCGACGGGCCGACCTACTACCGCCTCACCATCAAGCGCGGCCACACGCCGTCATCAGAACCGACAGGAAACGCATCAACCTGGATGCACGAGCACGCCGCCCCCGGCGCCGTCCTCGCCGCGCGCTCGCCCGCGGGCCGCTTCGTGCTCGACTGGTCCCCGCCCGTCGCCATGCGGCCCGTCTACGTCTCGGCCGGCATCGGCATCACGCCCGTCGCGGCCATGCTGGGCGCCCACGCGCGGCACCCCAAGTTCGCGCGCACGCCGGCGCTGTGGGTGCACGTCACGCGGTCGGCGGGGGACCTGGCGCTCTGGCGGGAGGCGGCGCGGGCGCTGCCCGAGGCCGTGGCGCTGGAGCGGCATGTGTTCTTGACTGGCGGGCTTGACGGCGACGGCGAGGGAGGAGGAAACGAACGCGGGCTGGGGCTGGGGCTGGGGCTTGGTGGGTTGACGGTCAACGATGATGATGATGGTGCCAAAGGCAAATGTACGGTACATCGCGGTCGCCCGGACCGCGAGACCCTCCAGGCGATCCTGGGCAGTTCCTGCAGATGGAACGTTCTCGGCGCCGGCGAGCTCGACGTCCCGGCCAAGATGTCGCCCTTCTACGTCTGCGGCCCGGCCGCCTTCGAGGCGACGGTGAAAGAGTGCCTCGCCGAAGCCGGGATCCCGGCGGCCAACATCCGCAGCGAATCCTTCACCGCCGCCGGCACTTTAAGCGGCAACAGCGGCGATCTCGAGACGGCCAAGGTCCGCTTCGCCAAGTCCGGAAAGACGGCCACGTGGTCCCGGGAGACACCCGTCTCGCTGCTGGAGCTCGCCGAGTCCCTGGGCCTCGCGCCCGACTACGGGTGCCGCGTCGGCGCGTGCGGGAGCTGCGCGGCGAAGCTCACGTGCGGCGCGGTCTCTGGGGCGGGCGTGCAGCCGGACGGGACGGTCTTGACGTGCTCGGCCACGCCGGCCGCGGATGTGGTCGAGCTTGATATTTGATTCGGCAGTGCTGAGGTGACCGGCGTGTGCTGCTAGGCGTACGGCCGTGGTCAATTGCCTAACCCCTTTCCCCCATCGACTTTCGGCTTCCATCTGTGCATCTTGCCGCTTTTCCTTTGTAGTCCCTTGGAGGGCCTTGGAACCTCAGTTGAACAGGGAACTGTGTAAGGGCATGTATTTGACGTGGAGATAGGGGTCTACTTGTATATTACGATACCCAGACCGAATGAATCTCCTCTTGCTGCTTGACTTTCGTGATGCAGTGCTGCTAGGTCATTATCCCCCCGTACGTCACTCTCGCACCGTACACCTTTCGCGCCGCCCCCTCCTCCGCCATGGCGGTGACAGGGTCAGTTGGGTTCCTGGTCTGGAACTGACCGGCGGCTGAGTGGAGTTCTCCGGGCCGAGCGGCCGCCTCCGGGCGTAAAGGCTGCGCAGCGCGCTACTCTCCGACGGCGGTGTAGAACGGAACCATGGCGAAGACGGCGAAGACCCCGAGGAAGGAGTGGAGGCGAACAGACCGCTTCCTTCCCGTCCATCCATCAAAAACAAATCAACAGGCTCAAGTGTCCTCAGCAAAACGAATTCTTGCGTCAGAAATTGTATTGGTGATTCAATAAAAGTGTAGTTCCGAAGAGCTCACCACTACGGCCGTATGAAAGAAGCAAAAGGGGGAAGAAAGAACGAATCGGGAAAGGGAAAAGGGTAGATGTCCGTGATGTATGTATAGGGCTGTGGCAAATTTTCGTCGCCATCCGAAATACACCCCGAACCGTACATTCGTCCGATTCTGGCATCTTTCCCTTAGTGCTTCCTTCTCCGTTACTCCTGTATCGAGTCCACACCTCCTCCTTGAATCCCTGCAAGGCTTTCCTTTGTCTCGGTAACCATTTCACTGACGTGTTGCGGTCAAAGGGCGCAACGTGAAATAAGGGGTGGATGTAGGATGCATACAAGTATAAAGTCAATGGTCAAGTATCTTGGATGTATTGCAGCTCTATCAATTCTTTTTACGTTCTTATTTTATTTTTCATTCAACCCAAATAGCCTGGAAATGCTACATTTCATATCATATTATCATCTTTAGAGTTACGAACCCATGGCATGCTACGCAGCATAGCATTCCCGGATGATTTGCATGTATGTCGTAGTCGACAACCATCTTCCCTCGAAGGAAGGGGGGAGGCAAGGGGCCCGGGTGCGTTTTCGTACTGACATGTCGTTCATCTCAGCCAGCACATGCATATGAAAAATCTTTTTGAAAGGGAGCAGAAAAAGCAATTATCCTGAACTTGGCTGCGTGCCGGCTAGGTGGCCGTACATCCCGGACCTGAAGCGAGCCAACTAGCCAACCAGCCTCTCGGTTCACCGCCCGGGGAGGGTGTCAATCCTGCAGCGTACCATGCGCATGTAAAGCTTAGTCGGGTAGTCAAATCGTACTTTACAGGGTCTGGAGGGGGACAGGGGGCAACCTTCATGATACTTGTCTCTTCCTCGTGTATGCCTGCGGGGTTGGCAGGAATCTGGACCAAAAGAGCAACGTGCAGAAAGCCGTACGTACCGGAAAAAGCGAAGCTCAGCTATATACGATCAGAAGATTGTCAGGGGGTAGTTGCTTTTTCCGTCATAATTACCCCAACTCATCATCATCACTTACTTATTGCTCTTCTGTATGTGTGTGTGTTTTAAAAAAAAATGTGATATATGACCGGCTCCCCTCCCCAGGGTAATTCGAGAACCCGGTTGGCAAGGGTTTAGAAAATGCATTACCAAACCGGGTATGCGGGATGCGATCGCCTGTACGGTTGACAGCGACCACATGCCGAAGGTAGGTTACAGCGATACGACCAAAGACTGCAGCTTTCCTTGCGATAGTGTGGTCTAGGCAACTACCGGGCTTGGGGTCCGGCCGGCCGTATGCAGGAAGCGACTTCCGCGCCATGCAGGTGCGTCTTGATATAGACATGCTCCTATATCGATATAGGAACAGAGCACCTGACAGCGTGTAGTACCAGATTGGCTACATCACATGCTTATGCAAGGAAACCTCTGATACCGTCTTTACCCCAAAATCGGTAGACATAGTTTCCGTAGCCTCATTGTTCCATGATGCCGGGATGTACGGTACACCTTTTCCCTATTACCGGTTTGACCGTCGGTTCCTCTCTACTCATAGCAAACTAACAAGGTCCTAACTAACCCCTTTCACTATCATAGCTCCCTTGGTTACACCGCCAGATAGCGTGAACACCTCGGACTTTTACGATCTTGGATAACGTTATCAAAGTGACAGGTCTCTTCGGTGAGAGAATTCTAGAGGGGCTGGCGATGTACTTTCAACGTCATTTGGGTGTCATGTCTGGCGACTTTCCGAGTCCTAATGTAAAGTACATACACGCACACGGACTCTGTACTTGACGCCGTGGCCCGATGAGGAAGGGGGTTGCTGCGTATGTTGCTTTTTGCGAGACACCGGGAACCTGGTTGACGGCAACGGTGCGAAGTAACTCAACATCAAAGCTGCGAGTCGATATACATCCCTACCGTCGATGATCTGCCAATAGCAAAAAGCTTAAAGGCTCCGAGGGGGAAGGAATACTTCCCTGCCTTGGGGGCTGGCTGGTCCCGTGAGGCTCGATTGACGCGAGTATTCTGAACTAGTACAGTGCCTTTCTGCCTGTCTCGAGCTAACTTGCCTGCTTTCTTTTTCGTCTCGTCTTTGCTGACTGCGGCTCATGCGACCGAAGAACCCCAGTCCTGGTCTTTTGCGTTGTACATTTGCAATATGCTACTGTACAACACCCAATTCGATTAGACTGTCACTTGTCACTTTCCTGAGGGGTACCGGATGAACCGGTTGTACGAAAAAAAGCAACGAATAATGCAACACGAAAAAGAGAGAGAGGGAAAAAAAGGAGCCAACCCCGTCCAGAACCAACACGAATGTGATCAGCATGGACACGCCTCAGCTTTCCCATAAACCAGGAGTCTGGAGTCTGGGCTTATCGGATACTTGCGGTGTACTTTTTTGTCTCGCTACCCCACAGACAACAACAGCGCAGGGAACGGAGGTAAGACCGATTGCCCAGTTATTTGAGACAGCCGTTGAGCAAGTATCAAGTCGGGCGCTTCTAGATACCAACCGCAAAAGGCGGACCCCCAAAATGCGTCGGCGGGCGTTGGGAGTTACGTGCGTAGGCCGGCCAGATTATAAGACATTGGGAAATCCATTAGGAAAGACATTTGGAGAGAGCCGCCACAGGTGTGGATGTCCTCCGACTTTGCGATGCAACGTAAAGTCAAACTGGCATTCTTTCTGTATGTCTTACATAAACACAACGGTTGGAAGAACCCTCCTGCCCGCGTTTCTGCTTGTCTTTGCATGTGGTATCGAAATGCAAATGCGAGTATGCACGTATGCGCGCGCGCACGCACGCTCATGCTCACGCTCTCTCGCGCGTTTTCGCGTGGCAGGGCTCGTGGTCAACTACTTACGGTACCACCTTGTGTTTGTCCTACGTTGAGTAACGTGCCGTGGGGCGCAGAAATAGGTCCGAGGTTAGGAGATAAGTGATTGATTGATTGATTGATTGATTAGGGGAAATCTACTGATCTCTCTCTCTCTGCCTGCGCCATCATCGAAAAAAAGTGACCGATAACCATTATCAAATCGGAATGGCCAGAAACCGCGGTCCCAATCTGCCCGGCGCGCCCAGATCTATCTAATCTACCCCGCGGGGGGTTGCAAGTCTGGTAATAAGCGGGAATAGGTCTACGCTTCCAGTAAGTGATCTGCGCGGAACCGAAATCATGAAGAGCAATAAGCACACATCCTTGTCAGACCGCTAAAGGGAAGATGCGCGCGTGGGGTACATTGGCATTAGCAACGTGAGACTGGCTTTCCTTCCATGCTGTCCGTCGCGTGGAAGGAATTTTGCCAACGCCCGAGCCGAGGTGGCTTCAATGAAACCCTCGCTACCTGGGCTAAGAAGAGAAAGGAGTGGCTGCTCGTCGACCAGGTCAGACAGAGAGCCTGGCTCATGGTCAAGGCATGAATTTTCGACCAAACCTCGTCGGAAAAAAAAAAAAAAAACAAAAAAACAGAAGCAATGAAAAGGCCGACTGTCGGCGGCTTGTCACGGGCTCTCGGCGTCGATCCCCTGCACCACGACCGAGACTGCGTATCTGAGATCCGATAACCTGAGAGATCCGATAACATGACGGCGGGAATTGCTTTCTTATTAGCTCTTCTTCTTTTTCTTTCACAACCGCAAATAAGAGCTGGGCTGGGCTAGGCTAACTACGGAGTAAGTAGGCAATTAGGATAGTTGGTGGACGACTGCAAGGCAAAGAAAACGGCTTGCGTAGGCGGGATGCTGCTAATGCAAGGATTCGCGCGAGCAGGTAGTCTCGCCTTGTTCTCGCGCCGGCATTGGTTGCATGGGGGCCATGGGCAGTGGCAGCTGCCACCGATGTACTGTACTGTAGTGTATTCTATTATTTCCCAAAGTCCATTTGCAGAAGGTTTTTCGTTGACAGTAACCCTGCGGATGGATTTCAGTTCTTTCGGCTCAACCTCGTTCAATCAATCCTTCCTCTCTTCCTCTCTCTTTCTCTCTCGGTCAGCGAAAGTGGATGGAGTATGACGGCGCCACCCCCCCATCTCACCTGTGCGGGGATGAGTCCGGTTCGGTCGCGTGGTCGTGGCACAGCGAACACCACAGCAGTTCACCGGTCTGTCTGACAGCACGAGCCGAGCCTTGACCGGACGGGAAGATAGGGCCGTTGAAATCGTCCGCTCCCCCCATGTCAGGCATATCTCACTCTTCACCTAAATCGTGGGCAGTGCTGACCTGTCTGGAACCCCCTAAGAACCCTTTTTAGGCTAAGAGGTGGTAAATCACTCCCCCCACCCCCAAATCCCGGTGTACATCCTTTTCCTTCTCTTACTGTTATCCGATGACCATGAGAGCCGGTCAGTACTGCCCGCCCGGTGTCACACCCAACGCGGGCTGGCGTGATGCGGATGCGGAACGCATACACTTGGGCAGGCTGGCATGGTGGTCGAAATACGCAGGTTAACGGGAGCAGCCAAGCGCGCGTACGTTGATGTAGTTGCTTTGGTACCACCACGGTGTACCAGAACTCCGACGTTAGGTGGTGCGGCTCCTAACCTAATACCGCTGTCTGTCAAGAAGACGAAGGATGGACCAATCAATACTCCGTCGTTGCACCGCCATTCCTCCCACACCCCCGTCTTTGTTGGCAACAGGCCAAAAATACATCAGGAAGAAGGGAAAAAAAAGCAAAGAGACGACCAGTGCATGTGACTCTCTCGATTGGCGTTTAATGTGGAAGTAAGTAAGTCAGTGTAGTACGGCCGCAAGCAGCTTTGGTGTCCAATATGACTGGTCTCTCAAGTAGGCCGCCCGCGTGCATCGTCGCGAGCGTGCGCGTGGTGGTGCACATACTGTAACGCCATGCCATCGATCACGAGAACAGCCGCCGTCGGGCTTCGGTTTCAACTGAACGTGACGGACGTGACGTGACGGTCCAAGGGGGAAAGAATAAGTAAGTAAGTAAGTACAAAAAACCGAACGGCGGCCCATTAATCTGGCCCGTCCAGCTCCCGCACCGCGTAACGCCGGAAAGATGCAGCTTCCTTGTCGCTGCTTGCAGCAGCTAGGTTAGCAGCACGCAGCTATGCGCAAAGAAAAGAATCCCAGACGCCTGGCCTTTCCTTCTCTTTCCCTTTCGAGATCACTGAGGCAAGCGCAGCAAGGCCCAATTCAATAAAAGCCAATACCCAGAGCAATACGCGATTAAATCGAACGCCTCGCATCTGCAGCCCAGCTACTTTGCTGTTGAGCATCATCTATGCCGCTTCAAGACGAGTGATGAATGCGTTTGCTAGGGGGAAACGATTAGATAGGCACTCCTAGTGTAAGACATGTCACGACCTCCTATACCAACCCCTATTCGCAATGCAGCGTGCGGAACGGGAAGGATGATAGTGGACGGAAGCCTAAAACTTGAGGGAAGGGTCGTATGACCTTCAAGTCGTGGTCCGGCCTTGGCGTTGTTCTCTATCGGCAATCACGACCGGGTAAAGCCTAGTTCCGAAATCAAATCATCTCATGATGACCAGCAGCAGTGATGTGAGACGGGTGTGCGTGTAGATAGATAGATATCTGATGAGTTTATAGAGAAGAGCGCTAGATTGGCTGTACAATAAGGCTCCTAGGCAGGCAGGACGGGGGTTGTCGGCGTTAAGAGACGGCACTGAGCCACTAGAATCTTGTAGGACAATCAGGCTCTATCTAACCAAGCTAACCTAGCGGGCGCTACACACCTACATACAGTACGCACATACACACTATGGTACCCCCGCCATGATATGATCTCCCCGTTGTCAAGTTAGTCCACACCACATGGCCGGATCGTATTACAACGTGTGTGCCTGGGCGTACTTTGGCTCACTTTTTTTTTTTTGACCTTGGGTGCCGACTGACGGTGGGAAGCTTACAGCCTTGCATGCGTGTGCGCTGTCTTACGAATGCCTCATTGGTGGTGTGTTGCCAGTTGTTTGCTTGGGCTGTCACGGCCGTATTACTTTACTTACATGCCTCTTTCCATCTTGCATCGTGGGGTAGGATAGAAGCAGACCGAGTACCTACCTCCACACAGCACAGCCATGCAGATAATCCGGCGAGGATTCGTTCGACCAATCCCCGGGTTCCTGGTGGTCGGATTCGTCCAATCGTTCTCGCTTAGACCGGAAACCCCGGTCATCGCAGACGCTGCTCTGCTGTGCTGGACCGGCCTGTATGGCGACATGTGGTCGATGCTTTTTCATGGTACCGAGATGAGTGAGGAGGACCACACGCAGGTCAGAATAATCATGACGGCGCCATATGTTTGCCCTATCTTGAAAGCCCCAATGCAAGGCCATACATAGGTTGGGTTGTCGTCTCACCGATGCAGATTTTCGTGACTCTTTTTGCCCCACGTCTTGCTTGCCGGTGGTCGTCCTCCTGCTGCTGCTACATACCTGCATGCATGCCAGAGCGAAAAGTCTATGCATGGTGGGTTGCGCATTGCCAGAGTTCCCATGTGTGGCCTGCCCCTGCCCTGCCCTCCCCGTTGTAAAGAGTGGTAGGCAGGTAAGTACAGATGTAGTGTTGCAAGGTAGGAAGGGCTTGCTGGGCTGCACTTGCGCAGCTGCTGCAATGCATAGAAAAAATAGAAGAGGTGCATTCATTGTTGCGCGCAATGTCGTGTAAGGGGGCACGCAGCACGCAGGCCTGCGTCACTCGGATGCGGTTCATCCAATAACACGGCTACCTGCGTATGCCGGTGGTTTGATAACGACGATGGGAGTAGTTAGTATATCGATGTGTCTTTCTTTCGCTCTCGCTTGCTTCTTCTTTCCCTCCCCTCTCTTTCTTTTCTTCTCCCGTAATCTTGTTCATCATCTTTCAAACGGGACAGCCGGAGGGAGGGAATTGCCCTGGGCAAAATGCATGTTTTTGTACCTGGGTGTGTGAGTGAGAATGGGAGTCCCGTCGTGGACGCGGGACGATGACAGCCCTATCTTGACCTCGCTGCGGGCAGCTGACGTTCTGGGTTCGGGAGGGGCAGCTAGGGAAACTCCGGGTGGTGGTCAGGAACATAACATTGAACCAAAAAAAAAAAAAAAAAAAGCCAAAGAAGAAGAAAATAAGCCACCCCTCCCTCCCCTAAACCCCCTTGTTCATCCCTCCGTGGCTGTCCCCCCTCCTCCCTTCCCCCACCACCAACCGCCTTCTGGCTGGTCGACGGTCAATTCAAATCTGATCATCAACACCAAAATCCCATTTACCCCATGTGACTTGTCGCTGGTCAGATTCGGAGGCGCTCGGGAGCCAATCAGCGCGCCGCGCCCAGCGTGGTTTGGTCAGATCCGATGCATCATTGTTCGGGGCGTGACGATGCCATCAATACGCATTTTCCGCTGGCTGTTTTTGATTTTTGATTTTTTTGGAGAGGGGGGGCATTGTGTTCTGGTGGCCTCTTCTTCTTTGCCCTGCCTGATTCCTCTTCGTCGCTTGGCACTGAAGCCGACGAGAAGCCTCAGGCATTGACCACCACCCTCCTTGGCTTGCTCGTAACGCACCTCCCTTCCTCCTTCATACACCCGGGTCCGGTCTGAGAGAATGGAACTTTAGTAGTAGTAGTAACTTTGTAGTATTGTTTTGTTTTTTCTATATTGCCCAAGGGTATCTGCAACATCAGCCAGTCTCAAAGAAATATCAGTGTTGACGATGGTGGTTTTCCAAACCGACCTTCCTTTCTCTCTTTCTCCATAAAACGCCAATGCCAACAACAAAAATTTGATCCAAAAAAAAAAAACAAGAGAGAGAGAGAATACATGACGCGCCGGGGAGGGGCAGCGGGATCGCGTGTTGTGTGCGTGAGAGAGTATGTGTTGTGTCTTGATATCATCAAAATGTTGCCAGGAGGGGGGGTACCGTCGGAAGATGCAGACCGCGGGGCAATCCATTACCGTTGCTGTGAAGCAAGCAACAATTGAATGATTTAAACGCCGACCGCAAAAGCCCCCCCATGTAAAACCAAACCCTCCCCGAAAACAACCCTTAGTAAAAATAAAAATAAAAATAACACCCATCCGTATCGGATATGCAATGTAGCGCGAACCGGTTCCCGTGTGTCCATTTATTTTTGTTGTGCAGTATAACGCCCGTTGAAAGAGTTGCAGTGTCGCAGTGTGTGGTGGTAAGACATCCGAGACCCAGAATGCAAGTGCTTGCTGTTGAAGTCGCATTGAAGGGGAAGGGCAGGCTGTTCCGGGAGTTGCGCCGCCGGTTCCGTCCCCAACTTGGTCGCTTTTTTCTCTCTCTTCCTTTTCCGAAAATCGTTCTATTCCTTCCGTTCAGTTCCGGGCGCAGTGCGGCTGTAGGTCAGCAGCCGCAAGTAACAAACTCCTGCAGCTGTAGGAAGCGGGAAGGCGGTTGGGGACGGGAACTAAAGAAGTTCGTCTCGAGTCTCTCGTTCTGTCGAGAGGGGGTTTAGACGTATTGGCCGGCGCGGACACTTCGTCGGATCATGTGTTCCCAAGGCGCGGGTTTGTGAGGTCGGCAGTCCGCTGTAATTGTGGCCGTTAGTGTAAGTGCTCTCTCTCTCACCACCCCCCAAGAACCAAGACATGCCCCAACTGGCAGGCCACTCAGCATCCAGAAACCATTTTGTGATGGAACTTACTACATAGCTCGTCACCTCTGTAAATCCCCACACCCGTTAGCATTTTGTCAATAGAACCAATAGCAAAGAGGTATTGCATTTGGGAGGGCTTATGGACTTACCGAAGTTCTCCGGTGGTGATGTTGGGCGGACACACTCGATGTGTGCGTTCGTAGTGGGAACACCATCTCTGTACACGGAAACGGAAGTGGCCGCAAGAATATTCCACCTGAGTGAACAAAACGTTAGTTTCTTCGAGCCGCAGAGGAATCCAGTTGTCCAATGGCCAATGGACTTTCAGAATAAAAAGACTTGTAGGTCTTGGTCTTGAGGAAGGCGTACTTGTGTGTAGTCACACATTTCTGACTACGGGGCAGAGCTTGAGTCGGGTTGACGACCGCCTGTCCGCGCCTCGCCAAGGGGACACCGGTACAGTAGGACGGCGTATAAGTCGAATGGGGGTCGAGTAGGTAGGTGGTGCACTCGATGCACCCCAGATTCACCACGAGAGTCTTCGGGGCCTACGACTCTAGAAAAAGCCTTTCCTCCTTTCGAGCAGTAGCTGTTCGTTGTTGTTGTCGAGAGTGTACGTATGACGAATAGGTGCAGCAAGTAGTAGTAGGTTGTCGTGGTTCCTGAAAACAGAAAATATGGGGAAGCTAGATAGAGATGGGATGGCGTTGGTGTGGTATGGTATGGTGTTCTTCGAGAAAAGGTGGTGGACTTGTGGTGAGAGACAGAAACAGTGGCGAGTTCAATGTGGTCGCATTTATGGATATACTTCTTTTCTACCGGATGAACGAAACGTCAGTAGCAAGTAGGGGGAGGGTAGGGACGGGAACGAAGTTATTTAAGTGTGTGTCAGTTCAAGTTCACGGTTCCCAGTCTAGTCCATGGTCTTTGTCTCGCTCGCTCTCTCTCTCACTTGGTAGCTGTGCTGTGCTGTGCTTGCTGGCTGGCTTGGGCGTGTGCGTATGTGTGTGTGTGTGCGAGTCTAAAGCTTAGTTGCCAGAAAAGAGCCCACCCCAGACAACCCGAGCAGACGTGTTACCGGGACCCCCCTGGGAAGTCGCTCTTGTTCCTGGGCTGGACTGGCTGGGATTCCATGCAGACGTGGATGGTGATGTATGTATGTATGTATGTACATCGTGCAGTTGCAGGGAAAGGGTACATGGCATCGACCGCGGTACGGCGGTACGTACATATGTCTCCATTCTAACCTGCGTCGTTGCTTCTGCCGTATAGGTACGTACTGCTGGCATTTCGTCGCATCGATTTGCAGAGGGAGCAAGTTGACAGGCAGACCCATGACTGGGAGGGGTGGGTATGGGAAAAAGGTGGTGGATACTCGATATTTTTCCTCAGACTAGACTAGTCGAAGAACATTGGAAGCAATGGAGAGGATATGATGGCATGGCGTTTCTGCATGGGGTGGGTGGCTACTTTACATTGACCTGTTTCTGGCCGATCTACTGGTACTGCGTGATGTATGCGAGTACTTTACCTTTCGTCAGCCAGCTAGCCAGCAGCCCTTTCGGAGAGGACACTAGACACCCAAAAGTGGCCAGATAGCGCGTTGGCGACACTTTATTACCGCGCAGTAGGCTAGGTTAGCATGTAGGCAGAGAGACCCCTGATCCCGGACGCCATTCAACGTCGAACATGCTGGGAGCCCGCCTTCACGGAAATGGCCTTTCGCATGCTAAAAGTTTAGCGCGGTCGACTCTCTCTCTCTCTCTGTTAGCAGCAGAACAGGCGAAAGGGTCGAGGAAAACGAGAGTGACGGAGTGCTGGTTCAGACATGCGAGAGCCGCTTTTCTTCCCTGTTCTGTCTCTGTTACCTCATAAACTCAATGACCACTGACAAGAACCCCTGTGAGACAGAGGACCTGCAATAGAAAGTAAAAAACTGTCCACCAGGGAATTGTGTTTGTTTAGCAATAGATTTAAGCCTCGGTCCACACCGGCAGATGAAATGCACAGCATGAATTAAAAAAAAAAAAAAAAAAAAAACAAAAAACACGAGACCTCAGACACGGCAGGGCAGAATAGTTTCCAAAACTGCACTGCACGTTCCTGGCCAGTCTTTTTTCCCCTCGGCTTCTTTGACGTTAGGCCTTGCTTGGTCCAGCCGACCTCACGCACGCACGCACGCACGCACGTACAGCACCCTCGAGCCCACGAGATCGTCGCTGTTTCCTTCTCTTGTCTCTCGTTCGCTTTCGATACATTACATACAAGTCAGTTTGATCCCCGACGCAGTGCAACGGTGAGCAACGAAGGAGGTACATAGGTCATGGCATGGGCTCATGGAAGACCGGTAAGGATGTTGGCAGGTTCTAGCCCGCTTAGGAAGGAAATAAAGAAGAAATAGGTTAGGCAGGTAATGTGCACCCTGGGCACTCTTACATGGTGGGGGTTGCTCTTATTCTCTCATCCCTCCCTCCTCCCATCAACCATCCCGCGAAACTGTGGAGTGCGTCTTGTTTAGCTCACAGGCGACCGGTGTTCCAGAAAACTTCTATTTGTTATTGCTGGGTAGCATTGGCGAGCGTGCCAGGGCTGGGTAGCAAGGTAGGGAGAGTACTCCATGAAAATCCTGTTCGCTTGCTTGATTGCTCTCTTTTGTCTTTTCTCCGAACGATGGGCTCCGTGGGGACTTTCTTTGGCTAATCTAATGAAAGAACGACCTGGCGACCGCCTGCGGTGCCGACAGGATTATCGGGGCCACGGGCTGTTCGCCTCAAAAAAAGACCACGACTGTGCTCCAGTTGCGCTTCAGCTCAGGCACAGCACCGGCTTCAGCTGGGCTAGGGGGTGCTTGATCGTGTACCTGTAGCGTCCTTGTTGGAGCCGACACCAGCCACATCCCCTGGAAACGACATCGGAAGTGCAGTAGATCAGTGATGCAATTTTATGTAGGTACGCTGGTCCTTGACCCTCCTGGCCTAATATAATACATCTTCATAATTATGACACATGGGAGAGAGGCGGAAGTGGGAGCAAGGCTCGTCGTCATCCCATATCTCGAAATACAATAGGGTGGGATCATTAGCAACCTGCCTATTCCAACGTTGGGTACATGTATGCAGGTCGGAGGGGGCCCAAATACATACAGAACCGAGAACCCAACGCTCCAAGGCCGGCACGTGGTCCGTATTCACCTTTAGGCAAATGCCGAACTGTTTGGGTATTGGCTCTCTGGGGAGGGAAACGGGGGCAGGATGGGTTCAGAAAAGGACCGCTCCTCGAGGAAGAAAAACTGCATACCCGCCGCTCGCTGCCACCGACCGAGGTACACTAACAGCAGTGAGCAGTAAGCCTTTCTACCATTCCCAAAGCAACATTTTGCGTACTATCTATCCATCGTAATCAACTGGCCTCTCTGGGTTTGACTGGGCAATACACAGGGGGGTTGCTACCGTCGAACAGTATTCCCCACACCGGTGAAGAATTAACGTCGCACCGGAAGATTTCGTGCCTCTCGAATGCATATTTTGGCGGGCGATCCATTCCATTGTCTGGTCCAGTCCTATGTGGTTAGCGCTCTCGTTACCGTGTGTTCTCTGCTGGCTCTGGCGGACGCTTACACACATACAGCCACAGCATCTTTCACAACCACCCACGGCGCAGCGCTGGCATCAAGCATCGGCCATTACCGCCGCGCTCGCTCGCCATTCATATCGCAGCAAATGGAAACCCGCCGTCCCGATTGGGAAAGCCCGCAAGGTTACCTCGATGAAGGGACCTTGAGGGATGATGATGTGATTCCGATAACGGGCGGGCAGGCATATAGTAGTATGGTGCACGCGCACTGCCAAAGCGCGCCCATATCCTAAACAACAGCTTTGATCACGGTGAAACTGCGGGCTCTGCGACTTTCCATTCTCGCTGTCCTGCGGGCTGTTTTGCTTGTTCGCTCGCTCCGACAAAGTTTCGAAGGAAAATTGGGGAAAAGTGTCAGCTATTTTCAAAACATGCTAGTTTCGCTCCACTCTGGCCTACAATGTGTGGGCTCCCTTTTTTCTGCCCTTCATTTTCTCCCTCCTTGCGAGGGTGAGTACCGGTACAGTGACTTGGCTACATGAGGTCCTTCCAGTAGCCGGTCCCACGGTGAAAGAAAAAAGAGAGGGGGCAGAAGGGCCGGTGGATGCCCCCTGGTGGTGCTGTACCCTCCGGTCGGATACAGACTAAGCGGCAAATGCGAGATGTGGTGTGGGCAGGGCAGGAATTGCGCAGCGGTCACACGTGGACTTGCTGAACTTGCTGCCCACTTGGACGAAAAAGGTGGAAGCTTGGCCGGTGGTGCTCTGCAGCAGTGCAGCAGTGCAGCACGCAGATGCAGACGCAGACTCTGTCTCTCTCTCTCTCTCTCTCTCTCTCCGCAATGCCGTGATACCGAACTACTAGAATGTCACCAGACTCGAAGCGGTGCGGAATTCGTACGGGTATGGGGTTCCCACGAGGCAAGGGGCGGGTACGCACCCTGGCACGAAGCGAAGGGAGGAAGATATTCATAGCTGCACAAATGCATACATACACTTCTCTTTTTACACAAGCAGGCCGCCAGGACTGAGGTCGGCCGTTGTGAGGCTAACTAGCTCTACAGTACCTGGAAGACTGCGGATAGGATTCGCCCCATGTAACGACGGACAAGAACTATTTGCTACCCATCTTCGAGACACGAGCATCGCCAGAAAAAGGAAAGAAAGCAAAGACAACAAACGGGTAGAACAGGGAGTGCAGCAAATGCGGTTGAGCGGGAATTGCAACGACTTTGTCTCACCCAATGGGACACGGAGGACTGGCTGTGCTGTGGCCGTTTTGCCTCTGCCCCTCTTTCTCCCCTACCTAGCATGCTTTATTACTTAGCGACCGGTGAGCTTCGAAGTTGTTGTCTCAGTTGCTGTCCTGATTGGCCCAGCAGGCGACCGCCTAGACATTGGCCTAATCTCCGATGAAGATGAAGAGGCGAAAAAAAAAAGAGACCACCTCGACGACGACAGTGGTGACGACGTCAACAGATCAGTGCTTGTAAATATATTGAACTCGTTCATCTCTCTACAAATTTCATGGCCATTAATTGATGTGGCCGAGTGGGACTGGCGATTCGTCCAGTACCTAATGCAGGTAGAGGCCCTGACTAACCTGCTAAATCCGGACAGGCGCCTCTCTAATGCAGAGACAGGCCCTCTGACAGCTCGGGTGATTGCCAGCTAAACACATTTTAGCGCGCGTCCCCCTCAATAGGCCTAAGGCCAAATGGATCGACACAGCACCCGCGGATCGGACTGGGGGCTTGGGGGCCAGTCGTCTGACATCACGGTGCGGTCATTCATTGGGAATATCCCAAACCCTCTGTCGTGGGATTAAGGGGTCATCCAGGAGACAAATCATGCCGTCATATCGAGAAGGGCATCATTCCTTCGTGCACAATCAATGGGATCTGCAGAGACAGAGACAGAGACAGAAGGAGGGAACGGATCATTCCCCTCACCGTTTGGGTCCCAATCTCGATCGCTGTCTGTTCTCGGTGTTTGCTACCACAGCCTGGCTCCAGCAAAACGGACGTCAGGCCAGACTGGCCAGAACAGGTCCCGACAGACTGGATGACCGCTGGCTAGGACAACTTGGAAATTGGAAAGAAAGACGATGTCACAGATTTCCTTGCCATCTGGTAGATTCGGTCCAGCTGGTCGGCCGCATGGAGATTGGGAAGTCATCTGACTTCAACCGTTTGGATCAGATCAAGTCACTACATCTCGCTCAGCCACCGCAGCAACGAACGTCCTTATTTACGCCATCTTCTCGCCATCGAAACCACGTGTTACCGATACGGCCATATGGCTTCGGCTTCTTGCCGCGCGCGCACAAGCGAGGGCGATCAAAGCAAACGGTGCTACAGCGCGCTATTGCGCCCGCCGTGGCTCGTGACTCATGGATCGGCCAGCCTTATGGAAGGTTATGTATGAGTCTCTTCATAAAAGAACTGCCGCCGCTCTGAAAGGCGATGGGCCCGAGGTTATTCGAACCCCGACATATCCGCCACTAGTAGCGCATGAGTATTCGGTCCAGGACTAGCGATAGCCGTACCGCTCAGGTGCAGCAGGCTGCAAGGCAAGGAACCTCTCCTCGCTTCTTCTCCTTCGACTCTCTGCCTGCCGGCTCTCGACTGTGGTCGATCAAGGGTATCATCCCCACCCGGTGAATCCTGCGGGACGGAGTCGTTCCGCAGCGGCCTGGATGCCAAATGGCCTGTACATAAACATAAACCCAAGGTGCCTGCGTGCCCTGTGCAAGGACAACTTCGGACCCTGAAAAATCAACGAGGGATGCACTGCACCTCGCTGCACGATACCGTTGTCGCCATCACCCCGTCATGATGGAGTTCTGGGGGCCGGTTTTCCCGACCTGTCCTGGGCGAGAGCCACTTAATCGCCGACCTTGCACACCTTGCTCTTCTTGTCGGGATGCTGCTCTGGCCAAAGCAACGGTAGCCAGACCTTTTGATCAGCGCACTTTTTTCGCCCTTGGGGCTGTTGATCAGTGCCCGGTGGCCTGACTTTCTGCCAATCCAATGGTCAATATTTGCATCCCAGACGGGCCAGACAGGCCAGACACCAGACACCTTGACGCTCCCTTTGCAATCCTGGCCTTGAAATCCCGTAGCGTCGGGATCCTGCCAGGGGGGTGGGATGTTGGTTGATCATTGGTTTAAGCTTCTTATTCGTTCGTTCTAGACGAGCCCGGCGACTGGCGACCCCTGCTGCTGCTGGAGTCTGTTTTGAGCAAACCCCGCCAGCCCGCCGTCTGGCGCTGTCATTTAGAGGGCAGGGGGAAAGACTCGAAGAAAAAAAAGGCAGACCCCCAGTGGCCATCAACTCCGAATACCCTGTTGGCTCGGCCTCACTCCGAAGAGTTGAGATGGGTTCTCTACGAACTGGCAAATATTTGTTGTCCGCAAATCAAATCATCAAAGATGCTGGTGGTGGTGGCTATCAGTGATTTCTTAGAGCGCGGAAGGTTACTCTGGCACACGGCTGTCGCGTTTGTCGTGACGGGGTTGATCACGCCGAAACAAACGACGGTACCGTACTGACCGCGTATGCGATATGTCTTCATGCTTGCAATCCATCTATTGTTGGGGGTATTCGTTACCCTCAGCGAATACCTACTCGTTTCTCTTCTGATTTCTTGCTAGTGCCACTGAATCCATTTGAATACTCCCCCTTGAGGAAGTTCGGCACTTGTCATAGGCTAGCAGCCCTGTTTTCGCTGCCCCCGCCCCCTTCCTTCACGATCCACAACACGTTAATGAGAGAGAACCCCTCGATCCACACAAGGCTGTGGCAACCCACTTGCACTCCCACGCTGCCGCGTAGGAATTTTTCGAGAACGAATCTCGGTAGTGAAATCGAGTGTCGCGCGAAACGTGACGGGCAGTTCGAACGAACCTGACCGGCCAGTCTGCCAGTCTGCCAGGGTTCCCGCAGTCCACATGGCGTGCGTGTGTGTGTGGGAAGAGGAGAACTTCGGAGATGTGAGGAGGAGGAAGAAGAAGAGAAAGGCAGCAAAACAAGAGCAAGAAGTCGAGGATTATCTCATCTGATACGACAAGAACCTTTGGCAAAATTCCCCGGCGTGTCATTGTTTCATCGACGGGCATTAACACCATCTCGATATACCAGTACGTAAGTATGTAGCATTGGAGGACTCAGGTACCCTCGAGGTACTTACTGGTTTGATTTTTTCCCCGGTACAGACCAACGTCCGAGAGTCGATTTGGAATCGGTTTGGGCCTTTGATTACACGGAGGGGGATAGATACTACTGTACAGTGGCATAGCCATGTTCTCGAGGTTCGGCTTCGGGTCGCCCAATCAGCCGGGCTTCCGAGCGGGCGTAAGCCCGTTAGACGACGACATCTTGTTGGGGGAAATAGAGACAATTGCATTCGTTGCAATTCGACGATTCATTTGTTGTCCTGCTCATTCATGCCGGACTAGAGCGTATGTAGGCTTGTTGAAGTAAACATGATTAGCCAGCCCACCCAGCTAGCCCGTCAGCTACTGCACCCCTAAGACGCTAAATACAGGGTTCGTTTTAGGGGCACCTCACAGCCAGCAAGAAGCCTCAGTAGAAGAGCAAAGCAAACAATGGCTACATTGGCGAGCCTGTGCAAATCATGAAACCCATGACGGAAAGGCCGTGATGATCATCCCACTTACATACGACGGAGTAAGGGGAAAGGGGATTTCCCTCCCTGGTCTTAATACATATTCTGGTTCACATATTGCCATATTCTTGGTCGGGATGATGACTTGCTGCACAACTGGCGTCACTATCCACTCCAGCACGGTACTGAATTTGGCGCGTTTGCAGGCGGTCCTGCTTCGTTATTGGGCGAAGGGGGAGGGTGGATTTGGGCTTAGTGGTGCATTCAGCATTCAGCATCCAGCATTCCATTCAGCACGAACCCCCCGATGATGCAAGCAGAGAGAGAAACCCATGTTTAATTTTGCATAGGGAGTATATGTATATGATATTATATAATAATGCCACTCGTGTTATACGGTGTACGCCACAATATCTCCATACCGAGATGCATGCATACATATTTGCGTCAAATCTCAGATGGCCGTGTTTCAATAACACCCGTAGGGATGTCACGCCAATGTCGTGTTCGCTGAGCCGCCCTGCCCTGACAGCCCTGATCTCCGGGGGGTTCCCTCTCGCTAAGGCGAGCACTCGCATCAAGAATCGGTCACGGGATCGCTACCAAGTTTTGGCATACAGGGTGTTTCTGGGGGGACGTTTATTAGTCTTATTGTTTGTTTGCTCGTCGCACCACCTATCTACTACATACTGCACCTACCTTCACCGATGCACCAAAATGGGCGTAGGGCTTTGCAAGATGCGCCCACTGTAGGTAGATCAAGCAAGGAGATCAACACAGGAAATCATACGACGAGCAAACACGTCGGAGGTTTTTTTACTTTCTTCACGCAAGGCACAAGAGGACATAAATAGATATGTTATGGGCCAATGGGTGCATACGGCGAGTCCGACCGCCAAGTCGTCGCGCGCCCGTCCGCGGCCCATGGGCGGTTCGTCCTGCGTCAGTTTTCTCACCCACCCCTGCCGTTCCTGGCAGGGCAGAACTTCGGTAGGGTAGCACCGCGTTGGTCAACGAACCTGGTAAACCTCGCGCCTCCCACCTTCTGCTCCCACCTCCCATCTTCGATATGCGCTTGCTTTTGCCTGTTTCCCAACCGATGATCTCTCGAGCGAACCTGATGCGCTTGTGCGTGCACCTTCAGTTCGCATGCAACGGTGACGCTGCTTAGCCACCCCAATGGCGCCCATAGGGGATCTGTGCCTGTCCCCCTCACTCCCACTTTGGCCCCGAAAAGGGTATCCAGCTCGGGATTCTCTTTCCTCATTGCGATGGCCGGTCCGCGCTCTTGCTTGCGTGACATGTAGATGATGTTTGACCGCAACATAGAGTTCTGACTCTGGTACGACCCCAAGTTGCGTTGCATTGAAGGGAGGGAAGGAAGGAGGAAGGATCGGAGGGGGCGCAGAGAGGGAATACGTCAAACCCGCGCTTGGTGGTGGGAAGCGTCGTACCCGCGGAACAGCCGGGCGGCGGCGGGGAGGGGTGGCATCGCCGCGGGCATTTCCAATGCCCCGAGTCATGTCAGGGGTCCAGCGTCCAGATACATGATGCGCGCATCATCGCGTGAAAAGGTACATGGCGGATATAGCTTACACGTTTCCTCGCACATGTGTCTTTCTCCAGCTGCGAGTTGGAAAGACGAAAAGAAAGAAAAGAGAAACTGGCTGGTAACGAAACCAAGATCCATGTCGACGACTTGCAGCTGTGGGGTAACACCCGTTACAGCCAAGGAACGTAAACCGGCCTGACAGCAGGTCAAGCAAGCAATAAGGTGCAAATTCAAGAGGTTCCGTTGATGTCCAATTTTCGGACTTAATTTAGCCGCGCGCGCCATTTTTCTTCTTCGCAGCCCGGAGGACACTCCATACCCATGATGCGGCACTGTGCGCCGCGGGTACGTGACAACGACGGCGATTGCGGTGACAAAGTGCCGGGCTCTGGATGTCAAATCCAGGTTCGTTTCACCCGTTTCGACACGGTAACCCACCGATACTATACTGTGCGCGCGGGGACGGCAACAAACTGCGGTGACGAATGCCCGGCCTGGCTGTCAATCCGTGCTCATCTGCGATCTCTCCATCGACATCACCCTTCATGATCGTGCGATCGATCTGGTGAGATGGGCAGTATAGTCAGTTCACCGTATTTGTCATTCGAACGTCCCACACTTCATTTGATGAAGGACCACAAGACGATGATGGTGACACTGATGGTTTATAGCGTCAGCTACTGCGTAAGTGGTGAAGAAAGGGCGCGCAGGCCGGGCTCTGCGTCCTCAAGATACATGCATACGTTCACCGCTGGGGCCCCCCGGCCGGGGGTTTGACCCCCTTGCCAGTGCCTTACATCGCGGTTATCAAGTCACATGACTGGCTTTATATGCGGGCAACGCAAGGAAGAGTGTCGATTACAGCGTCCTTTCCTGGTAAGATATGCAAACCAACATAGCCGGCTGCGTGGTGATCGCCTGTTTTTACAGATTGTCTACGGCTGGACCAGCCTGTGCAGCGCAGGACGACATGCACGCCCTTTGCCGGCTTCATCACACAATGTTCAATATTTGTCCCATGCCGCGAATTCGGCTAGGGGTTGGAACCGCGCTTTTGCCTTCCATGGCACCGATTGGTCTTTCCCCTGCCTTGCCTCGGTTTCTGGTAAAACAAAAATCTAAAACTCGGTCAAATACTATGATGAATGGATGGCCATTCATGCATGAAAAGATGACAGACAACAACAGATGGAAAGCCCCGGCCAACTGTTCGTTCCAGACAAGATAGATCCGTGGTTCATCGTCCAATCTTCCTCTTTATCTGATCAATACTGAGCACGGTTTACCCATCGTTCATATGCATGAGCCAGGTTGTCTGCCTGCTCCGTACAGCGGTCTGGAAAAAGCCGCAAATACATCCTTTCGGCCGATGTCGGCGGCGGCGACGGTGATCTTGAGGCGTGGTACGTACGTCTCCTGGTATGCCCAAGGTATGGGCAGGTCGCGAGTCATCACTGACGCCTCTCGGATCACGGTCCTGGGTCTATCGAACAACGTTCTGTCTTGCCATGGTATTTCAGTTGCTAATGCAGCTTTGGAGCAGACTGCGCAGCATGATCACACAGCCGGAAAAGCTTAATGCATGCATTGCTTGCATTATGCCGCCGAGTTTTCTTCGAAGGCACGGAATGTATACCGCCTTGGTGTTGCATCGAAGCCGAAGCTGGATAGGCTGGGCTCTGCGAGTTCCGCTTACGCGGCGCGGCTGTCGCTAGAAAAACTTACAAGGTCTCATTTGCTACCACAAGAGGCCGACTTTGGGTTCCATTAGGTCATGCCGTGCCGGCCATCCAGTGCGACGCGTTCGTGGGCGAACCCCTGGACAGTCACTGCATGTAGTAGATGTACCTGTACAGAATTCGGGTTCGAGACGCTTGTCTTCGGAGCGTTTACCGGGATACGTTCATCGGCATTCTGACTCGTCATTAATCATGTCATCTGCACATACATGGTTGCATATACGAGGGACACTTACACAGGTGCATCATAGGTGGGACTGGAAGTCGCTATATTGGACGTGATTTATGTCGACCGTATCTGCATTGCGTTTGGGCGCTTACTGCCTTATCGGCGATGGTATATGTATACCCCCAGGGGATAGGACCTGTGCCGCATTGCTGCATAGTCTACCGCCTAGATCTGCCCAGGGTGTGCGCAAAACCCCAGAGCTCCACTGCGTTGGCCACCTCGTGATCATGTCAGTAATTCTATACACATCTCATCACTATTTGGTTACCTATGCAACCAACCCCCATGGCGACAGCGAGTCAAGAGATGATGGGTTGGGAGGCGTGACGTGTTTCGTGCTCAATATCCCTTGCGGATAACTGGCATATTTGCACACCCAGCAAGCAGTTGATGCCATTGGGTGCCTGCTAAGAACTTTTGACGGCCGAGCCAAGCACCAGTGGAACCCACGAGTCACGAGCCTGGATGCTGTGCAAACCGTCCAAAGACTCATAGTGGTATATTTCATTATGTCGGTAGATACAAATCCACAGAGTATCATATGCCGGCACTTCGCTGGCCAATCAAATAGGGATGTGATCTTCCGGTCAATATGCCAATTTATCGATAATGTATAAAGATAGACTCTCAGAATTGGCCACGCGTCTCCTGATGAGAGTTGGCATGGTCATTGGCTACGATCTAACTCAAGAATGGCAATCCGAATCAGGTAAACACAAATGAGGACCCCGGAATTTATTTTAAGGATGGGTCTAGATTATGGATAGTATCCTGTGAAACAACCGGGACCTGAGGCAAGAAAGATGCACAGCGTATGTACGGCAGATCATACGGGCGAAGCCACGAGGGCGCCGGGTTGTGGCAGTAAGGATTGGCAACCTCTATCGACGAATGACAACTGACAGGAGCACAACTAGGCCGCAGGATTCGCACATAGAGTTCGTCAGCCCCCCCCTTGTCAAACCGGGATGGGCGCAGATGTCACCCATAGCTTATCGTGGACTCCCTGATCCCTGCTCGGCTGATGCCCAATCCCCAGCGGGACTTGGGGGGTGAGATATCAAGCATCTCAAACTGATGCCCAACGAACTGGGGTCTGATACTACCAGGGTAGAAAAACTCTAAATGCAAGGGCCCCCCCTTTCCGCAGTATTTCCGCGGCGGCAATGGCGACTCAGTATCGAAATTGCACAAAGATCCGATGGAACGTCCTCACGGGGGCGGAAAAGGAATTGGCAAAGCCCCCAAAGTTGCTGCAGCTGAACAGAGAGGATGGGGGTATGCTCGGTGATCTAATGTTACCACCATCCCCACTTCCGGCGGCCAGGGGTCCGGTCTGTCTGTACAGGGTATAGACGACAGACTTGGCAATTTTTTCTTCTTCTCTGCTGCAAGGCAGCTTCCCACTCGAGCCCTAGTGTAAAACTCTAGCCTCGGCTCTGCGCGCGCACCTTATGATCGACGCCGCCTGTATCGGAGCGCGCGGCCGTGTCCCCGTCGGAGCCTTCCCGGGGTGGCCTGCTGCATTTCGCATTATCCTACCCACCCTTGCACCGGTGAGTCGGGGAGCTCCTACACACCGAGAAGGCTTGTGGCGTCAGAGTGCGAGGTAAAATCACCTGGCATCTTTTTTCTTTCGTTTATACGATCCTCATCGGGGTTTGTTGCCCAATATATTACCACACCTGAAGCTCGATGCCATATATCGAAAATTGACTATTTTCTGTGCAAATTTTCCACGTCGGACATTGCCCGACGTCCTGCCGCGCGTTATGCGCCTGACTCGGGCTTCATGAAGGAGCTGAATGCATCTCAGAAGGGATTCATTCTCTGATCGGCAGCGGCGCGCCCCCCCTTGAAATTAACATCCTATTATTGTACATGCCTGGAGAACCAGATGTACGCACACTTTGGGCAACCACGAACCCGCGGAGATGCGACAATGATGACTGCATTTCCACGCTACGGCTTTAGCTGCTTACTCCTTGAAGGATTCGGCTCATGAGAGCTCGCCGGGGTCTTCGGGGACCTCCCTACCTACCCCCCTGGATAGACTACTCCAAACCCAAAAGGCTCGGATGTCTGGACACCCGCGGACGTTAATGCATAATGCATTGTATGTAGCATTACCACGCAGTGCCATGGACCAATTCTGGTCGACGACCACGTATAAACGCTGATACCATATTAGATACACGACTGCAAAGACAAGCAGTCACCCTCAAGTCCTGATCAAAGAGCGAGGGCGACGTCTTGTGCTATTCCTCATGACCTCTGGGACAATACCCTATCTAGTCTTACATAATCGTCAGCCCCATTGACCTTGAGACAATAACTACATGAGACAAGAAGACTATCCATCCCTGGTATAGAAGAGCATATACTATAAAATATTCCTGGGGGCTAGTGATTGACATGCAACTTGGCGAGTACCAATTAGGCGTAACAACCGGAACAACATCTATTTTCTGGGTGTGGATTCAAATCTACAGCTCCTAAGATGCAAAATTAGTTGTGCAGCTTGTCCCGGATATTCTCCATCCGTGGTAGCTCGGTACGTGGCCACGTGCATCAATAAAGGGGAGGGGACTTGGCGGTCACATCAGCATGCTTAATCGTCGCAACGCTCTCATCTAGAAACCTCGATCTCAACAAGTGTGGTATCCAGGCCAATGTCTCCGTAAAGTCCGTAGAACGCGTTCTGCTGGTACAACCAAATGAGCGTATGCCTTTCTCATGCTACCATTACCACACCGAAGCTGGGAATGGCGGGAGACGCCGCCAGGCCGACAACCAATCAATCTCCCATATGGAGATATAGATGGTCTCTATTTCTCCAGTGGTAGTAGCTGGAACGACAAGGGGCCGTGCCGTGCCGTGACGGGACGGGACCGGGCCGGTACGGAGTTATGTATTGCGCAGGAACGACGCACGGAACTGTACTTTTCTCAGGGACGGGTCTTATTATGTCTTGGATGCTTTGACATCGGTCACGCACGGGTATTGGGAATCATTTGAGTTTGATTTTGTCATATCTGGCACCACGTTAGCTGATCCCCAAGTGAACGAGTTTTGGGTTGGGCGACATGGAAGCAAATGGGTGGATAAGTTTGGTTCTATACGTTTGGGTTGCAGCCATACTGCGCATCATAATTTGTCCTATGTGAGATAGCCGAAAATGTTTAGTTAAAATGAAGTGCCACATTGAACATTCATTGCGTGATCTGTCATGATAGGACATCCAAACTTGAGAAAAAATTAGGGACCAAGGTATTTCGTGATTCCAGAGATTATTACATCTCTTCCCCCGAGTAATCTGCCACAAATGCCAGCGAACCCCTACCTGAAAATGCCCGCCCCCTTTTTCCCATCATGCTCGTCCGACTCCGCGAATAAGGACAGAAACGAAGGGGCTCAGTGCGGTAAACAGCAAGACTGGCGTGTTTGTAGATCGCAACCATCTCCGTTGTGCTCAGGAGGCTGGCACTGAACGGCACCGCCGCACGCCTCGAGCCATCCGATGCCGTTGCCTTCCTCGCAGAGATACAAGTCATTATACGGGTCGTTGCTTCCCGCGTCTTGGAGTAGGTTGACACCATAGTCTATGTTATGGAAAAACGCATTAGCCAATCTATTCGAAAGAGAAGAACCGGGGCGTCAACCTACGGTGCTGTTCAATCAGATCCCAGCCGCAATATCTGATCCCCGTCTGGCACGTCGCGTTACTGCTACTACTGGGCGTCACCGTCGAAGTCGGCGACGGAACCGCCGCGCCCGCTGAGGACGAAGCCGTCGCTGCCGATGTCGTCGCCGTAGCGTCGCCGTTCCTGTTGTGCTGAAGGCCGAGGCCTAGGCCCACGCCGAGCCCGGTGGCCACGATGGCCACGGCGAGCAGCGAGAGGATGGCGAAGAAGGCGAGGCGCGACACGCCGCATATCCGCTTCCGGTCGCGGGAGGCGCCGCTGCTGATGGCGACCGCGTGCGAGGAGTCGTGGGGCTCGAGGCCGCCCTCCTTGGTGTGGGCGTAGCCCCCGTGGTGGTGGTCCTTGCCATTGTTGGAGGGTGAGTACTCGGGGAGCGGCGTGCGCGACCCTGCCGTCGACAGAGGCGCAGGGACGGCTTCGGGGTACGAGCGCGTCGCGGCGGTGTCGTACTCCATGCCGTGGGACTCGACGACTTCGGGGGCGTGGTCGGCGCCTCGGTTCGGGTGTGGAGGCGCCGGGGCGTGGTAGGGCTTGTGGGGGGTATCGGGGTACCCGTCTTCTTCCGGTGGGCCGTACATGGTTGAATCGGTTTCTTCGTTTCAGAGTAGTCGGTGGCAAAAACGTGCCAAACAGAAGGAAAGATTGGTTCCCCGTACAAGCGGAGGAACAGGAAGGAAAAATCAACTACAAGGAGACGTTTCTGCGACAAGGGGAGATATGGGGAAATCAGATGGCCCCCGAGGTCCTCCTCTGCCGCTTAGTCAATATTAGTAGGGCAGACGCGCTCACTCGGAACCGAAAGAGGGCCCGGGCGGGCCAGTCTGACATGGACGACAAAAGCAAACAGAGACAAGATCACCCCGTCGATCAGAGTCTAATGTGAGCGGGGTGTAAAAGCAATAAGACACTTCTGATGGAGAGAACTGTTTTATCACAGTGTCTTTGAAAGAAGCAAGTGAGAAGAACGGTAGGCGGATCGAAGATGGTAAAAGGTATGCCTCGAAGGGTTGAGAGAAGGCAACGGGGAAGCATTTGGACCCCAAACGCTGGAAGGAGGCGCGTACAAGCTCGAATATTTCCCGTTCCCGTATTCTAGATAAGCCGGTGACCCAATAGAAGGGAGACTGCAGTAGCGTATGCATCATGTGATTGGCTGCATTATTTGATGGTGATTTCCTTTTCTTCTGCAGGTAGCCACCCATGCTTGATGTCTGCTTGCTTACAGGCCCCCAAGGCTTACAGAGGATCCCGACTGACGCAAGAGCATTATTCGAACGCCGATGAGTGGTGGTGTTTGGGTGTCACCACAGGCGCGAACTGCTGCGGTACTACCTAATAACCCCGCTTTAGTATAAACAAGTAGGTGATACGTTCTTTCTTCCTGTCGCATACTACGATTATGCAGGAACCTCGGACAGGTCCGGGGGTCAAAAACTCCAAGACCTGCGGCCGACAGTACCGTTGGAAATGGCTGGGTAACCCAGCCAGCTCAAACGACCACTAGCTGTTACCGGCCGAGACTACCGCACTGTATTTCAAACAGACATGTGCATTGCCGGGCTGGATTACCACGTGTAACCATACTTCCAGCCCCGAGTAGTACAAGTTGTGACGTCAGGGGAAGGCTCATGCATGCGGAGTCCAATATATATAAAGGCTGCTTGCAGGAAGCCGACAGAATCTTCTGCACACCGCAACATGGTTTCCATGAGAGCAGGGCTTGGGTCCTGTTGTGGTACCTACGGGAGCTGGTGACTTTGGGTCAGAAGGCCTAACTGAAAGGGACGGGTTTGCATATCACTAATTAAACCCAGGGCAACCGCGATGACGCTTAAGATCAGGTTTGTTCCAAGGATGTGAGAGATGATAGTCTTCGTTTGTCATCACATGGTAAATATCAGCGTTGGATCAGGGAAACTTACTTGGGGACAATAGCTGTATGACCAAAGCTTGCGGTATATCCGCAAAGGCTTGGGATCTAAGCCTTGGTTATTACACTCCGTGATTACCAAGGACCAATATTCACTTGTGTGCTACCCGTTAGAATCGCGCGACCCGGGTTCTTTTAAAAGGAATCAAGAGTCCTTAAAGACTGTTTACGTCATATTCCGACTTTTCCTAAAGCGAGAAACGTCTAGACGTACTCATACGCAGGCCTTTACATACCGTCGATTAGAGGCGATGAAAGTTCACCCAGAGCCTACACAGGTCAGGAGATCAGAGACCTCGAATACGACACACTCATCCTCTGCGACCATGCCACATGCGTAGAGACCGGTGTTACGATGGAAGAGGCGATCCCCGAGGGATTGGTATTACGCTGTTTAGACAAGGAGCAGGAAAGGCCAAGATTGGTGGATTCGCCAGTATACGGAGGGACACAAAAGGAGCTAGGAGTCTGGCGAGACACCACTGTACAGGCCCAGTGAGAGGCATTTGGTGAACGTTGTTCGACTTTAGAAGTGGACATGGCTTCGACGACAGGCCGCCTCCAGTGATATCTAATGGCGCTTATCCGGCTTGTCGAAGCAGTTGCGAAGTGCCTGGGAGGCTCTACAAAACCCTGGCGGCACATTAAAGACAGACCGAAAGGTGAATGGGTTAGTTAACTTCACGCATCAGGTCCCTTGGGATTAATATTCACAGTCAAGTCTATATTCATCAATTCGAAGTGGCTGTTAATTACTCGCAGGCTCTTACAAGCTTGCGGTTGTGTTACCTACTGGGGAGACTGACAATATCCTAAAGTGATATCTCAAGCTACAGTCCTAGACTACCTAGCGCATCATGGTGTAAGGAGCGCGTGGCACTGGTCGATCTCCACTCGATGCCACCCTTGATTGGCTTTCACGATGGGCACGCCGGTGGTTCTTTTCGCAGACAGAGCCGCCCTCATTCCGGGTGTAGACTGTGTTCTCGACGGTGCTGGGACAGAGGCCATCGCAACGATCGCCGTTGCCAAGGTCGGTGATCATTCTGACTGTGGCGAAGACGCAGTCGCATTGCTGGTAACGGGTAATGGTGATTTGGCACATGTTGTTGATAGGATACTGGGGTTTGGGGGGTGAGTTGGACATTGTCACGTACTCTGTGGCTGGATGCACGGTATATATACAATTCTTATTATCTGAACAAATCATTCATGACATGAACAGATAGGCTCGTGTCGAATGCCACAATGGCATTGTTGTTGGATAAGAGAGAGGTGTTAAATCTTTGATGCCTCAACCTCTTTGTTTTCCAGGAACCACCCCAGTATGGGCGGAAGGAGTGAGGCTTACTTGAACCACTTTGCATAGTTGTATTTCCCAATATCCTCAAGTACTCTCAGGTTCTTCATGATAAATTGGAATACACGGTGTCAGTGCCATCGGTATTTGATTGAAGGCTTTGGTATGGTGTTGGTACTATAAGCCCAGGGTAACATGCAAGCCCTTGCTTTATATTGCTCAGGTTTTGCTACCCCTACGTCTCGGTTTTCACATGACATTGCTGTTGCATGCTACTAATCGCGGTACATTTACATTTGTATTGCATGAAATGCAGGTGAGATTTAGTAAGCAACTCATCTCGGTCTCGCAAAGTGAAAGGCGTCACTCAAACGGTTGCGCCATGGTAGATATATCAGCATCAGGGGTATCTATCATATGATTGGCTCAACTCGATGATCTCGGGCGTTGATGGGTGGCGCAGGATATTTCTCGATGTGACATCAAGTAAAGAGGGCAGAATCGTATGACCATCATTTCTTCTTTCTTGTCCCCCAAGTCGACTCAGGCTTCCCGGACAGAAACAAAGAGTCGACCATTTCCAGGGAACCACTTGCAACAAACATTGACAGAATGGAAGCCGTATCCAGCATGGATTAATATATGTATATGTTAGCTTTTACGTAGTCTGCTAGTCTCTACAAAGTTCACTAAACCTGGTTTGCTGGAAGGGGGCAGGTTTTTTGGCAGGCAAGGCTTCGACTTTGTTATCCCTGTAGCCACGATCAGGCTGAGCTGACAGGAATAGGCTGCAGTACGCACCGTTATACGGTTGCGGCAGCCTTATGTTGCACACTTATATTATGTGAAACTATACCCGGGTGATCAGGCTGTCTTCTTGAACTCGACCATCCCTTTCTGAACTACCTTTACCTTTTCTTCATATCTTCTGCTTCCATCGTGCAGTCACATAGAGGCAACAAGCCGCAAACATGGGAAACCTTGGTACCTTGCCGACTCCCTTCGCCCCAAGCTCGGGTTGCAATGCCCGTATGACGGATATATACTTCGTTGATTACCACCTTCAAGGGCCTCCGCTCACGGATCCAAGTTGCTTGCCCAGGAGCTATGTCCCATCGTCGGACTACTACTACTCCCCAGAAACTGCGTGCCCAACTGGGTATACTTCAGCATGTCAAGCTTTGGTAGCCGTGGCCACTTTGACCGACACCATCATCACGTGCTGCCCTACGTAAGAGAATCCTGTTTCTTAATAGCCGCCTTACTTAACTATACAGAAGACTAAACTGAACTGCCCTTCAAGCCAGCAAAAGTTCCAATGCGAGAGCAAATTCAGGCACCCGCACATGTCAACCTTGGCGTGCGTAAGCGACCTGCCGGCGACAAACTGGACACTGAGCCCAGTGACCATAGAGACTTCTGGCTCAAAATACGTGACAACCTGGGTCAGCACCGCTGGTGCCATCAATGCCTATGGCGTACAGATACGGCACGGTGCTGCCGACGCTGTGTGTATAGTCCTTCATCACTATAATGCTGCTTCAATTCACGCCAATCCATGTCGATTCACGTACACCAATACTGACCTTTGAAACCCTACCACATAGATCCCATTGCCTTCGACCTCACTTACCGCAACCTTGACATCAGCAACCACAGACTCGACGCCTACATCATTACCCGCCTCAATCTCATCATCGTCCTCGGGACTGAGCGCGGGCGCCGCGGCTGGGATCGGGGCCGGGTGTACTCTAGCCGCCCTGGCCATCGTATCTGCCGCCGCCTTCCTCGTTCTACAGGGCCGACGACGCAAGAACCATAAAAAGACGGAGGGAGAGCATGATTTCGAAGGAGACGGACCGCAACCGGTGGTGGAGGCGTCGGGGTTTCCTATTGCATACGTCCAAGGCCACCGAAACAACGAGCGGCAGCAGTATGAAATGGACGCTATCCGTAGACCATCGGAGTTGGCCGTCGGTGGGTAACACTGGAATAGCAAGGGAATAATAGCGTCGGTTCGTGTAATGATATAGGGGGAGGTACTGGGCCTATTGTGGCCGAGATGAGAAGTCGATATAATATTGTGTGATGAATGAGGTTGGTATATGCAATGTAGTCGCGTTGGAGACGTTTTAGGCTTCTGGTAGAAGTCTTGTGGTGGGGATAATAACAGAGGGTAAAATAGAAATAGAAAACATGCTCACAGTAGCACCCACCTTATAAATGCAATATCTTAAGATCCAATAAGCTGCGTTTTTGACATCAACCCTCTTCCTTCCACTCAAAAAGGTCTGTTGGCCCAATGGCAAGGCGTCTGACTACGATTCGTGTAATCAGGAGATTCTGGGTTCGACCCCCAGGCAGACCTGAACTTTTGCCTTTTTCTTCACTCGATAGCCCCGCGCGCGCGTCTTCCAGAGACAACTACCATTTCTGGGTTTCTCCCTCTTCACAAGGTTGTGCTACGACCCTTCTCGCCCCTCACGATCATTTCCTTGGTATTCATATCCCGTGCCATCTGGCTTCGTAACTTTTGGTCCCTGCTATGCTGGGAGGGTGATCACCATCGCATGCAGCGCCCCACCTTCCCCGTTGGCGACCTGTGTGCAACCGATTCGCTCGAGTGGGATCTTGCAAGACTCCGATATCAGTGATGCAAATGCGCGCCGAAAGGAGATGGCGCAACTTCAATACGGTTGCACTATCCAGTCGTTGTAAACGACCTTGCCCACGTCTGCATCTCGCTGACCTTTGACCACGTCCCTGATGAACCTCTCTCCGATGCTCGGGTCCCCCGCGCCCCGCTGCTTGAGCAGGTCAGCGCTGTTGCCCAAGTTGGTCACCAGGACCAGTTGAGCATCGTCATGTTGAGGGCTGTCTTGCTGGAGCGGTACGCCATGGCGTCGAAGGCGGGCAGATCTTCCTTCGGCCAGCCGGCGGCCGGCGGCGTCGGGTCGCCCGCGGAAAACCTCTCGCTCGTCCGCTGCAGGGTCGACAGGCTGCTCGTAAGGCAGAGGAGCCGCGGGTCGGCCGACTTGAGGAGCAGCGGCGCGCGAAGACGTGTGTCATGACGTGGGTGCCCGACACGTTGACGTCGAAGGCAATGTCGACTTGGACGGCTTCGATCACGATATGAGTGCTCGGCACTTCTTTCCCTAGTCTTTCGAGAGCGCCTCGGGCTTTCTCCAGCGACCGGCAGCCCAGGATGATGCAGTAGGATCGGTTGGACTCCAGTAGGGCTTTGAAGGCCTCGTAGCCAATGCCGGCATTGGCGCCCGTGATCAGAACGCTGCGCCTGCGTGACATGTTTCCTGGGGGATTCCCTGAGCTACGCCGCAGGGGCAAGTGCTGCAAGTGTTAAACCAACAACAAAATATGTCTCCTCGGTTTTAGTTTGCCAAGTCTCTAATGCCACAGGCCCATCCACGAGATCAATAAACAAGAACATATCTACTCAAACTGCTACTTCAAGGGAGGCCTTTGGGCGGCAGATTCGTTCCCTTAGAGCACACCAGATCGGATGCCACTTTCGCCGCATCCATTTTTCAGCTTGAAGCCCCTCTCTCAGTCTTGTTTCATGCCTTGGAAATCCCAACCCGGGGATTCATTGCGAAGAAGATAGCACGGTATTAGAATTGATGGCCCTGAGCGGTCGCAGTTTGGCTGGGCTTAATCGCACATGTAGGGCAGCCACGCTAGGACGTAGGTAAATTGGGAAGTCGCATTGACGTCCACACAGCCAGCGCGCACTTTCCTCCTGCAGTGGCGTGCTTTGTTTGCATTTCTTCAGATGGGAGCTAGACTTGCCGAATTTCAATTAGGCAACTCATTTCATCATTCATCCGCTGTTTGACAACACCATTTTTTCATGCTCCTCAACGCACCACATTTGCCAAGCGCCTTTTTCTTGTTGTTTCTCCCCGGCTCCTCCAGTCCGCCTGCTTACTTAGCTCTGAGTAAGAGGGATCCATCCGCTCAGTCCGGGCTGCGATGATGCTAGGAAGGCACGTCGGACCCGCAGTTTCCCGTTCAGCTCTCATCTGAAGAGACGGCACGATCCGTCTGGGGATCTCTGGGATTGCCAATCGTGCATTGCCCTCGTGGCGCATCTCGCTCGTCATGAGACCAAACAGCTGTCATGCAAAGATCAATCATCAGGGCGCACTTACTGAAACCGTACTGACCGTGGTCTAGACCTCGCGCCATTCGCATCTCGCCAAGATCCAACGACACTCCAGAGTCCAACAGCGACTCCGGGATGTCGAATGTCCAACGTTGCAGAGACAGCCTAACCTAGCCAGCGTCGGGATGCGACTGCGCCGATTGGACCTGCCGAGCTCTGACAACCACCAAACCCCAGTCTTCCCGGCAATCCAGGGTCGCTGTACCATGGAAACCGTGGTCAAGGACTGATCAACGATAGGTGCTGGACCGTCGAGCATCGATCACGCGAATTGCTCGCGTCTTCGATTGCTAGCGCAGACGTCGCTATGCCATAGTGCATTCTCAAGTGGTGATCAAATCCCAAACAAGCCCAGGTCCGTGTAGTGTCGTGTCAGTTGCCTGGAGGCACGCCTCTTTTCGAGCTCCTGCATCCCGGGGGACTGCTACCCAACCAGATTGCTGATATGCGGCATCTCCGACCCTCGTATGCCCGTCGTTTAATTCATCTCTACGTCGCTGAGACCGAAGCATAAGACCGGCCGGACTCAATGAACCCTGCCGTAGCCGCCACTGTCAGCTCAAAGCTCGGAAGTTGCTCGAGATAGATGGTCATGGAGTCATATTTGTGGGCGAGAAGAGGTGCACGACCTGACAAGAAACCGCAAGATGTACGCTGTGTGGCGTTTGGGTTGGGGTAGCGGGTGGTGACGCTTTTTGACTTTGGGGCTACTGGTCCACCATGCTATCATCATCCGACAGTGGGAGTTTTAGCACGACCCGCACGCGGTCGGGGTTCATCCCGACGGCTAAGCCCTTTGCGAGCGTTCCATCTGGTTGGACCGTTGGGTGAGCCCTGCCATGCCATGCTACCCACGACTGTTACTAGCAGGACTCAATCAAGCGTCGGACAGCAATCCGATGACCTCAACTGCGCAAATCTCTCCAACGGTCTCCAACGGCGGATGATTGCATTCAACCTGTCTGCCGCACCTTACCACTCACCTTTGCCCAGATCACACAAGACCAACGCCTCGACTCATGCCCTGCTCTTATACCTGCGGATGGCGATTCAGCCACAGAGTGGAAACGGCCCCGAGGGGTGCGATGGGGCAGCCATGTAAAAGACGGAGCTCCCTGAAGTGGCCTCTCCGACGTCCAATGCTTTCTCTGGGGCAGAACCTGTACTAATCCTGGGGGAATTGCTGGACTGTCCTGCCATTCGACTGTCCTGCGCGCCCATACCCAAAACAAGAGCAGCATAGCAGGCCATGCTCTCCACCTGCTTACCAGTCTCGTGGGATCCCCCGAAACTTTATGAAGCGTGATGAAGAGAGAAAAGGATCCATTGTGAAAGATCCGGCTTCCGTGTAAAGAAACGCAAGAACAACGTAAGCAGACATCGGGACTACGGAGACGGATACAGATATCCATCCCCCTACCCCCCACCCCCAGTCGCGGACTCGAGCGTTATGTCCACAAGTGATCTGAAGTCGTCACTTCATCGTTTTCGCGTCAGTCGGACAGAACCGACATTCAAGACTGAAGACAGCCCGTCGTCTATGCCACCTCCGCCATTAGCACATGAGCAGCCAAGGTCGGCCGTCGGCGGCCCAGCGACACCACCAATCGGTGGAGCGGGCGACAGCTACCACAACCAGCCTACCGGTGCTCTGCCGCCAGCACCAACGTCATCGTCCAAATCCATCCCGGCATGTGACCGCTGCCGCTCCTTCAAGAAGAAGTGCTCGCGGACATTTCCCGTCTGCTCGCTGTGCGCCAGCGCCGGCCAGCGCTGTTCCTTTTCTACCCCAGCTTCATCCACCAATGCGCAGGTGCATCATCTCCGGGCCCGCGTCGAATGGCTGTCGCGCTACATCAACGAGGCCCTTCCCATAGGCCCGGCCGGCATTGAGGCGGTCGAGACGGGAACCGATATCAGCGAACTTTTACTACTACAAGGGACCTCACCAGGACTTTCCCAGAATGGCCAAAGCCCGGCGGCATCAGTTATGTCGGCGGCGGTGGCAGCGCGACAGGCCCAGCAGCATCAGCAACACCACCAACAACAACAACAACATCAACTGCCGCCCATGCACGACGACCACCCTATGATGGACCATTCGCAAAGTACCATTGAGGTGAACATGAACAACAGCCAAACGGCTTCTTCGCCCGACCATCATTCTATCGCCCACGGCTCGGTGGGAAGCTACAGCGATGCTCGATCAGTTACGTCTACGATGACCGCGCAGCGGCTGCCGCCCGATGCGGCGGCCCGGCGCTTCGTCGACGCCTACTTCCGGAACGTCAACCGCGCCTATCCCTTTGTGGACCGTAACAAGATACTGCACGATCTCGAGGTCTTTGGCGACTTCGCCCAGCGCCGGCGGGACGCCGACTCCACGTTACTCTACCTCATCATGGCCATTGGGTGCACCACGCTGCAGCGTGCCGGGCAGATACCCGACGATACTGCGTTACGGTTCGACGTGGCTTACTCGGACATCATCCAGGAATGCCTCTGCCGGGAGAGCATCGAATCCATACAGATCCTCGTCCTCTTAGCGCTCTACTCCCTTTTCGACCCCGCCGGCGCATCGGCCTGGTCCATCGTGGGCATCGTTTCGCGGCAGGCGATGTTGCTCGGCTTGTCGCGAAGGGCCTCGGATGAAACAGCGTTGTCGGCGACGGCTATCGAGCTACGACACCGCCTGTTCTGGAGCATATACGTGCTGGACCGGATGATGGCGACTTCTCTGGGCCTGCCTGTGGCTCTGACGGACGAAAATATGGACGTCCCCTTACCAGGCCTGACGGTGGAGGAGTTTGCATCAGCCGAGCGGTCGCATTTTGCCACGATCCTCCAGACGAGCCGGCACGTCATCCAGCTGCGACAGATGGAGGACCGCATCCTGCGCCACGTGCACTTCCGCCGACAAGCCGAAGTGAGCTCCCTCACGTACGCCGACCGCCGCGCCATCCTTCAGGAGATGCGCGCCGACATCGAGAATTGGTACAGCAACGGCTGCCTCGTGTCCCCGCTAGAGCCCGACAACGTGCCCATCCACAACTCCATCACCTGGTTGAGCGCTCGCTACTACTACTTGCTCCTGCTCCTTTATTACCCGTCGCACTTCAACTCGCCCCCGAACAACGGTGCCAGCCGCGGTGACGGCGCCAACGGCGGCATCGTTTCCAAGGCGGAGCTGTTGCGTTTTGCGCAGAAGCACCTGCAGTCGACGTCGGCCCTGTTCCATCAGCGCCAATTGCCTCTGAACCGCGTCACCTTGTGCCGCCTGCTCCCTGTAGGCCTCGTGCTTATTCGTAGCTTCCTGGCCTCGTCTTACTGCAACGGCGAGGGCGCCATGTCGCGCGTGGGCACGGGCGCTGCGGGTGACATGCTGGCATTCGCTGCCCGGGAAGATGTTGTCGTCCTCACCAGCATCCTCGACGCCTTCCCCGATGGATGGGACACTGCACGCCGGGGCGCTCAGATCCTCCGGCAGTTCCTAGGCCTGCTCACCAGCATCTCGGCGGCGCCGCCGAGGACGACAACACCGGGATCGTGCCAAGACATGATGCGCCCTGTGGTGTCGGCTTACCTGGCCCTCATGCAAGATGTGCTGGGCAAGGCGTCGTGTTACCGCTTCCTCGACGTTCCCGAGGACGACGACGGTGAGCTTGGGGCGGCCAGTTCCCAACAACCCCACCAGCAGCAACCGCCACCGACGGCGATGCGTGGGAGGACACCATCGGTCAGCATGAGCGGTACGGACGTCGGTGGTGTGCTGACGAATGAGAATTCTGTCACGAATTATGTCCACGGGAATGGCGGTTGGGGCTCCATTGAGCTTGATTTTCTGTAAGAAGCGTGGGAAAGACGACAGCAGCCGAAGAACAGTTGCGTGATGTATGATGGAAAAATGGAGAGACGGCTCCTCTAGCGAAATATTACGATTCTGAATGAGAGACTACGCGTTGTGCGCTCTCCGTATTTATGTTGAATGATGGATATAGTTGGCCAGACAGGTTGCAGCATGCATGTGTGTTCAAGCCGAAACCCAATGCTTGCTTCTTATCCAACTTTTCCGGGCCCCCCAGAAATGCCAAGAATAGTTGCGGCCAACTTGGTCCGTCTGAACATTTCCATCCCAACAGCCTAGGTTAATGGCTGATGGGAAACATGGTTCCTGTCTTTATATAGGCGAGAGAAGGGGGCTTAGGAGCTTCCTTCTTGGACCATGGGAAGCCGAGGCGCGGCGCAAACTCCGACGCCAAGCGCAGTGGGATCCCTGGTCGTATCTGCTCCCGCCCAACCCGCCCGCCCGCCCAAAATCGGTCCCTTCTCTCGCTCACCAGTGGGCTGGGATTGGAGCAAATCACGCAATCGAGACGAGGGTCGGGTGTGCACCGACGTCGCACTAATCTCCGGCAACCTGGCACACGTAAACCTTCTATTCTGGGTATGGACGACATACCTTGACCTATTGGATCTATGAGGTGTAAGTTCGCAATGAGATAAAATAGAATCGCAACGGTTTGTTTGATCAAGATAGATAGACATGCCTCGGTTAACTAAGGAGTTAGGGAGGGAATCTTGCCAAGTGGTATTTTTGATGGGTTTGGTGGGGTTTGTGTTCGGGACGGGATAAGTAGCTGCATTTGGGCCAACTTTTATGCTAGGTAGGGGGCCAGGTTGAGGGGCTCTACTTCTACTAGCTGCACTTACACTTACAAGTGCAGGACTGGACTTGACAGACTCGGCTTACACAGCACGCGAGCTTCGGAAATCCACGTTGTCAAGAAAGAAGACACCCACGAAGAACCTACGTACATTCAAGTATTACGCTGCACAGGGACAAGAAGGGAGGAAAGGATGGCGGACGACGATGTGCAATTCGTAGAGATCAACGGGGCCCGACTCGCCTACCGGATCGCGGGCCCTTTGGACGCACCGCTCTTCATCACGCTGCACGGCGGCCGCGGCATGGGTGAGTGAGCCTCGGCTTTTCTTTTTTTGTTACTGCACACCACTGCAACTTGTGCAGCAGAAACCACATCGCACTTCGCTTCTGCTTCGCCGGTTTCTTCTTCTTCGCACGCCAACGGGGTGGGATGGAGCCCGGACTGGCTTGTTGTACTGCAGATCCCGAATGCCGAATAAGAGATCCCGGGGTTGTTCGTGAGATTGGGTTTCATCCTTACTACCTTACCTAGTTGGTCGGTCTGGTTTGCTATGCAACACACATGTCCCCCTGGCTGCCTTTCCCTGGCGGCTGTGCCCCGTTGTTGGCGCACTTACGCATACCAGTCCCAAGTCATCATGTCGGCCGGCATCCCGACGAGCTGCCTAAGAGAGAGAGAGACAGACTGAGAGAGAGACATTGGCTTACACAACGATCTCTCGTGAACCAAAACAGGCGACCACCGCTCCGACTTCAAAGCCTACCGCCCGCTCTCCGTGGACACCGGCGGCGGCGGTTGTTACCGCGTCCTGTCGTTCGACTACCGCGGCCACGGCCGGAGCTCCGCGACGAAGCCTTACACGTTCTCGCAGATCGTGGACGATATCGAGGGCGTACGCGCTCACTTTACCGCCGCTGGGAGGGACGGGGAGGAGGACAAGGTCGTCATTTGCGGTGGGAGCTTCGGCGGGTTCCTGGCGCTGGAGTATGCGATTCGGTATGCGGATCGGGTGCGGTGTTTGGTGTTGAGGGGGACGGCGGCGAGTTGGCATCGTGAGTTTTGGCCTTCCTTCCTTCTTTTTCCTTTCCCTTCCCTTTCTCTTCGGTCTTGCTCTTCTGCATCCAGTGCGACGTGGATGGGGACAATCGCTCATGACCGAACGCGAGCGAGCGACAAAACAGAGGAGGAAGACGCCATCAAAGTGCTCGAGCGGCGCCTCGACCGCGCGCCCAGCTTTTCGGTCCGCATGCTGCGCGACAAGGTCTTTGGCCGGTTCGAGAGCGACCTCGAGTTCCGGCTCGTGCACCTGGCCATGATGCCGCTGTACAGCGAGCGCTTTGACGCGGATCAGGGGCTGCGGAGCTGTTTGGGGAATGTGTATAACGCGGAGGCGCATAGTGAGTGTCCCAGGCAAAGGCGTCAAGATGTGGAAGTAGAGCGCGAGAGAAGACTGACGGCCCTGGGGATTTGATTAGATGACCTTTACTCGGAGTCGGAAAAGTACTTTGACTACCGAGACCAGCTGGGCCAGATCACGGCCAAGACGTTGGTGATTGTCGGGGACAAGGACTGGATATGCCCGCCAGGTCTGTATTCTCCTCCGGACGCCCGGCTGTGTCTCGCAGATATCGGAAGGAAGCTAGACTAGACTGACATGCTCGCAGAGAACTCGGAGTTCATCGCGTCCAAGATCCCCGATGCCACGCTGATGGTGGTGGAGAATGCGAACCATAGCGTGCATCTGGAGAAGAACGAGGAGGTGATTGCTAGGATCCGGAGTCACCTAGAGACATAACGAAAGCCGCTCTTGCGCTGAGACCAGAAGAAGTAGGTTCGTCCCCGATGAGAGATGCGGGATGATATAGGGGCGGGTTAGTGACATGATACTGATGCGAGTTTGACAGCTCTGTGGCAATAGTGAGTGCCGACAGCAGTGGCGTCTGATGACTTTCACCTTGGAAATCATAGGGCTACCTGTGATCATCACAGCAGAGACATCATATTATAAAAAATGAGCGCACACATTTGCCCATGCCATGTAACGCTCAGGCACTTGATTGGCATAAAGCAACAACCCCTGGTGGACGGGGGGTTATCCACAGCCCTACTTATACAGGATTCTTATGTGCGGGGCATGTGGTGACAGTCGCTATGATGGCGGGGTCCCAAGCGTGCATTACCAAAATGAGATCTGATAAGGAGCCGGAAGCTAAGGGAGGCAAAGCAGCCTGCAGGTTTGCACGTTTGTAAGTTTGATCTTTGGTGTAGACTTGATGTGAAACGGGTAGTATTCCAGTGCATCTGATCACCAACAGGGAGCATGCAGTTGAATCCTGTTGTAGATGTTGGCGCTGTTGACGTCGAACGGCGGGGTCACGTCACTCGCTAAATTTCGATCGCAGCTGGTGCCCGCAATTCTTGTCGGTTTCTCACTCAACATGACATACACAACGCCAGCAGCACATACCGATTTGAAGTCTATAACACTCATTTCTGTCTAGGAGCAAAGAAACTGCGCCAAATTGATCTCAGGGGAGTCTCGCTATCGCCAGAGAATTGGAATTTGGATTTGAACGTGGGCAACCGACGGACTCTGAAAACCCCACCAAGAAACGGCCCGGCCGTGGGGGAAAAAAACGTCTACAGCCGTACCTTTCTACGGAAGCAGCAGCAACACCAATCTGGAGGAGTCATGACCACGCCCCAGGAGCGGTACGATGCCCTCATCCAATGGGTCGAAGAGGCCGGCGGCTGCCTGCACCCCTCGGTCGAAGTCTACCACGACGCAGTGACCAAGGGCTCCTTCCGCGTCAAGGACGGCTGCGCCGTCAACCAGGGCGAGTCCGTCGTCACCCTGCCCATCGCCCGGAGCCTGTCGTACCTGAACGCCGTCTGCGGCCACCCGGAGTTTCCAGGTATCCAGCACCAGCAGATCCAGGCGGCCAACGCGCAGGCGGCGCGCGACAACAACGGCTGGTTCCCCGCCGAGTTCCTGCGCGAGACCCCGCCGCACGTTGTCGGCCGCTTCGTGCTGATGCAGGAGTACCTGCTCGGCAGCCGGTCGGCCTGGTGGCCGTACATCCGCACCCTGCCGCAGCCCGAGCACGTCGCGGGCATGCTGCCCGCGCTCTGGCCGGCCGACGACCTCGAGTTCCTGGTCGGGACCAACGCCTACGTCGCCGTGCAGGAGATCAAGTCCACGCTCAAGCGGGAGTACAAGCAGGCCATGAAGCGGCTGCCGTCGGACTCGGCCTACACGCGGCCGCTGTACCTCTGGGCCTACGCCATCTTCACCAGTCGCAGTTTCCGGCCGTCGCTCATCCTTCCGGATGCGGAGGCGTTGGCGCTTCCTTGCGAGATTGACGACTTCTCGGTGCTGTTGCCGCTTTACGATGTCGGGAACCATTCGCCGGTGGCTAGGACGGCGTGGAGGACGGACAGCGAGACGCTTTTGTGTAGGTTGGTATCGGGGCAGGCTTGCGAGTCGGGCAGTCAAGTTTTCAATGTAGGTTTCATGTCCATCACTTAATACCCGCCACGTGCGATTCAGAATGTCATTGTCCATCACGGGCCTTGCATCGACGATCCAGGCGCACTCACCTCCCCGATTGCATTCACTTACACGAGAGGCAGAACTACGGTATGAAGACGAATGCTGAGCTACTTTTGGGCTACGGCTTCATCCTGCCGGAAGAGGAATACCTACACAACGACTACGTCCACGTCCGGACCAAGGCGACCGACGACGACGACCTCGCCGGGACGCACCTCGTCTCGTTACGGCCCATGACGGACCCCACGTCGGTGGTGGGCCGGTCGAAGCGGCTGACGAGCGACGACTGCCCCGGGGTCGCGACGCAATTCGCCCACATCCAGGACTCGCTGGTGACGAGCTTATACGAGGCCATCACGCGCGCGGCGGCGGCGGCGGCCGGCGAGGAGGACTCCAGGACAGCGCGACCATGGACGACATCGTGTCGGGCCGGATCGCGCCGCCGGTCAAGGAGCGGATCGTGCAGGCCCTGGGCTCCAAGCTGGCGCAGGACCTCGACGTGCTCGAGGAGGTCGAGGTGCCCACCGAGGGGCTCAACGCGAACCAGCGCCTCGCGGCGCAGTACCGGGAGCAGTGCGTCAAGACGCTGGAGAATGCGCTGCGGTGTCTGGCCAGTGACGATGAGTAAGTAGGTAGGGACTTCTTGGGGGACCCGGTTCTTTGCTTTGCTTGCTTGTTTGTCCTTGTGACTGTACTACACACGCTACCTGTAGGGCTGTTTATTGGACAAGCGTGTGAGGGCCTTGAAAATGGGTTGATGGGCTAACTCCATGTATCCACACACGGGAAGGGGCCAATCAATACGTCCAGCTATGGAGTTTTAGGGCTCGAAGTTACGGTACCTGATCAACATTTATAGTCTATGCTGCAGCGCAAGCAGTGCAATGAGGGGCCATTATGGGCCCCCGTCTACCCGTTTTCAGCCGATGGATGGAGTATCGTGTCAAGTATCGTGAACGGTAATATGTATACTCGCATCTGTTGTAGTAGTAGTGGCAGGGACCAACATCCATACATCGTGACATGTTCAAAATAGGGCCGTACGGAGTACCTTCTGCTGGGTCTTTTCTTTCATCACAGAGGGGCCGAAAAAAAAAAAAACAATTCACCGCTTCATCTCAACCCACAGAAGAGAAGAGAAGAGAAGAAGAAGAAGGGAAAAAAGTGTGAAAAGAACAACGAGCAAGTAACCTAGATTTTCACGATGACGAAGAATGGATGGATTGTACCGGTGAAGCTGCAGTCTGGTCGACATACACGTATCGGGAGCCAATGGTTCTGGCACTCGACATCCGCAACACCGGGAAACCCAGCGTTGCCCTTGGCGCTGTGGATGGCAGCGCCCTGCCGATTTTCTTGGCCAAGCGCCATCAGCCTCCTTCTGGGCGCATCCTTGCAGCACATCTTTCTTGGTCTGGGCAGCCCGGGGGGTTACCAAGATGGTGCGATGTGAGATCAGGTTCTGTACAATGCAATACGATTCATTCATCAAGTATTGTTCAAGATTTTTCGTGACGGACGGTGCACACACACCTGTTTAGCCAAGGATTTTACACATTTCGGGTGCGCCACGTTGCGCAACCAGCAGCCACAAACTTGACCCTGTTTACTTGATTCCAAAGGCGCCTAACTCTGCCAGTCTAGCGCAGTACAACGCTCTCAGTAACCAAACGACCTAAAACGCCCCAGACAGCTGGGAAAAAAAGAAAAGCAAGCTTGAATTCAAAAGTGGTGGCAGTACCACCACCGCCGTTGCATGCTAAAGGGGTATCGTTCTTCATCCGGCTCATTCTGCTCGCCCCCGTCCGCCCGCCAATAAGATAAATAACAAGTAAAAGTCCGCCCTCATGCTGTTTTGGTGCCCGATAAACTCCATGCGACAAAACGGGGTGCGAAAAATCGAAACCAGTAACACCCGTGAAACCTAAACTATGCGCCGGCTGTGCTTACTCCCAAAAAGCCGTCCGCCCGAAGGGGAAAGCAAGAAAACGCCTCCTAATAAACAGGTATCCAAGTAAATCAATCTCGTTCTAGCTTGCTGAGTGACCAATTACTCTCGCCGATCACTCAGCCCCAGAATAAAGTAATCGCTGGGGTACCGGTTTTTCAGTGATGTTTCGACGAAGTCGCCGTGGCACTGCTGCTATCCCTGGGCACGTAGTCCGCGTCCTCGGGCAGGAGGACCATGTGTTCGTTGAGGAGATTCAAACAGGCTCTGGAAGCTGTTGTGTCGCCAGGCGTTCGTTTGAGTCAGCCAACCAGAGATCGATTGCAGACGATGTGACAGAAAATATATATGCATGCACGCACCACATAGACATAAATCTCTTGTCATATGTGATATCATGATGTAGGGAAGAAACAAAGATGGGGGATGGGAAGGGAAGGGGTAAAACTTACGTCGCAAACTGGCGTCCCCCGACTCGAGCGCCGCGCTCATGCGCGCCGAGTTGTAGCAGCCGTACGTCTGCTGCAGCTCCAGCATGCGCCGCCAGAGCCGCTCCGGGTCGCCGCCGGCGCCCCGCTCGAGGGCGCGGACCGAGTCGCGGCGGCGGCTGGCGAAGGTGTCGAGGGCCTCCTCCGAGTCGGCCTCGTGCAGGGACGAGGAGGTCGTGGGCGAGGGCGATCTCGTGCTGTGGCGGTGGTGGATGCCCAGGGCGGCCAACACTCTTCGGTGACTGCTGCTGCTGCTGCTGCTGCTGCTTCGTCGGCTGTGCCTTGGCAGCTCCTCGTGGGACTGGCTCTGGCTGCTGGTGGAGTAGGAGGATGACGAGGAGGAGAGGCAGGCGGATGATTTTGGCTGCACTGGCTCGACGGTGGTGGTGGGTGCGGGTAAGGGACAGGGCGTGATGGCGTCGATGTCGTCGTCGTAGGCCGAGACCGACGATGATCTACTTGAAAAGCGAGGCATCTTGTTGGTGTTGGCGTGGTTTTCGTCCTATCTCTTGATATCCCCGTTCTCTTTCTCAGCCCTATATGTGCTGGTATGATCCGATGTTCGGATAGAGTGGCTGTCTTGGTCGTCCAAGCGTGCGTAGTAGCTTGGAATGGGTGTGGTGGGTTGGGTATAAGGAGTAAAGAAGTGGTGACTCGACAATGGGAGGATTTTCACAAGGTCAAGGTCGAGGGAGCTTTCCGGGTTTTAAATACAAGCATGAACAAGCATGGGTCATGGGGGTTCAAGTATGTACTCTTTTTTTTGACAAGGTATGAGTGTGTCGGAGAAGAATGCGAGCAGGAGTAGGAGGAGGGGGGCCGGGCAAATGCTGCTTGGACTTATATAACAACAGCGATGCAAGATGTCATACGAACGAACAGCCCCCCGACCAGCATGCAGGTATGCATGCATGCGCCGATTATTAGAAATATCTGGTAATCCCCGAGTAATAGTGCTCCGCCCTGGGGTGATATATTTACCTAAATATCGACATACCTGATTGACTAGTACCTACGTGGTAATAAATAAACATTCGATCTATCGGGGAATGGAGGGAGGGAGGGAGATGAGATTCCGTGATGCGCTGTTGCTGTGTGTGGGTGTGTTGCTTTGCTTTGCTTGCTATGCCGCCCGCTTACTGACTAACGCGCATGCTTTGGATGAAGTAATTTTTCTTTCTGACAGGCCTTTTCGTGCCCAATCATACAGCGTCGGGCCTGCAGGTATTCGTTTCCCAGTCCCCCAACAAGGTCCCCAAGTCCCCTAAGAAGCTGCCAAGCTCGGGTTTTGGCTCGCTCCACTTTGGGTTCCTAGTCTAGCCGGACGGCGCCCCGTCGAATATCCTTTGGGCCAAGCAAGTACTCACACAGGAGATAAAACAAAAAACGTTCCCGCATCTGGGATGGATGGACGGGTGGGCGGTACGGTACATCCCACATGCTTGTTGTCTCTCAACTTTTGCCCCTACTGTACGTTACGTGGTACCGTACCTGCTAGTAGGTAGTAGGTCAGGTTCCAGTTGTTAGACTGGTCAAAGTCGATAACGGAGACGGCGACCATCGACGCTTGGCACTTGGCGAGCGTGGGATCCGCCCTGGCCCTCAGCAGATACATTAGATAGGATGCGCGGGTGCGGATATCTGGATAGGGACTTGGCTGACTGGATGGGCGAAGGGAAGAAAAAGAAAAAGGTACCTACGTATCTACGCATAAAGTTCATTTGATTCCTCATCTTCAGATGCTCTTTCTCAGCTGGCCCCCCTCGGGAATAAGTTCTTGGGGGTGACAACCTTGAGTTATTGAACTGCAATCTAATTGTGGGTTTATCGAATCTGGTAAGACTCGACAATTTGTGTAATCTATTACTTCTCTCCATGGGGGCCAGGGCGATGCAGAATGTGACAGGCTCGCTTGGCATCACCCATTCTTAGAAAAAAAAAAGAAAAAAAAAAGAAAAAAGAAAAAAAAAGGAGATATGTACATGTCATCATTGAAAAAAACTACAGGTAATGGACTGTTGCTCCCTTAACAGCCCCTACATAAGAACGGGGCGCAGGAGGCTTTGCTTTCGCTTCTGTGCTTTCCCTCTGGCGCAGGAGCCGCATCTGGTCAGCTTAAGTCAGATTAGGCCATCCCGAACCTTCAGCAGCCAACTGCCCACCCGAGTCCGAAAGATGATGCTAAACAAACGACACCGAACAAAGAAAACGAAGTCTTCGGTCTGCGTGTTAAAGAAAAACAACGAACAAGCTTTATTTTCCTTCTAAGTGCTATGCCTTGGTGGGTGGTCCAACCCGTCTCATTCGTCCAACCAACCTGATCTCATGTGATTTGGACGACGATGGGGTGTGATGAGATGAAAGTACTGTACTGTCTGTACCTGTATGCAATCCTTGGCGAGGATCCAATCCCGACCCATTCAAAGGTTTTTTTATTTTTATTTGTTTTTCTTTTTTTTTTTTTTTTGGCCTGCCTGCGCGCGGCAAGCAACCAGCGCCAGCGCCGGCACGTCGATCATCTGGTCTCCAACTACCGAAGCGCAGACCACCCGCAACCCACTAATCCAAAGGACCCCCGGTTCAACAAGCCAAGCCTCTGGGAAAAAAGCGAGTGCACTGCTGGTGGGGGGAGGTCCTCAGCGCTGTGTCCGCTACCGGCTCCGGGCTGTACATCCCCATAGTGCAAGTGAGAGTGACTGCGACATTCCTCCCCGTCCACTCACAGGAGTCATGCAAACCAAAAGTGTCATCATCATCACTTGGCGGGAATAAATAAATAAAAGACAACAACGGCAACAATAACGAATCTGTTAGTCAGGGGGGACAGAGAGATACGTGGTTAAGCTTATTGGTCATCATCAGATGGATGATGCAACAATTACCTTTTAGCTGTCAGGCTGTGTGGCGTAGTACACACCAGATTCGTCCATGATATGGACTGTTGGTGTACCTTTTTGGGGCGTATCACGTGGACAACCATCGCTTGGGAAACGGAACTTTTTTGGTGATGATGGACTTGACTGGCGCTACGGGCGTGCATATGGTAGTAGGTAGGCTCGCCATTAATGATTTGTGTACAGTACTGGTTGCCAGCCTACCTTCACCTACGGGGTTAAGGTTGTATCGCAAGGTCAGGGTGCATTATTTGTCCCATCACCAACAGACCATGGCAAACCACGAAAATTGCGACCAACGCAACGGGCAACAAAGCATGCCACTCGCATGAAATGGCACGCAAACACAAACATCCGCTAACCAACCTCCCAACGGGTTCGAGTAGTCCATCGCGTTGAAAGTCTCGTTTTTATTTTGTTCGACTCATGCGTCGGGTGAGTCCCGAAGTTTCGTCTTCGCCGACGCGCCGCCGCCGCCGCCTCTCTTCGCCAGCTTATCCGCTGGCGTTGGAGGTTAAATAAAACAAAAGTACAGCGCAGCCGGCGGCGTGCAACGTCGGGCGAGGAGCGGTGACCCAAACTTCTGAACCCAAGGAAACACTCCGCGAAAGCCGGCATGCAGTCATCACCAAGTTTTTTTTTTTTTTTTTTTCTCCTGTGTTGCTTCTCTTCACGTTCGGCGAAGAGTCATAGCTTAAAAATTGCAAAAGGGACCTTTTTACATTTCTCGTGTTGTACAGTTTCCATCGAGTCCACAGGCCCGCCCCGGGAAAGTCCTGGGGGAGAGATCCCCAGAGGCCACCACCCTTGAGTGGGATCCGCCCATGGGGGGGGAGTCGGGCTTTGCCCCCCGCGGAACTGGTCGAGATGATATGCTATGGACTTTCGACCACCACCACCTCCTCCATGAACGCCTCACCAAAATCCAATCACACCGACCGTTCACCGCTTCTCAGGCTTTCCATCACCTTTTTAACTTTTATTATTTTTTCGTCACTTCGATTTTCCTTCTTTGGTATATCGAATCAATGCGGGCACACGAGTACATGCGGCATCTCCCCGGGCGTCCGTCACGTTCGAAGGCCGGGGGGATAGGTAGCATCAGCATCCACCGGAGTTACTCCACTGGGCTGCTTCTTTGTCACCCTCCCCCTGCCCTGCTACAACATCGCGGACAAGCACCAGAGGAAGTGGAGGGGGCAGGGATACGGGTGACCAGCCAAGTCCAGGCCAGAACCTATCTACTATCCCCCTTTCCCCTTCACGATCGTCGCAGGTATAGGGCAAACATACGACCCCGCGTCGAACAATGGCTTCACAAACTCACGAGGGTCAGCTGTTGCGTCGCCATCAGGTAGGACCTATACTATGCATCCAGGCATCTAGACCACGCACGCAGCACTGACAAACGGCACATTTTACGCGCGCGCGCGATCACGCACGCAAAGTGCAATCGCGCCGATTCTTCTTCTTCGCTTCTTCACACAGCATCTCGTGAGCTTTCTGTTCTAGGGTCTTCTGGGGGATTTTTTTGTGGTCGTCTCCATCTTGAGGGGGGGCAGGAGTGAAAAGAAGCTCATCTGCCTCCCGCACACCCCCCAGTTTCTTATCTACTGTAGATACTCGGTACGCCCAAGACATTTTGACGACGGAGATACATCACGAGCCGTAGCAACCAGAAGATTCCCGCGTTGATGAAGTCATGCGCGGCCACCGCCCTAGATGGGACCTGCCAAGGTAGATCCCCGGGGTTTGAAGATCGCAAGCTCCTCGAGTCACCGGGTTCGGGTTTCTCTTATCAGGACAGATAAGTGTTGTAGATCCATGAACTATCGACTGAGGCCGTCGCCGGGTTACTGAGCTTGGCATCTGAGCCCAGCAGTCAAGGAACACAAAGTCTTCCGTGCCACAATCTCGAGATCCTGTCGAAAAAGGCGACTTCCTTTCGGCCCATCGGTCGGTTGCGAGCGATCTGGGCAAACATGGAACCCGGAGATTGTAACTGTAGCATTTCGACTTGACTTCAATAGAGTTGAATGAGACCTACATACAGATGCACAGGTCAGGATGGCACCGACAGGCGGTAGGCGGTTACGGTAATCCCACGGGGATGGGGGGGTCACAGTGATCGGCGCCCGCAGACTGATCGGTTGCATGGATGGGATGGGGAGAGTGGATTGCCGCTTTCGGTAGCACGCTTTGCGAGTGTCCATGTCGCCATATGCCGAGGCAGTGACACTATCGCCTATCGCCAACCCACCCAACAGCGTTGGTCAGTGGCACTGCGCAGCGCGTCGAGATGTGCTGCATTTCATCCTGGCAGAGACGGACGTTGTTAGACCTGTCGCCCAGAGGATTCACATATCTCTAATATCCCAATTGGGGGGCACGCGCGTTACAATGCACCAATACAGTCACAGGGAAGCGGGATCACAAGCAGCGCAAGCGATCGACAGCGAAGCATGCGGAGCTTGCAAGCTTGTGGTTGAGCTTGTAAGTCGTATGCACGTACTACTGCTGCTGCTGCTGCTGCTGCTGCTGTGTACGCTCTCTCGTATGGAACCCAGCAAGCAGAAGTGGCGCCCTGGGGTGCAGGAGGGACGGGGATACGGATGTCTTAGGGCGTTACTGATAACCAGGATAGGACATGTGAGAAGGTGATTAGCATTGCAACAAGCCGAATATCGGGGATTCTTGATCCTTTTCCAGATCGACATCGTTGGCCATGGCATACAGTACATGACCAGACGATGGAATCCATTTCTGACCGGTGGCATGACTGGCAATAGATGACTTGCGGTGTCGGCGTTGGAGACCTGCGCCCCCAGTTGGGATGATGGCAATGAGTCGATACTCACATTAGGGTATTGGGGCCTTTTGACAAGGAAATAAGTAAGGATCGACATGGCATTTGCATCTGGAGGAGGGGCGGGAGCTGGGGCGGCTCGCCTACGCTTATCGTTTAGCGAGGCCGTCGAGGCGGGGTCGGTCGTCGGTCTGTCGCTCGCTCTCTGGTTCGCGCTGGCGCGGGGTCGAGCTCTCGACATGCATCGCGATTCGCGCAGATGGCAGTCACACAGTCCGTACCAGACATCACCGCTTCCTCGAAGGGAAAGAAGAAGGGCCGGCCACGTAGGTAGGTACGGAGATGACTTCACAAGGAACTGGTACTTTGGGGGGCAGCGAGGCCACCCCATAAGAGGAAACGATCAATTGATTCCACATGCAAATACGTATCGGCGTGTCCTTGCGGGTGGAAGCGTCGATAGGTCGGCCTGATAATCAATCAATGGAGGACATGACATAATGATCATCTCTTCGGGGCGGCTTAGCTTGAACCATAAAAGCACGCCAGGAGATCGATGATTTGGAATGACCTTGAAGATAGATACAGACCGTCTCTCCATAGCAACCATGCCATGTGCACCTGGCGTGCGAGTAAAAAAGCTGGGCAGAGAGAGGTTAGGACCTGGGAAGGATGTATGTCGAGAGACAGCCCAGAAGCAATCGGCTCTCTTTGATCAAGTCGGCTTCTGGATCTTGGCTAACCTGAGCTGAGCTGAGCTGAGACTAGCTATGGCCCCTGGTTTTTTCGTTTTTGTTCAGAGTGTCGTCCGCTTGTTCCTGGGCCTCGTCCGAACTACAGCACGTCCCAGCAGTCCAGTGGTTCGCCGTCTGAAGTTGTGCTTGGGCAATGAGAGCATAACAATTTCTTTACCGTGGGATTGCGCGCTTTTCACCGAGGACCATATTGACTATCGGTGATCATTGAACATCCAAAATACAGAGTTACATTGACTCTACAATCCACGCGCGGCGCGCCCAACTGAGAGATGTTCACGATCAGTCCAGGAGCGAATGGAATAGGGGGCTCTCAAACATTCACTGGTATGTAAACCTGCTGCTGCTGCTGCTCGCTGTGTTATAGCGAGCTTAAGAACAGCAAGTACAGCTTTACTCGACGGAATAGATTGAAGCACGTTGCTAGGCTACTTGGAGTCTCTTGATTCTCACTCTGGATGCGAGGGTACTTCAGCGTTTCGCCCATCAGCCAGACTCCCACGATCCCCGTGTCGTGGCAGATGCAATCGCCGAGGAACACACTTACGGGCAACGTTGCTAGGGCGCCGCAATCCCATTGGCGACCAAAAAGAGATGGAGTGGCTTTTATTAAGTCCAAGAAGCTCCGAGTCGGCCCAGATGGCGGCGCCTCGCACAGCCGATCTTCGCGACCAAGGGCGTGGGCGCCATTTCTCTTTCCAGGCCCGCGGATGGATGCTACGTCGTCGTCGCGAGGCCTTGATGGGTTTTTGGAGTGCCCGTTTCACAGACGCTGTCGAGGTTGCTTCCGTCTCCATCGCGCGAGCGGGAGTCGGGGGCGTGTAACGGCTTACCACAGCCACTCCGCGGACCACTGCCTGAAACCCTTTAAAAGCACCTTCCACAAGGCGTCTTTCGTTGTTGGTAATGCGTGGCCGCCACTTGCCCTGAAACCACCGTTGCTTCCCCCTGGGTTTTGGTAGGGCGTATCCTCCCGTGGCGTTCCAGAAATCGAAATGCCGTTGCTAGAACCAGTCCTGTCGGGCTTCTGTGCAAATTGCCGTAATCTTGTCAAACATACAAAACCCCCGTCGGACAAGATTGGGCAGGCCGTGTTACTGCCACTAGGCGCCATGGACTGCCTGACCCGACCTATGTCTAGACAATGTATGGACGTCTGTGTAGCCGGAACGGTTTTGAGAGTTTCGAAGATGTCAGGTAACTATAATATCATTATCGTTTGTGTCCCTGTATTTGACGTGTAGTTACGCCGTTTTCAGGCTTTCGCTTCTGCTGGCTTACCAGTATGGGTCTAGTAAGCTCAAAATGACAAGGGAAAGAACGGGGTTGGACGTCCGTGATGCTGCTGCCAGTCCTGAAATCCAGTAAAATACAGGCGGTGCGCATGGGCATCATCATCGTGGTGACGATTAGCGTAGCTGCTGATGTACCGTCATACCTTCATCATCGTCAACCCAAGCGGGCAGATGAGCCCACCATAAAGAGGCGCGTGGCCCTATTCTGACCTACCACCACGGGAAACGGGGTTTCCCTCTTCGGTTTGGCTAGAACACAAGTTGGAAGCAGCCATGATTCTGCTCCCGAGGTGGAAGGTGCTGTCATGCGGGATAGTCCTACTGCTGGGCGTGGTGGTTCTGGTCTACCCCTTCCTCCGCCTGGGGTCAGCTCGCCAATATCTCGTCGCATCGCCATGGTCGCCGAAAGGGTGGAAGAGTGCAAAGGGACAGGATGAGCTGCCACTACGGCCGCCGCCACCGCCTCCTCCACCAAGCCCTGAGAAGTCTCCTCTGAAGTACAAGCCGGCGCCGACCTACACGGCACCCCCGGTCAAGGACCCGTTCCCCCTGCTATCCACCACGTCCACGCCCCCGCCCATCCCCGCCTACAACGTCCCCCCAAAGGACGCCTGGAAGGCCTACGACGGCGTGACGGTCGCGCCGCCGCTGCTCATCGGCTTCACGCGCAACTGGCCGATGCTGCTGCAGACGGTCGTCTCGTACCTCACCGCCGGCTGGCCCGCGGACCAGCTCTACGTGGTCGAGAACACGGGGACCCAGCAGGCCAACGCGCGGGCGCAGCTGTCGCTCCAGAACCCGCGCTTCCTGAACCACACCCAGCTCCGAAAGGTGCTGGGCGTCCGCGTCGTCCAGACGCCGGTTTTGCTGAGCTTCGCGCAGCTGCAGAACTTCTTCCTCGCGCTCTCGTACGACCACGGCTGGCCGTACTACTTCTGGAGCCACATGGACGTCGTCGCCCTCTCGCACGAGGCCGGCGTCCCGGGGCTGACGGCGGCCGCGGGGGAGAAGGGGTATAAATCGCTGTACACCCTGTGCCTCGAGACGCTGCAGCAGACCCTGCGCGGCAGCAGCCGCAACGCCACCAATGGCGCCAGCACCGCCACTCCCGACAAAGTAGTAGACCGTCGCCCCCCCTTCCAAATCCTGGCTCTCCTCACCGCCGAAGAACTCGCCACCACCAGAGCCCGCCCCGTCCCCGCGCTGGGCCGCCCGCTTCTTCGCCTACGACCACCTGACGCTGCAGAACCCGCGCGCCCTGGAAGCCATCGGCGGCTGGGACGCCTTCATCCCCTACTACATGACGGACTGCGACGCGTACTCGCGCTTCGCGATGGCCGGATGGAGCGTCGCGGACGCCGACGCGGGCATCATCACCGACACGGCGTCCGTGTTCGACGACCTGCGCGCGCTGTACCGGGACCCGGGCGTGGTACCGCGATTTTCGGATCCAAACCCGCCGGCGCCGGAGGAGAAGAAGAGCAGCAAGGCAGGAAGACGGAGAGGGAGAAGAGGATGGGGTGGTGGTGGTGATTCCGATGCCGACACGGCGTCATTATCGATATCTGCTACCGCTACGGCCCAAGCCCACACGCGCGGGCCAGCAGCGCCGCCGCCGTCGCCGCCCCACCACCGGCAACGCGACGTCCCCTTCCCCCACGAGCCCATGAACCTCAGCCTCGCGACGGACTACTGGTGGGTCCTGCGGCGCGAGGCGGACAACATGTTCCACCACAAGCACGGCGGCGGGCGGGGCCGCAACACGTGGCAGGGGGCGCAGCGCGGGGGCGGGACGAGCCCTTTGGGTACGACGCGGGCGGGTTCGAGGAGGCCATCGGGGTGCTGACCGAGGCCGGCAAGGACGTCTTTGCGCGCAAGTGGGGGCATCGGGGGTGCGATTTGGGACCATACAAGATGGGGGACCAGTGGCGGGTGGAGAGGGATTGGGAGTAAGGGAGCGTAATGAGTGGGCTATTGAAGGAATGGAAGGAGAAGGATGCTCGATTGAGTGTCGATGGGGGAAAGGCTTAGAAAACTTGGGTTGTCGTTGTGGCATAAAATGGGGTTTGATGACATATTGGAAGTCCTACGTTTTGTTGTCGGACCTTTGACTATTTGCCTCTTATTGCCAAGGAATGTCAACGAAGGACCTGTACCACATCCGACGTATCAACTCAGCTCGAAAAGCTCAAGTGGGATGATGTTGGATTCAAAATATGTCATACATTGGAAGTAAAGAGCCATAAACGTGTCCAAAATATACCCTAGTAAGCCTATACTGCCGGACTTCGCCAATCCACCTTGCTTACTACCGATGGAGACGCATAACGACACCCCAACGCTCTAAAAGGGAAGTCCCCTAAACCCAGACGACGCTTAGGCACGGGGAGGAGGCGTGCAGCTGCCACCAGTATTGGTGAAGTAGGTCAAGCTGTTGAACTCGGTGTAGAGCGTCTTGAGCTGCCACCCCTTTTTGCCATCGAACGCGTTGACAAGAATGCTGATGCCCTGGGCCGGCTTGGCCGGGTTGCCGAACGTCTGGGTCCAGCGCAGGACGATGGTGTCGCAGGTGACGGCGTTGACCGACTTGACCACGAGGGGAATCTTGGGCAGCTGGCTCTGCCCGGCCTTGAAGGCCGCCTTGCTCGGGAAGGTGACGCTGCCCAGGGGCTGCTGCGCCAGCACGTTGATCGAGTCCGACGTGTCGGTGAAGTCGTCCGAGATGAACTTGTCGGCCAGCGAATCGGTGTAGTTGCCGATCACCTGCGCGTAGTTGTCGGTGATCTCCTTGACCGCGGGCTGCGTGAGGCATTTGCCGCCGTGGCTGTCTCCTGCTTCGGGATGAGGAGCGGCACAGGCTCCGCTGACGACGGTGGTGAAGAAGAGGGAGGCGAGGAGGCGCATGTTGGCTGAGTGTGAATTGCGGTGTTGAGTGACGACAACGGAATATTGGTGGAAGAGATGATGAATTAGACAGACTGTGTAGGTTTGCTGTTTCTTGTTGATGATGAAGCTTGACGATGGGAGATGCAGCATGAAAGGAGATCTGACATAGCTGGAGTGAGGAGCCCTTATATATACATCGGTACTCCCCTCTTAGCTCGTATGTCTCGTTTGTTTTTAAGCATGTTAGCCTAGTTACTCTTTGCTTACGGCCAGAGCCTCGCCGACACGAGATTAATATTATGCGGCAGCAAGGGATAAGATCGTATTTTGCCTTGCCTTGCCATCGATCTCGGGCCCGAGTAGGTGGCATTGGGAAGCGTTCGGCAAACCAAACCGAAGCCTTGGGGGTGCGGCTGGGACGAACACCGATCTAGATGCGGCTGTAAATAGCAACAGCCCAATGGGGAAACACCATCGGAAGATGTGCCTGGCCGATGGGCTTCATTGAGGGTGTCAGATGAAGCTATCGAATGTCATGACGCTGGTGACACAGCAGTTGAATACCCCTTACTTCCGGTATGAGGGCGAGCTTGCTATTGGTTATGTTAGTACTCACAGAAGAACTGTCCAGTACGTGGGCAGGCATCTTGATCAAGTCCGGGTCGGGGATCCTTCCCTCTTTCGAAGGCCGGATCTGGTCCACCGCACGGGAACGCTGTAGTTGTCGTCTTTCATCATATCATCGTAGCCAAATAACTGGGATGAATCCCTGGGCCCAGCCGAGGCAAGCAGACCCTTCTGGAAGGGAGCAATGGGAGGTTCGGAAAGAATCGACGCCCATATTTGCTTCATCTCCCCGGAATATTGGTGGAGAGACAACGTCCTCAGCTAGGCTTGATGGACGGTGCCGTGCGACTGGAATATCGATAGATGTGGCTGTTCTAGGACTTGACAACACGAACTGTTGGCCCATCCATCCGATATATAACAGCCTCGTCCGCAAACCTGGGTCGGGTATGAGGATTTCGTCTTTAGTCAGGGGAGATGGCACTCCTGGTGGCCGGCTTGTGTCCCCATGATGATGCAGGCATCAGACAACTCAATCAATCTTCAGTGGTGGTTGCATGCAGTAATCCCCGGAGTTCCCCAGCTGAGCCGCGTTCGATGGTTCAAGATTGATCGCTTTTGCAGGTGGGTTTGGGGGACAAGAGCCGAAGTCCCCGACCCCGCACTGGTGCTTAAGGTATGCTTATCTCCCTCTCCCATGTACTTATGTACGATTACGATAGCGATGCCGATAACGATAAGATGGACTTTACCGACATACCGGATTGAGGATACCATTCACTCATTTCTGCTCGAATTTGCTGGCAATATGAGATAGCCAGCCACCAGTAATCTGCTCATGGGATGGCGTCAGACTGTGGTGTCCCATGCTCTTGTTTTCTTTGTGGCGGTGACTGCCCATAAAGTGACTCGTGATTGCTCACCGACTTGACCCGTGCTGGAGCTTACACAAAGAGGAAGGAGGCGCTAGGCCGAATTCGGATCGTCGTATCCACCCTGGTCACGTTATCCAGTCAGGCAGAGGTGTTCCTTGGGAAAGAAGGAGGGAAGAAGGGGAGAAGGGGTCGTTTGCCCCCGCTTTGTGTCCCGCCTCCTAACAAATCAGAGGGTCCCCTTTTACCTGGTGCTGCCTCTCTCAGTCTTCTCAGTGTGCCTCGCTTCAGCTCTTTCATTCAACCGGTCTACCGCCCCATTCAATCCAAAGGCACCCAGAGCCAAAGGCAAAGACGCACCCACTTTACCATTGAAGGCAGCCCTCCACCCCACGTCAGTCAGTCCTCAGTCGTCACTCCCTCCATCACCTGCAACAACTGCAACCAACTTCGACTGCACACTTGAAGCCTCTCCCCATCCACATCTTCAACTCTTCCACCCCTTCCGTAATCCTGGTAAGTCGAGTCCAAATCAATCCAGAAATCCCTTCCCCAGGCCCATCAATTCCCGTCATTTCCCTCCCTGCCAATATATACATTGGCAGTCACCCGGTCAGGCGGGTCGGTTGTGCCTGGATTAGGATGTGCCTAGGTTAAGATAGCCACCCATTCAGTAGTAGTGGGCAGTCACTTCTGGTCAGGCCGATCAGTCATCCGCCCATCGGTGGCACTGTCTCGACCAGGCAGCCAAACCATCCCTCTTTCCTATTTCTAAGCTTCTCTCGAACAACTACTGCACTCATCATCGTCATCAACCTAACACCACCTACTCTTCATCATCATCACAGTCGCAGTTGTTACAGTACCCATATTGACCTCTCAACTAAAGCACACTCATCCCCACCGCTAGTCCTCACCAACCGCCAACATGCGTTCCAAGTTCAAGGACGAGCACCCCTTCGAGAAGCGCAAGGCCGAAGCCGAGCGCATCCGACAGAAATACGCCGATCGTATTCCTGTAAGTTGACTGCTTCATTTCCTCGTCTTTTCCCATGGCCGTCGAGCATGATTTGGACCGTCCATCGATCCCCGGACACTACGACAACTGCCGAGAGCGCCTTATCTCTACGTCGAAACAACCCCACCCAACGCCGAACGCCAACCGCCGCATCGTCAAACCTATCGCCTCGATGCCTTTGTCCGACTCGAATACTTGTCTTCACCGACGAATATGGACACGCCATTAACCAGCTGCTGACATCGCGTTTGTTTCTAGGTCATCTGTGAGAAGGTCGAGAAATCCGACATCGCTACTATCGACAAGAAGAAGTACCTCGTCCCCGCAGACCTTACCGTCGGCCAGTTCGTCTACGTCATCCGGAAGCGCATCAAGCTGTCGCCCGAGAAGGCCATCTTCATCTTCGTCGATGAGGTCCTGCCCCCGACAGCCGCCCTGATGAGCAGCATCTACGAGGAGCACAAGGACGAGGATGGGTACGTTCCTTTCCCCCAAACAACTGTACCGGCGGCTTTAACTAACACATTCCAGCTTCTTGTACATCACGTACTCGGGCGAGAACACGTTCGGCGAGTCGGCTTGAGCGACATCCTTCCTTCCTCTCACATTGATACAATCTTCGGCGTTCACGGTTAGGGTTTACACGATGCGATGGTTTTCTCGTTAAGAGCTTGCGATGGACGCATTATGGATACGGCAGGGCAGTTAGGTAGCAATGAAATGCCCGCGCGGCAATGAACTTGCGCCAGATGTGCATCCGTCGGCAGGAGATTGGTAATGCTTGGTATTCTTCTGGTCTACACTCTTCCCACATTTGGCGGAACGCACATGCTGGGGTCGAAGACAACACTCAGAAGACTCGGTAGCCCTGCAGATTGCCAAATCATACATCAGAGAGGCGCTTAGCCCATCAAACCTGTGCTGTGTCTGATGCTGGTGGTCCATGGTCGGTCGTACTTGGCCGCGCGTGCTTGCCTCTTGTCTCTGGGAATTCGGTGCATTGCCTACAACATTACCAAAGGAACGCCTGCCTGTTGTCCTTGTCCGTTGCTTGTTCTTGCGATCCGGATAGACCTTGACGTGCCGTCACTATCCATGAACCCACTATCTGCCTTGCATGCGGCTTTCTTCTATCTGATGCGGATCCACCCTGGTATCGCTTCTAGCTAGTTGCTATCTTTCAGCTTATTAGTTCCCGCACCTACAGCCTATAATTCTACTATGGTAGCCCACTTTTGCCTCGCCTGATGTCTTGTTCCATTTGCGGTTCCGCCGGCCACTGTATATTTATTACGACAACCTGTGAAGCAAAGAAGTGGATTGTACAAGAAGCCAAGTAGTCCTGGATTTACTTGCTCCCAGGCTCAATGGACTTGTGAAAGCCAGGAGCCATGAACCACACGAGTCGAGTCAGTCCCTAACCAGCGTCAAAAACGCTGCCCCTAGCAGATGGCCGCTGGAGAACTGTTTGTCTTGGCGCCGCTGCTCTTGCTGGTGATGGCGCGCCGGTCGAGGGCCTGTATCGGTTTCCTTCCTGAACCCAAGGTCTGAGCCGGAGTGCATTTTCCCATATGGCAGTGGATGTTCATCCGTTGCCTATCGCTACAACCGCTTCTATTCACTGTATCACCTGTACGATCTGAGCTATTTGGTCATATCTTCAGACAGTCTCAGGGGCGATCGCTTGGGGGCCTGGCATTTCTACTCGGTGCGGTCCACGGCTACTAGTTGCTCGTTTGCTGTGATCGTCACGAGAGGGTAACTAGGCCAGATCTTCGATATGCTTCCATCGAGGAACATCTGGGGAACATACTCTTCTACGATTCTGCTCTTGGATTGGTGGTTGACGGTGTCGCCATGATGTCGCCTCGGCTTGTTTTCTGGGAGCCCACTGGAATTGATATGGTAATCGGCCGAGAGCAGCCTGTTGATTTGGGATCATGATATACGTGGCAGAGAAGGTAGCTAGCTGACCCATTCCTGATATCCCATTGCTGTTACAGGTTCAGTGGGCATGCATTCCTCTTCTGGGTGTCTCTACCATTTCCCTTGGACTCGCGGCATTCGTTCTCACTACCCTCGCCATCTGACTTCATGTAATCCATGCCCATCGCCTATGAAAGATGTTTATTGTGGTGTGATGGGATACACCACGAAGCGGAACTTGGCCGGATCCCTCTGTTTGATACCCCACCAGACCCAGTCCGCCAGCCGGGCGTTCTGCGCCTGCTGCTGCTGCTGGCTGCCCGCCGCACTCCGGAAGTGGATGCCCAAGTCCATCTCGCGGGGCTGCTCGTGCAGGCCCCGGGCGATGACGACCCGGAAGCCCGAGCTCTTGAGGGCCAGCTCCTGGGGCACCTCGAGGTTGTGCATGTCCTGCAGGACGCTGGTCAGCGTGTCGATGATGGTCTGGACCAGCTGATCGGGACCCAGGCCGTCGGCGCGTCGGAATTCCAGCCAGACGTAGTCGTCGTACCGGTCCCGGGCGAGCGGGTAGGGGCCGAGTCGTGGAGTCGCTTCGTCCAGGTGGAAGGAGACCGGGACGAGGCCGCGGATGATGTCGGGGGCGTTGGGGTCGGAGAAGGACATTGTGGATTCGGTAGGGGTTTGTTTGCTTGCTTGGTTGTTGGAGAAGTTGTGGTTGTGGTTGTTGTTCTTGACCAAAGTCATTTGAGGTATGTTTGAGAATGGAGTGATGGGAACAATGGTACTTCATATAGGGGGATCGGTCTAGGAACAGGAAACAGTCCACCGTGTTGGACGCGCAGCTGCCACTACAAGCCTGGCGAACGTTCTATACACCCATCGCCGTTCACGTTGGCCATTTGTGGCCTTAGTCATATTTAAACCAGCCATGCCTGGGGTGAAAAACGCCTCGAGCCCACATGAATTGAATGGCATTGATAGCACTGTTTCTATCGTATGTATTCAATATTTACACGAGCACTTGTTCTGATCGTCTCAAAGGAGTGCTTGCATGTCTTCTATATCCTCAACTTACCTCGCCATTCATACACTGCCTTAGCATCACTGGCATAGACCCCCCGGCCCCCGTCTTGACCTCGACCAAGACCTCGAAGCGGAACCTCGTGCGGTCCTGGACCATGATGCCCCATTCGACCCAGTCCGCCAGCCTCGAGTTCTCGCGCTCGGGGTCCCCGCCGTTCCGGAACCGCTCGAGGTCGGTGCGGGCGGGCGTCTCCTGCTCCCGCACCAGGTAGACGCCGAGCAGCCTGCACGCGCCGCGCCCTCCTTGATCGTCGTCGTCGTCGTCGTGGCCGCGGACGCCGCGCCAGCCCAGGTCCCGCAGCAGCAGGTCCCGCGCGCTCCGCTGCACCGCCTCCGCCACCCGCGCGGGGTCCAGCCCGCGCCCCGCCTGCGTGGACTTGGGGAACGAGAGGCGCACGCAGTCGTCGTGCCGCGTCTCGCGCGTCGGCAGGCGCGGGTCCGCGCCCGCCGGGTAGAGGAGGAAGGTCGTCGGGACCAGGCCGCTGACGATGCCGACTTTCATGACGTCCTCGAACGCCTTGGCGTCGGCGTCGTGGTCGGATCGAGACAGGGCTGAGGGTGGGAAGAATGCGTCCATTTCGTGTGTGTTTGGGTAGTTGGGGAAGATCGAATAAAGTTTCGTGCAGCAGCTGGGATGCCCGAGAAGGAACGCAAATGCGATTCGAGGTTGGAGTCCTGGAGATGGACAACAAAGCTATGTACATGATCCAATGGAATTTTATTGATGAGTCGTCTAGAATACAAACCCTTTACTGCCCGTTACCTCCATTGTCATCTTCACAATGTTATTGATCATTCTACAGTTACGCATGTCAAAGAAACGGGGAACAATTTCTTTGTCTGGTGTGGTCTAACGGTAAGCTGCCTGCCTATCTATCATCGTGTTTCAAGACTGTGTCGCCGCAACCTCACTTCTTGCCGGCTTTTGTTAGTGACGTCCTCTTCAACCAGATGCAGTAAGGGTTTTCATCTGCTCAGCTACTCCGCCGAATATGATTTCGTGTTTCCACCCTGATCTCGCAAGATAAGATTCGTGTTCGCCACGCATTATGGCCACTTCATCCACTGACGACACGTCGGTGGATCATTTTCCACTCAATACGCCGCTGGCGATGCTCATTTCTCAGGAGGGCGATTATCCTTCGGCTGTGACATGGACAACGAAGATGGCGAAGAAGGTATGGAGTCTCTCCTCTTCTTGTAATCGTCCGAAAGTGAAGGCGACGAAGCTGACTTCTTGATCTTGGAGTCACGGGGACTGGAGATGTGGAAAGAGGGTACGACAGGTATACGGGATTTCTTACCGGCGCGGCCGGGAGATTGTTGCCGTTCGACCGCCTCATTATCGTTTTCGTCGGGCAGCTCCTGTTGTTCGTGGGCGGCGATGCGGTCATCGAGGATCGTCTTGTTGATTCCCCATACCTCTGGGGTGTATGTATCCGGTCGACCATCCTCGGACGTGTCTTTCGGACCATGCGCGGTACCAGCAAACCCTTGCTTCTGACGATGCTGACGGCGGCGGCGAGGCGAACCGACAGGGGTCTTCGGCGAGGGGAGCAGGCGGGGATCGACCTCTTTTCTACCCAGGATCTTCTGCTCGCTAGCCCGAGGAGTTCGCTCGTGATCCTCAGCGTACTCAGCGTGCTCAACGTCCTCGGGCTCTTCCTTCAGAGTCGGCAAGTACCGGGGTCGGGAGAGCGTGGGGCTACCACTGCGGCTGCCACCAGGAGGTCCCATCAGACCTGACGACGATGCGCTAACTAACATCTTGAGGTTCTTCAGGGTTTCCTCGTACTGCTTGCTGTGTTGGTAATCCTGCGCGGGATGAGCAAGTCTCTTCTTAGGCGAGAAGTCCGCCCGCGTGGTCGACATCGCGATAGGTGGCAAGGGCAGGAACTCCTCTTCCTCCTGTGCAAGTGAAAGTGCCGTTTGTTGCTGCGGCGTTTGCTCCTCGTAGCTGTATTGCACTTCCAGTACGAAATAGTCCTCCTGAGCGCGGCTCGGGCTGGCCTCGCGGGACTTGAGTTTGCGGACGCAGTCGTGGAACTCGGCGTCGCTGAGATCGGCCAGGCTGGTGACGGCCTGGAAGCTGTTGCTGGGGGTGTCCTTTTGGGGGACGGAGAGTGTGGAGGGGAGCGCCGAGGTGGTGGCACTGATGCTGCTTCCGAAACCTGTGGAGTTTCGGAGTCAGTATCACTCTTTTAAACAACAAATGAAACGAAACACTCAGAATCTTTATAGGTAACTCCACAGCGTATAGAATTAATCCCTTCAAGACACGCTGGTATAGGGGCATATATGAGTTCCCGAGTCTGACTTACCAGCGGGCGGCGACGCCGCGATGCTCCAAACGATCTGCATGTGCTTGGCCGTGCTCGCGACGACCGTCTCGAGCGGCCGACCGCCGGCGCCGGTGCCGCGCGGCATCTTGAGGATGTGGTCGGGGGCCTTGACGGCGCCGGCGGTCTGGGCCACGACGGCGCGGACGAAGGCGCGCTTGCTGGTGGCGCCGGGGACGATGGGGACGACGAGCATGGGCGGCGGCTGGCGGTAGGCTAGTTTCAGGCCGGCGGGCTCGGCGATCTTGAGGACTACCATGGCGAGGTAGGTGGACTCCTCGGCGGAGGAGTGAGCCATGGTGATGATGGTGGTGGTGGTTTGGGGAAAGGGAGAGGGAGAGGGAGAGAAAGGGGGCTTTGTTGTTGTTGTTGGTAATGGTTATGAGAATTTCTCAAACAAATTGGCCAAGAATCAGGCCTGGTTGCTCAAGGTAAAAATTCAGAAGAGCATAAACACGAGTTGTTTACCTGAGTTAGAGGGTGCTTCTTGTACCCGTCGGTCTGTGCTCGCGGCCAGGGCGACGATCAGGTCGGCGATATTGCCCACTAAGCTTAACCTACAGTGGTGCACACTCAATATTACACTTAGGGAAAATCTCCAGTTAAACTGAAACCAAAACTTAAGCCACTTCCCATGACCAATGCTATAAGCATCGCCTGAAAGCCAGTTATACTTCTCTAATGTTCCCTAAAGCCATGTTCACAGTTTCCAGCTTCGATGCATTTTCGCGTTCGCTCGTGTGCTTTTCTAGTAGCAGGCCTCGCTAGATGGCTACAGCCAACAATCGCTGTTTTGGCACAATTTGGGTTGGCCCCAAGAAGCTCATAACGCAAGAATAAGGGGCTCGTCGATTTTGAGAAAGTCATTCACCGTACACGCACACCTCCCACTCATTGACTCAAGAAACTTGACTTTGGGCATTATGAGTGAGGTAGACTCAACATCAATCATTTTTCCTTTGGGGATGGTAAGCTGTCAGGAAAGTCAAGCCTTTCATCTATCACCAGGGAAATCAGGAGAGAACATGTGTGGGTTTCCCCTAAGGCCGACTGAGTCCTTACCTGACTTGTTTCCCGGTGTGCATGAAAGCCTTCGACAGCACACCACACACCCACGTCGCCTACAGTCAAATTCGTACAATGACTAGCATACAGTCTGTTGAGGAGTTGGCCATCCAAGAGAGGTTGATCTAAACTGAATAAATATGGCGCTCGTCGCTCTTCTGAAGTGATTGTGTTTTACCAAACATTCAACTAAACACAACCTTTACTGCATTTTAATCAGAGAAAACAAAAATGACGACTGCTACTTCTAGTAACCTTCTCCTACTCGTTCAACTGAACGCATCGCTAGCAGACCAACTCGAGGCGAACCACCTTCAGCTCCTCTCCCTAGACAAAGACGAGCTATCGAACATGACGGTGGAGGGGCTCTCCACGAAAGTCTGGGACTTACTCCTCGCGATTGAACAAAGGATGCTGACCAGCTGGTGGGAAGACCCCTGCCGGCAAGCCGAATGCCAGATGCGCTCTCTCGAACTGGAACCGGTGCTATACGAAGCGTCCAGGCCCAAGCGACTCTGGATGCAATGGCCCGGCGGCCGGAGCGTATGTCTGGGGTATATGGTGGATGAAGGCTCTTTTCGGACATGGTGGGAGTACTGGCAGATGTTCAAAGACACCGAGCTCTGCCTCCAGGTCGTCATCAACAGGCGCGTTTCCTAGCTCCTCATGGAAACAACAACTGTTTTCCTACTGGGAGGGATATCGATCAGGACTGGAAAGGAAGCGGGTGATTCATTTGAATGTCAAGTGGCACCATCCCTCCTTTACCGGTGTACACCTAGCGTAGTAGTTTGCCCTCAGAAAAACCAAAGATGTGGCACTATTACCACATGGGGACCGAAGTGTTAACCATATATAATGATTCATACTTCTTGACTCGTGTATAGGGCACCTGCCAGCTAAGGTCTATTGATAGCTAACTAATATTAGCCATCTATTGTCCCCGCCCAGGAGTTCCCCGGTACGCAGGAGGTAAGACCCCTTCCAGTGCCGCCTTGATCTGGATCGCCAGCAGCTTCGAGTACCACCGCGACGTATTCGCCGGACCTCCGATAGCCCAATAGTTCTCGATGCGCAGCTGCCGCTTCGCGAGGCCCCGGATCTCGCCCTCGGCGTCGAGGCCCCACGTAGCGTCGATCCGACTGGCGATCTCGTACGGGCCAAGTTTGTCCTTTTCCTCCTCGGCGTCAGAAGCTGCGGGATCATTGCGAATACCACTACCGCCGCCCAAGATCTCGGCCGCCGTATCGCGGGCGTTCTTGTCAGCGTACCCGGTACACCAGATCACCGCGTCCGCACCCACGGAACTGCCGTCCGAGAACGTCAAGCCCTGCTCATGGAACTCTACCGGCTCGCCCACTTTGACCCCCACTTCCCCGTCAGCCAGCAACGCCGTCCCTCCGACGTCCACATAATGCCCGCCCGCGCGCTCCAGCAAGTTATGATTTAGCACCGCGCCCGGCGACGCGCTGTCCAGAACCGGGAACCCCGTCGCAGCCAACTTCTCGTAGCGACGCGGCTCCGAACGCGCCATCTGGGCGATCACGCTTTGGGCGGCTGCGCTGTCGACGACGGTGGGCCCCGTCTGGAACAGGCGGTCCGCGGCCTCGACGCTGAGCCGTTCGTACGCGCCCAGGGCCTCGGGGCGGGCCATGTACTCCACGGGGAGCAGGTACGTCGGGGAGCGCACGGCCATGGTGGTCCGGAGGCCGGCGGCGTGGCAGTCGACCGTGATGTCGAAGGCGGTGTTGGCTGAGCCCACGACGAGGACGGACTAGGTTCGGCCGAGGTGCCTGTCAGTCCTCGGCTTGTTCCACGTCTTGATTGAGGTTCGGGGTGCTGCAGAAAGGGGGATTGGAGCAATTGGTATAAGAAGACTACTAACTTTGACTCCCTTGTCTACCAGCTCCTTAGCGTTCTTGTACCCCGCCGAGTGCATGCTTATACCCTTGTATAGGTCGGGACACTGCATTGGTGGCATATAGGGCTTCTGGGAGCCGAAGCCTGTTGCCTGAATTAGGTGTCTACAGATCACTGTGGTCTGACGGTCTGGGGTCTGAACCGTAACAGTCCACCGCTTGGTTCTCTTGTTGTACCGGGTATCGGTGATCCGGGCGGAAGTGATCATGTTGAGGTGGAAGGTATCGACATAGTGCCGTACATGTCCAGCCAGCTCGTCCTTGGTGAGCATGTGGGGAAACTGCAGCTCCGCTGTATATGCTTTTCATGACCAGAGACAAAATGCTTTCAGCCCCATACTTCGGCGCAACATAGGAGAGATTCTAAGGGAAGGGAAACTCTTACCCAAATATGGTAGCTCGCAGACAGCGGTCATGACGTGGAAGGCCAAGCAGTCGTACCGAAGCGCCCAGTTGTCGCCTGGCCGGGCGTTCCGCTCCACCATGACGCTCTCCACACCCAAGGCCTTGAGCCGGGCCGCAGTCGCAACAGCGCTTGGCGATGATGAGAAGAGTCAGCATAAGGCTATATCGCCAGACTGGAGATAGAGATGTCATCTGCACTCACGAGTTGCCCCCTCCTATGATCAGAGCCTCCATCTCGATAGTCTTTAGTGTATCCAGCTGTCTACCAGATGCTTCTAACAGAGCTTCGTCCTCGGGGTGAAGGTCGAGCTGCTCTATCCAGGTACACAGGACCCAGATCTTCCAGGCGATGCGCTTGACGCCATTCTCGGCGTCTTCGTCCGCTTCACTTGGCAAAAGCATAGCTCTTCCGCTGCACTGGGCCCCGGGGTTCTGAGTGCGAAAGCTGAAAGGAAACGCGATTGCTTGCTATGCCCGGCTCTTTTTATCAGAATTTCCTGTTGTACATGCGGGAAAGTTCTTAAATAAAAGGGCATTGCTTACCAAAGTTGGGATGAAGTGTGCCTGACCTTCAATCGTGAAGCCATCCCCCACCAAGCCTCTGAGTACTGTTGTCTCCAAAAGGCCTGCCGCGATGGTTTTGCGGCTGGAGAAGGTGCGCAGATGCCAGGTCAGGGCAATCTGGTCGCGCCAGTACGCCTGCTGCAGGAAGAAACATTGCTCAAGCTTGCCGGCGTCCTTGGCCTTCACCGCCTCGTTGAGGCACCCCAAGGCATGGCGGGCTTTCTCTGTGGCAGTGGCATCGTCGGCAATAGGATCTTGAGCGCAAATATCTGGGGCAACGATGGGGAGCGGGTTCTCCTTCATCATGCTGCGAAGGTCCGCGGCAGGTGGCCATTCCGGCTCTGGCGGAGAGATTGGCGGGACTGGAGCTTCCATTTCTTTTCTGTTAGATAGATATTGCCAAGATTTCTGCTAAAAAAACTCTCGGTACTAAATCACCTCACCCAGCAGATGGGGTGTACAATGAGAAATAGTGTGCAGTATTCAGACAAGAAATAAACTCTGTATAATAAACAGTGGATGCTGTAAGGGCGCGGAAATGAACATCCGATAATTCCATGGTGCGAGCTACCGGTGTTAACACAAATGTTGGGGTAGATGTCCGAGATTCCTCTTTCGTCCAAGTCCCATCGATAGAGTTACCTTCGGCCAATTTCAAATGCCGAGTTGCCAGCACCTTATCCGAACATCCGGTACTACATTGACGAGAGTACAAATCATGGTACCCGCGTTACAGCGGCAGGGGAGGCATTACCGGAGATATCACGCAGGGTTTCAGAACTTCTCTCGTGGCATGATGTCGTCCGAGCTTCAGCTACCCCTTTCCATCGGCCATTTTGCGAAGAACATTTGGTGAAGACTTCATGAATAGGATGTTTCGAATAAATGATATCTAGATATTTCACCAAATCCCCATTACTAACCGGACCCCACAGACGGTATATACGCTGTCCAAGGGGTGTTCAAATACACCGACGCAGGCATCTGGCGCAGACTCGAGAGTCCCACCGCCAATATGCACAACCTGGCAACCACATACAAAGCACTCGTCGAGTACAAGACAAAGTGATTCAACCACTCCGGAAGCCAGATCTTGCGCGGGAACACATTCGTTTTGGCCGTGTCGTTCAGCTTCTTGGACTCCATCTCCTCCATGAGCCTCACCAACATGCAAAAGTCCGAAGCGAACTCCTTGGGAAAAGTGGCCAGTACCTCCTTTCCGAGGTCCCCACCCCCCCTTTTCCGGATCGCCTGTCATGTTGAACAGATCGACCATCTGCCGCGGGAGTTGCGACGCCGCGGGGCTGCCGGAGAATATCTCCTTGTAGGGCACCTGCGCGTCCTCGCGGTCGGGGTCCTGTTTAAGGTAAATGTTCTCGAGGCGTTTGTACACTGCCTGGACTGCCTCTTTGTCATGTAGTCGCCAGGAAATCTCATCGTATACGTGCCAAGGAGCTTTATCGTATACGTGCCAGGAAGCCTCCCGCACGAGGCGGAGACAGTTGCCGAGGAAGACATGCGGGTCGCCCGAACAGACAGTCAGTTGTGCGACGGGAATAAGGAGGAGACCTGCGACCGGGCTTGCGGCGGAGATAATGGTGGCTACGTGCCACAGGATCTTCTCTAGGGCCGAGGGGAACTCAAAATTCCACGCGATGGCGTGCATGGCGCCAAACAAGGCGGAGGTGAGAGCCAAGAGAAAGATGCCAGGGTGGGCCCATTGGTTCTGAGATATGGGGATGTTGTCGTTCGGGATCCTATCCACCGTCATAGTCACCGTGTTAGAGCTATCGTCCTTATCCGGCCTCCGCTTGTTTCTAAGGACATCCCAAAAGCTATCGTACGTCTTTTGATAGTGAACATGCGGGGCGCCGGTAGTATTGAGTCCTGGGCTGACCCGCGGCAGGTTGCTTACAAAGCAGGCCTGGACTCCCTGTGGCTTGTAAAAGTAGAGCAGGTAAACGATGGCACCGCACACGGCAAATCCCACCGTGATCGTCTCCAGTTGCGAGAAGGCGAGGCCTTGGCTCGTTCGCACGATCAGAGACAGGGCTAGTTGCAGGAATTGTAGCGATGCGACCACCTTGACGAACCAATCCTGCTTGCTCCGGTCATGGATATCGTTCTCCGTCATCTCGGGGTGGTTGAACAGGCGGTTCTTGTTCTCAGCGATTTGAAGAGCGGTCAGGGGGAAACGCTCGCGCCCTTGATGATAGCGAAAACCGCCCATGTTGGCAAGAAAACAATGAGTCAGCGTCCAACTGGGGGCTTCTTCTATTTTGTCGTTGCCTGTTTGGGCCTCCTCGTCCTTTTCAACGGGTCTTGGGGACTTTTTGCCTGTGAAGAGCCTGGACAACTTCGAAGGGGCGCGTCGAAGTAATAGCCACCACGGGAGCTCCACGGACCTGTTCTTGTCCCTTTTCATGCTTTGAAGCGCTTCGACGGCCATCATGAGCTCGAAAAGGGCGTGAAGCACCATGAACTCGGGAAACAAGATGGTGAGGGCCATCCATTTGGCGCTCCGGCCCAGGCGAGACCACTTGCCGTCCGATGATAATGGGCCGGGGACATTGAGGTGTTGAATGCTCCAAGTGCAGGCAAATATGGTGGTCAAACAGTTGATGACAATCGCCCATGTCCCACGCCCATCGTCCTCTGATTGCCAACCTACGAGCTGGTCCTGTCGAGTCGAAGTCATGCTGTGTTGGCAGGGTAGGACAAGAACCGAGCAGAGGAGGATGAAGAAGAATATGACTAGAGGGGCGCTTGCGTGTCTATTTTGGGAACAGTATGCATATCCACCTTATAAGGTGGGAGGTGTCCAAACCTATGTACCAACGACGGAGGAACTGTTCGGAGCATCTCCACGCGCGACAGTGGCGGCTGACTAGGCAGCAGAGGGACAAAGAGAGGCCAAGATGCCCCGCCAGTCTCCCCACCATGTTGGCGCTGCCGACCAATCATGTCGTCCACTCACCAAAGTCGGGCGGCTAATGCGACATGTCATTCGGGCTGCCTCCTACTTCAGAAGAAAGCAGCACCATGTTTTTGGCGGCGTGTGCTCATCTTTTTGGGCACATACACTGTCCTGCTTCCTTCCTAACCTGACTTGCTTCCGTGGGTCTGCTGAACTTACCTTGTTGTCGCCTTGCGTCAAGCTGAGCAGAGATGACGCAGCTAACCGCGGCTAATCTACCAAAAAGGCCGAGAAGAAGCGCCTGGATGTTCAAGCTGCGACCGGCAAAGGAGACTCCTGGCGGCAGAACCGAGTTTCACTGGGCTGTCATCAACGACTCGGCGTTCCCGTCGAAACCACTAACTCGCTCGCCGACTTGCTCGTCTTCCAGGAACGTGGCCCCTGATGTTAATGCCCAAGACGATCTCGGGAGATCCGCGTTGCATTGGGCAGCGGCCCTAGGAAACACGCGTTGGGCACGGCATCTCGTGCATGATCTGGACGCAGACGGACTTCGTCGTGACCGAGACGGGAAGACGGCACTGCACGAGGCCGCGACCAACGGCTACGAAAAGATTGTAAAGACGTTGTTGGAAAATCAGAAGGTTCTCGACAATATCGATGCGCAAGACAACCACCACCGCACCGCACTTCATTGGGCAGCGGATCATGGAAGGGAGGAAGTGGTACTGCTGCTCACGGCAAGCGGTGCCGATATCCTAACGGCAGACAAATCCAACAACACAGCGCTCCATAGAGCAGTTCGGAACCGGCGAGAGGACAAGGTAGTAACCAGAAGGGGTGTCAGTATCATGGAGGCAGACCCCAGCAATACAATGCGGCACAGAGCAGCTTGGAAACGATGCGAGGACATATTGAAGTATTTGATCGATAAATTGGGGGATGATGGGGAGAGGAAAGCTCTACTCTCGGCGATTGAGGGGGGTCATTTGGATGTGGCAAAGGAGTTGTGCCTACAACATGCCGCCCTCCAAGTAAGTGTTGAGATGAAGAAATGTTCCTGGGAACCGCTTCTCTGGTATGCCGCCGGAAGGGGCGATGTGGACATTGTGGAGCTACTACTCCAGAAGGACGTCGACGGGAAGGGCTGGGGTCTGCATGTGCAGAAGCCGCTGCAACTTGCCGCCGAGGGAGGTCATGACGCTGTTGTGCAGAGACTTCTACTCCTCGAGCACATCGATGTAAATGCGGCCCCGTCAGGAAGGACGGCGTTGTCCTACGCCGCAGCAAACGGGCACGACACCATCGTGCGGCAGCTGCTGAGCGTCGAGAACATCGATCCAAATCGCGCCTCCCTAGACGTATGGCATCTGCCACCGCTGGCGTTCGCAGCCAAGAACGGCCAAACGGCTGTGGTGGAGCTGATGCTGGGCCACAGACACGTCATCGTGGATGCCGCCGATTCGGAAGGCCGGACCTCGCTGATCTTCGCGGCCGAAAAGGGTCTTACGGCCGTTATGGAACTACTCCTCGAAAAGGGAGGTGCGAGTGTGGACCTGGCAGACCATAAAGGGAGAACACCGATTTCGTTCGCAGCCGATGCTGGACATTGCGATGTCTTGGAGCTGCTTCTTCGCCACCAAGGCGAAGCAGATACAGCCGACCGGGGTGGTCGCACGCCTCTATCCTATGCCGCCGAGAAAGGCCAGACAGATGCCGTGAAACTGCTAATCGAGAAGGGCGCTCAGGTGAATTCAGTCGGTGAAGACACGATGCTCACCATTTTTGGCGACTTGGTTCGGCCAGAAGATGCAGTGGCAAAAACGCCGCTGCAGTACGCTTCCGAGAACAAGCATGCGGATGTTGCCGAACTATTGGGTAGATGCGGCGCTTTACGGAGTCTCCCACCAGGTCCGGAACAGGGGACTCATCTACCAAAACTTCATGGCGCGATCACCAGATCTCCAATGGGATACTGAGTATACTATTAATTAGGGTATATACTATAGAGCATCCTTTTGTTTATTATTTATCATTCTATTGGCGATATGCAGCGACCCTAAGTAGCTGATTCAATCCGGATTCCCCGTCCGTCTAGTAGCCGTCCCGCCTCCTCATATTGACCACCATATCCCGATCCAAGCTCACGATCCCCCTGCACTCCGCCTTCTCCATCCCCGGTCCCCGGTCCGACGGCGTCGTGCCGTCCAGCATGGAGTACCCCTCGAACCCGAGGTCGAACCGCGTGACGATCATGGCCACGGCGGCGAGGATCTCGTGCTTGGCGAAGAAGCGACCCGGGCAGATGACGCTGCCGCCGCCGTAGGGGCAGTAGTCCCCCAGCTTGATCTTGGTCTTGGTCGCCTCCAGGTGCAGGGAACCGCTCGGCCCAGAACTCCTGGGCGCCGGGGATGTAACCCCCTCTAGTAGTGGAGGAGGACCCCCGCGGTGCCCAGACCTCCTCGTTCATGTGCGACAGCCAGCTCGGCGCGAGAAGGAAACTGTCCTTCTTGAGCGTGTACCCGTCAATCACGACATCCTCGTGCAGCCGGCGCGAGATGGGGATGCTGGACCGCAGCCGCAGGCACTCGCTGTACACCGAGTTCAAGAGCGGGAGCTTCACGAGCGCGGCAATGTCGACCTTGTCGAGCTGCCCGACGCCGTGCGGAAAGACGGCCCCGACGCGGATCTCGGACCGGACCCGTTGGAGGAGTGCCGGGTCTCGTGTCAATTCGAACAGGATGTAGGCCGTCATGGGCACGGCGTTGGCGTTGATGGCCCAGATCAGGCCCATGTGCATCGCGGCGCGGCCGTCGAAGCTGATGCCGTATTTGACGAGCTCGGCGTTGCGCTCCCGCACCAGCCGGTGGCCAAAGTTCTCGTCCCACTCCGGGTCGGCGTCTTTGCCTTCCTTGGACGCGGCCTCGGTGGCTTCGCGTAGCCACATCCTCGTGGCTTCCAAAGTGCGGTCCCGGGCCGCCCAGCCCTTGCGGCACATGAAGCGCGGCATGCCCTGCATGAGCGTCATGAACGCGGCGTCGTACTCCCAGAACGTGCCGGAGAACTGAAGTTGATTCTCGGCTTTGTCGTCCGAGCCCTTGCCGTAGTCCAGTATGCGCGGCCCGACGAGGGTGATGGTCGACGCGTTGAACTGGTACCGCTGCAGGAAGGCGTAGAGGCCCGTGGTGGACTGCGTCCAGGGCAGCGCGTCGAGCTGCTTGGCGAACTCGGCGACGAACTTGTGCGTGAGGAAGTCGACCGCGCTCCGCTCCGTCAGGTTCTTGAGGTAGATGCTGTGCAGGTTGTGCCAGATGCGTTCGTCGCCGCGCTGCTCGTTCAGGGGGACGGAACCGCTGCCCGAATCGTCCAGGCCCAGCTTCGCCTTGTCGCTCTGGGGTAGGCCTTTGACCTTTTCGGCGATGCGCAGCTGCATGAACTCGAAGGACAGGCTCCGGGAGTTCCGGAATATGGCCTGGACATTCTCCGCACCAAAGATCAAGTACATGGAGATGGGCCCGAGCCGCATCGTTACGGGACCATTGTCTGGTCGCTTTGCTCTAGATTAACGCAACAAGTAATCAGCTAACGGTACATGGGTTGGGTAATTATGCGAGGGGGCATCCGTACAGTGTTTTCTCATAGAACTTGTGAGGGTCTGTAACCATAGACCACGCATTGCCGAGCCAAGGTATCCAGTACGGCAAGGTAGGGGGCTCCCTGCCCCTGAAGCGGGAGTCGTGACCACTCGTCCAGTGAAAGCGGCATGATGTGAAGAGATATGTGGCCACGAAGAGCATAACAATACTTAACGCGGCCTTACACAGGGTGTGCACAAGCAGAGGGAAATATGCGCGGATGTCATATTTGCAGGCCTCGTCGAAGACTGTGCAGAGGCTCACGGAACTGGCCGATATGGACTGATTTGACAGATCCATTTTCCTTTGTGAGCGCCTGTTTGAGGAGTGATACTCGGGGTCTTCCAGTATTGCTTTCTAAGTGTATACAATTGTCTGGTTATGTCCATTTTCATGACACGATTACATTCTATATACCAGTTTCCCGACCCGAAATGATCGATTGGCCCGACTCTTACTACCGGTCCCCCCAACCTCCCACACTCTCTGCCATTTTGGCGTTATGTCATACAGGATGAGCTAACACCTTGTACACACGGAAGTCCTATGGATGTGAAACGCGGGTTGACGGGAGAGGGTAATTGACTCACACCACCATCCGAAATGGCGTCTGGTACTAATGAATCCTTGTAAGGGTATACTTTCCGAAGTCGACCAATTCCCTTATCCTGGCTGTCTCGACTTGTACGCCATAGGTCGAGGGTCACCGCCCCCACCACCACGTAGCACTTGTAAAAAAGGGGGGTCAGCACGAAAGGTCTCTGTGAACCTCTCACATTAACAGAAGATTATAACATCCTGGATTACTGGATTTTTCTGTTGAATTTGGGCGTCCCGGGCTGCACAACCCTCCAATGAGTGTTGAGGAGGTGATATCTGTCTCGGGAAGCGGTGTCCCCAGCCCGTATGCCCAGACTCTGCTGACACACATAAGTGTGGTCAGTCACGTGAAAGATAAGAGAAGCAGGCACCGTCCATTTTTCCGCCAGTAATTCTTACGTTAGCAGCCATGTGCTGCTGGACCTGACTGCGCTAGTGTGGTGGGATTAGAAGCGCAGGAAGTCCGAGGTACCCTGTGCTAGATGCTTACTGCATGACCAGTCTGACATTCTGAGATAACCCAAGAGACAACGGTACTTTATACTTGCTTACCATCAATCCGAGAGTGAGAGGACCCCTGCGATCCGCTGCACTCGACGAGATTAATATCCAGCATTGTTAGGAGGGGAGTGCGCTATGGTGTGACGCTGCACCCGACACAAAGTACCGTGACCTCTGGTTCCCCAAAACGTATTTGCATACGCCAAAGAGTATCGCGAAGCAGAAGTGCTCAGGAAACAGACACTCTTCCGTTCCGGCAAGTCAAGATGGAGGCAAATCAGAATGCCAGCCTTAGCGGCACATACTCGCGTCACAGCTATGCGGCATTTCCCCGAGCGTCGACAGCTGTACGGCTTGTCGGTACCATCTGTGCTATCGCGGTCTTACGCTTCGTGGCCAAGCTGATCAAGCACCGGCGCAACTTTACGCGGTTGCAACGGAAAGGTTTCGTAAGTAGTGTCCCCCCGTGTATCACTTGATGCAAGAGACTCCCGAACTGGTGGGACTAATACGAAGAACGCATTCTGTATTCACAGCCCATGCCGCCTCACAGCTTTCTGTTGGGCCACATCGGTCTCGTCGCCAAACTCACCAAGGGATGGCCGCGCGACTTCCATGGTCACTACATCGCGGCCGAGATCCGGGACCGGTACCCGGAGCTGCCGCCGGTGTTCTACCTGGACCTGTGGCCGACGGGCCCGCCTCTGGTGGTGATGACCGCGGCCGGAGGCGCGGCCGAGATCGCACTGCGCGAACCCCAGTTGCCCAAGTATGAAGGTGTCCTCGGGTTCCTGCAGCCGCTCATCGGCAAACACGGACTTGTCACCATGGAGGGGGCCGAGTGGAAGTACTGGCGCGCTATTTTCAACCCGGGCTTCAATGCCGCTCACCTGCAGACCCTGGTCCCCGGTATTGTCGAGAATACGATGGTGCTGTGCGAGATCCTTGGCGAGCGCGCCGAAGAGGGGGGCGTGTTCTCTTTGTTCGAGACCATGTCCCGCTTGACCATGGACATGAGCTGCCTGGCTACTCTGTGAGTACTGATCCAACCATTGGAGTGTGCATCACTTGTGAAGGTATTGGCCCCTTTTACTAACCATCAGCTATCTAGGGGATCTCGGTTGAATGCCCAACGACAGGGCTGTGAGCTAGTCTCAGCATTCCGCAGCCAAGCGAGTTGGATCCCATCGCCCAACGAGACGAACCCTTTCAAGATATACAACCCCATGCGGCACCTGGTGTACCGCTATAACCGTCGGCGGATGGACAGGTACGTTTCTACCGAGCTGGAGGCCCACTTCGCCATCCACTCGCAAGGTCAGAACAGCACGCGAGCCAAAAGAAGCAAAGCCGTCGTGGATCTCGCTCTCGAGACCTACTTGACCGAGCAGCGGGGATCCGCTCCGCTCGACCAGCAGGCAAATGGGAAGACGGCACCGATGGTAATGGATGCCCGATTCAAACAGTATGCAGTTTCACAGATGAAGCTGTTCCTCTTTGCGGGGTACGACACCACGGCAAGCGCGGCGGTTTACGCCATTCATCTCCCTCTCACTCTACCCGGAAACCCTCCGAAAGGCGCGAGAGGAACACGACGCCGTCCTCGGCAGCGGCCTGACCCGAGCTGAGACGGCATCGTTCATTTCCCAACAGCCGCATGTGCTAAACCGCCTGGCCTACACGTCGGCCGTCATCAAGGAAGCCCTCCGACTGTACCCCCGGTGTCGAGCACCCGAAGCTCTGCACCCGGGTACAAGCTAGTCAGCCAGAGCCAAGAGTTCGATACTCAAGGTTTCATGCTTTGGGGCGTGCACCAAGCCATCCACCGCGCTGAGGAGCACTGGCCGTCGCTCAACACCTTCATCCCGGACCGCTGGCTTGTCGGCCCAGGCCACGATCTGTACCCCCGCGACAAGGAGGCGTGGCGGCCATTCGAGAAGGGGCCACGTAACTGCATAGGGCAGGAGCTGGCTTTGCTCGAAGTGAAAGTCGTGCTCGCCATGGTGCTTCGCGAGTTTGACTTTACCGATGCTTACGCCGAGTTCCACGCCCAGAGGGTCGCCGAGCGCGGCGGCGGCGGCGGCAGCAACAACAGTAGGGGACCCCCAGAGGTGAGGGGGGACCGGGCTTACCAGGTCTTGCTCGGGAGCAGTAAACCGAATAATGGGTACCCATGCAAGGTGTCGAGGAGACGGGTGCCGGCCAAGCCCTAAGCGATACGATTACCAACATGGTGGGTGAGAAGCTGACATCAGCGCGAGACAACCACCACACCGCACCCATGTTATGCGGTCAGCTTCTGTAAATAGTCCTAGCAAGAAAAAGCGTGGTGTGTCCCTACGTGTACTCAGATAATAACAATGCTGGAGTTTCTCCGTAGGTTCCAACGACTCCTGCCGCCCACCTTAAAACATCACATCAGCAACACAAACACAATTACTTCGCTCCTTGTCAACTGAGAACCAAAACAATCTTGCTTCTTTTGCTCGTTGGCAAAGACCTAGCCGTTAGCTTGCCCCTGCAACCATGTCTTCTCTCACCGTGCACATTTTCCCCCTGATTTCCGTCTTCGGTCTCTACGCCGTCTCTTCCTACCTGACGCACTCCGGTCTCGCCGCCGCCTTTGCCGAGAGCCAAACCAGGGATGGCGCAATGCGTCTGCTCCCAGACGGGCGCACCCCCGTGCTGACGTCTTACACTGGCCTGGCGCCCCTTGACTCATACCTGGCCAACCTCCAGTACATCTTCGTTCCCGTTGTGGATGGTTCCTCACCGGACCTTTCCCTTTTGGGATGGCACTGGGGGAACTTGCTGCTGCCGCTCTTCACTGTTATGTTGGGTGAGAGCTTACGGACAGGGCGCGCTAGGGACCTGGTGTTGTAAGTTGCTGTCGTCATCATCGTCTTCAATTGTTCCGGTCATCAAGGCACACCTCTAGCCAGAGTCATCTCATGGATCGTCTGACTAATCTTTCCTCCTAGCTTCGAGTTCTGGGGGCTGGCAATCCAATACTGCGGGTATTTCGTCACCATGCCCATCTACTGCTACGTGTACCTCCTGTCATCTTCGTCCCAGAGCCAAGCCACCACTACTTGGCGGGTGTCGGCCACTGCGGCTCGGATTATTCCCATCTCGATGATCTTAGGCTACGTCCTTCCTACCGTCATCATGTCCCTGTCGCACCTGCATTCCGGGCAGTCTCGACAGGTGGCGGTGGCTGTCTGGCAGAACTTCCCGGCGTGGGTCGCTACCCTCCAGTGGGCGCTGATGTGGTGTACTTCCTCTATGCCCACCCCTGATGCTCCATCGTCAAAGCCAAACTCCTCTTCTCCCAACAGGGCTTTCAGCAACACGGTTTCGCACATCTACCGTGCTGTTGCCCTTATATCGGGTTTGGTGCATGTGGCCGGCCTCGTACCCGTCGTGTTGGCTACTGTCTGCCCCGAACAGCTTATTTCATTATCGCCGGTGCAACTGGACGAGTCAACGCGACAGTCTCTGCAAGCGGGCAATTTCTTTCTCCCTCCAAAGTGGGATGGTCCTGTCCGGATAAGTAGCATGGCGGAAGGGGCGGGGAACTTTCTCAGATACGACTATTACATAGGCACGGCGGCTGCACTGCTCTGGGCTGCAATGGTTCGAGCTTCCCGTCGCAGCAAAACCAACAATGGACAAGAGGCTCATTCGGGGAATGGTGGGTGGTCGGCGGGAACCGGGGTAACTCAGGGGCTGATGATGGCCCTAACTACTGTGGTGCTGGGACCTGGGTTCACCATCGCAAGTCTGATGATCTGAGGAGAGCGTAGGCGATGTGGAATGGCTCCGGATCGGGTACGACTCTGACAGTAGCTCCAAGTATGTAGCTCATTTGATAGATTTATGAATGACCACCAAGTAGCCTAGACCAAACGTTTGAGGATGTACATAAATAGCCGTATTTTATCGTCTATTTGATACAGCGACATGTATATACACTGCTTCGATAAACCGATCACGTTTCTAGTAATACTTCCTCCAATAGTGACTGTTCAACCTTGGGCCAATACTCTTCCCTCAGTGTACCCCTTATCCAATAATTACCATACGCGTCCTTTCCCAGAATCGTAAAGATGCTCATCATGAACGCTGGCGTACTGTCCGTAGTCATGTGCATCTGCACATTGGTCGGCCTTGCTACAGCAGTTAGGGATCCCGACTTAGCATCTTCATTGTCGGCGGCGCCAATAGCCGCGGCCGAGAAGTCGACGTCGAAGAACCCGGCCTTAAGCCAGTTTGTACAGACGACCATGTGCATCCCGCCGTCACCGAATAGGGCCGGCATGCTCCACGTTTTGTCATGCGCGGCGCGCTGGAGCTTCAGGAGGGCCTCGATCTGGGGCCAAGTGCTCAGCCCCCTAATGGACTTCCGTAAGATCTGAGCAACCTCGCTGAGCGGCTTTGCTAACAGCTCACTCGAGGATGAAAAGGCGGGCACAGCCACCAAGAGATTGCCCAAAATAGCGCGCTTCGTCTCCGCAGCGGAGACGAGACCAGCCTGTACCAGGTGACCCCTGAGGCCCAGCATGTTCATGATGCAGACGGTCTGGCCGCTGATCCGCGCGTTCCGCAGGCGGGACGCGATGAGGTGACGCGTCCACCAGGCACAGAGGATATCGCCGGCGCTTACGAACACGGGTGGTTCCGACCCCTTCTCATTGCCATCATCTCCTTTGGCCCGAGACCCCAGCTCCTGGAGCGCTTTGTTCCGAAGGCGTTCTACGTAGGCGCCCGGGATGCATACGACCCGAGCCTCTTCTACTGCGTTCTTCTTCACGATCTTGTCCAGAACGTTTCGCAGGCCGAGCGTGATGAACTGGCGAAGCCCGAGCTGCTTCTCGACATGCTTATACGGCTCTATCGGCAACGTGCATTTCTCCGTCTTCTCCAGCTCCTGCGCACCAAGTGTAGCCATGGGGTCGCGCTCCATGATGGGCGAGACTTCTTCATCGCGCCCTTGAAGCGTCAGAGACCACGCATTCAGAAACTCTTTCCGGCCCATCGCGTCGAACAGAACATGCGATCCGCGCAGGCACACCAGCGTGGCATCACGGAACGTGACGACATGCAGCCCCAGCACGGGCGTGTCCGAGTGCAAGTAGTCCTCCAAGCACGTCGGATCCTCCGGCCGGCGCATCAGGGGCACAAAGTCCTCGCCCCGCGCCAGGATCCGGGGGCTGTGATAACTCGAGGAGGCCTTGGGGATGCGCGAGCCGAGCGGGTGCTGCATGATCCGCACATCGTCGTGCTGCTCGTGGTGGTACGACACCGCGGGCCGGTGCTTTGTGTACGGCGCTGGGACGTGGTAGTCTAATCTTCCGGCGGTCTGCAGAAACGGAGGAACAGGTCGTGTTGGTAAGCCGGCTTTGAAGCTTCAGGTTTCTATTGGAATTTGCCTTTGAATATATCTTACATTTCGCTTCAGCCTCCCGCCCAGCTTTCGCCAACCATCTGGACGGTCGAGGAGTCTCTCCAGCGAACTCCGAAGCTTGCCGGCGTCGAGCTTCTGGTCGAAACGCAGCATGAAATTCATCACCGCATTGGTGTAGCCATGGTCCCAGTAATGGACCGGGAATACCTTGTCAGCCGAGACAGCTGTTGGTGCGAGGCGCTGCAGCAGCGCTTTGCTTCGGACGAACGCCATGCCGCCGCGGAGGACCTCGGCCGTGCAGGAGGAGGATGCGGGGGATGGCGGGAACTTAGAGAAGGAGAGGCCGTCGGTTGGTGTGTGGTGCTTACTGAGGAGAACCAACAGGGCACCGGTTCCCTGGTTCTTGCTCGTGTAACTATATTGATCGGGCGTCTTCCCCCGAGTCAAGCTTGGTACCTTCCCAAATTACTAATGATAAGGTTCACATGGCAAAGAGGGGAAATGTTGCTTTTCGGTGATCGGTCTAGAATCCCAGATCCCTGGGCGCATATGCGACGCGTGCAGAGAGTTTCCCATACTGCAGGGCCGGTAGTGAATCAGGTTCATGCGATAAGCTAGTTGCGGGTACACGGGAGCCAAAATTGGCAGACGCTTGGTTGGAGATAAGCACTTGGCCAAGGGCCGCATATGCAGTTCGAGCTGGGCGTTGGGGTGAGTCTTGGCCGTCCTTTTTCTCAAAGAGGAAGGTAGGTTGGACCTCCCGTCAGCCCCTCGAAGGGCGTGTCGATGGACCACACGCTGCCGGCCTGCAGGCTCTAGCTGGTGCGCGGGAGCTCCGTATGATGTTAGCTAGCGGCTTACTTGAGCGTGGTGGCGGTAGTAAGCGGTGGCCTGACGATCAAATTACACCGCATTGCCTGTCTCGGGCGGTTGCCAAGTTCGGAACGCCCCGAGGTCAGATCCCAGGGGTCCGGAAGAACTCTCTCGCCAATCGGATCGAGCCATTCTGGTAGATACCGCCTATCTCAGTGATTCAGGCGCGCCGCCAGCTTATACGTGCAGCAACGAGGGTGTGTACACGTCGTTTCAGCATTCAGCCATAAGAGGGAAAAGGAGGTCTATTCTAGAAGAACTAAGGAACCCGACTTCGCTTTCTTCGTGGCGGATCTTGCATAATGTGACGCATCGAACCTTTCGCGTCGGAGTTCCCCCAAGGGTGGCGTAATAAGACAAACAAGGAGGAGGGAGTCATCAGGAGCTAGCCATCGACCGAGAGGTTCTGAGCGTGTTGATAGGCCTCTAATTGCAAGCCGCTGCCGGTTCGTGCTATGGCGTCCTTCCTTCCATAGAGGCCTGTTTTGCATTTCATCCGGTGACCTGCCTGAGTGACAGCAATGCACCGACTAAACGACAAGACGCAGCCGCAGCACTGCTCCGTAATCATCATCGGCGCGGGAGAGTCCGGCGTCGCGGTAGGCTGTCAACTCAAGTCCAAGCTCGGGGTGACGGACTTCCGCATCTTTGATCGGCAAGGTGGAATCGGGGGTGCTTGGTACATCAACCGGTACCCCGGAGTCGCCTGTGACATGTGAGTTATCATGTTTCACTGCCCTCTCATCGTGCAGAAGTGACATACTGCCGTCGATTCTATGGAAAAGTAACCAATCACTGACTTCCATTTGCTTTATCCTTGCATAGCCCAGCACTATTCTTTTCCTACTCATTTGCGCCGAACTATGTGTGGACCTCACTGTTCCCACCCGGCCAGGAGATTCAGCAGTACATTGCCTCCGTGGCGAGCAAGTACAGTTTAGAAGACAACATCGAGCTCAACACCGAGGTGAGCGAGGCACAATGGCTGCCCCACCTCGCGGAGTGGGAGGTCCGCGTCACTCGGCTCGTCCCGTTTGCCGGTGACCTCAGTGAAGCCGATCGACAGGGCCGGATTGCGCAGCACGGGCGCGCCAGCGTCTACCTCGAGGAGGAGGTCGTCCGGTCCAAGGTGCTCATCACCTGCGCTGGCGAGCTGGTGGAGCCTAATGCTTGGCCCGCGGAGTTCCCCGGCATTGACAAGTTCCGGGGCGAAGTTATGCATTCGGCCCGGTGGCGGGACGATGTCGACCTCGCGGATAAGAACGTCGTCGTCGTGGGGACAGGATGCACATCGGCACAGCTGGTACCTGCTTTACTTGAAACCAGTAGCAGTAGCAGATTCGCATCATCGTCCGGTACCATTGCCGATAAAAGGGGGCCCAGGCATGTGACCCAGTTGATGAGAACAGCCCCGTGGTACATGGCGCGCACGACGCCGCCCCCGACCTGGTTCAACAGAGGCATCACGGCGATCCAACTCATTCCCGGACTCGGCCGCTTGTTTCGGTTCCTACTCTTCCTGTACGCCGAGTCGACGTGGCTCAACGTCGGCATGGGCCCGCTCGGCATAACCCGACGGCGGCGGTTTCAAAACAGTCTTTTGGCCCACATGCGCAAAGTGGTGCCCGAAAGGTACCACGCCATGCTCACGCCGACCTTTGGCGTCGGGTGCAAACGCATCATTATTGACGACGGGTGGCTCGACTGCCTTAGCCTGCAAGATCGCTTCGAATTGACGACGCGACCACTTGTCTCGGTCGGCGAGAGGTCCGTGATCCTTAGGCCCTCGCCAGAATCCGGCGACGAGAAGGGTGCTTTGGAACCCGTAACCAAGCCCGCCGACGTCATCATCCTCGCCAACGGCTTCGAGACCTCAACATACCTGCACCGCATCACCATCCGCAACGGCGCCGGCAAGTCCCTCCACGACGTCTGGCGCGAGCAGGGCGGTCCCGGTGCCTACCTCAGTACCGCGGTGCACGGGTTCCCCAACTTCTTCATGGTGCTGGGCCCCAACGCCGTGAGCGGTCACTCGTCGGCCATCCTGGCGAGCGAGAACGTCTCTGGGTACGCGCTGCAGCACTTCGTGGCCAAGGTGCTGTCGGGCGAGGCGCGCTCCGTCGACGTCAGGGAGGACGCGGAGCGGCGGTATACGGCGGATGTGCAGAGGCGGTCGGTGGATAAGGTGTGGCAGGGGTGTCGGGGAGGGTATATCGCTGAGTCTGGTTGGAATAGTTCGATTTGCCCGTAAGTTGTTCGATTTTGTCTCTCATTTTGGACCGCTTAATGGGAAATACTAACAATTGGCAATGCATCACAGATACAATCAGATCCATTTCAGCATGATGTGCAAATACCCGAAGTGGCAGGACTGGGACATCGAGTACACTACCTTTGGCAAAACGCAACGTCAGAAGCCTGGCTACGCGACTTGTATCTTCGTCGCTGCCGTCGTACTGTTTACGGCATCTTTACACATTCTCCTCCGTGGTAGATAGATAGGCATGAATGAGGTATTTATATCTCCGTCTTATCACGTTCCATAGACGGCAACATAGAGAGGTTGTTACAACTCGTCGGAGTGCTTGGCTAAATTGAACATCTAAGTTGCCTGAAAAAGCCTGGATCCATTTTATGAACCCGTCACGTTGTTAATTTTTTTCATGGGCTCACGTTTTATTTACGGTTATTTCAAAAGCGCAAGTGCAGTTGCGAAAGTGTGCTTGCCTTCCACACATTTCCCAGTCGTTTGACATCCCACAATATCTTCGTCAATATTTTTACACTGTTCTGTCAATGAATTCTTCATTCGATACATTGATCATCTCAAAGCGTTCGACTGTTTCAACCGACACATAACGATAAATCCATCGTTTTGCAGCGGCATTGCTTTCGTAAATGGGCACCCTCGACCTTTCCCCCACAAACATTGCCGTCAATCTCAATCCCCGACAGGTTTCGCAATGGAAGGAACGCAAGGCCATTTCGTCAATGACGTACTGGACAAGAATGGCGACCTGATCCTCCGAATCACAAAACCAAGGCGTGTACGTCACCTGCGGGGTGGACCCTGCAGCAAGTCCTTCTTGGTGGACTCACGATCATTGCGACGCGCATCTGAGAAATGGACCTGGCTGACGGCCGATGCAAGCCGTTGCGGCCAAGGATGCGACCATTGGGTCATTCACCTCGACGGGGATATAAAGTCCCATGAAATTCTGCTCAACATCATTCATGGGCGGTTTGACAAAGTTCACGCGAATTTTGACCACGAACTCCGCCACGACATCAGGCACAGGTACGACGCGACCAATGAATTGTCCCAGCTGTCCCATCTTGCATGCATTGCAGAGGAGTTTGAGGAACTACACCTGCTCCGCCCTTGGATCCCCGTCTGGACCGAACCCCAGAATGGCTGGCATGTCTGGAGCTGGCAGGAGTGGTATCAGTATGCGTACCAGGACGACTGTCTACTGAGACTCAGCATTACCTGGAGACTTGGCGAGAAAGAGTTCTTCAAAGAGTTTACAGCGAATCTCGTTCAACATGTATCTTTCGACGACGAAGCCCGTTTTCAAATCATGGGCGCCCGTCCCCACCGGATCCCCAGCACTCTCCCATTGAGTGAGTCAAGAATCAAGCGTAAGCTTACAGACCCATCTTACATGCCATTCCTCCATTTTATCAACCAAATACAACAACTGTACACTGATAGGCTAACTTAAATTCCAGGTAACATCGAAAGGAAGCGCGAATCTGTCATCAAAGAGCTTCTCGACGTCCATGAGCAGTTTCAAAAGGACTGGGCTGCCGGTTTGCATCGCCACTGTACTGCGGCCAATGCCACACCAGCCGAAAAGGCCACTTGCGAGTCTGAGATCCAGAAGGCCATCGCGCAAGCCCAAGGCAGCGCCGTCGCGGCTGAGCTCAAGGCAGAGCACTACTTGTTGTACAAGGGAACAACTGGGACATGGTACATCGGATTCTACGCATCATACCCGAAAGTCAAGCCGGGTTTGACCGCGGCCTGCATCTAGGTTGCACGCCGTGGACACAGATGTGGGACCGGCTCTGGCAAGTCATCCACAACATCGAAAGCCCGATGGATGAGGAACACGAGGAATTCCTGGACCGCCGGGCCAAGTTGACAGGCATGGACCAGCTGTTGTTAGATGACGACTGTGCCTATAAAGAACGATGAATACGAGGTGGGAGTGTTCGTTTGCAATGCTAGCCAGTAGCGATAGAGTGCCTGGGTGTATTACAGAACAGATGAATATATAAGATGTTCAAGTGGATTGATGAAATGGCGATGGTTCTGGATGCCCAGGCGAAGGTCACTGGTCTGGGCAGCGAGAGTAGCAATAATGTCAAATAAGAAGAGCTGGAACGAAGTATCGAGGCGCTGTCTACACAAAGGCTGGGCTCAATATTTTCAGTATGACTAAAGAGAATGATGGATGATGCTTTGAGCGCCAACGGAACTTGCAGACATGTGCGGCTGCGTATAGTAAAATGTTACAACGAGGCCATATGTGCCATGGAAACGTATGGGAAAGCTCTCATAGTACTCGGGCAACCCGGTTCCCATTCGCTGGCAAAACCCAAGCGTGATATGGGAATAACATCAAGCCATTCAAGGCATGAGCCATGTCACCAAGCCGTTTGAACTTCCAAGCCGTTCTACGGTACTTGGATAATATTTAATTCCCATTAGTAGAATATAGCTTAACAACTATCCATATCTTGAAACCCCTTGTAAGCCACTTTTGGCGATTATTCCTGCCTCTTCCAGTGGTTACTCATCGTTAATCCAGTGTCTCAGGAGTAATAAGCAACCTATTTATTGCACGAGTTGCGTTTATTCTAGTTTTAGACATCGTGTTTATCCCTGAAAGAGGACTACTATTCTCCGAGAGTCGATATGTGTAATAGAATTAACTTTCGAATATGGGTGTCCCATTCCTGTCCAGATTCTAAGACTCGGCTATATGGAAATAACGATACACAGGCAACTGTCTGTCTCAGCATTTCTGAAATGAGACAGAGAAAACATCCCACATCAGTAACCAAATCTAGCGACTACGGAATCTGATTTCCCTAGGCAACGAAAAGTCGTCATTTATAAATTTAGCGGGCCACCGCTTCCTTTTCTATTCAGTTTCGACGTTCTCTGTACCCATACATTGACTGCTGAGACTTCTCACCCTCCTCAACCATCAGAAAGATCATACAGTACCCATTCCTACTCGACGACATGGACAATCCGGGACACTCATCCTTTGCGGAGCCTCCAGACGAAGATTCAATCTATTCCAAAACGGTAGTACTAGCCAAAGATGGTGACCTCTTAATCAAAGTCAAGGACGAGAACTACGGTATAGACACGTTCCTCGTAGACTCCAGCACCGTCTCGCGATCATTCGTCAGGTGGAAAGAGCTTATGCCAGCTCATCGTGACGTGTCCGGTCACTACGTCATAGAGCTTTCAGGTGATTTTAACCACTATGAAACGGTCCTTGCCATCACGCACGACAGATATGACAAGGTTAACCAACCCCACGACATTCGTGCCTTGTTCTATCTCGTTCAGTTCACCGAAGAACACCAAGTTACATACTTGCTCCAACCTTGGGCTCACATTTGGCTTGAGGCTCACTCGGAGTGCCTTGACCGTTACGAATGGTCGGTCCACCAAACCCTGGAAACAATGCTGGTCCGACTTTGGACGGCTTGGATGTTCGGTCATAGAGAAATATTTCTGTGGCTCACAGAGTTACTCGTCAAGGAGACATTCGTCGATAAGAAGTCCCAGCTCGTCTATGGGGGTGCGTATGTAAATAACGGTCCCGAAAAGTTCAATATACTAGAGATACCTGGTCTTCTAAGTAAGTTGTGCGAATCCGAATAGAATACATTATGCCCACTACCCTACTCAATGGCTCGCAAGCACGACTACAAGACTAATTCGATGAGTTGGTCCTAGACTATGTGAAGCGAGAACAGAAGGAAAAAATGCAGGAGCTTCGCAGTGCCTTCAACGAGTTTCTTGAGAGCGACTATGGCCAGGTTTGTACACTGACAAACCGCCCTGAGCCCGAGCAGCGCATGTGTGAGGCAACAATCGTGGGATCACTCTTTATCGGCCATCGAAAAGTGTCAGACCTCATCAAGAGCGTCGAAGCCGAGAACAGCATTGGTGGGCTATTTCGGGCGATGTGGGCGATTCCGATCCAGAACCTCCCTGCCATGCCAGACGACTCTACATCAATGGACCGCCTTCCTAAGAACGATACTCCGCCACCCCGCCATTCACATGATTGCTGCAATCCTCGATATTCGTTGCGGGAGCGATTGGACGAGGTTGTTTCTAGCATCGTAACGGTTCTGGATAAAGATCTTGAGCGTCGGTTACACCGCCAGTCTAGGCTTTTTGGTGGCGTCAACGCAGGGATTATGGACTGGGAGGACGGCTCGGGGTAGGAGATCCCGTCCAGAGTGTAAACTTGGACGGACGTTTGTCGCGTGACACACCATAATATACACACGGTGTGAGTTACTGAGGTTGGAAGGACATGGACACCCTCATCTAGATCTCTTCGGTTCCCTAGAGCCTTGTGGGATTGGGGGGGCGAACACGATAATGTCTTAAGTGTGATTAATGCGATTAGCATATGCATTCTAGACTGAGTCACTGTATTGGCTAACAGGCCTAGAACGCCATCAACCTGGAATGATTTTAAGCAACGTGTTCATACACCACACAGATATGGGTATCAATAAGTCGGTCACAAGTCAATATACAGAGTCTGTATGCGTCCCGATCTGATTTCTAGCACCCGTAAGCCCTCTAATATCCATGATACCAAAATGTTGCCTAATTGCCGAAGGTGCTACTAATTATACCAAGGCATTACCATAAATTCAATAACCATTATTAGGGTATCAATGGGAGGAACGTTTTAGAGGGCTCGTGCCTTGACCAGAAGTCATGAGGACAGGTGCCTGTTGCTTGAGATACGGGGGCAGTTGCCTAGGTAGGCTAGAAATCAACATTGCATGTCTTAGGCAGCCAGACACTATCACCCCATAAGTCCTAACTGGAATCTTTTTCCATATACTGCGTAAACTTGACTACTTCCTACTTCTCATATATCCATTTTCCGACTTTCCATTCATACCCCAAGCGCAAAATTACCCATCCCACTGATCACTTTCCTATTTGATTTCATGGAGCCATCTGGAGAGTCCTTCACCCAAGTGGTCTTGGACGATGATGGCGACCTCTTAATTAAAGTCATCGATTCCGCCTCTTGGCCGCTCCAGAACAAGGAGTTCCTGGTTGACTCTCATACTATGGCAAGGGCATCTGAGAAATGGAAAGAGCTGGTAAAGGCAATGCAAAAGCATTCCAGCAGTTCCAAACATCCTATTACGAACCTGAGAGGCAACTCTACTGCGTATGATCTGATATTCTTCGTCATGCATTGCAGGTTCGCAGACATTCCCACAAAGCTTGACCAACCAACCTTCTATGAACTTCTCAAAATTACCGAGGAATACCAAGTGACATATTTGCTTCAACCTTGGGTTGTCAAATGGGTAAAGGATCACCAGGAACCGCCCTGCGTTGTCCCACCACAATATGACAGGGTATATTTCATACCAGATCTCCATGAGCGACTCTGGATCGCCTGGGTGCTCGGCGCGAAACTCATGTTCAGAGACATTATAATGTTCATTATCCGAAAGATGAGCATCGATGAATGCTCGACCGTTCTTATTGATGGTGCGGACCTATCAAAGAACTGCGAGATTCCAGGCCTTTTGGGTAAGTTGTAGGACTCGTGCAATTCGACTAGCTAATACAGTGGATTGCTGTCAGATTACCTAAAGAAGCAATACCACGACAAGACCCAGGCGCTTCGGGGAGTCTTCGAGAACGCGATGGAAAACAAAGACTACCGCTTCTATGGCGCCAACGAAAGCCATGAAAGAAAGGTCGTGTACCATTGCGAGTGCGGCCAGCACGATCTCGACGGCCAATTCTGTCGACTCTGTACTATCCCGAGTCACCATCGAGACAGGTGCAATATTATGATCCTTGGGTCGATAACCTATGGTTACCGGCAAAAAATGGCAACCATAGGCAATCAGACCAAGCAGACCATCAGCGAACTTTACGAGTCACTAGTGGACATTGAAATCCTCAATAACCCAGATGAGCGCAAGACGATCTTCAGCAAGACGCATGATTTCTGTAATCCTGCCAGTTACATAGCTCGGCAGCTTGATAAAGTCATATCGAGTATCGCGGAGGTCCTGGGTGCGGACCTTGAGCAGCACCTGGACCGGCAAGCTAAGTTCACAGGCTTGCCAGTTTACATGCTTAAACGAACGATCAAACCAACGTGGGAGGAGTTTATAGAAGATGAGAGATACGGCTATGATGAACTGCATTGATATTGTCCATGTAGCGCTTGCCATTAGATATGAGGATGCACTCCACGCCTGACGGATGAGCGCAACATTTTGGCAGGTCATGACAGATGACTATGATAAATTAATTGATATGGAGCTGCCTGAGGACTTAATGCGGCACGGATTGGCGAGCATATGATAAGGTGCCTATGCCGGTGCCGTGCTCAGCCTATGGGGCTTCACAATAGCTTAGCGATAATGAAATATCGATTCAGTAATGAACAAAGGAAGACAGCTTTTGCTTGGGGATATTAATATATTCTTGATTGAGTTGATTTTATTTTCTCAGGGATTGATACTGTAAATCAATGGACCTACCTGAGTTCCACATCACTAAAAAGAAAAAAGAAAAAAAAAAAAAAAAAGGGGGGGAGGGGGGAACAAATTCAATAAGAAAACGCTAGGGGAGTCTTCTATTAATAAATTAAAAAGAAAAGACAAAGAAGAAAAAAACGAACGAAGCAGGCGGCAAGGGGGGCATCACACAATAAAAACGTTAATAAGAAAACAAACGGAAAAAAGACTGCCAAAAAGTGTACTGCGGCCGTCCCAAAACAACAGGCTCAAGGCCAAATCACCAACGACATCCTTCAAAAATAGTTGGCATAATCCTGTTTTTATAGGACAGGAATAAAGGGCCCCGAAATCATGGATGAACCTCCAGGTAGGTATCCGTCATGTGGACATAGTACAGGAATCGGTGGCATGGTCGGAAGCCTCGAACAAGGGGTTGCAGGTATATTTACGAGGGGTCCCTCGTCCTCGTCCAGTGGGAATTCATTCTATATATCATTATTAGCCTTTACCAAAGAGTCTAACAGAATCCAACAGCGGCATCTTACGAAGGGGTAGGCCGGGGGGCTGCCCCCCCTCGGTATAGGGTGCCAAGCCCTCGTCAAAGTCTGGGCGCGCCGGGGTGTACTCGGGAGGTGGCTCGCTTGGCCACAAGTATGGAGGGGGTTCGTCAGGAAACTCCTCAGAATCGATAATATTAAGTGAATATGGAACGATTCAATCACGTAATCGTTTTCCCTGTACTAAACATTTTAACTATTTACTTATACATCCTCGCCTGGGCCGAAATGGGACACTATCTCACACATCGTTATTCCGATCGCTTTTAGGCTGGTTGTTCTAAGCTATCTACCCAGCTAGACCGTTGCTAACCATGTCATGACTGCGTAATCCACTCACTTCTAGTTATTCTACATCGTAATACCGAGATACAGTTATACCAATAATCATTTGAATAATCATGTTTACTCCATTGGGAGCACGTATACTAAAAAGGTTGTGCGTGGTCTATCAATGGCTCCCAGTCCGGGCTAATAGGAGTGAACTAGGAGGAGGGCAAGGTGACGTTGCAAAAGTGGCCCTTCGGCGCAACCAAGAAGTGGTGCTCCATCTCCATGACCGCATCGGTGGTATCCGGGCTGAGCCTCGCGCCGCGGCACTCGCGGAAGAACAGCGCCGTCGCCAGCCGCAGCTCCATCCTGGCCAGATGGATGCCGATGCAGACCCGGGACCCCGTCCCGAAGGCCGAGAAGGCGAGCTTTTGTTCCGGGGACTGGGGGCGCGTGAAGCGATGTTCGTCAAACCTAGGAAGGAATTTGTACTTGGTTAGCTCATCATGACTGATGCAATTCCTTTCTGTCTGCTCTCGCGCTCACTATCTCTCTCTCTTGACTCACGTTTCGGGTTCTTCAAAGATGGCACCGTCGCGGTGCATCGTGTACGCCTGAGTACAAACCACGGTCCCGACCGGAAGAAAGTGCCCGGCCATCGTGGCGCCGCCCTCTGGCACGTACCGTTGCAACGCGCCGGGAGCGGCGCCGTACAGGCGTAGAGTCTCGTCGATCACGCTATTCAACAGGGGCAGGGCTTCGAGATCGGCTTCGGTGAAGCCGGTCGACAATCCGGCGACCTCCTCTTCCAGACGGCGCTGGAGCTGGGGCGTTTTGAGGACCGCCCAGACCAGATAGGTCATTGTGGAGGCCGTGGTGTCCGATCCTGCCACGATGAGATTGGTCGCCTCGAGCCGGACGCTGAGGTCCGAGAGGTGATGAGTTTGCGATGCCTCCTCTTTCCCTTTCTCGGCCGTTTCCGGGGATGCGGATTGCGCGACCATCTGGCTGAACAGATTCTGGGCCCCGCCGCTCTCCCGGAGGTTGCGCACCGCCTTTCCAGAGTATTGAGCAATGATCTCCTCGCAGTGCACCACCTCCCGCACCGCCCGCACCGGCAGCCGCCGCGCGACCGCGTGCAGCCACGGCAGCTCCCACCGGATCCCGCTCGACAGCATCAAGCCCTGGATGGCGTTGACGTACGCCGTCTTGCGGCCGAGGCCGACCATGTCGAAGGACTCGCCAAAGGAAAGGTGCGCGATGACGTCGGTCGCCATGAGGGTCCACCACTTGAGGACGTCGGCGCCCCCCCGGATTCGCCTCGGCCTCGGCCTGGATCCGGGCCACCGTCTTCTCGGCCGTCTGCCGCACCACCGCTTCCCAATTGGCCCGCAGCGCCGTCTTGCTGAAGGCGCGCGCGAACAGCCGCCGGCGCTCGCCGTGCCGCTTGGGGTCGCGCATCGCGAAGATGCCCGGGTTGACCGAGTCGTACCAGGGCCCCTTGAGGAAAGCGCTGCCGACGCGGTGGATCTGGGCGTACGCCGCGAGGTCGCACACCGCGGCTTCGGCCGGCGCGACGCGTACGACGGGGCCGTAGCGCCGGTGCAGGGCGTGGATGTAGTACATCTCGCTGCCCGCGATGATGTGGTACTTGAGCACCAGCCGGGTGAAGCGCGAGTACCACGGGCCCGGGATCTGGGAGAGGGGGCATCTCGCATTCTGAAACCCCACGCGGGATAGAGAAGTTAATAATCGGTCACGGAGAAGCCCCCGAGGGATGAGGGGAAGAGTTGGGACATACACGGGCGATGGAGAATGCTAGGGCACTTGCGGCCACTGCTAGGAGAAGATATGTGTTCAACATCTTCGAGTCAACAACACTAGATTTTAACCGGGAGCCTGAAATATTTTTCGAGGCCTTCTTGATAATGATTTACTTGAGATTTGTGAACGAACGTAGAGTTCATGTTAGCAGCGTACGCTTTAAGAAACTACAGACGTGCGCGATTATACTTGAAACATAATATAAGCTGTCATTAATAGCGTCCGCCCCCTCATCGGGCCCACTCTCCCGCGCGAACCTTGTTCGCTTTTTCCTCGTAAACGGAACATCGGATCACGCAGCAGAGAATATGATGAGTCGTATTTTGGCCGGATCTTTAGAGCATGTGGCAAAGCGTATCGTATAATTCAGCCTCACCATGCCCGAGGCGTATACCAGACATGTAGCATTGGTAATCATGAACAATGCTGACACATGCCAGCCCGAATGATCTGATGGAGACGGATCTAGCCTCTCTATCGGCCGAGGTCCTTTAGCAAATAATGACTAGATTCAGCAAGCTCTTCGTCGGGTTTACATGCAATTATTGTGTCTCGTGCGCTGAAAGCTTTGGTGTCGTAAAACGGAACCATTCACAGACTGATCTCAGCCCAACGAAAGAGGGCGCCAAGAAACCTCGTAAAAAACCCATGCATACATACGTATATACACGAAACCCACCAAATCTCACTAATGGTAAATGGGGTATGCAATCTGATGTGAATCACGCAAACATCTCCCCAAAGCCCAAAGCACTGATCCCACCCAGCACCGCGCCCGCCGCGCCCTTGAACTCGGACCGCACATCGCCCGTCAGGATGCGGTCGGGCGTGATCCCCGGCTCGTCATAAAACGACTCATTGACGTCGCGCTTCTCGCTGAAGACGGTCCCGTCCACCGAACCGCCAATGTACAGACCGCGGGTCTTGGTATAAATCCACATCGGCGGCGGCGCCGCATCCTCGCCCGACAGTTCCGGCAGCATATCCCCGCCGGTGCCGCCGCCGTTGTTCACGGTCGTGGGACCCGCGGCCACGGCGAGCCCGCCCACGCTGCCCTTGCTCCCTCCTCCCCCTCCCCCGCCCCCCGGCCAGCCGCACGGAGTTGCGCTGGTAATTGCCCAGCTCCGCCCCGCGGCTCGTCGTGCTGGCGTAGAAGGCGCGCACGGCCTCCTCGCTGTTGAGGACGCAGACGCTCTCGGACACGTCGAAGCCGCCGATCAGGGTCGCGCCGGCGCCGTACACGCTGAAGGCCGAGGGGCCGCTCCAGCGGCGGAAGCTGCCCCAGCTCGTGACGCTGCTGGCGATGCTGCGGCTGCTGGACCCGTCGGCTCCGTCCCGGGAGGGCAGGCGGGCGAGGACGACGCCGGAGCCGCGGGAGCCGGACAGGTTGAGGCCCGCGCGGATGACGGTGTAGATTACGAGGCCGTGGGCTTGTTGCAGGACGGCGTCGGGGATTTGGACGGTGGGCTTGCCGTTGCGGTTGGGAGTGGGTTTGGGGTCTTCGGCTCCGCCTCCTGTAGAATTCAGGTGGTTAGTTTACGGGCTGTGTCAGGGGCTTGGAGGGAGGGGCATAACGGGGAGATGCAATAGGCCAAGTTCGTTACACATACCTAGGAATGACTGTAGTATCTTCCGCGCTTTAACACACTCCTTGTCCATCGCCGCCGTGCTATTGAGCTTCTGGCTCCACTGCTGAACGCTGTTCCCCGAGGACGTCTTCGGCCTGCCGATCGGCATTGGTGGCGCGGTAAGACTCGGAGCCAAGATGCGCGGGCTAGGAGGTGGTGGTCCCTGGTCGCCAGGGCAGGATCTTTGATTGCGCGACGACTCGGACACTTGCCGTGGAGGTACCGGTCGCCGCAACAGCGGAACGTTAGAGTGCTGCGCCGGTTGCACTTTTTGGTAGCGACTCCGTCGAGACCGGATGCATCCGCAGAGGTGACCGCGGCCGCTGCTCCGTGATGGGCGACGGTATTAGTGGCGATACGGCTTGCAGCGACGGCATAGAGCGCAGTCCCAGTCCCTGCTGCTGCTGCTGTTGGTCTTGCGCCGAGAGCAAGGGCGGCGGCAGCGCCGAGAGCGGCGACACGGGCGAAACGGCGCATTCCGTCGCCAATTGTGTCGTTGTTGTCGTCGTCGTCGCCATTTGCGATGGTGATGGCGGCTGCAGACGACCGCCAGAGAATCGTAGCGGTGGTAGTGAGGGCGCCCCAGTAGACTCTTGCGTCTCTTCCGTTTTCAAAGGCGTGTAACTATTAGCGGGATCGTGGGCGTTGCGTTGATGTGTCGCCATCGAGTCCTCGTAGCTCGGCGGCGCGTCGTGCCCTTGCATCATCATGTAGTCGCGGTCCTCGGTGCGCATGCTGGCGGTGGGCGAGCCGGGGGTCTGCTGGGGCAGGTGGTACTGCGGACGCGTCGGGTCATCCGCCTTGTTGCTGTAGTCATCGGCGTCGTCATCAGGCTTGCCAAAGGTGTTCCGCTTGCCCCTCTTGCTGAGGGTGGTGGCCGGCATGTCCGTCGGCGGCGAGTGGGTGAGCTTATTGCTGCCATGGTTGCTATTGTCATCGCTGTAGTGCCGCGCCGGAGGCCTCGGCTGGTGCTCCTGTTGAAGGTGCGATTTCTGGTCGGGGCCGTCGTATTGGCCGTGGGTGCTGTGCCCGCCCCCGGATCGAGAGGTCGCCATGCCGGCGAGTGCTAGGAATCTGACCATGGCTGTTCCGAGAGGCGCTCCTGGTGAAACCTAGGCAACAGGAGGGAGAGCAGATTCAATGCCGTATTTCAATTGCGACCAGCCCGCCACAACACAGAAGATGTCGGGTTCTTCGGCGACGCCCAAGTTGCGGTTTTACTGGTCACTTATTGTCATTGGGAGGGGAGATCGGGAGTCGGCCATCCCGTTTCTCCTTCCCAGACCGCAACCTTTCTTCTGACCATCACCCTGGATGACTGCATAAGCCCAGTCTTGCGCCGGCAATCTGATTGGCAGTTCGGCCTTTAAACCCCGCAATTCAAGTCCTGTTCTAGCGGTGGAAGAATGGTGGGAGGTGCTTTTGGGAAAGCCAAAAGGCCTCTTTGTACAGCTGAAGGGCTGTGTGTGTGACTGAGATGGCCAATCCCAGGGAGTGTACGCGCATGCAGCACTTTGCCCGATACGGTCAAAAGAAATGCCAAGACCAAACGCCCATCGGCTTACCAGGATCCCGGAACAGGGGGGAGGGGGCTGATTCATCAAAAACTCCAAGAAAGGGTCTGATATCATGAATGACGCGCCCAGAAAATTCCTTAGAAAATGCCAATTCAATCTTAACTGATGCTCGCTAGCGGAATAAATAAGTTATACATATTTCGTGGCAGAATGGGCCGATCTGTTGGAGGGTTTGGTTCAAACAGCGAGGGGCCTCGGTCCTCGACATAGCAACTACCAAACGCCCATCAGCCGGCCACTGGCTGGTTCTCCTTGCATGTTCGGATCGGTAGTTGCTCTTCTCTGATCCCTGGTCTCTGTTTCCATGAACAGTCTCTCGTGTATGGACGCGTTGCGCCCCTCGGGCACAGCCCCGAACCCGTAGTTCCCCTCGCTTGCATCCGAAAACGCGACAGATAACCCCGCCGACAGGGGATCGTCCGGCAAGCTGTAGGCCCCTGAATCCAACGAGGCCGCCGCGACCAGGTCTATGGTCAAACCCTGTCTCGGCATGGCCATCATCGTCGCATCGCTCATGGTCGTTTGGCTAGCGTTGGGAAAGGTCCATGTGCTGCTGGCCGAGGCTGCCGCTTCCGCTGCCCGGCGGCGTTCTTCATCACTCGTTATATCCCCCATCACACTTCCATCATTGCTACTCCAGCTGTACTGTCGCATCCGCGCCACCTCCGGCAGGGAGCTCATCACGGAGAGGGAGGGGCTAAGGCTCGTCCGCATACCCCCGGCCGTCTCCCCGGCAAACATGAGCAGCTTATCTGCGTACATGGTCTTGCTGTTGGGGCTGGCACTGAGCGTCTTGATGAAGAACTCGAGGGGGTCGAGCACCACCCCGCTCCGGCCACTAGAACCGCTCAGTAACGACATTTCGCCCGCCAAGAAATCCATACCGCTGCCCTCCAGACCTCCGCCGAGGGAAACGGGCCCGTCCATGGCCCCGCCGAACGGCCGCATCGCCCCGCTCGCAGCGTTGGCGTCGTAGGCGTTCAGGACGTTGACGCACCAGACGCCGATCTCGAAGATCTTCTCGAAGATGCCCATGCCGTGCACCTCGACGGCCTGGCTCGGCAGGGACTGCAGCACGGCGGCCGTGTCGCGCGCGATGGCCAGGGGAAAGCCGAAGCTGAAGCTCGCATGCGGTGCTGCCGTCGAGAGTAAACCCTGCCGGAACGAACTCTGCCACACGATGAGGCGCAGCCATTGCTGGGTCATGAGCAGGTCGGCTTTCTGGATGTCGGTGGGGTTGGGCTCGACCTCTTCGATTTCCTCATCCACGTCGCTTTCTATTTCAGCTTGCGTCGGTGATGTTGTTGCCGTTGACGGCCTGGTTGTCGAAGTGGGAGAGGTAGCAGGACTCGGGATTGGAAAGGCATCCGGGGAGCTCTTCCGTCGTGGTCGGAGGAAGTCCAGCGGCTGGGCCAGTATATGCTGTAGGTTCAGGTAGGTTGTAGCCGAGACGCTCGGGTCACTGCCATCGTTCCACGCGTTGACGAAGCTCTCATCCAGAGGCACGTAGCTGCTCACTAGCTTCAGGAACCCGGCGTGGATCTCGGGCTCCTCGTAGTCGTGTCTCATTGTCGGCAAGCTCGGCGTCTTCCGCAGGGTGAGCGGCTTGTTGCGCAGAATCGCGAAACTGCGCTCCGTCACGAACAGGATCCAGAACACGCGCTGCCGACACAGCCGCTCCGCCGCCGCTAAGCCCTCGTAGGCGCGGTCGTCGTGCAGGCGCAGGTCGATGGCCGACGTGAGGGCCTCGCGAAGGTAGTACCATGACTTGCGGCTCTGGTTGATCTCGAAGAAGCTGGTGCTGAGCCAGAAGGACGAGATGATGGCGTACAGCGAGTCGTCCTCGGGGAAGTCGTAGGACTGCCGGGTCGAGATGCACTCGTCTAGGAAGAACCGCCCCACGCTGTCCCAGGTGGGGTGGCCGGGCTCGGCTAGGGACTTGCCCGCCATGTGGAATGCCGTTAGTGCACTGAGTGCGTATATCAGGTTCTTCTCCGAGGGCGTCATGGTCCTCGTGATAGTAGCGCTGATAGTGGGGATATGCACTAGCGGCATGATAGGGTAAATGTGCTCATAGTACAGATCAACGCATCTGGGAATTAGATGGAGATAACTCGCACAGTTCGGACGGAAGGTATCTGTCGAGAAGCTCCCCCGCGGTTCCGAGACAAGACGGGGGTCTGACGTGACGGCCGTCCATGGTATGAACGGCTGGTGCGTGGGCGATGGCGCTGCCGACGGGGCGACAGACGTGTCGGCCGAGTTCATGAGGTAGTCATTGTCGATACTTGGGTTGGATGAGCATTGGATCTAAGGTAGACCAAATGGTGATGGGTTGGGTGGGATTGGAATCTCACTCTGTACCACTCGCGCCCTCGGACTCGGCCGATCCTTTGCCGTCCAGGGCACGAAGCTCGTTGATGACTCGGCCATGTCCGCGCTTGGGACCCCTTTTGCGCGGCACATGCTCTCTCTTGCAGTTGAGCGAGGCGTCCTCGCAATGTTTGCAAGGAGACCGACCGTCGCAACGTATTCCTAAGCATGATTGTTAGCCCTGTGTGTATTCGCCACTCAAGTTCTGAGACGGAGACAATCCCTTCGTTGCCCTCTTTCTTATGTGGTGAGGGCCACCACAAGTAAGCAGAGTGACATAGTAGAAGGAGGTCTCAGAAGGACTATATAGTTGATAGGGCCTCGGACGTACGCCTTCGCCGGCAGTGATCACAGACGGTCCGCTTGGAGCACTTTGGGGAGGCTTGGATCCGGCCGAGGCGGGGCTCTGCTAGGCGCTCCTCGCACTTGACTCTGGTAGTAGTCGGAGACAGTGGTGACTTAGCGGGCCGTACTCGGACGGGGATCGTAGGGCTTGGTGGGTGGTCACACTGCATCCTGGGGAGGAAGAGATCGCAGAAGAGGATCTCACTGCGATGCGGAGGTCGGTGCGGTAGAGAAGGGATTGGGAAAGAATTTTGGGTTTCAGTGGCACCGGCTTACGCTGTTCATAAGAGAGGATGCGAGAATTTCGACGAGAGGCGAAAAGAGATGAAGAAAAACCCGAGCATGCCTCTCCACTGGGCGAAGCATGCATGTCTCCTTGCCTTTGCTTTGGCCGGGCCAGCCGTTGACATCACAAGGACAGCAGCAGAGTGGAAAGAAAATCATGGCTGGGCGGCCGGATTTGCCTGCATGGGAAATGCGGGGAAGGACATGGGGTGCAAGGTTCAACGCCGTCGTGAATGGTTCGATGGCGCGAGGGGGCCCGACCAGCGACCTGCATAAAGACTGGGTTCCAGTCCTTGCTCATGGTCCATCGTGCATGGGGGAGCTGAAAGGCGAGATCGAGGACAAATCTTCCATATGGATGCATGATCAGCTGATAGGCCCCCGACAAAGTGCAATAACGTCGTCTTTTCAGAAAATGTCTTTCCTCCTCCTCCCGTGTACATGTCTGCTACTTGCATCACAAATCTCGCCTCCGCTGAATCGTTTTCCACTCACCGAAGCGCTGTAGCTGAACTCTACGGACCTCCTAGTGCTGTGCCGCCAACCCACATCTCCCTCATTGTCAGGTGCGTCTTGGCAATCTCGAAATCGGCCCGTTTGATTACCTAAGCCCTAACAGCCAAATATTCTAGGAGTCATCTCCGTTATCGTGTACGTAAAAAGTGTGTGTGTGTGTGTAGTATAATATTTCATCTTTTAATGCCGCAAGATGGCATTTTGCTCTCTAAAACAGCCTTGCTCAGTTGCTACTGTGGCCAGCACTACCTTCCCACCGTCAGAACCAGAGCCGAGATCCGACCCGTTTCAGCCTCCTTGGGGTTTCCGACATCCTCCTCGCACTTGTTGGTGCAGGTAAACAGCCGTATATTGGTTTGCATCATGGTTCAAAAGGATGATTCCCTAGTAGGTTGAGATAACCAAGGCTGACGAGGGCACATAGCACTTGATGGTCAGGAAGCCGTGCCAAGAGGCATAACAATACGGTTCCTAATGATCCTGAGCATGATAGAGGTACTATCAGGTACCTGGGGGTGTATATGTATCGTTGACCTGAGCATGTTACACAGGAATTGAGTATTAGACACCGCAGCTATACCAACCCCCTATCTCGTCATCAAGGCGAACACCACGTGGGAACGGAACCCTTCGGAGGACCAAGTCTACGTATCGGTGCACCAGGCCACAATAGGAGGCAATTATGAGTGTGAGTCACTGAGGCCCGTCTTGATTGCTTGAAAACCCAACCCTCACCGCCAGTCGCACCGATGCGTTTGCACGCCGACGAAGCTCACAAACAACCATTTCGCCTTGGCAGATCGAAATTTTCGCGAAAGCGTGCCGGGGAAAGTCCAACGAGACAGCCTTTTCGGTGCAAAATTGGCGTAGAAGACCACCATGGATTGTTTGATGGGCGCATTCTGAACTATCCACGTTCCACTCTCCGTTCGCCACAGTCATATGCGTAACCACTGTTGGTCGGGTGACTACCTTCTAGCCAGTACTTCGTATCGTGCTTTCACCATCGAGGATAGCTGCTGCTGTCTCAGTAAGTGTGTGGAACGAACTCACCGTTTCAAACTGTCATGGAGACGCAGAGCAAGGAACCCTTTCATCTAAACAACCTTAGGTGATGTTTGACACAGGACAGTGAGCACACAGACACAGACTCGTAGTGCTGAAGCCCCCAGGCCTTGACTGAATGCGTTGAACCAGGCTTCTAGGTAGGGCAGATGTGATATTATGAAGGCCACCTTTACAGGGCTGCAACTCGCTAGATACTGGCCAGGGAGGTAAGGATCTGTCAGTTGTTGGGAACATAGTCAGCAGGCGCAATTCCTCAAGGCCGCTCACCTAGTTAATGAATACAATTTTGATTCAACAGAGATACGTTAACGGGGGTCTCATTTATCGACATCTATCCGCATATCTTACAATCGTAAATTACAAATCATATTTACCTCTACAAACGCTCCATTCTCCCAAACGCCATTCATCAAAGCAAAGCCAATGAGAGCGCATCAACTGCTTGCCATATCCCCAATGCGCAATGATGCTCGACATGGCAACACTCATCCGACCAACTATACCGAATCCCGAATTACCCGAGATTTACCACCTGCTGTTGGTAGCTGCTTCAGATAGAGAGCAACAGCCAAGAGGCTTGAGCTCGCAATAGTTGACGCAGCAAATATTGAGCTCAAGAGTCGCTGCTGCTGTCGGACGAATCCAAGGCACGGTCTTCGTGCAGCTCCCAATTGGTCCAGGGGGGGTCGTCCGAGTCGTCCGAATCGTGGCCGTCATTGATGCACGGCGTCTCGAGTGGGAAACTGACGGGGTCCTCATCTTCACTGTCGGCTGCTTCGTCGCGCTCTCGGGGTGGCGAGGATGGTACAATCTTGTTGAATACCTCGTTCGCAGCCACTTTGGCGCTGGGCATCAAATTCGGGTCCATGCCGGTCCCCAGCTTCCGCAGGAAGTATCTGTTCACACTCTCGTGGTGAGTGGTGTCGGTGAAGTACCGCGGGCCGGTGTAGTCTGCGACGAGGTGGTCCATTCGGTCGCCTCGCATAACAGTGCAGGCGCCCGGGGCATACGGTACCTTGGCACCAAGCTGGGGCAGGCAGAGGTTTCCTCCTGTCGAGAACATTGTCAGCGACTACCATGAAAGCTTTCAGTCAGCAAAGGTCAGGTCTTACCTACCCGTGTAATCGCCAAGTGTGACGAGCCCAACGAGGCCGCCGCGGAGGTCGGAGGTGTCCCGATGTCGCTGGGTGTAGGCGTTGATGCCCAGGACGAACAGACTCATGAACTCATCATCGGTAGTCTCGATGCGATCGTCCCTGTGGACGTTCTGGCAAATCTTTCGGCCCGTCTCGTAGAAGTCTGGGTCGAGAGGCTTGACGAGGAGACGGACCACTTCGCCGACCTTGTTAAAGACCGACCTGCAGAACTGCGGGAAGACGTTTCTCGGTAGGTGGTTGATACGAGTTCCCCCGAGTGAACGGTCGGACGTCGCGAACACATGATTGCCAAGCGGGTCTCCCAGTTTCGACCAGCATCCATAGTGTGCGACGGCCATTTTGGCATTTGGCAGCTCGGCCACGGTGGCTTTGGCAGGGTCTAGATACGGATGCAATAGTCGGATGTATCGATCCACCACGTGCCGTTTGCTCTCTGGAGCCGGGATGGGTGCGAAGAACGAGAACATGTCGATGGCGCGGTTGAGCTCGCGCACGATGTCAGGCCCGAACAGGAGCTGAGCCGCTGCTTCCACATTGGCAAGGACGACGCGACGTTTGGCGTCCACGACGATGAATACGTCGGCCTCCGCCAGCTCCCACACCTGTTCGGCGGCGATCTTATCGTTGAGGTAGTGGCGGAAGTGATCTTGATCAAAACGACCGTCGTTCCACCTACGAGGCCAGTTTGCCTTGATCACCGTAATGATATGGTTGATCTGGTCGTTGCCATTGCTAGCCACGTCTCGGAGGGCATCTCTTTCAGCCCGAGTGGAATGTAACCAGAAACTCTCTTGGGCTTCGGTGCGAAGGTTTTCCAGATCTTTGCTGAATTTCTTGTAGTGGACATCGATTTCGGTTTGCTGCTTGGGTTCGACCCCGCGGAGGTTACCTCCATTCTCCCAAACTATGCGTGCCATGAGAAACTGCTGTACCTCGATCGCCATGGGAGCCTCGCTGGACAGCTCATGCGCACGCTGCTCAGTATCGTTGTATCTCCGGGTCTTATCAAAGTGCTTCTTTTCATCCAAGTCGATGTCAAAGCACTGCATCAGACGAATGCTTTTGGAAGCAATGTTGAACTCGACGACTAGCTCTCGTGGATTGTCTCGTAGAGTAGAGACTTTGTTGTCAGTCGAGAAGTCATTTGCCAGCTGACGAATGTCGGTGGTGGTGACCTTGGAGAAAAGGTTCTGGACATCATGCAAGATTGTCGAATTGACGATACTCATGGCTTTGATGTGTTCGAAGATTGGTCGTAGAATTTCGGTCTGAGCATTACCCGGTCAGTTTTGCTGTGGTGCATATGCAAAGGTGGACAGCGCACTCGCCATTCTATCGTCGCGATGGTGGCTGAGATTACCGGCCCATGTTCGCCACAGGCCATAGGGATCGCCTGGAACCACATCGCATCGCTTTCCCCAGTGAACAAGCCCCCTCCGGGCGCGTTCGGCCTCTGTCAGCTCGCCAATGGTGTTGATCTTCTTACGATGTTTGACCGGGACGTGTCTCTGGCCAAGCAGGTACTCGATGGTCTCTTCATCGGGTGTTCCTGCAGGAGCCTCGGCTCTTAGGAACGGCATCTTGACCTTACACAATGTCTGGGTGGTAAGAAACACAGCGAGGATATGAGTGCAAGTTGCAGAAAATCTGTTGAATAATGTGACGTGAAGCAAGGAGATAAAAGCAAAGGGAAGAGGAGGAGTGAAATAAAAGCGACGTTGTTGAGAAAGCAGGCTGTTTGCATTTCAATGTTCCATTTTGCAAACGATGGATTAACTGGTGTGGAAAAATGGGCTTGGGCAAGCAGCTGCATTGAGTACAGGTGCAAACAGAGGTAGATTGTTGTTAGCTCTATAGTCACTAATTATTCACACCACATACACCCATAATGAAACTATAGCATTCCTATTCGTGAAAATTTGCGTTGGCATCGTTTGGCTCCCTAATGTCAATTGCAAGGGCTTCACATTTAAGACCCCGTCTTTACGGGAAACCGAGCTACATCGCACGAATTTATATAGAGCAGGTATCAAGCAAGTCACGATTACTCAAGCCTTAACAGAGTCACTGGTGTGTAGCTATGGCAATCTGATGACGAGAATTGATTGTTCCATATCAACAAACTATACAAATATCAACGATTTACCTCATTGAAGTGAGACTCATGACACATATGACATGGTAATTAATCACTTGACTTGAGCTTAAGCATCGTAAGGAAGCCCCAGAGAGGAATCAACATCGTATGATGGAAGCAGAAGTGACCCTACGTCTACATCCAACTCCAGTGCCTCCCACGATCGCCGCGAGGTCCACGTGTCACATAGCATGCTTTACACCTTGCTTTGGAGTCCATCGTGTAGTCTCCTGTACTATGCACACCATCGTAGCTCGGCTTCGTGTAGACGAAGTACTGTGCCAGGGGGTTCTCCGGCCCATCAAGCATATCACTCAAAGACTGGGGCGCATGGGGCGCCCCTGTGGTCCTTCCACTCTCAACGCGATGGGCCCTCAACTTGAAATTTGTGTTGGAATCACGCAGCGAAGGGTTATATAGGGAATTATTACAGTTGGGCTCGGCCCGGCGCTTGCATCTTCGAACAGTAGCCGTGGGGAAATCTCCTGCGGCATGATTAGCCAGTGACCAATATGGTCTACAACAAAGTGCGGTGAGGTATGTTGCATGCTCACTTATCTCAAAACACACGCTGTATACGTCGTTTTTACATTTGTGCGTAAAAGAATGAAAGTCGGGTTCCGATCTAGCTGCCTCCTCAAGTGCCTCCTCCAGGGCGGGTGCATCCAGTCTGGCTCTTGCATGGCTGGTCCGCAACTTGACCCTGGTGACAACATGGCGATCTTTGCGAAGCACTCCCGACCCTAGCGTGGTATAGGCATCCGAGTTAATCAGGTTCCACCGATCTTCTTTCACTAGAGCTCTCCTGACGGCGTCTTTGCATGCGGCCTGGTACCTGGCGATTGGGTATTCCCCAAACACCAGGCTTTGGTAGTTGTCCTGAGGATACGGCATGTCGGATAGGTACCGATTGTTTATTTGGCGAATATGATTTAGAGAAAACAAGTTTGAGTTCCATGTTCTACTCATGATGTCTTCTTATATGATTTATACGTTAGATGGACGCAACAGAGTCTGTTATGTCTGATGGCCATCGGGATTCCCAGGAAGCGGAATGCGTCATTTGGAAGAATGTTTGACGAAAGCGTGTAGGTGTTTGCTTGACGTCCAGGGTTGGTTGGTTCCTTGCTCCCTGGCATCTGCCCCCGTGGGGCTCTGTTCGGACAAGTCCATAATCTCAGCAGCAGGGGTGCAAATTCCAGTCTATCATGTAAGAACAGCGTACAAGCAGATTTATTCCTCTACGATATGGCTCCAAGTGCTTTGTGTGTAATGCGGGCTCAGGGTCTAAATGTAATCGGCTATGACAGCCACAATCATCACCCTGGGCGTCCAGTAACATGTTCAATTCATCAAGTGACCATTTTGTACTCGCTGGTTTAACTAGAACAAAAGAGAGAATCATGACATAGAGTGAGCTAAGCGTAATGAAATGAACATATGTGACACCGAGGCATTATTAAAGAACCTCCCTTTCCCTAGTTGCAACCAATGGATCTCCTGATTAATCGACATCTCGTTGGCTCAAAATGGAAGCCCAATCGAGCAACTCGTCTTCGGCGACCTCCATGCGTCGCCAACGTAGTCCTTGTGGTTCGAAATCATATACCCCACGACGTGATGCGGCTCCCAGCCCTGACTACCTACCTCGCAACGGCCGCACCTTGGCCCCCTTTCCCAATCGGGCATCGCGCGGCTGGCCACCCCTGTCAGCTCTACCGCCGATAATGCAGACTCATCTCGCATCTTGACGTTCCAGCCAACGGACTAAGCATACTTCCCTAGAAAGGCATGTTGCTGCAGTTCGCCAAGTCCTTTTCCACTTGGAACGAAGCAAGATAACCATCTTATTTCATTGCACTTTCCCCGCACCTCGAGCGTGGACCCGTCAGGCCCGGCTTTTGTCTCCCAGTATGGGTACATCTCTCTGTGAACGATGCAAATGTCTCGAGTTGGACGACGCCGACCTCGGTGGCTTCGACGGGGCATCATCCACCCAAGGCCGATCCTTTCTAGCGTTTGATAAAGGAGACGATGCCCGAAACATCCCTCTTGACTACCGCTTCGAAGACTGGCTTCCCGACTTGCCCCGCCTAGCCGAGTCTGGCCGCAATGGCTGTGACTTCTGTAAACTGCTCCGGCAGTCTCTTTTTCAGGCCGGACTGGCCAAAGCCTCGGATCCGGCGCGGGTGATACTCAGCATGGCATATGTTTGGAAGACGTTGTATGTCAAAGGCTACCGCCAAAATTCCCACGGGTATCCCGATCGAGGTCTCGTGGCGTTGGTGGTGCGAATCGACTCCATGCCGGTGGGCCCGGCAGACAGCCGCCAGCAGCCCCCGCCAATGTCCAGAATTTCCTTTGATGTCGATTCAGAGCCTGGTAGGTTACGTCTCCAAACTCCCGTATCGAGCTTCAGATTCCCCCATGAACCCTGCTCCCCGTGTGGCTAACAGCCCTCCTCCCTCCAGGCCCTTGCCAATCCTGGCTACGCCTAGAGACATCGCCCCGCCCAGATGTGCTTGATGCAGCCAATGTCGCCATGATGCGCCAGAGTATCGATAGCCAGAGACCATTGAGGCTACCACACGGCAAACCTACCGACGAGAGCCTATTTCCCGCCAGACTGATTGATCTGGGTAATGGCGAAGATGCCTTGCGTTGCCGCCTCGTCCTTACTCATGGAGAACACAGCAGCAACCCAAGCCCTCAAGAATCGGGCTATGCCGCGTTAAGCTACTGCTGGGGCAACGCGGCCGAAGCCGCTTGCCAATTCAAGACGGAACCGCATAGCCTTGCCAAGAGACTGTCCGGGTTTGACGTCACGGACACAACAGCAGTGGTGCAGGATGCCATAAAAGTCTGCCGGGCACTTGGGATACGCTACCTGTGGGTAGACGCGGTTTGTATCGTCCAGGGGGACAAGGACGACTGGGAGCGCGAGTCGCAGAAGATGAGTTCCATCTACCACAACGCCGCCGCCACCATTTGCCCCATTTCGTCAAACTCTTGCCTCGAAGGGTTTTTACATCGAACCAGCCACTCCGTCCAAGTTCCGTTTCGTTCAAAAGTCAACAAGGCGATTCAGGGCGAGTTCACCCTGAGATACACCAATACAAAGTTCAGCTTTATGGATGTAGGTGATCCAGCCTCAGAAGATCTTGCGGAATGCAAATGGAAGACACGAGGATGGTGTTTCCAGGAGTTCCATTCGTCCCGGCTCTTGATCATTTTCGGCCCTCGGAAGATCCAGATCATAACCACAGAAGGCGTGGTAGTCGAAGGCGCTGGCGAGAACAGCCGTCAACTGTCAGGATTGGGAAACATTCCAACGTTGGACCGGTATGTCCGGGATGGGGTAGCCCTCGACGAGCTGGTCTACCATGACCATTGGATGGCCATGGTGGAGCTTTACGGGATCCGGGATCTAAGTTATGAAACAGACAGGCTTTCGGCCCTCTCCGGGCTTGCCTCGTTGTTTAAGAGAGCCTTGCCCCTGGATAGATACCTTGCGGGATTGTGGGAGCGCGACATACACCGTCAGCTGTTTTGGAACACTTCTGGAACTTCGCACAGAAGCCTCGACGACCTCGTCTTGTCTCTCGGGCAGGTAGATGGCCTCTACATCGCCCCATCGTGGAGCTGGATGCGCAAGAAAGATCTCATTTCCTTCGGCTACGACAAGTTCAACATGGATGATTACGCGGACTACCGATCCGAATGCCATCATCTGAGGTCCTCGATCACGCCGGATGGGTTAGACCCCACTGGGAAACTTCGAGATGCCTCGCTGCTCATCTGTTCTCGGTTCATGCCGATACCGTACACGGCAATGATGGACCGAGAATCCCCGCAGTGGCAACTCGTGGATGACCACATGGGGTACGTGGCAGACTGTGAGCTGGACTGGGTCGAGAAGAGAAGTGACGAAGAGACAGACGGCGATGAGAAGAGAAGTAAGAAGGCAGATAACCGAAACGGGGAAGTAGCCGAGAGTGGTGACGCCAAGATGAGCAGTGGGGAAAGGGATCTGGCCCTCCTCCTTCTCGGAAGCTGTACTGAGCCGAACGACGATGGCCGCCCATCCGGCACGAAGGAACGATATGCATGGGGCATCGTTATTTGTGCGGCCCCTGAGATTGATCCAATGGCTTACGTCCGGGTCGGGACATTCTACTCGGACCCTGCAGATAACGGAGGCCTGAAACTATTCAAGAAGTGTCAACAGGGTGAATTCCCGCTTAAGTAGTTGAGGTGGTTGGTAAAACAGAGATGAATGGCGCATATCCAAGAATGCTGTCGACCTCCCCTTCATATGGTTCTACCTCGGACCCTCTTTCCTGTTTGTAATTTCGTAAGGCAACGCAGAAAAGCGCAAGTTAATGCGAATGCGTAAATTGAACACGACTGGTAAGATCTTGTTACGGGTGGTAAAAAAAAAGACGTAAAAAACCGTATTAAATGGTAAGTGACGAGCTGGCTGCTGATAAGGATGTTGTTGTCTGTCCGGCTGGGTGAGAGGCTGAGAGACTTCAGCCCCTTTATACACAGGAGGTCTAGTATGTATCTCGGCGGGTTGCGAAATCTATACGATCGCCACCATTCAATAACTCCAACCAAAATTAACCTGGTCATCCCGACATAAACAACGTTTCGATTGATCTGAATAGGCAAATCCCGCTGTACTTGGTTGTAGTGGTGGTGGGACTTCTAATTGCGTAAGTCGCCCAAGCATATTCCTTAGTTGTTCTGCAAGGAGGCATCAGCCAATATCACTACCCCACCCCTGACAGCTGATCAACAGACGTCGGCAGTAAATTCTTTGGTTGAAAAATGTATTCAATCCCCCATGTTTACCACACCAAACATATCTGAGATGATGGCTGTCGCAAAGGGTTTGAACGCACCAACCCGAAAAGTATTTAGGGGTTACGTGCAAATCTCGGGATCAAACACCGAAGCCAGTAATATCAGTCGATAGTAAGACGTGGGCTAATATCACAATGGAGTGAGTATTGAGCTAATCCATGATGGACTGATTGATCCTAAGAACGCCTCGCCATGCCTGTTACAATTGATGTCTACAAGTCCTCCTTGAAGAACTTCTCCTCGCTCCCTTTCTCGTCACCGCCATCATCCTTGCCCTTGCCCTTGCCTTCACCTTTACCCTGATCTTGATCCTGGCCCTTGTTTTGGCTTTGGCCCTGCTTTTGGCCCTGGCTACCAGCCTCAGCCTGGCCTTCTTCCTCCTCGTCGTTATCAATGACCCCGCGAATCTGCCGGTTCTGCCCGTCGCCGTCCTCGACCACCTCGAGCTTCCAGCCCTTGTCGCCGGCCACCTCCTGGAGCTTCTTCTTAAGCTGCTCAATGACCTCGGGGTCGATGGCGAGCCGCTCCAGCTCCTCGTCCGTCAAGACTTCAAACGCCGCGTCCTCGCCGTCCTTACCGCCGCCGGATCCCAGCGCCACGATCTCGACGTACGTGTCGGCGTCGTGCCGGAACTGCCGCGGCGCCGTCAACGTGGCGGCCTCCTTGCCGTCTTCGCCGTTGCCCAGCATCTCGCGCGCGCCGATCACGACGCCGCCGATGGTTATGGGGGCTTTCTGCTGTTGCTGCTGCTTGTTGCCGACCATAGCCGCTTGAGCCTCGAGGCTCTTCTGGGCGTGCCACGCCGCCTTCTCTGAGTCGGGGATGATGGTGCGGCAGGCGATGCTGTTAGCGCGGGTTTCCTGGGGCGGCAAGAAGGCGACGTCGGAGCACAGCCGCGGCGTGTTGACTAGCATCAGGTAGGAACACGTAGTAACCTCCTTGATCCAGCCGATGCGATCCTGTGTGGATCCCGGGCTGCAGTGGTACTGGATCTCGATCACGCGGGGTCGGTTGGTGAGGTCGCAGAGAGTGCCGTCCTCGAGGCGCTGCACCAGGTATCGTTGGTCGCCCTTGACCTGCAGCTCGGTGTTGGGCGGAGGTGTGTTGCTCTGCTTAACGCCCTTGGCCGGAGGAGGGGGAGGGGCCGCCTGTCCGCCGCGACCACGCCGCGACTTGGGTGACGCCGCCTTAGAGCCCGCGACACGACCTAGGACGTATTCCTGGCTTTGGGGGTCCCGCATGGGTGGGCCGTTACGGCTGGGCAGGGCATGGAACTGCACGACGTCCTCGCCGTAGCAAAAGCTGTAGCTCCACCATCCGGAAACGTAGTATAGGCAAGCCCCGTCCAGGCCGCTCATCAACTCCCAGCCGTTGGCGGAAGCCCGGGCGAGCTCGCGCGCCTCTTCGGCCTTGGCCAGCTCGGTCGCGGTCTTGTTGGGGGCGGGCGGTGCCTCGATGACGGGGATGGCGCATAGGTAGCGGTGGGGCGCCATGTTCATGATCTCATAAGTCTCGGAGACTTTGCCGCTGCCGTCGCCGCCCTGATCGTCGGCGCCGGTGGCCGCCTGGATGTTGGACGTGATGTCCTTGCCGCTGCTGAAGTCGGCGGCATATTGGGGATGGGTCGCCTCGTTGGCGCGTTCTAGGAGGGTTTTTGCTTCGCCTTCCGAGATGAAGGCTTCGGAGAAGATGACCTCGAACTGTTGTTGGTGCAGGCTCTGTGTTAGCATCTAGCTAAAGTAGCAAGATGGGTGGGGGCTGAGATTGATGTAGTTGTCGCCCGCCAGTGTGTAGGCACGCACCTGTGGATATGCTAGCAAATCATGGTGAATGCTGAAGCCCGGCTGGCGGGCTTGGCTGAGGTGCAAGCCCGCCAGCAAGATGGCAATGTGACGGCGCATTATGCCGTTGGGAATAGAGCTGCTTCACATGAGCTTCGCGACTCGATTGAAAGAATACCGAGTTCGCAGCGAGAGTGCTTTCGGTCGTTGATGTGCTTATTGCCAAGTTGGCGGTTGGGAAGTGTCGAGGTGGCATCATTGTCGGATAAACCGGACTTCTGCCGGGCCGGCAATTGGGAAGAGACAGCTCCAGGTAGGTAGGTACAGCTACAGCACCAAGCTCTGGTGGGGTGCACCCGGGATCTCACTGAAATCGCAACAGATCTCATTCCGCGTCAGCATGACCATCTGGATCTCTCTCCCACCACGCATTCGATGATTTCCTCTGCATTCACATGTATGGGTACTACATCATGATGACACTGCGGCGTCTGGCTTCGTACCCTGCATTTTCCCGAGTTGGACAATCGGACCACTTGTACCAGTCAGTGTCTAGAACATCCGCCGTAGACGCAAATAGCAACGGGCAATCAACTGGGGGACCTGGGGCTGACTGGAGCTCAAACATCATCAACAACCACCGACAGTGCACAGATCTCGAGATTAGCCTCGTTCTTCCAGTTCTTGCCACCATCTCTGTGTGGCGGCATGGGTGTTCGTACATAGAATGGTTTGCTTCAAGCGATATTACATGAACGCCCCTAATGTATCGTTGAGTACTTGCAGTAACAAACCCAGAACGGTAATGAACTGTGAGGTCATCGCAATACTCAGACAGCAGCGTTTCCTCCACTGTCTGTTCTTCCAGCCCTGTCGATCTGCACCTACCCATACCTCTCTGACTCAGGTTTACGCAAGACCGATTCGGGAAGCCGTCATAGGGCTTTGGTCGGCTCCGACCGGGTCTTCCGGCAGCCCGTACGTACGGCCATGCGATCCACTCCCTCCCCGACATGCTTTGCTGCGAGAAGAGAGCAGGAATGCGGCGCGATATCGCTCTTGCCGGGATGCCATGGCCATAGCAACTACTCATTAATCATGCACGAATCTCACGATATGTTGTCCAACGATCTTGGCATGGAGGATTGATGCACGTTGATGTCAGTTGGAAAAGCATCGATTACGTAGGCCCTGGCTTCTTCTTCGCCTTGCGTTGTGCGGTGCTGCTTGGACACACGCGCCGTAAACTAGAGTATCACGACGGATAAGACATTGACCCCCACCAACGCATCAGAGTTCTGAGAACATCGTGAATGCGAGTTGTGATTGCAGTAGCAATATCGCATACGCTTACATCAAACTCGGAACACCGTGGCTACGACCCCCGGCATTGTCAAGATACGTTTGCGTGTGCTTGCGCGTCGCGATCTTCGCTGCCATCAAGGGTTGACAGCATCGGTCATAATTAAAGTCTTGCGGTAGCCTGGTAAGTTCGTCGTGCACAATAAGAAGTAAAGGACTGTTGTAGATCATTACTCGGCTCAAAAAAATGTGCCCCTGAGGCTGCTAATATCACGAAAAAGGAGTGCGGCCTGGTGGTGTCGAGAACCCCTGGGGGGAAGGAAAATGTGTGGCTGCGTTTCCGACAGGTCGGGTAAGATGACGCGATGGCTTATTGCATCCCGGCCTGGAGAAAGTGAAAAAAGGACGTTGGTCGGCCGTGATCGTCCGGATGTGTCCCGACCGGCCGCTTCCTTGCCCTTGCGACAGGAAAGAACGAACACCCTTGTCTTTCTTTTCCCGTTCGTGAGCCCGGGATGTTCAAACGACTACAACGCAATGTTTCGGCGTGCTCGCTCGAACCCTAGGCGGTCGGAGCGTCCATGGATGAATGGGGACTCGTTCTCGTATCACACCTAGGTATGTATGCAGGCTTCGTTCAGCTCGAGACGGGTCAAAACAAATACGGTCAACGGAAGACGGTGAAGAATCCTGTTATTGTTGTTGATTGCTTGGGCGTCAACAGACAAGTTCATGTCTCACACCGAATTCTACAAAGATTCATGGCGGAGTGTAGGATCGGGTTCTACGACCGACGGATAGCAATGGAGATCCACTTGGGGTGCTTCTTGGTGTACCATCGTCACGTTTTCTCGGTGACACCGCCGAGGGAAATTGCGGTAAGATCCAACTGGAGCCCGGGGAAGGCTACCACTAACTGGGTGACTACCACTGTCATGCTTGCTCGCGGCTCTGGCGTTTTGTGTGTTATGTGTGTCTGTCTTCATGTTTCCCTGGTGGTTCTCGTCTCTTCCCGTTGTTGTTGTTGTTGCTGCTGCGCCGAACGGGTGTATAATCGATAACCCCCCCGACACCGATAAGAGAAAAACGAACAAACAATAGATTGATGCATGTATGTATGTATGCATGCCTGCTTAGGCGGCTGCTACTGTCGTGCGACTCGATGACTCCATCTCCAGTAGCGGCCGGGCGAGGAGAAGAAACGCGGCAGACGCTGAGAACTGATACTGACCGTATCGATTAGTGCCCGTATCAATCAATCAATCAGTCAATCAATCAAATCATCCAAGGTTGATTGATTGCGCAGGTAGGCAGGCTCACGCAGACTCGCAGGGGGCATTTCCAAGCAAGTCTAGCGTGGAAGAGAGACATGTAGAGAACGGAGAGGGAGCGAGACAAGACGAGACGAGACGAAAGACCCCACCAGCGCCCGGGATAGGCCTCGCAGGTCGGGCAGGGATTCTGGGCCAGTCAGATCTCCGCCTCACTTTGTCCAACCGGCCGATACCCAATAGCAACCACACCTACCGCACACCTCTGGCTACTGCCAGCGCACAGCACTGGAAAACAAGGCAATCAGCTGGCACTAACTCTGCCATTATGCATACACTTCTGCATGCACCTTTCCTCTAGTCTCGTTTTCCTTCGCGCGCTCGAAACAGTCGAATCGAATGACGGCACTGCTAGACTGCCCTGCACACGAAGACTGGATGGACAGATAGCTTCCAAGGCCTTCCACCTTCCTTCTGGGCAGGTGCTACTAAGGTTAGGTAGGTAGGTTCTTTTTTACCGCGTGTCCCTCTAAGCCTCTCCATGGATCTTCGCTGAACACCAATGGTCGGTCAATGAGATCAGATCGTGGACTGGGCACCCCGCATCGTGTTTCTTTTACCTACACACGATCGCTATCAATCATGATCTGATAGGCTGCAACGCCTGCAAGTGATCAAGATCCCTTTTCAAACGGTTTGGTATCGAACATAACTGAGGAAGGAGCAGATGCACAAAACGGACATTCTTTCCCCGGTACCGACCAAACCCAATCAGACGTGCCTGAAATCCCCTTTAGACATGACATGATCCCATGATTGTTCCCTGCATGAAGTCGACGATGCCTTGGACGAGGTCATCTCCGTGACTTGCGTATGCTTTCCCTCGTCGCCATGACAGTGAGAGATGGTACGCACAAATAAATGAAGAAAACGGGACTACCTACGATTCGCAACTACTGCTCAATTTGAACAGCCAGCTGGTGACTCCATTGCGAGCTCATCTACGGAGGACCCTGTACAACGTTAATTATAGCACGGCTTTAATATGACTAGCCCGCTAGTTCTGCCCAGTCGGCGCCAGGATTTAGCTTGTCACGCAGCGAGATTAGAGGGTTCCTTCCAAGGTCCTGTATCAAAGTTTGGATACTCTGGGGGGTTTTCAGACATTGCAATCCAGTATTCTGCCGATGAGCTGTACTGATTGTTGCACTACCGGCAGCAAAAAAAGGTGCTAATGGCCTGAAGGGCGCCTGAGAGGGCAGCTAAGAGGGCAAAAGTACATAGGGCCATGCAAGATCGACCTAAGTGGGGGGATCTAAGGCTTCAAATATGGGGCCTGTCAATCATCATGCCGCCGTAGCAGGGCAGGCCCAGCAGGCTTCCCAAAATAAAATCCAAAACTCCAGTTAGTCACAGTCGTCCGTCGGCAATGGAGTCGAGTGCAAGACGCTTTCAATGTTTTCTTCGGATCACGAGTACACAAAACATTATCAACAACATCGTGAAACATTATGTATCTTTTTCTCTTCCCGGCCGGTACTGCCGAATTAATGCCATTGGATAGTACGGTTCCCCAATTATTGACAGTTGGCAGTTTGGCTAGCTGGGGGATTGGGGATTGATGGACGGGATGCCCTTTCCCCTTCTAGTGCATCTCATCTTGATTCTCCTCAAATCTCGTTCATCTCATATTTGGCCTGTCCCATGTCCCCCCTCTGCGTACCGTAACTCCTAACGGCGTTAAGTCACAGCCGCGACCCAATTCCATTACGACGCCCACAATGGCAGTATGGGGGTCCCTGCATTCTCATTTGACGACATGCGGTCAAGCCAGCAGAGCAGCGCAGTGCAGTGCACCTCGCGATACAGTACGGTGCACCTCCAGAGCAACCCAGCAAAACCCATCGTCATTCGACCGTGAGATCCCCCCGGGAAAAGGACACAGACTACCTAGATTGAGCAATACCATGGCGGGCTGCGTCACCGTGATCAACATCGGGGCGTGGGGACATCCCCTGTCGGGCCATTTCAATTTGACAACTGTAGAATTTGACCTGTAGGATTACTTTCCAGTGCCTGTTCAGCGCAGCATTGGTCACAGCACACACACAGCGCCTCTGGAGAATGCGTATGGTAGTAAGTACATGCATCCATTCCGCATCTTGCAGCGCCAAGGGCTGTCTGATACGGCCTTCAACAGGCTAGCGACCCAGAACATGCACTCAATCACGCCAGCCGGCCCATTGCTGCAACTGTCCTTGCGTTTTTTTCAATAATGCCACCTTGGGGGGGTGGTATCCAACAAGCAACAGTTGGGTTGTCAAGACTGACAGCACTAGGTCACCTGCTGACCGAGACACGACAGCAGAGAGAGGTGTGCAATCGTCTCATATCGATAGCGTCTGTCTCCATTTCTCTTCTTCTCCTTCCAAGTGCTGACTGTCGGTACTACAGCAGACACCACTACAGAGAGGAAGACCTCACTTCCTACTTGCCTACTCCACAAACACAGCCGACCGGGCATTGGCTACTTGTACATGTAGACATTTGCATGGTCCAGTGGTTGCTGGCCTGCTCTGTGCCTTTCTCCACACGCTCGGCGTTGACACGCTGTTCCACGCACGCCCCCCCTAAAGGGCCAAAAGATGTCCCGTTGCTCTCAAACTTGCAACCCACGAAACCGACTGACCGACACCAGCCCAGGGTGTGGGCCTCGTCATCTCACCACCACACCCCCTATGTAACCCTCCTAGCTGCTCCTCACAGCGCGAGGGTGGGAACATGCATCGTCTTTCGAATAAGCCATTTACGGAGTGGCAGTTTGCAAATTTCCGTTTCGACCCAAACCACACACACTAACTGCCCTTAGCTGCTCGGCATCCAATACGGCGGTCCCTGCCCAAGTGCAGGCCAAGCTGGTAGGGCCTAGCAGTGGCAGTGGTAGTGGCAGCCTGCCTAGGTACCGACCTAACGTACCTCGAAAGCTGACGGAGCCAAGCAAGGCCTCGTAAATTGAGTGCATACACACTATGTACATCTCTCTACGTACCATGCTGTTATACCCATGCCCTACGGGTCTGGTACCGTACCCAAAGTCCAGTCTTGACTTGAACCTGACCTGCCCTTGACCCGCTTCCCATGGGTGTGCCCGCCCAAAAGCCTCATCGGGTTCACTGGTACATAATCCTTTGCTTGTCCCAGTCTCGGCCTCGACCTTTCCACCTGCTTGCTTCTTGTCTTTCATTTGACGCTTCACGCTGATCCAGCATCCGTTGTTCATTCCAACTCACTCTCAAACATTGCTATTGTCCTGCCTGCGAACGCTGCCCTGCCACCCGACTCGGCCGGAACAGTAGTGGAGAAAGAGCCCACACCCCTTGCTGGCACCTGAGCCATACTCTCAACCGTCGAGATATCCCTTCGCCGTCCACCCGGAAGCGAGGCTGTCTATCTTGTCTCAGCTCAAGCTCCCACGACGACCATACCATCCTCTCGCCTTTCTTTTCTTATTCTCCTTGTCGTCACACTCGGAGCTTTCATTCGATCTCATTCGACATCTTCGGCTAGCCTTGCAACTTGCTTAGTACCCACGATGAACCGGGGCCCAGAGGTGGACTATGAGATTCAGCAGCTCAGGGAAGCCCTACGACAGAAGGACTTCCAAACTCAAGCTGCAGTAGAGGCTGCACATAGAGCAAGGCAGGAGTTATGGCAGTATCAAACTCAATTCCAGCAACCTCAGTCGTCAAGCCCAAGTAATCTTGATCAAGCTTCTCCCGTCTGCAATGAGTTCCAGCTATCTGGCGCATCCCAAACGACAACGTCCTTTGACCAGGATGATGCGACATCGAGACCAAACTCGATACCTCGCAACATCGGTCAGGGACAAGCCCCCATGTCTGCCCAACATGTTGCTGTCCAGAACACCCCACGATCATCTGTAAGAAAGAACTGTTACTAGGTTCACACATGGAGACCAAGTAGGCATCTGACCCTGATATCACAGATACGAACCAACCAAGATCACCCCATTGTGAAACGTCCAAGAACAATGTCTCAGCAGGCTCCCCGCTTGCATTCGCATCATATGAACCGTTCCGCCTCCAATCCAGCAACGCGATCTGCCGGAGCCGGGCCTTTCGTCGGCGGCCCAATCACTCCGCCCCCCAAGCCCAACGGGCCAACGATGATGTCGGCAAACAACAGTACCAACATGTTTGACTACATGGGCCAAGAAGAGTCCGCCAATGCTTACACATCTTATCCCAATGGCATCCCGATAAATCGAGCTCACTCCATGAGGAAACATCGCCCTGACATGCCAACTGTCAACGAGTCCATCATCATGGATCCTGCGACTTACATCGCCATGCTGCCTGCTGATGATGAGAGCTATCTGCCCTCGTCCATGCCCACGCACAACCAGTTCGACATGGATTTCGCCCAGTACAATACCGGGAACGTCTCGGTCTGCGGCTCCATGACATCGGCCCCTACCCTGGAAACGGCAATGAGTCGCGACAACAGCTCCTTTGGCAACCCATCGATCTCGCATGCGATGGACAGAGTCAACATCCAGTCTCAGCAAAGCTTCAGTGGTATGGGCCCGCCCATGGAAAGCCCCCAGTCCTCCCTCATGGGCAGTGGCGGCAGCTCACCTCTCGGCAAACGGCCTGCCCCATGCGATGATGACTTGCTCGCCGTCGGTTCGAATTACGATGGGCAGTACTACTCCAACCCTGACACCCTTCTCGTGTCGCAAGACATGTCGCGGTCCGCCTCCAACGCCAGCATGAGCAGCATCAAGTCGGCCTCGTCTCTCAGCGCCCGCGCCAAGGAGACCCTCTTGCAGCAGAACGCGCGCAGCAAGAGCACGCTCCTCAAGCCCAAGCCCGCGTCGGAACTCAAGTCCAGCGAGTCGCAACAAAACGCCAAGAAGGACGGCAAGACACCCATCGCCAAGGCCAAGTACGTGCGGCCGAAACAGCCCAAGGTCTTCTGCCATGACTGCACTGAGCACCCTGAAGGGTTCCGTGGCGACCACGAACTCCGACGCCACCGCGATGCTAAGCACCCTCAACAGGGCGTCGTGAAAAAGTGGATCTGCGTCGACCCCCACTCGGTTGGCCTCCCCATTGGCGTGCCCGTGGTCAACCCCCTCGACAAGTGCAAGGCTTGCACCTCGAAGAAGAAGTACGGCGCTTACTACAACGCCGCGGCGCATCTGCGCCGCACCCACTTCAAGGAGAAGCCTTCGCGAGCCAAGAACAAGTCGGGCGGTGGTCCTCGCAGCGATGAGGAGAAGCGCGGTGGTAAGGGCGGCGGCGATTGGCCCCCGATGCCCGAGCTCAAGAACTGGATGAAGGAGATTTACGTGCGCCAGGATGAGCTTGACACTGAAGAAGACGAAGAAGTTGACGACGAGGTGAGCAATGGTGCCGGTGCCGGTGCCTGCGCCTCCCTGCCACCCACCGAGGTTGAGTTTGCCAGCATCGGCTCCGTCCACCAAGACTACGCCAGTAAGATGCCGGAGACGGTGCTGACCGAGATCGACTGCGGGTTCAATCCGGCCGAGACGATGAATATCAGCCCCGACACCCTGCCGATGTACCCCAACCACATCCCCCTCTCGTCGGCCAGCTTCGACTTCTCGGGCTCGCCCATGACCCCGAACTTCATGGCGTACATGGCGGCGCAGAACCAGATGAACGCCCAGCCGCAGTACGGCAGCGTCGTGTCGAGCAACGATACCGTGACTCCCATGACGGCCTTCAACGACGCCACCACCGACAACTTTGAGGAGATGCACTTCGACATGGCTTACGCCCAGTAAAGAATTGATATTCTATTTCGGCCTAGCCCCGCACGATGGCGCCCGTTCTACCTTCGTCCATTTCTCCCCATCATCTCTCGTATCTACTCGCCGTCGAATATGAGGGGTTGCTTGCTCTCTCTGCTTTAGTTCAGCTTTTGCATGATGATGAACGACAATTACAACGAAATCAACACGAAGGACATCCGGCCGGCCTTGACCAAAGCCGCTGCCGCCAATCGTTTCCACCATTCTAGATGGTGCCTACCGGAGTTTTCAGCTTTGCTTTTCTGATTTCAGTTTCGCGTCGCGCAGATGTTTTCAAGTCCCTGCTTTAATTGCTCTTTTAACTTGTTCTTGTTTTTTGGTTTACCATGGGCAGGCAGGCGTGGTCTTTTTTTTCGTGCGGATACGTTTTTTTAGCCACCGCCGCTTTGCTGGCCGGGAGAGAAGAAGGCCGCACCATGCGCACAAGCGCGAGCCCCCGTCTGTTTGTAGATCGGGGCCTCACTCGTTCCATCCCTCGCGAGATGCAACGAGCAGATGTATCAAACACCAAACGTTTATTATCCGCTTTACCTCTATATGATGAGGTACTGCTTGGAAGAAGGAAAGAAAGACAAGTTGTAGAAGGGAAACTTGGAAGGCGACTCAAAATCAAGCGGACAAAAGTGGGAAACAGCATAGGCGGGGTCACGGGTGCATTTAGCGATCTGGCGTTTTGAGGGAAGAAGCCTTCCCGGGAGTTTTTTTTATCTTTCTTTTTCGCAAATCTTGCATATATCATCGGGGTTTAAGGTGTTGTGGGCGCTGCGACCGGCCCGGAGCTTGGACGGGGTTTATATGTCGAGCTCCCAGAAAGTGGTTGACGGTCGCAGCGAGAGACGGGGGATCGGATATACGGGATGGGAATGGGAATTGGTCTATGGGAAAGAAAGATGGGGGTTCTACAACTGTTGTGGTTTTAATCCCTTAATCAGTTGTCTGGCGAAGTTGGAGTACTCTCTCTTTCTCTCTTTCTCTTGAGGGTGAGAGAGAGAGAGACTTGTTAGCACATGGCGGCCGTTGCCGTTCTGTCATTGACGGGACGTGACACTGACGTGCTGCAATTAAGCATTGCCCGCCTGACACTCGCCGCTGTCTGTAGACGAGCTGATCGAGGAGATGGTGAGGCATGCTTGCCAACGTCAGTCAGAAACCAATCCAAGAAACCCGTTCTTCTTGTTCATAATTACTTCAGGCTTATTCTATCCGTGACATCGTGACGTACAATTGGTGACTGCGCCCAGTAGAGCATGCCTTATTTGATTAAGTGTATGTAGCTGTAGAAATGTGATACTCGTCCGAACCTAGAACATTGCCCTATTTTTCCGTTTCATGATAGTAGACTGCTTTTGAATGAACTTACTCTACTTACCCATTGCATTTTGATGATGGCAGTCGCCTGGTGAGGCTTCCTTGTCGCCCGGTAGGGCTGGACCAAGGGAACGGAAGCTTTGTGCTGCTGCTTTACAGGGTCAGGGTATCGCCATAAGCGCGGATGCGGGGTGAGGTCAGGTCAGGTCACAGAACATGGGGGTCCTGCCGGCCGCCGTACTAACGGGTTAACAACTGTCGATTGATCATCATGACACCTGATCCCGGTTCTTTCGCGCCTAGCATATAATAAAAGTATCACATATCGCAATCTCCAACCGAGCATCTTCTGTATGCAGAGTAGCGTAGCCTTGCATCTAGTCTCAATCACCGTGGCCGAAAATGGGCAAATTCCCCTATATCGAGAGAGACGGTTGTTGGACGCGACTCCAAGACAAAACCCCCCACTACCACCACCACCACCACCACCACCGCCTTCTTTGCCCCGTCGAATCCCGCCCGGCTCACCTCAGGGCGCGCGCGCATGGCGGCTGCCCAATCTTGTTGGTTATACCGCCAGAACGGTACAGAGAAGGAAGCAACGTGATAGTGATCCAGGCTGCATCTGCGCTCCGACGCAACCTTTACCTGGCCATGCCATTCATTCTCCAATGTCACTAGAATGCAACCCTACAACTTTTTTTCTCTCTCTCTCTCTCTCTCTCTCTTTCGTTAGCTCTCTCATCGGATGCGGGTTGGCTGCATGCAAGCAAGGGGAGCTCCCTACTGGCCCGCCCAGCCCTACTGCATCCCTGGACTGACAGGCTACACCGGCTTTTCCTTTTGTCTTTTCCCCAATCGGATGCAGGGTTGGGCCAGAACGGGCAATGGAGGTTGATCCAGGGTGAAACGTGTTAGTTGTCCGTTCTTTGGGTGACACATGACGGTGGTGTTATATGGCATTCCAGCCATTATGAAGTCTTCGTAATAACAAGACACCTGCGATGGAGAAACCTGTATCCATCGGGTATGTGCAGTATGCATGTATGTTTACTCCACCTATGCTGTGTTCTGCCAATGATGGGTTCGAGATTTATTTGCATTTAAAGCGCTCCCTCCCTGTAGGAACCAAGGACCATTGTTTTCCAGCTACCAGATACTACCCACACCTACATATAATGACCAACGCATAACGGTCGACGGGGGCAAGTAGCTACTTCCTATGCCTTCCCACGTCGGTGAGCACCGTTGCATCTATCTATCTCCTCGGCTCCGTGTCTGACCGGTGCCCACTGGAGTTGTGTGTCTCAGTTCATCCAGCTCTAGTAATCCGCTCGTAGATGTATAATTGGGAGGTCACTACTAGTGTGGGGACGCGGACTTGTGTCGGGTTTTCAAATCTCCTCCAAGCCCAGACATTACGCTATCATACATGCGCGTTCCGGATGGCGCGTTCCGAGAACCACGGCCTTTCTCGTCGAAAGTCAGGAATGGCCGGGGGTGGGTGGAGGGTATCCTCCTTGCTCGCCCACATCTGGAGAGAAACCGGAATGGATCTGCTTGATGAGAGAGCGCCGTCAGGGGGTGGGGGACCGCGATGATGGATTCGGGTCGTGAAGACGGTCATGATCGCTCATGTGTTCTTGACGTGGGTGGTGAATCGGCTCCGGTCTTGTTATCCCGCGTGAACCAACTATTACATAGACCGCCCACCGGTGGGTCGTCATCGCCCCGGACCAGCGAGATCGAGGGGAGGGGAAACCAGGGCGTCCTGGTAGGGTCTATCTAGCTCCGGGCACCTCGGGGGGGGAGGTTTGCCGCTCGCGACGCGCCGGACCTCGATTGGCGAAGAGGTTCCGCGTCCAGCACTCCCCGCCTACACCCCTTTAGACCACGGCGAGGTGGGATGAGAGTCTGGGCCTGATTGGCCCCGTCGTCGCCGGAACGCGGGGGGCTGAGCCAGAGAGCGCAGGACGCCGTCTTCGTCTTTTACTCGGAGCTTACCTCCCCATTCGTAATTAAACGGCCCGGGCCACTTTCCATGGCAACGAAGGGTTGGACTTGGCCGTGGGAGGGTTCGTTCGCGTTGGGGAACGAAAAGGGTATCCGGCACCGAGGCGGCGTAGAGCCTGGTTGAAGGATGTTGGTCTGAGTCCATACTGCTAGATTCAGCCAGCCATGAGTATTGTCCGCTTTCGCTCGAGCATAGAGTCGGCGACCGTCTGGGGCTGCTGGACCAGGCATGTCACAATAACTGATGTACACTCCACCCACCCCGAAACTAGGATCCTCCAGGAGAGCAAAAGGGGCAAGTTGGTGGACTGGCATGCCAATTGCACCTATATTGGCAGTGGCATGTGTGACATAGCCGTGATGTGATGATGGTGACTGCCCATGAAAAAAAAAAAAAAATCAAATCTTGACAGAAGGCTGCCCTTATGCAGTTGGTCACGGTAATCAGCGTGGGGCTAGGACGCCCAGAATATATCACACCTCTCTCCCTGATTCTGCGGCCAATCACCAGGTGCCAAGAACCCTCGGAGCATCAGCCCAATGTGTAGCTTTTCTAGGAGTGTACCATGCCATCCTCCACGCCCTTGCGATCCTCGAAACGAGACCTAGTTGTTGCCTCGAGTTCAAAATAGGCAACCAGAGTCGCTCTGACCGACGCCTTTGCATTATACTACTACATTAGGGGCTGTATTACCGTGACGCAATGACCTGGATCTATGCACAACGACACCAAAAGACCGAAAATGATGCGATAAATGGACCTGCCTATTCTTCCCGTCGCGGTTCACGGCTCTCAGGATCCTCGTCTACACCTTCTCACCGGCTGACCGCTTCGTCGCTCGCTGATTACGCAGGTAACCCCAAGCGTAACGTAGCTGTGCCGATCGGGTTGGGTTCGAGCCGACGTGGAGCGGTGCCACGGTCTGGGATCTTTGTGCGACACTTGTCCGACCTCATCTGGTGGTTCTGTAAGGGTCTAGAAGAAGAAGAGACGGAGTGAGATGACAACTGTTAGAGATGGTCGCCTTATGACGTGTCTGTGGCCTTGTGTCGGGGCTTGGGTCTGGGTTACAGAAGCAGATCGCGGCCGATGAGCTCAGGATGCGAATACCCGGGATCTATAAATGCACCATTCCGGCTCCGAGCCGACGGCATTCAGTATCTGTATGTACTTATTCGAATGCCCGGTCTTGTACACCCTACGTCTACGGTTAAAGAGCCTACCATATACTATACAACAAAACTTACAAACGATCGTCTCAGCCACCTCTGAAAATGAGATGCTTCAGTCTCTTACCGCTTCTCCATCTCACCTCGGCGGCGCCTGCTCGAGCCCCGAGCGACTTCAACATCCTCAACCTCTATGCTCAAGCCATCCCGCACTCCTCTTCTAGCAGGTAGGTACGAACGCGACGTGTCGAGCCATGCCCCAACCCACCTTGATCCAGTCTTTCCAGATAGCCCTATACATGTCTCTCTCATTCGCTCAAAATTGACCAAGCGGAACCAACAGCTACTCCTTCGACCTCGGCACCGGCAACAACACCATCGCGACCTCGTGCACCGCGACCCCCTGACCGCATCCAACGGCGAGCTCGTCAACGTGACGCGGACCCCCTGCGCCGACGACGCGCGGTACACCTGGGCCTGGACCATCCTCACCAGCGGCACCGGCGCCGAATCGGACGCCGAGGCCGATACCAGCACGACGAACACGACCTGCAACATCGAGTACTGGTTCGACGGGTCCGGCTACAGCCTCTACGCCTCCCACCACGTGCCCGCCGACCAGATCGTCTGGACGAACCAGCAGTCCCCCACGGGGACCGTGCAGGCGTACGCGGGACCGGCCAACTTTACGGTGCCGGTCGCGAGCGTGTCGTAGTGAGGGCGGATGTGTCGAGTAGAGGGATAGGTTACATGTCGTCGGGAGGCTGCTGCTGAAGGAGAAGGAGAGGATGCATAGACAAGTATCTAACGAAGTAAACGACGTGATGAGGGATGGGCACATTTCTTTTCAGAGGCATTTTTATGTGCATGTAGGACATATTCGAAAATACATTTACCATAATCTAGCATGACTCGAGTCGTTACACAACATAACTTGCTTCAGACCGGCGTCACTCATCATTGAGGCAAGCCATTCAAACCGTGTCTGAATTGCCAGTGCCAACCACCAACCCCAACTCCTAGGCTCCGAGCTGTGATACCAGCTCCACCGGCAAAAATACATTCTCAAGTCATATCATACATCGTAACCAGTCCATCCATACCCGTCCCGAGGCAAGTACTCGAAACCCCCTCAAGACATCATCTCAATCGTATCAGCCACCGCATCCCGATCCGTCTCGACCCCCGGCACCTCCTCCTTGACGTGCTCAATCTCCTCCCCCTTCAACTCCTCCCCGACCTCCCCATCGACCTTGGCGCCCCGAAACGCCCTTCTAAGCTCGCACTTGCCCAAACTCCTCCCCCCGGCCTTGCACTCCGCGCACGCCTTCCCGTGCCGGATCAGCAGCACGTGCAGCCCGTACTTATCCTCGTCCGGCACGCGCGCATCGAGGTGCGCCTGCGCCTGCTCCCGGCTGCACTTCTTGTTCTTGGGCAGCCAGCCCAAAAGCCCCGTGAGGCGGTACACGTGCGTATCGACCGCGAAGCTCTCGCGCTTCAAACAAAACAGCAGCACGCAGCTCGCCGTCTTGGGCCCCACGCCCTGGAACCCGAGCATCTCGCCCATGGCCTCCTCGTCGGACCTCTCAAACAGGTGATCGAGCGAGTACTCGCCGTACCGCGCGTGCGCCTGCTCGAGCACCCGCAGGATCGTCCGCGACTTGTTGGCCGCGAGCCCGCCGCTCAGGATCGTCTTCTCCAGCTTTTGCTGCCCGCCCGCGACGATGGCGTCCCACTTGTCGCTGCCGCCGTAGACCGCGTCCATGCTCAGCTTCGCGCGCGCGCTGTTGCGGTCGCTCGTGTTCTGCGACAGCACCGTGCGCACCAGCGCGTCCAGCACCGAGGGCGCGTCGCCGCACCCGGCGCGGTTCGCGGGCGCCTTGGTCAGCGGTTCCGTGGGCCGCTTCTTCTCGCCGTGCAGGGACGCCAGGATCCGGTGCGCCAGCTTGCACTCGTCCGGCGTCGGGTGCGCGTAGTCGGGGAAGGGCGACGCGTTGGCGAACTGGGTGTAGGACTTGAGCTTTCGGGCCTGCAGCTCGGCGGCCTTTTCGTCTTGCGACTTCTTGGGCGTCGACGTGTTCTTCTTCGCCTTCTTCTTGCCGGGGCTGGGGCTTTCCGTCTTGATGGCGCGCCGTTTGGTGGGTGGCTCATCGTCAGATGACGCTTCTTCTTTCACTTCCTTCTTGATGCGCTTGGTTTCCCGCCGGTCCGGCGCAGGTGCTATGCGCTTCGCAACCCCCTTGGGCTTTCAATCGCCTCGGGCTTCACGTCCACATCTTCTTCTGCCTCTTCTTCTTTCTCTGCTGCGCGCTTGCCCGAGTTCCGCCCACTCCGTCGCAGCGGCGCTGATGCTGCCGCCGTGCTGCGAGCTGTAGCTCTCGCCATGGTCCGTGTTCCAAGTTCCTGAACAAAGGGTGCAATACGTCGTGGCACAGTCAATGAGATTCGAAACATATACGAATTCTCAAGTAAATCCGGTGATTTGGTGTGTGAAGTAAGTAAGTATGATCAGCCCAGGGCATTTCCAAAGGCGAGTTGCGGAAGTGTTAGAGAAAACCCAAGTGGTGATGTCACCAGATCTGAGGCCAAATCGGTCCCTGCGTTAGTGTGGGGGAAACAAGATCGACCACCACCTGGGGGAAAAAGGAAGTTCGGGGGACGGGGTTTTCCCTTTCAGCCCCAATGACAAATGCCAACTTTCGAATTGCGATGTCCGATGCGTGGATGCCCTGGATTACGGCTCTTCCCGGCTGACAAGATCCTTGACAAGCACAATGAATTATTTACCCTTCAAACAGCTGAATTCAAAGAGAGCCGGGGTTCTTTCAGGTGTCATTTCAGGTGCCCTGCCTTTATGTTTTGAGCAGTGGACCTCATCGCATGCGGCCAGGCAGGCCTAAGTACACCAGACTTACAGCAGATCTACCAATAACAGGCGCAATGCAATGCACTTCGATCCTCAAGCCACCTGAACGTATCATCTGTTTCGGTCACGGGGAAATATGAGTAAAATGAAAATTATATCTTCAGTTGCATACACCTAATGCCATTTTGCTGGCTCTCAAAAGTGAGCTGCTTGTCGTCTCTTACTGGCTATCAATCTTCAAATGTTTGGTTTTGCTACACGCCGAACGCCCGACCGAAACCACCTAACACGCAAGGCCTGAAGCCTCTGGTTTTGCCCCCAGCTGAAATGACAAACCCCCCCCATTACGCCCAATTTTGAACAGTGTCGTAACCTAAGCCCCCCTAAAAACATAATAATGCTTGCTTGCTCTTTGCGATAACATGCTTCGATGCGCCCGACTATGCTTGCGCAAGTCCTTGTAAAATGTAAACAAAAAACACATCGTCTCGGAACCTGCCCACCTTCAGTGGCCAATACAAGCCCACCTGTTTTTCCCATCCTTGCAGCTTGAATATGAATACAACCAATCAATCGTCTTCACTGCCTCAAGCCGTGTTCTTCTTGAGCCCTCCCATCCGACCCAGTCCCAGCCATTTTGATCGCCTGCTGCCACTCTGCGGCGTATTAAGCATGGTATCTTCTTCCTCCAGTTCAGCAACGGTGTTCGTGCTGATAGGCGTAGGGGGTGCCCGCTTTCTCTGAATAGGTGGCGGCGTAGCGCTGGTGAGATCATCATCAATCACGGCGGGCGGCCGAAAGGCCCAGGGCCGCGCCGGTGGTGGGGGCACGCTCATCCGGCCCGATGGCTTCGCCTGCCGCGGCGATGGCTCAATCTGCTGCTGCTGGTCGTCCACCGCAGCTCCTCGTCGGAAGAGCCCGTTGAGCCCGCTAAACGCTCTAGATCTCGTAGGCTGTCCCGCAATCGGTGGATACTGGTTCCGCTTCCCGGTGGGCAAAGCGCCGGCATGGCCCTGCTGCTGCAGTGACGGCGGCGGCTGCTGACGAGGAGGTGTCATGAAGGAGTCGATGCTGTTGCTCCTCATCCGTCTTGGGGCTTTGCCAAAGCTGCTCTGGTGCACAGGGGTCTTCCTAAGCTTCCCTGCTGAAGGAGTCATAGCGTTGGAGCTCATGGTCATGCTTCCCGTACGCGCAGAAAGGCTCGACCTACGATGGGGTGGTGTGATGCCCCCTTCCGGCTCCTCGGGGGCTGGTGCCTGAAACTTGCCCTCTTCGGGACGAGCCATCGACACGGCCGGCGCATCTAGAGGTTCACGGTTCAATCCGGAAGCAGGTGTGCCAACCAGCCCGCTCTTCTGCATCTCCCCGAAGACAGCTTCCGTCTTCCACTCATCATCAGGAAACCCGAAGAGTTCCGGCGCGGTCCTTCCCATGTTGCGTGAGTGAGGTGGCAGACGGAGGCTTCCATCGTTGCCCTTGGAGCCTTCACGCATCCAGTAGTCGAAGTCACTATCTTCGTCCTCTGAGTAAGCGTCAGCACCGCCGTCCGAGTCTTCCGAGTCCGAGGACCAATCGCCCGCCCTGACCCGCGATGAAAGGGTTTCACAAGCCGAGTGCGGTCGCGGTGGCAAGAGATGACCATACTGATCGTTGTTCGCAAAACGGTTGGCGCCGAACTGCTGCGAAGGATCTTCTCTGCGACTTGTGAAGGCGGTAGTCGAAGCGGGCTGAGAAGGCTGAGACGCTGCGTGACCTCCTCTGCCGTCAATCGACGATGCCAGCGAGTATTGACCCGACGACCCTTTCGACCGCGCATCGAAGACACTAGTCTGCGGTGTACTTCTATGATCATACGACAGTGTGTCGTTCGAGTTGTGATATCGACGGAGCGTATTGGTAGACACAGTGTCGGGTGTTGGGGGCAATCCTCGGGAGGCTGCCAGATCTCTCTCGGTCGGCGTCGACGTCATCACGCGTCGCAAAGCCTCCCTCTTCTCTTGCTTCGTCTTGATCTGAGACGCAGCCTGCGAATGTCGGGCGCATGGCGATATCTTGATGCTGCTGCCACTGCCCCGACTTGCGATGGACGGTCTCCGGGCCCCGCCAGATGCGAGTCGTGATTCCAGTCTTTCCAGTTGTTGGAGAGGAGACGGCATATCGACCAAGGTGCCAAGCGCTTGGAGTGGCGAGGAGAAGTTGGCACTGCTCTTGAAAGCTCCATTACCCGTCCTCGATGCACTGCCGCCTCTTTGGCATTCCCAGCTCGGCTCCCTCATCGGAGTGGGCAAATCGTCGAACTTATCGTCGGAGAGGTCCAGTGGGTGGCGCTCTGATGAGTCAGGGAGATTATCCTTGTTGCCATATACGCTCTTGAAAGAGCTTTCGCTCAGAACGCTGAGGCTGGGGCTAGCGATTCGAGCCAGCTCGCTAGGGTCCACGGTGGACTGCGAGGCCTTGCGCAGGTGTAAAATGCTGCTCTGGTTGTTGAGAAGGACGTTTCGCAGGTTCTCCGTGTGCGCGCTGCGTTCGGACATGAAGCTAGGCATGCGGTCCAAGACCTTATCGTTGTCGGCAGTGAGCGAACCTGGAAATCGCTGGGCTGTGGGCGTGGAAGCAGCCGGCTCCTCCAGTTCGGATTCGTCGTTGCGCGAGTGTCGGTATGTCCCGTCTGCCTCGACCTGCCGTACCATCTCTCTTTCCAAGAGGAGCTCCCCTACCCTGTCCTCCAAGCCCATGATGAGGGCAATGGCCTCCTTAAGGGCTACGTCGCGCTTGTTCAGTTCGGACCACACGTTCTCGTTGAGCTCCATCAGCTCAGCTTGCTCCCTCTCTAAGGTAGCATTTCTCTGCTCTAGTGCGGTCTGTCGTTCCCTTCGATGGTACAGCTCAACCTTCAAGTCAAAGTTTTGTTTGTGTAGAGTCGACAACGTCTGTATGGTTTTGTTTGTTAGCACTGCAGAACCCCCATTTGCGATGAGTTGATAGGAAGATGGAGCTTCCCGTACCTTTTCCAGTTCTTTTGCTCCAAACCCCTTCTGGTTGTCGGCTTCATCGCCGCTAGCCGATCGAGGCCGCCGTCCTGTGGCTGTTGCGCTCCTCCGCAGGGGCGAGCTGCTTACATCGTCATCTTGAAAACCACCCGTCGGTGTATTCCGACCCCCGGTTGTTCTTGGAGTGTTCCTAGCGCTATCCTGCCTCTCCTGCTGCAGCCTTTCCTGGAGATAGCTGGATATGGCTGGGATCCTGCTTTGCTTCGCGTCATCGCTCATTTCCCTTGTTAGTCGTGAAGGCGGCCTAGTGTTTGTCGCACTAACGTTGGAGCTTCCGCAGCGACTATGGTGATGTTTGTGTACCGGGTGAGACTGCGATGGCCACCCAGGAGAAGAGGTTTGGGATATGGAGGAGTTTGTGCTTCTCGGGGTACCCTGGGTGTTCGAAGAATGGCTGGTAGCGATGCTCGAACTGGAGAAGGCCCGGGGGTGTGAAGAATGACGAGAGCCCCTCAGTTCCCTCGGGCAGGTACTGCCATCCATTATGAATCAAACAGCAAAGAGATGTGCTCAAGCATCCACTTGGCCATGAGACCAACAAAAGTACGTGGAGAGCGGTACTTGCATCTAGCAAACACGCCCTGGGCTAAAAAGATGGCGCTAGCCCAACCTCTGGAAGCCAAGGATTGGCTGGAGGGTGATTCGGCAAGCTGCAGGGGCAAAGACACCCAGTCAGGGTATCGCTTGAGACAACCTGAGAAGTGACGAAAGACCCTGTGCAATGTGGGAATCTTTTGCGACCAACAAAGAGCAAAGAGAGACGTCGCTAGGAAGCTAGCTAGAGACGCGCCCGTTGGCGTTAGCCTTCAATATGCAGCGGCCGTGGCGCGAACTACCACTCAAGGTTTTCTATTTCTGCACAAGGCGTTTGCTTGGGCACCTATATTAACGGCCTGATATGGCTGTGCGTAGGTCGGGGGTTCGCGACGCAGTTTTCGCGGTCGCGATGCGATGGCTCTTGGCAGAATTGTCGTATGATCTTGATGTCGCTAAAGCCTCACTCCCGGAAGGAGCCACGTGCTATGGCCCCCAAGCTTCTTCTCTGCCGGTCTTGGCGGCAAGATGCCGTCGTCGCAACGGCAAGAGGCAAGGGCCGTCTGTGTCAGAACCAAATTGCGATTTCTCGTTTGCTGACGTTTGTTGAGGGGGGTGGTAGATAGAACTAGAAATTTGCAAGACAGCCAGGCAGTTTGACTTGCAAGTAGCAAGCTGAAGACGACGGGGTGTCTCTCCGGTGTCTCGCAAAGACGGAAGGGTCGCGATTGGCTGGTTGCATGCAAGATCTGATTGGAATGGCGTCGAGAAGCCAGCTCGGGAGCTTCCCCGCGGGATGTGAAGAGTACGGGCGGATGAGAGAGTTGCGACGAGTACCACCCAAGTATGGATGCGCTGTCAATATTTCCGTCCAGTGGTAGCCAATTTGACGATAGCTTAAGGATAAAGTTCAGTGGTTCGATTTCAGACCTGAAGCGACAGCTAGCATGTAACAATGAAGCATGAAACAACAAAAGAAAGCTGCCATCAGCAGAAGAAAAACAACAATTAAGAAAAAGAGAGGAACTTGAGCGACAATGGGGTGGATCGTGCGATGTGGTAGTGACAGCGAAGTCTACCTAACCTACATGCCAAAGGTCAATGTCGTACGGAGTAGCAGCAGCAATAAAGTGACAGCAGGAGGGTCTTAGGAACTTTTAGAACAGCTCAGGTCCGAGGTGGGATGAGAGTGGATAATGGAGAGAGACAGAGAGACCGACGTCGTAGTCGAGGGGGGCCGGTTTCTGGGCAGAGAGCCAAGACAAAAATCCAGTGCTGAAGCACCTGCAGCAGCTTCAATGTTCCCTGTAACTTGGCAGGTTGCATGGCCAGGAACCTTGTCCCGTCGTAGCCATCTCGCACTACCACCACACTGCAGTAACGGAAATGGCAGAGGCCTAACCTAGGAGGTGACCTACAGCATCCCAGCTTGCATGTGCTTTTCATGGACCAGGTTTTCCCAGGTACATAGGCACCCGACGTCAACGGCAGTCACTGGTGGAAGCGAGCGGGTCCCTCACCCCGTCGTTGCTCGCCTTGTTTGAATTCGCGATTGCGTCGCCTTGCATTTTACGGGCTGACTGTTGTGATCTAATCGGTTTTACCATGGAGACTGCGCAAGTGCTAAGGGTTAGTGCGCCGAGCTGCCTGTCCCGTTGCTCCAGTTGCTGCTTCCAGTAAGTGACGAAAATGAGCCAGGAACAGGAAGTTAGCGGGGATCGGACGGGCTCTTTCCTTTTTAGTGCGCAACCAACCGACTGCGTGCCAAACTTCCAAAAAAAAAAAAAAAAAAAAACACCGGCAGGCATCGTTCGTGCCAATGACCGAAGAAGCAAGCATGTAGCTGGAGATGCGATGAGAATCAGGTGAATGATGGGCAAGTAAATCAATCGCACATCGGATGTTTGATCTCGCTATGATACGTCTGATGAAATGCCAGAGTTGAAGCCTTCCTGGATTCGATGCCGTGCATTGAGAGGGGATCCATCTTGCCTCTGATCTCGCCTGGTCAACGGACCCCAATGCTCCATCAGCACATGGCTGCACAGAGCTCTGTGGGAGGAGCTATCCACTTGTCGAGTAAACAATTATCGTAGACACAGACATTGACGTTTCAACAATTGCAACTTGCTTGAACATCGCCATCTTCGGGTACGAGTTCTGGCGACCCTGTGGAAGTGATCCAATGTGACGAGCGAGAAATCGGTATGTGACGGGACAGGGGAGCTGGCAGAGCTTAAGCAAGGTGTCAGGTTGGATGCTGAGCCGCCTAGCCCCAACGAGCTGTAGCCTGCCGGGCAGGACCCGGAACCCAGGGTTCAACTGAACCTCTCAAGCCCAGGGTGTAGCTTTGGAGGTGACGGCTGCTCTCTTCGCTCTTGAGAAAGTGTGACGGGAAGTAGGTAAAACCCCGGGAGGCGGGGCTGGCAGATTGGCCAAGCTGGTCAATGTCTTGTCTCTCCTTCCTCCAGTTTCGTCACCCTTCTAACCCTTGCTGCTTAACCTAACTGTCTTTCTTAGGCGTCGTGACTCGCGACCTCAGTCCTGCGACTGAACGCGTAACGTGATATCGTTTCCAATTGGATGCAACCGAATGTCCAAATGGAGACACCAACGCGAAGTTGGCAACATGCTAGAAACCTCTCTCCTACGACCCCAAGTCACATTGCAATTTACTAGGTCATTGAGTAGATACGGGTATCATTGAGTAGATACGGGTAGTTGATTTATTTCAGAAGGGGTATATCCCAGATCCAAGGATAAGACATGCCGCCGCTGGGTGGTGCGTTGTTCTTTTCCGGCCTGATGGTCTTTAATCAATTCAGACACGCATCGCATCTTTCACCTCGAGATTTGGGTGGATCGCCCCTCTCCGGTCGCTAATCGCGCGGCCTCCATCTTTTTCTGCCAAAGTGCTTGCATGAGGGACGGACCCCCTAACCTAAGAAAAAGCCCCGAACCAAGCCCCCAGTGATCGATCTGTAGCGACTTTCCGGGCCATACTTTCTGCTGAACTGTCAAAAAGAAACATCTGGGGTGGTCCTGTCTAGCGGCGTGTTTTAGCGCTCCCTAGGGCGCCCAAGAAAACTGGAATTGATGTCCGTAACGTGTAGCAGCCTACCCGCAGGCTTCTACCCAGTTGAACTGCACTGAACTGGCAACACTGCCGGGAAATATAACCGATTGTGATTAGTTGGGAGCGCTGCCTTTGGTCGTCGTACTGTTCAAAGCTCCTCGTATCCGATCAGGACGAACCATTCCAAGTAGAAGGATAGAAGGGTCTACCCCAGAATCAAATGACGGAAATAGAGCACGCAAGGTCTGTGTTCGTCAACAGGCCCTTTCTCTACCACAGCAACAACAGCCACTTCAACCACAGGCCCGGAACCACAGGACACAAACATTCGGAGCAAGCGACAAAAGCCCGATCAGACCCTCTATTGCTACAACAACGACAACAACAACAACTTCGTCTCCCATGACGGCGAAACTTCTACGCACCTCTCTCGTGGGATTGCGCTATCCACGTAGCGCCAGCCCATCGTGCGTTAGTGAGCCAGGTCGGCTGGATTCAGCGGCTGATCCCGTCGGCAATGCTTCTTTCTTTTTGCCCGATGGTGCAACGACTTCGAGCGTCATCCCGCGCCAGAGCAGTTAGCAGCCCGAAGGGCGGAGGGAAAGGTCATACATGCAGTAGAATGTAGAATGCTGTCAGTTGGAGATAAGAGATGGCTGCGAATGAATGAGACTTGACGCAGATTGGTGCGACAAACGACCAATGGTGAGGTTATCAAGTAGCATGACAGCTCTCTCCCTCGGCTTTGACTTCCCCAATCCCAGTCACACGATTCGCGGTGTCTTGGGCGTCTTCAGCATCAATCCGCATGCCGGCTAAATGAGGGATCGCTCGTCACCACTCGGTGCAATGCCGGCGGGCGCGCAGTCGCTCTCATTCGGTGGACGGCGCCGAATGAGAGCTGTGCCGGCTCCCACTTATCCCCGCGGCCCCCACAGGCGATTGGGATCGTGTCTGCATGAGCTGCTTCTCCGTCCCCATATGCAGCCGCATGGAATTGTTGTAAGAACTAAGGCAATCGCAGTCGCATTGGGCGTTTACGTGCAGCAGATTGGAGACAGGTCCTCCTCCTGCTCGGCTTCCTCTGCTCGGCTTCCTCCACTATTGCGTGAGCCCCAGTCTTTTAGTGCGAGGGTTGAGTCCCGGGCTGCAACGCTGTTTGGGCATCCGCATATGCGTCTTCCTACCCGAAAGGGAAAATTCAAAGGTATATATGGTGGCAGAGGGTGCGGTGCAGCTGTATCAACTCGTCCTACGTGTCAAATCTCTGACCATGCATACCTACATACATATATGTACGTTCGTCATTGGTCTCTGGTCAGCTGGCTGTCTCGGATACCAGTCCCTCCAGCATCGGCAAGTCTTGACACTCCTCCAGCCAGGTTCATCGAACGAACGGTTGGACGATTGCAGCAACGTGTCCGTTTTGACATCGACTCTGCCCTTTGACCTCCGTATTTTACGTTCTTTTCAATTGGACAAGTGATTGGCTTGCTTCTCTAAAGGCGAGCCAAATCCACATTGGCTACTGAGAGTGTCATGGTTTGGCTCTTGGGGTCATGTGAGTAGTTGAAGGGCTCGAAGGAATATCGATGCTTTGAAGCCTTCATCGGCAGCACAATCTACGTTTTCCACATGCCATTTGACGAAGCGCATTTGGTGCGTAAATATGACCATGTTTCTTGCGAGTCATACCCCATAAACCATCACCCACACTCATACCATAGTAAGTCACGGCTCTAGCTTCTTTACTATACTCTTAGATATTGCCGGACAAAAGATTTGCTGTATTATTGATCCGAGATACAGTAAAGTCGATGCAGCAGGAGATGGGTTCAGCAATATGAACGCTTCCAAGAGTTTCGCATACTTGACAAGATAGAAACTTTCGCTGAACAATAAAGGTCACGTCAACTACCACGAAGCATACAGGTTCACTTTGCGCTGGTTTTGGATACGAAATTCATTATCATTTAGAAGATGTCTAAAGAAAGCTGTGAAAATGCAATGAGCTGCTAAGAAACCTATACCTGACTGAAATCATTCCTCGGTGAAAAGGGGATTGAACCAAAAGAAACGGGCGTGCAGCATGGGGTACTGACCTCAACCCAAACCCGGTCTTCCGCTGATGCCTCCTAATTATTCGCCGAGAACCCGCAGAAGGGCACGTTGCCTGAACCGGATCAACATTATCCCAAGATTCCATATGGCGGCGAGTATAAGGGAAGCGTCTCATCTTGTGACGCCTTGACGCCCAGACTTCTTATCTAGAGATAACGGGTTTCCCTCCTTATTTCGGTGTCTCCAGGCGGTCGTTTCCGACTTGACGGGCGGGCACATCACGCTCGCCAATGGCTCGACGACGTGACTCTATACCCAGGACTCCCGTTACCGGTGTCATTCCTGTGATTACAAGACTGCTTGCTTCTGTCTGGCTGGGCGTTTTCGGTATCTTCCTCATGTAGATTCACGTGTACACCATCAGTTTCCACATCAGATAGCATGGATACTCTCTGCGCTTCCAGGCCACGACACCCTTCGAGATGTAAGAGAGTGTCTTCTGTATCCGATGTGCGGTGGGGCTCGCATGAGGCTAGCTCAATGTCCAGGTTGTGCATAACATTCTCTACTGCGTGTGTCGAAGCTTGCTCGCTTCCCGCTGTTTCAGTTTGACTGTCGGCTTCTGGCTTGGATTCTCTTTCGACGGCGTCGCCATTAAGCCTGGGGTAGTCCAGGTCGCTGATATCAAGATCCGCCAGTCGATCCTCGGGGCGCGTAACCGGCACCATATCGGTGCATCCGCTCCATTTCCCGTATCCAAGTTCGTCTTGCGCCAGACGATGCAACTGTAGAGCACCATTCGTTCTCCATTCCAAGTATTGATATTGCTTGTACTTTCTCCGCTTGTGCAAACAGCGCACGATGGGATCTAGAGCAAAAGATATAAAGATGACTAGGCCCCCCAAACTGTAGGTAAACAGAAGCCCGAAAAGACTGAATGACGCGTATCCAGAATGGCGAACTTTCTGCTCATCTGTTAGCAAACCGGCTCAACGAGCTTCTCATCTTTTTCCTTTCGTGCACGTCTACGGCTTTAAGGAAGGTATTGCAGGGTAAATTCAACACACCTGGCTTTGACAGAGCTGGCGCTCTAGGTCGTTGGCTGGCGGGGAAACCAAGTTCTGAAAATTCGCATCTCGATAAGTGAGCCCCAACGCCGTCTCGACAAAGATTGACTGGTGGAAAGCGAGCGCTGTATTCCACCAATTGATGACATCAAGCTGCCATTGGTCATCAGCGAGACCCAGCTGAACTCCGGCTGTCAGTAGCGTCTGAGATGCCAAGGCCTTGGCTCCAAATGTCTGGAGAATGTCGAAGAGTTTAAGTTTGTCTGTATCGGAAACATGCACAGCCCAGTTGATCCTGGTTCCGCGTTCTGTATCTGAAGAGGGGATGTCATCCACTTTGAAATCGCCCTCTGTCAAGTTGAAAAGGGGGTAGGCGCCCGCCATAGCGTCCGACCACCCTGAAAGTGGTCCACATCCTTGAGGGATCGGGTATTCTGAATTGCACCACTGGTATTGCTGGACACAACCAAGCGGTGAGGCCGCCTCGGTTGTAAGGTATGCATTGCTAGTTCCGCCCGACTGAGAAGCCTCGAGTGGTCCTCCAATACGAGTAGCCCTATACCAGGGGTCGTTCGACTCCTGGGTGAAGACCACCCCATTGCCGGATAAGAATACGAGTAGGACATCACCGTCTGTGCTCTCAACGGCGCCATTAGGAACAAACTCACTGGCTTCTGGAACCAATGAACCGTTAAATGACATGGATACTTGGGCCCTAAGTAAAGGCTTCTTAGTTAAGTACGGATACCACATGTAGAGGCCTATGCATCTCGTAGAATTATCGGGATGGTGATTTGATACATACCCTATACGGAAGTTCAGCCCTCTCAGTGCAATGTCCGACTGCGAATATTGGGACTCCAGATCTGGTACTGCGAATGTGTAGTTGACTAACGCGCGGTGCGAGCCAAATTGGCTCCCGTAATTATACCCGATGAAGGTTCTGTTGTTCCTGATAAGGCTGGTTGTGTAACCGTCGGTTCTCAATGGTGCACATGATAAAACCTTCCTCCAGAAGAACCTCCGGTTTTGAGGAGCATTGACACCCAGATGGTCATTGCTGTCGATATACCCAGTGTCCAGATGTAGGTTTGTCGTATTGTCACGACAGACATCTGATGCAAAAGGGCATCCGGATTTGCCATTAGATGTTTCAGTAGGTAGACTCCGGACAACGAATCTGTTGCAATCAAATATGTTGGCGCCTTGATCTGAATAGCACTGTTGTGCGTAGTTGGCGGCGTCAGCCAGCTTGGTACTCATCCAAGAGCTTTGCGCAACGATTGTGTCATAACTAGCATTCTTCGGGTTTGGCTCCAACAAACCGCAGTTACCTCCGCTTATCAGGACCTCGTCGCCGAGGGCGGAGGTAATCCGAGAAGAATATCCGCCAGCAAATGTAAACCCCACAACGAACAGGATTGCGAAGATGAGCAAGGGGGGACAGGCGGATAAGTGATTTTGAAAGCAATTGGCGCCATGTCCATATGAGAACGAGGAGGGATAAGATGCCCGAGTCAGGGGTCGAGGAGTTGCGAAGGATAACTTGTCGCTGGTGATAAATAGCGTCTTGGGGGCCTCTTTTCGAACTGCAGGTATGAAAGGCGAAACAGAGCATCTTCCAGAGTCTGGAGGCCACGAAAGGGATAAATATGGCGGTGAATGCAATGAGGATGTTACCACTACTCTGTGTCAAGGTTAACGTTGCACCCATGATCGCTGAGCCCCGGGACCAGTTAGTCCAGATGCCCAAGTATATTTGACCACTAGAATCCGTATCCATGATCTTAGGCTTCAGGGAAAAGAGAACTCTTAGTTATCAATAACGTATTGATGGCAAAAGATGAAAAGAAAGGAAAAGGTAGCAGGAATGTGATAGCTGGCGAATAGAAAGAAATATAGTCCGGGAAACTCCGATTGGTAATCACGTTGGTGCGTAAGTTGAGGTCTATGATGATAGGAAAGTTTGACTGTCTTAGATGGGCTATACATATATATAGGCTGCACTTCGTGATAGGGAGGATGAACTGCCGGGGTGAGTCCCAAAATCGCCCCCATCAGAAATATATGGAAACAAGTGCAGGCTGTCAGCCTTCACGAGTTTGTGTTACAATAATCAGATAAACAGGCAATGCGACTAGGCTGATACAGGACTTGGCGAATCAGGTGCAGTGTAAAAGATAAGATATTATCTTAAAAACCCGCAGGCCGTGGGGGCGGGACAACCGTTCCCACAGAGGAGGACGAGTTCTACGCTAGGCATGGATTGCACAGCTGTATTTCATAAATGTATCAAGCATAGTTTTATCTATGTATGATTTAGCTTACATCTTGGCAGTACAGCTTGCGGCTGTGTATGACTTTTATTGGTATTTAAGTGAAACGCCCCCATTAGCGTGCGGTTACATTTCGGACTTGGTAAGAAATGATATATATTCAGATGACGTGATGCTATTATTAGGACCAACCCTCTGGCATCGGCATCACATGGCCTGAAGCATTCTACATTCTTCGGAGACCAGGCTACACCAAGAAAAAGCACTCGCAAAGAATTGGCCCCAGTTTCCCTTGAGTGACAACGCGGATCGCGAACACGGCACTCGTCTACTACGCGGCCAACCCGCAGCTAGAGGGTACCCTACCCTACCGGCTCGAGTACTCTAGGACCTTTTCACTTGTTTAACGTATGCATTCCTTGGACAATAGAGGTACGTCCCTCTTCCTCGCGGCAGCCGTAATATTGGTCGGCTCTTTTCATGGAGGAAAAGTTGAGTACGGATACGGTTTAGAAGAAGTGACAGCGACGCCACATGAAGTCCAGTGTAGCCTGTTACACGGTTCTACCGCGTTCCCTGTGATTTTCCTTCTCTATACCGCAATTATGTTGTTATGACACGACATGCCGTCCGAGTACGGGCGTGACGTTGGCCATTGACCCGGAAAAGAGCGAGCCCTTAATCTTCACGCGACTGGAGAACCCGGAGCTTCCGTCGTGAAAGACGGTATTATCCCCGTCTACCAGATGGATTCTGAGTATTGCTCCTAATTTCCGGGACCCGCACATAATAGTCGGATGCTGACGGAAGTCTGGAGAATCAAGTCAGCTCGCCCCCACATTGACAAGGGGTCGCTACTTAGGCAAGGCTGGCAATATTGGCCAAGCCAGCTCGGCTACTCTTACCGAGGGGCCATATGGGAGATAGATCGCTTAGATAAGACCAATACTACAAATGCAGGATGCACGTGTGTAAAGGGTTTTATATATGGAGGTCCATTCCCCACCCCCAATACTAAGTTATGGCAAAAAAGTAGTCTGCCCCCGAGAACAAACTTAATGACAATGAAAGAGGTGAAGATGAGGTCATTCCAAAATCTCCTATCTCTGGTCTATCATTTAAACTCGGTAGAAACGAGATGAACAGCTGGTCCTTACGCTCCGTAATGATATCAAAAGCACCAAGCGAGTTGCTAAAACGATGCATCTATATATTTGGTTTTCACATTTGCCCTTGAATTGGTGATATGCCATATTTTCTATCGTGCCATGATCACCATATAGAAACAGTGTGGACTTCATCGGGACTACTTGGAGCACCCACGCACCCAACGACATTTGAGACTGATTCTCATAAGATATGTCGCATGAATCATATATCCTTGTATGTAATCAAGCACCCGTTTGAATATGCAAGCTATGTACACGAACCTCCTCCCCCAAAACTCCGCCATAAGTCCAGCTGTCAAGGAAGCGCCAATATATGCACTTCCCGGACCAAAAGCCCAAGCGCAGTTAGGGGCGTCTTCCAGGTCGATAACCCAGATCATCCATTCTAACGTGGGAGCGACTCCGCCGCAGAATAGAGCATAATATACTCCACCGAACTCTGCCAAATGGCCCGCCAATACGAGACAGTAGACCTGCACCGCCGCCATGATGTCGCTGGCCGGCTTGGTTCCCTTCCTGCCGAGTCGTCCAGCGAGTCCCATGACGTCAGCTTTCAGGCCATCGAGGTGGTCCTGGCGAGCGTAAATAGTATGAAAAGTGACACATCAGCGGATTCCGGAAATGTAGAGGCACGCAGTGGATTGGGCCAGCGGCGACCCGGCGATCTTGGCCACGCGGTCGGGCACAGGTAGTGACTGGTCTAATAGCGGCGCCAACGGATCCTTCCCGAGCACCGAGGCCACGAAAAAGCTGATGTATGACAGCCCGAACCCCAGCTCGACCTGAGGAAAATCGGTGCAGCGCTTCAGCAAGAGGTAGATCAATAGCGACACGATGCTTACGGCCATCAGGGCGGCGGTGAGGGCTCGCGCCTGCAGTGGTCGCCACGATGAGCCGCAACGCTAGGAGCCTTGCAGCTGATCAATTTCTGATTGGCGATGGGCGGTGACAAGTATATGAAATCACCGGCGTCTTACAGTTCGGTACTATGCTCGGAGACCGTCTTCCTACGGTGCCCGGCATGAGCAAGAAGAGCCAGGACCAAAACCAGTCGTTTAAACTAACCGGGAAAGTAGACAGTACCACTAGAAATCCATGCGTTGTGGGACCTACGAGTTTCCGATCGGACTACAAGAACCCAGCAGGGATGGACGACGAAATGTTACTTTATTGCACAGAAACATCATCTTACTCCGGCCGAGGCATGATCAACGCACGGGCTAACTGCAGTTCAATTATATTATGAAATAAGTAATAAACAAGTCCATTCTGCTTTCAGCGATTGTCCGACGGCCAAAGGACATCGACTTGGTGAGGAAGTGCGTTTCCAACAACGTCACATTATCCTCGAAAACCAGCACGACGAAACCTCACCATCGAGAGCCTGGTACGCCTTCGCCAAGCTGTGCCAAGCATAGGCGTACTTGAACTGGGCCCACTCGCCCAACGCCTCGGGCTGCCCCATCAGCCCGCGCGCCCGCAGCCTCTCGTCGCTCCAGAACGCGAACCCGAGCCGCAGGCCCTGCGTAAAGTCCCACCACAGCAAGTGGCGGTTCAAGTTGGGCCAGAGCCGGACGGCCGGCGACGGCATGGCCAATTTCTTGTCGCCCCGGCGCTCGTGGCACGGGAGCGGCCACCCCAGCTCGCCGCGCGACACCTGCAGGAGGCTGCTCCGGCTCCCCGAGGCCGGTACGACCTCGTCGGGCCAGCGGCCTCCGTGCGCCGTCTGCATGTACTCCGCCGCACTGTAGATCTCCTCGTGCTCGGGACGCAGACCTCTATCGTACACGGGGCTGTACAAGGAGAGGAGCTGCGTCTGGTTGCAGTTGCGCAGCTGCTCGACATCTTCGGCCGGCCAGGTGGGGAGAAGCGAGCCACGGGCCGCCCGCCGCATGTCGTACATGAACTGCAGGCGCCAAAAGGCTCGGGTCGCGCGCTGCTCCTCGACCCACGAGGGCGGGCCGCCGGACCGCGTGACGACCGGCTGGCCGGGGACTTGGTCCAAACCCTCGGCGTTGTTCTGGATTGTCCCCGCTCGACGACCCTTCCCGAACGCCTTCTTCCCTATTGCGGGACGGGATGGGCAGAAGGATTCAAACCGGGCCATGTAGAGCTTCAAACAGTCCAAAGAAAGCCAGGTGAGCCTTCGATACGTCGCTATGAGGCTGCGGACCACCTTTGGGGGCGTGTCTTTGGGTAGACTCTCTGGCATGAAGTATCCGAGAGTGGACCTGCCGCAACGGGTAGTTTTCCACCAGAAAGGATCGACGACCTCTTGGCAGAATTCCGACAGGCTGTGGATGGGGAATCGGGAGGAACGGATGGCTGCCATCATGTTGAACATGACCCGAACGTAGGCGCAGGTGACGCCGGATTCTATCGGGTGGGGTCCATGGTGAACTTCGTCAGTCCTGCACGGATGCCTGTGGTAGCTCACGACTAGATTGTAGTCGCAGGCCAGTATGGTCTCCGTGATCTCGACAGCGTACTCGTCGAAGTTGCGATACGTAGTTGGCGAGGCGTGGAGGACACTGTCGAGAGACGTCAGATCTGGTAGGCGCGAGAGGATCTGAAGCAGGAGCTCGGTCGGGAGGGATTCAAACAGGCAAGGCCTGCTCCGAGAGTCTGCCATGATTATCACTGTTGACAGTAGAAGATACCGTGGTATTGGATTAGGCGAAGTGATATCTGAACTGGCTCTTGAAAGAGTCAGCGCTGACGGCTGGTTGTGGCACATGTGGCGGAGTTAGGCAGCCACTGCGGATCGCCCCCGCTTAAGGTGAGCTGGGCTACGACGGGCTTGATCCACATCAGGCAAGTGTCAATTATCACAGTGAGATGCAACGAAGCAATGTGTGCTGTTATGAAGTGATGCTCGATTTATTGTAGCTGTCACTACTCTGAGATCCTGCCCTCTTGTCTGCGCTTATACATGATCTTCAACATTATCTGCCTTCCAGTAGCCATGCATGATGCAAGAGACAGCAGTTCCGAACCAAAAAGGTAGATAGCGCGCGTGCCAATGATCCAGTCCATCCTATTCTTTTTTCGCCAGTTGCTGCTTATCAAATCCAATTGTACGAAGTCATACATGAATCTTCAGCAATAAGACACTGTGGCTCTCCAGTCAGTGGTGACATGCTAAGCTACGAAAGGGGTAGACCTTACAAAGACCTGTAACCCAAAGCACCTAGTACATTGCAAGGAGCTAGTACTCCCTAACTCTCTTGACGTTCGACCCTGCCTGCGGGTGAATGTGGACGGCCCATCCACTACCGTCAAGAGATCCCTTCAACTTTTGCCAATTCTTCTCGAGCTTGATGTCATCTGGGTACGAGCTGTTGTTGAGGCGGCCGATATGTAGCTGAGCAATATCGCGAATGACGGTCTCCAGCATGAAGAGCTCGGGGATGCAGGCCACGACATCGAAGCCGTCGTAGGCGATGAAGTGCTTTTCGGCGGCGTACTTGTCCAGGTGGTAGAGACCGGTAATCCGGCCGCCCTCGACGACCCGACCCACCTCGGAGTTGAGAAGTTCTACGATGCCCGCCCGCTCGGCGCGCGCTTTGGCTGTCTTGGTGGCGCTGGCCCAGCCGTATTCGTAGGTTCTCTTGTGGGTGGCTTGATCGGTAGCAGTGGAATTTCGGGTCCCCACCACAGGTCGGTTGGGTTGGGTGGGCTTGACGTCCTCTGTCTCTTCTTGCTTGATGACATTGCGAGGCTGGCGGCCCTTGGTGGCGGTGCGGTGTTTCATGACGGGCTGTTTGTCGTCGTCATCCTCTTGCTTGATGGCGCGAACGGACGGCTTGGTCTCGTCTTCGGACCAATCGTTCTCGGAGACCCAACCGATCGTGTTGGGGTACTGCGGGTACTTGGTAAAGTGAGGCATGGTGATTGAGCAGAAGAGCGATGTAGACTTCTGACAAGGATGAAATGTTTATGGGTAAAAGGAAATCTCTTGATGGTGGAGATGAATGATGAGAATGGATGAGCTGGTCGTATTGCTATATAGCGGTTGTGATGGAGGAAGGTGGTGTTGCAAAGACGAGTTGCGACGAATTGATGAAGGGGAGAAGGTAAAACAGGAAAAGGCCCTGGATGGAAGAGGTGCTTATGTAGGATTCCAGAGGCGGTCACAATTAGTAAAATTTGTTGCTGATTGATTTGAGAAGTGCTTCAATCACGAATAATCTTGTTTGGTATTGAATGTACTGATTCGGGAGAACAATCAGTCTGGAGTTGTATAGGCTGATCAAAAGTGGGGTGTACATTCAGTTGGGAGTTGTATAGGGGGTCATAAAAGTGGGACTGACACAGAAGACGACTAGCCGAAAAGAATCAAATCGAGCAGGTTGTTCTTTTTTTCTAATTGGCCCTTCATTGTCACTTCTACTGATCTCGCTGCGGGTCCTGCATTTGGTTTACTGATCTGGGGAGTCGACACTGACTGGTACGTGGACAGTGATTGTTAGGTAGCACGCAAGCCCGTAGGTGAGCTTCCTGCGGGCCTAAGCCGCGAGAACAACCTGTTCAAGGGCCACAGAGTCTACGTCTCATATTTGATTACCAGCTTAGTACCCCAAGCGAGCTTAGTTACTGAGTCTGCACGAGCACCAGTCTTCGTGGGCAACACGATATGGTGACGGATGAAACTCTTAGTGGACGATACTGCTACTCATTACCTGCTGACAGCATATCTCTACAAGTGAAGTCTCATCTACATAGAGAATACAGGCCTGCTTTCGACTTTCTGTGAGATCCATTGTGGGAGATGAACCCGAGAGCCTTGCTCTGATTGTATGATCTGGTACTGGGACCGTAGACGCTGCTTGCGTCTCAGTACAGCGTGCCCCAATCAGTATGAGCTTCTATTTAATGGCAAGGCGAATCTGAGAGTGTCGTAAGATTGGGCTTCGTTGGTTGCTATAGAAAATTGAAATCACCCAGACAATCAGTCAACCGAATCAGTAACCACCCACCACTGGAACAATCACTTTCGATCCCTAAACCAGGCCTGTACAGCATTCAATATAGCATTCGGCCTAGCTCCTACAGCAGCAAGCTGATTCATTAGTCCCGCTTTTACTGATTGCGTACTGATCCCTCACCTCTGGAAAGGTATAAATTAAGGGCCTCCCCCCAGCTTCTTTCTGGGTTTTCTCCCTCTTCCTTTCATCATCACCACCAGAAAAAAAAAAAAAAAAAAAAAAGAATTATAAATACGCACACCTCTCCAGACCATTCTACCTTCTCACAATCTGCTCTTTGCATCTCCTTCTCCACCTCAGTCATCTAGTTTCTGACAAACACACATCACCACAACCCCATCAGACCTGGCCTTGAAGGAAACACTTCCTCAATTCACCATCTGCCAACACACGTCATCTCTGAGCATCAATCATCAATATGTCTCCTTACTTCTCTTCCACCCGTCACTCTGTCTTCAATGACATCAAGCAAGAAGATGTCAAGCAGGAGACCTTCGACCAGATGCCCGTCAAGCACGAGGCCGTCAAGCAAGAAGAGCTGAAGTCAGACCCAAACATGACTCAGCCCGACCAACGCCTTCGCCACCGAGGCTACGACTAGACCTCCGCTGTCCGTGACGCCAACCAGCATGCAAGCAACTAGGGCATCGAGGACCTCCCTGCATCGCGAGTTGCCTGCGTCATGAACGGCGGCAGACTTGTCGGCTTGTCCGACACCGGCCCTTACCCCGCCAGCCAGTTCATCAGCTACAACGGCTATGACGTCCTCGCCTGCGTCCAAGATGGAGGACTCATCCACACTGTCATTGCCGAACTCGCCGCTCTGCACATCAATCAGAAGGCGCAGACTGCTCACCCTGACGAAATCGACATCGTCATCAAGGCCGAGGTCATGAAGGACGACCAGGACAACTTCAGCGGCTGGGCCGTCCTCATTCGTCCCGAGACCATGCCAGGCTCGAACAGAACAGCTACCAAGAGCAACCATCAGAGCAAGCAGCAGAAGAGAAGAGCTCACAACTAAGCATCACATTGCTGGAGAGCTGGGAACACAACACCCAGAGCCAAAACACTTGGCATTCTAGTACTCTGAGTACTTTACGATTTTGATTAGAGCGACAGCGAATTTTCCCGTAAGTACCTTCCCCTACACGAGAATCGAAACAAGTACTAACTGATTCATCCTAGCTGTCGCCATCTGTACCATACAGCGAGACCAGTGAAAGAGGAATCACTGTGTACGAGTGATGAAGCACACGGCGCATATATGACTCTGGATTGTCATTAGGAGTTGGAGGTGTTCTATAGTGGAAGGATTTGGATCTTGGACACAGAGATAGTTATGGATCAGCAGCATCTGCAAATAGTCATCCTTCTTCTACCTTGATGAAGAACAGGGCAGCGGAAGGGGATGGATATGATGGATTAGGCAGGACGAAGAAATTAATTGCTTCTATAGCTGCACCTCAGAATATAAACAGTCTGTGTTTCACCACAACCTACACACATCTTTTCTTTCTTTCTTTCTGTAATGAGCGTAAGTCTGTAAATTTCATCCTGGTTCAATTAAAGGTAAAGACGAGGTTCTGGGACTTGATTAGATCGAAGGTTGCCCTCGCACCCACCAGTATTCACATTGCACGACAACCCGCTGTAGGTAGTTGGGCACCTACCTGCTGAACAAAAGCCCATACCTACACAACCGCATCCTCTACTGCTTTGCTTTCAGGGTTATTCTCTCCTTCACAATAAGTCTCAACCCGTTTTTCCTGCATTGCCAGAATCATCCTCCATCCTTCATCGCTACGCAGAACCTAAGTCGCATTGTGAACCACCTACGCCCATAATCAGTTCACACTAAGATACAATTGTCCTCATTTACCGAAATCGAGAAACCGCCACACCCTTGTCCGACTCGTCAAGATGTCGAGTCTCCCAGTTAAGCAAGAGCCTGCCGTGACTCAGGAGCCCAGAAGTATGATCAAGAGTGAAGACGACGGTCAAGAGCACCGATCCTGGAACACGATCGCCGAATTCAAGGGCAACCAGTCCACAGGAGAGGCCGACGACACCATCATCAAGACAGAAGAACAGGGCAACCAAGGACGAAACCCATCCCAAAGCGTCGTCGAGCGCGCCGGCTTCGACTGGGAAAATTCCATCCAGGCCATCAAGAGCCAAGCGCGCAGCCATGGTATCATGGAGCTTCCCACCGACGAGATCGGCCGCGTGATGATGGACGGTACGCTGATCGGTATCCACCATGTGTTCTTCAGTCGCGACGAAGATTGCCTTGTGTTCAATCGCGAGAAGGACTTCTTCGTGTGCGACGGGGTCGAGGTGCTGGCACGTATCAGCAATCCCCAGATGAAGAAGGTCATCTTCAAGATCGCTCTCCACCACGTTGCCCGGCTCCTCAACTGCGCCCACCCCCATGATTTGATTCTCGACATCAATGCCCCTAGCCTCGAGTACACCATGACCTACATCGGAGGCGGCGGGTGGGCTCTACGATGTTTCCCTACGTTCGATCAACTCGGTGATTAAGAAGCAGAAGGGCTTGGACGCTCACTGAATCACTCGTGGCGAAAGTGGTACGATCCGTAAGACACGGGCTCAGTGTCTCTGTTCAAGTAAGCAACATTCCCAACGCTGAAGCTGGTTGAACAACTGATTGACATTGTTGTAGGTTCACCAAACAGCACTACAGGCCCAAAGGCAGTTGATCTGCGATTATTCACTCCGTCTAGTTTGCAACTCCTGATAGATGAGCCGTACAAGTTGATACGATTAGGAGAAAATCTACGAATCAGTGCGGAGATGTCCATGTTGCCCATAGCTAGCTCATTAGCCCATACTCCCAACATCTCTGTTGCCTAGGACGCCCTCTCCCTTCGTTTGTTAAGGACAACTTAAGGGGATATGGAATAATTGCTGGACTGTTAGGAGAAGTCATTTCTACATAGGTTGAGATGGAGTGGGCAGGAATGAATAAAGCTTCTCTTGACCTGCGCGCATAACACAGACTGCTTCGCTTCCTGTTCCTCGTGCCTCACGTGAAAATATCCTTCATAACAGCTCAACTGGAGCAACTATTTTTCCTAGAGGTGTCTTGCTTGTGTATGCCGACGACAAACCAGTTGCTGTAGAGAGCCGCCCTGCCCCGCTTTAGATCACCTACCTACTCACTTTTACTGATTGTGTTGGAAGTCAGGGAGGAAGTGCAGCTGGTTGCCCGCCCCACCCCCTACGACAACCAGACAGCCACAATCACTCCGGACAATCACTCACTTTTACAAACAACCCATGGCAACCATTTAAATCAGATCAGCCAGGTCAAATCAGTAAATTCTGCTTGAGCACAGGCCCGCAATTACTGATTGTGCGCCCTCTGGAAAGGTATAAATAAGAGCCTTCCCCCCCAACTTTCCCCCAGGTTTTTTCCCTTCCCTCATCATCAACATCCATGACCACCACCAGTGCTGAGCGCATATAAATACCATCACCTTCCCATAACAATCTGCTTCTCTCTCTTCTTGTCATCCTTCGAGTCCTTCGTCACAGATCAATACCGTCGACTGACTCTTCTCTTCTTGTCACCATCAGTTCCTGCGTCACAGATCAATACCGGCACACGAACTTTGCTCACTACATACCTGCTCTTTGCGACACAGCTGTGCTCTGCGGCAAACCTGCTCTCTGAAACAAACATCTTCTTCTCCCTTCTTGTCACCATCAATTCTTTCGTCACAGATCAATACCGACGATCGAGTTTCTCTTACATACACACCTGTCTTCTGCGACACGCTTGCTCTCTGCGACGCATCTTCTCTCTGCTTAGCACGAAACAAACAAACAACGCCTTGACAAGAGCTCTTCGTTTCCGTTGAAACACATCTCAATACAACTACCAACAAACAACATCACACCTCTATCCATCCTCCACGTCAGCAAGATGTCTGGTGGACTTTACACTCGTTTCTCTCTTTTGCCCACTGAGGACAATTCGGGCAACGAGATCACGCAAGAGGTTCCCGACCTCAGATTCAAGCGCGAGGCTGGCCGCAAGGTCAATCGGGAGCAAGCCCAAGGCCAGGACTCTGGCAACAGACTCGCGAAGGGAGAGTCTGACGATCACAACCTGCTCTGGAGCATTCCCCAATTCCCGGGCAATCAATCTGACGACAATGCCAATGACGCCGCCGTCAAAGAAGAAGAGCGACCTATCATGAAGCGGGCCCGAACCCATATTCGACCTCGCGCCCCGGCTCAGTACAACTACGACAGTGCCCTGAAGGATGCCAGAGCCGAAGCCCGCGGCCTGGGAATGGTGGAGCTGCCGATAGACCAAGTCGCCAGAGTCATGGAAGGAGGCGAGTTAACCGACATCTACCACGTCAACTGGGTCAAGAACACCGATTACTTCATCACATACGACGGTGCCGAAGTCCTGGCACGTGTTGAAGACTTCGAGATGGAGACCGCTGTCTACAACATTGCAGCCCTCCACATTGGCCGCCACCTGAAGTGGTCGCATCCCATGGATCACGACCTAGAAGTCTCAAGCAAGCCAATGAAGAATAGATTGGCAGGAGGCTTCGCGGTCAAGATCAGCGCAATGACTGAGGAGCCTGCGAAGAAGCGTAGGGGACCGTCTCGCATGAGCCGCGTCTAATTACGACACAGTCTCACAACCTACCACAAGACAAGAAAACAACAAACAACAAAAAAAGCACTATGGTGTTGGCTGGCTAGTACTGCCACATGATTCACGACTGTATACACACAACTTGTGGTGACCAAGAGTTCCACTTAACGACTTGATGACCTTACGACTGGCTCATTCCGGCACGGGTAAACCCTTTCGCCTACCAAACTGCCGCGACTCGCTTGATGAAGGAAGAATCGTTTTTGGAGCAAGGCGCATTCAGGGGAGGAGAGGAGGAATGATTGGATCATGGCTTGGGGTTGGAGGAGCGAAGATGTGTACAATAGCCGGCATAGACAGGGCTGGAGGAAATGATGCAGGTCAATGAAGCCTAGCAGATCACTGAGATGGATCAGAAGGTACAGAAAAACATGCTGTAGCCAAATAGAAATGAATACACATACACAACACACTAAACTTCCTACTGCTGCATGCTTGTGATTCTCGTCTCCTGCCATCGTCTCCTAAAAGGCCCTAGTCTGGTGATCGTAAATTTCGCTGGAGATGGATCTGAGGATACAGACAAAGTTGCTGTGACCCAGTAGAAATGATACACTTACACACTGATGTCTGTTCTTGTGCCTCATGCTTGTGATTCGCGTAATTATGCCATTGTCGCCTTGAGATGCCTAGTCTGGTGGCTAGTCTCGTGATTCTAGCCTTTACCTGTCTCGTTATCAGGGCTACTTACTGATCTTGTGCTTGTTCTTGCATTCAATGCAGTGACCCCCGAAGAAACCCATAATCAGCCAGGTACCAAGTACGCAACAATCAGTTACTGATTCTAGGTACAGACCAATCAGTTACTGATCCCAAGTACCGAACAATCAGCTACTGATCCCCAGTGCAGAACAATCAGTTACTGATTGTACGGCTTCTGGCTGATTGTGAGGCCTTTGGAAAGGTATAAATTTAGGCCTCTCTCCCCACCCGCATCCTGGAATTTTCTCTTTCCCTCATCATCATTCATCACCATTTTCAGGTCTGGAACCATATAAATAAAACCTTCATTAACACCAGTCACTTCCTTCCTCTTGTCATCTTGTCTTCTCTCGATAAATAAAACGCACCAAGAGACATCATCACTGTCTTCACCTTTGCCATCATCCTCAGCATCTTCTCGATTGCCAACACCATCAATCATCGCAACTGCGACGCAACCTTTGCGACACGCCTAGGTAATCGAATCGACACCATCGTTGCTGTCAGGCCAGCTTGCCCTTCATCAATCCTCTCCAAAACACCACACATCCCTTACATCACCGTCAATCATCGCAAAGATGTCCAGCGGCATGTACCCGCAGTCTGCTACTTGGTCTCAGATCAAGCGCGAGCAGTCGGATCGCAAGATCAAGCGAGAGGCCATCGATCGCACCATCAAGCAAGAAGTCATCGACAGCGATGACGAGAAGAAGCCTTTTCAGAACAACCCCGCCGTCAAGCAAGAGGGCGAACCCACCAAGAAGCGCGCTCACACGCACCGCCCCAAGTCTCGCGCCACATTCAACTTTGCCGAAGCAACGTCGGACGCTAAAGCTAAATCGCGAATCTTGGGCATCATCGAGATCCCAACAGACCAAGCCGGCCGTGTGGTCGCAGAGGGCAATTTAACCGGTCTTTACCACCTAAACGCCTCTCACCCCATCACGACCTTCATTGTTTACGATGGACTCGAGGTCCTGGCCCGAGTGCAAGACTTTGAGCAGGAGACGGCGGTTTACGAGCTCGCGGCCCTGTACTTTGGCGTCAAGCTCGGCTGGCCCCATCCCGACGAAGAGGACTTGGACATCAGCAGCATCCCCATGAAGGGCGACGGTGCTTTCGCCATTAAAATCTCACCTGAGGTGAAGAAGGAGCAAAAGAAGCGAAAGGGGCCTTCGCGTCATTGAACCTTGCGAGCACCATGACGACGACTTAACGCATTCACGACTTTCGGGCGTTTGTAAGAGACCTTGTATTATACGACATGAATCACAGGATCAAGTAAGCACTTCGTGATTCCCGCGTGTAGCCATCGGTGAGGAAAATGCTAACCATACTGGAATAGTCCACAGAGATTCGATCCTACCGTCACAAAGATTTTGACTGCACCGAGCACTCTGCCCCACCAAGCTGTCGCTACTTGCTTTGGAGCGAACACTGGACGGATAGTGGAGGCGGTGGAATGGGTGCGACACGGTTACATTTTGGCTGGATCATTAGGATGATGATGAGTACATTGGCTACGAATGAGTTTGGCAGGGACTCAGGATGAAAACTTGTTGCAGTAGCCTAAGATGAATCTGATACAAACAGAATTGCTGTAACAACCCAGCACCAACACATAATTGTCCCGATTGCTGCTTGCCGAGCTTCGCGTAGTCTCAACAAATTCTCATAAAACGCCTAACATATTAACTTGACCGCAAATCATTATTGAGCCTATTTGCCAGTCTCTGCATTCCATGTTGCACGTCCCAATGCTCCGTATGATAGGCCATTCACACCTGGTAGAGATGAACACAATGTGGCAGTAACAATTAAGCGCTCGACAATCCCAAATGCTGGTGTTCAGGCCTCGTGTCATAGGTCTACTGCTGGCAAACAAGACCAAGTTTTCAATATAAGTTTACTTTCGGATTCCATAGGCCCAAGTGAAAGCATCGATTTGTCCAACGTATCGTCTCTAGCTCAATTCACAAAACGACGCAAACATAGAACTCCGCGATAGGAATCCTTTCCGTAGCTAACAAAGCCTTCATTCTATATAATCGTAGCCTGTATCAAGTGACAAATATGTACATCGAAAATGGTAAACAGACCAAAACGGCTGAAGCCGCTAAAGCAACAAGCCACTTAGAAGTTCGAAGCCGCCTTAATCTGCGAATCCGACTCTACACCGACATTCTGCACCGTAACCGTCTTCCCCGACGCGCTGGTGACGCGGACCGTCTGCTTGTCGGCGCCGAAGCCGCTCGAGTTCTCAAAGAAGTTGTACGGCTGGCGCTTGGTCCCCTGCCAGGTCTTGCCGCCGTCGGTGCTGACCTCGAGCTTGGCCACGGCCTCGTTGGCGTTGACGACCTGCATCGAGAACCAGTGGGACGAGGTGCCGGACTTGTTGTGCAGCACGAGAGGGGAGGTGATGCCGCATGGGACTTCGGTCCAGGAGGTCGTCATGGGGTCCGAGGAGGAGGGCGACAGGGCCTTCCAGGCGTTCTCGAAGAGGTCCAAGTGGCCGGGCTCGCACTCGGGGCATTGGTCGACGACCTTGCGGGGGAGTCAGCTATGTGGCACGTTTATGGATGAGGGAGGAGAGGAAGAAGGGGGAAGAGGAAAGAGGAAAACTTACCATGACCTTGATGGTCTTGCCCTTGGCCGTGACCTCGAGGCAGGAACCGCACTTGGCGCCGTTGTTCCAAGCGGAGCCGGAGAAGGCGGTGCCGTAGATGCCCGAGGGCAGGCTGTAGGTGGAGAAGGAGCACGTGCCGCCCTGGAGGTTGCCGCCGTAGAAGGTGGAGGTGCCGGTCGTTCCGGCAGCGGCCGAGACTTGCTTGGCCTGGGCAGCTGGGGAGGCGACGGCCTGCTGTTGTTGCTGGCCTTGATTGCCGACGACGGCGGCGGGAGCGGCAGGAGCTGCGGGAGACGCTGGGGCGGCAACGGCTGCGGGAGCGGGGGCGGCATGGTGGCGGGCGACACAGGCGGCGGAGGCGGCCGAAGCCGCAAGGGGCAGGAGCTGGAGGGCGTGGATCTGCATGTTTGCGTTGTGAGGGATGCGGGTAGCAAGTGCGGAAGTTGGATTTGCGTAATAACGAATGGCGAAGATGCAAACTGTAAGTGGCAGAAGAACGAATGAATGACTGAGCGGCTGCTTGACTACTGGAACCAACGATTATCGAAAAGATGCGCTGCCGGCCTTGTGGTATTTAAGTTGGTCTGCCCCCCCATGCCGGCCATACTTACCCCTTCTGCTCCCTGCAGCGAGTATGTCTCTCCCGTTTGATTAGTATACTTGAAACAGACGTAGTCAAACCGGGGTTGATATTAGCTTCCCCTGTGGGCGCGAGTCAGCGAGCTGCTGGAGGCCGTTGGAATCGGGTCTGGGCCTGTTCGGACTAATTCAACTAAAGTGAGCACTAAGACGGGAACCCCCTGCGCAAGACCAGGCCCTACTGCCTACCAAGATCGTGAATCTACCATGTTTGCCAATAATCCTAGGCAATATGTAAGAGTAAATGAGCCAGGAACCCGCAAGGTCCCACTTGGTGGCCGGCTGCTAACCTGATGCGATCGGGCCATCTCCATGCCATATCGTGAGTTTCCACCACCACCACAAACGCCGAATGGCCACACCGTGACTTTCCGCGGACTGGATACAAAAGACGAACAGTTTCCGCCTTCCAGAGGTCTCGCATTGAACGTGGCTAGATTGCCTCACGGCTGGACGCATGTTCACGTCGTACGAACATGGTGCTTGTCTCACGGCGCTTGCCATCCCACCAACCAGGACGCAACGGCTTTGCACATGGCGCTTTTAGCGGTTACAGCCTCACGGAGGGTCAAGCACCGAAAAGGCGGCGTATGTTCAGCTTGAGGCCGGGATCTTAGTAAGTAAGGCCCAAGATCGGACGGTTTTCCGTTGCTTGATTGGGCTTCGCGATGTCCATATCGAGAAGACGGAGGTTCTGCATTGGAGTGTGCGCGGGTGCGGGCCGCGATGCTGTGCTCGCTAAACTCATCCGAACCAAGATCCGATGTCTAAGCGACGACCTAACCTAAATTGAACTTCACATCAATTCAGTAAGGTTCTTGTCCTGGGTAAATTCGAAATGCATCATCGCCGGTTTGCAGGCCGACCGCCGTGTCGTTCGTTCCCTGTACCGAGGCAGTGGGAGTGTGTGATTCCGCTGGATTTTGCGTTACATCCCGTCCGATTGATCTCCAAAAGCAACCCCTTCGGGCCCAACCCGGTTTTTGGGTCGATCGGGCGACCCCCGTCACTTTTCTTCTCCGGCCTGGAGCGAGTGGTTAATTCGTTAGTGTTATCCCAAGGCGTCATGTCATGGTGGGCAAAGAGAAGCCAGAAGATCGCGGGCAGTGATCAAGTCGAAACGCGCGGCTGTCTAGATCAGATTGCAAGTGCCTGGGATGGACCTGCTGTGGCGGCAGCTGGTGGAAGCTTGCGCTAAAGAGTAGGCACTACAGGGAGCTCCCGGCGCTTCATGGCCGCTAACTGGCGGACCTTACCTAAATGCCCCAACACCCAATTGCCAATTGCCGAAACACCGCAATGGCAAGGCGTCATTGACGAAAGGCTGGTTGCATTCGTCATCAAATTGGAGCAGGTCCAGAATGTGTGCATTGCCAGGCTGGCTGTGATCTACGACAAGCTAAACGGGCTTAGCCATCTTTGGCCAACCAAGTAAGTAGGATGAGCTGGCAATGTCACCAAGGAAAGCTGACAGAGCCAATCGAAGATTTGGGGGAACCCCAGTGACTTCAGGCCATCTTCCAACTTCGCCCCAGACAGCACACAGCCGGGGTCTTCGTCCAGCGGAGTCCGTCCATGACCGATGCCAAACCCTCAGTACTTGAGACTACCGCCAGAAATGCAGCGCAACTGACAGTGTGCAATACATACTAACCGATGGATGCACATGCTGACTGCAGCAAAGTGCCGAGTCAATTGAACTTGAAGTCATGAAGCAGAGTGGTGACGGGTGGTGCCCATGTGCAATCCCGGATGGGCAACCCGATCACGTTCAGTTCAGGGGGCCAATCCTCAGGTGCCGGCTTCTAGAAATCAGCCTGGCCAATGCGCGAATTGCTCCAAATCTGACCCCAGCTCCAACTCCTGATGCTCGACGCCGAAAAAGGAAATGCCTCATATAAATACTTCCTTTTGGTTACACCTTATTTAAGCTGATCGCCCGCGCATTTGCATTCCATTACGTGAAATTTACCTGAAAGCTTTCCACGCGTCGGTGCGCCTTTTACCTTACAAAAAAAGCACAGGCTGGCCCGTCGTCTGCAATTGTTTGTTGTTCCCGCGTCGCCCGGTGAGCTTGAGCATGTCCGCGGATGAAACGTCATTAGATGCTCATGGGTCGCCAAAAGCCCATTTTATGAGCGCGATCTTCTCTGGACTATTGAGACATTTACCGCCGGTATGATGTAAAGAAACTAGAACAAATGCTCTGGGGCTGGTTTTGGAATGACCTTCGAGTTGAGCGGTCGCGCTGAGGGAGCATCTCTTTAAATGGCCTGTCCAGTCTACTCCCTATGCCTTCGAACTTTACGGAGAAACAAACCTGTAATACGAACTCATTGATTCATACAACCCGTCTGGGCATACCTTTACCACAGACACGAGCGTCCAGATGGCTGGCCCCGCGCCGAGCTCGACTGTTTCCGATCCAGGCCACGGCCCGACGACGACGGTCAATACAGGAAGCATCGCCGCCGGTGTCAGCATTGCCCTGGCCATCGCGCTCGCCCTGATCTTTCTGATAGCCTGCAACTCGTGCGCGTTCGGCCCGCTGGGTGCGCTGCGCGAGACGACGAACAGGCGGTCTCAGAAGCATGCCCACGGGCTGGACAGCACCGTCGTCAATTCGTTTCCTATCATCCAGTATCAGCAGCCGAAGACAAGTCCCGACAAAGCAATCAGAAAGCCCCGTGGCCAGACGATCGATGAAGAGGCCGGCGGCAGCAAATCCTTGCGAGGTGAAAGGGGTATACTAGCCAGGCTTCAAATAACAAGGCCCAATACCATCCTCGGCCGCCCCTGTACGAGACGGGGCCAAGGGACAAGCTGCACCATCTGCACCGACGATTTCGTCGAGGGCGTTGATGTACGGAAGCTGTCTTGCGGTCACCTCTTCCATCCTACTTGCGTTGACCAGTGGCTCGCGGAGTTCGCAGCCACTTGTCCAGTATGGCAAGTTATCCCATTTCCATCCCTTCTACATGGCCCACGACGGCCCATGCCAACTGTGACCCTCGTGATATCACCGCCATGAATAGCGACGAAATGGAAAGCCCAAGCTGACTCAATAAACCCCTGTGGTTCATTCCAGTCGTGTCAACCTCGCGGCCATTCCAGCCGACGACATGGCACCCAGGAGGCCGAAGAAAGCTGTGTTAGCTTCGGTCGCCAATAGATTTGCATCATGAGCAAATACTGTATCAAGAGGCTTGAATATGATCCTGGTATAAGAAGGTCCTTCCACAAGTATTTAATGAATACATCAAGTGCCTTCGGTGGCTCCCAACTCCTTCACAGACTAGCTTAAATCTGGTTTCAACCATGGGCAAGAAGATAGGTACTTTGCTGACCTGCACTAAGAGAATAATGCACCAATTCAAACAAGCTTATCTAAACTCAGAGCCGGACACTGTGTTCTTTGGGGCATCTACCTTTTCATGCTCGACTTTAATTATGTGCCGTTGTTATTCGTCTCTGCCCTCAAGAAGAGCAATATATCGATGTTTTTCCTTCTCTTCCACGGTCGAAAAGAGGTAGCTAATCGCCCTCTTAGATCTTCTTCCCTCACATGTTCCCGGCTGGCTGGGATTGAGTTGCCATGGGGTGAAACCGAGCAGATCCTTGGCGAATTCATCGGCCCCATACAAAATGAGTGCGAGCACGCATTCGCCGTGGTTGAGCAGTTCGGCGTGGTGCAAGGGTGTGAGTCCCTGCTCGTCGCGGTACCCCAAGTCCGCACCCCGCCCAGCTAGTATCCAGACAACCCCAGGATGATTGTTCTTAATCGCAGCAAGCAAGGGTGACCGTTCTGAGCTCTCCATAAACCCCTCAACGTCTGCACCACTTTCGATTAACAGGAACAACATGGCCTCATCACCTGTTCCACACACGTGAACTAACATCGACGTGAGTGACTCCAAGTATTTCTGTGACGTTGATGTACGCCTCGATAGAAGGATATTCAATGTCTCGCTATTGCCCGATTCAACAGCTTCCCACAGTAAGTTCTCATGACCACCTTCTATACCGTAACCAAGGCATATCTGCAATTCCCTTCGATTGTAATCGATGAGTTTACTTCCGTGAGCGATGGCAAACTCTAGGAGTAGTTGCAACTGATAATGATAACCTTGGCGTACGACAGCTGGGAGGATCCATTCCATATTCAATGTTCCGTTTCTCGGGTGCAATAATAGGTCTTGCAAATCACAGAGTAGTTCTGTGATATCGAAGGTGTTGGACACGATTCGCTTGGACAATTCTTCGGAACCCAGCACACTATTGCGTATATAGTGGTTGCAAATGGCTAGACCGGCTTCAAACAATTTTTGAGGCGACAACTCAACATCGTATTGAGCCACTCTGCCGAATATGTTATAGTCAAGAGACACGAAGTATAATGGATCCCCTTTCCAGACTCCAAGAGCCTTTTTAGCAATGCTTCTCATGGCCGGTGTCTCTAATAGGCAATCCAGGAACTTCTTTTCGGGACCAGACAAGGCCAGCGCAACGGCTCGAATGGCGAAGGAATCGGTGTCGGTGAGATCATAGAAAAAGACGGGAAACTTGGGTTCGAATCTTTTGCCAATAAGGTGACCAAGACCTGCATCTCCCAGAGTCAAAACAGATACAGCCCGGTCAACTACTTGTTGGAAGGGGCACCCATAATCGATACGCAAGTCCGGGGCATCAGAGGCGATACCCAGAAAGGCATAAATGCGATCGTGCTCCAGGGTGGCTTTGCTATCCTTGAACTTCCTTAGCAGTGTGACAAGCTTGTGATCAAAGTTCCACCATGACTCTTTGCGGAGGGGGCCTGGCATAACGTCGAGAACGGCCTGCGTATGATCGTCGACATCCATTCTCATGAGGCGAGGCATCACTGAAAATATCTTGGACGAGATGCTTTTCAGGCCGCATGACATTTGCTGAACGTGCGCTTGCAACCTCCTGGATGATCCAGACTCGTTTGAACCAGTAAGCTAGCAGTAAGGAGTTCAAAGTCGAGCGTAGCGTTTGATATGCCGCTGTACTAACGCCTCCGAGCTGGGCAACTGTCGGTTTCCATAAAGCCTTCTCGTTTGGTAGAGTCTTCTGTAGTTCGTGCGATCGTTTCTCCCACACACCCATCGTGTCCTATCGGCGATCACTCATTTCATTAGATCTCGACTCGATTCATAAAAGACAAAAAGATGTTCCTCACCAAGAGCTGATCTGTGTCATTTGTACCTGGGCCCAGCCAAATGAGTACTCTCTCAGCATTTTGGTAAACATGTCTCATCTGGCCGACTTGGTGACCCTTTTCACAATGATCCGCCTGGTTGATGCAAATAGCATCAATCCAGAGCAGCCTGTCCTCGTTTGGGAGGCGGAGAGACGACAAAGCTTGGAAGAGATTCCTGGTCACCGGGAACACTTGACCATCAAGGAGGATGCAAGGGGAATCGTTGGTTAAACCCCCTTCCCACGTGTATGAAAGAGCCTCGTATGGGATACCTTCGGATTTGCTGAGATAGCTCTCAATAATCTCGCAACGGATTTCAGTTCCAGGGTCTCCATTATAGAGGCGGAGAAGGCGTATCGAGTCCTTCGAAAGGTCGAGCGGGGCATAAACATGTGCATCTGCCATGCTCTCGGAATCTCGCGGTTGAATGCATGTGCCCATGGAGGTTGGGGTCTCAGAAAAGGCCTTTGGAAGGTTGGCACTTGAAATAAATTCCCGTCAGGCTGTGCATCCAGCTGCAATGGGGATATGCAAGTGCCCCGCCTTGATTCCAGATACCTAAGATGACTTGGCAACGTACAGGCCTCCAGTCGGAAGACAGGACTTGATGGCTGCGTAGCACAGTGGCAGAGCAATGCGGGTAAAGGGAAGTTGGGGTAGCATCAAGGCTCAAAACAGAAGTTCATCGAACGATTCTTCAGCCTACCTAGGTAGGCGACTCCCGACATCCGAAGCCAGACATAATGCTTACGCTCTTCCACACTCAAATGAATTGATTACTATTGACACTGGGCCAAAGGCTCATTGCTTTGGTAGTCCGGTGTCTTGTCACAAGGTATCTACAATCGTTACTACCCAGTGGCGGTCACCCACAGTAGATGAGTCGTACCAATGAGCACTGCAACACACAGCCACAATTACACAACAAGGCAGTGAGTGTACAACGCCCGAGTGGAAAGTGCAAAGCTTACTTTCAATTACTTCGCCGCTACAACTTATCTTTTGGCAGGCCATTTGACACTGTTGCCATTAATCGCCAGTCGGGTTTCTCTACCTAATAACTTCTGAACTTACCTTTATCCCCGCGCGAACCGAGCCCTCGAAAGGTTTCCAGTCCCTTGGTCCTGGCTTTTCTGGTCCTTGGAGTCCTGGCAGATATCCCGAAGACGCTCAATGGCCCCATTGAGGACATCGAGGTACATCTCGTACGTAAAGGGCATGAGGCAGGCGCTGAAGTCGCGTTCCAACACGTCGACGTTCGTCGGTCCCACGACCTCGCCGTCCATCCCCACGGCCTGGTACATGGGCCCGGACAGCTTGGTCCGGATCTGCATAATAATACTCGCCGTATCGGCGGCGCTGGGCGCCTTGCTTCCAAAGAGCACCCCCTGCGCGTTGACCTCGGGCTCGCCGTCGCGGAGACTTACCATCATGTCGGCGTAGCTGCTCCGATACTGGCAGTGAGTCAGATGCTGCGAGTAGACCGCCTCCGTGGTCACCTCCGCGTCGGGGGCGGTGGGCGCCCGCTCGGTCAGGACGAAGGCGACGTTGATGTATCCGGTGCGCTCTGCCTCGTCATCTTCTTTGAGGACGCTGGTCTTGATCTCCAAAGTCAGCACGAAACGGGCATGGGGCGCATGGGGTACCTCGAAGACTGTGGGTGGTGGTCTCGCTGTCGATAACCAACCGGGGCGAGATCCATAGAAGGCGTCGGCGAAGTAGCAGATGCGGAACTGCTCCGCGTTTCCTTTGTTTGATGCTGCCATTACGCGATAGATTGAGGTAGACTGGATGGTGTTTATCGAGTTGGTATACTTAAACCTGTCACTTTTCAGACGGGGATACTACTTTGCTGGCGACTCGCCTCGTATATAAACTGCGAGGGAGACAAAGGGAGCACTCTATGGCTTACACAATGTCAATTGTTCCTTGACACAGTTACAGGCTGAACATAAGATGTTTTGATAACAGTCTCTTTGTCGTCATTGACACTCATCGATCGTAGCCAGTCAAAGGTTAAGTTATACAACAGTGTATAATGGTAGAAATTCGTGTCATAACGTCATCTGGGCCTTGCGAGCTATCCGCATTCTTTAATAGGTTGAGGTCGTAACAGCATACCTATCTATGATCTGCATAGTGATTTGACTCAAGAGCCCCCGAGTCATGTTTTCATAGAAGAGTGGCGTGATTCTAAAGTCCTATTGGCCTCTCCTAGGGAGCTTACTCTCCGGGACTCTACCGAGAAACCCCAAAGTTGCCCAAAGTAAGTGATAAACAAGCTTCGGTGTTGATTTCTCATTACTCTATGTTGTCCAGACAGTAAGTGCATCGGATATTTATATAGGACTTACATGTTACGGACTCATTATTATATATTGCTACCACTAAGCGTCTTTAATTCTCATTGTAAAAATGCGGATACGGCTTAGCTTTTATTATATAAGAATAATGCTAACGTCACACACATAGAACATAAGCCAGGGCCCGGGACGGGCACTCCCAAAACCGGCCATCTCCGGGGGCGTTAATAAAAGAAGTACATATTAGTGAGCACAATTTGCTGTTCCGATACTGTATACCTGTTACATTCTTACATGTAATAGACTACTATTATGGTTCTCAATTTATCAGTTTATTACGTTTAACAATATCACTCTCGGCCCCTAGAGCGGCTCTTGCGGCTCCCGTGATTATTTCCGAAGCCGCGCAGGAGCATCCCAGAGGGCAAGGGTATAATTAAAGTGATATAATCCGAGAAGGCACACTCTCAGGTGTTCTTTCACAGCTTGGTCCCCAGTCAATCCCAAAACCTCCGGCTACGCTTCACCCGGCACCTCGTTACCTTTAATCACTAGATCATATAGCTTCTGCTGAATGCGTCGGGTGACAAGTTCCATCTCACCATCGACGTCGCGACCTACATCGTCTCCCTCGAGCACTAAACCTGCGCTCATGCGCATGTGGCCGTCGCTGCCCGGGACCAGGTTCGCCATGAGTTTGGAATAATGGCCGCCACTGTGGTTATGGGTAACCAGACCTCTCCGTACCCTGTCCGTAATGGCCTGTTGATTTATACAATGATATACCATGACAGCAGTTCGTCACGTAGCTTCATCTGAACCTCAGGCGGATCGTGTTCTTCGATAGGTTGGGGGTGTGTCTACGTACGTGTTCGCCACTTCCCCAGTGCCTTGGTGCAGGAGGTTACCCTTGGCCATATTTTTACATGAAGGTACCTGAGTTCAGGAGCCTGGTCATCCTTGGCCAAGGAATTTACTCTACAAGTGTCCGTATAAATACAAAGTCCCCGGATACAAGTAATAAGGGAATTTCTAAATAAATCTTTACAGTAAAATCGCCTATAAAAATTAATAACCATGGCACTAATATAATAATAAGTAAAGTTGCATTGGCTTAAACTCTAAGCTTAATACTACACACAGTGGTAAGGAGTTAAGATTAGTATTATTTTACGAGGGTGTTAGTAATCCTTTTCTCCATTCTTAAAGTCTATTAACGCCACTCCTGATCCCTCTTAGTAACCCCATGCTTGAACTTACTCCCTCAAAGCTCCATTCCTACATTCCTCGTGGTCTAGGAAGAGCTCCCGAAGCCGCGCAAGTACAACATCGATAGAATTGACGTACGTACTGACACGGAACTCCTGGAGGCACTTCTTAAGTTCGGCCTTCATGCGTTCGTCGTCCTCATCAAGCTCTCCCCACAACATCACCTTCATGTTACCCTGCGCCCTCTTCGTTTTAATCACTAGATCATAGAGCGTCTGCTGAATGCGTCGCTCCAAGAGGTCCATCGCGTCCCCGTAGCCGGGCCTTGGCTCTCCCCCGGGCACCAAGTCCCCATACAGCAAGTCGGCGCCGAAGGCTACCCACTCACTGTTGCCGGGGACGAGGGTTTTCATCATGTTGGCGGTCTTGCCCCACGCCTTGTCGAAGGTAACGCAATCCCTTTCCACCCTTCCCGCGTAGCCTTGCGTGTCGGTCAGCACAAAGGCGTAATGGATATCGATATCCAGATACTTCAGGTCGGGCCCCCCCCCGGACGTCTGCGAGGCGACAGGGTCACCTCGGGCTCGATGGTCAGCTGAAACCGCGCATTTGGGTCCTGTGTGATCCTCATGACCTGAAGTTTCCCTTCCGATGGGGGCTGCCCAGGATGTGAACCATAGTAGGCGGCCGCAAAGAAGGAGACACGGTACATCTCCTCCATCATCTTGAGCTTATGCTCAGATCTAGGGACGTAAGGGAAGAAAAATGGGGAGTACGACTCAGACATAGTGGTATAAGCAAAAGGCACTTGGGTGTGTGTGTGTTTCAAGTTGTTCTTGGTTTCCCAGGTATGTTGATGCGGATTGTGCTTTCCAGTCATTTTCGTGGAACATTTTACATTCATATAGGCCGGGAGATACAGGGGACATGAGTTGTGGCTAGAAACATATCTTTGTCCATGTACGTCCCAAGCCCCAAGGGCTGAGCAATGACAATGCAGCACTATCATCTTCGCGACAACAGCTCTTTTGTTCTAAGAGCTTTCGCGCAGGTAAAATCAACAAAGACAAACATGGCCTCAACACAATTTCATTGAAGGTCTTACTCATGTTGTATTGGCGAGATATGCGGGCAAAGTGAGAAATTACCACAATGTACAGACGACAAAGGATTCTCCGGCATTTGACGACTTTCCCGATCAATATTCATCAAATTGGCGGTCTCATTTCCCCTCGTTGGCACCCGAGGTCATGACCGACGGATCCCCCAAAACCCAAGTCAAGTTAATGACCCAGCTCCGCGCCTTCCACAGCCCCCCGTCACTCTCATCCCGCACACACTCCAACAAGTACGTGCCCCCCGTGATGAAACCTTTGGCATCCGGCTTCATCCCCTCGCCGGCGCGGTAGTGATTTGCCTGGAAATTCGCCATCACCGTCGCCTTCTTGGTAGTGGCAGCGTCGTACTCCTCGTTATTGTCGTCCGCGGAATGAAAACGCACGCGGACATTGCTCGCCACGTGCACCGTGTCGAGGCGCGACACGGGCGCCCAGCAGTCGGCGCGGATCGCGGCCCGGCCCGCGAAGCGCTGGCGGTCGCCGAGGGTCATGACGGCGTCCTCGGTCAGGGCCGAGTCGAGCAGCGCGGCGTCGGCGAGGTCGAAGGCGGCGGTGGCGCGGTAGATGACGTCGGCGACGGCTTCGCGCGGGGTGAGGCCGGCGAGGTGGGTTGTGGTGAAGGTTGACATGGCAATGGTGTTAGGGAAAGGGCAAGTTTAGTGATGAAGTGATGAGTCTATTTTTCACACCAGGTTTCGGGAAGTAAGTTCTCAATGGTAATAGTGGTCTATTTATATAGGCTCAGCCCACTGCCATGAATCATAACAAATGTGAGATATGGTGGTTGGTTTAATTACCGTCTGGCGATCTGGGAACTTCCGTTTACGGCCGGCCAGCCGGCCGGCTTATTACCGCTAAGTCCGAGACATTCTGCACGACGGTCAGATGGTGCAGGGCGGTAATGAATATGAAACCCTAATCTCTATAGATTAGCATTAGGACCCAGTTACAAAACGAAGGTTCGAAGTCTAACCAGGTTCCAGCCTCCGCGTCCTCCGGGCCCAAGGGTCTTACCCATCTGGATTTGTCTCAACCTCGACTTGCCGATCGTATCTTCGTATCAAACCCATCTCAGAGGCTCGTACTCCGTCGCTCAAGTCATCATGCATGATTAACATTCTTCTACCCTGTACCAAATCGTAGCCAAGTATATAATACATCCCAAGTTCCCCAAAAAGAAGTCAGCCTGCCTGCCTGCCTCCCTCCGGTAAAACTCCGAGCTCCCCAATTTCCCATATCGTACAATTGGCCGCCGCCAGATCATGGTCCATTTTCGTGCAGTACCGTTACCGTCTTCGTCATTAAAATCCCTTTTTCGCTATCCACCTCCCCGCCCCTCATCGACAGCACCGACGCGGACCTCTGCTGCTCCCGCAGTTCGGTCTCGTCGCACAGACCTATCGAGATCTGGCTGCCGTTGCGCCCCTTTATTCCCTGCATGGCGGAGGACAGCTCGCTCCCGTCGTCGTGGGTGCCGGCCGTGCCGAAGAAGCGGGCCTTCTTCCGCTGGTTCCGGTCGCGTCCGTCGTCTTTGGGCGGCGACCCGCTGCAGTCGGTCATGTACGTGCTTTTTAACGTCATGGTTGACGCCGATGACGTCGTCATCGGCAGGCTTTCCAGTGACAGCCGGCGTCGTTTCCCGGTCCACCACCGCTTGGCCTCGTGGCAAAACTCGTATAGGGTCAACATGCAGGGGCAAATTATGAAGAGGTTGACTTCGATGGATCTGGAGATGGTCAGCAGGGCCTGTGTTACTTGTGCCACTGGGAAACATACGCCCAGAGGTTTGAAGGGGCCATTGCCCAGGTTTGGTCCTCACTTTCCAGCAACTTGGGGAGGTATGCACTTCGGACGAGGGCGGCGATGATTGTCCTACACCCAAAGTCTCAGGTTAGCTCTATTCTGTTGCATGCAGTCCGGCGTCCAGAGAGGACACTCACAGCAAACCGACGGCAACAATACCCACAGCCGTCAAGCGACGTCTTAGAGGCATCTGCAAGCCGTAGACTATGGGTACCAGCAAAGACAAGAGTATGATATCGGTAGCCGTGTCCATAATAGCTGCGGCGATGTGTAGAGAGGAGCGATCGAGGCAAGTACCATCTGTAACGGGACGCCACGCCTTGGATATGGGCGAACAGGAGAAGATCATGCAGCATAGCATGATGAACGAGTAGCTGACAAGGATGCTCATGGTCGCCGACACGAACCTCCGGTGTATCGGGGACGGCGCCAGATTGAGGTAATAGACACATAGCGATAGCTTGGCGGCGGCGGCGCAGAAGACGTGGAACAGGGCTGTGATGTAAGCAATCTGGTAAATGAGTCCGGGTGTTAGTCTTGATTATATCATCATGGGGCTGGGAAAATGCCGACCAACTCACAAGTTGCGACAACTCGTATTCTTCCAATGATATCTCCCATCTACCCGGTCAAGACGAAGTCAGCTATGATCCCAACAGAGCTCAACTTCCGAGCCACGAAAGACTGCGGTACTCTTCGGCTGATCGTCGACGGGGCATTTTCGGCTCAGGATCACTCACGCATGCACGCCTGCTACTCCTGATGAATAGCTATCTAGACCCCACGGTTAGCATGCCATCTGAGATTGGTCATCGTCGAACCACTTACACGCTATCAGACCCTGGAAGACAATCGACGTGATCTTTCGAGAGTTAGCACATCGAGTCTCCCTGTTGATCCTAAGTGCCAGCACATACCCATGCCAAAATGAGCAGACCTATTCGCAGCGGTTAGTACGAGTTACCAACTCCGATCCTCTGAAAGCCCAAGAGCCGTACCATCGTCCAAATGCAGCCCCTTCGAGAAGGCGAGCTTCGTGTACAGGCGCTGCCCGACAAAGAGAGCCATCAACACATTGCCCATGCCCGTCACCCCGTAGATACCGACATCGCCGCGCCGCTGGGGGTAGGCGAAGTTGACGTCGTAGTCCGGCGGCGGCGATAGGAAGGTCTCTACGCCCGAAGTAGTCGGCATGATGTAGACGGCGGCATTGACGAGATCGTTCCTTGGTGGGCGTTTGATTGGGAAGCGTCCTCCGCGCGGGTAGTGTAGTTAAACGGTTAATTCGTGGGCGTTATGGCACCAGAGGACGGCACAGATGGGATCTTGTAGAACGGTCTGCTAGTTTCTTGACCAAAGTGGGAAAGGAACCAAGATAGCTTTCCGATCGGATAATATGGGGGGAGACCCTTGATTACTTTTGAATGAAGCAAGCACCCAGAATGATTGACGTTACATTTTCAAATACCACATTTTTCCTTCTGCTCGCAAGCAATTCCATGTCAATGTGCGGACGCCGGAGCGGTAATCGCGTGCGGCGACAGCCAGGGGGTAGGTAGGTAGATGGGTTGATCCCTCAACCTTCCACCAATGCGCAAGAGACAATGCCTGTTTTTCTGTTTGATGTCAGGGTGCATCAATAATAAACGCGTGCCCGCATGCCAGGGGCACAGCGTTAAGCTGCATTGCCGAGAGAGCTGGGGAGTGCCAACGCGACAGCCTCCCCGGCCCTACCGAAATGGCCTGACCATGCAACATAAATAGCGACGGAGGCGATGAAAGGCATGGAGGCTGTCGGATATTAGCTAAACCCGTGGCAACGCATTTATCCCATGTGGTGGTCATGCTAGCATCTTCGTTCCTTCAGCTTACCAAGTCGCGGAACTCAAACTGCAGTACAGGCCAATGACTTGGAGGCCAAGACGAGCGGGTGAAAGGGGCTGTTAGATATGGTGTTGGGCCTGCTTGCAGTTCCAACAAGATAGGGCGCACCTTGTTCATTCCATTAGGTAGTATTTGGACAGGGGTTGAGCCCCCCGCCTCAGCAGGGGTTTCGGTGGAACATGACCAAGTCCCTGGGAAACGGCGGATCTTACCACATTGGAGGGATTTTGCGAAAAGAGAAGAAAAGCAAAACGGTGATTTCAAATGCGAGCGGGCGTTCTAAACAATGCCGGTAGCTGAAGAGTCAAGTTGTCATAGACACTTCCAGCCCCTCGTCCATTGCCGGGTCACGCACGATACAAATCATCAGGCTGGGTTGGTCGGTGGTCCAGTCGTTTATTGAAAGGTCTTGTTGCACCGACGGCTTGCTGCTCCCTCGCTCACACCCCTGCCCATGCTTCAGCTGCCAATCGCCCTGTGCATCCCCTATGCCCTCCGCCCTATGACCGTTGATCTCCATTGTTCTACAGGCACAGACTGAATTTTTTTGTTCCGAACGTTGCTTAGACTTCAGGCCCTGCGCCGCACGCCAAATGACAATTGCGTAGAATAGAACAGTCGTATCGGCCGACCAAAATCGAGGAAAGGAGGATCCAGGCATAAATTAGATTAACCCGGCCGAGCTCCGGACTCGAAGACTTGACACGTCGAAGTGCCGCACGTTTCACGAATCCCGGAGAATTGTTCTCCATGCAGGGAAGATGTGCATGGCAAATGACGCGATGCTACCCAACGAAAAGCCGTCACATCCTTTTTGCAGGAATTGATAAACAAACATGATACCAGTAGTTATGGCCATGGCGTTTCGACACACTCTGTTGTTTAACCCCCTTATTGCTGCCACAGGCGAGACTGCAGATAGATTGTGTCGGTCGGGTATGCTGCGGCCATTAAGGGGCGTGATGAGACCGTCGACGTAGATGGCTACTGTGCTGTTCATCAAGCTTGGCCCTAGTCATCAAGCTCGAGGGGGGTGAGGACATTTCCATAAACGGACCATTGAAACATCTGTTCCTTTACGGGTTGGTTTATCTGCTTTTGTATGAAGCTGTGATTATCACAATACTATGATTGTCTGAGCCCTGAGCAGTGATGGCCGACCCCTTGCATCGGGGCCAGAGGCAATGGCATGGTAGCTTGGCCATAGCCCAACAGCGCGGCCAAGAAAATTGATCATCAACATCGGTACGCCTCCCCATTGGCCAGCTGGTTTTACATCTCAGACGTCTTCTTGTGTGTTGCATCGGGGCTATCTAGCCAACACTTCCTAACACGCCTTTCGTCGTTACCGCAAGAAGTCACAAGTCATCTGGGAACCTCCTGGTGTATGGTCCCGAAACTGCGACTGCTTCTGTCGGCCCGTCACACTAATCCGTGACCTTAACGACATACAGCCCGGCGGTTACACGCGGGAAGAAAGTACCGAAGAGGGCAGTTGGTCGTGAACTGGGGCTAAGCCTGCAACAGGAGCAACTACGGCGAGCTCCGACACCACAGACGAGAGTCAGAGGCAACGAGAGCAGATTGGAACTTGTCTTCGTGTTCGACATATATGTCGCCGAGCTTAACAGAGCTCATCACGAGACGGGATGTGGATGTCTTCATCCTTGCCATGGTCAGCCAGAGACCATGCTCACCTCACCAATCGCCGCAATCAAGTTTATCTCGAGCTATCCTCGGCCGCTTCTTCATGTCTAGAATGTTCTGGGTTTTCTGGGAGACCCTATGGGAAGGTCTCATACGATGCACGCTTACAACACATGCATTGCAGGTGCAAACAGGCGAATGGTACGGGAAATCATGAGTCTACCCCGCTATATCACCGCCGAGGTGAAGCCATCTTACTCGCTGCTCGCTGACGAGAGGTGCAGGTAGTACGAAAATGAAAGATATCGCCCCTAACGGCCTGCAGTGTAACCCGTAAGCATGCCCAAAGTACGAGGCGCTAGAGAAGAAGTGAGCCTAAAGCTTACAGTAATCGTGAACCTCCCGAGATGGTAACTACATGAATCACTGATATATAAACGAAAGCTGCTTGCTCTATCGTGACTGTGAGACTTTTCCACAATCCCACAAGTGTCTGCCTACTTCTGTTTGTAGAGCCCATCATGAGATTCTTTGCATGTACCAAAGCGGCTGTCCTGGGGGCAGTGTTATCTGACACTGTCTGCTGTAACCCAATGACCAAGCCTAGATCCGATGGCGACGTGAAAGTCGAGATCAACCAGATCATCGACACAATCAAGGTGAAGCACCGAGACTCTCTGGGCAATGATGGCTGCACGGCCGAGAACATCGTCTATCGACGCGAATAGTAAGTGCTTGCCCGTAATAAATGACACAGCAGTAAATGTCGAGCGGCCTTGCTAACCTTGCTTCCCTAGCGGCTCGCTTTCGGAGTCGGAGAGACTCGACTATGTGAACGCCGTCAAGTGCCTGCAGGCCCTACCGGCGCGGACTCCAGCTGGCGTGTCTGACGGTACCCGAACTAGGGTAAGTAGTCTAGTATAAGATGACCATATGTATCACGTTGTGGTGGCCTCAATACCCTGACATCTAGCCATTGGGCAATGTAGTACGACGACTTCGTGTTGACCCACATCCAACATACTCTGGACATCCATTTCACGGGTAACTTCCAGCACTGGCATCGGTGGTTCGTATATCTCTACGAGAAGGCATTGCGGGACGAGTGTGGGTATAAGGGGTATCAGCCCGTAAGTCACGCCCGGATCTCCGATCCCAGAGTGCGTGTGGCCATCCCAAGCTAACCCCTCACCTCCTGCGTGCTACCAGTACTGGGACTGGCCCAAGTACGCCGACGCCCCCCAAGACTCGCCCATCTTCAACGGCGACCCCTACAGCCTGGGCGGCAACGGCGAGTACATAGCCGGCCACAACGGCTCCGTCATCACACCGCCCGGCAGCCCTCCGACCCAACTACCGCCGGGGCTCGGCGGCGGTTACGTCAAGACGGGCCCCTTTGCCAACATGACGGTCAACCTCGGCCCCGTCGGCGGCATCGCGGGCGTCGAGCCGGGCCCCGACGGCGGTCTGGGCTACAACCCCCGTGGCCTCAAGCGCGATGTGGGGCCCGCGCTCAACCAGCGTTACGCTAACTATACTACGGTCCTCGGTACGTGACGAGGGCCTTGATGGTCACTTGCCTGCTTACTATAGAATTATTATGCTGACTCCTGAGCTGCGTAGGCCTTCTGACGAAGCCCAACATCACGGAATATCGCATTCTGTCTGAAGGTGTCGCCGGCACCGCGGAGATTGGTCCCCATGGTGGAGGTCACTATACCATCAAGTAAGTATCCCGTAGCAGAGCCCCGTGTACTTCTATGGGTTGACATCGGTGCTAATGCTATACCAGTGGTGATCCAGGCGGTGATCTGTACATCTCTCCGGGGGACCCGGCTTTCTGGACCCACCACGGCATGATGGATCGGATGTGGACGTTATGGTGAGTTTCGGAGCTTTGATCGATGATTCTTTTTCGACCAAAGTTGAACCCGCTGATGACCGGACTCTACGGTGCAGGCAAGCAATGGATTTTGAAGTAAGGAACGAGCAGATGGATGATGGAATCTACGGACACATCACTTGGGCCAATGATCCTGCTTCGCGGCTCGCCTCGCTCGACGACGTCATTGACATGGGATACGCGGGGCCTTCTACGACCATTGGCAAAGTTTCGTCGACGACATCAGGGGAGCTCTGCTACTTCTATGACTGAGTAATTTACTGGTCTAAGGGGTTAACATCAACTGTGATCGATAAGAAGCGAATGGCGCCGGGCAGGGCTGGAAGTGAAGGGAAACCAGTGCTGTGGTAGGGGGCGAGAGACTTTGTTACAGCGGGGATTTATGACAACACGTGGTTCAAGGGGTAGTCTGGATTTGATAATTGCAACTAGATTTCCAGCATTCTACACCAAGTGCCCAGAAACAGCGACTAGGTAGTATTAGCAGTGTCTGTTTCCGATCCTACGAGTCTAATCGAGCGCTGTTCGGTCGGGAAGAGGGGTAGCTCGTGCTGAAAGGTGCGCCTCCAGGGGAGCTCGTGCCCTACTTTAGGGGCTTGCTAGGGATCTGGGGTCCCGACCGAATGATCTCCAGCATTTGCACTGCGACGCAGTCGGTCCATCTAGAAATATCCACCCCAATTCCCAACCCAATCAGCTGTTCCATTACTAGCCGCATGTACAGTTACCTGAATGCCAATTATCCCACCTGAGACGTGATAGAGATAAATCGCATAATCGCGACTGCAAGGTTTCGCTGGCCTCGAGCATGGTTCACCAATGGGATAGTTTGGTTGCTTCTGCAGCAGTAAAACCACGGTTGCTTGGAGCTGGGCGTCTAGGACTGCCTCAGTGGATGGCGGGGTACCGTCGACCCGGTCCGTTGCCCCTTTTTCCGGCAGATACCAAGCAAAAGACCAATGCAGCACTCTGCCCAGCAATCCGGGCTTATCTTACATGTCCGACAAATTCAATCGGTCGCCTCGAGATCTCGGGCCTTATATAATGTATTGGCCTATCCTATCTTATCGATTGAATGACGAGACGACTCGATGATACTTGGCAAGGCAAAGCTGTCGGCGACCATACTCACATTCCGGAATGGAAGGTAGCAGTCCCCGATTACTTTGGACCAAACCTGCATGGCCCGATCCTCTTTGTCTCGTCATAAAAATAGATCAGACCTCATATGATAGCGACGCCACACCGGGCGACATGATGACGACTGGGCGATTTTCAGTCAAGCTGATTGGCAGCGCTGGAATAGCTGTGCATATCATTTCCTTCCCATTGGGGGCTCAGACCAAATGGTTTCAGGTTTTTTGCGCACTCTGTCGAGCAGGCTCCTTTGCCCTAGGACTCAATACGCCTTGCGGTACTGCATGGTGATCTAAGCGAGCTAGGTTGCCCGCCCTTCGCCCAAGATACAGCGCATGCAGGCTGCGAGGCAACCACTGGCGTCATGTTCCACCAGTTCCATTCCGCATATATGGATGATCGTGTCTCTCCACGTTCCTAACGTTCACTGCCAATCATGAAAGGCTAGATGTATTACATTCCACACTCGGTGTCAACAGATTGGGCTATTCTTCGTGTCCATTCGATGCTAGTGGTGAAGAAACCATACTCGAGAACACACCAATGGAGCCGGCTACCGCGCTTGGTGTCGCAGCAGCGGCCACGCAGTTCTTCGATATCGCGCGCAACCTCGTGAAGCAATACCAAGACAGCCGACAGCCGCCCGTGTCTCAGGCCGCGTTCAAGAAGGCGGCGGTCGACCTGCAGGCTCTCAGCACCACCTTCAAGGAACGACCGGAGCCTCCTCGCGAACGGACGAACTCGATCCATGAGCATCAAAATGTAATACAAAAAAGAAATTTCATCCTGGCAGCGAGATGCGGTTGGGAAGTGGATGTTAACACGATATAGGCTTTGAATGAATTGATAGTCGATTGCGACAAGACCACGGAAGAGCTCATCGACCTGCTCAACAAGGTGCAACCCGAAGACAAGGGGTCCGCGTGGGCCAGCATCGGGCAGGCCATCGCGTCGGTCTGGAATGCCGACAAGATTAAGAGTCTCGAGGAGCGCGTTGGAAGCTACCAGAACCAATTAACGCTTCGGCTGTTGGCGTACATCGAGGCCAAGCAGGGCGAGACGTCATTCGACACCGACAGCTCCCTGGCCGAGCTCTTGCAGGGCAACAGTCGAATCATGGATATGATCAAGACTTCCCACCCCGATACAATAAGCGAGGCCAAGGAGCGGCACTCGGGCGTCATGAGCAGGATCCCAGTTGCAGTAGATCAACGGAGCGATTCGACGTCGGGGATGGATTCAGGTGTCGATGTGGCTGAGATGGTATGACATAGTGGTAGGAGACAGCCAGACTCGTGACTCGACGTGACGTTGTTGACTGGTGCTTGGCTAGGCTGGCTAAGAATATTGATATCCTGTCTAGAATCAAATTACAACACAACATGTTTTTATACGACGAATGAAATCAAGTTGGACGGTTCTTGACGAAATATCGTAAGCCGTCGATAAAGCCAAGACCCGAGGACCCATTCAATATTTGACCGGTAGGGGGTTCTGCTTAACGAGTTCGCATATGGGCATGCGGAGAAGCTTGTGGTGGCGCGGCATCGAACCAGTCAGCCCGCGACGGGAGGACCCCGAAACCACCTGGAATCTGGACTAGGTTATCACTGGTCCAAATCCTCCTTTGAAAGTACAAGCAGGCACGAGGTTCCCCCCACCTTGCCGCCACCGATCGTCTACCGGCCGCTATCTGGTCTGCTCCCAGGGTTACGCACAAAGAGTCTAGAACGTTGTTTTGTGCGACTGGGTGTAACTATATAGGACTGACATGTTGTACCTACATCGCCCTCCGTGCCAGCAAGGCCAAGGCTGCGTCGTCATCAACATGGCATGGGTTCGTCCTGCAGGCCCTCAATGGCTAGACTGACAGGCTATCCACCCCTGCGCCGCCTGCGCCGCCCCTTTCCCCGCTCTTGATTGATCCATCGGCTCCCTCTCCTCAGCCGTCCCTCACACCACATCTTCCGCCCCGTTGGTAACTGATAATACTACATTTTTTCTCAAAGTCGCGCGCTTGGCAGTAGCCTATTCGCGCCATGAATATTTGATCAAAACAATGGACACAGGCCCGAAACCCTGGCTGCATGTGTACTCCCCACTCCCACGTCCTGACAGCATCCGGCTGCTGGAGCTGAGCCCGGAAGCCGACGACCATGCGCCGCTCGCGGGATCGCTGGTCGTTACCGACCTCGAAGAATTGATCAGTGATATAACCATTCGCTATACTGCTCTGTCCTATGCTTGGGGCGACCCCGCCCCCGTCGGCTCCATCGCCCTCGGCGGATACAACGTGGGCATCACATCTAATCTCGCAGCGGCCTTGCGAGACATCCGCCACCCCTCGCGGACTGTATCGCTTTGGGCTGATGCGCTCTGCATCAACCAACAAGATACCTGCGAGCGAAGCCACCAAGTCCGTGTCATGGGGGATATCTATCGCAGGGCAGCCAGCACGATTATCTATCTTGGCCCCTTACGACCCAACGTCCGGTGCCTTTTCGATTATATAACAGCGAAGAACCTCCGAAGACTGGAATTGCGGAGTATGGACCATGCGAAAAAATTCACCATCGACTGGAGGCCATCACGTGCGCCCGCCCCAAGCCACCGAGATTCCGGCCTAGGCTTGGAGTCGTCACCCAGTTTCTCGAGTGATTCTCTGTCCAGTATCGACAGCAGCAGCGCGCCGGACATTGACCAGAGCAATGAAATGGAGCCGCTACAACACGCGGTGCAGGAACTCTGTTCGTATGACTGGTTCACCAGGGGATGGGTCTTTCAAGAGCTGGTTCTTTCCGCCGACCCCCGCATCCAGTGCGGGAGAATGCTCGCCCGCTGGTCGGATGTCACGGAGGTGGTAGAAGAAGACATTGGGACAGACCGCATGTCGAGGTTGGACGAGGCGAGAGTCAGCGTGCTGCTCGAAATGGACCGGGCCACGGGCGGAAAGGGGGAGAACAAACTCACCACGCTGATCCGGGCAAGGACTGGATCGCACGTCAGCGATCCGAGAGACTTCTTCTACTGCCTTATGGGTATCGCCAATGACCGCCGGGAGTGGGAGGACATTGTCCAGATGGATTACACTGTGCCCGTCAGGTCGCTGTACGTCGCGGTCGCGCACTGCTTAATTGACCGGGGCGAGATCTTCCTGGACGAGCTGTTCCCTTACCAGGCGGCAAGCAAAGGCTCACCCACTCGGCCTCGCTCGGCCATCCGATCTTTTCTCCCCTCCTGGGTTCCGGATTGGGGAGCTTTCGTCCCGCAAACGTCGGCCCTTCCGACACAGGAAAGTGCTGTGGTCATGTATCAGGAACACATGGCTGATTTCGATCCGCGGGGTGACGTGCTGGTGGTACCGTTACAAAGAGAGCCCACTCGGATCGAGAGGCTCAGCGGCTTAATACCGTCTTGGCCGTTCGAGTGTCTAGGTTTCGGATCGCTAGTAAGCAAGGTTCTTGCGACGCTGCAGAGCAATCCCTGGAGCGGTATTTACGAACCCGGTACCCCATGTTCCATACACCTCGAGTTCATGAACGCGTGGCTAGCCCACCTCACCGCTTGCAATCTTGTAAACTCTCCAGAAAGGCTGGGCACCGAGAACGCAGCGCGCGAGAACGCCGATCTCAGCTGGCTGATCGACGCGATTCAGTCCACATGCCGGCTGAATGAACAGATGCAGGGTGCATATTACGAACCGCAAGAGCATCGTCTACGTTACCTCATACGGGGCTATAAACTCAAGGATGCCGCGAAACAACACTGGACAGAGCTGCTCCGGCTTTGTGACCTCGTCGGCGAGCTGATCCGGTGCGATGCCGCAAGCTTCCGTCTAGCCAGCGACTCGCACGGGGAAGTCGTCGCCGTGCCCGCGGACTCGAAGCGGGGAGACGAGCTCCTCCTCATCTCCGAGCTGGCCGCGACGCGGGAGAACCGGATCCGGAGCGTGGCGGTGGTCGGACGCCCGCTGAGCGGTCACGAGGCGGCCAACGCCAGCATAGCGCGCTACGCGAAACAGCAGTTCCTGGAGCCGTTGCGGGAGCAGCTGGAGAACCGCGTGCATCTTCCCGGGCTCGGCTGGAACTACGACCCCGAGACGCAGACGCAGGTGCAGCGGGATATCGAGCGCTGGAGGAGGGTGCAGAGAGACATTGGCCTAGAGGGGGAGCGGTATGCCGTTGGTCACTGCAGCGTCGTAGGCGCGGCTGTGGACACTTGGGCCATGTACTGCATGGATACTTGTGATCCGAGTATTTATTACGCTGCTCTCCACTAATGACAGATACATACACAACTATATACCCACCTTATATTGTTGATCTAGAATCGAACGGATTTCCCCGACCATGTGGCGCTTCTAATCGCAAAGGATTCCTCGCACCCTTACGACCGCCACCATCACGTTTGGCCCGGGAAACTGCTGCTTATCTTTACACCAATTTCCATTCTCGTCGGCTGCCTTCTTATCCAGCAGGGAGCGAGTGAGCATTCCATTTGGATTGCAAGGAGAATGCTACCACAGCAACGCCCATGAATCGCATATCTTTCTCCTGAGGGGTTCCTCGACAGGAAGAAACCTCAACCCTCTGAATGTATAAGGCACATCTTTCCCCCGTGGTGCATCAACATTTTGGTCGATGCTACGATAAACAGGGTAAACGGACGATCCCCTTTGCTCCGGGAACCTCGATCTGAAGTGGTGCCCGATGCGATCCAGGTACGACAGATGCGTGGCTCAACCCTGGCCGTTCGCGCACCGCTTGTCGGGACACCACGTCACGTGGCGCAGTTCTGTGTCCGTATCGAGCCCATACGACGCCGGACTCAGCATCCGTCGCCAGGCCTCGTACGCCCGGTCCAGCTGTCGTTGGAGAGAAAGCCCGCCATGCTCACTCAAGACCCACTGATACTCCCACTGGGCCCCGGGCACCGTTCTTACGCCAAAGGACCGGTTCCAAGGACCTGCGGAACATGTTTTGCAAAGATCTATTCTATCGCCGAGCCAATCCATCCCCGTAGGATGCATCTGGACCCATCCGTCCATCCACAGCCTACAGCTCCAAGTGTGGCCGTTTCGAAAGTCCTTTAGCGTTTGGGCGGAATGCCGGGCGAAATCCTGGAGAGTATAGGGGTCGTCGAAGCGGACGTGGGGACACAGGAGATCGTTGTAGGTTTCGGCCGCCTTGGCTAAAGCGGCCTCCAGCTTTTCTATGTGTTCAGAGCGTGACTTCGTACCGGTGGCGTCGCCGTCGTCTTGCAGTGACTTCCAGTCCCCGCCCAGGACCGTTGCAGCATCGATCTGGAGCGGCATGGTCCATTGCAAATAAGCGTTGCCCATGACCTTGCGATGTGGGCGAGAATCTCTGGATGGGATATATGTTGCCGCGGGCTGCGCCGCGGCGGAACGGAAAGGCTCCTCCAGGTCTTGGAAACAGAGTTCGCAACGCCACGGCCAAGACCTCCCCATGCTTCTGTCGCGGAAAACGGCTTCGTGCCACTCCCTCATCGTTTCTAACGAGACAGTAAGATGCGGACAGATTGCCACGCCGCCCTCGGCCATGATGCAGACCGCGCCATCCTCCCTGTCAGACTGGGCCGATCCACTATCAGAAGAAGCATTTGTAGGAGGAGCCCAAGCTACGTTCCGCTGCCTTTGCGAGAACATGATCAAAGGGTGCCACGCATGGCACATGGTGCAATACTTGGTCTCATTCGCCATCCGGAACATGGTCATGTCCCACACAGAATTACCCCCAGGCAAGGGTACACGAGCATCTATGCAGGCCGAGCAGCACGGGCGCCGTCGGAGGCGCTCACAGACGTCGTCCCAATAAACCCCAAGCAAGGGAAGAAACGTATACGGCTCTGATCGTGCAGAAAGCCACGGATAGAACGGCGAACCAAATTCCCGATGGGATAAGATACGCCGAAACAGAGAGCAAGTTTGACGTGCGATATACACGTCGGCGCCCTCAAGGTGACGGCATATGGCAAGGACCAGCTCCTCTGGCAGCTGGTAGAGGAGGCAGGCGACGGTGTTGTATTGCATTTTGAACGACCAGAACGGCTTTTTCGAAACTAGAGGTTCGGGTGTTGGGACGATGTCCTGTTTCTCGCGAGCCAATTATATGACAAGTTCGCGTACCTTTCGCGGATCTTTTCTCTAGTAGAAAAAAGGTTCTTCATTATGGAGATGAACGGAGCCACATTGAGAGTTTATGCTCATATTGGACCGAGTAAACTCAAAGGTATTTCGCAGAGGCTGTAATGGAGCCCATGATTGCAGCAACGTTAAGAGTATTCACTGACAACGGACGAAAGTGTATTTCCTTGGTCAATTCAGGGGCCACCCCGAAGTCGTCCTATTATACTATCTATTAAGCGATCACTTACATTATCAAAATCTTCTTCAAACACCTCACGCACCAAGTCTTTGACCTGACCGGCATCATACTCATGATCTTCCGTCCATGCGTCGAGGGAGGTGAGTCCATCTTCTACTCCGTCTACTCGGCGTTCTAGCTCTTCGCCTTCCGCGTCAAGGCGTCGTTCCAGGCTCTCCACCTTATTATTCAGGGTATCAATCGTGGCACGCAGGCCGGCGACTTCGCCGACAGCTTGCTTCAGTTCGCGGTTCTCTTCTCTCAGCTCCATCATAGCCTTCTCGAAATGCTCAAACATGGAGCGGAAAAGGGCCAGCTGAGAAGGTTCTGGAGCCAACTGCTTCAAGTCCCCACGCAGCGACTTGGTCGATTGTGTGGAAGAATCGATGTGCTCGGTGACAGAGCTCTCCCGCCGACGTTTCTTATTAGGCGGCGAGCAAAGGAGAGGATCCGGCGAAGATGCGTCTGTCACGGCCTGGTTGTACGAAGGAGGTATATCAGAAGCCGCAGCGGACGGAAGCTCGTTTGCATCTCCTGCACAATACTGCGGTTCTTTTCCCTTCCCCTCATGAGCGGCGGGTGGACCGGCCAAATCAACAGCAGTGCCGCCTTGGCCACGATAGTACCTGCAGACATTGGCTTGATCGAGATCCGTCGTGAGGCTCCTGCGCGTCAACGCATCGGAAAGCGATCGGAAGCTAGTATCCGAAATATTTCTGAGAGGTATGCTGGCCACGAGGGTAAACACGGGGGCCTGGCCGAGCTCTTGAAGGGATTGAAGGGACCTCTCCGATTGAGGGTTTTTGGGGCGACATGGCCAGAGCGGTGCAACGAGGATAGCCGGCTGAGTCAGTTCAAATCGTAGGCAGCGCGTGTTCGGACTGTTTTCTTGTGTCGTGGTCGGGCTCACGAGGCCTAGGTTTTGAATGCGCTCTGGAGCAATGTGGAGGTAGAAATGGTAGTGTTTGCAGCCCTCGAGATCGACCCTTGTCTGTAACTTCAAGAAGGCTGTGTTTGCGATAGGGTTGTAGCAAATGCTGAGCGACAAATCAGGAAGGCTCTGGGCCTGGCCGTCAACGTCCTGCCATTCTGCGCGAACCGAACGATGCCAGCACGCTGAGATGTGCGAACCGGTTTCTTCGGTTTTGTCGCTTGCAGATACGTGTGAAAGTTCGGAGTCGGTACTAGTATCGTACGCAGGCGGCGATGGAGGCGCCGCCAGGTCGGCCATGGACCGTAAACTGGACACTACTTGTTAGCAAGAAAGCGATGCGACGCGCACGCGACGGAAGCTGTAGATGAAAATGAGATATGGTATAACTCGGCCCCTCGTCGCCATCATGCGTGCGCTAGATGGATGGACGAGCGTCCCACCCGCCCAGGCTTCTGGCAAAGGAGCAGCCTTGACTCCCAAGTGTTCCGAGCGAACGAAGGCGAATGGTGTTGGAGATAGGCGTGGGCTACTTCGGCCCTACTGATAAAAGAGAGATGAACGCAGCATGATGCAGGACCGGAGGCCGCAGTAGCACTGGCGGAGAACTCTGTCCCATCTTCGTCGGCAAGCAAAAGGCATGCGGACTCGGAACATCATTCCCCTACCATGACCCTGGGCCTTTCACCGCCCGAAGACGGTGAGTAGGAGCCAGTAGAATGGTCATGGCCGTGTTAATACAGCGACCGCCGGCCTGCATCGCGACTGGCAGAGTTGAGTACCTTAGTTTGGAGCTGTCGGGTCGTCGCTGATGGATCAGGTGTTGGGTTGTGGATTGATTGAGGTGATGTGAAAGGAAGGGGAGGCGCGAGGTTGGGAGATTGAGGCAAATTGACGGTGGAGCACGGACTTCAAAGTTAGTCAGCTCAAGCCACTCTTCAAAGGCGGGTACAGCCACACCCGGTGATATGTAGTAGCACCGCCACCGGTTAGAAAAAGTGGCGATGTGGCTGGATGTAGATTGAGTGGATCTTATTATTAACCTTTAGTACATACGATTAATCCCTGCTTCTCCTTTATGCCACTACGATTGTTTCTATACAGCCCTGTTCCATCCAGAGTGTCCTATGCTTGATGCTCAGTTCCCAACTCGGATACAAATAATCGCCACGGTCATCAACCCATATGGATGTTGATGAGCCGTGGTAAACGATGCCTACCCTCTCGAAAACGTCTTGATATTTTCCAAAAAGCAATATGGGCGAACACTGAGTAACAAGTGCGTCGTTGTCCACCCATAGCGGGAATGCTTTGTATACCCCTAGTTTGGGCCTGACCGAGTCCATGCAGACAGGTCTCAATTCTGTCATGCCGGTGGCAGCGACTTTGAGCTCGGCATAGACTCCTCCGGAGGAAGGACCATACACATCATCTGGTGTCTGGCGCTGCCCAGGCCCCATAAGTGACTGCATCTCGCCGTCGTCGTCGAAATCTCTGAGGCGTATGTTGAGCATGCGACCTTGGAGTCGGAGACGGCGAGGCAAACCGGTTTCGGTGTCCGGAGACTCGATGGCAAGGCACGGCGGACGTCGACCTTTCTCATCCCCATTCCCTGGATTAAATTCTTCGTAGGTGCGTTTCCAGAATACTGGCTGGCAATCATCCGCCGTGCCCATGGTTGCCGGTCCTTCCCAGCCGAGGAACGACCAGCTCGGAAACTCGGGTCGTCTGCGTGATGGATTCTTGTGGTACCACACCAACCACATCGTAAAGTTAGCCGTAGCTGCTCGTCGGCTGTATATGGTCGTCAGCAGCCCGTAATGGAACGTTTCGTCGCCCGTCTCCATGATCTTCAAGACTCCGGTGCATGCGTTGAGTGCGTCCGACTGGTATGTCAGCTTCCGGGTCGTGTATTGCTCCAGAATGGCTTTCAGCTCCTCTGCCCTGGCCTTGTATGTCGAGGTCGAACCGTAGGAGAAAAACGCCTTGAGGGTAAGTGCCTCGAGGGGTGCTATTGACAGCAAATCCACCCCAGGCAAACGAAAGGGCATTTTCCAGGACTCTGCGGCATGCGTGCAGTTGCACAGAAACGCCGCTTCGCTTTCGGTGAAGATGACCCGCCGCCGCGGGAGAAAGGTTTCTTGTAGCGTCCAGCCTCTGGTCATCCAGGTGGACGCTTTGACGAAATGGCCGACGTGTCGGGGTCCTTCTTCAAAAACCACGCCGCATGCTTGTAGGCGAGCTCGCGCAAGCCGGCCTACACTGCCAAGACCAGGCAACCCATGACTGGCATCAGAGCCGCTGGCAGCAATCAGGGTGACTTCCGAGTGGGAATAAATTGCACCCATTTGCTGGATCTGCTGATGCTTATGGGATGCATCGTCTTGGTTGATGCACTGTGAAGCTTGTTAGGGCCTCGCTCGTGTCTTTACACTAGCAAACTCACATAGCTATCAACCCACAGGTACTGCATTCCGAGCATGGTCGTTGTCATAATGGCATCCGACACTACACGTGGGAACTTCTCAGAGGACTGGCCACCCGGGGTTGAGATCTGTGGAGAGCCCCAGATGTAGGAAAGCGCCGCGTATTGGCAATTGCTGGGTGCAGGGACAACCTCGGGAGGGAAACGTTGACAGTCAATGACGCGAAGATTTGATGGCGCAGACCCCATTGGCGTTTTACACCTCCGTCCATGGGATTCGCGACAGTGGGCGAGGCATTGTTGTATGAACCCGATATCCACCTTGTTCGGGTCAGGGTGGCGAATGTCGTAGTCAGGCGGGTTTGATGGATCGGACAAGGCGAGAAACCCATCCTTCCAGGCGTACATATCCTTCGATTCCGAGAAGGAAATACATCTACCGTCCACATGACCTGCAGAAGAGGCATTTTGTGGTGGTCGCAATGCCAGAGCGTCCCTAGTAGAAAACAGCCGCAACTCTGTCGTCGCTTGCTTGGCCGTCCGTGGTTTAATGATGGATAGTAGACGGCAAATTGGGCACCTGGAACGTCGCAGCTGCTCCTGACTTTCACCGACAGTCATCACAACCACCCCTGGTTCCCCCTCACGGGCAAACTCTGCCCAGAGCACGCTCTGACATTGAGCACAGATAACTTGCCCTTCATCAGTCAACTCGTCGGCCATTATCACCCGTCTTTGATGTTTTGTCGTCAGAGTAGTTTAGTATGAACCGAGTGTTACGGATGAATGGGAGTAGGTGAGATGTCTTAAAGAAAATGCATGACAGCATCCTGAAGCTCCTGAGATTGCAACAGCTGACCCCGCATGGCCCAGCGACGACATTGTACGCCACAATCTGCAAAGTCTGAGCTTTCAGCAGCAGTGAACAGATGACACTGATTGTTCGGCTTAGGACTCCCCTGTATGCGTTGGTCCACCAGCCCGTGGCTAACCAATCGGAATCAGGAAGAGACGCGGTGCTATGTGAAAAGAGATACTGCTCGGCTGCGTATCCCGGAGCCAATCGCTTGACGTATAACCAACGCCAGTCACGTGGGCTTACCGGTACGAGAAAGTCCTAGCAGCAGCCCCTCCTCTCGAACCGGTTTCGCTTCCACGGCAGTGTCCATGATCTGACGACGATCATCTCCCCGAATACCGCGCGGATGGATGTAACGCCGTCAATCGCCCCCTTAGTAAGGGAAACCGCACTCAGGGGCGCACAGGTCTCGAGCGCTATATTCAATCTGTTGGGTTCTGTTCCACGCCACGCTGCTCCGAGGGAAGTCTACGATGTGGCCAAGGGTATATCGGAGCTGTCGGGCAACGTCAGTCGTATCAGCCGCGTGTGGCCGGCGCCCGTATTCCACTCGCAATACAGCACCAAAGAAACGCTGGAGCGACAAACCACCGCCATTCTGGACCGCATCGACTTGCTCTGTGACGATATACGGTCCCTCATCGATCCCGGAAACGCGACTGCACGCCTGTTGTGGGCCTTTTTGAGGAACAGGTGGCGCATGCTGCTGCTGCAGGTCGACGCATACAGTGCTGGCATACGGATTATCACGAATACTATGGTCTTGACAGAACAACTGAAAAACGCTCACAGGTAGGTTTCATCATAGTTAGCAAACACGTCACTGAGCCAGGGGTTATACTCACACCTGGCGCAAAGGTACCGAACTGTGGATATTGGAATGCAGTACGTCAAGACGACAAAGCAGCAACTGGGGCATCTTCTCCAGATATTACATCGGTCGCTTCTGGCCCTCTGCGCGGAATTTGACGAATACCGCCTACCTGGCGGTTTTGGAGGTGTGGAATTTGACGCCGAGGGGGGCATCAATGAACCTACGCAAGATGCAAATGACTCGCTGCTCGATATATACGAATCCTTGGAGGATACGGCTGTCGGACTTTACGATCTGATTACTTCATCGGCTGTTAAAGGGAGTCGGCAGCGACAAGAAGAGGACGACACAGAGGAAGAGGACTGGGAGATGGAAGCTCCGAATAGCTATGCGTCAGCCTACCGACATGGCATGCAAGATTTGACACAGATACGTAGGCTCCAATCACTAATCCAAAAGCCCTTCAACGGCAGGATCGTCGTCAATGCTCTCCTTTCAAAGTGGACAAACCTATCGAAGCGCGATATACACATGATGAGCCCCGCCACACAGACAGAAAGCGACACGAATGGCTCGGCACCATCCGGATCTTCGTCATCACCAATATCAGGGGAGCTCGGGCATCCCAGTGATATCCGCTTGATAGATGTCCGCGGCCGCAAGTACCGCGTCCCTTGGGATGTGGCCAAGACATGGGTGGTAAGTAATCGAATAGGATATGTTAAGCTCGGTCGCTAATCCACGACATCCAAACATACAGGGAATGGAAGGGTTTCTCTACCAGGTCTTCTGCCGCACGGCGTTCTGGCCCCGCGTTCTGAACGAGCAGTTCGACCTCGTAGGCAACGGCATCGTCCTGATGCCGCAGGTCTACGACCGGCTCATCAAGCCCGGGTCCTTCCTCATCATGCGCATGTGGGCCCTGGAGCCTACACCATCTGCGCCGCCGCCTCCAGCGCGGGGTCCGGGGAACGCGATGGCGCAGCGGCCACCCGGGGCACCTATGCCGTCTCATCCTCCGGCAAGGGGAAGAACACGAAGAGCTGGAAATTCCAATGGTCCCGTCTATGTAGGTAACTGAAGCGGCATTGTTCATACATGCTACCCCAGGGCAACGTTTCGAGACTCTGAAGCAGACTTGGAAGGTGATATTCTTTGGGCGATGGAACAATTTGGCAACAGGCGTTTGTTTGACTTATGTCACTTGATGGTGTGTAGGTGGGTGTCGCCATCAAATTACTTCACATTGGACAAGTTTCCTGGTTTATGGTTAGTCCATACTGTTTTGTGTGTTGGTCATGGGGAAGCCAAACGACACTGGGTTCCAGCTGGGTATATTGTAATGATAATTGGCATGGTAAAGTAGCACACAGTTGACTGCCCAGCAGTTGGGTATCATAATAATACCCAAGCCTGACCAAGTGGACCTGCTAAATATAATGGAACAGAGTGGTAGCAAAGGACAGGTCTTGGCGAATTGAGGTTAACGTAGCGCCCAGATACTTTCAAGTTGAGTTTCTCCAACATCTGTCAAGAATATATGTAGCACAGCGGCGCTCTTCCGAGCGTATCTAGCACATCCCCGATCGAGTAGGATGACCCCACAGTTCCCACATCCAGGGGGTCGCCCGGCACTATATCCCGACTTGGCGCAGACCTACGTAGATCTCCCGCAATACTTCGGGCTTGCTCCGGATGCAACGCCTGCCAGATCCAGTAGAGACGATCTACCATCGCGTGGTGCAGATAGGACGCCGGGTCGTTGTACGACGACGCGACGCAAGTGGCGTCGCCGCCGAGGGAGTAGTGGGCGGCATTATGCATGGAGAAAGTGCCGCGCGAAGATGACTGCAGTTCTGACTGGAACGCGTCAATGGTCCGGGACGCGTCGCCCGTGATCAAGTTGTGCAGATTCTGGTGCGTAAAGGCTGCGGCGGGCGCCACGCTCAGGTCACGGCGCAGGCAGCGCGGGTTGTGGTCTTGGAGCGATTTCATGACTGGGCTTAATCCCTCCATTCCTGGCTGAAAGGGGCCAAGATGAACCGTGCGACTCGTTGCAGGTTAGCAGTTCTGTGTCAAGATTTAGGGGAGGGGTGGTCCCGGATGTGGCTGGGTTCGGACGTAAACTCACTTGACAAAAGGCCCGCTCATGACACAGCCACCCCCTTTACCTGATGGTAGGAAATGATTGTTCGCAACCAAGGTGCCATTGTGCTCAAAGTACTCGCCATCACCGCCCATACTGCTGTCACTGCCGTCAAACACAGATGAGTCCGTCAGGTCATCGGGACATTCGAACCAGTTCCAATACTGGCAATGGTTAGGCATTCTGGTACGTTAAATTATGGGTACCGACTTACGGGAAGATATCCTTCGTAGCTACACTCATTCCGAAGTCTGGACTCCCATGTCCATATAAACAAGCGATGCCAGGTCAAGAATCGCCCGGTGGAGTGGATAATTTCCGACTGGTTGATGTGCGTGGCTACAAAATCATCATACAGGTTCTGGGCAGCCGAGAAAGCCGGCCGCCCTTCTGAAGGCCGATCCCACAGACACTGAACCGCGCGGCTGTAGTCTTGCTTCTCGGGAATAGTCAAGGAAACCCTGACACCCGAATTTTGAGTCAGATAGGGGTAGTAGAGACGGTAAAGAGTGGCAAGACTGACCAGTCGCGACGGACTGCGGCGTTCTTGATCGAACACCCGATTTCTCTCTTCGCGTGCTGGGCTTCCAAGCTCTTGATCGCTTCGACTTGCAGTTCGTTGATGGCTTGTAGTCCGTTGGTTGCAAGGCAAAAGCCGGAAAGGAGGCTAGTCGCAGCCCAGACCAGGATATGACTGAACAGCATTGGAGACGGTGTGATGACACAGCAACTTGGTGCGAAGGTTGTTTGGCTTGGTTTGCTTTGGTTTGGTTATACCTTTGTTCATGGTAGCGGAGAGTAGTGGCCACTGTGCATTTATACACATGATCTTGATCTCGTTTAATGCACCATCCGGGGTCGTTGGCCCTCTTTTCGGTGATGTTAGCCATTTCCACCTCCCTGTACAATGTACCTGCAAGACCTCTCTGGGTGTTTGTATGTGGTTGGTTTTTAAAACGTCCTTCTCCGGCGTAAGCTGCATGTGGGTGTGCATGATCCTGTGGCGAGCAAACGTCTGCGCAGAGCCAATAAGTACCCCCAACGGTGTCTTTTGATCCGCCCAACTGCTCATCTAGGCCAACAAACGGCTTTCCTTAATGGTTCGGCCTCTCTCAGGCCTACCCGATCAGGTTGTGAGTCATGGATCCGACGTGATTGCCTGTCAAGGTTGGACCATGAGTGCTGCCAACATCGGCCCCCCAATCTAACATGTCACGCCATACGGGCGATGAATATATAGGTTTGATGCCGAGTTGGCTCAGGACGGTGACAATAATCACACGAAATCTGCATGCAGGCGAACGAACATGCGTGGTTGGTTCGAGACTGCAAACGTGTTTGGAGTATGAACATGGTAGTTGCACAGAATACGGACTGCGCGCCCTGGGATCATGGGCATGATGTGGCTAGCAGTGTAAGGGGCACGACTCTCGTAGGGAGCAAAGGAGGCTTGATTACCTAGTCATGCTGCAATTCGCGTCTTCATGTCACAACTCCAATTGCCATCAACGGTGTTCGCACAACTTGCCGGGAACGGAACGGCACTCGAGTGATCAAGCACTTGGCTTTCTGTGCACCAATAGACTGACTGTAAGGGGTGATTAAAGATGCAGTAGAATGCCATACCCATTACTATTGCAATAGCTGCGTCTCTTAAGGCCCAGCCTAATCAGGTGAACCTACAAGCAGAAAATCCCATGACTCAAGTAAAACAAACCAGTTGCAAAAACTCCCGATATTGCCACCCCAACCATGTCCCATTACCAATCCCAAACCTAGAGATCACCCTGAAAGGCGGTCCGGGTTTGATCACCAGCCACTGCCATAGCCGCCACCTCCGCCGCCGCCGCCGCCAGCACCACCGCCCGCGCCGCCACCACCGATTGACCCAGCACCACCAACACAGACACTGCCGCCTCCTTGGGCGTAGCCGCCACCATTACCATAGCCGCCACCACCGCCGCCGCCGCCGCCACCACCTCCGCCTAAGCCGTAGCCTCCGCCACTATGCTTGCTCGACCCTAGAAACAGAACATTACCCGTTAGTTTCCTTGATAATATAGAGGGGATTGAACCAAAAGTAGAAGCGGTATATTGTCGAGGAAAAGGGAGGAGGGAAGGACGGTGAGATCAATAGCTAGGCAATACTAACAAAATGTGTTGGATACTGGCTTGCCGTCGCCAGCTAGTGGTGCAGCAGGTTGCGCCACAGGAGGTTGCCCCCCTTGTCATTTTTCTTGTCGTCATCTTTGTTGTCGCGACTGTAGATGTGGTACACATCTTCGTCGACTTGTGGTGCGGGCGGAAACTGATTTGGATTCCCGGCCTCATTGATCCCGGCTGGCACGGGACCGTCCCGAGGCAGAGCCAGGGCGTTGGCGTTGAGGGCTAAGAGGAGGGTGGTGAGGACGAACTTGTTCATTTTGAGCGACAATGAACAGAGTTGGATGGTATGATGGAGGAGACGAAGCTCAGATTGATGGCTGGTAGATGGTTGAGTGAGTATGCTATTGATTGTTGTGATGTTGTAGTGGATGATGATGAAAAGACGAGACTGTCCATCGTGGATGATGAGCCTCTTTTATGCTCGTCCGATTCTGTAGCACGACATGTATTTCCCAAAGCAGCAGATCAGCATAGAGCTAGGAGCTGCCATATCGGAATTGCTAGGTCCCGAGCAACCATGCTGTTGGTGCGGGTAGTACGCGGAAACTGCCATGAAAGGCATTCGCGCTTTTGCTTGTGAGCCGCCAAGGGGCCCTGCGCATGCGGCTATCGAGTCGCCCAGCAGTCTTCGAGCTGTGTAGTTTTCAGGAAATCCTGCGTTCAACCTCGTCTTCGGAAAATGCACCCCACGTGGGCCGTGGCTCGGCCCGCATTCGTAAAGGGACGGACGGAGACTGGCTGGGCTGGCTGGCCCGGCAGTAAGTTGAGTGCGGAGACTTGGCTAGCCCCGACAGTCCTAACTTTTGACTTTAGGTTTTCTTGCCAACAATAGGATTGGGCTCAAAAGAAGCCAATGCCAGGGACAAATGCGAATGGGATGACTTCCGATGTTGGTAAACGGGTAGTTCCGTGCTCTATAGTACCGCTTCTATTTACGAAAACGAAGGAAACTTACACCTGGCCCCAACTTTAACCTCGAAGGGAAAGCTGAGCGTCGAATCAACTGTATTTTAGCGGTATGCTTTGCTGAAAATCGCCCGATCGCCTGCATGACCAGTCTGATCATGGCCTACCGAATTGAGGCTAATGCAAGGGTCTGTGTACGCCCTGGCCTAGTCTATCAGATGGTTTCCGGCCCGGCTGGATGGCTGGACGTCATCTCTTCCTCGGCAGAACTTGAAGCTCGGTACCGACTCGGCAACTTGGCATGGCATTCCAGAAGTGCTTGTTTCTGTATTGGGTGTCGATTCATGAAGTATGCGAGGTCAGCTGGGGTATGCCGGCCGATATTCAATCCGATTATCGATATGTGGGTGTTCACGTGCGACGGGGTCTTTTTCTACAACCGGACCAAACAGACTTCAGACCGAAATGGAACAAATCGAGATTTGAGGTTCAGGAAATAACGTATTGCATACTGACGGCCAACATGCAGACCTATCAAAGAATAACACTGACTGCTTGGCTCTGGGCCTACATGAGTGTCGCCCGATTCCGCCAATAATACCAATCTCGGCCTTTTTTTTAGTTCTCAATCGTGCCTTGTTCTGATTTAGGTGTTTTTTTTTTTTTTTTTTAAAGAAATAAAAAATTTAAGTCCTTTCCAAGTCAACCCAGAAGAAGCTTTCTCTGGGAATAGTGGATTTCATGTTGGGACCGATCCTTTATCCGGCCGATGGCAGCGAGCTCAAGCGTCGTCCCGTCATTGGAACGCAACTCGGACGGCGGGGCCTGATCGGATCGCGAGGCGGGCCACTTGCTCCCCAGCCGGGTGACCACGGACCGCATGCCTTTGCAGGAGCGCCATATAGTGTCCGGATCGTTTCGCACATCAGCTCGGCGTGGTACTGGGTCTTGGTACCTGAGCGAATGGACGTCAGGATGTCGAAGGGGAGGACGGTGCTGAACTGGATCGGCTCCGTAGGTAGACGTAGCCTACGGAGATTAGGATATTTCTATCGGGACGGTAGCGAGAGGAAGACATATCACGTTTACAACCTGTAAAGATACCGGGAATGATGAGGAACGAGATGGAATTCAGCGATTGGACCGTCCGGCCTCAAACGCGCTCGAGGCTTGGCCCGCGGATCCTGGAGTCTATCGTCGACTACCTCTGCACCCGGGGGCATGACCGCAGAACCATGACTTCTTGACGAAGCAGCCGGTGAGATGTGATGTGGGCCAATTTGATTTCCTCAACGAGGTCATAACTACGGGATACCTAACCAACTAGAGATACACGAGCCTACTACTTCCACCAGACCATGCACATCTACGGCTATGAAATCCGTACCACGCTTCTGAAGGCACATCTATATTGACAAGAAGGTCATGCCGGACAACAAACCGCCGGGTGACTCCCCTGGGGCCGAGTCTGGCCATGAAGGGCATGTTTGGCTACATGGAAAGGATAAAGTCCCACTGGAGAGGCCTACTACAGCGTGCGAGGCGCGCTTTGTTCAAGAAATCAGGAAGTCCACCGAATTCGACGATCGATTGAAGTTGCTAAGAGAATGTAGACAGGAAGCCAAGTGAAAGGGTCGGCTTGGTAGGACCTTTTCGTTGCTGAATGTTGTCAGCCTCTGTATTGGCAACGAGCTAATTACAGAACTTTGACCCAATGACAACGCAGCGCGGTAGAGGCGGCACGTGGCCATTCATTCTCCCGTAAGCACATGGTATTCCTACGGAGTCTCCGCATCCTTTCTGCAGCAGGTTACCCCACACTCTTCTCGGACACCATTACATCCTTACTGCTGCCCGAGCAGACAGGTTCCAGGATGGACAGCCCCGAAGAAGCTATGGATTGTGGCGCAGATGCAATACAGGGTGCAGCGTCTTCTTCAATTGATTTGCCGCCAGAGACAGCGCCTGCTCTTCGTATCCTGGAACAATACAGCGGCGTGGCGCCTGAGCATATCCCAGAACGGATCAAGAAGATCGTAAGCGCTACATGCCTCATTTCTCTTATAGTATCTACAAAAGCTAGCTGATGTCGAATGAGTGAGCAGCAAGCCAAAGCGTTAGCCACATTCCCCTACGGCTGTTTCAAGTCCTATTGGTTTCTGAACCTGGTGCCCACCCTGGAGGACCCCCGCTACCAAGCCACACTTGCGCGACTCCGGGTACCGGGATCTACGGAGACGTTCCTGGACGCGGGGTGCTGCCTCGGGCCCGTGGTGCGCCTGCTGGCCAGCGAGGGTGTCCCGGGCGAGCGGCTCTACGGGACCGACCTGCAGGCCGGGTTCCTGGACCTTGGCTACGAGCTCTTCGGCGATCGCGGATGGAGCCGGGCCACCTACTTGGCGGGCGATATTCTGGACGAGAGCGACGTGAGACTCGACGCGTTCAGGGGGAAGATCGATATAATTTACGCTTCGGCCTTCTTCCACCTGTTCGAGCGAGAGGGCCAGCTCAAGGCCGCGAAACGCATGGTCGGCTTCCTCCGGCCCGAAAGCCCACGGGCCATGATCTTTGGACAGAACCAGGGGCCCAAGATTGAGGGCTGGGAGAAGTACGTTTTGGATCCGGGGAGGTGGGCGAACTTGTGGGAGGAAGTGGGCCAGGCGACGGGAAGCAAATGGAGGACTGAGATGGAGGTTGAAAGTACCGACGAGTGGAACAACGTCAGGTTTGGTGTCTATCGTGTGCTCTGAGGGTTTGATATAAGCTCAGCTGTAGAGGGTGCATTAAGATCTAGGAACAGGCTTACGGGACTACCTTCATCACGGTACCTTGATAGTCTGGGAGGCAAGTTTCTTTTGCTGGGATATTGGTGCCGATCTTATAGTAGTATCATCTCGACAGAGTTCAATGCTACTCTCTTCGAAAGTATGTCAAGATGGGATGGTATTTGACCCAATCATGCGGGACGTGGAATGGACATAGGCGGTTAGTGAGCAAACCTTGGAAACAATTGAGTTCAGTGGTCTGCCCAGCCCTCCCCCTTCCGGATGCCGAGTCAGGACACACTGCGCTAGTACCCGGAGGTGAGGGGCCGTAACGCTCTTGACAGAGACTAGTCTTGGCGCCGGCTCAGCCTCTTTACGGGTCCGTCGTGCTGCTAAAGGCTTATTAACTGCTAGCTCCACGATTATCAGCTGATTACCTGCATCGCACACTCGCTAAGCGGCAATTTACCTCTGGTTGCTCAACGGGGATTTGTGCAGCTCTTGGCATGCGGATGGTTGTTGATGAATCCTGCGTTTAAGGTTTGCCAACACTATGCGGAACTTCCCTGCAGCAACTGGAACTACCAACGTGACAATGAAGATATGCATTGCTACAACTTGGCATATCCCAGTGACGAGTTCAAGCGGCTGACCGCACCGCGGCCATCCCGGGAAACGAAATTGCGCCAAACCTTGCGACTAGAGCCGACAGGCAGATAGTAGCTTGCGTATCCAATCCTTCGGGAATCCTCCAGCTCCCAAACTAGATTCTGGAATCTAGGCCAAGACTTAGGCGAACTAGTAATCTTCATCCCTGTACCCCCTTGTGCAAAAAGGGAATTGCACCATTTGCTGCGGCTGACCACGATTCCTGACAAGAAGGGCCTAAATAAAGCGTAGTTCCCTCGATCCTTCGACTGTAACCATCACTATAACTCTCCAACTTAGTCGCTCTTTCAAACAAAACATGATACTTGTCACTCTTTTAAACTAAGTATCGATCTATTCACTAATACCATAATGCGCTCCTTCACGACGCTGGTGCTCAGCACCTCCCTGGCCTACGCCTACCCCTCGGTCCCGGGCTGCTGGTCCAAGCACAAGTTCGCAGAGTCCGATATCCTGCAGCGCGACGTCCTCGTCGTGGGCGGCGGCGCCACGGGCACCTTCGCAGCCGTCAAGCTCAAGGACGCCGGCAAGACCGTCGCCGTCGTCGAGCGCGACGCCCAGCTTGGAGGGCACGTCGATACCTACTACGACCCGGCCTCGGGCTACCCCGTCGACTACGGCGTGCAGGGCTACTTCAACAACCAGCAGACCCAGGCCTTCTTCGGCAAGTTCGGCGTCCCGCTCACCAGCGCGGCCTCGTCCCCCTTCCCCCAGAAGATCGCCGACTTCAGCAGTGGCTACATCGTGCCCAACGCCTCCGCCCCGGACCTGGCAAGCATGCAGCCCCTGCTAGCCAAGTACGCCGCCGTCCTCGCCCAGAACTTCCCCTTCCTGGGCAAGGGCACCTACGACCTGCCCGACCCCGTCCCCGAGGACCTCTTGTTGCCCTTCGCCGCCTTTGCGGCCAAGTACGACCTCCTCGATACCATCCCCGTAGTCTGGACCTTCGCCCAGGGCGTCGGTAACCTGCTCGAGGCCACCACCCTGTACGTGCTCCAGAACTTCGGCCTCTCGCACGTCCTGGGCCTGCAGTCCGGCTTCGTCGTCGCCCAGCAGGGCAACCAGGTCGTCTACAACAAAGCCGCCGACTTCCTCGGCGCCGACGCTGTCCTGTACAACAGCAAAGTGATCCAGCTCGCGCGCGGCGACGACGGCGTCACAGCCATCGTCCACAGCGCCTCGGGCCGCCCCAAGCTGGTCCAGGCCAAGAAGCTGCTCGTCACCATCCCGCCCACGCTCGGCAACCTCGGCAAGTTCGACCTCGACACGACCGAGAAGAGCCTCTTCGGGCAGTGGGCCAACGTCCCCTACTTCATCGGCGTCTTGGCCAAGTCGGGCCTCACCGACCAGACCAGCTTCATCAACGTCAACCTCACCTCGCCCGACACCCTGCCGCGCGCCCCGCTCGTCTGGCGCCTCGAGACGGTCGGCGTGCCGGGCTACCAGACCGTCAAGGTCATTGGGGAGAGCTCTTCCAAGGCGGCGCAGCGTCTCGTGACGGACGCCGTCACGCGCATCGACCGCTCGCTGCAGACCGACGCCTCCGCGACCGAGTTCGTCCGCTGGGAGGAGCATGATAACCTGCAGCTGCACGTCTCGCCCGCGGAGCTGGCGCAGGGCTTCTACAAGCAGCTTTACTCCTGCCAGGGCAAGCGGAGCACCTGGTACACCGGTAACGCGTGGGCTACGGACTACTCTTCGCTTCTGTGGGCTTTCACCGAGGAGCGGATCTTGCCTTCGCTGCTTTGAGTGTAAGCAACTACGCATTCGGTGTTAGCATTGTGGCCTTGCGATATGATGGGCTCGGCCGACTCGGCATTCCTGTTGGACCAAAAACTCTACCACGGCCACGGGCTTGTGGCCGAGCGCCCTTCGATTCCGTATGTAATTAGACATTACAACTAGATGTATATCAACCATGCCATTGTGGCCCAGCCTCCCTTCGCATTACTTGACCTCCTGGGGCCATTGGCTATTATCCCAAGAACGAAATGTTTCGTGTCCGTTTTTTTTTTTTTTTTTTAATCGTCATCGACCCGATACATAGGCGCCACGATGAGGTAATCTAGCCTAGTGCGGAAGCTGTGCCATAACATTGCATGAGCATATTGGTTTCGTAATTTGATGTGTCACTGTGTTGCGTGAATGACAGTTATTCTCCCTGACTCGGTAGAACCTTGTATTACGATGAGAGTTTCCAACATGCTCATCGAATGTGTAGAGCACTCCATATATTCATGCTGCATGACTGCCCGTCCGGTTCGAAATAACTCACAGCGCTGCGAGGGCAGCCCCCCCGATCTTGCCGCGGCCGTCTCGGTCTCAACAACGTCAACCTATTGGATTTCGCCGCGGCCGTCGGCTTATGGAGCTCGTGTGCCAAGAAAACCCCGGACAAACGGAGCAGCAAAAAAATACAATTCAGAAAAAAACATACAACACCGAGGATTCCCAGGTCGTCACCGACCCTAGTACTAATTCGGCTCTCTGCTGCTTATATATGGGAGAGCGGACGGGATCCCTAGTATTCAGCAGGATATGGTCGTATGTGGCAGTCGCTTATAATACTAAGTACTATATAGTTGAATCTTATCAACTACCGCCAAAGTAACCAAGCCGCTTCTGGTGTTGTATTCGTCGGTCCTCCGCGCTATCCCGGATACGGTACGGCAGCCCTGGCCGAGATCCGCTCGTGCTCCAAGTACGGCGACAACATAGGCAGCAGTTGCTCGCTGGACGACTATTGCGATAAGATGATGGCCGACAGAGCCCTCGCCGCCGAAGCGTCTTCAAACCCTGTCTCCGTTTCGGCAGCCAAAACAGGACTAAAGTCCGGAGACCCCCTGCCATCGGGTGCACCAAACAGGCAATACGCCAATATGTCCAGTCCGCCAAACCACGCCTATTGTCCTGGTTTTACAAGCGACTCCCCTCGGATCCGCTCATCCTAGGCATCTGCGAACTGAACAAGGCCCAGCTCGGGATTGATGCATTTGTCAAGCTGGGTCCGGTCAATCGATTTTGACCCTGCCCGGAAGGTCGGGATTTGACGTTGGGGGACAGACCGGGGCTATCTCCACACAAGGGGAAGAATACCCGAGTCGCGTTAGCTCCTCCTTTAAAAACAACCTTGACTTCAAGCTTCTTCCCGGGGTCCATCAGAACCATGGGTTGAGCCTGGTTGAGCCCGCTGTTGATGTCGTATTAAGCGCGCTGAGAGACCGCCAAGCTTTGGGAAAAGGTGGGAAGGGGGGGGCTCGTCTCATCGTCTCAGCCCCCTGCTGGAACGTCGCATCGTGACCCACCACCTCCTAGAACCACAATGTCAGAATACTAGCGTAGCATTGCCCATTCGGCTTGACAGCATATAAGATCTTCATGATCTTCGTTGTTCGTCTGATGTTCGTTCTGTGTCAAGACCGGTATCTCTTATTCGTTAATCTTGATCTTTTTTCATTCTTTAGACAGCTGTGCTGTATTTCCATTCTTTCGTACCTAGTTGCTAGTCTTCCTTTCGCCCAAGTCCACCGATCCGTTCCAAGTCCGTCGACCTATCCAACATCAACAAAATGCAGTTCTCCAGCTTCACCGTCCTCCTCTCCCTCGCGGCCACCGCCTTCGCCGCCCCCGCGTCCGCGGCACCCCTGGACAAGCGCGCCCTCACCTTCCGCAAGTACAACACCTTCCAGGTCTCGGGCGGCGTCGGCGGCAACGCGCTGGCCGAGACCAACCAGGCCTTCCCCGTCGACATGAGCAACCCGGGCGCCGTGTCCAAGTCGGACCTCGCGATCCTGGTGGCGGCGCGCCAGACGGCCGAGAACGCCGAGACGGCGTTCAACAGCGCCGTGGCCGCGGCCTCGGGCGCCGCCGCTCAGGCCCTCGACGTCGGCAAGACGAAGAACAAGGTCCTCAAGCTTCGCACGTTCGAGATGCTCGTCCAGGTCCAACAGGCGCGCGGGTCCAAGGATAAGGATGCCCAGCTCGCAGATATCCAGAAGAAGTTGGCTGCCAATGTAAGTTAACCCCCTGACAGAATCACCCATCGGGACGACGAGGGTAGACTGCGAGGGCTCGTCGTACAGGAACGATGTGCTAATATCCTGGAATTCAGATCAAGCTCGATCAGGCCAACAAGGGAAAGAAGAGCCAGAGTGTCAGCTTCACTGCGGATGTGCAACCCAAATAGGTTCTGACCGTGACCAATCAGAGGGCTATACGCTAAGAAACGGCCGGGTGAATCATACTTAAAACTGTTAATAAGGACGCCAACACTATCTATAAACCTACAAGCAATTTGGTGATTGGGCCTTAAGTACTATGTGTCTGTTGGTATACGTCCTGTGATCAACAGCGGCGTCAAGCTTTGAATAAGACCTTTATGCCGACACTGCGTATACTTAGAGACAGGCAATCGGAGTATTGCAGAGTCTGTAATTTTGAGACACGAAAGATCCTCTCCGATGATGATGTCAGGAAAGATTCGTTCAGTGATCAATGCTGTATTCAGGTCTTGGTTCCTGGTGTGTAGTGGGCGATTTATCAAGGAGTAACCAGACCGGATTGTATGCTGCCAACGGTCTGATCCAGTCCGATGTGGTGTATTGGCAACATGTGACGTTTCTCTTCTGGGCACGTCAAGTCCAGTGTTCGATTCCCTGCATCGGAGCCCAGTTCACTTTTTGCCATTTGCAGCTCTGGACTTTCTGTTTGAGCTTTCTTCATTATCGCCCATGTGTTATCATCTATCTTTCTCGAGTCTTCATTATGCTTCACAGCGGGCAGCAGAAGCAGTAGGCTACGGGAGAGTTTGGACGTCGTGTTAAAGGTAGAGCTCCTGGGGCAGGTGGGGGTTCATGCCAACCCCTTGGCCCTCGGCCTGCGCATCGCAGCTTGCCAGTCCGTGGGCCTGGACCCACCCCTGCCTGTACCAGAAGGATCTGGCGGAGTTCAAGTCGCTGCAGTAGGCGGAAAGCGGATGGCCGGCGGGGCACTCTCGTTGCTACGGCTGGGAGCGCGGGCGGGTCGGGAATCGGGGCTTGGCGACGGCGCTTGGGATGAGGATTCTGCAGCAGGAGCAGAAAGGGGGCGTATAGAGGTGGTGGGATACAGGGACTCCCATCTACGTGAATTCTATGTCTCGCTTTCTCGTATTCCACATGAGATGGATAGTAGACTATTACAGACCAAGGATAAGTTGCATGTTATGAGTTCCCATTTTCTGTTTACACCATAAGACGAGAAAGCGCCGTTCTGTGGCCCAAGTTTCGCTAGCGTAGGATCCCTTTTTCCGATGGCATAACAGCGAGGCAATCAAGGTGGTGGTGGTTCCTCCGGTATAAGCATGCTAATCGAATGTTAATCATATCGGATAATGAGTTATCATTTATAGCAATTCTGTCCCCAAACCTATTCATTGACAACTTGCAATAAGCCACGGGGTCACCCATACTTTCATGTAGCCAACCGTTGCTCTCTTCGGATACGTGTTAAAATACCCAAATCCTTCCTCGTAATCCCCTTCACCATCGAACTAAACCTCCGAGCTCCCCACTAGGAGGCTGCAACATCTCCCAGCTTGACCAAATCCACCAACGAGCCCACCTCGTCATCCCAATGCGCCGCACTGGTAAGCCGACCGATCACGACCTCGACGTCCGCAATGAACCGCGCCGCCTCCTCGCGCGAGTAGTTGGCCACGTCCCAGCGCAGCGAGCAGCCGAACGTGGTGGCGCGCGGCCCGCCGACGCCGGCCACAACAACCAGCCCCGCCGCGCACCGAATGGCCACGCGCGCCACCCGCAGCCGCGCGTAGTCGCCCAGCAGGCCGGGGACCCAGCTCAGGAACTGGGCGCGGTGGACGTCGAGCAGCACCTCGTCGGACCCGCGGCCCCGCGCCGCGAGGCCGGCCAGCACCCGCCGCAGCGGCGCGTGGCAGTGGCGCGTCAGCCGCGCCTGGTCGGCCTGGACGCGCGCGAGGAGGGCGAGGCCGGACTCGCGGCGCGGCACGGCGTGGAGGTTGCAGACGCCCTCCATGACGGGGCCGTTGACGTCGGCGGCGTCGAGGGCCGAGGCCGGCACCACCGCCGCGGCCAGGCTGTCGGGCACGAAGGGGAAGGCGCCGCGGCCGGCCTCGAAGTTGTGGAAGAGGGCGTGCGTGTGGCCGGTGCGGCTGACGTTGACGACGGCCATGGCGGCCTTGAGCACCGTCGACGCGTCGATGCCGGGCAGCCGGCGCTTGAGGTCCGGCAGACCGGGGGCGTCGAACTGGTAGTCGAGGCCGTCGGGCGATTCCTCGATGGCGCGCCGGGGGACGCGGGCCGCCGGGTAGAGGGCGGCCCTGTGCTCGTGCAGGCATGCGAGGCTCTGGACGTGGTACTCCACGGACAAGCTGGCCATGGGGGAGTGGCGAAGAGCCTGGAACGACTCGGCCCAGGCTCGGAAATCTCCGTGCGCCGCAAGCGGCTGGTTTGGATGGTCCAGTGCCACTTCCAGGTCCGAGAGGAACAATCGCAGAGACGAGGCATCTTGGACTACATGGTGAACTGTAATGACGCAGACTTCAAATTAGTTGTCGGGCGATAGGACTTCTGGCATCACTCCGGGCTTGAATAAGAAACGTACCATAGAAAACCATGGCTGCTGAGTCGGTCTCTTCGACCCGCATGATGACGGCGTGGAAGAGAGGGCCTGGCATTCGGGAATGATGCCGATGAGGATAGTCCACTGCAAAGTGTTCCAGGTCAGCCGCCTCTTTTAGAGGCGATCCGATGGAGATACATTTGCTCCACAGCACATCTGTCGGCGCGAGCGTGATATAGAATCCCGACTTTTCCTCCGACTCCACGAACAGCGATGTGAGAACCGGATTGTTGGCCAAAGCTGCACATAGAGCCGTCTCGAGGGCCTAGCACGGAACGGCGAGATTTGGTCAGCGTGCTAACTATCTTACGTCTAGGATCGGAATTGTACTCGCCTGCATCGTGGTGTTAGTTGTTTGGACGGCTATGGCAAAGTTCCAAGTATCGATGATGTGGGAGTCGAGCAGGACCTGCATGTAATCATGCAAAGGAATGACGGCGGTGACATCGTCTGGCCATTGGAAGCCCTGTTGGCTGACCACGTCTGCCGCTGCGGATGCAAGCTTCTGGCCCTGCTCGGCACTGTGGCAGATCAATGTGAGGGAATTGGGCGAAAACGGCTCCGTCTTGTTCCGGCTATGGGTGCCGGCGATGCGCTCTTCCAGCAGCAGGACTTGGGATTCCACCGTCTGATGATCCGCCATGTCGCGTATAGACAGGTCCACGCCCATCGACTTGCGCACTTGGTCTCGCACCCGCATCAGCGCTATGCTGTCCGCAAAGAACGTAGCCGGGACGGTCTTGTCGATGTCCGCCGCCTCGATCCCGGTCGCCTTCTTGTAAGCCTGCAGGAGACCCACCTCCAGACTGGCCATTCTCGCCTTGTCGCCGCGTCGCTCCTGGTCTCGGACATGGTTGAGGCACAGAGTGGAGAGCACGCCCTTTTGGACCTTACCGGAAGCCGTCCGTGGATAATCGTCGAGATTCAAGTCTCGCAGCCGCAGGATCTCGACGGGCGCGCATTTCGTGCCCATTTCTCGGACAATGGCCGTGCGCACCTCGGCCGCCGACGACTTGACCGAGTTCTCGCATACCACGATTGGCACCTGGCCCGCCAGCTTGTCCGTTACACCGACTACCTGGACCGACTCGGCGCAGACGCGCTGGACGACTGCCTCCATGGCGGCCGGCGAAATCTTGGCGCCTCCCCGGTTGATCATGTCTTTGTATCGACCCGTGATGGCCACCCGACCGTCTTCCAGCATGATGGCTTGGTCACCGGTAGCAAACCACAACCGACCCGTAACGTCCTCGTAGAACGGGTTTTGGTTGTCAACAGTGCCCCTCGCCTTGCCGTCGCTGGCCAAGTACCCTTGGACCAGGCCAGGCCCGCTTTGGTGCAGTTCGCCGACCTGCCCGAGTGGCAGGGGGTTGGCGGAATCCGGAGCACAGATCTTGACAGAAGCTCCCGGAGACGGACGGCCGCTGGCGACAATCCCACCACCATCACCATCGTGGATGAAATGCTCCGGGGCACCCGGGGCCGACCAGATCGGGCTGCCTTCTGTCATGCCGAATCCCGTGGAGACCTTGGCACTGCCCAGGCCATGGATGACGTAGCGAAGGTCCTCGGGGGTGATGTAGGCGCCCGCGAGGCAGACATCCTGGAGGCAAAGTCGAGGTGGAGCAGAGCGGTCCCGTAGCGCCTCGGCAAACCTATGCAGGGTGGTGGGCACGAGCATGGTGTGGGTGACGCTTTCGGTCTCCATGGCCTCGAGGATCCTGTCGGGATGGAACTTGGCACTGGGATAGACTAGCGCGCCGCCGTTCATCATGAAGTGCAGGGTGAAGAAGTAGCCGGCGGCATGGTTGTTCGGAAGGACCGCGCAGAAGACGTTGGACTCGGATCTCCCCCGAGCGAGAGGTTCTGGCAAAAGGCGTTGAGCGTCTTGCTGGTGTGGGGCGCGCCCTTGGGCCGCGAGGTGGTACCGCTGGTGAACAGGATGGTGACGGGGCGCTCGGTTATGTCGGACAAGACGGAGTCATTCATGGTCAGGGGAATATCGAGGTCACCAGTAGCACGCTTCCCCACGAGCAGGCTTTGCATTGAATCCCACTTGTGGACACCATCCGAATAGGTCCCAGCGACGACCTTGGTTGGAACCGCGGGTACTTTGTGGCCGATTGCATCGAACCTTTCCGCCACTGCCATGTCGTCTACAACAACGACTTTGGGTTTCACAAGATGAAAGACATGGACGGCTTCTTCCTGATTGAGGAGAGAGTCGGGGTGAAGCGGCACAAAGGTGCAACCGAGCTTGTGGGCTACCCAAAGAGACAAGATGAATTCGACCTTATTGTACAAGTAGGTCACAACGACATCTCCTTTTCCCACCTTGCGGTTGCAGAGACTCTGGGCAAACCGATCGACGGCAGCACCTAGTGTGTTATAGGACCAACGAAGATACGACGTCGAGTTGTTGGTGGTTTCCATGGTCTCGAACCCATAGAGGCCGCGAGGCTGATCGAGACTGGCTACGGCAAGTCTCTCACCAAACCTTCGCGCCGACGTCTCGAGTCTCGACCATATAGGGGGTTCTGCTGGACAAGCGTGACCGGAGCCCTCGCTCTTGGCTGATGAAATTAGCCCCATGACTTGTGGAGAGTGATTAAATTCAAAAGCGGATTTGGTATGCTGCTTGGAAAGGGGATGGGTTCTCTGGCACAAAAGGGATCGAGCGGTATCTCTAAATCATTGTCCCTTTATATCGCCAGTTTTCAAGGCAAGCAAAGAGTATTATGCGCCAAATCTCCTAGCTCGCAATTCAAGACTCTCTGCAATCATCTACTTGTATCTCGGGAATTGCCACCACTAGAGTAAATGCGAATAATGCATCATTCGTCAAGGCATCTCTCGTCAAGCTCAACCGGTGAAGCAGGGGTGTGCGGCCCTTGGCGTAGGTGTGATTGGTTACACGCTTCCAGCAATTGCTGGCATTGGTGGTTATTATGCACCACCCGTCAGCTCTCGTAAATAGTAACCAATGAGGCGTAAGCACGGCATACGTGAAAGAGTCAAACTCTCTCTAGTAGGCCAATAGTGTCTCTATCATTGCGAGCCGAGGTGTGTCTCATTGCCCTCAGAATCGTGGCACGGCTGGAGTTTCCTTCCTTTTGATGATATCAGTATTATGCATGTCATCAATAGTCGAACGCATCCACGAAGATCCAAGCATATGGCGTTAAACTCGGCCCCTTTTCGCCCAACCCGAGACTTGCAGAAGAGGGAGATAAAAACAGAGGTTTTCCTAATAGACCGGGCGGATTCGCCAGCTCTCCTGGCACCGCCGCTTTTTGTTTGTCATTGGAACATTCGGCGACCATGGAGTGTCAACCGACCGCGTTTCTCGCCAGGCCGTTGCGGATTATCGTAATTGGAGCCGGGTAAGTCCCCAATCCATCCCGCTGTGAGGAGACTTCCCTTAGCTAAGAAGCCAGAATATCTGGGATACAATTCTTGAAGGATGCTACCCACCGTTTGGAGAACGTTACCATAACGGTATACGACAAGAACGACGACATAGGTGGGACATGGCTAGAGAACCGGTACCCGGGGTAGGTCTCGTGTCACACTCTCGACCAACTTATCTCTGACGCCGGATTTATAGCTGTTCGTGTGACGTTCCCTCTCATACGTATCAATATAGCTGGAACCCGAACCCGGAATGGTCACAGCTCTACGCCAGCGCCCAGGAGATACATAGGTATCTAACAAATACGGTGGATGCCTTCGGGTTGCGGAAATACGTCCGTTTCGGAACGGAATGCGTCGGCGCGGAGTGGAATGAGGACAGCAGCGAGTGGCTTGTCTCGTTCCGGGACGTCCACGACGGACGGACCATGACGCGCCTTAAGTGTGACGTATTCGTCTATGCGGTAGGTAGATTGAACAACTGGAAGATGCCCGACATAACGGGCCTGGCCAACTTCCAAGGACGCATCCTTCACACCGCATCGTGGCCCCGCGACGTCCAGCTCGGCGACAAGGACGTTGCCGTCATCGGGAACGGCGCAAGTGCAGTACAATGCATCGCCGGTATACACCAAGTGACGCGAAAGGTGTACAACATTGTCCGCAGCGGAACTTGGCTCGTACCGCACGTCTTCTCCCGAAATGGAGAGCCTCAGGTCGACTGTCCGTCATGAGTCCCCCCCAATCCACACACCGTACTATTCGAGAACACCGCTGACACTTGATCAGATACGGACGAGGAAATCGGTCAGTGGAAGGCCGACCCAGACTCCTATCTCGATTTCCGCTACCGGCTGGAGCAGCAACTGGCGTCGAGCTTTGCCGGGCTCTGGCTGGGCGCGTCGTCCGAGGCCTTCACCCGCCGGGCCGCGCAGCACATGGACAGCAAAATCCAAGACGCCCGCACCCGAGCCGCGCTGGTGCCCGATTTCCCCGCGGGCTGCCGACGGTTCACGCCGGCGGACCGCTACATCGACGCACTGAACCAGTCGCACGTGACCCTGGTCAAAGGGACCATCGCCGGCGCCACGCGCGACTCCTCGTGATGCAGGACGGCGCGTCCTACCCGGTGGACGTGGTGGTGTGCGCCACCGGGTTCGACCCCTACACCCCGCGCTTCTCGGTCCGGGGCCGCGCCGGTCTCGAGCTGCAGGAGCTGTGGTCCGACCAGGGCGGGTACGAGAGCTACATGGCCGCCGCCGTGGCGGGCTTTCCCAACTTCTTTGCCTTCAACCCGCCCATCTGCCCCGTCAACGGCTCCGCCTTTCCGGGGATCGAAAGGACGAGCGACTACATCATTCGCGTCCTTTCCCGGCTGCAAACCGACAACCTGAAGTCCATAGCGGTCACTCATGATGCTCAGACGACTTTCAACAAGTGGGTCCAAGAACGTATGGCGAGCATGGTCTGGTCCGGGCCTTGTTCTTCCTGGTGTAAGTCTGCGTTCATAATGCTTCAACTTGTGATGGGTCTCAGCTTGGTGACTAACGCCCTAGAAGACAAGACAGAAAGCGGAAAAGTGATCGTGCCCTGGCCTGGCACCATCCTCCACTACTACCGAGCGACCGAAGTGGTTCGCTGGGAAGATTTCGATCTCCGCTTCCAGGACGGGGGCATGAAGTATGGCAGCTTTGGGAACGGAATCACCTCCGAGGGCTTTGTCCCAAAAGGGATTCCGTGGCTTCGTGGCCAATCAAGGGGCATTTAGGATTTGACTTCTATGATGCCGGGATAGAGGAATGAACGGGGGGGAAATATACAACACGTTGGGCTAAAGGCGGGAGACACTTCTCTCGTTAGCGGGCAGGGCAACGTGTAGATCTAGTTTTACACAAGACTTAAACGAGGAAACATTCAAAACGGATGGATATCATTAATTCTATTTCGTACATGTGCCCTGCTGCTGGAATGAATCCTTCCAGCTCCGCTCCTGCTTCATCGCTATGATCATCCCTTGGAACCAAAGGACTTTGCTCCGACCGATCCAGGAATATTTCTTACAGCCACACAACTTCCCTACGGCCCAAGAACCCAAGACAACACCCCCACCACCACGAACAGGGCCCCTTTGACACCACCAACCACGCCAACCTGCGCCGGCGCGGCGCTAGCATTCTGGACCGCAACGACTCTAGGCGCGACGAAGCTCGCGTTGCTCGCCAGACGGCCCTCTCGGCTCAGGCAGTCCTGGAACGTGCTCTCCCAGCTGTCTTTGGCGGAGGGAGAGCTGATGTCGTCGTCTGGGCCCAAGCGGCACCACGTGTAGCAGCCCTCGTCCTTGGCCACCTGGGGTGCGCAGCACTTGGTCATGGCCGTCACGTTGGCCGGGCCCCAGTGGCTGTCGATGTACGCGTAGTTGTCATTCGGGGGCGCGACTCCGTCTAGGTTGGTTGGGTGGCAGGATACGTTGAAGCCGGACATGATGGTGAGCGACGGGAAGCAGGGCTGTCTCTTTCTTGTTTGGGTGGTGATGGATAGAGATGTTGTTGGTGTTGTTTTTCTGATGATTATGGATTTCGTTATAATAATGGACTTTGTCGGGGATTATCTAAGGTGTCGGGGAGAAATGATGGAGCCTAATTATGAGAATCCTGCGTCGATCCGATCTTGACCTGGTCTGTGGAGAGATAGGAGATTTGCGGCGCAGTTTCCAGTTGTTCCGGATTGACGTAGGCCAAGGTAGTCGGTCATACATGACAATACTTGCGCTACTAGGACATTGGGGGCCAAAGCCATCTTATCAAGCGGTTATTTCTGTTGTATTCATGGTTTTGTTAGATCTGTGCTATTTATAGTAAACATCAACAACCAACTCAACCATCCTTGTATTGTGCTTTACGCATTTATCCAGTCATTAGCCATCCGACCACCTAGCTGTCCACAGTGTTGGCCCCTGTACGCGGCGAACCTAATGCTAGTCCTTTCATGCCAGCTACCCTAGTACAGGTTCTAATTCTGTATGAGTCCGAGTATGACTAATTCGACTTGGACTTTCGCCCTAGGTCATGAATTCGTTTACCGGCCCGGCGGACACTGGCCGCAATGACATCCCGCTTCCGCTGTCTCTCCGTTGTCGACTCCAGCTCCGTCATTGTGCTCTCTGTTGTAACGGACTCAGCTTTGCTTGTCTGTACGTGCGCCTCCAAGCTGTTTGCGACTGTCTCCGCGTCCTGCTGGTATCCTTTGTCGTTCTGGTCCCCGACTTCTAGCCTGAGAGCTTCAATCTGTTTCAGTACGGCCGAGAGTATAGATGCTTGATCGCCCACTTCAGTTGTTTGTGCCTGGGGGTCAGAGTTCGGTGTGGATCTAGCAAAACCCGACGGACGCTCGCCTACCCCCGTCGAGTTGGGAATTCCCGTGGTTGAAGACGCATACTCCGACGATGAACCACTGTCAGAGGTTTTGAATTCTTGTCGGCGACTTGTGAGTGTGTTCTTCATCCAAGCCATATCCGCAATCTCGACGGTGTCGTCGCCGGTGAACTCATGGTCTGTGAAATATATCTCGGCGATAGGGAACGCGTCGTAGGCCAGGCGGTCAGCACGAACATTGCCCGGTATTTTCGAATGGCCCTTGATCCAGTGGAATTCTAGCAACAGCTTCAATCCCGTGGAAGAAATGGACTCTGCCAGCGTTTTGACCTTCGTTTGGAGGTAATCCTCCGTTTTATCGAGTCCAGTGAAGTGCTCTCCCCTCCTCAGCGTGAGTATCATCTTCTGAAGCAGTCCGAGACAATGTCTAGAGTCGGTGAAAATCATGGCCTGTAGCCTAGGTTGTTGGGTCGGGGACCTTTGCTTCTCCAAGTCTACGTAGGAGCGGAGCTCCGACGCCAGCACTTCCAGCGCCTCGGCCAGGGCGACGGTCTCGGCACCGTTCGCTGTTCGGATGCCGAGAATGCCATATGACCTATCTATCCAGGGCGAGACCCTCGTTTGTCGTCCTCTACCACGCCCACATTTGTAGGTAACTCCTGCCGTCATCGGGTCTTGGGGCTTGGGGCTTCGGCAGCCTCCGTCTGTGTACATCACGATTCGGTCTCCAAGCTGCGCCATGTTGATTGCATGGCGCGCGATCATTGTGGACCGTTCACTACCTTGAGGGAATATCTCCATGCTTTCGTATGGCGACGGGTCTGTACGCGGCATCTGGGATACTGCTTGTGGGCCGTTACTCGTTGGCATGGCGAGTGGTTTGCGTGGAACGCTCAAGGGTCGCATTACTTTGGGCCCAGCATTTGATATTACCGGCCTATCCACCGGCGATCGAGGGGCCGTCCTGTGCTCGATTTGAGGGATGAAGTTAAACTGGCGTTGCCGAGGTATGGATCCAAATACTAGTGCGGGAGTCTCGGGCCCGCTCGTCTTGTTTGCAGTTATAGGAACTTGATGTTCGACGATGGTAGTAGGGTCATCTCTAGCCGTATTGGTTCCACAATCAATGGTTCTAGTGGGATAGATATCTCTTGTTGGTGGTGATTGCTGTGCATCCTGGATGATAATAATAGTGGGCGGCTTGTTGTGTGTCGTCTCGGCGCCGAGTGGCCAAGGTTGTCGAGTCGTGAAGAACCCGTGATACTTGATGGGAGGCCAATTCATTAGCCCAACCTGGGACATATGCCTGCGCCTTTTGGGATTTGATGCCGCCATTGTCGGGCTTCGTGGCATCGAAGTGTGTATATTGGTTTGTGGAGTGTTCATTGTGGTTTCGGGTGGAATATTGAGGCTGAACAAAGCAGCCATGAAATTTGAAGCTCGTAATGCCTCATGAATGATGGTGGGGGTTCCAACAGAAAGCTTGAAATCAAATGGGCTTTACTGTTGTAATATACTGCTGCGTAATCCTTCTCCGATAGAAGGCGTGCTAGCAATGGAGATGGCACAACCGCTAATCCATGAGGCGTTTATGGGGATTAGGTTAAGGTTTGCAGTGATCCGGGAAACGTTATGCTGTGAATTTCAATAGAGACAATCAAATCGTCATTGATTTAGAGTTCCAAGATCCAATTCCTACTACAATCCAATTTCAACACCAATTCAGCTCACCAACCGTATCCATAAGGACCATCGTCATACAGTTCTACTTCTTCCGCTTCCATCATCCCGGCATAGTCGCTATTCATGAACAGCTCCCTCAGACCGTCCGAAGCCCCCTTCACCTCCTCCTTGCTGAGTGGCCCCCCTTCTTGGAAGTAGTGGTCAATGCAGCCCAGCACCCGGTCGCCCTCCTCGGGTACGGCGACCGGTCCGTCCCCCCGGCAAGCCCGGAAGGTCCAGTAGTTCTCTGCCACGTAGCAGCGGTCTTCGCTTTCCTCCATACCGGCGTCAGTGCGCCTCTCTAGGCCGTCCCGGATCGTAACCCCCCGCGTCTCGGAATCTGTCCCAGTGATCACTTGGGCACTCGGCTTCATCGACGTAGAGGTCCACACTCCAACCGGGGCGACCACGAAACCGGTTCCGGATAGACTCTTCCCAGGCCGGGCCAAAGTCGTCGAAATCCTTCTCGCACCCGCCCCTGTGGTCGTCTAGTCGCCGGTTCCCCGCAAAGGCGTCCTCTGGCGCACGGATGTTGGCCCGCACCTCCCGGAACCCGTCGGCTTGCAAGAGAGACTCGACGAGATCGGGACCGTGGGCGGCCTCGTATCCGCGCAGGCCCCCACTCATCCCGTCCTCCAGCACGAGCAGGTCCAGTTCGAGGCCAGGGAACAAGCCTAACAGAGCGCCCACGTGGAAACCCCGGGCGTGGGGCTCGGGCTCGGGCTCAGAGCGGGGCAGGGGACTACTCGGAGTGTCGGCTTTGGGACGGTAGGGCAGTCGGAAGCTGACGATGCTGTAGCAGACATTCAAGTACTTCAGCTGTCGGATCTGCTGCGGGCTCATGGACATCAGGCAACGCAGCATATCTGAGGCATCCATGCAGCAAATCGTCACATGCCGTAAGACAAGAGGGGAGGCTTCTGCATAGACTTGTCGACAAACATGCAAGATGGCCAGCCTCGGATCCAAACCCCCTTTTCTCTTCTTCGGAACGGTCTTCTGGGTTGTTGCGGTCAAAGACAAGGTCGCTGAACAGGAATATGTAGATTTGATCGCGGATCTCACGCGGAAGGTGCAGGAAAGGAAATGGTGTAGTCATAGCGGGATAGGATTTGCTGGTTTCTATCGATTTGGCTATTTGCCAGATTCTTGACTGGATGGATGTTTGCCTACTCAAGACTCCTGCGGCCTGATATACGCCACCTGTTGCCAAGACCGGATCTTCCCCGGCCCGATCAAGTAGGCTTCTGCCTAGCGCCCCCTGTCGATTCCTTTTCATGTGACATCGACTAATATCAAATAGCACTCTCTAATCCCAACGCTTCCGCTACGACCTCCGGGTGGGCTCCTATTTCGCCCCAGTGTAGCCCTCGCCATCGGACCTTTCCCTGGCGCACTGGACGCCATGTGTTCTTTCAGTGGCCACCAGCATGAAAAGTATGCTAAATACCCTCCATAATCGAGTCGAGTCGACGATAGCATTCGCTGATCATGCTTTCCACGGTGTCCACCTTCGATCTGCCAACCTGCTCAACGTCGGGTTCCTCTTTCCACACTACACCTATCATCTCTGCGTTCTTCCGTTCTTCCTCCGTCATCCGACTGTTCTTCAACGTTCGTAATACTTCGGGGACGTAGTTGAGCCAGTAGTCCCTCCAGCAATCATGTAATTGCGCCGAGTTGCCAGGAATGCACCGTGCAGTCTTATCTGTGAACTCGTTGACCATTTCGCCAAGGAGATCGATAAAAAGGCATTCTCCTTGCTGAATCTCCTCAATGACTTCATAATCCCTCTCTTCGTACGGATCGCTGGCATCCCCAATGCCCTCCGCATTGCAGCAGGTGTGAGTGAGGTCCAAAATGTAAAAGCATGCAAACCGAACAGCATCCTGGTATAAAGACGTGACAACGTCCGTCTTCAAGCCATGGGTCATGTTGATGAAAGGCATGTCTGCAATCTCGCTTGGTGTCATCCGATTGCCGTGGAAATATTGCTTTAGAAGGTACACAAACGGTGTACAACCCCCCACAGAGCATGCACAGGAGCAGATATCTGTCACTTTGATAGGGACGGTCCTGCCAAAGATCGACATTAAGCTTTCGGTCTCTTGTGGGCCAAGCTGTTCTCCTGAGATTGACCAGCCGATGTTGTGCATCACGTAGTGAGCACTGCAGATGCCACGCGTCGTGTACTGGTCATTCCCCAAAGGCCAGATCCAACGCTCCAAGTTGGCACCTTTCTGTAGTAACCAGTCAATATAAACCGGGTTGATAGCATTTAAAAGTGGCGGATCTCCGAACTGGATGTCGTGATCGATGTCCCGAAACCCCATCTGGAATAACATCTCGGCTAGCTGGGCACTCTCCGGTATGAATCGGTACACAACCGGTAGCGCCTCCAAGTCGGATAAACGAGTAGACCTCCACGGGTTATCCATAAGCATAGGGACCTCAACGTAGTTATTCTGGAGTGTTTTGTAGATCTCCAACGCATGCAAGTCCAAGACTTGAGCGTTTTTGATTAGCCCTAAGTTATCTCGGACAGCCCATTTGTTTTGCAGGGCGATTTTTTTGAGCTGCTCTCACTGCGATTTCAAATGGCCAAAGACAACTCTCCATCCCTTTGCCGATGGATATTGGTATCCGTATCGGAAAAGAGAAAGTTCGAAGTAATTGAGGGCCGTGTCAATGCCGAGTAGCATCGCCAAGGGGTCGGAACAACTACAATCAGTGCATTCCTCGAAATTTGTATGATTTCGACAAATCTGACCAGTCAGCTTTAGGGACCACCAGAGTGTAGTATAGCCAATGTTGTCTGGTTCATAAATCAGGTTGGCTGCTTGGGCTGCCTGAAGAACGAATGGGAAGCAACCCCTTGCATTCGCGAACAACGCCACGTGTAAAGGTGTCTGGCCGAACAAATTCTTCTCCTTGATGGAACCAGGATGGCATGCAAGTAGCGACTGAACACAACGGGTGTCATTCCGTAATATGGCGATACTGAGGGGGCCGCACCCAAGTGCTATCAATGGTTAGTTTTCAGGTTCTTACTTCGCTCGTTATATTGTACTGCATAATACACACCTTCGGCCAAGGGTATCGACTTTCCTAACTGCATCTGAACTCTGCGCGGCATATGCCCAATCGATGGATTAGGCAGTATCGAGAGCGGCATTGCTTCATCGTTGGCTTCCGCGATAAGTGTGAGGGCCGTAGGATGTCCTTTTATTACGGGGTAATCGCTGTGAACTGCCGAGCTTTTAATTCCAGTCAGCCATGCCATGATCTTCCACTGCTTGTTGCACTTCTTACCATCCTTTGATGTCGTAGGAAATAGGCGGGACGTGATAGAATAACAGCATTTGCACGAACTCGGCTAGTAACCGATCAGTAGTGTATGTAGCGAAAGCTTGGTGCATGAGGCTTCCGTTTTTAGAATTCACAACTAGGGCCGATGCTTTCCCGGTACGGAACAGATAGCTGATCCTGCTCATCGCGACTCGGTGAAATGATCTGAGAAGCTCAAGCTCTTCGTCTGTTCTTCGTAGTACCCTATTTAGTCTTCTAACGAGTTCGAGGATCTGGAATGCTGGGTCCTCTTCCTCGTTGACTGTAGGGTAATATCGAAAGCCAGGGCTGATGCTCCAGCCTCCCGCTCCGTATGTCATGTCGAACGTGGCTTCAATGGCGCCTTGCATGATCGATTTGGCCAGTCCGGTTAACCGAAAGCCGTATCGCCGCTTTTGATTGGGGGATATGACCTTGGACATTGGACAATGCGGCGCATGTACCTTGGAAGTCAACTGCTTATACAAATAAACTGAACCAAGCTGAGAGTAGTCCAGGCTCATGTTCGTCTGCAGCATTCGACCGCATGTACACTTTCTTGATTGCCCTGAGGGATCCCATATTGACTGTGCGTCATTTAATCCACGAGAGCCATTCTCGAGACTACCGTGAGAAGGTAGCATGTCGCATAATTCTCTGGAAGCAGCTGGTTTGGCCATTAAACGAGCGACTGCGCGGGGTGAACGTGCCTGATACTTGGGCAATCAGTTGCTATTCTATTCTGGATCGGTAAGCGACCTACTTGATCATTTGGCAAACCGCCATCGACGCTATTGTCAAGGGCCAACGCTTGCATAAATGTTTCGATGCTAGCCAATCTATCCATGACACTCGAATTCTGTATCTGAATACTCTCGAGATGCCCTTGTTGAAGCTGGAATGACGATTGAGACATATCTCGGGCGTCAGCAATTTGGACCGACAGCTCGGTGGTGTTATCGGTCATCTGCTGTGTGCTCGTTTGGTAATAGCCATCCAGCTGCTGGTGAACCAGTTCAATACCGAACTGCAATCCAGGGACGTGGCCATGGATATCAGTAACTGACTCATGGATGAGGGTGATAGCTGAAAGTCCCAAGCCATCTACTGCAAGCTGTAATGTGGAGGTCGTCTGGCTCAGGCGTGCAGAGAGCTGTTGGACCTTGGGTCGATCGAAGACATAATGCAGTTTGTTAGTCTTAATCTTTGACCTCCAAGTGGTGGCTCCAGAGTCTGTAAGCTGAGCGACAAAGACCTCCAGGGCACGGAGGCTGTCTCTGCAGACCTCAAGGCTTCGTTTCGCGGCAGTGGCTGCGTTCGGTGACACGTGCTCTATCTTCGCAGCGGCCCTTTCGACGACGGTGATGATTTTTCCCAGAGCTTCATTCTGTCGTTTGATCGAGCTCAGCTCCTCACTCTGGCTCTCGACGGCATCAAGATACTTTGCAACCCCGGTGGTGACTTGAATGCCGAGCGAAACGAGGCCGGCGACAGACGCGGCCAACGAAAGCGGGTCGGCCATGTCTATAGTACTAGTAGAGTTTTGGGAAAGACGCAGATCGCATGACTTGATTCAGGGAGACCGTGCTGGCTACCTACGATCTGTTTGTTCGAGACAATGCAGGTAGCCGGAGGAGGAGGGTGTGCTGGTGTCGATAAGAGAAAGGGTGGCAGCTTCGACGAGAGAAGGGCTGGAGTCGGTGTTGACGAGGGAAGAAGGGGTTGGCGTCGACAAGGACTCGCTGGCGACGGCGGCGGTGCTGGCCCCGACGACAGAGCTGGTGACGGATGTTGGCGTACACGGCTGTACCCCTCGCTACGATTTACTGGTAGGATGTAGACGCGAAGCGCCTAAGTTTGGGATGGGAATCTCGGGGTACGATAGCTGTTATCATTCAGTTAAGGCATGAGTTGAAAGAAGGAAGGTGGGGGAAAGGGTAAAGATGAGAGGGGAGCTCTGCACCCGTGAACCAAACGGCCTTGTCAGCCTGCATGAGTGCCTAAGGCTGTGCAAGACTGCGCCCATTGGGAGATGACGCAACCGTAATGCAGGCTGCATACGCCGTGGCGCCACGTTTGGGCAGGCAAAATATGCCTCGGCAGTGCATCCATTATGTGACATTTTGCGTATTCGTGATAGGCCCCTTTTCAGATGCAGATGCCAGTGTCCGTGTCGTCCCTGCATGCTTGACGCCACAAGAAGCCTACCAGGGCTATGGACATAGGCAGACCTTCGCGTGATAGCCTTCGCCACCCTCACCGTCACTATTAACTAGAATCTTCGGGCCAACAAGGACTGTGGCCTTTACGCCAGTTGTGCAACTGCTGCTAGCGGAGGGGTTCAATTGGGGTACGGATCCGGGTAGTCACACAAAATCTTCTCCCCGTCCCCGTCCCTTGGCCTGGTAGGCGCTGGTTGGATGCTTTCCTCTCCGAGATATGTCCTCTGGGAACCGTTCTGACAACCTTCATATCCACGAGATAAATCTATCTTTTATTGTTATCACGATCACTGTCATTTCTCCTCTAGGCGGGCTCAGGGGCAATTCTGCTCGGGCTCTTGGCTTAGGAAGTTCATTGTGGTGACGATGTTCCTATTCCCGAGGCCTTAGTCGCGAAGCGGAGCGTGGTATTTATTCTCCGTCTTGTTCGGGTTATTCTACATGCGCTCGCTTACCATCGCTCCGTACCACCTTCCTGGGTGATTCTAGGTCGTGCAGGGCGTGGATCCCCCTCAAAGCAGCATCAGGATGCTGCCGACCGCGCTGTCACAACTACTTACTATCATGTTTGCCAGCAGCGTGGGGGAATCGCTTTCCTTGTGTTTAGCCATGTTGCCCCAATCCACCAGGTGTAAACGCAAACATCTAATGTATGAGAACAGCGACCAATATAGGCTACCATATCCTATGGTCCTTCATCGCGGCCACATTCATGTGCACGTCCAACGTGCTCTACACCCAATCTGACGCCTTCTCAACCCCTGTCAGCCACTGGATCGGCTATCAAGTGATACAGGGCATCGGCGCAGGCTTCGGGATGCAGATGACGTTGCTGTCCGTGCAACTGAAGCTCAAGGACAACCCCGATCTCGTACCGGTGGGCATCGCGTTCGTTATGTTCCTGCAGTACCTAGGCTCTACCTTCACCCAAGTCGCCGCGGGGACCCTCTTCAACAATGAGCTGCAGGCGGGCCTCGTCGAGCACGCAGGGCTGAATCCATCTCAGGCGGCGATGCTACTTTAGGTAGGCACGAGGAACGTCCGGGGTATCGCGAATTAAAACATTCCGGGTCATCTTAATCGCGTACTAGAGACGTACAATTTGGCCATCACTAACGTGTTTGTCAGTCTTCACGGTTTGTGCCCCTTCCTATAATCTCATTCCTTATAGCATGTATTTACTGACCAGTCTCCCATCCGTAATTTGTTTCAGTTGCCTGCACTGCTGCCGCATTCTTCCTCCCCTTAGATATCAAATGAGACAAGATCGAAGGGGCTGTAGAAGGTCTGCTAAGCCGGTCCTTGGACAAGCGGCGCACAAAAGCTTGAATATGGCACGGGGACGGGTAGGAGCCTCTGAAGCCATTGCCGGTCGGTCCCCTCCTAATTTTTAACGCTTTCGTGCCGTATCCCGGCTTTGGTTCGTGCTCTTGTTTTCCGCACGGTCATTTTCCTAGGGAGTCTTCCTTCCGCGACAAGGGGTCATCCTGATTGGCTGGGACGCTGATGGCACGTATGATCCCACATCGGAAATGCCATGCACTCGATGCGACCTTCTTAACTCAGCGAAGTAACGTCGACTAGTCCTCGTAGTAGGATGGTTCTCAAAAGGAGCGGTTTGAAATTAAGCAACTTGGTCTTGTCAGAAATAATGTAGAGCTTTTTTTATATGTCCACTTTGTAGTCTCCCTCTGACAGCCTTTTCGTATCATAGTCCCCGTGATGAATAACCAGACCGGTTTATACCAGCAGATGCTTATATAGCCCATATAAACATCGTAAATGCTAGTGCCAATGTCTCCAGGTTATCCTTGATCATACATCGGTGTCATCTGGTAGGAACACCATTTTTGGGGTATGGTAGCATATCAGTAACGGCCTGGATAGCGTGAGCTCTAAGGATCCCGGACCCTTGAAACAAACGCTCTCTGCGTTCAGGGATATACTGCATGCATGACCTTTTCCCCCGCCGGCTGGGTTTCCTATTGGGGCCCTTCGCTCCACCGTGGCCGACTCACCAAGTGTCAGGAGGGAACCCGTTACCTCAGCATCGATGAGACCTCGAGGGCACTCACTGTTCTAGAGTCCATGGCTTGTTGCAACTATTACCCTTTCCGACTGTTTTGCGCCGGTGGGCCCGTGGAATACCATTCATCACTTCACGGGGCGGCTATACGACGCTGTACCAGCCATCAATGCTTCCAATGTCAGTCTACCTCTCAATTTGGGAGTTCACGAACCACGGATTAGATCGAGAGACTTTGTGCGTTTCTATTTTCGTCATCACTGGAACCCGGCAGCTGGTAGGCAGGCCCTGCATGTAAGCTGAAGTCTGATTTTGGTTTCACCGGTCGCTGCACGTGACCCCTTAGTGTACCACACGGACGGTCTTTACTATGGGCTGAGTGTCTTGAACACTCAAGCTCTCAGCTGCTAGAAAGATAAAGTTTGGCCGATCGATAGGCAGGCGGTACTCGGCAAGGGCGCTGGGAAAGACAGTTCCGTCAACCCGTGTGATCAGACGAACACGATTGGGATGCAGGAAGATGGATGCAGACCAGAACCCAAGCGAAAAATGCTATCGTGGATAAAACGGAAAAGGAAGCTCAAGTAAGGATTTGTGAGGATGAGCAACCTGAATGTAATGATATGCGATAGTGGACATTCACGCGCCCTAGTCTCCATGCGATCTGCACCCAGGGTGTTGATAAGGATTTTAAGCGAGCATGGGAGCATGGGAACGTTGCGTTGGAGAAGGTCGACTATTGGGTGTGTACCTGCGCGAACCAGTGTGGGACCAATTAGGTTGAACTGACCTAGGGTAGTATTATTCCAGAACACATGTTCCTGTGCTGGTCTCCCTGGGACTGTCTCGTGCAGCCACCGGCCGACCAACGACACCACATTCCTGGCCCAACACCGCACCCCCCACCAACGCCCATCATCGGATTCCCAACCAGTAGCCTAGCCCCCATCCCATAGTCAGGGGCCAGAATTGGACAGGCTGTGCGAGATGTATGGGCTGCTCAATAAATACGCGAGCCATGCCATGGCTGAAACAGAATGTTTCTGGATTGTCCCTAGTTGCCAGGCCAGGACAGCGAAACGCCCGATACGCTGGTCTTTCGACAATATATTTCACATATCACGCCTCGGTCCTTTACTTGCATTTTCTGGCGTTCCTCTGCATCTCTCTCATGAAACATGAGACCCAACATGACACTTCGTGCGACTCTTGTCCTACCGCTGGTGACCTTGCTGTCCCTGGCAGTGTCGGTGTCTGCCGGTTTTAATGCCAATGAACAGACGAACATTGCCGTCTACTGGGGGCAGAACTCGTACGGACAGGCAAAATCCCAGGAGCGATTGAGCGCCTACTGTGCCAGTGCGTAGCACCGACTGCCCATGGGCCATCCTGCGACATTCACTGACAGACGACCATACCAGATTCCAAGATCAACGTCATTCCCCTGGCGTTCATGAACGGCATCAAGACCCCCATCACCAACTTTGCCAACGCCGGGGACAACTGCACCGTGTATGCGGGCACGCAGCTACTTAACTGCCCGCAGCTCGAGTAAGTGATTGCTTGCCAATGTGACTGACTTACGTGACAGCAGAGGTAGTCAGCTGCTAACTGCGACGGCCTTATCAGGGAAGACATCAAGACTTGCCAGAACAATGGAAAGACCATTCTGCTCTCGCTGGGCGGCGCGACCTACACCGAGGGCGGCTTCAGCTCCGCCGCCGACGCGCAGGCCGTCGCCACCAACGTGTGGAACCTTTTCGGGCCCAACACCGCGACCGCCAACCGCCCCTTCCGCAGCGCCGTGATCGACGGCTTCGACTTCGACTTCGAGTCCTCGACGACCAACATGGCGCCCTTCGCGGCGCAGCTGCGCTCCCTCATGGACGCGGCCACGGGCAGCTCGGGCCGGCGGTACTACCTGTCGGCGGCGCCGCAGTGCCCCTACCCGGACGTGGCGGACAACGACATTCTGGTGAACGTGGCGCTCGACCTGGTCATGGTCCAGTTCTACAACAACTACTGCGGCGTCTCGTCGTACCGCCCGGGCCAGCCGAACCAGTGGAACTACAACTTCGACACGTGGGACAACTGGGCCCAGCAGACGAGCAAGAACAAGAACGTCAAGGTCCTCATCGGGATCCCGGCGAACACGGGCGCGGGCGGCGGGTATGTGCCGGCCAGCGCCATATCACAGGTCGTTGCGTACTCCAAGCAGTTCCCCAGCTTTGGCGGCATCATGGTTTGTAGTCCCGCGACTCGTCTTGTCCGCGGCACATGCGGGCTTCGGCGTTCGACAACTTTGGTGGCATAAGACGGAAACCGCGGACAAGACTTCCCCCTTTTGAAGATGTGGTAAATTCAAGTACTGACTTGTGACTAATCAACAGATGTGGGACATGAGCCAACTGTACGCCAACGCCGGCTTCCTCGACGGCGTCTACTCGGCCCTGACCGCAGGCGGCGGCGGCGGCGGCACCTACCCGCCTCCTCCCCCGACGTACACGACCACGGCCAAGCCGCCGCCGCAAACGACGCTGACGACCCGGACGACGGTAAGCAGCAGTACGATTTCGTCATCTTGCACGGCAGGAATATCTACAGTCACGGCCACCGTCACGGTCACGGTGGGAAGAGGGGATATGGCCACTACTACTGTGTATGTCACTAAACCCGCGGAGCAGACCACCGCGACCCCGGCGCCGACGCCGACAGGGTCTCCTGGAGGAGGTACGCTGGTGGACCAATGGGGACAGTAAGTCTTTCTCTCTTCTCTCTCTTTTCCATGTCCGGTTCCAGTATGATGTTGATGGGCTGACGTATTGGTCGGTATAGGTGTGGTGGCCGAGATTACACGGGTCCGACGGAGTGCAAGCCCCCGTATACTTGTGTCAAATCAGGCGAATGGTGGTCAGACTGCCGATGATTAGCTGGTGCAAGTGAAGAAGGCCCCCCTGAGAAGGTGTGATAGCATATGCAGGAGGGGACTGAAGAACCGGGGTCGGATTTGGCTTTTTTGTATCACGACGACATGTAATGACGCTACTACGAACACGGAAATGGGAGTTTATGATTTACGGGTTCTTGGATGACGCAGGCAACAAGGCTGGGAAGGATCATGCGGCTTTAGTAGTGCCAGGTAGTTAGACTGATGAGCATTAGGCTTGGAATGATAAGACACTGTTAATCTAGATGAGTCGATGAAATTTGAATATGACGGGCCTGGAATTTGCGACGTCATGGACGGCGAGCCCACGGCGGCGAGCTATTAGCACCTATCAGGAGGTTGAAGTATTTCAGGTAATCAGCAGGGATGTATATTTGCTGCAAAAGTCCATATTGAGAAAATAAGTGTAGATTTTCCGTTACGGCAATATGAAACGACTTTCTTGGTCATTCCTAGCCGTGTCTCGGGCATTGGGTAACTCTTTCGCCGATGCTGGATAGGTCTAACAACACTCTTCTGTGCGTATTTTTTGGAAATAGTGCGCAACCTTTTGGATGGATCTTAGCATCTTCTTGGATACGAGGTATCTCTCCTATAAGTACCGCCCCCTCGAACGCTGCAAGTGGAGATGCCGTAGCGTCGGCAAGGCCAACCGAAAAAAAAAAATGGCGTTTGCCCACCTCCACACACAAAAACCGGCCCGGAACCTTAATCAGCGATCAGCAACCACGACTGACTGCGCATCCCCCAGCGGCTCTAGTTGGTACCTTCTGAACATCTTCCCTCCCGAATCGAAGGCTGGAGCAGCTAAAAAAATCACGGCAATACATCACCACGTTTAATTCCCCGCTACCTATTCATCATCATCAACCAAGATGTCGCCCTCCACCATCCACGACGTATCCCCCGCCGAGCTCTTCCCCGCCTCCCTCATCCCCGCCGACGCCGCGGGCGCGTTCCCCGCGGGCTACCGGCTGCGGCCGCTGCGGCGGGACGACCACGCCGCCGGGTTCGTCGATTGCTTGAGCGTGCTGACGTGGGTCGGGGACATGACCGAGCCCGAGTTCCACGCGCGCTACGACGACATGGCCAAGTCCAACGGCACGTATTTCTATCTGGTCGTCGAGCACGCGGGGCGCGCCGTGGGGACGGGGGCGCTGGTGGCGGAGAAGAAGTTGTACGTCTTTCCTTTGTTTTCTTGTTCTCCCTTTTCGCCGGTTGTGGTCACATGAAGACGAGACGGGACGATAAGTGCTGGATCCTCTACTGACTGACTACTGTACGGGTGGTAGCATCCACAATCGCGGCAAGTGCGGCCACATCGAGGAGATCTCGATAGCCAAGGAGCACCAGGGCAAGGGCTTGGGGCTCCAGCTGGTGCAGGCCCTGAACGCGCTGGCCGCGGCGGTCGGGTGCTACAAGACCATCCTGAACTGCGGGGAGCGGACGGAGCAGTTCTACGTCAAGTGCGGCTATCACAATTCGGGCATCGAAATGTCGCAGTACTTTGAGGAGGCCGTCGACGCCTACCACAGGGGCTGATAGGTGGTTAGGTTGAGGGGGTGGATGGTGGGGGGTTTAGGTCGCAAAAGTCCCAAGTTCTAGCGAGCCGGCGACAGTTCTCCAGCTCGCCATGATACACCGAAAGCGAACCGGAGCGTGTCCCGGGCGCATGTCGGTAGTGTTATCAGGTTAATCTACCTATGCATACATGATGACCAAACCAAAGAAAAAAAAAAAAAAAAAGGGTGCGCGCCCATCGATTCTAGTGTGACGCAAGCAAGACTTCGAGGTGTTGTCACGGTGGTCGAGGTGGTCGAGATACCGTTGCTCAGTGGAGGAAGATAGCAGGTCCTGGTTCATGCAAGTCATCGTGACATTGCCTGATTGGCTGCGGGGGCTCAGAGGTCCTGTCCTGAGTGAGAGGGGGAAGCGAGAGAAATGGCAGGTGGGTAAAACCTTCGTGGCGGTCAGCAGTAAAGGAGGAGACGGGGGGCGCATTGTATTGCCTGTTTCTACATGACACACATGCCTCGAGGCAGCTTTCTCGTTTCGCGTACAGGCGAAAAAAAAACGATGGAACGAACGCGCATGTGGGAAAGAAGTTGAATTTGCGGTGAGAGGGCAGCACGCAGGAATTCACTGGGCATTTTCAGCCCTGGGGAGCTTCTGGCTGCATTTTCGCTAAAAAAGAATACTTAAGTTGGGTCCCCTGGTTGCCGCGTTGGCAATTCCCAAGACCATCCAGTCGACAACCCCTGCCGGGGATCCGCTTGTGATAGATTAAATTGTGGAGTGGCCATGTCTCGAGAAAGGACGCGCGAAGACATCATGACCAGACAGACACCAGCGTTGCGCAGGCTCGAGGTCCACGATCACGGTGTGTTTGGTCGGTACAACCGTTCTGTTTCTTGTAGGTCTGTCTTCCATGTGGTGTTCGTCAGCCATGTGCTTCCCGAGGACTCGGCAAGGCGTGCAAAAATGCCGACGTGACGATTAGACCAGGCAGTTCAAGGTCGGTAAATAAAAATGCAGATGAAGCGACGAACAAAAAAAAAAAAGAAAACTGGCTGACTGGTCAGAAAATGGAATCCCAGCTGGGATCCAACACTCTGGCTGTTCAGGGACCAAGCCAAGTGGGGGTGGCCAGTCACCCAGTCCCAGTGTCCCCCCTCGAAGGAAGGAAAGAAAAAACAGTGGCGTTCGGGAATGGGGGCCCTGGCAGCAGCTCTGGGTCAGACTCGTCGGTAAGCGTCAGGCGCGGAAGACGGAATACATATTCCAGATGGGCTGGTCATATCATATCATCTTTCCATTATCGTTCCGACCCAACATGGAGGAGCTTGAGCTCTTGACCGGTTAGAAAAAAAGAGAGGGCATCGTGGCTTAGTAAGACATCTTTGTATGTGTGCATGCTGCAGTCGTTGTGCTGCGATGCCATGCACGGTATTTTGAATTCCAAGGTTATTTATCAGGCACTTTGCCTGCTGGAGCGCGTATTTTGTTGTAGGTTACATGTAGGTAGCTTGGTAGATGGGAACAATCCCCATTGCCGGTTTGCATGGCGTTTGACTCGATGCACGGCAGCCAGCAAGGGTTACAAGTGCAAGCAGCCAACGGTTGCCGTGATGGATGCATCATCCCCAGCTGCAGGCAAACCTATCGTGGCATGGCCTGGCATTGCATTGCGCCCAACACACACTACCACACCACCACCACCCAATTGCCATTACACCATGATGTTTTGCGATTGGTGTCACCCTCGAAATCCCGGCTCTGTTTGCGCGCGTGCGTCTGCGTGTGAGATTATCTTGTCTCTATCCGTTTCATCGCCCACCATCATCGTCTTGTCTTTAGCATTTTCGGTTCTTGTCAAGCCGTCCGTGCCTGGGAATGCTTGACTCGCTTTTTTTTTTTTTTTTTTCTTTTTTTCTTCGTGCTGGGGAGCACAGACGACGTGTTTCCCAACCCGACCTTGCCTCAGCACCCGCTGCACGAGACGGGACGCAGGGAAAATCGACATGAGAGGGGTACAGTAAAAAGAGCCTCTCTTTCTCTTTCAGCCTCTCTTCTTCGTCTTCTTCTTCTTCTTTGGAACTGCTGGCGGATCCAGGGGAGTTTATAGCGGCGCGCCCTAGATTTGCAGATTCATGCCGGTTGATGATGGTGACGCCGAGGGAGCAGGGATGCCTTCTTTTTAGGTAAACAAGAATTCCATTCGTCATTTTTGCCAGGACACTTTCTGACATGGGGCTCCGCTTCGGGCTTGGGCTTGTGCTGATGCTTGCTGGTGCCAGTGGCTAACAGGGGGGAGCTCTGGAACCCCTGTCTCAAGCGGCCCATCATCAGCACCTCTGCCCCACTGTGGTCGCTGATTAGCATGTAAACATCCCCGATGGTTGTTCAGAGACCTGCAGCCGGAATTTGGGGTCATCCCTGTCCCAAGCCGGGTGCTGCTGTGTTCTGGTCACGCTTGCATCGGCATCCCCCCCCTTCGCTGTCACCATCACGGAATCTGGGAGTACGGCCTGACAGCAGGACTGACAGCTAAGCGGAGGTCTGTCCTGAAGAGACTCGACTGACGAAAGGGGAGCTGATGCACTACACGATGTCAGTCCCTCCTACACCTCCTGCATGCTGCTACCTGCTTATCTTAAAGCCTCAACCGATTCCACACTCAAATGCTCTCATGCCTAGCCTGGCCTGACATGGAATTTGGCATTTGATCATGTACAACACAGCATACAGGACGGACAGAGTTCCACCAACCGTCCAAACAAGGACGGACCAAGCAGCGATCTCTCTCGTTCTTGTCACAGGCACACACACACCGTCACGTCCCATACCGCATGCATCGTACATTTCTGTATACACTTTTTAGTTGTCCTCGAGCGCCAAAAATCAAATGTGTGCCTGATTGACTTTACTGACTTGGTGAGATTGTCAGCACCATGGTCAGTCATCAGCTGTATTTGTGCTTTTGAGTACATATTGCATGTACCACGTCGGCTTACATTCCTGACATCAGAGACATGCGGTATGTCTGTTCCTGGATCTTATCTATATTGGGTACAAATATATGCATTTAGATATGAGTGAGTGAGTCGGCGCATCACCATCACAGGTCTACAGGATTTATCCAGTCCTGCAAGGAGTGTTTGAGAGTGCAGAACGTTTGACACCAAGAAGGCCGCCGCATCGTCGTCAGTGTCGTCTGAGTTGGCGCCGTTGGGCAGTTTCCCGCTAAAAGGACGATCAGTGCCCTTCGGGGGTAGAGTACGTACATGCGGTATTGACGCGCTACCGGGTCCATCCCACCCACTACCCACACCATCCAGCCTTTTCCTCCCTCCCTTTTTTTGTCCCTCCTACTCCCTGGAGCTTGGCCTTAGTTGCAGGTACCTCGAGTGCTGTATCCCACTAAGACTGTGCATGGCCGCTCACTAGAGGTACATCCAGCAGCACAGCAGCACTCTCCTCCACATTTTGTAAGTTCCAAGCAGCAGCAGTAGCAGCAAGCAAGCAGGGCCTGCATCTAATCTGCACGCCGCCGAACTACCCGTCTCAAACCTTTTTCAAGGTTCTGCAGGCAAGGGGAGCCAGGGAGAGAGGGGAGCAGCCAGACAGACGAACCAGAAGAGTAGTACTGTAAGTAGCAAGTAAGAATTAAAAAAAAAAAAAAAAATAGCTGCGCAACCGCTGCTGCATGGATGTAGGCTACCTTGCTTTGCTTGTGCTTGGCCGGGGCCCGCAGCCCATCGAATCGCCTTTTGCAGGACAGACTAACTGGACTCCCGCGCTTGGTCCCCAATCCCCGTCTTTTCCCAGCCAGGTCACTATTGATTTTTCCCATACCGCACATTGCATTGCAACTTGGTCATCCTCGCCCATCTCACATACCTCATACCTACCTACCTGCTATTGCCACTTTCCGCCTGTATCACCACCACCAGCAGCTGCTTCGAGGTCGTCGCGTATTGTCTGCTGCATGTCCATTTGCTTTGCCTTGCCCGACCGAGTAATCGTAGCATGCTGCACCTCTTCGCCGTGTCTGTCTATGCGGTTTTGTTGAGGACGCCCTAGGAAACGGATTCGACCACGGAAAGCCCGACTGGTGACGCTGGGATCGTCCATTGTACCAAAACCACCACCACCGCCACCACCACCACGCGAATGAGACCGAGAGAGAGTCGTGTCCTAGCTGTCGCATACTATCTGTCGCCCGGAGTCCTTTCCGATTTTGTCCTGCCGACTTTGAGAGACCTGACTTGAACCCGACAAACACGACGACGACGACGACGACGACGACTGAAGAAACTACAACGGTCGAGACCAAGAAAGCATTGGAGCTTGTCGGGTTTTGGGTGCCCCCAAGTTTCCCAATCACGGGGGTGAAAAAGAGCTTAGCTGCCAAAAGTAGGAGGGAAGGTACCTGCCAAAAACATTAGGTAGTCGGGTTCCAGAAGCCGGGCACTGGTTTTTGGCTCGGTTTGGCCTTTGGGGGGAAAAGGACTGGGAATATCCACAGCGTCAATTCTTGTTTTGTTTTTTCCCCGGCGCCATGGATTCACGACAGCCACTTCATCATCAACAACCACCACCGCCACACTTGCAACAGCAGCAACAGCAACCACAACAACCCATCGGTGTGCCTTTTGCTCGCAACGCCGTCGCTTCGCCGCCCTACGGCCGCTCGCCATTCTCTCACGGCCCGAACCCTGCGACAACGCCCTCGCCCTACCCGCCTGCATCGCATCCGCAGGCGCATCCGCCCCCGACGAGTCCTGCAGGTTCCGTTCCTGGTGCATACGAGCACCAGCATCAGCGACACCCTTCGGACCCCGGCTTCTTTGCCCACCAAGCCGCACGACCGACTTATGCCCCCGATCACGCCTCGCATCCCGTTCACACGCACTCGCGACACCAGAGCACCTCTTCAATAGGCGCCCCTATCCATCGCAACATGGCGCCTCCTTCACCGCCCCCGACCTCGCAACAGCACCCGCAGCAATCACAGCCGCCACCCCAGTCGCAGATGCCGCCGGCAGGGCACCCCATGAACCACTACGGGCACCCATCCGCGTCGCGAGGACCCCCAGTCAATCTGGGACCACCAAGCGCTTTCCCTGCGGGCCGAGAGCTTCCCGCGCTGAACTCCATCCCCAGAACAGGCAATGCTGGCGGAAGCATGTCGATATCGGCGATGCTAGGCGGCGGCGGCCCTCCGCATCGAGAACCAACACCTGGGCACCCGTCCAATCATACCGCGTTCCCTCCTCCGCCGACCACGACTGCTGCCGGGCCTGGCCCGGGGCCCGCGTATGCGAGTTCGGTACATGCCTCGCCTAGGATGGGGAATGCGACCGAGTACAACGGCTATGCTCGAGGGCCGCAGACGCCGCCCGAACACATCCGCCCGTACGACGCGAGGGATCAAAGAGGTAGTGTGGCCGGCTCTCCTCCCCAGGCCATGTACGGGACACCTGAAGTGGCGCGTTTCGGTACGCCCCAGGCGTATCCCCAACGCGGTCCGCCTATGGGCCCCGGCGACGACAGGAGAGACCCGAGCGGGCGGATGGCCGCTGCCAGTGTGCCGCCGAGGCCAAGCAGCCAGCCGAGGGCTTACTCCGGCATGCCTGGGCGCCCTGTAGAAATGGGACGTGGACCCCCGCCACAGCCCCAACCACAGCCTGCCGAGCAGATGTTCGGACGCCGCGAGGAAATGCGACCAGGGCAACAAGAATACAACCCCGAGCGAGTCCCGCGACCCATGTCGTTTGAAGAGCAGAGGAGGTTGATGGAGCGCGACCGCGAAATTCGAGATCAAATGGACAGAGAGGCCGAGTACCGCGAGAGGGAGCGAATGGAGCGAGCCCGGTTCGAAGAGCAACAGCGACCGTTTATGGCAGAGAGGGAAAGAATGGAGCGCGAACGCATGGAACGAGATCGGATGGACAGAGAGCGCGAGCTGGACATGATGCGGGAGCACGGTATAAGGGAACGGACATCTTCCGACCCGAACCATCCTCATGCGCAGCGGCCAGTCGATTACGGGCCGCCAGGCCCCAACGGACACGGGCCGCCTCAGGGGCCACCTCCATATGGTAGGATGGACCCGCGAGAAGCAGCCGCTTGGCAACAGCAGCAGCAACAACAAGCAGCGCAGCAACAAGCGCAACAACAAGCACAGCAGCAGCAACGCCCTGGCTTCGATCAACCACCACGAGGTCATTACGATCAGCAGTTCCCGGGCCAGCGACCAAATGATTATCCCGTCACTCAAGGCCCTGTCTATGACCGCTATCCAGCCCATGCGCAACCCCCCATGGAGCGATACCCGCCGGGCGGCCCCCCACCGCAAGGAATGCCGATGCCCCAGCAGGGCCAAGGAGTACCGCCGCCCCCTCAGCCGTACGATTCTCCTGAGCGACACAGATTTGCGCAAATGCCGCCGCATCAACAGCAACAACAGCAGCAGCAACAGCAACAACAACCCCCACCCCACCAGCAGCATCGACCGCGACCTAACGAAGAGGGTCCCCCTCCGCCATCGATAGCATACAACAATGGTGGTCAAGGCACCCTCCTCTACGAGCCTTCGCGGCAGCCCCGTCCCATGGATGAGGGGCAGGCGCCTCCTTTGATGCGCCAGCAGTCTAGCAATGGGCTCCTGGCCATCGGGGAGATCAACCGCAAGGGGCGTATATCACCGCTACCACAGGCGGTGCAGGGCGCACAGCCGCAGCATCAAGGACCTGCGGGGGAGCCTGGCATCAAGAGCGAATTCGGCCGCATGTTTTCTGGCATAGGAAGCGGTGCTAGCGGTCTGGGTTTCTCAAGTCCAGTGCTCGGGGGCGCCACCATGCCCTTCACCAACTCGGGACTCGCTCGCCGAGACGATGTTGAGCCCCCCTCACGAGGGGCCGCCCGAACCGCCGGTCAAGGCCGTGCGGAAGCGTAACCGGAAAGCCAAGGACGTTGACGGCAGCAAAGGCGAGGATGATGACAGCACCGGTCGGAACACCCCGGTCGGTCGGGCCAAACGACCCAAGACCCATGCTCATCATCACCATCACCAGTACGTATCTTTGTCGCATCTCCCCCATATGCACGTTCCCTACTAACTCTTCATGTTGAACAAGCCATCACCACCATCACCACCATGGGGCGGAGAGGACCACCTCTCCACTCCATGCCGGCAGCGCCCCACTCAAGAACATGAAGTCCACCACGCCCATTCCGTCTCCGACCGGTCTTCCCAAGGACTTTGGCCTCACCCACAACCACCAAATACCGCGTTCGAATGGAGCCGCCCCAACCTCGGCCCCGAAGCAGGTCAATACTACGCCCGTCATTGTCCCGAAGACGAAAAGGAGCGTGAACTCTCAAGCTGTTCTTGACAGCGTCTCCCATAAGCCGCGTAAGCACCTAGGGGATGTCGTCTACGATTCCAGCCTCACGCCCGCCAAGCTCATGTCGCCATCGCGATTTGGCTTCGCCTCGACGCCGCGCCCACTACCCATGGCTATGATCAGGGATAACGAGAACTCGACGCTCACGGTGAAGATCCCGAGAGCGCATCTTACGACGGTAGCGCGCGAGGAGATCACGACCCGCCGCGCCATCTGGGGCACCGATGTCTACTCGGACGATAGTGATGTGGTTGCGGCGTGTATCCATGCTGGCTGGATCCGCGGCGAGTGGTCCAACGACATCGACACCGACCTGCTGGATCTGCGGGTGCAGCCTACCAAGTCGAAGGGACGTAATGCGGCGCCGCCTGCTGCTGATCAGGGTCCCCAGGAGGTTCTCACATCGCCGCCGACCACCGGACCGGTCCAGGTACCTCATCACCGGGACCTGCACGTGACGCTTCTCATCTTGCCTGCGCTGGAGAAGTACACGAGCACGACCCGGTTCGGCATCCAGAGCCGCGAGTTTGGCGGCACCTACAACGGCCGCAAGAGTACCCACGACGGCATCAGCTTCATGATTACGGCCATTCGCTGGGTCGACGGTGCGGCGCCACAGAGCCGGCTTAGAGGGAAGGCCCGGCGCGAACGAATCCGAAAGGCCATGAGCGAGGTCCAGCGTGCCCACGTGCTCGATATCGGAGGCGACTCGAAGAAGCTGCAGAAGAAGTTGCCGCCAGCTCCGACGACTACGAAGATTGTCAACAGCAGTGTGGATGGCGACAAGGAAAACAACTACCCCGCCGTTACCATCAATGGCAGTAATGGGGTCGTGGACGCGAAACCGTCCCCGTCCCCGGCGGCCGAGAAGGCTCACGAAGAAGTTCGGGAGCCCAGCAGCAATGCGGAAGGGCCTGCCAAGGTCGAAAGCGTGCCGGCGGTCGAAATTGCCAAGGCCGTTTGAACGACGATCCGGTAATCCTTTATGACAAAAAGAGATTGAGAGAAAGGGTGTGTATATATATACGACGTCACATGAAAACAGACGATTTTCTTGGTTGGAGATGTGCTATACGGATGGTATGGCATTCATCTATCTACTGCGGGCTATCAGGGTAGGCAAGGGGGTTGGGAGGGCAGAAAAGTTGATTACGGATCATGATTTCTGCTATGTTTGTCTCTCGCTCTCTTTCTCTCTCACTACTCCCATCATCAGCGTTTTCAAAACTGCTTGTTGTTGTTGTCGTTATTTTTTCTATTCGCGAGAGATACCTTAGTCAGGCTGGACTGGATGGTTCAACGGGTCATTCAGCATAGCGTGGGCGTTTATTACTTTTTCGCCTTTCAAACGAAACCAAAACTATTTGACGAGTAATATATCTTGACGTTTTTTTGTTCGATTTGATTATTTTGATATGTACCTACTTGCATAATTGCAATACTTCCTCCGCAGCATCAAGTAGAAAGTTCATGTCACCGGGCTCAGCAGCAGTACCTGAAACCAGAGGGCACATTCACAATGGATTTGCAAAATCTGAGTGTGTTGGTTTCATTATTGTTTATTATCTTGACATTTTTATTCTATTTCGCTAACCATCGCTGAACTAAAAGAGAGGACGGTCGTTGTGAGGCTTGGGTGCCTATCAGGGGTATCGGACGTTGTAAAAGAAAAATGTTGAAGTGTTTGTTTTGGTTTCTACTGTAGAAAGTAGTAGACATGGAGATCCGGCTACCACCAAACTCTGTTCCCACCCACTCTAGAGCATCAGGGTACCGGCGACAACGACGGCGAAGGCGGCCGTGATGAATCCGCTGAAGGCGTCGATGGTGGCGGCGGCGGATTTCTTGCCGTCCTTGGCGGCGGCGTTGGTGCCGCTGCTGCCCTCGGCCTGGGCCTTGGTGAGGGTCTTGCAGGTGTCCATGAGGGTGGCGTTGGCCATCATGGCGTCGAGCTGGGTCTGCCACTTGGCGGCCTTGTCCTGGAAGGCCTTGATCTTGGTCTCGTCGCCCTTGAACTTGGCCTCGAGCGCCGTCTGGTTCTTGGCCATCTCCTCGGTCTTCTGCATCGCGGCCATCTTGAAGCACTGCGCCTTGGTGTTCTGGACCGAGCAGAAGGCCGTCAGGGTCGCGTTGCCCTGCATGGCGCTCAGGTCGGCCTTGGCGGCGGTGGCCTTGGTCTTGAAGTCGTCGATCTTGGTTTGGTTGTTCTGTTTTCGTCGTTAGCTATGTGTTAGGATGCTGGGGAGAGAAAGAGAGAAAAGGAGAGAAGTACACACCTTGAACTTGGCGGCCAGGGCGGTGTCGTTGCCGGCCATGGCGACCAGCTTCTCGGCGAACTTCATCTTGCCGCACTGGCCCTTCTCGCGGGCCTCGGCGTTGATGGTGGCGCACTCGCCGACGAGGGTGGCGTTGGCGGTCATGGCCTTGAGCTTGGTGTCGGACTCGGCGACCTTCTTCTTGAAGTCGTCGATCTTGGTCTGGTTGTTGTTGAACTTGGCCGCGAGGGCGGTGTCGTTGGCGCCCAGCTGCGTGATCATCTCGAGCTTGGCCATCTGGAAACACTGCTTGCCGATGCTGTCCTTGCCGCCCTTGTGACCGTCGCCCTTGTTGTCGCCGCCCTCGGCGGAGACGGCGACGGCCAGGAGGGCCGAGACGAAGAGGTTGGACAACTGCATCTTGACGGGTGATGGGAAAAGTTACTGGAGTAAGAAAGTGACAAAAATTTATATATACAGACAAAAAGGGTAAGTCGGACCGGCGACGAAGAAGTGAAGATAATAATAAAAGAGATATGAAGAATGTAAAGGTGTCGATAGGATCCTGGGCTAGCCGATGAAGAGGAAAAAAAGGCCAAGCCAGGAGAAAGAGGAGGGACGAAGTCGTCTTATATGCAACGCGGCCATCGGCTGAGGCTCACCTCATGTTTCTGTTTCCTGCCTAGCTAGCTAGCGCCCATGAGGGAAACCGTTCGTCTCGGATAGCGTTTCCCTCACCAGGTTCGATAAGTGCAGGCAGGCGAGTGAATGAGTTGACAGGTTTCAGACCAACCCACGAGGTACTGTAGGTAGTCGTCGCACTGCGTTTCGTCTTGGCGCCAAGCCCGGCCCCGATGCTACGGTCTGTCCAAAATAGTCACATCCAAGCGACCGGGGGGGGGACAAGGCCATGCCTGTCTTCTTGGCGCAACTACCGAAACATTGGGAGGAGAAAGCAAACGCGGTTGCGTCTTTCGACTTTTTCGGTCGAGACGATGCGAGGAGGGACCGCGAAGAATGAGGAGAGGCGGGCCAATCAGGGGGTGCGCCGGTGCCTGGAAGTGGTCTTGTTTCGTGCTGAAACACCTCAGCACCGACCCCTAGAACCCTTAGAAACTCCCCCTAAACCTAGACTGGTCTCCCCCCAAACGGCCAAAAGTCAAAGTCAGGATAGGCCCGCCTGCCATTTCTGCGATATCCGCAACTGGAAGCGAGCACCAGCGCATGATCGTGACATGGGCTTCTCACGCGATGCTGGCCAGATTCGAGGATCCGCGCCGATCTCCCATTGGCCAAGACTTTCGATCTGGGGGGCTCGGGCGAATCATTCGACCAGGATCATGACGGGTCGCACACTGATGAGGCGTCTGATTTGCTTCCAGGTTCTTTTTTTTCTTTCCTGCTTGCCTGATCCTGCGTCTCACTCACTGCCACTACCGCCCGCCATTGTGCATCCATCTTGACGTCTATCGATATCGATCAGTTTACGGTTCGCACTCCCACCCACCGATGCGACCGTTACACACGGGCCCGTAGGTTGCGGTTGCCCGGCCCTCGCACGACCCAGGCCAGCCATCTTGCATCGCGAGATGGCGACCCCTTCTCTTCCCATCATCGACATAGGCCGCCCATGCTCCCTCGATAATGGAGACAAAGAAAAAGAAGAGGAAGCTGCATGGATATCTCCAGAGCGTTTCACGCATCGACTGACCCCCCATCCCATAGAAGGTAATAAGCATATAAAGTATACCCGTTGGGACCGCAACGGTAGCTTTCGTCTGTCGGGCCCTCGGGACAGACCGAGAAGAAGTGCCCACGATTGGACTCCAGCCAGACACCCAGGTTTCAGATGTCACCGGCGGCTACCGCGACGTTGGTGCGATCAGGTCAGGCTTGCTGCACATGGCCTGATGTTTTGGCGTTGCGGCAGGACGTATTTTGGTTCGACCCAACTGATATATCGGTTGGGTTCAGAATGTTCCCCTTTGCCTCGCATGTCTCCTTGACCAGACACGGGCATTTGGAGATACCATAGCTTGTGCACCCTTCCGAGTATCGCTGAGTAGGATAGCCGCATGTCTTGCAAAGGACTCGATGGATCAATCATCCATACTTGAGCATGATGGACAACGATCAGGCCAAAGAGTCAGATGCAACTTTCTCCTGCGTTCTTCTCGAACGCGCATTCCCCTCGAATGCCCAAAACGGGCACATTACGTTTCCGTCCAGTGTTTGCCGGCAGCAGTATCTTACCACTAGATAAGAAAGTTTCGGCTGATGGACCAGGCTGGGCTCCCTCGCCATAGCATCCTTCTTTGTTGCTGTTCTCGAAGAATTTGTTTCGCCGCCTTTCTGGGCGGTCCGGCCCCCTAGACAGCTCAGATACAACGTCTTCGTCAACGTCCGGGACCTTGGCACTGGTACTTATCTGGGATCAGGCTCTCACACCCACGTATTCAAGATGAGATACTCCCCTAATCTTACTGCTTGGCCTTACCTCGCTTCTCCTTGGTTAAAGGTAGGCACCGCTTGTCAAACTTGCCTTTGCCGCATTCGATAGGGGCTAGCTACGGGTTGTTGGTGCCCGACTTCTTCGCAGTCGTCCTGGTTCTGATCTACGAGACTCTCTTCTGGTCTTCGGCGTCCTTGGGCCTGACCTTGACATCGGTTTTACTCGACGGTAACCCGTCTGCTGTAGCGTGTATTCCGGTATCGCCGAGGTGTTCTATATCAGCGATTTTAATCTTGAGACCGGAGTATGTTAGCTGTAGATACTATCTATGACTTTTGATGTATAATACATGAACTTTTGGCAAAACGGCCAGTCTTGACACTTTCCTATTTTGCTTGTCACAAGTCTATTGTGACTCTCTATCACGTACAGTGACCCATTTTATGGGCAGATCGCGAGGTTCTCTGGCATGGTATTTATTATGTAAAGTGGATATTGATGTCTGACTAACCCCCTGGGTGAGTACCAGTGCCTAGACCATTAGTTCTCGTTATATACTGGGCTAATAACCGCCCCTATGGTCTTCGAGTTGCCCGTTCGAGGGCCGCTGAATCTCCTGGCTAACTATCTGCCGCTCTTGAACAGGCCAGACCTCCATAGCCTTCAAAAACAACTGGCCAACTCTTCTACCTCTTGATATAGCCTGAAAACTGCTAGGACGATCGTCCAGCAGCGAGCTTCCAACTACCAAATCACTGGCAATGGCGGTGCCTTCCATGCCCCTTCAGTCTGGCTCGGCATCATGTATGTGTCCAAGTTTCTAACCATCACACCAGGCACTTCATAGCTTCTGTATTGTATTCAATCCGTTCCACGTGGAATCTACTTGGCCATGATGAAGCGTATTTTGGCCAGGAGAGGCTACTCAGGACCGGCTCACATGGATGATCACAATACCACTAGACATTCTTCACATGCATAGATATAAGTGTAGTATCGAGCGATACAAGAACGAAAAGGATTCCAATATTTGTCGTTGACTTGGAAGGGTCGGTGTTGGACTTCTCAATTGGTCATGCCTAGCTAAAATGCCATTGGTGTGTCAGGATGAACAACTTTGTGTACTTACATAGGGAAGTCACCAGCCTGAACCGAATGCTTGAAGATTACGCAATTGGGATCAACGAGTGTGTGCATTCCTTACTTGTTCAATCGGCTTCGAGAAACAGATCCAGTACATTGAAATTTCCAACAAGATTGCATCATCTAGGTGAAACAATACCCATCCATCTTCCCACAACTTGCAAACTCTCCAAACTGCCCACGTTCCCAAAAGAAAGTCCTTGGCCCGCCATCTCGTCATGACTCCCTCAGGATCCATCTTCGCCGCCGCCCTCACGGCCACGATGGCAATGCTCGTCGTCAACATCGCCTTGCCTGTCGTTACTGCCGCCGCGGCCGCCAAGCGAGGCATCGGCTGGCTGTACGACCACTGCGACGACGACTGGTCCATCATGCCGCCCTACTACTTCGTCGGCAAGTGCGACGCCCGGCACCCCCGGACGCCCGCCCCTGGCTCACCATCGACCTGACCGGGTGCTACACCGTGACCGACGACGGGGAACTCTCGGTCGACAACAAGCGTGTGTAAGTGCCTATCTACTTATCTCTCCCGCCCAGGCGCCACCTTTTTCGGAAAACGGGTACTTACTCAATGCTCTTTTTGGGGGGCTATATAGTGGCGGCATGGACAAGCGATGTGACCGCTGCACTCGCTGCTCCGACCTTGACAAGGACGTCTGCATGATGTGTGTCTGTAACAAGACTGACGGCCAGCGACACTGGGCCGTCAAGGATCTCGGTATGTATCGTTATCGTTATCGCCGTGGTACTTGGGGGCAACCGGCTGACGGAGAAACAAACACAGACGACGATCTCTTCGTCGATGTCGACCACGACCGCATCTGCTGCGGCGAGTGGTGGGGCGGTCCCTACTGCGGCTTCTACGGCATGCCCCCAAGCCGGCGATTCCTGGCCAGGCCGCCTATGTCCCGACGCTGTGGCCTTGAATTGGTCGAGGCGAGATACGGAGTCCCACAAAGGGAGGACGGGCATCGATGATACGAAGATGGGGAGGATATAGGCCACTACCTCGAGGTAGCGCCCTCTGACGTAACAGGGAGATTACACGTACATGGTATGCATCTACTAGAGATCGATTGCCGTACCTCGCACTCTTTAGTGGAATGGACGGAATGAACTCCAGTACTGTGATTCACGTCTTCACTTTGGGCCGGAGGGACTCGACCAAGAGGATGTTCAAAGGCAATTGATATCGTTACATTGACGTCGTGTACAGTATGGGTATCGTAAAACATAAACCAAAACGTTATAGCCAGGGCATTAAAAACACCATCCTCTCAGCAGCCAATACGCAGTGTGCAGGCCACCGGCACTCCTTCTCCTACAACGGAAAAGAAAGCAAATCATCGCTACCGGTCTCCAAAATCATCAAGCATCGTAAAACATCATCACTCCAGCCAAGCCCAGCTCATCAAGACCCGCCCGCTGTCCTCGGGCGCCAGCTGCGTGAACACGCTGATGGTCGTGTCCAGGTCCGCCGGCTGGCAGCCCGTGCAGCGATCCACGACCGTGACGTCGACGGAGCGATTCCCTCCTCCTCCTCCCGCACCCCCTCCCTCCTTGTAGTCCCGCTGGATGCGGATCTTCTTGCCGCAGAGCGGGTTCGCGTTCGGGTTGCCGCCGCCGTCGCGGTTCGCGCCCGCGGCGTCGAAGGTGATGTGGCTGACGGAGACGATGGCGTCGCCATCGCTCGACGTGACGCCGCACGCGCCCAGGCCCGGGCCGTAGTAGGTCAGGTCGCCGGTGAAGACGCCGTGGTTGGAGGGCAGCGGCAGGTTTTTAGTGCTCGACTTCTTGTGGGACAGCCCGACGCCGAGGCCGATGGCGAGGGCGAGCACGACGGCGAGGAGCAGGGCGGCGAGGCAGAGCAGGAGGAAGCGGCGCGAGCGGCCGCCCAGGTACGTGCGGTGCGGGGGCAGGACGGCGTCGAGGCGCCGCTGCAGCGGGGATCTGGTCGGTTGCGATGATGGCAGTGCGGCTCCCGCGCCTAGTTCTCCCTCTTTGGCGGGCGCATGTTGGGTTCCGTCACTGGGTGCGCGGACAAACAGAGGCGCATTCTTGCGACGCGGGAACTCTTTGATTCGGTCGAGCAAAGAGGCTCGAAGCGGGTGCGAGGGCGTCTCCCAGTCGGGGGTCTGGTAGACGGGCTCCGGATGTCGAGGTTCGGCCATTGGATGTTTCGTATCTATCGACTGATTGGCATCTGCATCTGGGGAAGATCAAAATCGCAATTGGGCATTCGCCGTGGGTTGGCGTCTGCTGGTGGTGAGGAGGGGAAGTGTAAAGTGAGGATTCCCATGGGCCAAGAGGTAGACGGGAAGTGCGCCAAAAGTTGGCCATACCCGGGCGGCCATGGCTGGCGTCCAAAATCAAGGCAGTCGGCGCGACAGATTCCTTGGTTTTTGGGATGCCGACATGCAACAAACATGCCACTGCCAATGACAGAAGGCTAGCCCGTCTGCCCGCTGGTGCGCCACTGAAAACCCAGCCACTACGGCTGCCGAGTGCGGTAGAGCGGGAGAGCCAAGACCTGCCAAAGCATTGGAAGCCTAGAACCCCTGCAGGAACCACCGGAGCCCACTGTAGACTATGCTCCTAGAGGCCTAGTTCTGCCAATAATGCGTGCCTTTATCTACATAGCTAGCCGCCAGTGCAATCGGTATGAACGGATCTTCTCACCACCGTCTTCGCCAATCTGGCTCGAATCCCTGGCTTTGCATAATTCAGAAAAGCGAGCATTGCAAGGGCGTTCGTCATCGGACAGATCGGTATTGCCAAGTCTCTTCAGTCCCTCAATACGAATCCCGAATTTTGCCAAAAAAAAGAAAGAAAAGAAAGAAACCAAATCTCTGCGCATAGCCCCTCGTCGTGTTGGGCACGAATCGCAACCTTGCCTGCTTGCTTCCCGTCCAAGCCCGTCTTATGAGGAAATCTGGTAATAAGTGGTCTTTTCAATTCTAGAGGCCCGGCGCGCCAGGTTCACGTGGGTGGGCTTTCTTCTTGGCCTCCCCAAACTCATCTCCCTGTCTCCCCTAAAGCCAGCGACCGGCACCGATAGTGACCCCGGCATTGGGCACGGAGGTGGGGAACATCGCCAATCCTCATTAACCACCCACGACCCAGACTGCTTTCGCCCATCCCCGTCCACACCACGTGCTTTCAGAGAGTGATCCCTTCTGTTCTCGGTGTTTTTCTGCATGACACCTTTTGTTGTCTAACCTAGGCCGTTTGTGCAACTCTTGTTGCCTACTTAGACTGACTCGGCAACCTACCGGGGTTCTGGCCGTTGGAGGCGGTTTGCTGGTACGGATTGCCCGACATGACATGACGTCGCGTAGATATCCTTCATCAAACCGCCCGCGCCAAGAGAGACGGCCAGCAAACGCCTCTGATCGGGCAGCGAGGCCCCCCGGGAAGCTTATGTAGAAGAAAGATAAGTGGGCAAACATGATATCTGGCTAAGTCACAGGGTCCCGAAAGGGGATCTACTGTGACCTGACCCGGATTGGGGAGCCCCGGCTGCTTTCCCATCTGGACGGTGACCTCCCTAAACCAGCCAAAGTGCACATGGATCTACCAGTGACGTTGCCTGTACCAAACACCTGGGTGGACAGGGTCTGATTGGTGAGGGACGATTCCCAGATTGCCTTCCACTAAACCGTCAGGGGCCAGGGGTGCTGCGCTGCCAAAAGGTGGGGGGTTCCACCGGCCCTCTTTGTGCATTCTTCTTCACCGGCGTCAAACCGGCTGCACAAAGAGGGACTCGTCTGGTCTCGCTGCAGATACCAAGATATCAGTATTCGAAAAGAGAAGACTATTAGAAGCAAGATCATTATGCTTTCGTATCGACAAGCTGGCTGTGTGACGGGAGATCCTCCGGGCCGAACAATCGAGGTAGCATCACGTTTGCTTATACTTCCTATACGCTCACGCCAGGGAGACTGACGTTACATTGACATGCAGACGACGATCGGTGAGCTGGTGCATTGGCCCTCTCCAAAGCGGTAAGGGACTGACATCGGGCTATACCATAAGCAATGATGTGCACAAGGAACCGGCCATGCATCCATCCGAATCTGGTCACCCTCATTTATTGGCCCACCTTCTGCGCCCTCTGGCATCTGTGCATCTAAGTCAGTACCCTGGTGGGCGGCACCGCTTACCCCGGAACCTTCACCTGAGGATCGCCCGCACGGGACTCCGTCGGCATTGGCGGCTGGCTGGGAAAGCAAAGAAAGAAGGGATGGTGGGCATTTCGACACCGTGAGGGTCGAGGATGAGGCGTCCCCTACCTGTCAACTACGTAGTATTACTTCGGCTTCCGTGGTCCCAGGGAAGGGGATGAAGGGAAGGCTTGTTTTTTTCTTTCTTTTCTTACAACCTGGGGCGGAAGACATAGCTCTTTTGAGATATAAGTGCCGCGGGCTGCCCACTATATCTCCCATCTCTTCCGTGTTTCCAGCGTTGAGGTGAGGAGAGTTTATTCCGTTTCGGCTCGGCTCCCTGTGTTGTTACCTGACAAATATCACCACATAATCTTAATCATGGCTTCTTCCACCTTCCGGTCCACCCTCTCGGCGGCGCTGCTGCTGCTGCTGCTGTTGCCCCTGGGTCTCGTCCAGGCCGCGCCCACGCCCGGACTCCTCGTCGCGAACCCGGACGCCACCGACATCGTGCCCGACAGCTACATCCTCAAGTACAAAAAGGGCATCAGCCATGAGGTCCTCCAGCGGAGCCAGCAGTCGGCGCGGGACCTGATGCAGCTGTCCCGCCGCGGGGCCGTCCTCGCCGCCGCCGACGCCGACGCCCCCTCCTCTCCTCGGACGCGGCCGCCGCCGTCCCGCTGCTGCTCAACTTCTTCAACATCGGCCGCAGCTTCAACGGCGTCCACGTCCGGGCCGACCACGCCACCGTCCGCCGCATCTCCCAGGACCCGGCCGTCGAGTACGTCCTCTACGACACGTACGTCACCAACGCCGGCAAGGCCGTCCGCCAGACCGAGGCCGTGGCCAGCCTCGCCCGCATCTCGCAGGCCCAGCCGCTCGAGGACAAGGAGGGCGACTACACGTACGACAGCTCGGCCGGCGAGGGCGTTACTGTTTATATCATCGACTCGGGCATCTACGTCGACCACCCGGACTTTGAGGGGCGCGCGCACCATGGGTACAACGCCTTCGACAAGAACGTAAGCATAAACCATTTACTAGTCTTATGTCCTCCCGTAAGACTAAACAAGACATAAAAGAAGCTAACAATTGTACCCCCCTCTTTCCAGTCCAACTCCTCCGACGACAACGGCCACGGCACCAACGTCGCCGGCATCGTCGGCAGCGCGACCTTTGGCGTGGCCAAGAAGGCCGAGTTGGTGGCCGTCAAGGTCCTCGACGCGCAGAGCTGGGGCACCTGGTCCGGCATCATCGACGGCATGCAGTGGGCGGCCGACGACGCCAAGCTGCGTCGCCGCAACGTCGGCCGCGCCATCATCAACATGTCCATCCAGAGCGACCGCGTCGACGCCATGAACGACATGCTCGAATCCATCCACCACGACGGGATCCCCGTCGTGGTGTGTGCGGGGAACTACAACGTGAGTTTTTTTGCACTCGAACCCCTTGGAATGACTTCTTCTATGATATGAGACCCAAATGATGTATAGAACCACTGGCTGACTGGGAAAAACTTCTTTGGATGATACAGAAAGACGCCTCCACTGTCTCTCCCGCATCGGCAAAATCCGCCATCACCGTCGGCGCCATCGACGACCAAGACAACAAGGCCGACTTCTCCGACTACGGCGAGGACGTCGACGTCTTCGCGCCGGGCGTCAAGGTCGTCAGCTTGTCGCACAACGGCGGCACGAGTACCTACAGCGGAACCAGTCAAGGTGAGTACCCGTTGCTAAGCCCAACCAACAGGTATCATGATGATTATGAATGACCGTGAAACTGACATTGTATTCTCAACGAACAGCCGCACCTCACGTTGCTGGAATCGCTGCTCTGCTGATGAGTGGGGAAGGCCTCAAGGACCCGGACGACATTGCGTCGAGGATCCGCAGCATGGCTGAGGATACGGGGGCCGAGGTCCAGGAGAACGCCTCGGGTACATCCAACTTAATCGCGAACAACGGGTTCAAATAAAACGACACAGTGTATCGTATCGGGTTGTGCTTGGGTTTATGTCCGTTTCGGCATGGCGTTGTTGTAACTTTTAATGTTCTAATGTTTTTGTATTCTCTATCATGATCCATGGCGTTGGAATGACACGAAAGGGGGGAAAATACCAGATAATGAAATTGCATACGTGGGCTCGGGTGTCAAAGGAACAACTTAGATTTGGGTTTCCGCGAGGAGAAATATGCACACGCGCTTCATGATGGTTCTTCAATCACTACTTCTCCCTCCAACAATTTGACCATATCTCGCACTTGAATATGTCTGGCCCTCCCGCACAAGGTATGCTGGGAAGCGGCTGCCCGGCGATAAAAAATATTTCAGTCACTCCTGCTCTTCAAAATGGGATCAGCACGCCTCGGAGTGAGACTTTAGTTTATGTAAGCCGGTGTTCAGCACCGCACGAATCGGCGGTTTCGTTGAAGCAGGTTACGTAACCGTCGTCGTCGACGGACAAGGTGTCGTCTGTAACACGAGGTTATATAGATTAGTTTTTTATTTCGCTGCTTCTTGGGAGACTTCTAGGATGTCGGATCGATTGTAACGTACTCAGGTTAGTAGTGGTAGGTACCATGTTGCCGTTGTCGTCTCGGCATTGACAGAACATGGCGTAATCGTTGATGGTGCATTGCTCGCAGTGCCGCAAACCGGCGCCGCCCAGTTTCGGCTGAAGTACACCATTAACTTCGGCAAAGCACCTGGCCACCACCTGTAGTCAGCACTACTCCCTTGTCGCAAGCGATTGGTCGACGCCGAATCGGGATATTGGGGAGGTTGTTAGGGTCTGGAAGGGAGAAGAGGGGGTTCGCGAACAGAAAAGGAAACGTACGTATCGAGCCACATCAGGCTGCAGAAAGAGTCCTTGTTCTTGTCGTAACAGTTCGCTCGAAGGAACCAGACCCAATGGCCGGGGTTCCAGAGACTCACGTCTGCGCAATCCTGTCCAACAGAGCTGTCGGCAGAAGCCAAGTTGGTGGTGAGTGCGATGAGGCAGGGAGTGATGTAGGCAAAGGTCTTCATGGTGACCTGCGGGTAGATTGGGATAATGATTGGTGGTACTTGGACAAAGGAGTTGAGGATGCCGTTGGGACTTAAAAGACTGTTGAGTTGTATAATGAGGAGCAAAGGAAAAAGCGGCAGGAGGGTTGGTGGCAGGTGCCGATTAAATGGATTCCCCAGTGAAGTCCAGCAAATAAGAGAGGTTGTCATAATGAAGCCATATGACAAGTGTATTCACGTCTAGCTAGGTCATTTCTCACTAGGCGTCGTAATGAACATTCTCTAGTACTCGAATACGCCAGGTCTTACTGCCTTAGCATAGAAACTCCTCTTGATGACATTGTGTTACTCGAAACCTCGCACGCAGCAGCATCGACAGCCGATCGAGACTTTCAGTCCTCCCCCTATGCATTGCAATTCCAGCCGGTCTGGTTGAAGCAGCTAAAGATGCCGTCGGTGGTCGCAATGGCCTCATCTGTAGGTAGTCCTCATGGTTAGCCTGAAGAAGCTGTCAGAGACATGTCAAGGCGACTTACCGAAGCTACGCTCACTCGTGTGGAATTGGCCATGCTTGTCCAGGCAGTCGCAAGTCAGGTGCAGCCCGTCAATGACGCAATGCTTGCAGTCTTCGACGCCAAAGCTGAGCGTTTCGGGCTGGAGCATGCCATAGTCGTCGACGCCATAGCAGCTGTTAATTCATCGTTGTCAGTCATTGTGGCTCCAAGCCAAAGCAAAAGAAGTCTCGGGGAGCTCAGAGGAGGCAGGTGGAGTTAAAAAACGTACAGTCCCAGATTGATGTAGTTGCAGGCACTGGTGCCGTTGTTGGCCGTGCAGTTTCCTCGGAGGTACCAGAAATGAGGCTCCGGCTTCCAGATTCCCCATTCCGAGCACGTGCCGTTGATGGGGCCATCGCCGAAGGCGAAGCCGACGATGAGGGCGAGGATGTATGCGAAGATCTGCATGGCGATTGTAGGTAGGTGGATTGACGAGGAGGGAATGGTTGATGTTTGGTGAGATTGGGAGAAGGGATTGAAGAGCGTGGTGTTGAGGTTGAAAGGTGTGGAAAGTTGTGGTTGAGAAGGTTGGCAGTGGGAAGGATTGAGAGTTGCGAGCTGATTATATAAGTTTGTGTCTGTAGTGAATATAGAGTGTATTCTGGAGGACTGGTGCGCATAGCACTGTATTCAATTGTATTTGGACCAATACTTGGTCCTCGGCCCAACAGCACTTGACGTATGACACCTGCTGTATGGTGTTTTATATCTACCCGTGTTTCGAACCAACCATATAGTGATGCCTTCGGTGCCTGAAGCTACCACACGGCTCTGGCTTGGTATCTTCTGGGGCTTGACACACTTATATTGAATTGATACTTGAAATATCTATTATCCGCCTTGCCTTTACTGACAAGAGAATGTGAATGCTGCCACGAACCAAAGCCAGAATCCTACTCCCTATGACACTGCTTTGATCTTCAATGATAAAAATGAAACCAGCATGAACGTTAGTATCACGCCACAATTAGCCAATACCGCAGATCAATAACAGTGTCTGGCAAAGCTTCCTGATACTGCAAGCATGCATATCTCCTGTAGGTCTGATTTGCAGTAGTTATATTCACATCATGTTGAAACACCAAAAACAAGTCAATACGACCTCTTTCTATTGAACTTGGAGCGGGCGAGTTTCTGGAGAAAGGGGGTAATCTAACTGTGCTAATACACAGGATAAAGGGGTTAATTGGGAAGCCTGCTTACTCAGACAGTACCTATATTATAGTAAGACCCGACTGGCAACCCTGCGCAGTCCTGAATAGATCCTCGAGTGGGGCCCGTGGCTAATAATAGGAGTCCCTGCCACTAAAGTAGTCAGATCCAACTAGACAAGGGGGTCGCGCCTAATTTCAGATAAGGGCCAGTGAATATCCCCCAACCACGGTAATGCATACCGTCAAGCATAGATGAGCCTGTCAGCATTGTCATTGCTACAGCCTGTGCGTCTACAATATGAATCCCTGGCGCAGATCCCGGCCCGGCAAGACTTACTGCATCGGCGACCATTCTGTAGCGCCGCACGAACACTTCTGCTAAGGCTAGGCCGCGGGCCGCCATAACTATATATATATATATATATATATAATACATCCACCCGCCGATCTGCAATGGTAAGCAGTGTTTGCCTTCCCGTACATACCGTTTACAGAACTGGCCTTAGACTCTCTCTTGACGGATACGATGCGATCATCTCTTTTCTTCCTCGCGGCCCTTTGCTTAGAGAGCATTGCTGCTCTCCCACAGAAAGCCAGCAGCAATCCAATATCATCTACACAACATGCCAAAGTTGACACCAGAGCGAATACCTACCAGGATCACGCCGAGGCTGCTTTAGACAGGTTGCAACAGTGGTACAACCACGATACTGGACTGTGGAAGAGCTACAACCCGTCATGGTGGCAATCAGCCAACGCACTGACGACGCTGGTCGACATGGTACAGACCGGCAGCCCCAAAGCCAAAAAGGTCGCCGACACCGTAATCCCCAACACCTTCCAAGCGGCCGGCGCCTTCAACGTCCGGGAGGGCCACCGACTCAAGCGCGCCGCCGCCGCCGCCGCCGAGGACAACAAGGTGGAGGAGAAGAAGAACCCCTACAGCAACGGCTACTACGACGACATGGGCTGGTGGGCCATGGCCTGGATCAAGGCCTACGACGTCACGGGCAACAAGACGTACCTCGCGACGGCCGAGGCCCTCTTCGCCGACATGACGACGGGCTGGGGCACCAACTGCTCGGCCGGGGGCATGTGGTGGGACAAGAAGCACACGCACATCGACCCCATCGCCGACACGCTCTTCCTCGAGGTGGCTGCCTGGCTGGCGAACCGGGTCCCCGCCGACAAGAAAAGCCACTATGCCGACTGGGCCGTCCGGGCCTGGGACGGGTTCCGGCGCAGCCCCATGTACGTGTCCGGCGAGGGCGAGCACTACGTGACGGCGGGCATCAGCGTCAAGACGTGCCGGCTCGGCAAGAACCCGCATGGGTACACGTACTCGAACGGGGCGCTGGTGAGCGGGCTGGTGGCGCTGTCCATCGCGACGGGTAACCGGGATTATCTACAAGAAGCGCACCTGATCGCGCACACCATCATGAAGATCATGTCCAAGGACGGCGTGCTGCGCGAGCCCAACATCGACCAGGCGCATCCGGGCCAGGCGGCACCGCAGTTCAAGGGCGTCTTCATGCGCGGGCTCATGCGTCTGCATGCCGCGGACCCCCGGCCGGAGTACCGCGACTTCGCGCAGCGGTGCGCTGACAGTATCTGGGACAAGAACCGCCAGGGGGATGCTGAGCTCGGCCCGGACTGGAACGGGCCGTTTCACGGACCGGCGAACGCGAGTCCGCATAGTTCGGCGATGGATGGAATTGTGGCGGCGTGGAGGATGACAAAGTAAGTGGGAAGAAAGCAGTAACTAGATTGGGCGTGCTTTTGGATGTGATGGTTCTTGTCGTGGACTGTCCCCTTAAGGAAGCAGGCTTGGACAATATGCGACACCGACAGAGTCCAAACCAGGCATTGCGTTTAATGGAATTTTCTTTTTTTTTTTTTTTTTTTTTTTTTTTAAAAAAAAAAAAAAAGCAATGTATCACTGGCTGAAGTGTACAGTACGGCACAGAATAATGGGAGCAACGCTTTCCCCATTCAGGAGATAGTCTTACGTAGAAAATGTTGAGTATACCGTAGGTAAACTATCCTTTCGGCTTCTCGTCACATCACTTACCCTGATGATCTGAGCGTGCCCTCCCAACGCTGCAAAAGTAAAAAACCACGATTCAAACGAAATTCAAATATTTCGGCCCAGGCTGCCGTCTTAAACGATGTCCGGGGTGGCCGGACCGACTAGCGCGGAACAACAATTGAGCCGCCGGTGGGACAGGACTAGGCAACAACAACAGCAACAGGGGCGGCATCCACCAGCCGATTTTCTGCGCTTATAACTTCTCTCATTGGCCCATCCCTGGCCTCTGCTTACTACCCGGGGCACTCACCCGCTCTCTCAGGTCCGATTCAACCAGCCCCGAAATGGCCATGCCGAACCTCTATACCCTCGCGTTCTGGGCCGTCATCATTGCCTGGTGGTACGCGACATGGTGCGACCACTGGAAAGGCTCGCACTCCCAGGCCCCCGTGAACTACGCTCGCTGCGCCGAGCTGCACAACAAGATCCTGGACATCGGGGCCCGGAAGCAACTTGCCCTGGGTGACGGCAGCAACAGCCCGCATCCAACCAAACCGCAAGCGCGCCAGCACCCGAACTGGTTCGAGCACTGGGGGAAGCGGGCCGAAGCCGTTCGTCCTCTGCTGTCGCCGGACCTGGTGGCCTTCCTGGAGCGGGCCGGGGAAGCGGGCGACGGCCACTCCTTTTTCTACTACGCCTCTGGCCTTGCGTCGCCCGAGGTCATGTTCGCCAATCAGGCGGCCATGGCGGAAGACCCGGCTGACTGGAGCCGCTATGTGACGCTGTACTCGGCCACCCTGCTGGCTTCCCATCCCGACGGTTTAGTGTGAGTAGACTACTGCAAAACAATCATTAGCCATGGGGCAGTCGAAGGAACTTTAAGCTCATAAAACCGGTCTGTGATTAGGTTCGACCAAAAGAAAGGCCTGGCCATTATGCAGATGGACATCATGGACAGTTTCGTTACCCACAATGGGCGGCAGAAATGGTACCCCCTCGAGGTCGTCCTCAGCCAGTGGCTCGACATGATAGAGATCGGGAAGATACATGCCGTCGCGGAGGGCGTGAGAACCAGATCGGAAAAGTTTGACCCGTGGACCATAGTGGGATACAGCGAACGCCAGCTTGAAGAGACCTTGGAGGTCTGGGAGCAGCTCCTAACCGCCATTGAAGCTCGAATTCCTGGCTATACACCATCCAACGACTCCGCAACACTATTTGATGACAGCGGTGAAATTGATCTGGAGGCTGCCGGCGTGCTCCCCGGGTTCGTATCCGAGTTTATGGCCAAAGCCCGCCGTCCTTCTTTTAATCATATCGCTCCGGGTCTCGGCCTCCGCGACGACGAGTCCTTCGCCTTCCAGCAGCCCTTCCGCGCCGTCCCGCTCGTGTACCCCTACAACCGCCCAGAATACTCAGGGAGCCCCAAGATCCAGTTCCCCATCCTCCTCTTCGCCTCGTCCGAGGACCTCACCTACGACGCGCCGCCGCATCTTTCCAGCGAGAGCATTTACAACCAGAACGACGACGACCACGTGGCCCCCTTCGAGAAGCCGTGGAGCCAGGTCCGGTCCTACCCCGCGGGCCTCTACTTCACTCGGACGGACCAGGGCGACCAGAACGTGTTCGAGGACGGCGTCAGGCTGGTGCTGCCGTTCGGCGTCGGCGGCCGCGGCTGGGCGCGCACGGCGGACGGGGCCAGGTTTGGGGAGAACCTCGAACTCAGGCACGCCGAGCCCGAGGGGCGCGACAGGCACCACGAGCTCTTCCAGCTCGGGTACTCGCCGTTCGTGGCGTCGCACGAGGTCCGGCTGGTGCAGGTGCTCCGGGTCTGGGTCAAGCTGGTCGAGAGCGGGGACTGGAAGGTCGGGCCGGAGGGGGTTCTGGGCGGGATGGAGAAGTGGCGGGAGGCAGATACGTGGTGGCATTGGAAGAAATACGTGGTGCCGATGAGTTGGTGAGTATGTCGCAACTAATAATTCAAAATAATGACAAGTTTCAACTTGGGGTTGCTTAATTCCAAAATAACCCATGAAAATGAAATCAAGCTTGGGCATGTCTAGTCTGGTCGTTCAACTTCTACTTGCCATACATGGAAGCAGAATGTAAGCATTGCTAATAAATGCATATTGGTATTATTATTCCAGTAGCATAATGACTTCCAAGAGAATACTATTCCGTTGCTTTCAGTCACGGGTCATCCCAACAACCGCGACTAATTATCAATGGTTATGCCAATGTCACGACAGGTAGCCGCCGGAATAACCACTAATTCCCGAATGGAGCAACTTCCTGCCTGAGCAATTCTCGCCATTGACTCGTTCGCCTCCACGACATTTCAGCCAATGGACTCGAAACCTTTCATGCTATCCCCATTTGCATTCCGCTCGCCCAACTCTAGGGCAATGTCTCTTTTCCCTCTTTACTTGGTGACCACGAGGTTCGAGTGACATCCCGACCGCAACCATCAGCACCAACAGCATCTCCAACAACAACAGCACCACCAGTACCACCAACCAGAAGCAGCAGCAAGAGCACGATTGCCGACGTTTCGTTTGTGGCCGGTAAGGCCACAGTAGCAGTACCACCACCTTCCAATCTCGAGCCTGAAGTAGGAAGTGCCGAGTGGTGAAACCGGCAGTATGAAGTAGGCAAACCCTTACCTTGCGTTTCCTTCCCGTTCTGCTGGAAATGAACTCAATGAACATCGCCTTTGGACCTATCCCGGAACCAAATCCTGAGCCTTCCTTTTTGGCGCCGCTGGGCGACGACCCAAACTCCATGCAGCGTCTTCTGACTTACATTGACGACCTCATTGCCCGGGGGCGCAACATTGATGAGCTGCTGGACTTCATCGAGGATGACTTCCTCCCGAGGATCTCCTGGTCCCTCCTGAAGTTATCCTTCAAGAAATGCGAGATTGGCATGGAAGAATTGGAGGCATTGGGAGTCATTCACAAGACGGAGGGACGAACATGCATAACCCAAGCCCGCTCGAAGCGTTCTTGAGTGACTGGAGCTCGTTCCCGAAATTTCCACCACCGCCGTAAACGGCGCATCGCATAAGGAGACAAGCCCTGATTTCCGATACGGATTCGGGCAACCCAGTAGAGGGCCCCGACGGCATCAATCTGACGATTCTCTTAGTGCCTGCCCCAGGCCCGGCTCAAAGCCAACCAACCGATCGCCGCCTCCTGCACCTCCGCGACGCGAGTGCTCTACTCGTGTTGCTCTCAGATTGATTGTCTATTTCTGTATGATTGCTGTCCGATTCCTAATACCCCTTTTCGTTACCCAAGATGGCGCCCCTCTCGAATAACCCAGACTAGCAGGCAGATTGGGATTACAAGATCAGGCAGATGTTCACTCTTGCTCGCCGTCATTACCATCGGCGTTACCGTTTGACTTTTCTGCTAAGATCAACGGGCTTGAGTTGCAGAAGTAAGTCGGTGACCAAAGTTACGGGCCTCGAGGAATCGGTCAAGGGCCATGTAAAATGTCCATTTTCTTCCCCTGTTCGTTTCCTTGCTTTAAAAATCAAATATGTTCTACTGTCACTCTTGCGAAACTAAAGACTAGGCTGTTATTCAGCTCACCATTCCAATAATGAGTTTAAAGGACGCATTAATCGGCTCAAGACGCAGCAGCAAGTTGACTGTGCGCAGATCGATGCCCTGAAAGACAGTGTCGCGGCCCTTGACTGATTCGCAATCGCGAGCAGTATAGATATACTCACCTTTGCGACCTTTGTGGTCGTTAGTTCTTGCTCTAGAAGAGCGAACGCCCTCTTGCAATCCGGCTTAGAGCCGGTAGGTTGACTATATTCTGATGGTATCAGTAGTTGATACCCGACTGTGCTTCCCCCGGCGGGATGTAGCCCCGACCGATGGCCAGGATGGGAATGTGTCAGGCGAGCCTTCCGTCGCTCCTGTTGGGCCCTTTGGGGGCGCTATCTGGGGAGCAGGTCAGTGGACAAACTGGAGCCCCCACAGGTGATCGGTCTGGGACTTCTGGGGCGCAGTTGGGTGGACAAGATGGGCCATCTGAAAATCATCCGGAGTGTCGTCTAAAGAGCTTCCTGGACAGCCATGCAACGTCCAGAGACGTCTGGTCCTACTGGTAGCAGAGAGGGTTGTGGGTGATGTTTAGGCCATACAGCATTAATTAATGATTCGATTAATTATTGGTAGATATTATTGTCCCATTGGAATAATCCCGGTGCGGTTTACGTGCCATGGTTGTTGCTACCACACGGTCGATTTGATCATTAGGAGCGTCGGCTACATGTGCCCCTGTTGGGTCGAAAGCGAGTCATTGCAGCAAGTTATGGCAGTGGCGTATCCAGAACAATTGCCCACGGCGATTCATTTTCAGGCACACTTACAGCTAGTCTATGAAAGTCGGTTGCTTGCTTATCTAGACATACGAAAGAAAAACAGTGTCTTCGGAAATCGAGATCCGCGCCATCGCGAGGGATGACGAAAGAGTGACAGCCAGCCCCCCCTGCACCATGGCAACGCCCACGGTCCGAGCTAGTTCTGAGGTAATCAGACAACCGTGAGCTACTCCGTCTCTCGTTATATTTCCCGATAAGCATCTTACTGTGGTTCTGGGTGTTAGCGGTGGCTTGGTCGCAGTAATCAAAACATGGATGAAAGCTTATGTGAATGGGCGTGGACGGCACGCCATTTGCATCCAGGCACAAGCACATGCTTTCCATTCTCTCCCCGTCAATTAGTTCTATCTTCACGTCAGAGGCCCTAACACGTCACCTTCCTATGTAAAGCCCAATGATCATGAATTAGTCATGGGTAGCCAACCTTGCCAATCTCAATCACTTATATGAGCCAGTATCGGTTCTTGGCCTCCACCTTCACACTTGTAGTAAGCTATCGACTCATGCTATGGATACCCGGTTCTACGTGGTATACATATGTTATGCAGGAGGTGACGGCCCGGGAGCCAAAAAACGCCAGATCGCCTCATCACTAGTGACAAGCTGGCGCCGGGTCCAGCGCATCGGACTAGCCAGCTCGTAGCCTAGCAATCATCAAAGCCCCCCATCTTGCTAGTCAGCGATGATCCTGTCAGATAGTAAGTAGCATAACGTCTTTTCGTCCCCTAATTGCTCGCAGCCTAATTGTGGTAGCAAATGCTATTTCCCGCGACTTGGATGGCCCCTGTGCCGATCCACGTGTTTCAACTCAGGAACGGCGCCAGGGGCTAGGCTAGTAAGGCTACAACCATCAGTAAACACGACGGGCTGCTCGGGATCGAGAATCGCTGAGCATATATTGCTGGCCAGCTCCCTCCCGTTGACCTTGACTTTGGCGTCTGCAAATAGATCAGTGTTCGTCTTCTTCTCTTCACATATTCACTCTCTACTCCCGAGCCTGGGAATTCACGCTCCTTTTTCTTCAAACCACCACTCTTGCCGGCCTTGGCCACGCGAGCTAGCATCGCCAGCTCCTTTACCTTCTCTCATTTCAACGTGACCAGCGTGGGAGCATTCGTCGTCATCTAGAGCCGGCCCACGTCAGAGCCAGTTCCAGGACGCCAACAAGACGCACAACACTTCGCAAATCGACATCATTCGTCTTGCACATATTCGATCACATACACCACACACGGCAAACCTGCAGTTAGGTCTTGCCGCGTAAACCAGTAGCAGGAAATCGCCGTCCATCACACCCAATAGAAAAGGCAGAGAGAGACCCAAAGCCCAACGGGACTTAACAACATGCCGCGCACTCTCCCCTACCGTCTGCTGTCCCAGCCGCAGCCCATGACGCCTCTGAAGGCGCCCAACCCATTGGGAAGCCATCCCCTGGCGCCCCCGGCGCAGCAGACGTCGCCCCGCCGGGCCCGATCGCCGTTGCCGCAGATTCGGGTGACCCCACCGCAGTCTACATCTCATCACTCGAGGATGTAAACGTGCTGCCACTGTGTCCGTTGGGAAACTGAGATGAGGGTTTCGATCACCACTTCACATCTCAGATGGCAGATAGTTGTGGGAATGCGGGACGTTCAGGTAGTGGTGGTCTTGGCTGTTTCAATGGCTTTCACTCGGTGCAGATTCGACATCTGCAAGTCAGGCAGCCAATTCCCTTGCATTCACCCAAAAGGACCAACCAAGGTGAACAAATTCATAGAAAATAGATACCCATAGCACTCGTTGTCCATAACAAACTTTGTTACCGAGTGAATACAAAATGATTCAACAATCGGGTAGAGTCATCACGTTCCCAAGCAAAATCATACTGTACCACTGTGAACGAAGTCCACCGTCGATTCTTCCCAGATTCAAAATATTGAATTAAACCTACAAGTACATAGAGTAGTAAACGTATGCATACGCCCGAGCTCAAGTCCAGAACTGCCGACTCTCTATAAGAGGAACTATCGAAGACCGGAAGCAACCCACCTCCTTAAACGACAGCATGCCCTCCTCCACCGAATACCCCCAACCCGAACTCCCCCGTCTCGGCCACCGCTACGGCCCCGCCCGCATCCTCGCCTACATCGTCCGCCCCGAACCACCCCCCTCATCCCCCTCCCATTCCACCAACTCCCCATCAACATCCTCCTCCTCTTCCTCCTCAATGTCTTCCAGTCCACCAAACCTCTACCCCGAACTCCAAACCCTAGACCACCTCTACTTCCACATCTCCCCCTGGCTCCCCCACCCCTACAACCCCCTCCGCGCCCTCGAGCGAGCCGTCTCCTCCGCCGTCTCCCGCCACCGCTACTCCTACTACGACGACCATCCCAACCAACACCCCCTTTTCTTCCCCGGCCACGCGGCCCTGGCCGCGACAGACATCCGCGCCAGCGACATCCGCATCAACCTGCGCAGCACCGAGCGCCCCACCGTCTTCGGCGACATGCGCCCCTGCACCTCCTGGCTGCGCCCCCTGAGCGCGCTGGGCGAGGACGGGTTCCGCGACGTGCTGAGCGCCACCGCGCGGCGCCGCGAGGTCGCCGAGGTCATCGTGCTGCTGCGGCCGGCCGTCGCCCGTGACGAGGCGGCGGGCCAACAAGGCACCGAGGATGACCGTGTATCATTGAGCAGTTCCCCCTCCTCCGTTGCCTCGTCGGACTCTACAGGCGTCGTCCATGACGACGACGATGACGACGAGGCCCCACGTTTCCAGTTAGATCACCAGGGATGGTAGGAGCAGCCAGCCAGCCCATGAACACGCAAAACAAAGACGAGACACAACCACAGATGGAAACAGTTTTTGAATACGGAGAAAGGGTATGCACAACGATATATCCAAGTAGTCCCAAAAATCCAGATGAATACCTGGCCTATGTGAAAAAACAGCCTTTCGTTCTTATCGCCGCCATCCCCACGCGCCAAATGCCTTTTCTGCTTACTGGCACCTTTTTTTTGTTTCGTTCGGGGGGTTCACAACTCCTGGACTCTCTCGCATCCTGTCTCTTTCTTTCTTCTCTCGCGAACGATGCAGAAAACAACAATGTAACACGCAGGGTAGTAGTAGTAAGCAGTAGTAGTATGATGATGAGAAATATCCAATAATGAGGAACACCGGTGCGCCGAACCAACCCCCCCGGTCTTGATATATCGTACACAGGGCGATTGAGAGCTGTATCCCTTCTTTCCAGGAGAAGAGGTCCCCCATGTCGCCAAGTATTAACGGAACCTTCGTGGCGCGTCCTCTCATTTACAAGAACAGGAATGTGGCTTGAAATGATGTATGGCAAAAGAGGCCAAGACGACAACGCAAGTTGAAATGATGAACAGCGCCGGTCCAACGCTCAATCCAAGCGCAATCTTGGAGCAATGCAAGCAATTCCAAACCATCCCGGTGGTGAAGAGCAAACTCCGTGATGCAATGAGAAGAAGCGCAAAAACGTAAGGTCCCAAGTTTTGTTTTGCCCCATCACGGGCTCCCCAGCAAGGTATGCTTGCTCCAAGGGGACCGTGATCATGCCGCCGCCGCTAGGTTCCATCCATGACGAATTCAACCTACTTCGATGGCCATTCTCAAGAGTTGTTCGTCTTCAACCGCTTTTGGTTCTGCATGCGCGGCGTCGGCGGCTTGCCCTTGGCGCCCATGATGCCGTTCGCCTGGGGACCCATGCTGGCAGGCGTCGGTGCTCCGCTCTCGTCTTCCGTCTTCACCGTAGACGGCCTCCGTCGCTTGTTACTCGCCGGGCTGGTGTTGGCGCTCGGGCCACTCGAGCTTGTCCCCTGCTGGCTCTGCTGCAGGGCCATGCCGGGTGCCTGCATATGCCCCGTCGCGGGGCTGCCCATATGCGGTGACCCGGGAAGGGCATGGTGGGCGGCGGCCGGAGACGCTCCCATCTGGAATTGGCCAAAGCTGGGTGTCCGGGGGCCCGGGCCCGCAGGGGCGTTGCCCGCTTGTTGGCCGTTCATGACCATCTGGGGACCGGTGACATGGTTGGCATTGTACATCTCCAGGGCCTGGTAGGGGCCCAAGTTGGGGTTCGCAACCGAGTAGCTCATCAGCGGCTGCATGATGCCAATGACCTCGGCCAGCTCGAGATACTGGAAGACGTGCTCCGTGATGCCCATGTTGGACTTGACGGCCGAGTCGGGAAGACTGATATCCGGAGGTGCCGACATGGGCGACTTCATCTGTTTCGCCTTGCCCTTCTTGCTCATCTCGGGTGACTGCTTCGCGTCGGACGAGTTCAGCCGATGCCAGTCCTTGATCCAGTTGTGGTTGGGCTTGGCGGCGTCTATAGCCATCTTCCTCGAGATGAACTCGTCGTGCGACGTCGTCGTGAACTCCAACAACGCCAGCTTCTGCTCCGTGTCGAACTGCGCGCGCAGCTTGCCGGTCCAGACCACATGAGAGCTTTCGTACCAGTATGTAAAGCTAGCGTTCTCGTTTTCGACCACGTGTGTAGCACCGAGGCCTCGATCACGGGTGCCGTTGCCCAGGTTCAACTGTAGTTTCTTCACCCCACTCTGAAAGTGTGCGTGGAAAAACCTTGGCAAGGCCGGGACATGAATCTCGTACGGTTTCTCGGTCGACTCCTCGCTGTTGGAGTTGTCGATGATGTACAGGCTGAGTTGGAACACGCCCGTGGGGCTGAAGAACTGCCTGACGAAATTCGACCAGTACACCAAGGCCTCTTCGTTATCGCCGCCCTGCATAGTTCATTCATTAGTCAGGTTTCACTATAATCTTTTCAAATACCACAAGCACGTACCTGGAAGCCGCTGAGGTGCTCGCAAAATTGTTGGAGCTTCAGCAAGTAGTGCCCCTTCATGGCGCCTTCGTTCTTCATCTGCTGCTGCTGCTGGTGCTGCTGCTGGAGTTGTTGCAGGTTGTTGGCCAGTGTCTGCTGCTGCTGCTGCTGGGCCTGCTGCTGGGCCTGGGCGGCCTGGAGCATCTGCGGCGTGGGTTGCTGAGGCTGGTTAGGCTGAGCGTTCTGCTGAGGGCCGGGTTGACCTTGGCCCTGGGCTTGTGCCTGGCCCTGCTGCTGATTGGGCTGCGGCCCGGCATTCGGCGGCTGGCTGGGGGGTTGACTCGGCTGTCCTCCTGACGGAGTGGGCGTTGACTGCGGTGGTTGTGTAGTGGGTTGCGATTGGGGGCCTCCTTGTTGTGGTTGAGGTTGTCCTTGGTTTTGCGGTTGGTTCTGAGCTTGGCCCTGTGCCTGCTGCTGAGCCGCCTGCTGGGCCTGTTGTTGAGCCTGCTGCTGTTGTTGCTGCTGCTGCTGGGCTTGTTGCTGCTGTGCCTGCTGCTGTTGCTGCTGCTGCTGAGCTTGCTGCTGCTGTTGCTGCTGGGCCTGCTGTTGCTGCTGTTGTGCTTGCTGCTGCTGTTGCTGCTGGGCCTGCTGCTGCTGGGCCTGCTGAGCTTGTTGCTGCTGCTGAGCTTGCTGCTGCTGCTGCTGGTGCTGTTGTTGTTGTTGATGCTGTTGCTGGTTATGCTGTTGCTGCTGTTGCTGGTGTTGCTGCTGATGTTGCTGTTGCTGCTGGTTCTGGGCTTGCTGCGCTGCTTGGAGCATCTGAGCCTGCTGTTGTGCTATCAATTGAGGGTTCATTTGCCCAGGGTGACCAGGTTGATGACCATGTTGTTGCATCTGTTGTTGGTTTGCAGCTTGTTGCATGGCGATTTGTTGGGCAAGCATCTAGAGACGACACCACGTATGAGACCTAGAAGGAAAAAAAAAAGCTATAGGAGGAAAATCTCTAGTACTTACTTGTGCCTGCTGGGGATTCCCGCCGCCCTGTTGTAACTGTTGAGCGAGATGCTGCTGCTGCATGTGAGGGGGAACACCGACCGGTCGCATGTTCTGACTCCTCATGGCCGCAAATTGCGCCGCGTTCATCTGGTTCATCGGCATGCCCATGGGCATGTTTTGCGGGTTCATACCTCCGTACATACCTGCCGACAGCATGGCCTGCCGCTGCTGCTGCTGTCGCAAGAGCTGCTGCTGTTGCATCTGGGCGGCGAGCGCGGGGTTTCCTTGATTTACTGGGAGTCGAACCTCCATTAGCATTCCCATGTCCGCGGCGAAAGACTTACGCTCCGAGTTCAGTGGCGGCGGCACACAAATCATAGGAGGGGGTTGCGTGCGAGGCGAGGGAGAAAGAGACTTACTGGCCATCTGGTGCTGGAGTTGGAACTGCTGGTTGGGGTTGAGGTGTTGCAAGGCATGCGCCTGCGCGTTCTGGGGCTGCATGCCTCCCATAAAGGCGGCCGGGTTGGGCTGACCGCCAGGCGCAGAGACCATGCCGTGGCCGGCCATCTGCGGAGGCATACCCGGCTGGGCACCAGGCTGGCTCGGGTTATGAGCCATGCCGGGGGCCATGGGGTGTCCTGGATGAACGCCTGGATGTTGCTGCATTCCGGGATGGAAGCCGCCACCAGGTCCCATACTGGCCATCATGGTCCGTATCTACAAGTGTCTCGTCGTCGACTATCCACCGACGTGGATACCGACGCCTAGACCTCCGCGCTATTTCATAAAACGATCCAATGATGTTGGGGTGCAAGGCCCTCGGGGGTCGAGTTCGGCCGTGGGTGCGGGTGGAGGGAAGTCGTCACGCGCCAAAGACAGCTCCCAATCGTGGTCTGAGTCGAAGGAAGTCGGAAATGCGGTGTCGCGACGGAGTCCCCTTTTTGCCTCGAACACGCAAAAACACGAGATGCGCGGGTCAAGCCACGAGCGGCTTCGCGACGCCGATCCTTATGGTGGTTATCGCGGATGTCCACAGAGAGTAGTAATCGACCGCAGGATCGGGGGTTGATGCATAAGACGGCGGGATTGGGAGGGTAAAAAGGGTCGACGCGGACGCAGGAGTCGGGCAGACTTTGGGACGCCTTGGATGACGCGAAGCAAACGGTGGTCAGGCGAAGACAGCAAAGGCTGGGAAAGCCGGAGGAGCCAGGAAGAGGTGATGCGTGATGCTGGCCGGGCTGGTTTGTGTGGTTTGGGGAGGCGCGCGATTACAGAACACGCCAGGCAGGGCTGCTTGTTTCGTCAACCAGCCTAGGCCGCAAAGGGATTGATGTACGTGCGAATAAGCCCGTCCGACAGGAGAGAGAGCAGTGAGAGGGCGGGAGGAGGTAGGTAAAAACGACAGGACTAATCTTGATGCAACCTCCGGAAGGAAGGACAAGAACAATAACGATAATGTTATTCCGTTATGATAAAACCGGTAGATGGTCCCCTGGGAGTGTTGCGCAGAGTGAACTGGGCAAAGCTGGGGGGGTCGGTGGTGGTGGTGGTGGTGGGTGAGGGATGTTGGGCCCCGACCGAATTGGACGATTGATTTGGAGTGGCTGATTGAAAGAGAGGGCGAGGTGAGGGAATCTGACGGGATCAGAGCAGAGTGGACGAGACAATTTGGGGGGAATTGGCGGCAGCAGTCAAGCGATTAGGTTAGGTACGGGCGACGGGGGACTTCGACCTGACTGGGATTGGGACTGCGACTGGCGACTGACTGGGAATCGGGGGAGTGTCTGGGTTCCTGAGTGCAAAGTGGGTTGGATGCGGCCCAGTACCGGCGCAAGAAAAGCGGGCGGTGATCGCAGGAGAAAAAAAGGACGTGGCCGTGTCAGATATTGGGCTGCTTGTTTTTTTTTTTTTTTCTTCCTCTCTCTTTGGCCGCTCTGGTCTCCCACCCACACACACACACACTCTCTCTCTCTCTAGCTTAAGCAGATATGCATGTATCGGTGTCAGCGACGACCCAGCCCCAGCCCCAGCAAGGTAGGTAGGTACCCGTCGCCAACCTGGTGTTGAGGGTTCTCCAATCCTGGATATAGTCGGCAGAAGATGCAAGGTAGGCATGTGCCAGGTGCAGAAATGATCCAAGCCAAGTCGGCCAATCAGCCCAGTCGGCTCTGCTTGGGTGATGTGGGCGGGCAGGACGCCCGATATCTGGAATCTGTCTTGGTATATCGGACCTGGCTTCTAAAACTCCCACTTGCACTGCACGCAACAGGCCGTCCGGCGAAGAAGGGGAGAAGACTAGAACTGGAACTGGAAAAGGCCAGGCAGGAGACTGGGGCAGGGAGGGTCCAGTCCGGGCTTGATGCGACTCCAGCCCTTGCCAGGATGGGAAATATGAGAAGTCCCCGAATGTTGAATGAAAGGTGGGAACACGAGCCTGCGATTCTGGGACTATCCGCTGCTTTGCTTGCTTTGCTACCTGACACCTGCAAGACTCCCCACACCAACACCGAATGCCTTCGCTCTGATTGGCAGAGTTATTGTTTTCCCGAATCCCGATGCAGCCTTCTAGCTTTTAGACGCATAGAACTCTAAAATGAATTCTGGGCAGAGAGCTTGCTTGCTTCACACCACACGTGGGCGACGATGCTTTTGATGTGCGATAATCGTAGTTCAGGCAATGCAAATAAGTTGGCTCTGGATCTGGCTGCTCGTACATGACCGGACAGCAGTACGGAGTCCCGTTGAAGATATGCGACCAAATTGCAACCAACGAGTTGTCGAGCCCCAAGCTTGGTAGGTGTGGCAGGGTCGTCCGTCATGCAGATAAAAGAAAGGGAGAAGCGTGAGGAGATTATGCACTTAGAGGGGCATGTAGCTTCGATCCTCCCAGGCTAGGGCCTCTCCAAGCTCGCCCGTGGCATGGAAACAACGCGATGTTGCAAGGCCCGGAAAACGTGATCCCCCGAGATTTCCCACGTCCTAAACTGGTCGGAGAGTTGGCGGTTTTCGCGATCGCTCGTGACCTGGTCCGAGTCGAACGATGTAGCGAGTGGCCGCTTCGAATCCCATGCGATGCGATCGCGGTTGGATGGGATCGGCAGAGCGCGCGGCAATCACCGGGCACTATGCAACTATCACGTATAGAACAGGGACCGCATCAGACCTCCCTCTATCTATGTAAGCTCTCTTCCTTGCTCCCCAGGCGAAGCGCCAATTTGCGGGGCGCCACCCGGACGGACACTGCGCTGCTGGGTTTGCTCTGCTTGTGTTGTTCGCCTGCACTTGGACGGCAGGTGGGCGGACGCGGGAAGAAGCGGGCGGCTTGAGTGACCCCGTGCCTGTCCTGTGTTGGCTTTTCCCGAAAGGCCGGCCTATGAGAAATCAAGACCACAGTGCTTTTGAAAATTGAATGCTGTTTATTGAACTGAACACTAACAACAACAACAACGTGCATTACTCGCCGGGGCAGAGAATACGCGAGACCATGGAGAATTCCACGCGGGGGTTCGTGCTTGAGGAAGAATCCGTTTCAGAAGACGCGTGAACTGGGAAGGGTGGGTTGTGTTGCTGTGTGTCTTCACCCCCCCTAAAGTTGAAACCCGGGAGCTGCTATTTATATAGTGCATGAAAACTCTGCCGTATCAGGCTCACCTTTTTCTCGTTATCTGGAAGCCTGGAGAGGTCGCAAGTGGCCTGAGGCTGAAGATTTCGGTGAAGAGGAAATGCTCCCGTGCCATACCTATTCGCGAGAGCACAGGCCTGGGATTCCCCAATGGCAGGCACTTCGTCTATTTTTAGCCTGTCACGGAAGAGGCGCAGCTACCAGCCGACTTACACCTCAACACCTATCCAGACAGAAAGACGAGGCGTGCCAATTCCACGGTCAGTTCATATGCAATCAATGGCATGGAAACGAAGCTATTGTGTTCCCTTCGCTTTATCGCATAGGATTTCAAATTGCGCTGTAATTTGTTACGAGATTAGCACGGATCGATATAAAAGAAAAAGAAATTCCAACGAAGTGAAGCCGTATAATCCTTATTTGTCCACGCACCCCAGCAAGACTACCTGGTGTATGGGCATCAGGACTCAGGCCAAGCGTTCGTCGTCGAAATACTTGGACGTTCTATTCAATCTTCGTTTTTCTAAAAACAACACGTTCGCTGTGCAATATCAACTAGGTTACACTATGAAAATCTCTTCACTCAAGGTAGTACACCGTAACTGAGGTGAAATGAATTATCGAAAACCATCTTCCATATCATTGGGATGGTCACTGATGGTAGGCTGATGCCCATTTAGGTAGACTATCATAGCCTCTGGAGTTGGGAGTAACAAAGCAGATAGATTTGCATGGATGGGAAAGTAAAGTTTAGGTTGCACTCGCATTGTGTCCCTGAATTACCTCATTCCATACTCGATATACAGCGCCTAGAGTTACAAGTCAAATGGTTTCTTCAGCTTATGCTAACTGCTATGCCAAGTAAGGAGCAGGGGTTCTTCGTACAGACAGCCTTCTTACAGACAGCCTTCCTACAGACACTTTGCTCAACTCGCCTTTTTTAAGACAATGCAACATTTGCTCGTCTCTTTTGAGCATTACGCTATCTGTATCATTTCACCAGACTTCCATGGACAGTAATGCCAACACACATAAGCTCCCATAATGTTGCCGTGCCATCCCTTTTCCGCAGAGGCACTTTCAGTAACCTGGGTATGCGAGTATGTGTGTTCTGCTGCGCAAAGTGTCAGGTTACAGCATGGAGACGACACAATAGCGAGCAGCGCAATGCAGGTTTCCTGCCATCCTCTTGGGCCACGTAAGCCTGGGAGTAGAAGAATTTCCGATATCCACGACTAGATGGCGTGGGAAAATGATGCCTGGAGCTACGATTGGTCATTAATCAAGGCGGGGGAACAATGCGTCCAAATTTAAGGTCGGTAACAAAAATCATATAATACAGTTTCTCTTTTATCTAACAGCCAGCAGGAGATGTTTATTATGAGACAATGCCAGCTACAGCCTCAAGGGGGGTTCCTAATACACAGCCAGTGGCATTGGCCTTATAGGGTCTGGATTAAAACCGAGGCAATATCAAAATTTCTGCGTTACGATGTGCGAGAGTTTTCGTTAGCTTTCCCTGTTCATGGAGAGGTTTCCCACTACCATCACCATACTACAATACCACTGTATTAGTTATACCCGCTGAACATATAAGAGTCCGGCACTGAACGTCTCTGGGTGCTTAGATGATCGTATACACAAACGTAGACACCTGACAAGAACAGAGCACTCACACTGTACAGAATTTGTCAAGAGTAGATGCAAATATAACATCTGGGACTGAGTGCATCGAATGGACCAAGACAAACCAACGCCATACCGCTGAATAGAATGCCTCCACGCCGGCCAACTGTTAGATGGTGGCACTATGAAGGATATAATCGAGATCATGATTCCATCGAAACGCTCCACAGCCAGCCAAATATTATAGGTTTATTGAAGCCTACATGTATCCCAGCTGTGATGTGATGACTGAGCCTGTTCAACTAAAGGTCGGCAGACGGACGCCTCGGCGCTCATCGGCTGGTATTAGAAAGACCTTGCTGATGCGTGTGTTCAAGTGCTGGATGATTAACGTGGTCGTCATGTGCAAGGTTCCTGCTGGGTTAAGTGACTTAGCATGGAACGAATTCAAGAGGCAATACCGAAAACTGGTCGTCAGTTTGATTCAATGGGCAAAGGCAGACAAGAAAGCAATAGAAATCAGCATGGGAAAGTGACGAGCTTTAAACTCCCTGCTTATCAGTCGCAGCCTACAAGGGTCTGCAATTCCTTCCAGAAGCTTAACACCCAATCCCAGATTGATTACTCCTGTTGACTATGAGCCTCCGATCTCGTGGTTCTTTTAGCCCTTACCGCAATGCTAACCACAAGCAAGAGTTCTAGCAAGTGCCCAATTGCGATCAGTTGGCATGTGATATATCCCAAGGAAGACCGTTCCTGGTTCTTCGAGAGGTTTCTTCCCACCAAGAGCCCCGTCGAGGTTGATGTCAATGTCAATCAGGTCCAGGCTGCGCAAGACACTCGGGAGGGTCCGAGCCTAAACCGGGTTGGGCAGGCGGTCACGTTTTGTCGTCAATCGGAAAAACAGGAGACCCGCACCTACCCACTTTCCCAAGCTTTTCACGCGAACTCCCCACCTTTATTTTTTTCCTGCTTTCTCTGCCAGAGCCTCCCAGGCAAGTACAAAATGCCGGCCAGATCCCCTCCAAGATCCAATCCTCCGTTCTCTTCCTTCGCCAACCATTCACAGCACTCATCATCATGCAACCTGCATTGCTGAGCCTGCTGGGGTGGTCTTCGACTGCCGCAGACTGATTGTTTCGTTCGACGGATCGATCTCATGCATGCCTGATAGAATGGGCGGCCATCTCCTTCGACACGAAACAAATCAAGTCTGCGGCGCGTCATGAAATGGTAAGACTTTTCTCTCCCGCCCTGCCTTTGGCACATCAACACCACATCATCTACCATCCCTCTCCTACATCCTCCCATCTGATGACAACCAAAGAAACATGTCTTCTTTTCCCAGCTGAATCGACCATGAACGAAGCTACAATCTCGGGCACGTCGCGACAGCGGCCGCCTGTTACTTGCCAGTATAATTTGTCTGATTCAATCCTCGATCTTTGCGCTTTTTGACTCTTTGCAAATGCGCCGAGGTCGGGGAGGGAGGATCACCTCAACCCAACACATTCAATCTTCGTTTGACAGTCCCAACTGACCATTTCGAAAGTTTAGCAGTCGCACATCTTCTTTCTCGAAAAGAGCACCACCAGCACATCGCCACTAACCTCGCAGTCCTTACGCTGCCTTCAGCCGTGACTCTAAATGGTAAGCCGGCATTTCTTCTCTTCCAGCACACTTTGCACAACCTCCTCCCAAGTCCATATGATTCAATATTCCACCTAATTCGCAGTTTCCACTCGAGCTTTCGCCTACGAGCCTTTAGAAAGCAGATGACGGTTGCAAGTCCTTACCTTGGATGTATGATGGACATTAATCAACTACGATTATTATTGTTACCACAGCTTTCCCAGACCACCTGGCTAACATTTCACAAGACTTCAATAGGCTTCTCTTCGTACGTTCGCCATTGCTCTCGCTCAATGAGCTGGCTTCCGGCCCTTCCGCCTTCAATAGCAGATACAATGAATACAAATACAATCAAAATATCAATACCACCTTCACCGGACCATGATCTCTACATGCCAAGTGCGCGTGTCTGGTTGCTCGTAGTGAATGTCATGATTGATAAAACGCCCCATCATTCTTGTTATTCAATGGCAATGCCTGCTTGAATCTCGCCATCAATTGGAATGACCGCGGTGCTCCAAGCAAGCCTTGGTGGGAGGTACTGTTCACGATGCACTTTGGTCTCGTCGCCTTTGTCACATCTGAAATCTGAAGCGCATCTCGTAAGGGTATCAATTCCCCATCTATGGAAACTCCCGAACATTCTTATGCCAGAAAAGGAAAACTCCAAGTAACATGAAATCTGAAATCAAAATCGTCCAATTGCTCTGTGTTGTCCCTGTTGCCCAACTTCGCTTTCGCAACAGATCAAGTACTTCTTCATGCATACCTAAGGAAAAAGGAAAAGACGATTTTATTTTCCCTTCTTCCCCAACGCCAGTGCAAGCAACCCCGGAAACGAATTCATGAACTTTGTTCGCCAAGTGTCGGGTGTCTTCTCGTCTTGCAAGATGCTGCTCACTGGTTCAAGTCCGAATTCATGCCATTCCAGTGCCGCTACCATAAACTCCCATAGAATCCGTGATTTGTAAATACACACCCCGTAAAAACACCCAGCCCAGTTCCAAACCTAGATAGATAAAAAGGAAAACGAGAAAACGGCAAAAGGAAAGGGGGAAACCAACAGAGAGAAAAGCCAGCTACCGTCGTGTTCTCTAACCAGCAGCACCGACCCCCTCCCGCAAAACCTGCGGCTGCAGCTGCGGCTGCGACTGCTGGTGCTGAATCGCCAGCCCGCTCAGCCCGCTATGGCTGCTCCGCGCCGAGAGCAGGGACGCGCCGTCGTCCCGCTTGATGCGGCCGCCCACGATGCCGCGTCGGTTCCGTCCCGTCCGGCCGCGGCCGAGCCAGTTGAGCTTGAGCAGCCGTCCGAGCTCCGTCACCATGTTCCTGCCCTCGTCGTTGGCGCCACCGGCACCATTGCCGGCCGCCGCCGCCGCGGCAGAGGCGGCGTTAGCGGCGGCCGCGCCCGCCGCCGCCGAAGACGACTGCACGTTGGCCTCGAACGGTGCGAGCCCGCCCGTCTGCACGCTCGCCAGCACGCTCAGGCACTGCAGCATGCGGCCCACCATGTCCGTGACCTGCTTCCCGCCCAGTTCCACGTTCTGGTCGCGCTCGCGCAGGCTCGCGTTGCTGCCCGAGTTGTTGCGGTCGCGCCCGCTGATGGCCGGCGTGAAGGGCCTCAGCAGACTCGACGTGCCCTCCGAGCCGCTGCCGAACGAGACATTGGAGATGGCGCGGGAGCGCGACGGGTTGCTGCTATTTTCAAAGTTATTGTTGTTGTTGAGGAGTGTCGAGCCATTCGAGTTGTACGAGGCGACGGACGGGTCGAGGCTCATGGCCGTGCCGGGTCGTTGGGCTGCGGGCGGTAGCGGCTGCTGTTGCAGAGGTTGGAATTCAATATCACGGGGCAGGCTAGTGCTGAGGATCGCGTCGCTCGGGGGCGGTGGCGAGGCCAGAGCGAGGCTGGCAAGGCTGGAAGGTAGGTGTTCGAGCGACAGTCGCGAGAAAATCATCTTCAATTTGTCGTAGCGCGGGAGGATAAGGGTATCGCGGTAGGAGAGCAGGACCAGACGTCGAATGTCGAGGGTCTGGGTTGGGGGTGGAGGGTATGGCGACTCGTTGTTGGAACTGGGTAGGACGGCACTCCAAAAGTCGCGGGCTTGATCGGCCGTCATCAGGGGGCCGCTACCCGAGAATTCGAGGTCGAGAGGTAGGAAGACGGCTTGCATGTAGGGCAGAATGGAGGTGAAGGTGAAGACCCATAGCTCGGCGAGCGCGGGAATCAGTCGATCTTCGGGTGTCCTGCGCAGGGCGAAGTCGAGCGATAGAAAACCGGTCGAGAGCAGCTCCCGCACATCCTCTATGATAATGTTGGCGGATCGTCGCTGGATGGCGTATTGAATGTGCATGCTGACGACGCGATTGAAGTCCTCGATCGGGAGGCGCAGATCCTCGCCCTCGAAAATGGCGAGGAGTTTGGCCTTGAGGTAGGGCCAGGCGTCGTCGAGAGTCATACTGTTGAGGCCGTATTTGGAGCTGTCGACGGGGTCGAAGAAGTTGAGGTTGGATTGGGTCAGGGATATGTTGGTGCCAAGACTCGAAGGACCCGCCCATTCGGAGGTCGAACTTGTAGGGTTTAATGTGAAGGCGGATTCATTGTCGTGGGCCATCCCGAGCTTTTCTTCTTTCCTCTTCTCGCGCAGGGCCCGGCCGCCGTGGCGGAGGTCGAGCCCTGACACCGATTTTCCGAAACTCGACGTGTTTGGGCCGGGGCTTGGCGGCACGTTGAAGTTGTAGAGACTGGACGGTGCGTTGGGGTCGACGGGGCGCGAATTGCTGGCCGCCGACGACAGGGGCAGGTGGTAGTCATCTTTGCTCGACAGCTTGTGCTTGGATCGCGACAGGAAGTGGTGCCGCTTCTCCTTTTCCTTTTCTTTGTCCTTGCCGCTGCTCTCCTTCTCGGGCGGTGCGTCGGCGGCACGGATCGTGGCCGTGGACGAGTTATTTAGAGTGTAGATAGACTGAGTCTCGGCCAGACTCGTCGTACTGAAGTTAGAGCGTTGTAGAGAGGCAAGTGCCGAGCCGATCTTGCTGGGGCTGGGCAGAGGTTTGACGCTTGCCTCGCCCTTGGTGTCGATCTTCTTGGGCCGTGAAAATAGCTTGACCTTGGACTTTTCGGCCTTGGCCGGCTTCTCGGGAATCGTAAGCGGCGGCGCAGGTGGGAAACCAACAGGCGCAGGCGGGCGGTACTCCTCAGAGGGCAAGGCTGGCGACGACTGTGGTGTGGAGCGGGGGAAAGCAACATTTGCGGCTGTAGTTGCGGCCTGGTTTCCTACCAGGCCATTGTGATATCTTCCTTCGGCGGCGGCGTGAGAGGCGTTATTTAGGTGGGCGTCTCGGGGCACACTCGCTTCGGTGAGGCTGAGGGCGGGCGGGCTGAGCGGTCCTCCCGAGATGGCGGTTGGGCCATTGGACCTCGATACCTGACGCTTCGTGGGTTCGTGGCTATCGCCGCTGCCTTCGAAGGGGACGGTTTGCGATCGGTTGCGACTGTGATGCTGGTGGGCGGCCAAAGACTGGTGCTGCATGGCTGCCTGTGCGGCTATTTGACTTGCGGACAAACCTGCCGAGGCAGGAGCGGACGGTATGTTTCCCTGCGACATGGTGGTGATTTGTGCGAGGTTGGAGGAGCTCGTCGAGGGCAGCGTGGTGTCGAACATGCCTTGTGTCTGTGAATGCTTCCGCGAGTGGTGGCCGATTCGGTTCGTGGGCAGGGTCAGAGGCGAGGCATTACGAAGGCTTGGGGCCGTATCTCGGTTGGCTAGGTTGGGTCGGGAGAAGTTCTGGGGGCTTTGCAGACTAGAGGCGCTACTGTTTGGATGCGCTGTGAAACCGGGGATTGAAGGGCTCGTGACGCCCACTGGGGTCTGTGGGCTGCGTACTTTGGTGGGCAGATTGAAATAGGTAGAGGAGGCGGCCGTGGTGTCGTCGCTGGAGGAAGTGTCGATTCTTCGGATCTGGGGTCGGCTCGAAGACGAAGCGGGCGTGATTTGGTTGCGTTGGGAGGAAGAGGAGGGCGGCCTCGGGTCCCGTTCTCGTTCTCGTTCTCGTTCTCGTTCACGATCCCTCCCCGATGCCGCAGCCGCAGCCGCAGCCGCTGAAGAGGAGAAGCTGTTGGGCAGCGGCGAGAAGCTCCCCGGCGCCCGCTGCTGTGGGCGACCCGACTGCATCTTGGGCTACCTACTCTACGAATGACCTTGTCAAGAAGTTCAAAGGCAGACAGGCCGCAACAAAGTCGAAAGTAAAAGCCTGGTCTTGTCCCAGGCCTTTGGTGGCGCAAGTGCGTTCGCAATTGACATTTGATACTAGGTCGTAACGGGGTCCACCAGCGCTGGTCACTGTTACATCTTGGACGACGTCAGTTCCAAGGAAGACACGATTGAGGCTGGTCACTTGGAGCAAACGGATGTGACGATGTTTTCAATGCGGCAACCCAGATCTAGGAATAGGAATACGAGATACAGAAAAGAGCAGGACTTGGGATTTAATCAATTAAAGCAGGAATGGACCGGAAGCATTGGCTGGCTGAAATCGATTACGCCTCCTTCGATCCAAATACGATCTACGCCGGGCTTTGGTGCCCCGCGCGCGTGTTCCGACCTGAACTATCAAATGAATGTAACCAACCACCATCCCCCCAGCTGGCTGTGGCGGGCTACGGGCAGAGACAGGCAGAGACAGGCACAAAAAAACAAAACATGGCAATCTCCAACAAACCCATTGCTCTTTTTCTCTCAATTCCCCCATGACTCGGCCTGCCCGTACAGGGACATCCATTCCAGCTCCCATCTGTCGCATTAACCTTGATCTATTTTGCGCGTCATAAGCAACCAGCTTTACTGACCAACTACAGGGCTCATGCTGACTGATAGTCACGTGAGTCGCAGACAAAAACAAAAAAAGTGCCTCAGCTATAACGTAAATTTTGCTCAACTCTGCCCCGGTCTTGACTGCCTCGTTACGGTCGAGACACTGCGTTTGATCTATGGTCCGGATGCCACCGAAGTAGCGATACTGCCTAACCGTCGCTTTGTTTCCGGCCTCTCCGCATCGAAAAGACTTCTACCTCTTCGTACTCAACCGTGACCTGGTTCATCACGAGGTCCTTGTCAGTCCGCTATAACGGGATATTAGCCACAGACTGTAGCAGTGGACGTTACAAGAGTCGGTCGGGCACTGCCCAGATGTCCATCAAGCAGATTGCCCACGTTGACTTGGGTTTGAACCGGGAAGTTGGCCGAACGACGCAAACCGCTGCCCATCTTCCCTCGACATCGGAATAAGGTTTGAAAGGCATGCAAGTTAAATACTATTCCTAGCCCTGGAGCAGGGCGATGGTGTGTTACCCATATATCTCCACAGTCGACCATGACCATGCACATGATCAACCCATCTATATAACAGCACGGCACCAATGTTTCTGGGGTTCTTTCCATCCTCTCGGGTCTTGAGTGCTCAACAGTAGTCAATGCACCTAAGGACACTTAAGCCATATAAAGTGCTATCCTGGGTCTTTGTACCCAAGGTACAGCCAGGCGGCTCATTTATTGACCTGAGTGGGGGACTCGGAAGCGTGTCGGCGACCCCTGCAATATCAAACCAATCGGCATCGGGTTGGCATGGATGCAAACCGGCATCGTTCGGTATTTAGGCTATAAGTAATTCATCAGGTCAACCAACTCGATGCAATATCAGCTCTTGACAAGATTAGTTGAAGAGCTCTTCTTTGGCCAGCTAGGCTTCCTGGTTCTCCTGGGGTCTCGCCCTTTGCCCCATCTTCGCCAAGTAGCTAGCAGGTCTTGGGTTGTTCGTCCAAGACTGGGAAGGGAGTTCAGGCCTTGGATTTCTTTCCTGGGGAAGATGAGAGAGCCTAGACCTCCAAACCCCATGGGGATTTTGCCGTTCCCTATATAAACGCACCTATCACACCCCCGTATGCCCCGCAGAGCCGAGCAATTCCAAGCCATTAGACGACATGGTTCGTGAAGTCAGCTTTTCCCGCTTCGGACTGGCCGCAGAGGACTTTCTAGAGTCGTCTCACCCTTGAGAACTGGGGATTCCTTGGGGTAGTGATTGAAGCATGACCAAGGGCAAGATACGATTTCAGCCGGAGGCTGGGCAGAGCATTGGCGTTTTGCTTCGATCAGCATCAACAGGTCCTTGCAGCATGGTCTCCAATAGCCTGGACTGCCCTCAGTCATGGTAACAAACTTATCGTCAACCCCAATAGCTGTACCAGATTTATGAGAATAATCAGAATTGGCTATTCTATTCACTTATGATGTTGTTGTTCCATTTCCCCCTGTTTTGCTACTGGAGGAATCGGTAGAATGGTCACTCTGTTCAGTAGACTGTATGGGAGGATTGACTGGTTTATTCCTACGACTGCGAGACTGCCAATTTCAATTATTGCCAAGTGAGGCAACCCTGGGTCCTGGTACACGAGAGCAGCAGCTCCGTCAATCAGATCTCGAGGCTCCATGACTGCTACCCCTTGGCTGCAGAAGTGGGATGGAGGCGAATGACTATGGGAATGCACGCCGAGCTGAGAATAAATTAAGAGGTGATTCCCACATGCTGAAAACGGCGTCACTGTCCTCGTCCTCTCATTCTTCGGCTTTGCTATTCAGTGGGCTGCTTCCCATCCACAGTAGTGACACCGCTTACACGCTTTTGCTGTGTCTGTAGTATCTGAAAGGGGAAGACACAGCCAAGATGAAGCTCCCTACCTTTCCCAAGATCTACAACATCCACTTTGTGGCCATCATCGCCACACTGGGTGGTATGCTGTAAGTAAAGCAAGAGTCCCTCTTACCCCCCCCGCCATGTCTCTTTTCGTTCTAGTGGGCGAGGTAGACACGCCCCGTGCCATGATGCTTACACGACCACCTCCAGCTTCGGCTTCGACATCTCGTCCATGTCCGCCATCGTCATCACCGACCAGTACCTCGACTACTTCCACAAGCCGGCCGGCGCGCTGCAGGGCGCCATCGGCTCGGCCCTGGCCGCGGGCTCCGTCCTGGGCTCGGCCGTCGCGGGCCCCATCTCGGACAAGGTCGGCCGCCGCGACTCCGTCATGTTCGCCTGCCTCTTCTGGCTCGTCGGCACCGCCGTGCAGGTCGCGTGCCAGAACGCGGGGACCCTGATCGCGGGCCGCGTCATCAACGGCTTTACCGTGGGCATCACCTCGGCCCAGGTCCCCGTCTACCTGGCCGAGATCGCGCAGGCCGAGAAGCGCGGGTCTATTGTTATTATTCAGCAGCTCGCCATCGAGTTTGGTATCTTGATCATGTACTTTATCGGCTACGCCTGCTCCAAGATCCCCAGCCCAGCCTCGTTCCGGACCGCTTGGGGCACTCAGTTCATCCCCTGCGTCTTGCTCATGATTGGGTTGCCGTTCCTTCCACGATCCCCGCGTTGGCTCGCCAAGGTCGGCCGCCGCGACGAGGCCATCGAGGTCCTGGCCCGTATCCAGGCCGGCGGCAACGTCAGCGACCCTCTTGTTGTTGCCGAGCTCGAGGAGATCGAGACCACGTTGCAGGCCGAGCGCGAGGCCGGCCCGGGGCTTAGAAAGTTCTTCCGGAACGGCATGTGGAAACGAACCATGGCAGGAGTTTCAGTGCAGGCCTGGCAGGTAAGTTCGATCCTCCACAAAACTCGTTGGCTTATTTCTCACCACACTTTCTCTAATAGCAACTCGCCGGCGCCAACACCATCGTGTACTACCTCACCTATATCGCCAGCATGGCGGGCCTGACGGGCGACGTCGCCATGATAACCTCGGGCGTGCAGTATGCCGTCTTCATCATCTTCACGGGCGTCATGTGGCTCTTCATCGACAAGACGGGCCGGCGCCCCCTGCTCATCTACGGCGCCGTCGGCATGGCCGTCTGCCACTTCGCCGTCGGCGCCGCCATGGCGACCAACTACGTGCCCGTGCCCGAGGGCATCGGCGGCAACCCCAACGTCATCTTCAAGGTCACGTCGGGCCACGCCGCCAACACCGTCATCACCTTTTCGTACCTGCTCATCGTTGTTTACGCTTTGACACTGGCGCCCGGGTGCTGGATCTACGCGGCCGAGGTCTGGTCGCTCGGGACCCGCGCCACGGGCATGTCCATGGCGGCCTTGTCTAACTGGGTCTTCAACTTCGCGCTGGGCATGTTCCTGCCCCCGGCCTTCGCCAACATCCAGTGGCGCATCTTCATCGTCTTCGGCGTGCTTTGCATGGCTGCAGCTGGATGGTAAGTCAAACTTAAAACTCGCATATTTCGGCTTCTTCTGTCTCCCCATAATCCAAATCCCATACCCGATCATGCTGAATTGTGCCCATAGGTTCTTCGCTTTCTACCCCGAGACGTGCGGCAAGACGCTGGAGGAGGTGGAACTCATGTTCGCCAAGGACGGTCCCGCCCCCTGGAAGACCCGCAAGGGCGAGTCCCGTCTCACGGCCGAGATCCAGGCCGTCGTCGAGCGCAAGACTTATAACGATGAGCCGAAAGTTCAAGTGGAGACAGCTGATAACCATACGGTACCGGAGGCTCCAGATACCAAAGCGGTGGATACGACTGCTACCAAGGCTGTGTAAGTTTAGGGGCCTTTGGTTTCAGTCGAGTCGGGCATGTAGCAGGTTGTAAAATGGGGTTACAAGGGACTCTTTGTAATCAGTCTCGTAAAAATGTGTTGAACTGATGGAGGCTTAGAGAGAAACTCAAAGTAATCTTATATCAAGGGCGTCGGCCAACCACGATCCTAGCATTACATAAGCGATGCCCCCCTACATGTATATATATAATGGTTTCTTCTTTACTCCCTAAAAACCTCTGCCAGTACTACCATGTCCAATTCTCACATAGTATTGGGCCTGCTCAGCGCCGGCGAGCTGAATTTAACGTAAAATGTTAATAAAGCCTCAAGTAGTGGGAATGCACAAACATAATCAAACACATCAGGGATTTGAACCCCAGTCTTCATTATATCCGTACATGTACAGATTGAAGTGTGCTACCACTACACCAATGTGTTCTTCTCATCTTCTGGTTCTGAGCCGATATTGTCGTTCCAGCTATTATACTTTATATTGTTTAATCTGGGAGTAACCATTATTGTGGTACTTGATCTAAATGGGGCATTAAAGCATTACCAAACTATTCACCCGACACCCGTGCCAGCCACGTCCCGAGTTATCAACAGGGAACGGAAGGACATAAACTATATTGGAGATGACACCAACAACGGTGTCATACGAGGGTGGAATGACTGAAGTAAAGTCGGAACCTCGGGATTGGGAATCGTCATGTTCTCTTGGAAACTCCGTGTCAGCAATCACAGTCAGCCAGTCCCTGATCATAGCAAGTGGCTGTAACGGGTTGTTGCGTCCGCCGTAACTCAGACTTTGCTGCTTATGCAGATCCCTGAATTTGGGAGGTTCGTACGACATGGATGTATGACTTTGAGCATCCTCACACATCTAGAACGGGCTGGGCGTTCAGACCATAAGACGTTGCACACGACCCGTCGGCTCAGCCTTCGTAGGGCCTGTGAACCCTGTAATCCTATACGTCGTTGCATTTGCTAATCTGTCACATCTTGTCGTATTGTCTCGGTGGCGAGCAGCCGTATGTTTGGATCGGCACAGCCTGTCAACTTGCAGTTCGTCTGACATGGTGTCTCTCCCACCCCGGTGCGAGTGCCTTCAGCAAACGTTGGCAGAACAGGAACCGGGGGGTCGGCAGCCCGGCGAACCGCCGGAAACGTTCTTATTTCTGACAGGGGCTTCTTTCCAAACGGGTGGATCCGCTCAGTGGGCGGCACAGCAGTCCAGGCCTCGGCGGCGATTGGTTCCAACACGGGGCCTTCCACGACAGGAGGAAAGAGTTACACCGGCATGATGATTCAAACAGGGGGTGATTGGCGAGATATGGAACCCACTTACGGGCTACGACTACGCATTGAGCATGGTGGATGCGTTTGGTGGTTTTAGATCTCCAGCTTTAGATGGGAAAGCCGCGGCTCCATATACCCCGGCTCACTGGGCCTCCAGAATCCAAGCTCGATTACATCTAGGCAACACCCCGCCGGATACGAAAGGTGTGGAATCAACCTGGGGTGGTTCGTTTCGAGGCCACTCTAATTCTAAAGAAGGTAAGGTGCTGCCCAAGCAGTAAGACCAAGATGTTTGAGGCTGTACGTCACGTAGGACGAACGGGGCTTCCCTGCACCATGGCTGGTTGCCTCTGCCTATATATATAGCCTTATCAATATAATCGCCCACTTCTGTACAAGTTGACTTTCATTTCTGGCTCCTCAGGCTTATAGAAGACCACCTGTATTAGCTCTAAACGTTTTTTTTTTTTTTTTTTTTTTTGACTCTTTTCATTTCGCGCCAATCTTGAGGTCATCTTCATTCTTACCCGCAGGCCGGGCATTTATACACGTTTCCAAATTAATACACGGATCCTTTCTTCTTCCTCCCCTGCCCTGCATATCTCCCCAGTTCTCCTTCTTATTTACGCCATGCCTTCCATTCTGAGGACCACTATCCTTACGGTCCTGTCCGGCGCTGTTGCCGTGTCTGCCCACGGCGTCCTCGGGAAAGTGACGGCCAGCGGCCAAACTTTCCAGGGGTTCGACGCTACCTCGGCCCCATCGTCGGGCCCCCACTCCGACAGCGTCACCTGGTCGAACGACGCCAACTATGACAGCTTCGTACCCTCGTCGGCCGTCAACGATCCGGACATCATCTGCCACCTCAACGCCACCAACGCCCAACTCAGCGTGCCCGTCGCGGCCGGCGAGTCCGTCGAGCTTACCTGGAGCAAGTGGTCTGAGAACCACAAGGGCCCCGTCATCGACTACCTGGCCGACTGCGGGGGCGACTGCGCCACCGTCGACAAGACTGCTCTCAAGTTCTTCAAGATCGCCGAGGCCGGGCAGTTGAGCTTGGGCGACGGCGCGGGGCAGCCCGGCCGCTGGGCTGACGACGAGATCATCGAGAACGGTCTCAAGTGGACCGTCGAGATCCCTGCCAGCATCAAGCCTGGCAACTACGTCCTCCGCCATGAGATCATCGCCCTGCACAACGCTGTGCAGGACGGCAAGGCGGAGTTGTACCCGCAGTGCGTCAACCTCGAGATCTCGGGCTCGGGGACCGAGGCCCCTGACGGTGTCGCTGGGACGGCGCTTTACCAGGCCAGTGATGCCGGCCTCAAGTACGACATCTACAACGACGAGCAGGCTCCTACTTACAAGATTCCCGGTCCTGCCCTGTTTGCTGCTGGCAACAACGGGCCCAAGGAGGTGGCCAAGGCGGCAACTAATATCAGGACGGCAACCCCTTTCAGGGCGTAAGCAACTGCTCCCAGAGAGGCAACCCTTTTACGAGGGCAAATCTGCCGGCCGGTTATTTGCCAGCTGACGGAATGGATATGGATGGTTTGCGACTCCAGCCAACTGTTTCCTTCTCGTGAGATACCTTGTATGCATATAGAGTTCTATTTAGAAACACATGTCAGCATGCATTGCAACTTGGGGTCAGAAATACCTGTTTTCCCCAATGACACTCGAAATGAACCATCCCTTGCGATTAAATGACACCCGAAGACCAGGGAACATGAAGAACTTCCACCCCCTGAGCCGGAATCTGGCATGGAACCAGAATATCGAGATCTGATCAGTTTCCAGCAGTTTACTCTCGAAGTTATCCGGCTCAGTGGAACATGTTGGGATGTATGGAAGTATCTGCATGGCAACCAAACAGCAAAAGAGCGGCTACAGCTGGGGAGGTATGGATGGCAGGCTTTGGCGCGAGCTTGCTTTTCCCGTCGTAGATGCCGTCTGCTTCCACACCGGGATTGAGCAAGTGCACGGAGACGACCGGCCTCAGTAGTTTTGGGTAGTCGAGGCCATTGATTAATAAACGATGACAGATTGGGCAACGGCATACTGGGCTGATTATTTGCGCCGGGTGATACGATCCATGGACGATGGGCAGTTGCGACCGCGAGTCACGTGAGCAGGCAGGAGACAAGTTTGGTGGCCGTGTCTTTGAAAACCCCTCCAAAACCCGCTCTGGTGGTGTCCACATTCTGGGCCTTTCTCAATACAATACCCCTTCCAAGACAACCTAAGCCAGCCAGCCAGCCAGACCTTCAATCGTCAGGACTGCAATCAACACCGACATTTCTCCTACAAGCATGGGCACGTACCGTATCTAGATCCCGAGGGATTCGATGCTGGATGATTCATTCCGACACTTCCCGAGTCAATAAGGTCGAGGTAGCGTGCATGACCACAAGCGCTGCTGGGCGCGAACAAAGATGGACGCTGCAGCTGCCCCACCACCGTTAAGCCCCTTAGCGGTCAGTCCCCGATTGGAGTTCCCCGAAACTCGCTCGACGCCGCCTTCGCTGACCAGACTCCCGACAGTGCGATACTTGCCGCGCAAAGAAGCTCAAGGTATGTCATCAACCAATTCCAGGGACTGCGTACTCTTCTTGGGACTCACATTGGAGATTCTAGTGCTCTAGAGAGCGGCCAACTTGCGGCGCATGTCTCCAAACCCGGAGGGCATGCCACTACAGCGGCCGCATACTTCGGTCCCCACTGACACGCGTGTAAGTTGGGCGGCCGCCCATTGACCTTAACAAGCTTGTGTGTCACTGACATATCCGTTCCAGATACCTCACCAGCGTAGAGCGTCGCTTGAACAAGCTCGAAGCGCTTGTCGCGCAAAGACTGCCAGACCTCAACATTGATGAAGCCTTAGCCTCGGTCGGCACAGGATCAGCCAGCCCCTCGGCACCAGCCCAGTCGCCTTCCACGGCCCAGACTCCTTTTGCTCCCACTGCTGCTCCCGGGCCCGACGATGGCGCGGCCAAGATCTCCGAAGCGGTGCCCGACGAGGCAGACGGCTTTGATTGGCAAGAAGACGCCAATGAGATCGCAGATGGCATGGCTGCGCTCTCTGTCGAGCCCAAAGGGGCTGGGTACCTAGGTAGGTCCAATCAACTCTTGTCTAGATAGCCTATCTAATGAGTGGCTACAGGTTCGACTGCTGGTGTCTTCTTCCTGCGGTCCTTGCTGTTCTGGATGGGCAACCCTGCTCTGATGCTACCCGAATCGCCTGGACTGTCCGACCATGGACTCGCTTCTTCGCGGCTTTCGCAATCGCTGGCCTCGACCCAAGTCATGACGAGGCTCATGGAGTCCTACTTCTCCGTCTACCACGTCTCGTACCCGTTCATCCATGAAGCCACTTTCAGAGCTCAGTATCACGAGATAATCCCTCGACCTCCTCAACGCTCCTGGCAGATGCTTCAGTGCACCGTCTTGGCTCTCGGCGCCTGGTGTCTCGACCACGACCAGGATGGCCTCCACGACGACCTGTATCACCAAGCACTCGCACTTGGCGAAGACGAGTCGCTGTTCGAGAGCGCAAACTTGACTCTGGTCCAATCCTTGGTGCTACTGAGTAACCTGAGCCAGAAACGTAATAAGCCAAACACCGGATCAAACTTCCTTGGCTTGGCTATCCGCATGGCTCTCAGTCTAGGCTTGCATCGGGAATTGCCCAACTGGAAGATCACTCTACTCCAACGGGAGATGCGCCGGCGTGTCTGGTGGGGTCTGTACCTGATGGACTCTGGTGCCTCGACGACATTTGGCCGACCCATCCTTTTACCTGGTCGCGAGTCCATGGATGCCAAGCCTGTCCTAAATATCAGCGACGATGTAAGTGGTGCTATACTTTCCCATCTTGTCGCTGTCATGATGACCTGCTAAACCCGTTAAGATGCTGACTCCGAGGACGACCACATTGCCCAACGAATTCGAGATGCCGACCATCTACTCCGGCATAAAAGCCCAGAGTGATTTCCACCTGCACTCTAATCACATCTCCAACCGCCTACTTCAATCTACCGGTGTCTCCGTCGAAGAGGCACTCATCCATAACAACACCCTGGATGCCTGGTCCAAGACCCTGCCACCATACTTCCAACTTGACCGAGACGTGCCCTGTCGGGAGGAATGGTATTTGTTCGCCAAGCCGCGACTGTGGTGGCGACTGTGGAACCTGAAAATCATTCTGTTCCGGCAGATTGTGCTCAAGCGCGCGATTGAACGCCATCAAGGGCCTGCTTCCACCTTTGCGCCCAACAACCAAGACAACCTTTGCCGTGACATCGGCGTCGATGCTGCTCATTCCACCGTAGTATCGATCCATCAATATCTGAACAACTGCATCCACACTAGGCTTGTGAGTTGGTATTCGGTGTAAGTTCTGCAGATCATCATCGTTATGTCCAAGGTTTTGCGCACTGACACAGCCCCAGCTACTTCATATTCCATGCTTCGCTTGTAATCGCACTGGCCATCCTGGGCGACAAGGAATCCCCGAGCTACACAAATGGCAGAGTGACATCGACCTGGTCCGCGACGTCCTACGCCGACTCCTTGCCGATAACCCGCTGTCCAACCGTTGCGCAGACATTCTCGACCATCTTCTCCCGCTCGAGCCCGACAACATGATGATGCCGTTCGAGAGCATGAACCAGTTTGATCCCACCACAATGGACTTTTCGCTCTGGACGGCCGAGTCGGCGGAGCTGCTCAATTCGTTCAACTGGCCGGAACCTGACCCGAATCTATGAGTTTTCTTGGCCAACGGACCAGTCCCCCCCGTACGAAGCTTAGTTCACAATCCGAACGTCAGGCTCAAAGAGCTTTGATCTTATCAGATCGCCATTCGGCAAGTCATTCTCCTCGACTCGGTGAGCCGCTGCCTCCCGCGACGTCTCAATACCGGCGGCGAGATGCCTTAGGACCAAGCGTTCCTTGGCTATCTCTGGCGGCACGTCGACAAACCATCTTATACCTATCAGTCAACTTTTCTGGACGACAGGACCAGAGAGTATAGAACTTACCTCTCATCGACCAGCTCCGCGATCTTGTCCCACGGGTGCTCGTTGAGCAGCGTGTAGTTGCCCTCGATAATGACAATCTTGCTCCGAGAAGAGATGCGGATGTCATCCGCGACGGGATCTTGCACAGCATGGTCAAAGCTTGGCGCAGTGAAGATGTGCTCCTCCGAGTCTGGTCCGGTGAGCGGCCCGGCCTTGAGAGCCGCAATCAACTTTAACAACCCGCCCGCGTCGAATGTAAAGGGGGCGCCTCGTCTCCGGAAGGCCATGTCGGGATCACTGAACCCAGCCAGTGTTGCTTTGGTGTGATGGAAGCCGTCCTGGGAACACATTTTAGCTTACTATTTGATAAAACGGGAGAGGAACCAGAGGCCCAACTCCAGTCGATTAGTCAATCCATACACATACCATGGGCACTACCACCACATCTTCTCTACTCCGGCCATCATTAGCTAGAGACGCCAGCAAAGCTGACGATACAGTCGTTTTGCCAGAGCCAGGAACGCCCGCGAGAGCAATTAGGATCCTCCCACGCGCATTTGACTTCTGCTGCTCCAGTAGGTGCTCTATCCGGCCTCGCAATGTCACGACGTTTTTATCCAAATCCATTGTCACTGAACTGGTCATCGTCACGACTCGCTGGATATTCCTTGGTGAATTGAGTACATGTAGTAAGTAATAGCAAGCATCATGATCTCAGTCGCCTTGGGCCGAAAGCTTCGGGGCCATTTGATCGAACCTTGGACGGACAACAGGAGCCCGCCGATGACGCCCGAGTCTTGGAGTGAGCCGATCGTCTTGGACCCGGATGGGGTGGTCGAGCTACTGGCTGCAGCCCCCGACGTGGACCGACGCGCCATTACTGCATGTTGTGGAGCTTCTCTGGGCCTTGTTTCTTGATTCGGTGCCCTGGTGCCCTGCCGTGTGCCGGTGGGCGATTCGGCGGGCTTGGCGTTCTCTGGAAGCGGACAGTCTTCATTGGCTCGGACTACAGTCGTGCGGGCATACATGCTCCGCATCGCGACTCCGCTGTTAACTTACTCCGCAATGGTGTGAGAGGGCTTCCACTTTCCCCGGCGCACACCTGGTGGTTTGACGGGTCAGTACACCTTCCCCGTGGGGTGACCACGACTTCAATGGCCCAATAGTATTACCCCGTAACCAGGATTGAGTCGTGCCCTACAGCGGTTTCCTGTTCCCCTCCCTTCCCCCATCGTGCGATGAACTGTAGTCGAGGACGGGTTGTATACTTAAATGCTTGCTGTTCCCGCACCTCCTTTCCACGTACTAGGTTGCCCAATAATTGCATCTTCCAATGGGTCTGAATTGCCATTCCTACTTCTAGTTGTCTTGTTATAGAGTAATACTATCGGCCATGGCGACGGATGTGAATGCACCGTCCGGCAGGGACAAGGACGTCTGGCGTCAACTGCGGGCGAACCCGTACATCCTAGGCCTCTCAGCAGTAAGTTGCCTCAAGACTTCACCTGCCGCCCGAGCTTCTCTAACCAGCGCATCACACAATCAGTTTGCATCCCTCGGCGGGTTTTTGTTCGGCTACGACCAGGGCGTCGTCAGCGGCGTCCTGACCATGGAGAACTTCGCCGCGCACTTCCCGCGCGTGTACCTGGATGCCGGCTACAAGGGCTGGTTCGTCTCGACGCTGCTGCTGCTCGCCTGGCTCGGGTCCCTGGTCAACGGGCCCATCTCGGACAACCTGGGTCGCAAGGGCAGCATGCTCCTGGCCGTCGTCGTCTTCACCCTGGGCGCGGCGCTGCAGGCCGGCGGCGCCAACATCGAGACTATCTTTGCGGGGCGCGCCGTGGCCGGGTTTGCTGTGGGCATGCTCACCATGGTCGTGCCGCAGTATATGTGTAAGTCTCTTGCCCCCCTTTTTATGAAGTTCTCCAGCTGGATTGATTCTTATGTGTCGCGATCACAGCCGAGGTATCGACTCCCACAGTCCGCGGAACCCTCGTAGTGTTGCAGCAACTCAGCATCACGCTGGGCATCCTCGTCAGCTACTGGCTCGAGTACGGCACGCAGTACATCGGCGGCCACCGCTGCGCCCCCCGACATCCCCTACTCGGGCGGCACGCCCGAGAAGCGCACCTTCGATCCGCTCCACGACGTCGGCCCCGACGGCTGCACGGGGCAGTCGCAGGCGGCGTGGCGCGTCCCCTTCGCGGTGCAGATCATCCCGGCCCTGGTCCTCGGCATCGGCATGCTCTTCTTCCCGGAGTCGCCGCGCTACTTCCTGATGCGCCGCAGGGAGGACAAAGCCCTCGCGGCCCTCGCGCAGCTGCGCCGCTGCCACCCGGACACCGAGTGGCTCCGCCACGAGTACCTCGCCGTCAAGTCCGAGGTCCTGTTCGACGAGTCCATCGCGCGCGACCGGTACCCCGGCAGGAGCGGGGTCGCGCTCTACGTCGCGCAGTACGCGGATCTCGTGTCGACGTGGCCGTCGTTCAAGAGGCTCGCCATCGGGTGCTGCATCATGTTCTTCCAGCAGTTCATCGGCTGCAACGCCATCATCTACTACGCGCCCCAGATCTTCTCCCAGCTCGGCCTGAGCGGCGGCACGACCGGCCTGCTGGCCACGGGCGTCTACGGCATCGTCAACACGCTCTCGACGCTGCCGGCGCTGTTCCTCATCGACAAGGTCGGCCGGCGCCCGCTGCTCATGTGCGGCGCCGCGGGGACCTGCCTCTCCCTCGTCGTCGTGGGCGGCATCCTGGGCGGCTACGGCGACGCGCTGCCGGCGCACCCGGCCGCGGGCTGGGCCGGCGTCGCCTTCGTGTACATCTACGACGTCAACTTTTCGTACTCGTTCGCGCCCATCGGCTGGGTCCTGCCCTCGGAGATCTTCAACCTCGGCAACCGGTCCAAGGCCATGGCCGTCACGACGAGCACGACCTGGATGTGCAACTTCGTCATCGGGCTCGTGACGCCCGACATGCTGGACCGCATCGGCTGGGGCACGTACATCTTCTTCGCGGCGTTTGCTCTCCTCGCGCTCGCGTTTACGTACTTTTGATCCCCGAGACGCGCGGCAAGAGCCTCGAGGACATGGACGTCGTGTTTGGCGACGCGGCCGCGCACGAGGAGAAGGCGCGGCTGTTCGAGATGGCGGCGCGGGTGGGGCTCGTGGATCGGGTGCCCGAGGAGAAGGTCGAGGCGGCGCGGGTGGGGGCTGTGGAGGTCGAGCGGAGGGGTTGAAAGGATCTATCTCTTGGAATTACCATGGTATCATCATGGGCTATTTGGATACTGAATGCGTCCACAGTGTAGGCTAATATCACTGCGTGAGGAACCAAAAACGTCAGACCGGATGACTTATCGACCGTGTTGAACTATCCCAGGGCCCTGATGATTATGCGACCTCTTCCAGCACGAAAGAGCATATCCACATCCCGACGATAGCCTACCTGCATATCAAAAGGCTCAGTCTAGATGGACCTCATGAGCAATATTGGCCGCTATACAGGATGGACAAGACCGAGGGAAAAAGGAAAAATCAATAAAAGCAAATAGGCGACAGCCGGAGGCAGGCATGCCGCTTTTACCGGCCAAGGAAAAGCCACAATGGCTTGGGGACGCCACAAGACTTGTCATCCAATCTTGAACGATTTGATCCCTCCATGTCAGCATCATGTTATCTCTTCCTCAGCTACACGGGTCGCTTGAAGAATCTCAAGAAAGATGGAGTGTGCACAAGGCGCTCACCACGTTCGTCTGTCTATTTACCAGAAGCCCAGACGCCCGCATTGGAATAGACGATATCGGCATCTTTACCCGAGGGTCTGGCCCTTTCTGACGGAGAGGATCAGGTCGCCGCGGCTGTAGATGAACCTGTCTGAGCGGGCGACGCCTGTCGGATGCAAAACTCATCTCCGACAGGTTCGAGGTTCGGGTGCGCGGGAATCTTTCCGCTCTCAATTCGCATCCTCTTACCCCCTAACTGAACGGACATTCCTAAAAGGACCTATTCGCAATATCGGTGGTGGCAAGAACATATACTCGCAGCGTCTGGCTCTGAGCCATGTTAAGCACGCCGAGTAGAAAGTAAGAGCAGGCCAGGAACAGGCTTAAGATTTTATGGGGAGACGGCAGTCGCCAGGAGAACCATTGGCGCCAATTGTATGTCCATTGCTTCCTCGGAATCCGTGCCAAAGCCCAAGTAGGCGGTCTATTTGACCTGACATGCTCCGAGAGATACTTCAAACCCATGGACCCCTTTTATTTGCCATTGTAATGCACCACCAAGACCGGCTGAAAGGTGCCAAGACTGGTTTCGCGAGGCAAAGGGGTCCGATGTTGGCCAGACCGTCGGCATGCCAGACACTGCTAACCTTTTCATCCAGGTTGATGCCAGGTCGTGGACCGTGACTGTTTGGTCTTCAGTCCATAACGCAGGCTTGGGTTGCTCTGTTTGACGGGGCTTACGAGCTAAAAGCGGCAAGGGCTTGCATTGTATGACCCAACCACCCGCTTCAGCTCTGCTGCAGGTTCATGCAGGAAAATTTGGCCCCGTCGGACCCTTATGTCTCACCTATCGTACGAGAGCTGCAGAGCCTCTGAGCTGCCCATTCCTTGGGCCGGCCGTCCGGAACAACCCACACAGTCTCCTGTTGAAGTAATTTCACCTTTAAAGACACGTACCAAGCCTGCATCGTTCCGAGTTACTCGACCATTCCTTTATTTGCCTGGTATGCCGCATGCTACCCATCTCACTCTCGTGATCGTCGATGCTGGATCAAGCCCCCAAACATGGAAGGACAATACAAAGCTATCTCGACCTTCTTGCCGGCGAAGCCTAAGCCTCAGACAATCGTGGAAGTGGTGGCCATCGATGACCCTGAAACAATCAAATGCCAGAACCATTATGGCTTCACCGTACCAGAGCTCCTGGACCCCGAGAGACATGGACACATCAATACCAACGAGCCTGGCATGCAACGATACATCGACAAGTGGGATCATCAAGAGTATCAACATGGTTTACCCCGCTGGCTGCTGACGAAGGTATTCTGATACTAACCATTACCAGCTCCTGGTGCATGTGAACACAGTATGGGAGCGAGCCCGAGGTTAAGCTGACTCTAAGTCTCTTCAGGGATCGGAATACGAGAAGGGCGAATACAATGATCACTCTATGAGCTGGACCCTCAACAACTGTTCCTCGAAAGGTTGGGACACTGTGACCATAGCCATTTACGCTTCCGACAACGATGCGGCCGCCGAAACACTCACAGGCAATGGTGAGCCTTCCCATCCGACACAGGCCTCTCATTACACATGTCCATCGTGCCACGGGCAACACGGACTAACAATTACAGGGGCCCGGCACGTTGGAGACATTCGAGTCGAACTAAAAGGGGTGAACTGGGGAGAGATCCCGAGGAAGTACGCGAGCGACAATAGAAGCATCTTTTATCGGTTCGATGCAGTCGTACGTATGGGGTTTGCGGACGAGAGTGGTCGTTTGACGGTCAAACTTGTCCATAGTGGTCGGGAGTTAGGGACGGCCAAGTTCACGGTTCAGTGAGAATGTCTCTGTTAGGTCGCTTGAACAGATCTTTATTCGTCGTTTACGGTTTCTAATTAAAATTGGATGGTCGTGTGGTGTACGCTGTGCTTGTAATATAGGTATTAATAATACTTTTTTTTATGAAATACGTATAACGTTACATTTTATGTTCATCGTTTTTCTTTTCGTTTCTTCCCTTTCGTTTTGTTATGGTTTATCTTTCTTTTGGTTTTGCTTTTTGACTCATACTAGATCATTTCTACCCATTGGAACTGAAAATTGTCGATGAGACCATCTAGTTACAATGCTTGGTAGCTTCTGTATGAGGTAACCGTCTTATTATTTTCCTCAAGCGTAGGCCTAGCACTAGTGACGTCGAAAGCCTTCCTAACATATACAGTCTCAAGCGGCGCAATGGGATGCTGGGTAGCACCCCCACTTGGGTTCTCCGATTCTTGAATACGCGGATGGTACCGAAACCTTTCAAGGCTCATTTTGGGCAAAGGGCGACTGAAACCCAGACGTTGTAGGAAGTTCCCATGGCGATGGGCCTCCCCCTGGGTCTGCTGCTTCTTAGTAAAGACGAAGAGCTGTCGAAAGGATGCGGTGCAGGCGATCGTAATTGCTGCCGGGTCCGAATTAGCCTCGCGCTTGTTGAAAAGGGGAGACGGACAATAGGAATAGCAAAACTCACCCACGCTCGCCTCAACATTGGACCAGAGAAACAGCCACTCCGTACTGGCTATTTGCTCGCCAAAACCAACACCAACGCCTCGGACAAAGGCAGTCCGTATAATGGCAACGACCATGATGACGATAGTCAGGGAGAAGACTCCCAGTAGAGCCACCTTTTTACGCAGAGGGATCCGAACATTCCAGAGCATCCGGAAAGGTATGGACAGAATGAGCAGATCCGTCACGAGGTCGATTGCGAGGTTGGTGTAAATGCCGGCATCTTGAAACCTGACATGTTTCTTTTTCGTACACTCGGCTAACCGGGTGTCAGTAGACAAAACTCCCCCAAACAACACGGCCTGCTTGTACTTTGGAGGGAGGGAACTCACCCATAATGTACTCGATGTCGGTCAGTGTACAGCTGAAGTCAAGGTCGACAATAGCCACGATGCCGCCGCACGCGGTGACTGCGAAGACGAACCACCACCAAAAGTGCTTCCGATTGACCTTGAACCCCAGCCGGCGAAAGAAGACCAGGAAGGAGAACTTGACGGCCCAGAGGCACGCGGAGAAGAGCGTGCTCCAGATAAAGACGAGCGGCATAGAGGTGCCGTACGCGGGCACGAATTCGGGCGTCGACGGGCGCCGACCGTATTGCACGTCGTACATCCAGTAGAGGACCCCGCCCTTGACCGCCCACAGTATGGCTGAGGTCAGGAGCATCAGCCAGGCCGCAATGACGAGGTAGTCGTCCAGAAGCAGTTTGGAGGCAGAGACTATGCGGACCGTTAGGCGGCCGATGAGGAACAACGCGGATATTCCGGTCACAACCCATGTGGTTGTCTGATATTTGGTTAGTACAAGCAGCCAGCAGGGCACGATCGTCTTGCCGTAATTACGTATGCTTACAAGAAACGTCTCCTGGTTCACCTTCTCCTCCGACGAAAGTGCATATTCGTCATCAGCCATGATCCGCAACGGTCGGTTGTACAGATTTAGTTGGACTGAGCGTGCTTCTGTATTTGTGTGGTCGTCGAGGAATCCAAAATGGAATCAGTGCAATCTGTAGGCTGTGGTTCAAACTAGGCAGTAAATGAAAACGGAGAGCCAGTTCTCACCAGACATTTTGTAGCAGTTGCAGAGGTGAAATGACATGTTTAGATAACATAATGGATATGATTGCCGTCAGCACAGTTGTACGCCAAAGGTGTCGGGGTTGGAGACACTTATGTTACATTGTAGAAAGGTGTTGGTGCAGACCAACACCTCCCATATTAACACTACGACCTCTTTACTTTTCCGGTCCTCCAACGGATGATTCCCAGGATGTTCTCATGTGCCTTCCCAATTTATTGCCTGGGCGCAGACGGATTGCAGATGTCGATGCGGGAAGGACCCGTTACAGATGAACATCTGGAGGGTCTGATTGGTCCAGCTTCACACCCTACGCGCCGACACAGATCGCAAACATGATGTCTTTACCGCCGACGAGGGTGTTGGTTCAACCGACTCTGTTGGTTGCTGGATTTGCTGCGCCTCTTCCGGCCCCAACCTCGGTCCACCTCTATTGCAACCCCCCAACCCCCCTAACAATGTACACGCATCTATCTGAATAGTATGCATGACCACGGCCAGGACTTGATATTAGATTAAAGAGGAGAAGAAATAAAATGAATTCCGTAAGCAAGCATCAAGCTTATTCGGTTTCCTGGATGTTGACTTCGTTTTCCTTCTTTTCTATATAATCCTTTCCTTCTTCCATTTCTGTAAGTTGGTTTCTCTGGCGAGGGACAACTTGAAGGCTGCATTTGGATTTATGGTTTCTTGTTGCACCGCGGCAGAGATTCAGCATCACAGGTATGGAGTTGGCGCAACCCAACATCACACTGATAAGAGCGCCAAGGGTGGAAAGAAGGCCCAAGTATGCTTGATTATAAGTGAAATCCAAGGTATCTACCATATCCAGGGCAGAAATCCTTAAACCAGTGATAATTGAAACCCTGAAAATGACTTCTGTTAATAGAGTTTCTCACAAGCGAGTGTAAGTATCGCGCTTACAAAGACCCGACGGAGAAAATGACAGAGACTGTGAATTTCTTGCGCAAGTCCATCTGTAGTCGGAATATCCAATTCAGAGGAAATATTGCCAAAATAAGGTCGAGGACAAGGCCCGAGACCTCAAACGCTACATAGGCTTCGATCTGGTTACCACAATAACCTGCGGTATGGTCCCAATTTGCTCGAATCGGTCTGCAGATGCACAACGTAGCCAAAACACACCCGACTCCATGGATGACCACAAGTCCAAGCAGGATCGAGGTGCCGTATTGACAAGATGACAAAACTCGGAATATTTTGCGAAGCATGACCAAGGTCGCAATTCGGGTCAGTGTGGCTACCAACGACCACAAGATCTCGCCAACAAGAAGGGACTGCCGCTTGTTAGTTTTGCAACCGTTGCCTCTAAACACACGTACCTTGGCAATGACCTCAATGTCACTGTTGGCGACATCCTGTACGTGTTGTCCTTCGTTCTCGTCAAACACGGCCCACATGATCTGTCCCACCAGAGCAAGAGAAATACAAAACGCGGCCAAAAACCAAGCCATCGTCCAGTCCAACTGATTTTGTTTTGAAGATTTTTACATAGGCCTGGAGTATAACTGAAACGATAGCGAGTGCAGTGAATATAGACGTGCAAACCACTGTGACGAATGCGACATGGGAGTGCTTGACGTCTACTGATGATGCCATCTGATACGCGAATAATGTTGTCGCTTGGGCGCAGCCAAAGACACGTCTCTGAGGAAGAGGAACTAGGAATAAAAGTCAGAGGGGCAGACCTGTACCGATTGAATCCGCAGCTTTTTCTAGGACTGCATTGCTGGCTGTGCTCAACACATGACAGGCTGTTGCACAAACTGTGGCGAAGTGCTTGCAGACGCAGCAAGGCGAATTCGTGAGCCTTGGATGGTAAGCAACTAAAGTCACAATACAGATCAGGCTCAAAATTTAAGACGGCTTATTCCACTGGCTCTTTTGGTCCATCAGAACGAATTACGCCTTGGTTTACTTCCCAAAGTATCGGCTATCCCGCTCCCGATTAACCCACCTCTCACACCAGTAATTCTCGTGACACGTGAACGGGAAACTTTCTTATAATGTAACTTGATATACCATATTGAAATTTATCCTCGTAGTATAATCGGTCCTGCAAAAGTGTGACAATGATTCGTTATCACGGGGAAAGACCGATTGTGACATTTGCCGAGTAGTTGGTTGCTGCACCCAACGGCCGGCAAATTGGGACCGCTCATCCCTTACATCAAGAGACCGGCAGTATTTCACATCATCCTCAAGGACTCCGCAGATGGTACAATTTATTCTTGTTTTTACCCTTAGCTATCTTAAATCACCACTCAGTCTCGCCAGGTCATTTGCCTGTCATGGCAAACATACCAACCGAGCAACAGACGCTCGACACGTCTCAGTACCTGGCCGGCTGGCGGCTGCACGTCGTGATAGCCTGTCTCTTCTTCGGCTCGTTCCTCATCGCGCTCGATACCAATATCATCAACGTCGCCATCCCGCACATCTCGTCCGAGTTCAAAGCGCTGAGCGATGTCGCCTGGTACGGCACCGCGTACCTCCTCACCATCACGGCGTTCCAGCCCATCTACGGCTCCATGTACAAGTATTTCCCTACCGATGTAGTCTACCGGGTTTCCATCTCCATATTCGAGGGTACGCAGGCCTTTTCCTTGTGTCCGTCTTTGATTGAGTGACCTCGTCTAATGTAATACCCCCTACAGTCGGCTCGATCTTTTGCGCCGCGGCTGTCAACTCGAATATGTTCATCGTGGGCCGAGCCATCGCCGGGTTCGGAGCGGCGGGCGTCCTCCAAGGAGCCTTGAGCATCATCAGTCAGGTCGTTCCGCTCGAGAAGCGCCCACTTTATATGGGTGTCGTCATCAGCGTTTTCGTTATTGCTGTGACCGTCGGTCCGGTCCTGGGAGGTGTCTTCACCCAGCATACCACCTGGAGATGGTGCTTTTGGATGTAAGGATCATTGCTCGGCCTTCTTGGTGGCGTATAATCAACCTATGAATTGACTAACTCTGTCACCAGAAACCTCCCCATTGGCGCCGTCGTTCTCGGCGGCCTGACCGTCTTCCTCAGGATTCGGGGGAAACAGAACGAGGATCGGTCACTTCCGCTGATGCAGAAGCTCCGCAGCATGGACCCGTTTGGCGCCGTGCTCTTCATGGGCGCAGTGGTCTGCCTCATGCTGGCATTGCAGTGGGGCGGCCAGACCAAGCCGTGGAACTCGTCCGACGTCATCGGCTGTCTGATAGGAGCAGTGCTGATCGGGGCGCTGTTCGTCTACTTCCAGTGGCGGCGAGGCGATTCCGCCCTGATACCACTGCGGATACTCCGGAAACGCTCCATCTGGACTGGCGCTATGGTGCTGTTCTTTCTTGGGGCCAATACATACGTCGTGAGTTGGCTTCCATATCGTTGATGTATTCGCAGAGTACTGACAACAGACCCCCAGAGTGTCTTCTTCCTCCCCTTCTGGTTCCAGGGCGTGAAGGGGATCAGTCCGGTATCGACTGGTGTCGACTTCATCCCACTTCTCCTCTCTCAGCTCGTGTCTTTGATCGTCGTCGGAGCGATCGTGAAGCAGTTCGGGCATTACGTGCCTTATATGATCGCCGGCGAGCTTATCTGCATCGGCGGGCAGGCCATGCTGACCCAGATCCATCGCGACACCAGCACGCTGTACTGGGCGGCTTCGTTCGTGGTCTCTGGTCTGGGATCCGGAATGGCCATGCAGCTGCCGTACACTGCCGTCGCCGTCGTCCTGTCCGACGATGACATTCCAGTAGGCAATGCCATTGCCGTTCTGTTCTACCAACTCGGCGGGGCCATCTTCATCTCCATGGGCCAGACCGTCATCATCACGACGATCCTCGACCTTGTGCCGCAGCGCCTGCCTGGCCTACCGGCTGGGGCGGTGCTGGCTGCAGGGGCCGCGAACCTCCCAACACTCGCGCAGTCTCCTGAACAGCTGGTGGTATTGCAGGATATATGGAATTCCGCTGTGACAAGAACTATAATCATGACAGCCGCGGTAGTGGGCGCCGCTGTACCCTTTACCCTAGGGATGGAATGGCTCAATGCTGTCAAGGTTGCCGAGAGGCGAAAGAACGCCACTATCGAGGCGGCGGGCTCGGAAAAGGCAAGTGGGGATAATGATACAGGGAAGGCGTCCGGCAGTTCAGGGGCTTCACCCGTGCATGTAGATGCTAATCAGGTGGCATGAGCCTGCTATCTTAGGAGGCAGTTGGCGCAAACAACGGTGTGTAGAGGATGTATCGCGAGTGATAGGGAGTCATCCAGTAGAAAATCAGTGTTGCCAGGCCGAAGGTGCTGTAAAATCGGTGTTTTTATTGATGTGCCTGATAATGTATCCTGCCTCTGATAACTGTAGATGACATGCGAACTGGCCTTGCTGCTGATGCCCGAAAAGCGGGCATGTGGTTAGTGCAGCATTCAAGGGACTCGCGTGAGCATGGTTCAGATGTCGTGGAGTTGGTATGACTCCCGGCCTTCCTTGACCCACGCTTGACCGTGCATCGAAGTGTTGGCTCTAGCTGGACCACAGAGACGGAAAAGACCCTTGACGCGCCGCTTGCATCAACGAGAAGTTCAGTCGGCTCAGCGGATTCGAGAAGCAAGGTCGAATTAAGTTGGCTAACGGGTTGGTCATTGGCCCCAAAGATCAGATGGCTGCTAAAAAAGGAAGCGTCCCCGACAGCATTGCCTCGTTTTGATGGTATACCGACTGCGCGCAGCATATTTTCCAGTGTTTTCAACAGCCATGGGCTCCGCGGTGACGAGAGCGACCACGGTGCCGAAGACTATGAGGAGGATAGCCCTGACCACACGAATGATAGAGGTTGCGGTCCGCCTAAAGCAGACATGACGATGTCAAACATCCGGAATGCAGCTCATAGTTCGCAAAGCACGCACTCCGACATTGTTAACGGCGGAGATGCCGACGTTAAGGCTGACGTTGATGTCGGCGTCAAGGCCAGATAGGATGCCCCAAACCAACCCGAGTATCCGAATCCTTCGACCAGCTCCGTATCAGTTCGCACCGCCCAGAGCAGCGCCTGCATGACGACCGAGATCCATTGCCAGTCGTACATGGCTTTAGCAAGCGATTGATTGAGTGCAGGGATATGCCCGGTTCAAGGAGGGTCTGGCCCCAGGTCCGGCCGTACAAATTGGTACTGACAGCCCTCGTCGTGGAACCGGCAAGTATGCTCTAGCACTGAAGGTTAACGCTGGGAGTTCAATCCGGATAGAACTCAGAGTTGGTTGCGCCTATGCATTATGACCTCGTTGATAGCCGCAAGATGACGAAGCTTCTCGTTAAACGGTAAAACGAGAACCGAAGCCGTGCTGTCGGGGGCTTGGGCCTCGTCGTTGGGACCATTGACGAGTCCTTGGGCGATACCATCGTCCAGAGCTCAAAACACGGCATCGTGGAGGACAGGCGCAGCGGGCTTGTTTGTATCGTTGAAATCATCATCATCGCTGTCCTACTCTTCCTCGGGGTGGTGCTGTTCCTCTGGGGTGTCTGACGGGACTGGTGCTTCCTTTAGGAACGCGTCTATCGAAAAAGAATTAGTCTCGATATCATAATAGCAAATCGTTTCAAATAGGAAGTGAAAAGGTATTTACCGTGGTCTCGCTTTCGGGAAGGGGTGGCGGTCCATTGTTGAAGCCAATCACAAAGCTATTAGTAGCAACGGCAGCAACCGATTTGACGGTGAGCCAGTTGATGACGTTGTCTCAGTTGATTCTAGGTGTCTCCGGGAATATGCCAAGTACAGCGACAGTAACGGCAAGAATAAGGGTGAGTCCCATGGGATGAATGAGCTAGTTGGCAAGTCCCAGTGTCTGAAAACGAAAACCCATTCCTGCGCAATGCTTCTTGCGTGAACCGGAAGATTTGTGGCCCCTCGGCGTAGAGGGAATGATGAGGGTGAGAACATTCCCTCATGTGTGCGCATATTTAACCCATTCACGTCTGAATATGTATGTGCCCCTATGGTGCGTGTGTGCGAGTATGTGCGTGACCCCTTGGCGTGTGCGTGTCTGTGTATGTGTATGCGTATGTGTGTGTGTGTGTGTTTGTATGTGGTGTTGTCGTCTTTTCGCCTGCTTGATGGTTTGCAAGGCGATGGAGCTGCTTTGGCTTCGGCTTTGATGATGCCTACTAGACCTGAACAGGGTACGCTGTCGATGGATGATGAGCGTCTGACCCACAGTCTCCGGTGGTTCAGGCCCCATCCCCTAAATATATTTTAGGGGAATGGGGTGACGAAAGCCACGCCACTAGTTCTCTCTGAGAACACACATATCAATATGGTCAAGGAATAATGATGGCCAAATGGGGTCCATAAAGGAGGGGGAGGGCGAGGGGGGTGCTTCAGTTGCTCTCCTTGACGACGCCGAGTTCATGCTGCTGCTGCTGCTGCTGCTTCGTGATCGTGGCGCGCAAGGCGCCCCAGGCGGAGACGGCGCCACCACCGATTGCGACCCCGAGCCGCCCGAACGCGGCGAAGAAGTCGTGCAGCCATTGGGGGAGGCCGCCGGCCTCGCGGTACTTCGACCACAAGAAGTACACGAGGCCCAAGACCCCGGCAGCGAAGATTGTCAAGTGGGCCAATGTGCCCGCCACGAGGTACCAGGTAGGGGCTCCCGGAGGCGCCATCGTGCTGCTGGCGGTGGTGTTGTTGTTGGTGGTGATGGTGCTTGCTTGCTTGCTTGCTTGATGGTTGGGGTCGGATTGTCGCTTGAACCTCGTGTTCACCAAGTAAAAAGGGAGAAAAGAGGCATCGTTGTGGACGTGTTCTGACTGGAAACCAAATGGTGCAGCCCAGTCTGTTCGCTGCTTCCTTGATATTGTGACCTACCTGATGTGTTTCGCTAGTATGTCGCAGAAACAACGAGCCGACCTACAGCTGCTTCCTAGCCACTGACGTTCGTGTCATGGCTTGGACGTTGTCCAGTTGGACAGACTGTTGTTCTGTTTTTAATGCACGAAAGCTGTATAAGCAAGTGGAATAACACGCGGCTCGCACCAGGTTATTCTATTTTGTACACTGTACTGATAGGGCAAACTCTAGTCCCATTTGACTAAGATTAAGTAAAGTTCAACTGCCCTGGGGTTGAACCTAAGCAAAGAAAGAGTTAGAAAGATTTCTCCGTTGTCTGGGTGCGTACCTACTTCCCTACTTCCTTATTAAATGTCAGAAACTTCCTGCACATGTGAAAGATATCCCGATTCGATTTCTCATCCCTCTTGCCACTAGCAGACACTGTGGCCACAATCACCCCAAGCAAATAATTTCACTCAGGAACCACCATCGTCATGTCATCACCATCGAATCAAGATGGGCAACCACAAGCTACCAGCTCAGAACCAGCTGATCCGGATCACGAATGGGTTGGTCACGTGGCATGTGTTTGCCATTCCACCAGGGGTTGCGATAACCACAAGGAGCCAGAACCTTTCTACAACCCCCTTCTTCCACCCAATGCGCCAATGACGTTGCGGGAAGACAGCAATGGCGCGTGGTATATTTCGGAACGGAGTGACGAGCCGTGCACGACGACCCCTCTGCCGCCCGATCCTAGTCCTTTACTCCAGGCCCCAGCCCCTCCTTCTAGGCCCCACAAACGTCTGTTATCCAGGTTCAACTTCATGCGTAGCAGCAAGACATCGAACAATGCTCCGTCACATGACGAAGAACAAGGTCTCCTGTCCTGTTCAAATAAGCTGGAAGAACCAGAGGAGGATTCTCAATCACCTCCTGAATATTCAGCAATCAGCAACTTCGTTCCCTACGTTCCCTATTACCCGGGACACGCTGTTGGGGACACTTCGTTAAGGGAAACCACAGGCCATGACCTCCGGTGTAGAACCGAGCTTCCATTTGATGGCATAACATTCGGGACGCTCGCGCCCATGTATCCATCCATGCCTTATCATCTTGCTTTCTACCACTTACATCATGCACGGAAGGTGATCGAGCGGGACGGACGGGCAGATAAGACAACCACCGTACCACTCTTCACTTGCAGCGGCAAATCCAGCCTGAACGACACCATTCAGTGCTACATATGGTCGAGTGAGGTTTACTTTCATAAGAAAAAATTCCTACAAAAGCAAGAGATCAGATACATTCTCGGCGTGCATAGCCCGCCAAGCTCTAGGGATATAGATATCACCATGTGTCCTCACAACACAGTGTCGCTAGCGAATGTGACGCTTCAGATCCAAGACGGCTGGCTCAAGGCGTCAGCAGAACTATCACAGAAATACCACATCTACCCACAGCATCCTACCCAAACTACACAATGGAAAAGCACCGAACTCAGACTAGTCCAGATGCACTACTGCGAGTATTGCTACTGCGATTTAGAACGGACCCTGGAGGTTCGTGGGCGAGAACTCCATGTCCGTTTCACTGTTTACAGAAACCTGGGCGCAGGAATCGACCGCTTCGACTCCAAATGGCTATCCCTTTCGACGGGAATATGTGCCGAGAGGCTACCAAAAACCAAACCCGCGACCAACGATGTGTTTAATCTAGTCATAAAAGTGGCACAATCTCTCAAACGACCAAACCTACGTGACAAAAAACTTCCATATACACAGGTGGTTTGACGTCGCGGCGTCACCCAACGTCAGCACCGACATCGCGGGGAGACGTGGAATGATTACACAGAATGTGGCACAGGGGCATTATTATACCTACACATGTGTAAGAAGGAAAGGGTATGGGCAGGCCATAGTAGCGTAATAGATAATATACACTGTTTCCCGGATACCTTCGTGATGAATGTTACAAATCGGATCTCTAGGGCCGAACACTAAGCCTCTGTGCATACCAGCGTCACTTGGTCCCCGTCTCTCAGCCTCACCAACATAATTAGGTCAAGGTCGGCGATGCATTTTTCGAACCTCTTGTATACCGCCTTGTCGCTCTCCCCCTCATACTTCCTTTTGATGGACAAACGGTGCGCCTTGAAAAGACACGCCGTCATCGCCGTCACTTCGACCTCGGAGAACTTCTTCCCGGGACAGCTCTGCGGACCGTCCCCCCAGGGAAAGAAGACGGATTTTCTCTGCACCAGCAGCTCTTCCCGGGCCAGCAGCTCGTCCGTCGGCGGGAGACCGGCTGGCGCGGGATTAGCAATCCACCGGGACGGTCGCCACTGCTCGGGGTCATCGGGCCAGTACTTTGGGTGCGTTTGCATGGCACGCGTGTTGGCCGCGAACTTGGTCCCCATGGGCACGGCGATGGTCCGAGAGCCGTCCACGGGCAGGGTCTGCGCGTGGGTGCGGGTAATACGTGGCAGTGCGGGAATAGGGGGAAGAGCCGCAGGGTCTCGTGCATAACGGCGCGGCAGCGCTTGAGCTGCGGGAAGAGGGCCTTGTAGTCCCAATCCTCGCGGCTCGCGTAGGCTCGGGTTACGAGGTCGACCTCCTCGGCCACCCAGGTCTGGACTTCGGGGTGGGCTGCCATGCAGAGCACGGCAAAGGCCATAGTGTTGGCCGCGGTGTCGTAGCCGGCAATGTTGATGCAGAATAGATCACCCAAGATCTCGTTGGCGGACAGGCCTCTTTTGGCGGGCTTCGCATCGTCCTCGACCGCGGTCCCGAGCGGGTGGTCGCGGTGGTAAAGCTCGGCAGCGCGCACGAAAGAGGACATAATCAGCCCCGATCCTGGCTTTCCGGTTTTGAGCGCCGTGGTCGTATCATCCAGCAACTTGACCATATTCCTCTTAAAGTCCGCAGCCGCATTGCCAATCTCGGCATATCTCCCGGGCAGCTTTGCAAGAATGTGGTAAGGTACAAGCATCAGAAGAATAATGTTGTCGAGAACAGTTTTGAGGGAGTTGCGGTACCCTCCCATATCTCCATCCGCTGGCTCGGTCGAGCCACGGAAATCATACGGGGATCCGAAACCAGTGGACGACAACACATTGAGCGCAAAGGTTTTAGTGTCTTGTTGGTAGCTTGGAATTCCGGACTGGGAATGGGTAGTCCACGAACGCAACAAACCTCCTGCTTGGCGAATCGACTCATGCCAGACCGAGGCCATGATGGACTCATTAAAGGGCGAGGCCATAGGCTTTCGGTGGCGTGCCCAATCCTCCCACGGGACGGTTGAAAGGCAGGGTCCGTAGAGCTCTAAGAGTTCTGAAAAGTGGTCAGCGAACTGTTTCGGCATACCCAACGTATGCACATGTAACCTCGAACAACGTACGCATTTCCTCGTACGGCCGCTGGAAGTCGCCCGGTCGATTTAGAATATGCTGGATGGCATCAGGATCTGCCACATGAATGACGAACGTGACGGGGGCCGCGAGAGCCCAGACAGGGCCCAACAGCTCGTGAGCTTCTGCCTTGGCGTGCATGTACCATCCGCGGCGCAGATAGCGAACGACACGCGGGTACGACGACCATTGGAAAGGAAGGCTGTCCAGGACCTTCCAGATGTGCGGCTGGAGGAGGATCCAGAACACGTTGTTGACATCGATGGGGAGCCGCAAGACCGGTACACCTAGGCTGCGGGCTTTGCGCACATTGGCCTCCAAGCAGGCGAAGCTCCAGCCGATGTAGGCCAAGGCTACACTGAAGAGAACTTGGCTCAACATGTTAGATCAATGAACAAATATATTGAGAAGCGTGTTTGTCTTAACCTCTTGCGGGATTACTAACGATAAGAGAATCACAAAGAGGGTTGTCTTCAGTCTTATGTATCTCAAAATACGAGACAGCAAGAGGCACGGCCATAATCTTGGACATGAAAGCAACCAACAACGTCACAGTCAAATAGGCGCCCACTAGCAATCTACCCCCAAGATCAGCTGTTTTTACAACCAACAGGCGGGTCGCTGTAGATTTTGTGGATAGCCGATGTGACTATACTGTCCGATGCGGCTAGATGCAGGGGAAAGAGTGGGAACCAGCCAATCCTGGAGCAGTTGGCGCACAAACCCGGGGGACTGGATCTGGAAGTTATGCCGTCCGGGAAAATAATTTGATATGACTCGGTGGTTACACGTCTTGTAGGGCTCAGCAAGAGGGCCAAAAGTGACTTCAGCAAGAGCCGAATCCAAGGCAACGATCAAGTACACAGTCCTGGATGCAGGAATAACCACTCAGATGAAGACTCAAACACACATTAACAACTATCGGATAAGGCCGAGAATAATGGAAACACTACTCTCTCCAGCGAGATGCACATTGGGCTGTACCTCAACGGCCCCGAGCCCGCCATTGGGAGGTGAGCGGGTTACCATCCTTATTATTGCACACATGGTCTCCATCAACTATTGTCCGGGATATTGATCCGGAAACCGCTGATCTTTTCCCGTGCATGACCACACTTTATTAGACTCCCCCCCTTTACGGATAGTCCTGACGCGCCTGTATGATAGCCGCCACCCAGTTCTGCCCCGAGGCGAACGAGGTGTACAGCAGCTCGTCATTCAGCAGCCACGCGTTGCTGGTGACGCCGTACTGGTAGCGCGACCCGTCTTCCAAAGCCCACAAGGGCCCGCCAGAGTTACCCGGCGACGCGTCCGCGTCGGTGTCGAGGGGGCCGGCCGAGTCGCAGCGCGGATCCTTGCGGGTCACCGAAATCCCTTGCATGCGGTATGGCCGGTTGCCGCCGTCCTTGTCCTGGGGGTAACCATAATTAAAAAAGATGGCGCGGTTGGCCTGGGACGACGCGTCGTAGACCTTGGCGCCGAGGTAGCCCATCTGGTTGCCGAGGTTGGCGTCGAGCACGAAGAGGGCCCAGTCCTCCTTCTCGTTGCAGGGGCCCTCGTCCGGCATGCCCGACGGCAGAATCACGTAGACGGCGTTGGCGCCCGACAGCACCTCGCCGTTGTCGTAGGCCGGGTTGAAGCGGTAGGGAACGCCGGCCTCGTAGCAGTGCCGCGCCGTCGCGACGAGGCGCGGGCCGATCAGCGAGGCGGAGCACCAGGACCCGGGTCGGGTCACTTTGCCCATGGCCGAGTAGGGGTACTCCCGGTTGGTCCACAGCACCCGGTCGTCGTTGTCGATGGCCCAGCGCTCCTGCAGGACGGAGGCGGAGCCGTCGCCCTCGCTGGCCGGGGCCGAGGTGACGTTGTACAGGGTGCGCAGGTCGGCCTGGTTGAAGGTGACGGCTTCAGGGGGTGCGATGGCGGCCCAGATCTGGTCGTCTGCCACGCCTGGGGGAAGGAAGCCGATGGGGTGGACCGAAGTCAAGCCGGGCTGCTCCGCGACAGGAATGGCCGCCGATAGGGTGGCCAGGCAGAAAGCAAGACTCAAAGCTGTGAAACGAGGCATGATGGTTTTTGCTTCTGTCCTTCTACGGTGGCTGGCGACCTTGGGATGTTGCTGGTCTTGTCCCAACTCCTCGGCGGTCAACACGGCCTGGCCGACCCTTTTATAGATATTTCATCCATCTGCTGAGACGACTCTAGGTAGGTCTCTGCCGCAATCAATGCCCTTCAACGTCTATGTAAGGATTGTGGTGGTCAGAGTAAGACAGTTGGTCGCAAATACAAGAACTCCCCGAAGCACGTTGGTCCTTCCAGTCACCGTCACTCAGATTGGAAGGTCAAAGACTGTTGAGCAAGACATTTTTAGGGACATGATGATAAGGAGTGCTGCCTATGTCGAGGTCTAGGCCAGTCGCTGAGCACATGGGTATGTCAGGGTGAGATAAGCACGATTCTAAAGCAAAATGATATGGGCAGATTGAGGGCACTAAAATAGATCCTTCGAGAGCTTCGGAGAGATTTTCAATCCTAACAAAGTCTTTTAGCACACCCTTTCTGGATGTCGTCGGATTAACTATTGCGGCTGACCTCAGGAATGGTACAGATTCGGAAGGTTCTTAAAGCAAGCTCCGTCTGTTGCGCCTGTCAGCAGGACACACCCTGCTACGCCAAGATCTTACCGTAGCTAGTTGGGGATAAGGCTTAGACTAATGAGTGCCAGATGAAATGGCAGCTGAGACCTCATGTTCAATCCGGTGTTGGTGGGGTCGATCCGGGTTAACTCCAATCGAATATCCAGGCAGACTGAATTACGGATCAACCCGGTCAATACATATCCGGTTAGCTACTTACTTACTCAAGCTTTTTGCATCCTCTGTGAAAGTAACTAATGCTTTCCTGGTCTGAGGTACCAGCGCCGATGACTGACTTAGATCGGGGTGGACAATACCACGGTTGGTCAGAAACCACGTGAGGATCCTGCCGTCATCAATATTGCTGACCAACTATACCAACCCCTGAACCAAACTCGAAATACTCCGGGTTTTGATATAACATGATACTCAGAACCTTCGCGCATTTCGGGAGGGTATTCTAGTCAGGCATGGATGGGAAGCACCGCCTCGTCCCACCATGGCAACCAACATACGCCAAGTCGGTCATAACGGACTACTACGGCCGGCAAGGGCGCCAGGACAAAATCATGAGACCGTGGACCGGCCAGACGCTTTTCTCACTATGAGTAAAACCTGCGGCGAAGAGCCGGCAGAATTGGTAGTGACGTCGCGGCTGGGGCGCCGACAGACCATTCTGAGTGGGCACCCAGAGTCTAAGTATTCTGACATGATCCCGATTCAGTGGTTTCGCTAGAGTATTAGGGTTCAGATGCTTCGGGATACAACATCTAAGTCCCGATTCACCGTCATGCAGAGAGTTAGTCGTGTGGTCGGTCATAGGATCGATCAGAACCTCATGGCTGACACCGTAGGGTAGTATGCTTTGTTGAATTGTTGTTTCATCTCATAAAACTATACCCATGGCGCTCTGCTAGTCGGAAGCGGTCGCTGAAAGTTTCGGCCCATACGGCAGTAATCATGATCATACAGCTGGATGTGTAAATTCGCCTTGCTTGGGTATCCCCATTAGGATACACAGACGCTGGAATAAACAATTATCAAGTCTGCTTTGGACAAATGATCGTCAAAGTTAAGGCGCATCAGTAGTTGGCAGCCCTCATGTATCAAACGAAGAGGAAGAACCGGACCTTTCATCAACTATTCCCCCGACGATGATCTGTCCATGACCATATAATGCGCCAAGAAACACGCGCTTTGATACGATCATTGACGTTTGCCAACGTAGGTTGAAGATGGGAAACTTACCAACGCGGCCTTAGGACGGGCAGCACAGGAAAGGCGGCATCAATAGGTGGCGTTTCGTCTGACAAAATAGCGGTGATAAAAACCACTTCGTCCACATTGTTCCCTTCGAGTACCGGAGTTCAATGACTTGGCCAGATGAACATCGCAACTCCAGCTGCCATGCTCTTGATATGGTCTCTCTATCACGAGGGTAGCGGCCTGGGTGGATAGGGAGCATGGTTTGGAAGTCAGCGCAGGTTTGAAAGATGGCCAATTCTTTAGAGGTTTCGGGCCTGGGTCAAATTTTATGGAAAAAATTCTTTCAATGTCACACACGTCATACCGACTCCAAAAGATTCATGCGCACTGAACACCGGATGTTACGGCGTTGCAAAGCTGTCGGCGCCAGCTTGGCGAAAAGCGTCATCAGGCCAGGGGCAAGAGGGGCGGCGGATCAACGGTGGCTCGTGATGGAGAGAGAAACAGACGCCAGCTTCTTGGCCCCAGACTGCGCCAAGGCTAGCATTGTATTTGCAGTGTGGGTAAGTTGTGGAAGTTGCCGGCGCTGACTGGTCTTGACGATTTATCGCGAGGCAAGTGTGGTGTGTGGCATGCCAATGTGAAAAGCGGTTGCATTGAAACCTGCAGTACTACGTCACCCGCGGGCGTCTGCATTGGAATCAGTCTATGGTACGATGCGGCGTAGCAGTATGCATGTCGAAATTCTCCGGTGGTCAGGCAAGCATCGTGGATTTGGTCGGAGCATCCTCCGCTGCTGACTTATTGCTTGCCCATGCATCTCCACTATAGACTCCGCGAGAATCCACATCAATCTTGGGCAATCCGGATATGGCTTGGTGTATTCTCAACATGATCCTATAAGGCAACCCTTTCATCGATTAGTAATTATGTCTAGTACTTCTCATTCTGGCCGTCTTACTTCCCGAACCCCTAGCTCGACGGACAGCAGATGACAGAGTCCAAGAGTTCATCAAATCCCGCCTAGCGAGCGCTTATACTCCGCGATGCGCGAATGAGCACGGTAACCACTCGGGAAATCTGGTGGGACTTTCGTTTCCTCGTGGTCTATGAATAAGTCCCGTTGCGAATCTTGTTCACCACCCTTGTTCTGCCAGAGCCTTTTTAAAGCCAGGGGGACTCGGGTTTATCACGAGCAGGGGTCTTCCTCGTCGTTTGTCCAACGGGTATTTCCCCCTTCCTCAGGCAGGAAGGCTAGACCCGGAGCATCGCTAGACTGACATGCATACATAACGCTGCGAGATATGATAACAAAGCCTGATGGACACGGGTGTGCCCACGCAAACCTCTGTGCCAATACCCGACGACCTGGGTCATCAGGAACGCTATTCGGGCCTAACGCATACTCCCGCGAGCGATGTCATTGACTTCGCCTAATCACCCCAACGCCATGTTTCAGCCCACCGCCTGTGGATGCCGCCAACTTGGCCGCAAGGTCAGCGGACAGGCCGGTTACTGGCTGTAGATCCTTTCCCCGCTGGACTGTTCGGGGAACCAGAATACCGGCCTCAAGGTTTTTGGCCCCTGCTGCTTTTGCGTGCTCGTAATTTGCCCTTTTTTTTTTTCTCTTTGGATTTCCCGCGATCCTACCCAACAAACGAGAATGACCTGGTTTCGCTGTTGCAATACGTGAGGGCACCTCCCCCCCCCCATGGTGGAGTCATGTCACGATCGATGCAACGGAATCCCCACAACCATGCTCTCTGCACGATTCAGAGTCGCATTGAGGCATCCCAGAGCACATCATGTTTCCCATACGTGATAAAATAGTTTCATCTTTAATCTATGTGATACGGGTTGTGAGCTCTACCTGTAACCCTCAGCGCCAACGTAGCATTGCGCCGGGAATGAGGGGACAACGGAGAGAAGAAGAAAAAAATCAATAAGAGTAACCGCCCGTATATGAATTTCGCCAGTTCTTCTCGGTCTAGACTTCTAGAGGAGACCGCTGTCTTCATTGCAATCTCTTGGTCATCACTACTCCAACCTTACTGCTTCGGGCCAGACCCCCTGAACAGGAGGAACTTCCTGGGCTGTCCACTGTGGGATATAACACCAACGCCCGCCCTCTTGGGTCATCCGCCGCTCGCCCTTCAGCCTGGGAAGAGGATGTTCCTTGCCTGATAATAGCCTTATAATACAGTCGAGGCTGTGTTATAAGCAGCTACAATATCGCCCATCCACTCATCACCGTCACCAACGAGAAATGTCGATTGCCAATGGAGTAGCCACAGTACTGCCCGCCCCTGGGGGCTATGTCGTCGACCTCGACCACCCTCGAACCCATACGGATGTCGTCACCTATTGGATCGTCGCGGCTGGTAATGCTCTTGCTCTGTTGTTTATCGGACAGCGGTGGTATACGAAGATTGCGCTGCTGAAGGAGTTTAGGTTGGAAGATGGTAGGCCGACTCTTTTTCATCGCACCCCGTCGCATCCCCAGCTAATTGGTCTTTCGCGTAGTATGCTTGGTGTTCGCTTGGGTAAGAAGGGTCTGATACCACCGCTAAATACCGATGCGATACTGACATTGTTAGTTCGCCTCTATCGGCACGCAGGCGGTGCTGGTCTACATGTTTGCGGCCGAACTCCTGGGAGTCCGTATGTGGGAGCTCTCTGTCAGTCAATACAGCCTTTACAACGTCGTAAGTTCATCCTGAGCTGGGACATGACATTGTCACACCCGTAGCTCACTAGTGTGCACATATACTTATTCCTACTCGACGTGGTGCAGTTAATACTAGTGGTGCCGCTCATCTACACCCATTGTGCCGGGTTGGCGAAGCTATCTCTCCTTTTATACTACCGCCAGCTTAGTCCCCGGGCGTGGTTCCGCCGGGCCGTCATCGCGACCATAGTCGTGGTGCTCGGATACACCCTAGGAGCCTTCTTCAGCTTGTTATTTGGCTGCAACCCCATCGCCAAAAGCTGGGACCCTACCGTCACTGGAGGAGCATGCATCAACCATGGCGCCTTGTACTCTGCTACTGCCATATTCAACATCACCACCAATACCGTTATCCTGGTGCTCCCCATTCCGGCGATCATGGGAATGAGGGTGCCCAACCTGCAGAAGGCGGGCTTAGTCGTTATGTTTGTCGTCGGGGGTCTGACGGTAGCTGCCTCGGTCATGCGCCTCGTCGTCCTGCTCACGGCTCTGAAGGACAAAGACCAACCTTGGGCTATGGCATGCCCAGCCATGGTAAGTCGCACCTGACTTCTTGCCGATGAGGATTTCAATCGATAAACTAACAATGAGACGTTTGCGCGCGCAAAAAGTGGACATGCGTCGAAGCCAACCTCCTCATCATCTGCGGCGCCTTCCCGACGCTCCGGCGCTTCTTCCAATCCATCGCGCCCGGCTTCGTCGGCCTCGACGAAGACGCTCGCGAAAGACTCACGCCGAGCCCGCGGCCGCGCATGCATGCCAAGGGCAAGGGAAGGCAGCAGCGCCACTTCTATAATCGGTTCCACGACGACTCCCCCGACTACCCGATGCGCTCGCTCCACGACGTGGACCTGCGGCCGGACCAGATCCAGATGGTCGAGACGCGGGCGGGGGCTAATAGTCGCTGCAGCCGCATGTGGGAGGCGCGGCCGTACAAGAGCGACGGGGACTCGGAGAAGGCCATTTTTCAGACGCGGACGATGACGGTGACGTACCAGACGCGGGACGGGAACATCGTATGAGCATGAGTAGAAGAAGAGGGCGAAGGGCCAGAAAGGAAGAACGCCGAAAAAGAAAACGAAAGGCAGTAAGTATGGTACGGCAACGTTGGGAGTTTTTGGGTTTTCACAGATAGTTACAGATATACCCTGTTCATATATTCTAGGAGCCACACGGCGTATTCACTTTGTTGCAATGAGCAAATTGTCTTCCGATTTGGTGACAGTGTGTAACCATTTCCATAACAACCGAACCTCGCTCGAATAATCTAATTCTTGTGCTGGACGGGAGAGCCCTGATTGGTGGCAAAGTTCACCTTGGCGCTGAGGGGTGAGCAACGAGAGGGGATGGGACGCCTTTCGGCTTCTTACAGCCTATCATGGTATGCATGCAAGCTCGCTTAAGATTAACGACTCCTTCCCTGCTTGCTCACTAGACTCAGGATGCGTACATGTGCTTCCTGGAGTCCATGTCATGTAAGGCTCTGGGCGAAGGTCGGTGTGTCGCTTATTGCTATCTTCTGCAGGTATCGCGGGGGAGAGGCGGTGTGTCACCGGGTCATCCAGTCACAGACGAGAAGGGAAAAAGCGACGGCTGTAAGTGATCATGCAAACGATAAATGACAGAGCGGAGAGGAGTCTACGGTATCTGCATACGTGGGAAGCAGGAAGCGGAGTGGTGGTGGCGGCATCACGTCGTTCAAATAAGGAAAAGAAGTGCGTCTGTAAGGCTGGCTGGGACCCGATTGCAGCTCGCTCGGCGCTGTTACACGGGACGAGTTACCAAGGCAGGCCGGTAAGTGCCAGCGAATGAGCGATTGATCAGCCGGTCCCGAGACACAGATGCTCCGGGAAAAAGCAACGAGGGCCCCAAAAGGAGACTTTTGCATACATATAGGAAGATGGTGACTGCAGAGGCCGACATGCGTCGCTACCTCTTCTCCCCCTCGTCTCTGATGGCCATTGATCAGATTGCGTAGAGGAGAACGGGAGTGGAGATCGAGGTTAGCGAACGGAGGGACTGTTTTACTTTTGAGTATTTGCTGACATTTCCGGGGCTCCTCCGCAACTCCGGACTTGACACTGGCGGGAAGCCTGTCAATGGACCATGATGGGATGCAGCCGTGCTTTTGATAAAGTACGTACGTAACACGGGCGGCGATGCATTCTGCGATGCAAATTGCCTCCCGGGATGCATACTTACTTAATTGGTACCATGCAGAGGACCTTTCTTTTAGTGCAACGTACGTGGTTGAATGGTTGAATGCCGTAGATCGGTCGCTGAGGTATTCGACGACTGACTGACCAGTAATCCGTAATCCCGGGCGGGCATCTCACTCACTCTCTCGCTCTCGGCATGCTTCGACGCCTCTGGCGTCATGTCCTAGGTATCTTCCGATGGACGGACTGTGAATACGATTGAGCCATGGTTTGACAGGCCCCGTTAGCCCCGTAGCGAACGTACTTTTTGACTGCGTAGTACTTTTTTCCCGACATTTCGCCCACTCGGCAGATTGCAGGTGGCCGATGGAGGGCCCACCAACCACGAGTTCTGCACGAGCGTGCAGGGTACTTCCAGTGGGAGCGTCACTGAAACCCCCGCTTTTCAGGCCTAAGCATGCCCACTGCCACGCTTGCCAGGCCCTACCAGGCCCTGCTGCCACGGTACCGAAAGACCTAAAGTACTGTCTATAGTAGCAGCCTAGGTACGCAAAGCCGCATCAGCCCAGACTTTGTCATCGAAATCCATGCCCATCTCAATACCGGCGAACGCGAACCCATCGTGACCCCGAACCTCTGCGACAATTCAAGTGCATACTGCGCCCGAATCGGCGCAATCAGGTAACATGCATAACCAGACCCAGACCTGCCTGATACAGCCATTCTCCAGTCTTCCCTGGACGGTCCGAGATGGACTGATGCTCGAGGCTGCTGCGCCGTAATCATGGAGCAAGGAGACGACGAAAAGAACCCGTTAGCGAGAGCCAAGACAGAAGACGCCGGCACTAGCAATTGAAGAGCGAACAGGCCCTATCGACTTGATCATGCAGGCAACTTTTGTTGCTAAGAATGAATGGCCAGCACCTGTCACCCCTGGCCTGGTCTAACGGTGTGTGTGTACGATGGATGGTGCAACCCCGGAGCATGCGGGGATTGAACGAACCCCCCTGATTTATGTAACCCCGTCGCACCCATTCATCTCAACCTCCTTCGCTTCGGATCATCTCGCTCACACACACTCTCCCGCTCAAGATCGTCCCATCTTACCTACCTACCTACTTACTCTTTTCCCGCATCCTACCTGACAAGAAGCGAGGCCATTGACAAATCTCGGGCCCTACCAAACGCGCTTTTCCCTCTCTCAGCACACGTTACGTATTGACGCGCGCGCGCCACACCACACCCACCCACTTGCGTATGTCAGCACTAGGGCCAAGTCCCCGTGGAACATGGCCAAGTCCGCGTCCGACTCGGATCCAGACTCCAAGCCCGTTTCGTCTCTATTCTGGCGATCTGTACTAAACGCAGACGAGCCTAGATCGTCGCCGGTTCTGCGTGCAGGCACCGGAGATGTTAAATCAGAGGACGCTACCAAGCCTCCCCGGGAAGAGGGAGAAGATGAGGCGGAACGATTCGCCAAGAGGCCAATTACGGCCTCGGTGAAGCATGAGACTCGTGCCGAAGATGCCGGCTCCTACGATACCCGGTACGGCCGGCCGCCGCCGCCGATGCAGCAGCCGTCGCACCACCCAATGCTATTACCCACAGGTCCTGCCGCGGTGCCAAGCGCCGCCGCCAGCTCGTCCCGAAGGCCTATCCAGCAGTACCCGGCCGAGGTCTGGGAAACACACAAGACCCATCTCTACCACCTGTACATCCAGCAGGGTAAGTCTCTGAAGCAGATCCAGCAGATCATGGCCCAGCGGGGCTTCAACGCAAGGTTAGCACCACAACCGCTTTAATTATTGTCACCGTCCTGCCCGTTTCTTGGAGGGGGTCTGCTAACGCTGGCGCAAGCGACAAGATGTACAAGGACCGCTTCTCAAAATGGGGGTTTCGCAAAAACAGACGCGCCTCGACCAGAGAAAAGGCGGAAGCCCACCAGGGCAACAGCAGTATAATGCACGCGAATCAGTATCGCGGCAGTAGTCGTGGCTCTATGCGGGCGGCCGGGATGATGCATGAACCGGATTGTTACGCGCAATACCTGGGCACAGCTACGACGACACCCCGGGACTACAGACAGAAACAAGTAGGCCTGCCGGCGGGACAGAGTTTACCGCTGGCGTACTTCCAGGACGCGCTCTACGACAACCGGCCGCAGCTGCCGGATACCTACCTGGTGCAGGACCAGCTGCTGCGATGTTTCGACGGCATGGCGGCCCGGGCCTGGGCCACGGGCGAGGTGAGGCCCGGCGATGCCAACAAGATCATGTACGTGACGCCCGAGGTGCATCGAAACTTGGTGCGCCTCTTCGACGTGAACGATTATATAAGTACCATGACGGACGAGCCGCCACACTGCCGCTCGGCCGTCATGCGCCCGGGGTACGAGTCGGTGAGCACCTTCTTGAAGAACCCTTCGCTGTTTGGGTTGCTGCGCCTGCTGCAGTTGACCATGTACGCCGGCCCCAACACCCAGCTGCCGGTCGTGTGGCGCTACATTGCCAACTCGCCGCAGCTGCGCCACTGCTCGGTGCCCGGCCTGTACGAGCTGTGCCAGAACATGAGCCGGCTGATCGGATCCTACCCGCCGGGCAGCCGTGGCGCATCCCCTTTCGTTGATCTGGTTATCAATACGCTACCTCGGCTCGAGGCCATGGTGCCGCCGCCCGCCTCGGACGGTCAACCGTGGACGCCGGAGAGGAAGCTACGCCACATGCTGCGCCGGCTGCTGCTGGCGACGTCGCACCGGCAATCCCTCTCCGAACCTCTGAAACGCTACACCTACAACAGCGAGCTGCTAGTGCGGGAACTGCTCGAGGTGCTCGATCGCGAGAACGGGGGCCCGGTCCACTGGCACGTATGCGACGATATCAGCGGCGCCCTACCAAAGGAGATCCGCCTGGACCTGGCCATCTTCCACGGCTTCAAGAAGGCGGACGAAAACGGGAACTGGTGGCAGGACGCGGACAGTTACCTGGACGGGCTGCGCGAAATCGAGCGGGAGGAGGGGCGGAAGGGGGAGCCGCCTATGGACGACCTACAGAGGCGGCTTTTGTTGATTATACAGGCGAACATACACGAGAGCCTGTGGGAGATGGAGAGGGAGAAGCGGAGACAGAAACCACGGCTGTTTAATACCACACCGGAAGAGAACAACATGAGGGAGGAAATCGTACCGACGCCATGGCCCAGCACGACCAACACGAACTATCTTGATGGCGGTGGCGGCAGCGGCAAGGAGTGCAACGCGAGACTGGGCCTCGCCATCGCGCTGCGCCGGCAGGCCATGGACTACATCACGGGCATGGAGCAGCGGGAGCACGGGGGAGCGGTTCGAGGACCTGAAGGTGCTCGAGGGGTGGTACCGCAAGATGGGGGACGCGGCGGCAGCGGACGAGGCGGTGCGGCGGAGCGACAGGGAGCTCGAGAGGCACCTGGCCACGTTGACGCTTTGAATCTGCTGGGGGAGGGAGGGCGGCGAATACTATGTAAGGGGACAACTATACCAATACTTATCAGTCACCTTGAAAAACATCTCGTACCCAAGTCACGGAGGCCCTGCGTCGGCATTGTCGTGATCGTGAAGTTTTGACCCGGGGCGAATAATGAAGTGACAAATATAGCACTATCAGTCATTTCCTGCGTTGCCATGCGCTATCGTGAAATTGGCAGAATGAAGAGTAAGGTAAGTAAGAGTAAGGTAAGTACCACATAAGGGGATCGTGCTGATGGTGCTGTGATTCCAGTATGGTCGGCATGTGCTTCCCGAGCATACTTAAACCAAGCTGGACGACCTAGTCAAGTCAGGAGGCCCAAACGTTTGGGGGCCCGATTCGTAGTTAGTGGCAGTAGTCATGCAACATTTGCGGATTTCCCGATTTCCCGACATATGTCAAGATTGAGATCTTGATCTTGCACCCGTCGTTGGACCATGATCTTAGTCGAGGGGGAGCATGCGGGCTTCCCGGTCTGGAGAGAAAGGATGCGCCCGTCATTCTCCAGTTCCGTCGTCTCCACATATGCAGTGTCGGGTCTGTCTGTCTGCTTGTCTGTCTGCATATCCAGATGCGGCGGGTTGCTTCCCCGTCATGACCATCAGCCACGACCGACGAACTGATTCGATATATCCGGGCGGCGATGGAACGCTTCATGTGCTGAAACGGAGAATTGTATAGTGCAGTTGCATGTGGCCAACGCGGTTATGTACGATTTATGCTTATGGCAGTTCGATGCGCGCGCCCTGGTATGTACCTATGCAGTTGCTCTACGTCATCCTGCAAAGAAAACCGTTCCGGTGGTCGGAGAGGTGAGAACCCCCTGGTTGGAGGCCTGTTAGCGGTCAATTGGAGATGCAACCAAAAAGCCTGACCGGTTCAGCAGATATGCGAATTTGACGCAAGATGGCCGCCCCCCTCCTCCTCCACACCCCCGACGGGAACTGCCGATGTACATGAGGATTACCTCGTACGGGACGAATAGAGTACATACATATGACATGTCTGCGTAGACTCTGGAGAGAGAGGGTAACATTGGCACAAGACGAGCACATCATCAAGATTCCGCGACTGTCAGAGCGGCCGCGGGCGCGTTATTATTAGTGGGTGCCGTGCCCTGTCTTCTCCAAGTGTGGTGTGTGGTGGGGGTTTGTGCAACGCGCAGGGCCGCAGGCACCTACAAAACGGCAGATGGGCGCCTGAATCGCCAGATGCAGAGGCATCAGGCCATACTCAAACCCCTTTACCCTCAGGGCACATATTCTTATCAAATCACAAGTCAGGGTCGTTCTGGAAGGCCTTGGCGGGAGGATGCGACAGCAACACACACACGGATGGCCAAGCGGCAAACAAGAATAGAAGAACGACGGAAGAAGAAAAGGAAGAAAGAAAAGAAGAGATCGCCAGCCAAGTATTGGTGGTTGGTAGGGGTAGATGTCAAAAGCCAAGCCAAGCAATTAGTCCAGTACAGTGCAGTCCAGTATAAGTGGGCAACGACAGACTGCTAAGGCTGGATGGAGATGGAGAGGGTTCCACGGTTGGACCGCCTAAACAGCCTGAAGCTTTTCTTCGCTTCCAGGCCATGCCATGCCAGGGTGGATACCTGTACATAACCTACTTAAGGATAAGGCGAGAAAAAAGGGCCAAGCTGTGGCGGCCTGTGTCGCCAATGCAAAAGCTTTAAGCAACCTCTCGCACCTGATGTGGCACAAGCAAACGCACAAGCTGCTAAGCTCTTGTGCTGCAACGCCGGAAGCTGCAGCTGGCCATTTTGCTTCGGACGGGGGCATGGAAGATGGAACCTAAGCTGCCTCATCCACCTCCACTCTCCATCGTCCAGCATCATAACCTAGCCCATTTGCCATTCATCCCATCCGCCCTATTGCCATGACTGGGGGAGCTAGGCCCCCCCGTGCCCCCCCCGTCCCGACTCCCCCTACGCGAAGCGAAGACCGGTCTATTGATTGCATGCTGGGAACGTCGGAACTACTGAACCTGAACCAACCTGGACTTGTGACCGACCCAAGCCGGCCCAGCCCCAAATCCAGTCTGCATACATCATTCCAAAAATCCAGTCGGCGTACATCTATCTGATTGACTTTTTTTTTCCCTCTCGCGTCTGCCCATTCGATAAAAGCCACCATTCCGCCCTCAAAGTCTACTCCGGGCCCCTCCTCTTCCCGCGACACCAACTCTGCGCACCGAGCCGAATTCGACAGCGCCCTGACTCGGTCCACCAGCACATCCGTCCATAGAGGGGGAACGAAGCTACTACTACTACTGCTACTGCTGCTGCTGCTCCTACTCTTGCCGCTACCACTACATCGTCACCACCGCCGCTCGCTACTGACCACGACGACGCCGACTCCTACGAGCTTGACACCATCGTCGTCACCAGCCAGGAGGAAAAGGACAGGGAAGCCAGGGAAGCCAGGAGACAAGCCAAGCGAGACGAGAAACGCCGCTGGCTCGACGAACGCGACGAGATGAAGTTCTCTCATAGCATCCAGTTCAATGCTGTTCCTGATTGGAGCAGCCATTACATCGCCTACAGCAACCTGAAGAAGCTGTACGTACAAGTCCAAGTTGAGCTAGCTACTCTACATGCTCACTCCTCATTGCCATGCCATGCCATGCCATACCATCTCGCCCATGCTACCCCGTTCCTAGCTAACGTAATGTTCCCCCCAACTTAGCATCTACACCTTAGAGAAGAGCATACCCCAGCAAGGCAACGATGCCGAGTCCCGACCGCTCCTCCGCGAGGACGATCCCCAGACCATCTTTTCGCGAGCGTTAGACGTAGAGCTAGAGAAGATCACCTCTTTCTTCCAGATCAAGGAGAAGGAGATCTTCGAAGATGTCGAGGGCCTGCTGCGCGACCTGCGCGACGAGAACAGCGGCGGCGCCACCATCAGGAACATGTCCCAGTCCGACGCCGACAACATCCGCCAGCTGGCCCACGACCGGCGACCCTCGCGCGGCGCCCGCTCCACCGAGGACGGCCGCGAAGACAGCGACAGCGACGAGGACGACGAGACGGCCGCCCTGAACAAGAGGCCCACCTCGAGCCAACACGGCGGCCGCCGCAGGTCCATCCCCAGCGCCATGCACGCCTCGACCGACCTGGGCGCGTCGACCGACATGGGCCGATCCACGCGGCGCACCAGTATAGCCGGCGGCTTCACCGACTACGCCGAGATCGAGGAGATGTACACGTCGTCCATCATGCTCAAGAAGCGCATCATCGGCCTCTACGTGCAGCTCTGCGAGCTCAAATCGTACGTCCAGCTGAACCACACCGGCTTCCGCAAGATCCTCAAGAAGTTTGACAAGATTGTCGACCTCGACCTGCGCTCCAAGTACATGGCCGGCACCGTCGAGCCCGCCTACCCCTTCCGCGGCGAGACGATGGCCCAGCTCGACGACTACATTGGCCGGCTGGAGCAGCAGTTCGCCGACACCGCTACCCAAGGCGACCTCGAGCTCGCCAAGAAGGACCTGCGCTCCCACCTTCGGGAGCACGTCGTCTGGGAGCGCAACACGGTCTGGCGCGAGCTGATCGGCCTCGAGCGGCGCGCCGAAGCGGCCAGCCTCGGCCATGGCCTCCTCGGCGGTCCCAGCGAGAGCCAGTCGAGGCTGCAAGGCGACGAACCGCCCATGTCGCCCACCAAGGAGTTCAACACCCCCATTGGCCGGTTCAACGTACCGACCTGGATCTATGGCAAGCCGGTCATCACCCTCTTGATCGTCATCGCCATCTTCATCGTCCTTCTCTACGTGCCCTTCATGGCCAGCCCTGAGCAGCAGAACTGCGCCGCCATGTTGGCCTTCGTCAGTCTGCTTTGGGCGACCGAAGCCATTCCGCTCTTTGTGACTGCCCTCCTGATTCCCTTCCTCGCCGTCGTTCTCAACATCCCGCGCTCGGACGATGAGTCGCATAGGCGGCTGGACTCCAAGGAGGCCACCGCCTACATTTTTGCTGCCATGTGGACGCCGGTCATCATGCTGCTTCTCGGTGGCTTCACTATCGCTGCGGCCGTCAGCAAGATGAACATCGACAAGCGTGTTGCGACTTTTGTGCTGGCCAAGGCGGGAACGCGTCCTCGGACGGTGCTCGTGGTGAACATGTTTGTGGCCGGTTTCGCCAGTATGTGGGTTAGCAACGTTGCCGCACCCGTACTGTGCTTCTCCATCCTCGAGCCCATCCTGCGCAACCTGCCCCAGGGTTCCAAAATGGCCAAGGCCATCATCATTGGAATTGCGTTGGCCTCGAACATCGGTGGCATGCTGTCGCCCATTTCGTCCCCGCAGAACATCATCGCTCTCGACAACATGGACCCCCAGCCGTCGTGGGGCACGTGGTTCTTTGTCGTCATCCCCGTCGGCACCGTGACCCTTCTCTGCATCTGGATGCTGCTTCTGGTGACGTTCAACCCCGGCAAGGGTTGTACCATCATGCCGGTGCGTGTCGTGCGCGAAAAGTTCACCGCGAAGCAGTGGTTCACGGTGGCCATGTGTATCGTGACCATTTCTCTGTGGTGCGCCAGCCACTCGCTCGAGTCGACGTTTGGCGACATGGGTGTGATTGCCATCCTGCCCATGGTCGTCTTCTTCGGTACCGGCATCCTGAGCAAGGACGACTTCAACAACTTCCCCTGGACCATCATCATCCTGGCTGCTGGTGGCTTGTCGCTTGGCAAGTCGGTCAAGTCGTCCGGACTGCTCCACACCGTGGCCGTGGACATTTCCCGCCGCGTCGCCGGTCTTGAATTGTATGCTGTTGTGCTGACCTTTGCCTCCCTGACCATGGTGTTTGCCACCTTTATCAGCCACAGCGTTGCTGCTTTCATCATCCTCCCCCTCGTCGGCGAGATCGGCCGGGGCCTGGACGAGCCCCATCCTAACCTGCTAGTTATGACTTGCGCCCTCATGTGCTCCGGCGCCATGGCACTGCCGACTACGAGTTTCCCCAACATCAGTAAGTTTCTTGTTGTGATTACCCCGTACCCCAAACGTGTTGCTGACATATCCCCTTCTTTCTCCTCCCGAAGCTGCCATTATGAAGGAGGACGCTACGGGCCAGCGATACCTGACGGTGAATCACTTCATCAGCCGCGGTATCCCCGCCAGTATCATGACACTTGGCGTCGTAGTCACTCTAGGCTTCGGCGCGATGCGTGTCATGGGCATGTAAGAATCCATTTTCGTTGCGTTGCAATCCTGTCCTGTCCTCTACCATGTCTACTTGCTTTGACCGAAGTTGTTTTTAACCTGATTTAAAAAGTTGATCGATCTTGTGGTGTGATTTGCTCGATCGCTTGAGATTGCGTTGCTTGCTTCAGCATGATATGGTTCGCATAGTTTTGGCGCGTTTGGTTGGTTGCGGAAACAGAGTGGTGCAGTCAGTGGGTGCGGTCGCGACAAAGAAGATTTCGTCATCGTGGGATTCGTCATCGCATGGTGTGGTGCGATTTTGGTTGGATCGCTTGGGTCAGGTCGGGTGGGCTGGGTGTTCGAGTCTATACATTACAAATGGGTGTGTATATGTATTATCTGGTTGTGGGAATATAGAATGTCACCGAATTCCTTCTCGTTATCATCAGATATGTGCTAGTATGCTTACTGCCAAGCATTGGCCATGGCATGTCATCGTCGCCTGTTGAGGTAATAAACCTCAACTGTCGGACTTGTCTCGGGAGCCAGTGTTCTGGCCTGGAGCCGGTTCCGAGGCGAATTGAGCTGTACGGGCTGACAAAACCAGATCCAGCGCCAAACATGCAAAGTTCGATCTTGCCAACGTTGGTATGATACTCGAGCAGCCTGATGAAGTGTATCAAATAAACACTTGGGATGGCAATGATTTTGATTCTCTCCCTACTGGTAATTGTATGTACGAAGACTAGGACAAAGCCGGTTGATAATTAAATTGATTGGCCAGTCCGGCGTCTTGTCAAAGTCCCCGACTGAACTCCCGGCATTTGCAGGCTGGTGCAGATTGTCGTCATTACTAAGTCCGCACTGCCGCCCGCATCGCATCATGCGCACATGTACTTGTCTCATCGTTCAATGCGTCTTTTGTCAGCCGGATGGCAGAAGCTTCTTTTGTCTGAAACAGCTAACCTGTCAGTCGGCAATGCAGCCTCTTGAAGCTCGAGCCTTTTTTTTATTTTTCTTCCCTCAAGTCAGTCATGGACGCCAAGGCGCAGAGATACACGAATCTTCGTTGCGCGTGCGACTCGAGAGAGATCAGATCCTCCTTGGTTAGCGGCCCCCATCACTTCCGTGGTGGGTAGAGAGATAGTGGGTTTAGCTGGCTCTGGCCACCATGCCACGAATGCGAGGCGACAATTCTGTTTCTTTCACGGTCGTACCAACCACGGCAAACATCAACTGAGCAAAACTCAATATAACCTGCATATTTCATCAGACCCAATGCACCACCTCCGAACCTGCCAAAACGTGCGGACGGCGACTTTGATTCGATGCTTAGCTATGCCAGCAGAAATAAAAGATCCAGGTAAAGCAGGTTACCCTCAAATCAATGAACGTAAAAAAAGAGGCTCTCATACCCAATGGCTCCAAAACCCTCAAAATGTACCAACCGTCAGATATCATTCCCATGGGTCCAAAAGACCTTGTAAGCAGTCAGAGAATGCAAAAACCTCTCTCTCTTCGCAACTCAACAGCTCGCAAATATAAAGGCTGCGCTCGATCCCTTTCTCGTAGTCTTCTCTATATCCTGACCCAATTCCACTACTGCATAAACCAACTGTCTTCTCCTTTGGTGTGTTCACACAACATTATACCCAATTACACCACCCAGCCCCGACGACTCCTTCATTCACCACACACCACGATGTTCTCCATCCGCATCGTGGCCGCCGCCTTCTTCTTGGTGGCCCTGGCCGCTCTGGCGCCCGGTGTTTCCGCCGCCCCCGCCGCCCCCGTCCCTATCGTCGAGGACCGCGGCGCAGACTCTGTGCATCAAGGTAAACCCAGCAAACTCAAGCCCTGGCCAAACAAGCTCTGGTGCCTGGTCAACGGCCCGCAACCTTACTGCGACTAAAGGCATAGGTGCCTTCTCGCGAGGGCGGCGATCCCACCACCATTTTGCTTTCCCCGCGAGAAACCAAAAGGCACATTCCGTTCGCACGGCTCCGCTATGGGGGTGATGGATGGGCTTCACCAAAAAAGAGAAAGAAAAAAAGAAAGAAAAAAGCCTTAGTTAGCTGTTAGGTATGCAGAGGTGGGTATGGACTAGTGGCTTTCGGCCACCCCTGGTTCCGATTATAAATTCGGCTTTAAGTCGAAACTGGGGCGCGGTGGCTCTACTATTCCCCTACTCTTCTGGGGCGGTCAACGTGGTTTTTGCCCAGTTGCTTGTGTAATCAAGGGGGGAATGGAAGACTGGGTCGCGGCGCAGCTTCTGGAAGACTTGGACTGCTAGTGTCGGGATATATAAAGTAGCTCCCTACTTTGCTGCAACCCGGAAGTCAATACTCTCAACATCATCTCTACCTATCCAATCAAAATTTTCCCGTTCTATTTTTAGCAACTTTTGTGTGACTTTTTTTTCCCAAGATACCCCAGACTCTTTAATAGAAACGTATACGACAACCATGGCCGAATCCTCCAAGCTCTTCCAGCCCTTGAAGGTGGGCAACAACACCCTGCAGCACCGCCTGGCCATGGCGCCCCTGACGCGGTTCCGCGCCGACGGCGACCACGTGCCGCTGCCCATGGTCAAGGAGTACTACGAGCAGCGCGCCTCGGTGCCCGGCACTTTGCTCATCACCGAGGCCACCTTCATCTCGCCCCAGGCCGGCGGCTACCCCAACGTGCCCGGCATCTACACGCCCGAGCAGATCCGCGCCTGGAAGGACGTCACCGACGCCGTGCACGCCAAGGGCAGCTTCATCTGGGTCCAGCTCTGGGCTCTAGGTCGGGTCGCCAACCCCGACGCCCTCAAGAAGGAGAACCCGGACTTCAAGGTCAAGGGCGCCAGCGCCCTGCCCGAGGCCGAGGGCAAGACCGTGCCCGAGGAGATGACGGAGAAGGAGATCCAGGACTTTGTCCGCGACTACGCCCAGGCCGCCCGCAACGCCGTCGAGCTCGCCGGCTTCGACGGCGTCGAGATCCACGGCGCCAACGGCTACCTCATCGACCAGTTCACCCAGGACGTCTCCAACAAGCGCACCGACGCCTACGGCGGCTCCATCGAGAACCGCGCTCGCTTCGCCCTCGAGGTGGCCCAGGCCGTCGTCCAGGCCCCGGGCGTGGGCCCCGAGCGCGTCGGCATCCGGCTGAGCCCCCTGGTCCCCCTTCCAGGGCATGAAGATGGCCGACCCCGTCCCGCAGTTCACGCACCTGATCCAGGGGCTCAAGCGGCTCAAGCTGGCGTACCTGCACGTGGTCGAGTCGCGCGTCGGCGGCAACCTCGACGTGCCCGACGCCCAGGCGGCCGAGAAGGTCGAGTTCGCCGTCCGGGCGTGGGACCGCACCTCGCCCGTCTTCATCGCGGGCGGGTTCACGCCCGAGAGCGCGCGCGCCGTCGTCGACGCCGAGTACAAGGACGACGAGGTCGTCGTCGTGTTCGGGCGCTACTTCATCTCCACGCCCGACCTGCCGTTCCGCGTGCAGAAGGGCATCGAGCTGACCCCCTACGACCGCGACACGTTTTACAACGCCATGGAGGAGAAGGGGTACACGACGTACCCGTTCAGCCAGGAGTTCCTGCAGAGCCAGAAGGTGGCTGCTTAGAGTGATGGGATGAGCGACTCGTGATGGATACTCATGGTCTGGATAGAACGAGAGAGCGAAGAAGATAGACCTCCTTCCGCAGATGAGACGGCATCATCGCGTGGGAAATCATGTTACGACTGAAATGCATACATACATATAGACAGCGACCTAAAGAATAGAACCCGTGTTTTCAAGACATACCCTCCTCTTCCGCCGATCAGTATCTTGGTCGATCGATGCTTTCATGATGTCGTTCTGGGTCACATGTCCCAAGCTATGAGAATCTGCTCCGGCGGGAGCCATGTGCACTAGAAGCCTAGCTTGATCGCTAGGTTAGACCGACTTTTCCTGCTTATTCCCGGCGGCCAGACCGACGGAACATCGTCACCGTCCCAGTTAGCATCGGTGGGTACCAGACACATGGCCAAAGGTGGAGTTGGGTCTATCTCTGGTGGTTTTCCAGAGTTTACTGCCCACCGATGGTTGGGTTTGAATATGGCAGGTGTACCCATCAAAGAAGCTTCAGCTCACAGGCTTCGCGCTGCCTGCATAAGGAAAAAAAACACTATACTCATTGGGGTGGAGCCACGTGAACATGTTCCTCTATTTTTGTGTCTATGTTTACAAGTAGTCAATGCCACACGCTGAACCATCATAGGTAGGCGTTGTCCAGCTCCGAAGCCCCCTCGCTTAATTTTCCAATGTTATCCTGACTGACTGAATCTACTCGAAGCAGCGAGATGAAAGAATCAGCGGAGATGTGGGCGGCATCAATTTGGAACCAGGGGGTTCTCGCAAGTGTCGCCGTCAGAGGCAAACAGCTTGTTTGGGGATTTCATCGTGCCATGGAACACCGTTTTTTACTGATGCGTTCGGCTCTCTCTATAAGCCAACCAAATCCGCACCCGGGCCTTGGCTATGTACCCACGCAGTTACTGGAGCGATTAAGGATGGCGAGGCTCAGTGGGTAGGTTCCGGGGACTCACCCGTGGTACTTTCTGTTTATAGACAAGGGTTGACAAGGGAAGGGTTCTCGCCCGTCCACAATATCATTTTCACGGACCTGGTCGCCTTGCCGCACGTCTGGGTCTACGGCGCCGACTGGGGACCGCCCGCCGACGGTAGCACGGTAAGGGACGCAGAAGGCTGCGAGGGACGTTTGAGAGTGAGTCTTCTATCTGCCACGATAGTATCCTATTAGTAGTTCACGTTAGCAGTGCGCTTGTTCTCCCTGCACGTCCGTTTCGCTTGCAATGTCTAGGAACCCTTCTGGACACTGATACGAAGATAAGGGGTTTAATATATAAAGAAGCCCTTGATGCAGCAGGAGAAACACAGCAAACCATATTCCTCATCGGTGCACGACTCGACTTACAAGATTATTAGAGAGCACTTTCCCTACAAGGGGCGGGTCTGTTCTTCTAGACTATTTAGGCGAAGTTGGGATTTACAATCAAGAAGTATCATTCGGCATAGCCATTACGAATCTCGAAAGCGTTGTTTGGGCTCTAGTAGTAGAATATAAGCCACTGTCGAATGAAGTTAAATTCGAATACGACGGAGTTGGAGATGGAGAATGTGCGAAGATTTATTGACTAGTATGGTCGTATAAATGCGCCTGGCCTGTTAGGTGTTATGAGCTTAAGGGATGCAGTGACATACATGTAAGTGATGATATTGGACGGCTTGCCACATCCTGGTATAATCCCGTTGTGTGCAACAAGAGGTTCACTTCGAAGTAAAGTTACATCACGTGGCAGAATTTGTAACTCTCTGAAGCGCTTGTGTCCGGATTTCGGCGTTCTGCCGAGATCAAGGTCTGCTGTGGCCTGGTACTTAGAGGGCCCTCGGGAGGATTTACCGCAATTTGATGGCATTGCTGTAGTAGCATTCTAGTTAGAAAACCCCAACTGGCATAGCCTTTTGTCAGTATGTCCTCAGTGGAAGCTGGTGTCGATGTAACAGTGGGATGACTGTCATCGGGACAAAACAATCTGTTATGGACAAGCTACTTTTCTAGCAGCTATGAAGTTAGAGTGTCAAGCAAGTGTCAATGAGATGTGAAGAAACGATGAGCTACAATCGTGATCTGCTGGTGTACTTTGAATAAGGTGGCACCCCAAGCTCAATGATTCTTACCAGGCAGAAGAAGCTTGGGTTCAATTGTTCTGAGAATTGAATAGATCATAGCTTGAACAATTCATATTTAATCACTTGTCATTCTAGAAGATCTCTCTTCTTCACGAACTCCTCTACCACCTGCACAAGAGTAAGTGCAATCATCAGCGACAACAACAGCAACATCAACATGGATGTTGCAAAGATCATCAACGACGCCGCCCAGCAGATTGGCGGCTTGGACTTCGGCCGAGGCAGGGCCTTCAATAAGCCAAACGTCGTCTTTGCCGCCTTTGTCGGTAACCATGTCGACGAAGTAATCCAGGGCATGACCCGGGGTCAAGTCACCGCAGCACTCAAAACCCGCCTTGCGACCATGGCCTCTCACGCCACCCGAGGCCACGACGTATTCACCCGCCTCCGCGGCCATTCGGCCTTTTATTCCTACATTGCCCTCGAAATGAACCCCCTCGCCCCTCTCTCGGCAGCCGATGTCGAGTCCATCTTCTCGTCGCTGGAAAAGGCACGCGAGCGAGCCGTGTCGGCCAGCCAAAGTTCCGGAAACGCCCAGAAGTCGAAGCTCATTCTCGCCCTGGACGTCCTCTTGAAACTTCGCCAGAAGGCCAACGATCTGGGCCGACACAACCACATGATCACGCTGAAGCCCAAGACCTCCAGCCGCCCCTCAACGCTCAGGGGACCCAAGAACAACACCGGCGTCGCGATCGATAACAACACCGTCTGGCCTCCTGCCCACTTCAGCGCCCTCGACGTCGCCCACCTGTGCCAGCAGGACGTTCACACTGCCCTCTTCGGAATCACTCCCGATAAACCTGGATCCGAGCCGACCTACCCCACCGAACAAGACAACCCCCTCGCCGTCCGTCGGTTCCTCTGCTACGAGAACCTTACCAAGAACAAGGCCGGCTCCACCACCTGGGCTCTCTACTGCGCTCCCGTCGCTTTTCTTGACGACGGCGCTCGGGAGAAGTGGTACGTCAACACCGGCCACAGCAGCCGTTTCTACAGCACGCTGCCAGAGTTCATCGCGTACGCCAAGGACGCCCTGAGCCGCGACGCCACCGAGCGCGTCATCTGCATGTTGACCCCATGGTTCTACGAGGTTAACGAGGTCATGACCTTCTCCGGAGGCCACGTTGCCCTGCCCCTCGTCTGGCGGGACATGTGCTACCGGTCCGGCATGACCCTCGTTGTGGACAAGGATGGGAATTTGGAGGACAACAAGACCTGGAAGTTCAAGGTCGTCATCTTCCAGCCGCAGGCACCCCGCTACCCCCCGCGCCGCCCCCCGAGGCGCCGGCAGAGGCGAGAGGCAGGACGCGTGGGTCCGCCAGGTGTTCCAAGCCCTCGCTGGCAGCATGCACTACGTCGAGGGCGCGTGGGTCGGCGGCACGCTGAAGCCCGGTGGTGATGATGGCTCCGGTGTGGCCAGCCGTCGCGGAGTCAGCCCTGACTCGGTGGAGCTGGCTGCCGCCATGGTCACGGAGCTGACGGAGGACCCGCAGAGCTTGACGACGGACTCGATGACGATGAGCACGCGTCACTTCAGAAATGCCGACGTCCGCCAGTCTGCTTGGGACGCCTGATTTCCTCCGATCTGGGAGAAAGAGCAATGAGTTACGAATTGACGAGATGACGAGATGACGATTTCTTCTCGGTGGGCACGAAGGATGGGATGATTGCTAGTTGTCCTACGCATTTACACTGAGAATACGATCTGATGAAACCCTAATTGAAGTTGCTTGTGACTAGATGTGGCTGTGATGCTTTGAATTTGTAGATGGTCTTTTGTGATTTATCGAATCTTGCAGCTGGTGGGTGCGACGTGTGTAACTCGGAGGAAAGACGTCTCCCCGATAATCCCAGGAGCTGTTGATGCTCAGATATGCTGCAAGTGATTGTTAACACAGCTCTAATCATTGTCGGGTACACAGTTCGAATACGACTATGTGCAACAATTTTAGAGCAGGCTATCTTATCCAGCTCTATGGTTGATAACACTTACCAGTTTCAATCCAACTCCATGTAACACACAACAGAGATTCAACCCGTTTCATTTCACTGGGTGACAGATAAATGCACAGCACAGTAAAAACGTTGTCAAGGACTGTTTCCGATGATGCAATGGTCGAGTTGAAATTGAGATGCCTTGCGTACATTGGAAGCATTGCTTGCAACTCAGCTCAGATAAAGCCAACGGGGTTGATCGTTAATAGGATGTAATATGTTCGGAAGATAAGTGATTGAATCACCCAAAGTTAGGTCATAAGGTGCAAGGGCAAAAAGGAATGACAACGAGGGAAGGGAAGAGGACACTGAGGAAGAAGAAAAAAAAGATTCAACCGGAGTTTTCTATGAACACCAGGCAAGCCGATATGGGGGGACGAACCTCAAGCCTACGGGGCCCTTTCGAGGGTGAACACCTACTCTGCTCCGGGAGCGGAAAGTCCGCCGCCACGATTAAACCAAGACTCAGACTCTCCTAACTGCACCAACTGGTCAAGGTTTGCTCGGGCCTATTGGGATGATTTGTGTTATCAAGTACTATGAGCTCCCACTGCTGTACACCAGAACAAATTAGGGTAGGTACTTAGGTGTGCAGAAACAAAAAAAAAAAAAAAAAAAAAAAAAAAAAGAAACACCCCAATTGTTTATTTGGCCATGGCCACAGCGATGCACAACAGAGTTTTCTATGAACATCAGGCAAGCCGATTGGGGGGGGGACGAACCTATGCCTCCGGGAGCCCTTTCGAAGGGTGAACACCTACTCTCCTCTAGGAGCTGGGGCAGTTCGTCATTACAATTTGACAAGTCTGGCAATCTTTCAACTGCACCAACCGGCCAATGTATGCTCGGAACTGTTTGTTGGAAGTTCTGTGTTCTATTGGGTGTTATGACTTGCCCGGCTGTAGCCAGAACAATCACAACATAAGGCTGGCTGGGTAAATCAAGCTTAAAGAAATTAAAAAAAGGAAAGAAAAGAAAAAATTGCCGTGGCCACAGCGAAGCTCCTACAGTTTTCTACGAACACCAAGCCGCCTAGCGAGGGGGAACGGATCCATGCCTCAGGTGCCCGTTCGAAGGGTGAACGCCTACTCTGCTCCAGGAGCGGGAAGTCCGTCATCACAAACTTGATTCAAGTCTCGCAGTTTGCCAACTGCGCCACCCGGTCAAGCTTGCTCGGGACTGTTGCAAGATGTTTGATCAATTAGACATTATGAGTCAAAGCTGTAGCCAATTCTTAGGGAGCTATGGCCACGCAGTTACTGAAGCTGGAACAATCACAGCTAGGTCACCTTCGTTACAGGTGATAGCTCCCCTAACCCTTTGTCCTGTTGCAACGGCTCCGAGCCCATACGTACAGTATTGATCCGTCTTATTGCAAACGAGGCCTTCCACAAATTGGTACGAGACGGCAGAGCCACACTGTCTGTCACCAATCTACCTTAACAAGTCACGCATCATCAACGAAACACAGTGCCCCATGTATGCTCCATTTTCTCAGCAGTCCACAACCTTACTCATGCCCTGGACCTTGGCGTCGTATTTTTACAACAAAATTGACATAGGAGCCATGATGCTCGCGAGGGCGACCGGAATGCCAAAAGACCTAGCCAGATATGACGGCGCTCGCGACGATGTGTCACGCTCTTCATAACTGCCAAGTCGGAGGCGGTTTACAGCTGGGAGATGAACAAACACGGTGTAGAGGAAGTTCGTGGTGAAGAGAGAGACGAAGCAGCCCCCGAAGAAGACGAATAATGCGCTCAAGGAACGATACCCAATGAATTGGTACTATTACCAACAATGCTTTGGTGAACCCTAGAAAGGGTACTCCCCATCTATTAATATTGATAAAGTAGCAACTGTCACAAATCCGGGTAGGGGCAATAGTAGCGCGGGAGAGGATTGCAAATAGTTACTTTCGTTTGTAGGCAATTTTGAACGACCCATATCAGACTACCGCTGAAGAATAGGCTCGTCCAATAGCTCTTCGCTTGACTTCTGCGCGTTTCCTGACGGACACGGTATGGTAGGCTCTCCTCCAGAATTTCTTGTGCACATTGTCTCTTATACTCACATCATTGTACTTGAGACCTGCCGGGAAGAATGTCTGTACCATTGCAAGCCCAGCTGTTGGCACCCATTTCTCGAGCTCTATCAATGCACCATGAATGCCGCCGTCGGCAAATATGATCTCCTCCGACCTTCCATCTTCGGTCTTAAACCAACTGCGTGTCCTTATTCTAGGTTCTCGGCCTTTTTGTGGTTTCGGGGGCTCTAACCAACCAGGTACGCCATCTTCCTTAGACATTGAAGCTAGCCATATAGGCATCACCTTAACCGTAGCTCCAGCACTCTGTTGAATATGTTGTCCTATGGCCTGCTTTTGTGAGGCCCACTGGTCAATGTCGGCAATGTCTTGGGCCGCCTCCTCCAGATTGGCGGCGTCTTCCAAGTCGTCTTTATAGGACTGGTATCCCCCAATGATTCTTGGCGCTCGGGAGAACCTGGTGATATTGAACATCGAAGCGCTTGGCCTTCGACTTGTCCCAGCAGCGAATGCGTTTTGTAGCATTCCGAGAGCCCCAATTCCGACAAGGAACCATGTATGCTCTTTCAATCCCGAAACGCTGATCAAGATGCACGTCCAGAGTAGCGCAAGTACGAGGGAAATCCACCGGGTCTCCGGACGCGCAGTGACTCTGCCAGTTGCCATTTTCTCGAGATCCCATGAGCCTGGAGCACATATAAGAACCATGGCGTAATGATGCCCATTGCCACGAGTTAGGCAGATCACTTTCTCGCTCTTCAGTTTTGGGGCAGCCCATTTTTCTTGTGTCCATTGGGGGAGAGCGCATGTGATGGCAGCAAGCAAGTTTCCAGCTAAAGTTATGGCTAGAACCCCCAAATCATCATACAGAGCCCAGGGCAAAACGGCAATGATGGTTTGCGTAGCAATGGTTGCCCACCCGAGCCAACATAGGAAGTCACTCTCTGGGCTCCTTGGTACAGGTTCGAGGTTGAAAACATCGATCTGAATAGACTTGGAATAACTCCCGTTGGTCTGAGAAGGCTTGTCGGCATCGCACCTAATCTCGTGGTCTCGGAGGAGGCGTCCCAACACCCAAGATTGAGTTTCTCTAGCGAATCCATTCGCGCAATTAACGACGATGGAAGGAAAGTCAACCGCTGGCATCAATCGCATGTCTCCTACGACTGCGAGGAGATTTTGGAACGCGTACGCAGCCCACCCAAATGAGAACGTAACAGGTGCTACCGAGAGTCCTGACGAAGTATGTGTTGGGAAAGATATCTTGTGGCCGACAAGCTGGGCTATAGACTTTTGCACAATGTCTCCGCCCAGAAGTAAAAGGATGCTGAGGATGTCCGCTGGATTCGTCCATTGGGTCTTTAGCTCTTGTGTAGTGTTCATGCTGATATTGCTTTGTCGTATGTATATGACGAATATACCAAAAGGGTGTCTGTAAAAGGGATACAAGGCCCTAAAGGACTTCGAACTGAACAAGCAAAGTTCCGACCGCTTTAGTTGAATCAATGTATACTTCAAGCAGCAGACAAGTGGTCTTTTATAGGCGGCTCCCCTCGGGTACGATACGGACAATGCAGGCCTCTGTTGCAGCTGGACTCACCAATGAACGTATTTGTACTGCTGACTGCCTTACTCCGCCCACGTTAATGCAGTCAGTAAGCCCTCTTGCAGATCTCGGCTGCGGCGGTGATTTGCGCTTATATGATTAGGCAGAGCGTTAGGCAAAACGCTGCGTTGTAAGGGCGAACACATCGCAGAGGCACGTCTACGAATTAATTTCTTCTGGCATATCGAGATCTCTCGAACTGCTTGATTCTACTGACTCAATTCCTTTTTTGGGACCAACATAGATTGCTCTCCCCTCCATTTCGTCACGTATTTGTGGCGTTGGGCGTTTCGAAAGAAATGAGCGATCTGCATGAAGCTGCATATGCGTGACGTGTCGGATCTGGAAAAAGGAAAGAAAAAACATCTTGGCACTTCTTCCCAATCTCACCACCCATCTTTACATTTCAGCTTCATTTTTCAAAGCTTCATTCTTAATGGACCATTTGCCTCTTCCCCACTACCCTACATCTATCAGTATTGCACCGGTGCCATTGCTAGCTACCGTGGCATATGACGGGAAGGACTTCCGAGCCTACCCCGCTCGCAACGGATGGACTATCACTGGATCGCATGCCTCGTTGTCCATCAAGCACAATGGCCTTGACGTCAGCACCTCTGAAGCTGGGAGCATGCTACAGACCTGGCTCTTCTTTGGCTTGCTTTCTGCTGTCACTGGCGAACCGTGTGATATACAAACCTTCACCCGTGTTGATGCATTGGGTGCCAAGGAACTCACCACGGAGTCTTTGGGGTCTTTAGTCAGTAGATGGTCTGAGAAACTGATCTCGGAAGAGTGGAGCATTTATGCAGACAACCTGAGCACATGGAAAGAATCCGCCTACGAGCATATTCTATTAGCGCGAAAGACCACTCTTCGAGTCAATTCAACGGAAAGATATGCAGACCTGAATCTTGTTTGTATGTCAATTGCCGTTCTGGGGGAGTACTTGGTCCAGGCTCTGAAAGACATATTTCTCAAACGTGCCCTAAGTGCACCGATCAACCAGAGTTGGAGGGTCCCGATGTTCTCCGACTGCGGCGCACCCCTTCTCGCGTCAATGCTAGATAAAGGATGGTGCCCATACAAGCTGGCAGGTCTGGATGCCGGAAAGGTCATGTCCATCGGCAAGTTGTGGTTTTTTGCACATATGACACCACCAAATGCAGGGTTGGACCACAAGGGCCTCTGTTCTCCTTCGTCCTGCGACTTCATGGAAGTTAAGAAGTCCACATATGCAATAGCACACGAGGAAGCAGGCTGCTCTTGTGCATTGAAAGGCCCTGACCCGAGAGGTTTGGCATATGCTCTCGAAACTGGCAGTATTCCTATATTAAGGGTTCAGGAGGGTGCCACGCCACTTTTGTACGCCGAGCCGTACACTGAAGGCATGGAATATGTCGCAATATCGCATGTTTGGGCTGATGGACATGGTAATCCCGACGATAACACATCACCGTGCTGCTTCCTGAACAGCTTGACACGCCGTCTACGCTTACGCCCACTCACTGCTCATGCCGGGCCAGTTAGGTTCTGGCTGGACACTCTTTGCGTGCCACGACAGCCTCGAGGATTGAAAAAGCTAGCATTGTCTCGTTTAAAAGAACCATACCAGCTGGCCAGTCAAGTACTTGTCATGGACTCGTATCTTAGCGGGCTAGTTTCTACCTCCATGTCAACGATCGAGATCGTAGCACGTGTCGAGGCTAGTGGATGGTCGCAACGGCTTTGGACCTTCAAAGAAGGCCGCTTATCAGGAGAACGGATCTGGTTCCAATTTCAAGATCGCGCTGTCAAGCTATATGATCTTGTTCAGAATGAATGGCGAGAAACCTTCTGCCGCATACCTTCGCTTGCATCACACTCGGTTGATTTGGACATTCTTGGATCCTACAATTCATCCGCACTCTGGGATGATTCAGGTGTGACACAGGTTACCAAGCAAGTTCCCTATGTGCGGCATTCTCTGAGCACCCGATCGACTAGCCACATGGAAGACGAAGCAATCTGCTTGGTTAATATCATGGGCCTCCCAATTGAGCCAATTCTAGGACTACCCGATGACCTGGAAGGTGAAATACTGGGCAATGAGAGGATGAAAGAATTTTGGTCTCTTTTGGAGACCATCCCCGCTGGGATGGCCCTCTCTATGGCTACCAGGAAGCTTTCTATGCCAGGATATCGCTGGGCTCCGGCCTCTTTAATGGGAGATTCCCAAGTTCGACGATGGGGAGGACCGCAAGGTTTGTTTGAAATGAACACTGCGAAGTCTTCTGATGCAGGGCTTATAGTGGAGTTATTTGCCCGTCCCATTTGTTCGTTGAAGACTTCCTTGATTCAAACAAGAGAGGCATGTCAGCAGTCTAAGCATATTCTCTTTCGACTATTCCGAGAGCATAATGGAGGGATGGGAAGCTTCATGTTGCGCGATGAGGTTGGGCAATGGTATAGGTGCCTTCTTGGAAAAGACTGGCACCAAGAACCGGCACCAGTTGACACTACCAAACAAGCCACCATTCTGCTTGGCCGGGCGGGTGGTATGAGCCATATAGGCACCTCCCCTGGCCAAATCTATGGGTCAGTTTGGGACGAGGAGGCTATTCTGGCTACCCATGATCATCATATCAACGAAGATGGGCCCACTCAAGTTAAAGCTCATCGACACGTCTGGCTCTCTAAAATTGCAGAATATGAAGCAGGTCTATGGGAACGGTTGTGGAATTTGAAGGAAACACTTTCCGAACAACTTCAGCTGCAAAAACTGCCTAACAATGGTAGCCTAACACAAATTCTGGACCAGCACATACACGACTACGTTAGAGAAGACCCTGGATTACTCGAACTGGGCAAGTGTGTTAATGCCTTACACAACGAGGATACCAGCGATGAAGCTGTTTTGAAGGAGTTTCTACAAGTCATCTGGCGTTTCACGATGCTAACCCCTTGGTGTGGGACTACAAGTTCATCGATAGAAAGGAGCTGGTGTATATCTTGAACTTCTTTTTCTCTTTTTTCTTTCTTTTATCTCTTTTTTTTTATTATCTTTTCTCTCTTTTTCTTTTTTTCTTTTAATTTGGTTCTTTTGCTTTTCAACTCATACCAGCGCAGGCCAGCAGAGGGAAGGGACTCAAAACCGAGCAAACTCAACACACACTATCTAGAAGACAAGACGTCGTCGAAACAAACATGTGGCTTTGCTGTGGCATGGTTAGAGTTTCGGGATTTGTCGTGTGTTTTCGAGTATAGACTTTCCCCCGCGTCACCCCCTATTCCGAGTTACAGAACAATTTGGAAATCCTACAAACGAAGCTGCAAGGGCTAGATTCCGTTAATACAATCATTTGGTACAACATGGCCCTCAACATCCTTGCGTCCATGCTTCATATTCACGCGCCCGGGATTGTGCCCACGTCATGGACTACGGAAAGTTATGCCACTGGCTCCAGGTGAAAATGCCGGGGTCTACTGATCTCGCCCTGATAGCCAGGGTGCCTAGAAATGCAGTTCGTATTGTCGGCCGCTTCTTTCAAGCCCGTTAACCAGTGTTAGGGGTTAGTGTCTCGGGGCTGAGGGGGCTGAGGCCTCTTGACTCCTCGGCATGGACTCCGCCCCCCCTACCTCACCCATTTCCAGTTTTTGAACCCATCACGGCTTCGCTTCACTTCAATTCTTCGTCTGGGAGGTGTTTGCGTCTCTTATCCCCTCAGACTTTTCGAAGCGCGTATTGCTAGCGACTTGCTTCATGCTCTGGACGTATCGGGGCACGCTCGTAGTCTATGTAATTTTCCAACTCGGACAGTCCGAGCAACTGCGCAAGCTACTTTAGTATCCGGGTGCCTCAAGAAACCCGTATTTAGCTTGTCGGTGTACATATTCTCAAGGGACACGTAATTAAAAGCCCTCAAACCAGTACTGGTTTAAGAGGCCATGGTCTTGAACAATTTCACTGAAGCCCGTGGGGAACGTTATTGAATGAAGGGCCCTTCTATTCTTCCAAAATTAAATAATTGCTGATTGCTCTACTACTGCCGCATCGTCCCCGCCACAATCAGAATCTCTCAAGTCCACCACGTGGCACCATCCCCGCCAGATCTTGCATGTTGTTCACGAAACCAAGTCGACTCGATTCTCAGCCTCTATGCAGAAGATGTACGATCTAGGCCCTGGTGCAGAAGGTGCAGGTTTTGCCGCTGTAGGATCCGTGCTTAGGGCAGTTTCCAGGCATCTTGAGTGATTGTTGTTCGGTGAAGTAGTTTGAAGTCGTGTGTTTGTTGTATGTTGCTTTTCTTGGTCTTGGTCTAAAGCTGAAGCTTGAGGTTTGAAGCTTGCTTGGAATTGGTGGGTTGTATCTTTATTCTTGGTGTTGATGAAGCTGTTTGGTTTGCTGTTGAATTGTTTTGGGAAAGATCGCCGAGGTCGACCTGGTATTTATACCCCTTCTGCTGGACCCATTGCGTTCACTCTGATTACCAACCCTCTGCAAGTAAGTCGGCACGTGTGTCAATCAAAAGCATTGCATTTATCTACATGACTTACCAGGTCCTTTCTTGATAGTAGTCTGTCCAGTGGCAAACTTAGGGAATACGCTGGGAAGCCGCATTATGTATCAGAGATGCGCTTTTGGCGTTTGTGTTCCGCATACGACAACGTCATATCAAGTCCCAATGGCCAAGAAGCAATTGGGAAATGCTTCAGCGGTATACAGGAACATGCACAGATTGCGCAATCCTTGGCCGGGGATCAACTCAAGACGACGCAGTACAGCTTATGCTAACCTGTACATGGTGAGACCATAGGACTGATGCGGGATGCGGCAACTTAGGTACACAAATGCTTACACGCAGTAGGCAGTATATATCGATATGAAATGGTGCTTGACTTGTGTTGACATTGAATTTCTCCACCATGACTTATATACTCTATAATCGTTTGCAGGAACGAGCATTTCGCCACGCTATGCTGTATTGAGTTGTGTTCTACGCTTGCCCCAGCCATGGGCTCATCCACGTTCTGCCCGGCACAATTGCAGCTGCCGGTCTTCATGAACCGGCTCGTCTCCAATCTCGGCCATCTTCTCCTCGAGCTTCCGTGTCATCGTCTTGACCACCTCGGCGTACTCCGGGTCCCCGTAGCAGTTGAACAGCTCCAGCGGATCCTTGTCGCAATCAAATAGCTCCCACTCCTTGTCCTTGCCTTGCTCGCCGCCGGGGCTGGGTCGTGCCCCCTCGAGACCCAGGTCCTCGCAGTACCAGTAGATGAGCTTGTACCGCTGGTCGCGGACGCCGTAGTGCGCGTACGCGTGGTGAATCACGTCGTTGTGCATCCAGTAGCGGTGGTAGGCCACCTGCGGCCAGTCCGGCGGGGTTTCGCCGCGCAGCAGCGGCCGGAACGAGTACCCCTGCATGTACGTCGGAACCCGCACGCCCGCGAGGTCCAGGAACGTGGGCGCGAAGTCGACGTTGCTGATGATGTCGTCGCACACCGACCCCGCCCGGATCTCGCGCGGGTACCGCGCCAGGAAGGGCATCTGGAAGCTCTCCTCGTACATGAACCGCTTGTCAAACCAGCCGTGCTCGCCCAGGAAGAAGCCCTGGTCCGACGTGTAGATCACCATCGTGTCCTCGGCCAGCCCTTCCTGGTCGAGGCAGTCGAGCAGGCGGCCCACGTTGTCGTCGATGCTCTGGATCGTCCGCAGGTACCGCTGCATGTAGCGCTGAAACTTGAACTCGGCGAGCTCGGCCGGCGTCTGGAACGTAAAGGCCTGCCCGGTCTCCTTGCAGACGAGCGGCCGCATCCCGCGGGGATCGGCCGGCGCGGGCACCTTCCGATCCACCCAGTTCCACCGGTCGATCATCTTGAGGCCCACTTCCGCGGCCGGGCCCTCGGGCTGCACGAGCCCCAGGTCCGTGTAGGTCAGGTCCTCGGCGACGCGCATCTTGGCGACCTTGGCCGCGTTGGCACGGTTCTTGTAGTCGTCGGTGAAGGTGTCGGGCAGCCGGACGGGGTCCTTGTACAGGTCTTTGTGTTTCGGGTCGTACTCCCACGACCGGTGCGGCGCCTTGTGGTGGCACATGGCGAAGAAGGGCCGCGACTTGTCCCGCCCCCGGATGAAGTCTATGGTCTTGTCCGTGATGATGTCGGTCGCGTACCCGGAGACGCGCTCCGTCTTGCCCCCGGGCTCGAGGAACTGCGGGTCCCAGTACTCGCCCTGCCCGGGCACGACGCTCCAATAGTCGAAGCCCGTGGGCTCGTGGTCTCGGCCCTCGCCGAGGTGCCACTTGCCGATCATGGCCGTCTGGTAGCCCCCCTCGCTCTGCCCCCTCCTCGTCGCGGCAGCCTGGCCGACCGCAGCTGCTTGGCGACGTTGGGCAGCCGCTTGTTGATCTTGGAGTCGAGCGTCATGACGCCGTTGACGTGGTTGTGCGTGCCGCAGAGGATGGCGGCGCGGGACGGCGTGCAGATGCTGTTGGTGACGTAGCAGTGATTGAAGCGCATGCCCTCGTCGGCCAGCCGGTCCAGGTTCGGCGTCGAGTTGATTCCGGCGCCGTAGCAGGAGATGGACTTCGCGGCATGGTCGTCAGCCATGATGAACAGGATATTGGGTGGCGGTCGGGACTCCATTTTTGTTGGTGTTTCCTCAGTCTCGCATGAGCAGTGCAACTCCAATCTTGTGATATACTACGTTCACCACGGTACAGAACGAGGGAATCAGTGTATTTTGACGACTATTCAAGCGGCTCTAATAGTATTATCATGATTAATATAATCGAAGTTTCTCCGGCTTAGGAGACTCCGATCGTGTGATCCGGGGAAATATGTCGGCGGGGTCGGAGTCAAGAGTGCCAAGAAGCAGCCAAGAATACCCTACCCCTGTTGTCGGCTAGTGGACCCGTAACATCTTCCACATTAGTCTCGGCAGTCGGGGAACGTCCCACAGGCAGGGATCGGAAATTGCACACACCCAAGCACGTCAACACCATGGGGTGGGCTGTCCGCAGCGCAGCGAAAGTTCCTGGGTTTCGGGGCTCGAGTGGATAGGGAATCATTCGTCACGCCCCCTGTCACATGCAGTCGTGCGCTGATCCGGGCGAGAAGTCGTGCTGCCACCCTCGCGCGGACCAAATATTGAGGTTCAAAGCGCTCAGGTCCATAGACTCCGTGGCGTTCCCCAACAAGACCAGGTCACCAGAACGGTCCGCGGCCGCCAAGACCGATTGACTCCTTACAACACGGTGATCGGCGTTCTCCTGATCACGCTCGGAGAACATCACTGCTTGTGGGTTAGCAGGTGCCGACAACACGTCGGGATACGCTGTAGAAGTAGTAGTTGCTGAGCGGTTGGAGTTCGTGTCCCTGGTATTGTATCCCGTGCCGATTCCTCGGGAGTCTTCGTCGTCCTCGTGAAATTGCGCCTGCCTGAACGCGCTGTGGACCCCAAGGCTCGTGTGTTTCTGTATGGTCATGGCGTATCGGGGACGGCCGCTGTTGGAGTCTTCTGCGCCCCCGGGATACACGGGTGTACCAGAGACATGAGCCGTAATGATACGGTCCAATTCCTGGACCGTCTTCCCCAACATAGCAGACGACCCGAACAGGGGCTGCAGGATCGCGAGTGTGTTCCTGGCCAGCGAAGTGGCCATCTCGGCGGTAATGTTTTGGTCTGGGGGTACATGTTGCGAGCCGCTCAAGAACAGGAGCAGCCGCGATGCATGGTATCCGCCAATGCAGAGATCTCTGGGGGAAGACGAGCGGTACGCGGAGGCGGTCGACGGCATGGATGATGTCGATCAGCGCGCGAGCGTGCAGCAAACAGGCGGTCGCCGCCTGCGCCACGTAGTCGGGTGTGCAGACCCGGATCACGTCGTCCGGGGCGGCCTCTCGATAGCCGGAGAGGAATATGCGATAGATGTCGCAGTGGGACTGGCGCCAGCCAATCTGTACCGCGATGTACCGCACCAGCCACCTGGAGTTTGCATATCTCTTCAACTCGTCGGTGCTGTAGGGCCGGGGCTCTGCGAGCTTTAGTGAGTTTAACATGCCGTCGACTAGCCCTGTTATCTGGGTCGTTACGTTTACTTGGAGAGAGAGGTTTCGAGTGAGCCGCAGAATGTCCCGCCGGATGATGCTCAGGCGGATGTAGAGTTGCAAGAGGCCGCCCTCGGAGACACCGTCCAGAGAGGCTGGGCCTGGTCCGGTTTGTCCGTCTCCGTGGAAGTCTTCCTCCGGGCACGGCATCCGGAGGTAGATGAAGTCCGGCGGACACGTGCCGGACTCGGGCAAGCCTACCGAGAAGTAGTTGTCAACCAGCATGATGGACCAGGTGAGACGCCTCCGGACTTCCTGGCTGTGATGGTCCAGGTCGAGCCGCTCGTACTGCAGCCGCAGTGCGCTCGCCGAACGCGATGCCATGGACAGAAGCATGTAGCCCCTCTTGAAGTGGCCCGTCTCCACGCGGCACAGGACCGCCAGCAGAAGCGCCTGCGTCCTGAAGACCGTCGGTCTCTCCATGGTGCGCCAGAGCAAATCTTCCGCTTTCTGAACCCATGTGGCACTCTGCGCCGGATAGTATCTCGGATACCGGAGCACGCTCGCGGTGAAGGCGCAGATGGCCAGCAACAGCGCCGCATCGATGGTTCCGTCGAGGCAGCGTTTGGTGACGGAGACTTCGGAGAGGAACGCCGAGCCAGGGTGCGCGTGTATATGGCGGAAGTAGTCATTGATAACCTGGAGTTGCTCGTGTAACTTAGGCAAGGCGGAAGATGTCGGGTCCGGACTATCGACGCTGACGTTGGACGCCGAGCTCCGCCATGACTCGGTCCTGGCTTCTCTTGTAGGAGCAACAGTAGCATCGTACCCACCCAGATGCGAACCGGCCGATGGCGACAGCCCTTCTCCCGAATAGCTTTCAGAATACTCTGAAGCCGCGATGCCCCCCGCTACTTGACTCAAAGGTGACACCATGGAAGATGGAGTTTCATTTCCGTCGGAATACCCCGGCTCCCGAAGCGATGCCCGAGGACTTTGCCCAAGTCCATGGTGGCTTGCAGACATCAAGCGGGCGCCAGAAGAAGTTGTAGGCTCGGACCCGGCGTGCGATCTCCGCCTCTTAGAGTCGGGATAAACACAGGCTTTGGAGCGGGTTCGACACGGTTCGCAAGCCGGGCGCTCGCCGGTGCACTTGGACTTGGAGGAGCGGCAAGCGGCACAGGCCAGAGGCCTTCGTCTCTTTTCGAGCGGCGTACATGTCGAGGCGCCGCCGTCGCCATCGCCGGCGCGTTCGCCCCGTCGCGACACGGCAAACGAGCAGGGGTACTCCAGACGCTCGCAGTTGGCACAACAAGGGGCCCCTCCGCTACAGCGAACCTGGGCGTCGCACGGTCAGCTCGCATCGCCACATGTGCGGACAGAGTGGCTATGTCCCTATTCCGGAAGTCACTTACTTTGCGGGTGCGACACTGTACGCATGTACCGGCGGATCTGGGAGGAGGCATTGTCGAGGGTATAGGTTCCTGGCAAGTGCCGTAACCCGCTGCCCAGCAGGGAATGGAGGTTCGGGTCGACAAGCAGTATATTGATGATGACTAAGTCTCAAAGGAACATGATTCGCCAGGGGTGTATCTGTATCCCGACCATGCCATGGGAAAACGCGGGGAAAGTGGGGATGAAATGCTACAGGCCGAGCGAGAACCTCGTGATTACTGGTCACACTGCCGATCCCGAGTCTTGACTTTACAGGAAGTACTTCAGTTGGAAAGCCGACAATTACCAGATCCCTCGTGTAAATAATCGAATGGGTTCTTGAGCGGCGAGATCCTGACGGGTGCATTCGTTATCTCGAATCCGTCTTGCTGAGCACGACAGCCAAAGTGGATCGGGCCCATTACACTTGATTGGTAGCATCGTCATCGCGTGCTACGTACCGCATCAGCACGCCATATACATCTGCCCTGATTGGCCGAATCTATACCACCTCTCTCCTTGCTGTTCATTCAGTCTTCCTCCGCCGGAACCAACGGGCCCGTCTCGTCATCCGTCAGGACGTGGGTATCGGCCATGAGCTGCTCCATGGTCGCATGTCGCTGCTCCGGACCGCCCGCGGGCTCGGCATTGGGCTTGACCCCGGGCTTCCCCTTGTTTGACGACACCCAGTTGTCCGTCGGCTGCCTGTGCGCCTTGCCCAGGTCGTTCTCCGCGCCCGGCGGCCAGAACGGCTGCTCGTTGGCCTCGTCCTGGTACTGCATGCATCGCCCAAAGTGCACCTTGGGGAACGTCTCGTAGAACTCGTCGTGCTCGGGCGCCATGGCCGCCTCCAGCGAGCTAACCCGGGACTGGGCCTCGGGCGGCTGCAGGGCCGACCACGGGTCGCGGCAGCTGTCCTTGGTGCACGACTTGGTGACCATGAGGATCGAGTTCAGCCGGTTGATGAGGCGCTGGTGCTCCGGCGTCACCTCCCCGTAAGCTAGGTTGTTGATTTCCCAGGGGTCGGCCTATTAATTAAAATCGTCAGTTTAACCAGTCATTCAGGGGACTTGTCAACGAAATCTTTGCGGCACTACTGACCGTGATATTGTACAGCTCCATCTCGTTGGTGCACCAGTTGAGAAACATCCAGGAGCTCTCTTCGGACACGATGCGAAGCGTCTTGTAGCTGTTGTTGCTCAACTTCATGCCCTTGTACTCGGGGATCTCGACGACCTTGTCGCCCCAGAACTCGATATTGATGATCTCCTTGGCCGATCCAATCTCCGGTTTGGCCTCGGGCACCGGCTTCTTCCACTCCTCGAGCAGGCTGCGGCCGTCCAGGAACTCGGGCCACTCCTTCTTGTCCAGGCCCATGATGTCGAGGAAGGTCGGCGCAAAGTCCAGATGGGCGCTCGCCACTTTCGACTTGACCCCGCGGGGGATTCCGGGACCGCGGACGGCGAGGGGGAGATTGGTGTCCTGGATGTAGGGAAGCGCTTTACCGCCGGGCAGACGGTGGGCTCCAATGTGGTACCCATTATCAGTCGTAAAGATGACTGTCGAGCAGGTGTCAGCAAGCCGTACATATACTCGGCCTATATGCCGCACATACCATAGGTGTTTTCCAGCTGGCCCTTCTCTTCCAGCTTGGCCAGTACGTCTTCGATGATCTCATCCACTCCCTGGATGGCCCGGATTCTTCCCAGGAAAAGGCGGTCCGCCGAGGCCTCGGCCTCGCTGTCCATCAGCTTCATATCTTTCAAGAAAACGCTCTTGGTCTTCTGAATCTCGTCTGATGGGTTCCAGTTGGCGAACCGCGGGGCCTTGGCGTCGGGGAATTTGTCCGCGTGGCGAGCTTGGGGCGTAGGCGGTTTATCGCCGGAAACGTGTGGCGCATACGGCATGACGGCCAAGAAGAAGGGGTCTTCCGCATCCAGAAGACGGTCGAGACGATCGATGCTGGTCTTGGTGTTAGCCAACGGATCGGTCTACCAAGTGGGAACATGGTTGTGAGATCTAACGCTTTAATCCTCACAACGTCATTGCTGTGAAACCCCCGGTACTGGACCGGACGCTCCCCGTTTTGGGACATGACCACATTGTTATAGTCGTTGATATATGGCTCGATCTGCTTGCAAAGTTAGACTGAGCCCCTTGCAGTCATGTTTGGTTTGCACAGCAACGTACCAATGCATCCACGTGATCCCACCCCTTAGGGGGTATGTGATAGTTCACTTGGCTGTATCCGTTGAGGAATTTCCCGACATCTGCAAAACGGATTAGCGCAGCACAACATCGTTAGGATCTGTCAATCTGGCCTACACTCCGCCTTGTAGCCCGCTTTCTTGATCCAATGTGGAAGATAGTTCTTGTCCTCCCCGGCGAGTCGCCATTTGTCGTAGTTCCCCCTATCGATTCACGGCAGCGTCAGTTCATCCGCAAATTTCCGCGGTCGTGCAAAATGCTTACCCTGGTGGGCGGACATGTGTGATGTTGGTAGAGTGGGCGGCCTGGCCTCTCAGGAACGAAGCCCTGGAAGGACAGCAGTTGCTGATGGTGCCGTAGTGGTTTTCAAACTCCACGCCGTTGCCCATTAGCTCCTTCTGCAAGACCGGCATGTAGTCCATGGACCCCAGAAGCCGGTCCTGGTCGTCAGACATGATGATGACCACATTCGGCCTCTTGGAGCCTGCGTCAGCGGCGAGAGCCGAGCCGGCCAAGGCCAGCGCGGCGGCCAGGGATGCAATCGGAACAACATGCATTATTGCGATAAGATTCGATCAGCTGAGCAAGACCGAAAGGAAGGCGATAGCTAGTCATCAGATTTTGGCTGAGGGTGAAGCTATATGAGCCAATGCCTGAGAGCTTCACCGCATCGGTGATTACATGATACGTACGGAGTAAGTAACGAAAAGAACCTAGTTACATTGCACCCACCATAACATCCTTGACGGTCCATGGCCCCGTCGCCTACGCTAGAGACCAGACCACTAACGGCTTCTGGGAAGGGCCGCTCATATTGACCTCTCTATTGTCGTCGACTAACTTCGTGCTGGGTGACTGCTCGAGCCTGAGGGCAGGACAACTTGGCATGACCTGATCGACGCGGTTTCTTCTTCCCGTCCAACTGAGTTGCGTCTCCCGCACGCCAGGTCGTTGGGTTTTTCAAGGCCGGTTGAGCAAAGACGATCAACAAGCTAGCAACTGAGATCCGCCTTGGTAACCCGCTTTCGATTGGCACTTTTCTTGACGAGAGAGGGGCGGTAGTCGGCGATCCACTTCGGCAACTCCACGAGTGCGGGGGCCCAGAGGCAAGGAGCAGGGGGTGCGTTGTACTGTAGTAGCATGCAACGTAGCCAAGCTCATGCTGCGGAGGAGGCAGATCGCCCCACAACCGGCGTGATTCGGCCCATTGTCATGAACCTGAAACTGGGCGTGCATGTTCATGGGCGGAGGATTAGCTCAGACAACAACACACAGACGGTCTCGACCGCCCAGCATGGCTTCCCTATAGGCCGTTTCCAGTTCTCTACGGGCACCAAGTCGATTTAAATCACACGTGGCCAGCAGCATGTTGGCTCAATGGCCAAAGAACGAACCCTGTTTGCCCAAGAGGAGACAACACCGAGAATGTGGATTAAATTCATAAACTCCCCGCTGAACAACCAAGCCCTTAGCCACGTATTGACCCGAACGATCATATACATGAAAGAAAAGCACATCGCTTGCTGAAATCATGATGCCATGTCCAATGGGGAGATCATGGCGACCCTTTGCTACTAGACTGCTGTTCATTGATTCGCTCTGCAGACCCCAGCTTGCCTTCGACGTCCGAGGTGGTGGCGTGGTCATTCTCCAAATCAGAAACGGCGGCTGCGATGCCACTCGCCTGGAAACCTAACGAAACCGTAAGTACTTGGGCGCATGGGAGGGGCTCTCAACTTCCCGAGTCGATGCTCTCGGCTGTCTTACCTCTGCTTCTCCAAGCGGGAACTCGCTTCTCAAACATCTCGTCGACTTCTTCGAGAGACCTAAAGGAGATGGTCAGTAACCTTGTGGTTCCTCGGCAGGGTCGTCATATCCGGACGAGGAGGGGGGGCACTTACTTTCCAGTCATCTCTGGCACCAGAAAGAAGATCAAAACCAAGAAGACGACGGAGATGCAGCCGAAGACGAAGCCAACCTTGGATCCAAGGTTGGCGTAGGGCGCCTTGAGCAGATATGGCAAGGTGAATGTCACCAAGATGTTGCAGAGGTTGGAAACAGTCCAGAAAAGCATGTTGGACTTGTCACGTAGCGAAGTGTGGGGAATCTCGGCTTTGACGACAGTCATGCTGCAAGAGGATGGTCAGCGTTTCCGCAAGAGCACGTACGTATCATCGAAGAGGTGGGTAAGGACAGAGCCACTTACGTCGAGCCAAAGGCAATCATGTAGACGCAAGGAAAGATGATGGACATGGCCAATATGCCGTACTGCACAGACTTTGTGGGGTCCGCCACTGTGCCGAGGCCGCCCATGATCATGAGGACCGCGGCCGTCACGGTGCCGGCCATGAGCCCGACCCGGCGTCGGCCGATCTTCTCGACCAAGGTGATGACGAAAATACAGCCGCCGAGCAGGCCGGCCCGTTTGATCAGCGTCCCCGTGAAGGGGTCCATGACGTTGATCTGCTTGAGGAAGACGGTGCCGTAGGTGGAGGCGAAGGCCTGGCCGGTCAGCTGGTTCGCGCCGGCTGCAACGAGGCCACCGAAAGTGCGGCGCTAGATACCATGTCAACGTAAATGCTCGGATGTGTGACGAAATGGTTCATTATCATCGGTCGGGGCGTCGGCTTACCTTATTGGTACCCCTGAACAGCTCGCCCCAGCTGCCTTTGGTCGGCGCGTTGTCAATCATGTCCTTGATGAGCTGGGCTTCCTGCTCGGCAGGGTAGTCCTTATCGGCGCCGTTGATGTAGTAGAGGCTCTCGACAGCTTGGTCGAACTTGCCCTGCCGCAGCAGCCAGCGGGGAGACTCGGGCAGCAGCCAGGCCATGCTCAGGGCTAGGGCCGGGAAGGCAAACATGATGGCTATGGGGATTTTCCAGCTGTCGTCTCCGTGGAGTTTGCTAGTCGAGTTGGTTACGATGGCGGCAATGAACCCGGCAAGAACGTGACTAAATGCGTAAATCGCGACCACTGCGTTGACTTGGTTAGCTCTGGGTCAATGCAGGAGTAGTACTCTGGGAGTCGGGTTTCATAAGACAATCGACGTACTGGAACCACGGACAGCGGCCGGCACAATCTCAGCCAGCCACATCGGAACCAGCCAAGCCTCGGCTCCGACGTGAAGGTTGATGATAATTCTACCGGCCAAGGCCCATGCATACGACCTGCCCGCGTAGCAAATAGCGACGCCGATGATGCAGATGCAGTTCATGCTGTAGAACACGGCCCGGCGACCAAAGCGCTCGCCGATTTGGGAGAAAATTATGACGCCCAAGGCGTATGCGACCAAGGGAAAGGCGTTGAGGTAGGCCAGATGGTCGGCGGTAAAGTCGTATTTCTTGGTCTTGGCGTTATACTCGCCGAATATCCGCTCGTATGCTATGGAGGGCAAACCGTGTCAGTTATCGATTGTTGGTCGCTGGGAGCGCAATGGCGAGGGGGGAAAGCTCACCGTTCATAGCCTGGACCGTGGAGAGTACCGAGTTTTCGAAACCGTAGGCAAACACACTGGTCATCAATACCATGGTGGCCAGAATCAAGTTGCTCGAGACATGCTTTGTCGCCTTGTAATTGTGGTCGCGGAGAAAGTGCCCCATCTTGACGGCGGTCGTCGGAGGACAAACAACTTGCAAAGCCGTAAGTTGACGAAAAGGCAATGCGCATTTCCGAGCCAAGAGAAACGATGTCTATGCGATACTTGACTGAAAAGAAGTATTCTCGAGAACGTGGGTCCATCTGGATGTTTTGATACCTGCCAGGTTGCTCCAATCGATCCCAACTTACCTAACCCAGCCGTCAGCAGTGTCTCGTCAAGCACGCAATCGGTGGAGCAAAACACATGCTCGCTATCGAAAGTCTGGGGTAACAGTAAAGCCGTCACTGATGGAGTCCCGGTGGCAGGGAACTGCCCAATATCTGGCCGGAACTGGGCCCGAGCCCCAGCTTTTGCGATGATGCCATCTCTTGGCGCGGCACTCGGCGAACGCATCCTGGCTTTTGGGGAACGCCAGGGTTGGGTGATCGGTAGTCGGCGATCGGACCCATGTCCCGGTAGTCGGGTGACCAGCCACTAATTACTACCTACCCATCCTGCAACAGTAAGGGCAGTTTGCACAATCTCGCCTGCGGAATCGGCTATTAGCAGGGAGATCAGAGAGCGGACAAGAACCTCACAAAGTAGCCCGGTAGAGTGATTGGCATCTGGTGTATATTACCAGAGCTGACGACAAACCGGTTCGGCTTTGCGGTTTAATTCGCCAGTAATCTAACAGACGTATTGCACCCACCCCCTGTCAACATGGGAAAACGCCCCAACTTCCTCATTGTCGTGGCCGACGACCTGGGCTTCAGCGACATTGGTCCCTACGGCGGTGAAATCAAGACGCCATGCCTTGACAAGCTGGCTCGGGAAGGGCTCACCCTAACTGGGTTCCACACGGCCGCCGCCTGCTCCCCGACGAGGGCGATGCTGTTATCGGGCACAGAGTAGGCAGTTACCCATTACTCGTCGTGTTTTCAGGGGGCTCCGCTCACATGTTGGCAGCAATCACATCGCGGGCTTGGGCCAAATGGCCGAATTCCTGCGTAACCGGCCCGAATTCAGGGGTCGGCCAGGATACGAGGGCTATCTAAACTTCCGCGTCGCATCCGCGGCCGAGGTCCTGCGTGACGCCGGTTACTTGACTGCAATTTCGGGGAAGTGGTAAGTTTCCCAGGGTACTTTTTAGGGAAGCTTTTCCCGAGTCACGACCACGGAATACCCATGTGCTGACGCATGGGCACAGGCATCTCGGATTGACCAAGGACACGTGCCCCTCGGCGCGGGGGTTCGAGAAAGACTTCTCCTACCTGGCCGGCTGCGGCAACCATTTCAACAACGAGCCCCAACTTGACGCGGGCGAGATCAAGTTGCCGCCAGTCAACAGCGACGGGTTATGGATGGAAGATGGCGTCTTCCTCGATCGCAAAAATGATGTGCCCAAGGACTTCTACTCGACCAGGTCTTTCACAGATAAGTTCATTGACATGCTCAAAGACCGGGATGAGGAAGCCGCCGCCAAACCGTTCTTTGGCTACCTGGCTTACACTGCACCGCACTGGCCCCTACAAGCACCCCAGGAGACCATCGCCGAGTATCGCGGCGTGTACGACAAGGGCCCCGAGGCATTGCGGACCCAGAGACTCGAGAGCATGGCCAAACGCGGCATCATCGGGCCCGACGTGGTGCCGGCTCCCATGTTCGGCAAGGAATACAAAGAGTGGGCCGAAAAGACCGAGGAGGAGAAACACCTGTTGTCGCGTCGGATGGAGACCTACGCGGCCATGGTGCAGCTCATCGACGAGCAGCTGCAGCGGGTCGTGGCCTACCTCGAGGCCACGGGCGAGATGGACAACACCTTTGTCCTGTTCATGTCCGACAACGGCGCCGAGGGCAAAGCGCTCGAGGCCCTGCCGATCCTGAACGGCTCGCCGCTCGACGACGTCGTGAGCCGGTACTACGACAACAGCCTCGACAACATTGGCAACGCCGACTCCTTTGTGTGGTACGGCGCGCGGTGGGCGGCGGCGGCCACGGCGCCGTCGCGCGCCTTCAAGACGTACACGTTCGAGGGCGGCATCCGCTGCCCGTGCGTGGTGCGGTACCCAAAGCTGGCGCGCTCCAGCGCGGGCGCCGTCTCGCACGAGTTCACCACGTGCATGGACATCCTGCCGACCATGCTGGACCTGGCCGGCGCGACCCACCCGGCGCCGCGCTTCCGAGGGCGCGAGGTCGTCCCCATGCGCGGCCGATCGTGGGTGCCGTACCTGAGCAACGACGGTAGTGTCGACAAGGTGCACCCGGAGGACACGGTGGCAACGGGGTGGGAGCTCTTTGGGCGTCGGGCCATCCGGCGGGGCGACTACAAGGCCGTCTTTACCCCGGCGCCGCAGGGGTCCGACGAGTGGGAGCTCTTCGACATCACCCGGGACCCGGGCGAGAACGACAACTTGGCCGGGCAGTTCCCGCAGGTGCTGCAGGGTCTGTTGGAGGATTGGTCCAAGTACGTGCAAGACACGGGCATGTATGATATCCACGTGACGGTAGGTGATGCGGCCAACGCGCCACCCAAGACGAAACAAGTAGCCTAGTCCCGAGTTACTCCGACAGCAATCTTGTCACAACCAAAAGGACATAATTCTAGTCATGCTGGGTTACTCGTTCAATGTGATTTTGCTATCTCTGGGGTGCGGTCATATTTTGCTGACGTGCCGCTCTCGGTCGGCGTAATGGTCCTGGAACTGTTCATGTAGCAAGCGTCTTTCCGGGTATCTGGGTGCTATGTCTGCCCAAAAGTAGACTGATCTTCTCGCCGGGTGTCATCTGCGAGATCAGACCTTTGGTGTGGAAAGACCCCGGCATTGTGTTGGAAGTATGTCAAGGCACGTAAAGTACGCTCGGGTGTGGATGGAGAAACGTCTTGCCAGGGAACGACGTATCGGAGACAGCCAATGATGCTTGGTGTTCATTTGGGTCGCCTGTGTGGGAATTATGCGACCTCGGAGACTTGTCGACCCATAAAAAGGGGGGATCCGGGGAGCTTTCCGGAACAGTCCAGGACCCCGCGATGACATCGGTACGCTTCCGACCATGTACAGACTCATTGGGGGTCAATTGAACCGGTCAAATGTAAACTTTGTCCAGTTGTCTTTTTCTTTGTTCAGTTCTAAACCGACGCCTCTGCCTCTGCCATTTGAAACCATGTCGTGGAGTCGTCTTATTCGCTTCGTTGGCGATGACGATGAGGTGCATTACGGCGAACCAAACATCATCATGGCCTCGGACCTCGAGTCTCTTCTCAAAAAGGGCCAACTATTTGCGACTGAAGTGTCGGGTTCCAGTCCACTGGATGGCGCGGCCGACGGGAAGGAACTCAAGGTCAAGACCCTCCTCGGTCCTTTGACTCCGGGTGACGTGCCCATCGTCCGCTGCATTGGATTGAACTACATCAAACATAGTAAGTCATCCAGTCGCGACGTCTAACACGGAGAACTTGCTAAGAGGGGCGCCGATGCTGATACACATGCTCCTCTCTAGTCCAAGAAGGCGGCCGGAAGCCACCGCCATACCCCTCCGTTTTCATCAAGGCATCTGCATCCATAGCAGACCACGGCGAAGACATTCCCATCCCCAAGGTCGTGGTGCAGGAAGATGGCCAGGTGGACTACGAGGGCGAGCTCTGCATCGTGATTGGCGAGGCCGGGAAAGACATCCCCAAGGAGCAGGCGCTGGATCACATCGCGGGCTACGCGACGGGAAATGATGTCTCCTCGCGCAGGTGGCAGCGGGACCCAGCCTACGCTGGCGGGGCCCCGCAGTGGTGTTTCTCGAAGGGCTTTGACAAGTGGTGCCCCATGGGGCCAATGTTGGTTTCACCCAAGGTAAGCATTGGCCCAAGCTATCGTTCCCCGCGGACCTGACTCTGTTTTATCTAGGTCGTGGGTGCCGCGGAAAAGCTGGCTTTGAGAACATGGATCAATGGAGAGTTAAGGCAAGACTCGGACACCAGCGATTTGTTGTTCGGAGTCAAGGAGATAGTAGCATTTGTAAGTCAGGGGACGACACTGGAGAAGGGCACTGTGATCATGACTGGAACCCCAGCTGGTGTTGCCATGGGGATGAAAGAGCCCAAGTACCTCCAGGACGGAGACGTAGTCGAGGTGGAGATCGAAGAGCTGGGGAAGCTCCGGAACAAGATGGTTTCTCAGTTCTAGCTGAAAATAACTTGTCTTGGGGTGCCATAGTTGAGAGATATATAGTCTTCTATGGCATCAAACAGACGTGGCATTCATGGTCGGGCATGGGCTATTGAAAGAGGACTATGTTGTGGCCCCATATCGAATGGATTTCTCTTACGCAAAATGCTGACCACTGATCGAATCATCATCATCATCATCCACAGTCGTACAGATATGGGTCGGGACGAGGTGCGCTTCTCCCAGCGGTAGACCGGCCATGAGGGTTTCACTCAACACCAATGCGAGCCACGTTGATCGCACGTATTCCTATCAAAGCAAGAGCCCGCTGCGATACTCTGGATCTGCTGATGCAACTCGACCTCGGGACGGTTCCGATTGTGGACGTGGGGTTCGGGGAGCTTTCCGAGCTCAGGTCATTCCCCACTACTCCAGAAACAATCGTCAACATTGGTCCCTTCCTGAGCGGGGGTGGTTCCACGGATGGTGCCCTCGGCATTTGCCTTCCCCGGAGGAAAGGGAGTGCCAACAGTCACGCTACTTCTGTAGTAGCCGTTAGTTACCCGGTTGCTTAGGCCTAGGCAGTGAAGCTAAACGACAAGCTCTCTTTCAACACACCCTTGATTTAATCAAGCATCCTACTCTTGAACCCCCACGTTACCAAGTCGAGACGTATCTTGCATATCAACGAAATTAGTAAGTAGAATATCTGTCACAATATCTTGCTGGTCCAGGATTGTTGACTGAAGCTTCGCAGGTTCTTCAGAAACTGCGAAAGTCAAGCGAAGGGCGCAACACTCTTATTCAACCATGGCATCTGAACAGAACAAGCCGAACGGCACTCCGGGCGGCTCCGGAGAGGAAGCGAAGGCGGCCTATCTCCAAAGCCTGCCGTCCAAGAACCTGGCCCCGCTCTGGACCGTCATGGGCTCCATGGTGCCGCCACGGCCCGCGCCCAAGGCGTCGGTGTCGTTGTGGCAGTACGAGGAGGCGCGGCCACTGCTCCTGCAAGCGGGCGAGGTCGTCGACGCGCAGGAGGCCGAACGCCGCGTCCTCATGCTCGTCAACCCGAGCATGCAAGCGCCCTACACCACCGACACCCTCTACGCGGGGCTGCAGCTGATCTTGCCCGGGGAGACTGCCCCGGCACACCGGCACACGGCGTTTGCGCTGCGGTTCATCGTCGAGGGCGAGCGGGGGTTTACGGCCGTGGACGGGAAGAAGATCTACATGAGCCGTGGGGATGTCATCTTGACGCCGAGTTGGCATTGGCATGACCATGGACACGAAGGTTGGTGGCAGCATGTCTGTGCTCATATCTTGATGGGAAATATTTGCTGATTATCATGGCAACAGGCGATGGTCCCATGATTTGGCTCGACGGGCTGGACCTGCCGCTGTACCAAGCCTTCTCGACCAACTTTGCCGAGATGTACTCGGAGAGCCGGTATCCGAGCGAGTGAGTATTCCCCGGCAGTCTCTGCAACATGACTCGGACAGAAGCCCATTCAGACTGACTTCTATCTCCCAGGCATTCCGAGGATGACGCCCTCCTAAAGATCCCCTGGTCCAGGGTGCAAGTCGGCCTGAACGCGCAGCCGGGGAACCACGCCATCTACCACTACACGCTGCCGGCGTACACCCTATCCCCCTCTTCGGATGGTTCCATCTCCACGACGATGCCGTTGTCGCGCACCGTCGGCGCCCAGGCGGAACGCATCCAGGCCGGCACCGCGAGCCCGCCCATCCGCGAGTCCTGCTCGTTCGTGTACCACTGCTTCGAGGGCGCGGGCCGGACGCTGCTCACACTCGCGGACGGGGTCAGCAAGGAGGAGGTGCACTGGAAGCGCGGGGACACGTTTGCGGTGCCGGCGTGGACGGAGCGGGTGCACGAGGCCGAGGCGGGGGAGGCGACGGCTTATCTGTTCGCGGTGAACGATTTGCCCCTGCTGCGGAACTTGGGCATGTACAAGCGTGAGGGACAGGATGGTCCAGGTCTTTGAAAGGAGCCACCTCTTGTTATATGTGCGTGTGGAGTACTAGGGTCATCACAGCCTAGGTACTCTGGCTATTTCAGGGTACAAGCGTAGCAAAGCACTGAGAAGTGTTGATCGTCCCATTATGATTCAGCCATCTTGCTAAAATGCTCAACGTAGCCATCAAAATCGTTCATGTCTTTGTTATGGCCTTATCCTGGAAGGCTGTTCAGCTAATCGTAACCACCGACTCGCCACCAGGCACGTCCAACGCAGACCAACTTACTTAAAACCCTCCATCAGACTATCGCTGAGCTTCAGCGCCTGGATGAAGTATGCCACCTCTGACTTGCCACATCCCTGTAGGGGTACCGCAGTCGGCCATGTGGCCATAGGCGGCCGTCCATAGGTCATACTGAGGCCGCTGTGGTGATGTTTATTAGCCACCCCTTTTCGTCTCTACCTCTATCAGTATGGGGCTCAACTTATGTATCTGTCTATGAGAATACAGTCCCACTACGCCCGCCCTATTTTCTGTCGCTTAGCTTGACTCTCGGAAGCCAGGGCAGGCTAGATGACGATCCCGTGCGCCAACCTAATGGCCGTACCCACCGCAAGCCAGCAATTGTTGATCCTGTCTGCACTTGGGAGATAGTATGCTGTCAGTAGGAAGGCCTGAACCAGGGAGAGGATGATGCGGTTGTGGTCGGCGTCCTGGAAGCAGATCTTGTGATCTGTCGAAGAAGGCCTCGGCGCTCTCCTTGGATGATTGGAAATTTATGTGCCCCCGAAAAGTTAGACGAATATTGTTTATTCGTTGCTGCACATTGGTGGACAGTTTACGAGGTACCTTCTACGCCCAGGCGCTGCAAATTCAGCTCCGTGTATAATGTCAAGCCCTTGAGGAGACCAATAAAGCCAAGGTAAGGTATTCGGGAAAGTTTATTGGGCGACATCGCGATGAGTGTGTTGGATTTGTTGCTGTTATTCCAATCGCCAAGCCCGTAGAGGTTAAAATTGATGAAGGCAATAAAAAAAAGAAAAAAAAAGAAAAAGACGAAATATGAATATGAACATCGATAAACGTTGTTCTACCTGAGTCCTGCTTTTGTGCTTATCTCCGGCAATTGAGTTCTTGTAAGGCATCACGAGCACCTATTTTGAGTTTCGTGGTATCTTTGTGTACTTATCATAACACTGTTGCAAGTCCAATCTAGCTACAGCGGCTCTAGCCGCCATTATCCCCGCCTGTAGCCGCCTTGCGCCTCGCTTCCAACTGCACCCTCGGCGGCACTAGGTCGACCTGGGGGAACCGGTTGTCCTGCGCCCACGGCACGAAGTCGGAGCTGGCCACCATCCACCGCAGCGCCTCCCGCTCAAACTCCTTGACCACGGACTGGACCTCGGCCTTCTCGGCGAGGTTGTGCAGCTCGTGCGGGTCGTCGTGGCGGTGGTACAGCTCGCACGGCTCGTACAGCCGGTAGATGTACGTCCACGTCGGGTCGCGGATCGCCAGCGCCTTGCCGACCCAGACGGCGCCGTCCTGGTGCTGCAGCGCGGCCTTGAGGTCGTAGGGGTAGGGGGACTGCTCCAGCAGGAGCTCCTCGCTCTGGAGGAAGCCGCCCTCGGAGTAGGCGTACTTTTTGTGTTCGGCCGCGCCGTCGACCAGTACGGGCACGAGCGACTGGCCGTTGTGCGGGAAGTCCTGGCCGATGCCGCACAGCTCGAAGACGGTGGGGATCAGATCCACCATCTCCGACATGGCGGCCGAGGTCTGCCCGGCGGGGAGGGACGCGCCCGCGATGATCAGGGGGCTCGTGGACGAGGACGTCGGACAGGCCCGACGGCCACTTCTCGATCAGGCCGTGGTCCCCCAGGTACTCGCCGTGGTCCGTGAAGAACAGGGAGACGGTGTCCTTCCACCTGTTGGACTCGTCCAAGCGGGCAATCACACGGCCAAACTGGTCGTCCAGGCGGGAGATCATGCCATAGTACGTCGCCTTGATTTCGTTCCAGATCTCGGGCGTGGCCCGGTCGGTGCCGTACCGCTCCCGGATGTTCCGCATGTACCGGGGCTCGTAGCCGGTCTTGTCCGCGTGGCGGGCGACGGGCGGCATGGCGTCGCGCGCGTACTGCGAGAAGTACGGCTCCTCGACCTGGAAGGGGCAGTGCGGGAAGAGCAGCGGCATGAAGAGGACCCACGGCTTGTCGGCGGGCGGACAGTCGAGCCACGTGAGGGCGGAGCGCACGACGGCGTCGTCGTAGTCGAGGGCCTGGTGGGCGTTGCGCAGGCCGCGGTAGAACAGGCGGCCCCAGATGCTCTCGTCCTTTTCGGGCGCGGGGTCACCGGGGTTCCGCTTGCCGAACTTGGGGACGAACTCGGGGGTCTCGAGGAAGCCGTACTCGTCGAGGCTCAGCTCCGTGACGGCGGGGGCGAAGGTGTCGCCGCGGGGCGCCAGGCAGGCGACGTGGTAGCCGGCCTCCTTGAGGCTCCGGAACAGGTTGGGCTCCCAGGGCTTGATGAGGTTGTGCAGGCTGCGGTGGCCGCTGACGTGGGGGTAGACGCCGGTGAACATGCTGCAGCGCGACTGGGAGCAGACCGAGGCCTGGGTGAAGCAGTTGGTGAAGAGGGTGCCGCGGCGGGCGAAGGCGTCGATGTGGGGGGGTCTGCACGGGGTGGCCCTGGGGGCTCGTGCAGCCGAGCGAGTCGAAGCGGAGCTGGTCGGGCATGAAGATGAGCAGGTTCGGCCGCCCGCCGCCGTTGGGGGAGTCAACCGCCAACGGCAGTGGCTTGGGGGGCGATCTTGTGCGGGGGTGGTGCCGACATGTTGGCGGGAGGAGGGAAACTCGAAGTTGGGCAAAGGTGCAGCCAATTGCCAGCCGACGAGAGCTTCAAGACACAGATATAGACATGCTCCGCGAGAGTCTGTAGACAAGCATGTTGGCGATACCTTGTGGGTGGACTTGTTGGCAGCTCGGATCTGCTCCGATCACGCCATTTACCCCCCTTGCTCCAAGACCGGAGAGCTTCCCGTGGGTATTTACCCAAATGGACGATTACTCCCACTCCATCGTTCGCCGACTACCGATCGACCCACATCCGGTAGGAAGAGCATCGGTCTTCAACACCAATCAGGCGCGGACTGTTTCTTGGAGATGGAGATTAGTACGACAGCTTGGCTAGTGGATACGCGAGTGACGGGTGAGATGGGATCTGGGGATGGTTGCACCGCGCTTAGTGTCAGACAGAACATCCAATATCATGTTCCTCCTTGGTTGCGTCTGCGTCTAAATCAATCAAGTAAGACTTCCATTATGACTGGATTGCTCTACGGCTTGATGATGCAAGTCCAGCCTCATCAGTTTCGACCACGATAGTGTTCATCTTGGGATGTTCTCTCAGCAGCACCAACCCTCACCTAGATAGGATTCAATTGGTTCCGAATGAGTTGGGGATTCTTCGTAGTCTCGCGAGTTTGCCGGCGTGGTGGTAAATGCTTAGCTGCATGCTACCTCTTGTTGTGTTGCAGGGAAGCTATCTGGGCGGATCTAGTTCCGCCAAATGATACTTACTTATAGTGGCCAACCCCACTGTAATTTGGAGGTCGTCATGATCATTGAGCGCATCCCGACCCGGCCGAACATTAGTTCAATCGGCTCCCGAATAGATGCATCGCGAGATTGATTCCCGAGGATGTTGAAGTGCGACTATGGAATTTCTGGAGAAGAGATTGGCCAATCGCAAAAGTTGTTTTATCATTTCCCTCCGCGGCCGGATCTAGAGGAGAAAATAGGGCTCTTTTGTCTCTGAGCCTAGGCGGGTTTCAGTGATAACAGCTACGAACCTATGACCTCATCATGCGGCCCCACGAAAGCGTAGCTCCCTCAAGCTCCCATCCATCCCGCCTTGCCCGCCCTGGTCGTCCCGCGACAGAAAGCGAACCAGCGAGCGGTTACGTCGTTGTGCCTGGCCTAGGCCTGGAAATTTGTGTAGATCTGGGACGGCCGCAATGCTGTCAGTGTGACGGATGCTTCGGAGCCCAAACAAGTTCGTGTTTCCTGTAGATTTCGGTGATTCCACATATAAACAATCCATTCCCATTCTCTCGACTCTTCTCGGCTTGGCCTGACTTCGTTTGTTGCTCCACGTTGTACACCACAAACTCCCCTCCCTTTTCCTCGTCTCTCTGATTCTCTCGTCGTACTGGGTTTCTTTTCCCGACGAAATAGTAATACACCAAATCGAAATGTCCAAGACCACGGAGAAGCCGAAGTCGGCCATTGAGCTGTACTCGCCCACTTACTTCGCAGCCTGCACACTGGGCGGCATCATTGGTACGTTGCATTGACCCGGGGCGAAAAGAAACGCCATTTGCTGACTGATTCGTGGGTAACAGCCTGCGGCCCGACGCATACTTCGGTAACCCCTCTCGATCTCGTCAAGTGCCGCCGCCAAGTCGACTCCTCCATCTACAAGTCCAATGCCCAGGCCTTCCGCAAGATCTACGCCTCCGAGGGGCTGAGGGGCATCTTCACCGGCTGGGCGCCCACCTATGTCGGCTACTCCTTCCAGGGCGCCGGCAAGTACGGCTTCTACGAGGTCTTCAAGTACTACTACGGCGAGAAGCTGTTCCCCAACGCGCCCAAGACGCTGGTGTACTTGGGTGCCAGCGCCACGGCCGAGTTCCTGGCCGACATTGCGCTGTGCCCGTGGGAGTCGATCAAGGTGCGCATGCAGACCACCATCCCGCCCTACGCCAAGGGGCTGGGCGAGGGCTGGAGCAAGGTCACGCAGAAGGAGGGCGTCGCGGGCCTGTACAAGGGCCTCTACCCGCTCTGGGGCCGCCAGATCCCCTACACCATGGTCAAGTTCGCCAGTTTCGAGAAGACGGTCGAGTTGATCTACAAGTCGCTGGGCAAGCCCAAGGAGGCCTACACCACGCTGCAACAGACGGGCGTGTCGTTCCTGGGTGGCTACATTGCCGGTATTGGCTGCGCCGTGGTGAGCCACCCGGCCGATGTCATGGTGTCCAAGTTGAACGCCGACCGCAAGCCGGGCGAGGGCGCCATGACGGCGGTCGGCAGGATCTACCAGAACATTGGCTTCAAGGGTCTCTGGAACGGACTGCCCGTCCGTATCGTCATGATTGGTACCTTGACAGCATTCCAGTGGTTGATTTACGATTCGTTCAAGGTGTATCTCGGAGTAAGTTCTTCCCCGCTTCTAGTAATACCGTTGGACGACAACGCGACTAACACTTTGCAGCTCCCGACAACTGGAGGTCACTAGACGCGGGATACTAGACATGAAGGAAGCATATATCTTCTGGTACGGAGTAATATGGTTGAAATTAGAATGGTGTTCCAGGCGTTGTGCGGTGGGTATATCCCCGTTTAGATGGATCAAGTAGCGTACTTAAGTAATGAACTTTGACGACATATTTACTTGCCCAAATCATGCGCATATGCAGCTTGTAGGGCTGCGGGAACAATTTGCATTTCAAGACACACTTTGTGTGACACAGCACCTTGGAGTGCTAGAAAATAAAACAGATGCACCGGTAATCCAGCCACAAGAGCAACGCTTGAAATGCTGCGTATCTCAAAATCAGTTGTTGTTATTGACATTTTCAAATGATAGGACCAATCAAAAGCCGTGATGCAAGGTTGGAGGTTGGAGGCTGGAGGGGATTTAATGCCATCATCATTCCCAAGCAGCCAGGGTCCGTTCCCCACGCAGCAGCTCGGCTTCTGATTAGGTCAAATGACATCGAATCCATGCAACCCCAGCTCTCAGCCAGCTCCAGCCCGAATGACCAAAGCAAACCCCCCGGCCGCCGCAAAAGACGATAAGGACTACTGCCGTGCTACGACTTTACAAACCACAAAACAACACCAACTGCCAATTCGACATTTAATTGCAGATGAGCAGGATGATGTGGTAGAGATGCATTCACCCCCCAGAGCCTTCACTTGATGTGCATCTCCATCTAGCCTGCTGGAGGCAGAGTGCCCGCCGTCATGCTTTCTGCCTTTACCGCTCGCCCTATCATCGAGCTCAAGGCGCGCGACAAGTCCAAGATCGAGACCATCCTCGCAAATGGTATGCACTGCCCCCTTCTCTTTGCCTGATCCGGCCACTTGCTAATCCGTTTCGAAATGTCTCAGGCGATCGCGTGCTTGTGGGCTTGAACACAGGCTCCTTACGGGTTTACCGACTCAACAACATCTCCCTCTCCAACGGCAACAACAACGCCAACAATAATAACGGCAATGCGAACAAAGACACCACCTCCCAGCCCGGCAGCCTACCCGACACCCTGATATCCCCCTACCTCCAAAGCCGGCCCGCCGTCCTCGAAACCCACCGATCTCCTGCGCGAGGTCGAGAAGTTCTCCACGCGCGCCATCGAACAGCTGGCCATCATCAAAGAAGCCAACACTCTCATCTCCCTCTCCAACTACCACGTCTCCCTCTACGACCTCCAAACCTACGAGCTCATCGAAACCATCCAGCGCACCAAGAATGCGAGCTGCTTTGCTGTCACGAGTAACATTGTCAAAGATGGCGCCACTGGCATTCCCGAAATCATCTCTAGGCTCGCCGTGGCCGTCAAGAGGAGGCTGCTGCTCTGGAGCTGGCACGAGAGCGAGCTGGGCGACGACGTCACCGAAATAGTCCTACCCGAAGCGATTCGAAGCGTTACCTGGGCCACGGCCACCAAGATCGTCTGCGGCATGAACGCTGGCTTTGTCCTCGTCGATGTCGAGACCTCCACCACGACCGAAATTGCTGCCGCCGCCACCGCAGCTACGGGGCAAGCAAGTCGATTCGGTGCGGCCAGCATGGGCTACATGGGACTTGGCGGATACATGCCCAAACCGTTGGCTGCGAAGCTGGCTGATGGTGGCATGCTGCTGGCCAAGGATATCAACACTCTGTTCATCGACACCGACGGCAAGCCCGTCGAGAAGCGCCAGATCCCCTGGCAAAATGCACCCGACAGCATCGGTTATAGCTATCCCTACATACTGGCCTTGCAACCCCCGAGCAAGGGCGCCCTCGAAGTTCGAAATCCCGACACCCTCAGCCTCCTGCAGAACATCAATCTGCCCGGCGCCGCTCAGCTGCACTTCCCGCCGCCCACTTACAGCTTGGCTCATGCCGGCAAGGGCTTCCACATCAGCAGCGACAGGTGCGTTTGGAAGATGGACGCCACCGACTACGACTCCCAGGTCTCGGACCTCATACAGCAAGGCTTGCTCGACGAGGCCATCAGTGTTCTCGGGATGCTTGAAGACGCGCTGCTCAAGGATAAGACCGGGACTTTGCGCGAGGTCAAGATGCGGAAGGCCGAGGTGCTGTTCAAGGCCAAGCGGTACAGGGAGAGCATGGATCTCTTCAACGAGGATGAAGTGCGAGCCCCTCCCGAGCGAGTATTGAAGCTGTTCCCGCGGATGATTGCTGGTGATTTGTCCTGGGAAGCCCAGGCCGACGACGAAACGGTCGCAACGGCATCGGAGCCCGACCATCATTCGGAAGACGGTCATTCGGAAGAAAAGAACATGAACGGTGACGATGGCAAGGACGAACCCATTGACGCCGCGTCCCCTTCCAGAGCAGCTGCGGGTGCCTTTTCCAAGTATTGGCCCCTTGGCGGCGGGCACAAGAAGACCGACTCTGATGCTGCTTCCATTATGTCGTCCAAGAAAGGCCCAGCCGCAACGAAGGATGATGATGCATCCAGTATCAAAGGGTCAGATGCTGCTTCAGTAGCCAACGCCAAGGACGAAGGACCCCTGTCTGGCGACGACTTAAAGTCGGCCGTGGGAGAGCTGAGGTCGTATCTTGCCGGCACACGCGCCCGTCTCCAGCGATATATCGACCCTGTCACCGGCAAGCTGAAGCGCCAGGCCTCGTCCTCGACAGAACCTTCCCAAACCTCCACTGAGGATCCTTTTACCACACTACTGGCCGGCTCAGCGGATCCAGAATCCGACCAACAACTGGCAGAGACCTTACGGAGCACCTTCAGCACCGTCGATACGGCGCTTTTCCGAGCTTATATGTATAGCACGCCTTCTCTGGCTTCGTCTCTCTTCCGCATTGCCAACTTCTGCGACCCAAAGGTCGTGAACGAGAAGCTTCTCGAAAGCCATCGCTATAACGACCTAGTAGAGTTTTTCAACGGCAAGAAACTTCATCGCGAAGCTTTGACTTTGCTGCGGCGTTTTGGGACAGCATCAGATGAGCCTAACGGCCACGACGAGAAGTCTGCTGCCATACATGTAGATGTTGCTCAGGCTGACGATCCCTTGGCAATCCCCATCAATGCATCGGAGATTCCGCGTCAGCTACGCGGACCTCAACGGACCATAATGTACCTCCAGGCTCTGCCGCCGGACCTGATAGACTTGATCCTAGAGTTTGCCGAATGGGTACTCAAACGAGATCCCGTCCTGGGCATGGATATTTTCTTGGCCGATTCGGAGAACGCGGAGACACTACCCCGAGAGCAGGTAGTGAAATACTTGGGCGAGATCGACGAGCTTCTCGAAATCAGGTACCTTGAACATATAATCGGCGAGTTGGGAGACGCAACACCGGATTTCCACAACCGACTGGCCGAGCTTTTCATCGAAGTACTCAAAGCTGGACGAGGCGACGAGCATGGCGGAAATGAGGGCGAGGAGGCGCCGATGATGGAACGCCTGATCAAATTCCTGCGGGAAAGTCGACAGTACAGTCTTAGTCGGGCTTACAGCATTATTCCCCGAGATGGTAAGTTTCCCATTGCTGCCCGAATGTAGGTGGATTCAGCGTCTCGGAGCAAAAGACTGACCCATATGATAGATTCGGCTTTTTACGAGGCGCAAGCCGTGATCTTGTCGAATATGGGCTCCCACAAGCAAGCCCTGGATATATACGTCTTCAGAATGCAAGACTATGCCAAGGCTGAAGAGTGAGTTGAAACAGCTCCAGGAATCACTCTTGACCAGTAACTGACAAAGGTGCATTGCATAGGTACTGCAACCGTATACACAAACTTCAAACCGAGCCCAGCAGGCCATCCTCACCCACGTCCCACAGAGACCCGCGACCGTTATCTGCCAATCCTCCAGCATTCCCAGCAGGCCTGCAGACTCAATCCCCAGATCAGTATAGGGACGACCCAGACGGCGCACCGTCCATCTACCATACCCTACTCAGCCTCTATCTCACCCCGGCCCCGCCCCACCAGCCGAACCTCGAGCCGGCGCTGGATCTGCTCTCCAAGCATGGCTCGCGCCTTCCTGCCGCGTCCACGTTGTCGCTGATCCCCGACGACCTCCCCGCCAACCGCCTCGAGTCCTACTTCAGCGGGCGCATTCGGGCAGCCAACTCGCGCCTGGCGGAGTCGCGCATCGTAGAGGGCTTACGCAAAACGATGCTGGTCGACACGCAAGCGATGCTCCTGCTCGGCGAAGGTATCCCTGGAGGTGCCAGCGCCGCCCAGGACGCCAGTGGCGGCGGCGGACGGAACCGCCGCGTCGTGGTCGGGGAGGAGCGTGTCTGCGGCGTCTGCCACAAGCGGCTCGGCAACAGCGTCGTGGCCGTTATGCCCGACAACGGGGTTGTACACTACGGCTGCTTGGGCCGGACTGGTGGGGCTACGGGAAGTTTGAGGGGGAAGGGGCAGGTGGCCGGGTCTTGGGGGAGGAGTTCTTGAATACCGCTGTATGACTATTGCCCGGGCCGCCGGCGAAGAAGCGACGGCATTAGCATTTGCATTTTGTTATGTACGTGTAAGCATTTGTTCAAATTGGGTCTCGCTCGCCTTTCATGAAGGAAAGCCAACGGGAATGGGAAAGCAAGCAAGCAAGGCGTGTGTGTAGGAGGCAAATGGTAAGCACCCGTGGGGGGTCTTTATGCATGAATGTGGGATGAGTTCACGAAGTCTCTTTTGTTGCTTTCTTCAAACGGGTACTGCAACGAAAGAGAAGGCTGCTTGTCTTCTATGTAGATGCTGCAGCGACGATTGGTTCGGAGGGTTAGGCGACGATGGCAGCTTTGGGGGTGTGAAGCTGACTGCTGGTGTGGAATTTGGAAATACCCGTATAGAGAATGCAACGTTATGGTTTTGTTTCCGCACATAAATCGGTCTGCCTTTACTACGGTTTACAACTTGAGACATCGCACGTGTAACGATGGGTAAAGGAGTGATATAGAAATCAGTATCTCTTCTAATGGAGAAATGCGGTCTACTTCTATGCCACTTATCAACAAGAAGAAATGGTAATAGTGGCAGATTTGTAAGTAGAAAGCTTGCGTATAGCCTGACGAGCCCCTCCCCAATCAAAGTCTACGTGACATGTAGTGCTGCATCGTCGAACGCCCGCCCATATATGCGCATTTAGTATCGGCGTCGGCGTTCCTGCCGCCTCTTTGTGGTGACATCAATTCCCGTGTAGTGATGGCCGGCCTTGTGAGTTCGACTGAACGGGGAGAGGGTTGACCACGCCAGACAGGGCTGGTATGATTGATCGACATCGAAGACCGACAAGTTTCGAACTTCTTGGCATCCAGATAGTCGAGGGGAGGATATCTCTTTCTTCCAGCTCTCTGTCATACGGCGTACAACCAGGACGATGTGGGTGGCAAGGAGGTCCAGGGTTGAGGGTCGACATCCCTGAAGGCGCCGCGGCGGCTGGCGTGTTGTCATAGTTCGAGCCGTGGTGCGGAACCGCCCCGGATTCGCGATAAGAAGGCAATCAACCCTGCTGTCCAACAGTACCCAAACAGCCTCTTGTCCTGTTCTTTTGCAACCCAGTGGCATGCGACAATTGCTGCTCTCGAGTCGCACATGTTTATTTCGCTTCCTTCTGGATATCAATGTGCCCTCTTCCTTCCCTTCTTCTTCTTCTGCTGACTTCCGTCCTGAAAGTGGTGGGTGTGGTAAGCCCCCGGATCCTATTTTCTTCCGCCCGACTCCGGGTTTTCAAACCTCGTCATCGTCCTCCACGACCTCCTCTCCGTAATTCTGCTCCTCGGCGTCCTCGTCTGCGATGGCCTGCGTCTGGGGCGTCTCGGTTCCGTTGCCGTTGTTCTTCTTGCGCTTCTTGTTCTTGGTGGAGGTGGGCTCGGTCGTGGCCGAGGGCGCCGAGCTGGGGTCCCGGATCTTGTCGGCCTCCATGCGCGCCGTCAGGGCCTCGTTGACGCGGGCCTGGTGGTCGGCGACGGCGGCGCGGAGGTGGGCGAGGTAGGCGGACTTGTCGGCCGTCGTCAGAGTTTCTTCGGTGGTGGTGCTGTCGCCATTGCCTAGGGACAGGTCGGTAGTGAAGGTGAAGGGGTCGCTGTGCGGCGCCTCAGAGTGGGTTTGTAGGGTCGGCATGGCGGAAGGTAGTGTTCGTCGGGCTGATGCGATGGGTTGCTGGAGGAGAGGCAGCGACGATAACAGTGGAAGGCGAGAGGGGTCCAAGGCGGAATAACAGTAGAGGCGGGCGCGTTACTGCGACGTTGACGGTGGTGATGATGCTGGGGCAAATTTGATAATTGGTGTGGAGGGGGGTCAGTGGATGGTGGGGTGGCGGGGTAGCTTTTTCCAGGTCGCCTTGCGCTCAACTTGATCACTGTGGCTAGAGCGCCCCCTGTAAATGTAAACCCCCATCGCGGCTCGGCGATCTCGGGTTGTCCAATTGAACAAGTAGTTTACAGCTTCGTTTTCCTCACGACATGTTCCCACGACATGTTCCCACGAACATATTAAACCTAGCTCTCCAGTCTGTTGGCCCTCGGTCTCTCAATAACATCCGGCCATACGAGTGCAGATATCGCGACACCTGAGTTGGCCGGAACGACGGATACAGATCCCATTGGCGTCAGACGAGTAGCATGCATGAATATGCAATTTCACAAACAGACCCTTGGCTTTTCTTAGCTATTTAAACATGCGTTTTTAGCATTTAAAATGCGATTCTCGCTGCTTACTGCAGGGGTCGAAATACGTATAAATATCTTGGGGTTCCCCTTTATCTCGAGCTTTGTTCAGCGCCTCCTTTCCTGTCTTACAGTACCTTTCTCCTATTTCTTACCTAACACAAACCGTATGCAGCAAAGCTCTATACAAGCAACACAAGAACTATCCCACAGCTCATCTGGGAGCAACCAAGTCTTACAGGAAACTTCGATCTCGCCAATTTAAAGAAAAAAAAAAGAAAAAACATTATTTAAATTTATACCCATCGTCATCATGGCAGACGTCGAAATGTCCGTGGATATCGCCCCTGGGTATAATCCATTGACTGCTCGAGCTGAATATACCAAATATCTCAATATGGACGCGTCCAGAAATAGCTTTATCTCCGTATGTCAAGTTTACTAGTCGTCACCATAGTATGAAAAGCAGACGTCATCATGTCGATGGTGTTTCGCCCCTCATGTTAAGCATACGATGGGTTAATCTTGTGTCACGACAGTCTTTAATCCAGCACTTGGACGATTGCACGGCCAAGATCCAAGGCTTAGAGGACAATATTAAAACACTTAACGAAAAGTCCCAGAAGGACGACTTTACACTATCCGAGTTTAAAACCGAGGCCAAGTCCCCGCTTGAGAGATTGCACGCTTTGGAAAAGGAAGCTGCCACGCTCCGGGAAGAAAACAAAGAACTTGTATGTCCCCAATATACTACCATTGGGAGAGCCGCCAGTTGTCTAAGCATACTGACCTTGGCCATTATCCGTGGCAGGGACGTTATCTCAATGATGATTATATCGACAACCCCTTCGTGGCCGTCGTGGTCGATGGCGACGGCGCCATCTTCACTGACGAACTACTTAAAGATCCTGCGCTGGCAGCCGAGAAGCTCAAAGCGGCAATCCGGGCTCAGCTCTTGGAAATGCACTCGCTACCTATTGGCATTCCTATCATGGTCCGCATCTACGCCAACTTACACGGGCTGGCCAAGACGGTCGCCGCCAATATGATTATCAATTATAACGACGTGGTGGAATTTCCGTCGAGATTCAACTTCGAATGCGACTACTTTGACTTCGTCGACGTCGGGCAGAGCAAAGAAGCTGCAAACTCAAAGATCAGATGTAAGTTTTGCAACTGACCCTAGCACTGTAGGGATTGGAATGGCCGCTTGGCTGACACACGTTCTAGTTACACTAAACCACTATTATAAAAGCAAACAGTGCAGGAGGATTTTCCTGGCCGGGGTCACCCATGACGCCGGTTACTTGAACGATTTGAAAGAGTTCAAGGGTGATCGGGGTGACCGCATCACCTCGTTGAGTCGTACCCAGCCCGCTCCGAGTTCAAGCGTTTCGGGCTGCCCATCAAGTCGTTCCCGAACGTCTTCCGGACCGATATGTTACAGAGCCCCGGTGCGTTCAAGCGGAGGAGAGAGTCCCAGGAACAGCCCGCACCTCCGTTGCAGATGGACCAATACAGGACCGGCAGCGACGCTGCACTGGAGAAAAAGGACAGTTACCCCATTCCGGTAGGCATGGGGAGCCCCACGCAAACGGCCACCACTGTCCGGGAACTTCTCCAAGATAAGCGACGGAACCGTATCTTCTACAACCGCAGCCACGTCCGCATTGACCGAATTCTGAAGCACCCGGGTGATCTCAACGAACCGCATCAGATAAGCTTGGAGAGGAAGAAGAACGGCCGCAAGGGCTTCTGCAACGACTACTACCTGGTCGGGCGGTGCAAGCGGGGAGCCGGCTGCGATCTAATTCACGACGTGACGCTGGACGACAAGGAAACCGGGGTCCTCCGGTGGCTGGCTTGCACGCGGTACAGGTGCTTCAAGGGCGGCAACTGCCGCGATTTCTACTGTTACTTTCCCCATACCTGCCCTATCCCGAAGTACGAGTGCCGGCGCGAATGTGGTTTTAAGGTCCATCTGGACATTAGGCCGGACAGCGATGATAGAAAGCCAAAGTAAGTCCCCAAGCAACATAACCCGCAACTGCACACCCTGGAGTCAGAGGCTAACGTCACTCTGTCCGGCAGGTACGCGCTTATCGAGGGACATAACATGAATGGAATGGGGGAGGAGGAGGAAATTGAGCTCCCAAATTAGAGATTTTTGGCAAGGGCTGATGATGTCCCGTCCCGCCTGGAAGGCTGTTGCTTGCGTATTCAACATGTGTATCTCCTACATTTCCTGAATGCAATGGCATTGTGGTACTTGAATCTCATTGAAGTTCCATGGATAAAACCGAAGACTTAACATATCACAACACTCATCACACCAAGGCATTGAAATAGATTAAACTCCATCAAATACATTTCCCTCAAGTTGAGCGCAGAATAGCAGGTCTCGCTCGAGTAAACTTGTAAGCCAAGGAAGCCAAGGCGGAAAAGCCAACACCGGGATAGCACCTTCCTTGTGTCCTGGCGGCACCGCCATCAAAGCACACACCTGCCCAACAATGATTGTTCCCGCAGAGGAAGGGACGGGGCACTATCGTTGACAACTTCCGCGTTGCCGTCCCTTCCCCCCTTCCAGATGACTGGCAGATCCGACTCACTCGCCCTCATCCAAATATTGCAACTTTGTCCAGGACCAAACCTCTTCTCCCACACAACAATCCAGGCCATTTCCATCTCTCACAACTCCAACGTCGGCCCGCAAGGCCGCCTTTCAACCAGTCAATCCGAACACATCACACATTCGTCTCTAAAGTCTCTTCCACCGCCACAATGAAGCACGTCGTCGCCTTCCTCGTCGCCATCCTGACCACTGCCGGGTTTGCCGCAGCCGGCCTCATCACACATGGCAACTTCACCTCACTCGACTCGCCTTACAGCGCTCTGCCCCACGCCGAGACTCCGAGCTCAGGCACCAAAGTCTTCTGGCAAGACGACGATACCTGGCACAGACAATGCGTGAACTGCAAGGTTGAGAACGTAACGCCTAGTGACAAGTCCATCTTCAAGGCCGACTGCTCGAGTCTGGCCGGCAAGTACTACAAAATGCCTGGATACTGGACTGTCTCGGGCTATGCCAGCTGTAGCCCCGGCTACTGCGGCCTTCTCGCCACGTTCGATACCTGCTCCGTCGCCGTAGCACGAACGGATGGCCATCCAGAGCTTGATTTCTAGTACGTTGCTCACTACGCAGTCGTTCAAAGCCATATATTAACACGCAGCACCTCCAGCGTCGGCAACAGAGACATTTACCATTGGCTTCATGAAGCCATTGATTCCTACTCAGACGCAATCAGGATGGGCCTGACGATTGGTCACGATGAGTGCCAGTCGGAGCCAAGCAATTTCGGGTCATATCCGACTATCTGCTGGAGGCTTTACAAGACACCAAACTCTTAGTGACGGCAACCGACAGTAGATCGGGTATGGGACTGGCATTCATCAGAGGTCGGATCCCCTTGCATTATGACCACTATCTGTTGAGTACACAAGGATGCTTCGCTAAAAGGCTTTGTTTTGGACGCGTATGTACTTGATGCCACTTTGGGGACATAATTATGATGGGCTTTGAGGGACATTTTCACCAATGCAGCAAACTGGACGGATGGACGATTTCTAGCTTCAAGCAATGCGACACTGGTTCTTTGGCAATTCCTGGGATCTTCCTGTGCAGACGCATTCATCTCTCCTTGCGCCTTCAGTGTACTTTACTTTGCTTGTCAATACATGACCATTCACCAGCTAGACGTATAAGGTGGACAATGGGCATATCGCTGTTTTGCCGACAGCTTTGCCTGCACATGCAGCAAAAGACTGCGCCCACGCAGTCTTTTAAACAACCGTTGTGCTTACAAAGATGAAGCTGGGCTTTCCCTTATCATGCTTCACACATATAATACTGGGCTCTCTCCTGGATTCCAATGATGTACCAAGTCCGTCGCTGACTATCTCAACGGTAGCTGATCGCCCTTACCGCCCAGATAGCACCAGCTACACCGTCGCCATCAGCACTCGATATCATTCATAGGCCCAAAACACAGGACGATTTCGGTAATACTTTGGGGTTTCATCATTTCTTCCCGAGAAGGCATACAGCAAAAGATCCACGATTAAGATAACCGTGGAATCATGGAGCGCCCGGCTGAGCCCAACGATGACTCCTCTCCCCTCAACCCCAAGCAGCTCGACATAGAGCAGAGGATCCTTTACCCCTCTCTATCCTACTACCCACCCAGATTTGCAGGGGGAGTATCGGACGATGGGAGTTCTTTAGGGGCAGTCAAAGCGGAAGATATTGCCGAAGATCTAGACAACTCCTCAGATCTATGGAATGCCGTGGCCGAGGTGATTGATCTAACAGGGGACGAGCCGGCTGTCAAACCCCCGGGACGAACACCCAAGAGATCAGCAAAGGTGTTGTCAGGTCGCCGGAACGAGCCCATCGAACCACAGCTCCTCATCACAGACAGGGACTCCATTGTAAAACGGGGCCACTTCGTCGAGCTCGAAGCCGCCTTATCCGACCTATGGGAGACCACGTTTCTGCTCGTCCAGGAGGTGTACCAGCCGGCCGCCGCCGACAGCACGGACGAAGGCCTGGTACTTCGGGGCTTACCGTTCACCCGCACCCGATTCCTCCGTGGGAAGCTGCCCAGGCACCGCAACGAGGTCTGCCTCATCCTGCAGGTCGACGCGGACGATGACCGGCCCGACCACGTCCAGGCCGCCGTAGACATTCCTCTCCGCCATGCTATGGGTACCCGCCAGTTCCACTTCACCAATGGGAGATTCCCGTCCCACCGTTTCGACGGCACATATCAGACTGCGGCGGAGGTCGAACGATGTGCTCCCCTGACTTGTCGATGGAAGTACCGTCTTGTGTATAAGGACGCCGCGTCTCGGGTGAAGGCGAAAGCGGTTCCCATTGAGTTTGTGCTGGCTCATATCAACTCTGAAGACGAGATGAAAACAAGGTTCAGAGTAAAAGACTCGGTCTTGATGAACCAGTGGCGCGGCGGCAAAGTTGAGGGGGGCTCATACGATAAGATGGAAGGCGTTGACCTTGCAGTCCGAGATGCACTGTCGCTTGACGACGAGGAGAGCCTGATATCTACGCAAACCTCCGCCGAACAAGTGATCCCATCTGTGAAACCGGTTGGGCAGCGCTATACCTTTGGCGACATGTTCTCGGGCGCCGGAGGTGCATCTTACGGAGCAAGATGTGCCGGGTTCCATATCCGGACCGCATGCGATCACTGGAAGGACGCACTCGAGACGTACCGCCACAACTTCCCCGAGACTGAGCTACACGGCAAGGACGTCTTCGAGCTGCTGATGGAAGTGCCCGACGGACCCGAGCTGCACGTCGACGTGCTGCATCTCTCACCTCCCTGCCAATTCTGGTCCCCGGCGCACACAGTCAAAGGCAAGAATGACGAGCAGAACATCGCTGCACTCATGTCGTGCCACCGGTTGATCCACAAGTTCCGACCCCGCCTCTTCACCCTCGAACAGACTTTTGGCATCCTGGACCCGCGCTTCGAGTACTACTTCAACGCCCTGCTCCTCGGGTTCACCCAGCACGGCTACTCGGTGCGGTGGCGGATCCTCCGCCTCGAGAATTGGGGACTACCGTCGCCGCGCAAGCGCCTTATTATGCTCGGCGCGTGTTCCGGGGAGCAATTACCGGACTATCCACCACCCACACACGCCCAGAACCCCGAGCCGGGAGTTACCAAACCCTACCGGACCGTGTACGAATCCCTTCTGGGCCTGCCTCCACCAGACTTCAATGTCGATGTTGTCATTGACGACAACGCTCTCGCCAATCGGGACCCCTTGCACCGCGTCCAGAAGATCCGAGACGACATCCCCTGGGACCCGGACGCCGGACTGCTGCTCCGAGCCATCACCTGCAACGGCGGTTACGGCAACCACCATTGGAGCGGCGAGCGCGACTTCACGCGGCGCGAGTACGCCACGCTCAACGGATTTCCGCGCCGCTACGAGTTCCGGGGGCGCAACTACCAGCGCCAGATCGGCAACGCGTTCCCAGCCCGGTTCACGCGCGCGCTTTACTCGCACCTGCGTCAATGTCTGGAGCGCGCCGATGCTGCGGTAGTGGTGGCGAATCCGGAGGATCCTCAAGAGGTAGCGTTTGGAGACGGGGACGAGCTATCGGACGAAGAAGAGGATGGAGTCGGTGCAAGGCACAGCCGATGGCGACCGCGTGGGAACAGAGACGAGGACCCTGACGACGAAGTCGTGTTTGAAGGTCGGCGGATCCGAAAGAGAGAGCCTGCTCCTCTTGGTGTTATCGAGTGGAAAGATGATGAAGATGATGTTATGGAGATCGACGGACCGGGTGGCGGCGAAGTCATACTCATCTCGGAAAGCCGTCCTGCGTTCCTGTGTGTGGATGTAAATCAGCGGGCGCCGCCACCTCGGCCATTGATGGGACCGTGGAATTTCCCGGCATCTTCGCGCGACAATCCTATTGATTTGGATAACAGTGAAGACTTGATACTTTGATGATTAATCACTGCAATTTGTTTGACGGGCAACAGAAAGGATAGTTAGAGTCTTGTGGACGGACGGGAATCCAGAAGTCGCATTTAGTTTTGATGTGGCCGTATAACTAGAATAAATGCCAAGAATCTTGCTGCAATACCCGTAAAACGCTTGTAATTGTGCTGTTGTTGTGGTTGGTCAAGATGATATTGTCCGCTCTGCCAGGAACCCCTGAACGGGCTCCGCGGGTTCCCGGATCGCCGGGTTCCACATCCGGCCGAGTCGGATACGGGCCAACCTTTGAACACCACAAACATGATCGCCGGCACAACTATTCACCCCTCGCCTGATGGATACGGGGTAACTCCAATCACTAAACTCCGGATACCAGAATCTTCGCACAATACACAATATGCCGAAGTCCGTAATCTTCCGCGGAAGAATAACGCGACTGGGGGTGACCTCGGCGAGTTAAAACATTGCCAACTATTATATAAGGCACCTTCCGTGTGCGAAAGTCTTGAGTTCAAGTTTATACGGAGGAATCCGCTCACAAAAATTCAAAATATTTATTACACAGGTTCACAAATCCAGCAGACTCTGCCCTCGGATCAACCACTCGTTCCAGCAGCTTATCCTCTCCCCTGCAATGGCCTACAAGAGCACCATCCTCATCACCGGAGGAACTTCGGGCCTGGGATACCACGCGGCGCTCGACATGGCCCGCGCATGTCCGGATAGCCAGGTCATCGTCTCGTCGCGGTCGGACAAGGAGCAGGTGGCCGCCTCCATCAACAAAATGCTGGGCCAGTCCAACGTTGTCTACGTCCCGCTCGACTTGGGCGACTTGGCCAAGGTGCGTGCTTATGCCAAGGACTTCGCAGTGGCGCAGCACCCGCCTATCCAGGCACTTGTGCTCAATGCGGGCCTGCAATTCCCCGGCGAAGTGAAGACTACCGTTGACGGCCTCGAGGCTACCTTTGGCATCAACCACGTCGGGCATGCGCTGTTGTTTCATCTACTAGTACCGTATCTGGCGGACAATGCTCGGGTTGTGATTACGTCCAGTGGAACCCGTAAGTTAAGCCAAGGCCTTGCCACACCAAAAAGCAGCTTCTACAAACTGGTGTCTGTCACCTTGCATTATTTGCTGACTACCTGAACTATACCGCAGATGACCCGGAGCAATGGTCCGGCATGCCGCTGCCCGTTTATACCAGCGCCGAGGAGCTGGCGTACCCGACGACCGAGTTTACTGCGTCGCACAGCGGCCGCCAACGCTACACGACCAGCAAGTTGTGCAACGTGCTGTGGGCGTACGCCCTGGCGCGGCGCCTATCCGAGCAAGTTCCAGCGCGGGGCATCACCGTGACGGCCATGGACCCCGGCCTCATGCCGGGAACGGGGCTGGGGCGGGAGGCGGGCACAGTGGCTCGCTTCCTGTTCTCAAAGGTGATGCCGCGCACGATCCCGCTCATGCGCGTCCTCGCGCGCACGGATAATATCCACCACCCCTCGGAGTCGGGTGCCGCGCTGGCCCGGCTCGCGGTTGGAGACGATGATGGGGTCAGGGGTGTGACGGGGAAGTACTTTGAGGGACACCGGGAGATCCGGTCCAGCAAGGATAGCTACGATGTCAAGAAGCAGAATGATTTGTGGCAGTGGACGGTAGAGTCCTTGAGTGGCGGCGATGAGGAGACCAGGAAGCGATTCGATGAGTTTCGGTAAATCTGTTATTACGGGCGTAGAAATAGTGTATTATGACCATCCATAAATCCTTTCAAAAAATAAACCAATCGCTACTTTTAGAATCCACAGTTGAGCTGCATAGCTTCACAGGGATCGGCTCAGATGCCGTTTCGACTCGGCTCTTCGCCTTGTACCCCTTCATTAACAACTTGGATGTCTCCCATTGGAACTGTGGAATCCTCCGTGCCTTCATCTGGGTTTGACATAACCCAAGGGGACCATGCGTCGGCTCTGAGCGGCGCATTGGTATAATCATCGATAGCGGACCACTGTGCTTGGTCGTTCTGAGCGTTGTAATTACTGATTTGACTGGTGGAGTTCATCATGGCATTCGTCCTCTGGCTCGAGTGCATATCAGGTGCCGATATATACTGGAGGCTTGAAACATCCTGCGTCAAGTCTGGAGCGTTTTGGTAGCTAAGTCCGTTGTTTATCATCACCGGGTCATCAACCCGAAATAACGATGTCGGAGAGGAAACAGCGGACGTGGTCTGAGGCAAGCCGTTCACCATAACGCTGTCGCCTCGGCTTTGCATGGGTTGATGGCGTGCCATGCCTTCATGTGCGACTGAAGCTGGTCTGGTGCTAACATGGTGCCTTGGCCTGTGCCGACGGTGATGCCGGGAGTGTCTGTCGCGTGAATGCTTACTCACGACTATAGTTAGTAGACCGATACGAATGAGAACTTTTGTCAACATACAACTCTTTCCGACATCTTGTAGACCCTGAGTGTCGTGTGGATTTGGATTTGTATCGACTAAGAAGCTTTTGTACAGCCTATTACAGCAATTTATGAGCAGGCTACCCCTCCCACATTTATACTAGTTGTCGTTTTTCATCTTTTTCCATTGCCATGGAGTCGAGTCTCTGCCTCCGGCCGAGTCCCGATGTCTTTCTCCCTTGTCTCTTGTAGAAGTAGACAAGTCATTTTTGAGCTGTCAGAAACGTCTCTTTTTACAAGATCTCGCATTCCGAGGGGAATGTTTGCGTCATACTCGTCTGCTCTGCTCTATACGTGCGCGGGGGCTGATGGTGCGCCGCGTGGATGCCCACGGCAACGACCCAATGATTTATTCCCATAATATACCGAGCTATCGGTCGGTTACAATCGCCCCAGGTTTACCATTGGACGGGTAGCGATAAAGTTACCTGTCCAATACGGCTGCAATTTACCGAGCTAAAACCCTTGCCTCTTGCATGATGTCGCAATTGCCACCCTACGACAGCCAGTCACATGAGACCCGCATCCTGTTCACGAAAATGCAATGGTTATTACCGGCAATCGGGTAGCAGCTATCAATCTGTAGCATGGCTGAAGAGAGAGTGAAAGACTTGCAGAAAGCCATAGCGTCGCTCGTCAAGTAGCCGTGGAAAGGGACGAGTCAAGTTTGACTTTGTTTCTCCGGGGCAACGTGATTTGTGATATATTTACTCGGGAAACCAGTTTGATGAGACACATCGAAGATTGACCAATCGCTCCCTTACGCGTGGTACCAACCATAAGGAATTGACAGACGTCGAAATGGTGATGGCCAATTAGTGGGTGAGCACACACCCTCCTCACTCCTCTAGTGCCTGCCAGAACCCGTTCGATAGGGGCGTGCTAGCCCGGGATCCGGGATCTTGGTATCGGCAGAAGTTCCATGCAAGATGTGACAGTTGCAGCTTGTTTTCTGGAATCAAAGAGCCCTTATGCGGGCACGTACGCAGTGTTTCAGTTCTCTCCGCCGAACTAATGTTGTGGCGGGAGCCCGCAGCCTGGTTCTATAGTGACTTGTCACATAAGATTACATGTACAGACATAATCCGACCCCGCCCTCCCGCCGTGGCGAGTGATCCCTGGTCACATCCTCCGCAAATGCGGGATAGTGGCTCGCTCATGCGGCCTCGGTTGCGCCCCGACAATGAAAATGGCCCACAGTAGCCGGGGACAGAAAGGAAAGCAAGATGACAAAGCCGAACAATCACAATTCGACTCTCTTCCGACATATTTCAGGGATACCCCATATAACATGTCAAAAGAAGGTTCATCCCGACGATTTCTACAAGACTCGACTCGACATGACCGCATGCCCTCGGCCTACGACCGCACTCCATCGGAAGAGGACCTTTTGGTGAAAACAAGTTCTCTGGTTGCCTTGATCGTTGCCATATGATACATCATCGCCAATCGCGGCGCATGTGATCAACCTCGAATCTCATCTTCGAGCGCCTTCGGGCTGGATGGACTCGAGCCAAGCAGGAAAGTTGGGGGTCTAGAGGAACTTGAGACATACGTGGCGCCCAGGCAGTCAGTGCTCGCCACCAGGGTTTATTCATTACAGATAAATCACATGTAGCTGGGTCAGCGCTTAGTTACGTAACCCAGGTAGAGAGCAAGATGCACCAACTGGTAATGGCGAATAAAAGCTTTATTTTGACCCTCCAGCGTAGCTAAGCCCAATATCTCCTTCCGGGGCTGACATTGGATGATAGTGCCCACGGCAAACATGCAGATGATGCAAGATCACCAACCCAAATCATCTTAGCTGCTCAACTAGCCTCTTTGAACATTCGTTACCAACAATGGCGGTATTGCTCAGCGGTGGATTTACTCACCGAGACGCAAGTCCTCGGACCAGTGGTCCCGTGACAGCGAAATCGTTTCTCTCGTCAGGTTATCTCGGACTGTACGGATCGTGGGTAGCAACTTCCAATGTTCATTACACCGTATGTATATAGTCCAATTGAGTAAACCACCTTGTCGATCATTCACTGGACATATAGTGGGAAACGCAGTGCCGCCAAGGACATACCTCGAAAACAAGCGGGAGTCGGAGGTTGTCCAAAGGCATTCCGGAATAGGCCGGCCCATTTTATCTTGACCTGAACTCCAACTAGTTTCTCCATGTGAACAAGACAAACAATTTCTCTATATCCAGGCCCGAGGTCACTTGGCTTCTGGCCGAGCCAATCCTGTGAGCCATAGAATTGCATCGCCGAATGGGTTTTCTTGGGCTCACTCCGAAATGAGGTTTCAACAATTGCCATACGAGCTCCTCGCCAGGATATCCGATGGGGTAAGGAGCTCCGATCCCGCTACCCGAGGATGTCCTACTTGCATCGGCTAGACTAACCAGGCTTGTTATTGTTTTGGGCAGTTGACGCGCACGAGGGACTTGGTCAGCTTCTCGTCAATTTCGAAGAGTGTCCACGCTGCGGCACTGCCCGCCCTTTACCTCCCTGTCCGCCGCAGAGTTGATCAAAAGCATCTGGAGGGTTACACTGCTGACGAGACCCGTGCTGCCCGTGGAAAAAGGATACCTGAGCCACGCCTTATCCCTAATGATCAAGGCCGTGCTCCACGACAACCTCCGGCTCCGTCGGCGTTGTTTCCACTTTACTTGGTTCAACAGGGATCAACCCAAATCTATCGAGGATCGTTTAGCCGGTAACCTGCTTTCTGTCCTCAACGCCTGCGGAGATGGGAATTTCCGCAACTTGAGGTGGGTTAAGCCTCAATATAAGCTGTCTCCTTACTCGAACCGTCCACAATATGAGCGCTGACTTCTGGCAGCTGGGATTTGGCGGTGTGTGTTCCGACTGCGATACTCGGGCCTGGAGGCCACCCTAACACGCACCAAAGGACCCTGGAATCCATTCGGCTCTTCACTTACCCGATTTGCACCAAAAACAATGATGGGATCACGTTTGGCGGTCTTGATCTCTTGACTTTCGCGGATCTGAACGAGCTCTCGTGGGCGGGTGTTTTCCAGGACAACGTTGATGGCCTGGTGATCGTGTTCGAAAACGTATCAGAAAAACTTGAGAAACTGGATCTCGACATGTTTATTTACGGCTCCTCGCTAGATATAAGGATTCTGTCCGAGGAAGAGTCTGAGGATGGAAACCCGGATGAGTACTCATTATCCGCCAAGTCCATAACCTGCAGCTGCCGTTCTGACGTGGTAGTGAACTGGCTCTGGATCGTCTAGCCGCCACTTCTCGGTCGCACAACCTACGGTCTTTCGTTCTCAAAGAGTCCCACGGTATCTATTTCGGTTCCCCAACGCGCGTGATTAAATCCCTGGAAGGCTCTGAAGGGCTGAGAGACCTTTTCCTCCCTATGCTCGCGAACAAAGAGAAGGTCACGAACCCATGGCGCGCTGCTGGACATCACCAAAAGGTCTCGCGGAGGTTCGTTTACCATCAGCGACTACTTACTGGAGGGAATAACCTCCATCCATCACGTATCGGGCGGGTTCGGGCAGTCTTCCACTTTGCACTCCGACTTCGCGAGGTCTGATGATGTGAATTCTTGTGACGGACGGTCTGGTGTCGGATCGCTGGTGGCCGATTGAGTTTCATTTCTGTTTCACTCAACGAAGGGGAGGGCGCAAGTCTCATACTATGAAAGTTTATACTTTTATAAGGGGCAAACAGAAACTAGGGGCTGGGTCATGATGGGGTTTCTACCCATATTACCAAAATGCCTGACCGAATCTTAGGGGGTCAGCCAAACTGTTCACCACCCGAGGAAATACATACCGCACGCTGGATGGCAGTACATTGAGGCCGGCGTGGGAGACCACGTTTTTACCACCATGTTGCCCTCCTAAGTCTTGAAAGTACCAGAGATCATGACAAGGACCCTCCAAGGGGGGTTCGCACAATTTCAACGGTACTTCGGTTTGGGCCTTCACAATGCCATTTTCTGTTTCTTTGTTACTTTTCGGCGTTGAAACAAAGTGGAAATGACCTTGCAGGTGACAAGACGTACTAACAGTTCTTTATCGTATAATCCTTCATTAGTTCGGACTACAATGTGCTGCCCCTGCAACAAAGTACCGCCTATTCTTTACAATGACCTTGATCAGAACCTCCACCACAGATTGGTACATATGGTTGCTAATTCACAAAGCCATTGTTTCTTTACTCAGTATGGGTGCAGGCATGGACTGGGCTATATAAGAGTGCCCTCGACGGCCCTCTTACCCAGGAGATATTCAGCATAGACAACTGCAAAGAGTCAGAATCAATCCAACCGGGTCACAGCACTTGAAACGAATACGAATCAAGCATCAAGCTCGCTTCAGGAGGCAGTATCACCGAAATAGACGAACAAACCCACACTGCGTGTGTAAGTCATTAACCGAAACAATGCTGAATCAGTATGAATTGGCGACAATGGGCGGGCTCCGCTTTCCGAACGATCTCGGCTTTGACCAGTTAATCCAGGAAGTAGACTATGGCCGCACCCCCATTCTCCCAGGGCATCCCGTCGGGGAAAGACGGTCGTTTCGATACAGGAGCGCCTCGGGCCGGCTGAGAAATGTCGGCCATAATAAGAAGGATCGGCCAAGACTCGTCCAGGAACACGTCATCGCAAAAGACAGATGGCCCAAGTCCCGGCTGTACAAGGCTCCTCCGCCTCCGCCTTCACCCCTGCCTCCTCCCCCTCCTGGTCCCCCATTACGGCGGTCGCCACGTCTGGCGGAAAAGGCGGCGGCAAGGCGAGCGACAAGGAAAGCGGAAAGGAGACTGGAAAGGGCAGCGGAAAGAGCAAGGGCAGAGACAGAAGCTGCCAACCCTCCATCGCCTCCGCAGCCCCTGAAGAGCGAGACCGAGCTGAACATCGCCACAATCCTGGGCTTCGACGTGGACGACCACGTCTGCGAGGTTTGCAAAAAGTTCGGCGGTCAGTGCAAAGGCGACGCGTGCTACGCCGAGTTTCTGCGCGGCCCGGTCCGGCGGTTCAACCGCGCGGTTGAAGTGTGCGAGGCGGGCGACATGGGCCTCGGCTTGTTTCTGAAGCCGGACCTGGCTCAACCAATCCGCAAGGGCGAGATGCTCGATCAGTACGTGGGCGAGCTCATGCCGGCCGATGGCCCAGGCAGCCAGATCGACGACTACACGTACGTGTTTGACCTGGGTGGCGTCGCGCAGATCGACTCGCGCGAAAAGGGCAACTACACCCGCTTCGCCAACCACCACTGCAAGCCCAACGTACTCGCCACGCAGGCCATGATTGGGCGCCGGCAAACGATCCTCTTCCGGGCGGATCGCGATCTGCACCCTGGGGAGGAGCTCTTCATCCACTATGGCCGCGGCTACTTCATGGGAGGCGGTATAAGGTGTCGATGTAACGCTAAATCGGTGCCTCACTTGCCCACGAGGAAGTAAGTAACGGTTCTGCGTGCGCGAGTAGTGTTGCTACCACGTTGGTTTTGTATTGTTTCAGTTTTTTTTATTGTTTAAGTCTGTTTACCACAAGTAGCGTATATCATAAATCGAAATAGAATTACGAATCCCTTTTTGCTTCTTATGGACCTTTTCACTCAATCTGAGTTTTACTGGCGAATGGGTATGGGTTTAACGTGATCAGCAAGTCCCTTTACCCAGGGCTAATCAGTACCCAGCGTCTTGTGCTTACGATCCTGCATTACATCAGGATTGGAATCTCTGTGTATGGACTAACTGTAAAGGGGTGTGATAGGGGCTGACTTCAAAAGCTTCATATTTCATCGAGCTCGCTAATGTAAGCAATGAGACGACAGAAACATGCGTGCGGCCGGAACTTAACCTCGCCTGAAAGGTCAGCATTGACTGGGCAGAAGAGAGGGACGGGTTGCAATGAACTGCGAAACACCCCTGTTACCATCCGTTTGCTTCCATTCTAAGCAACACGCCTTGGGCGGATTTCCTCGAACCCCCATTCGCCCACTACACGGCCCGATGCATTTCCCGTGAACCATCAGCAACTACTATCTTTTCACTGAGAGCAATACAAGGTTAATGCTTACGCTGCTCTTAGCCAAGCCCTACCTAACCCAGATCAAATCAAACGACTCTCTCTCTTCCTCTTTTTCTTGCTCTCCCCCTTCTTTCTCTTCTTCAAGACCCCACAGATATTTGACTTGTTTATCTCCACCACAACGTGCACCCTCATCGCATTCACCGGCACTAGGGTGATGAACATCAACAGGTGATCGACCCCAATTAGATGTCGAACTTGGCATCGCAACAACGCATAATGGGGCTCCAGCAAATGCCTAATGAAGTCCTCGGCTAATCTTCTGCAAGGTAAGGGAATGTCATATTCAGCCGAGTGAAACCTGCCAGCCCAGCTGACATTACGTGGTCTCTAGCTGAGGAGCAAGAACAACCTAGTCAACCTTTGCCTGGTATCAAGAAGTATCAAGGATATAGCAGTGTGCATTCTTTACCAGTCTGTGACCATCAGTGCAAAGGACGGTTAACATACAGAAGATCTAATAGATCAGGAACTCGGCGTTGCTTGGTTCTATGTATTTCTGGCGGAATTCAACGCACAGGAAGCCATCTCTGTTTGCGAGAAAGGCCACCTACAACATACTTGATCTTTGGCTATCAGAGCTCAGTTTTATTCTCCTCCAGTTTGTCCTTGCAAAAGTTGCTTTCACATGTTGGAGGCTGCGCAAGATGTCGCGGATCGAATAGCAGCCAACCTCCTCCTTGTGCCCCATGCATGCAGAGAAGGAGAGTTGGAAAGCTTCAGGTGGGCTGCTTCATAAATTCTTCAGTCGCCTGCTATGGTATTGGACTGACGATTTGCGGCTGGGAAGCAGATGGCTGGCCCCCTCGAGCAATACTCGGGCCTACGGGCTACCTTGCCACGCACCAAAAGGGCCTAAACTCCCCCCGGCTCATCACGCCCGGTAACTGTACAATAGGGCTGGCCGAGCCTTTGGCGGATGTTACTAGTGCCGCCCCTCCATCGCTGCCGAGCTTCCCATATCTGCAAGAACTCTCATGGGCTGGCCTATCTAGCAATGAGTACGACACATTGGCGGCCGTGCTCCGGCCGGTGGATCCCCAACCAACCAAGCTGCAACTCGACCTCGATTGGTGTATCAATCTCACTGAAGATTTCGCGCAAGGAAATCTCGATGCTAGGCCCCTCTTCTCCGAGAAGGTTCTCAGACTTTTATGGTGTATGGATTAAGGAAGCCTGCTACAAAGTTTTCCAGCTACAGTTTTCCAAATCCCGCTCTACTCAGTAATGTCCAACTCATCGTAATGTCTGTAGATGCCCTGGGAGTACGGCTGCCTCCGGTCGCTGGCGAGGTACTCCTGGATCTTGGGCCGGGTCTTGACCGCCTCGTACAGCTCAAACACGCCCTTGTGCTCCTTCTCCATGGCCTTCATCGCCTTGGGGAACATGAACTTCAGGCCATCGACGCACTAGACACGTTCGTTAGTTGGCGACATGGCGCTTTTACCTCAAGCATGGGAAAGTTACTCACATGGAAGAGAACCAGATCCGCGTACGTTAGACGACCACCGTACAGCCAGGGCCCCTCACCGCTAGCCTTGCCCTTGAGGACCTTCTCGAAGTAGCCGAGGAACTTGGGCAGGCGGTTCGCGACGTAGTCCCGGGTCCGGCGCAGGCTCTCGTCCTTCTGGTCCTCGTAGTAGAGCCCAACGGCGATAGGGTGGTGGCAGTCGTGGACCTCGTTGGAGAGGCCGTCGAGCGCGGTCAGGACTAGCGCGTTCAGCCGGTAGATGGCGTCCTCGTCCTCGGCGGGGCCCGCGAGACCCAGACGCGGCGCCAGGTACATGAGGATGTTGGGCGTCTGGCTGAGGACGAGGTCACCGTGGCGCAGCATGGGCGGGGCCAGGTACGGCGGGTTCACGTCGTCGCCCAGGTTGGACTCGCCGATCATGGACAGCACCGGGTCGGGACCCTGATGCGCCGTGTCGGTGTACTGGGCGCCGGTCTCTTCGAGCGCTAAGCGGATGTGCTCACCGCGGCCGGGAATGCCGGGCCAGTAGATGAGCTCGTAGGGAACGCCATCCTTGGATGTCTTTTGACGCTTGGCGGCGGACATTGTGATGATTTGGTTGTTGATGGAAGTGGATGAAATGAAGGTGCGGGGTGTAACAGCTTGCTTTGGGCGGAACGTCCGGTAACAAACTGGAAGATTGCTGCAAGTGGTGGTGACCGGTCGTCGAAGTGCACTGGATGCTGCAATTGCTTTCGTTGGAGCTGAAACCAAGTGTCTGCAAGTAGGCATGAACAGACTGCTACGTTTCCTTTGGGAAATATGAGAAACTTTGAAGAAGAGAACGCGAAGTCTGTTCGTTGATGAATGTTGGGACCTGTCTCATTCATTTACATCATACTTCCTTCGGCAAAAGTGGCTGCATGAGGGGCTGTCGGCTGATGGTGGGGTAGTCGTCCAGGCACACGGGCGCCCTGCCGAAAGCCCGAAGCTCCCGAAAGACTGTCATCAACTAGAATCTCACTCGATTGCTGTCACGACCGAAAAGCCAATGTACGTAGTCTATCTGTCTATGCGCCCCCTGGTGGCCTTCGACGTTCTATAACATGTACCTCTATTCCAGCCAACTCAGAAGTCGGTAACCCAGTCGTTGGGCACATCGGGGTAAAGGACTGTAGTGTCTGGCCTCTCCAACGTAGGTGGTGGCTTGTCTCGGACCTCCTGGACTTTAATATCGATCCTTTGTGTCCCCTTTTCTTCCTTGAGAACGATAGTCACGCATCCATCCAAGTTCACGTCCCAAAACACCCCGCTGTGATACGACTCGGCATTGAGACCTCGCTGCCAGTCCTTCATCTCCAGGATGTGGGTCATGCCGTTGTAAGAGGGTATGTACCCAAGCAAATGGTCGGTGGCTGCCGCGATGTTGCTGTAGGCGCCCAAGACCTTGTGTTCGAAGTCGACGTACTGGCCGTGTTGGATGTAACTGACCAAGTAGACGGGCTGCGACCCGGGCATGGAGCTGCTACTGCTACCGTTGCTGCCGCCGGCCAGAGCCATGGCTTTGTGCACGGCATTGGGAATGGGGATTTTCTCCAGGCCGGCGATGGCGCCGCCGGAGCTGGGCGCGGGACTGTTGCGGAATTGGCTGACCTGCTGGAGCAGCGCTTTGGGATACCCCGCGTCCTGCCAATTCTTTATCCATGCACCAGCTGCTCTTGCAGCAGAGGCAGACATGCGCGGTGTCTCTTTTGGGGACAGCTACAATCAAGCGCAGATTGGTTAGCAGACTCCCAGGGCATTAAGGTTACACGCGTGGCAGGAGATGTGCTGACAGTAGCATGGCCCCTCGGCGATGACGTCGCATCGGTGGCGCCGTTTCCAGTTGCCTGCTTCTTAGCCGGGGGCACACGGTCGGCTTTCTCGTCTTCTGAGTCGGATGAACCGCTGACAGACAGCTCCGAGAAGGGATCGCATCCGTATCTCCCCATCGTGAAATTGTTTGTGGTACTTGAGTTGATCAGTCAAGTGGCCGTTGAAGCAGTCGGGTGTTAATGCCCGAAAGCTCATGAGCTTAGTGACGAGGGCCTTTAGTGGGGTCACACCAGCTGTCACCGAGCTACACCGTCAATTCAAAGTCGGCCTTCAACATCTGCATGTCTCACATAAAATGCTGTCGGTAGAGAAAAAGGAACGAGTACATGTTCTCTGCAATTGACAAAACTTTCGCATTGCTTCGAGCAGCTTTGGATGCTTGAAAAAAAGAAAAACAAATAGCTCGTGCCCTGGATCGAACAGGGGTTGCCAGAATATTGATGGTTAATCAGAATCTGGAGTGATAGCCACTACACTACACAAGCTTATTGCGCGAACTTGGGTTTCGTTATGTTAGAACATTCTTTACTAGCCACTATATAGTGTGTTTAAACCTGTAGTTGAGCAGCCGGATGAGCGGAATTCAATTTCCCAATTAGCATATTCGTTCACTGCTCGTTTCATTGCGCAGTGGGAAGAAGGCACGGAAAGATGACTCACCACAACTTTTCGAAGTATCTACAGGATAATCCGCCGTCTCCCCTGGCTATTTCAGAGATAGAAAGAGAAAAAAAACGATCAAGCTGGCGCCTAGCATGGCACTTTTAATCGAGTCCTTCAGTAGTGCATAGCTCTGTCTCATTTATCCAGGTAACCTTGATCGCTCTAAACTCTGTTTCAACGACGTGCGATCCGGCGGGAGACAGGCATCGTAGCATCGCATTGTCGTCCCTTTGATAAGATTGATAAGATGCATGACTTCCATTCTCTGTTCATTGAATTTCACGGAAATCTATACTGCCAGTTTAATAATACGTGGTCATCTCTGAACATTGTAGCTACCATACAATGGGGTTGATGACCCCAACATACCCTCACTAGCTATGCGACCCGGAAGTGGTGAAACTGGACACCGGGATCATAGCCACCCACACCGTCGCTTACTATTGGATCTGCCTCCTCATTCTCGGCGAGCTCTCCAAGGAATTTGGATTATCGACATGCAAGAGCTTGGCAAATGATCATGCGGCCCATCTGCCTCTTACTTCCAGCATGGGCTTTCTCAAGTATCCCGGGCTGGAGAAGGTGGAAGCCGAGGTCGGTCAAGTGTCGCACACTAACAAAGGGACGCTGATGTTCTTGTACGCTACCACGGATGGCTTACAGGCCTTCGCCTCAGGAGACGATGATAGAGGGGCTGCTACTACTAATACATGGGTGCCGCCTCGGCCGGACTGTCTCGTTGTCAACGTGGGGGATTCGTTGAGGCTCCTGTCCGGAAGGAAGTTCAAGCCGTGCCTTCATCACATGGTCCCGCATGCCAATGCTGTGGGAAAAGCGAGATACTCCTCTGCCTTCTTCTTGGTGCCCAGCGAGACGGCCCTGTTAGGCCTAGGAGACGGTTGGATTTGCACGCGCTGGAATTAGCACTTCAAGAAGCCCACCGTCTTCCAGGTAGCACCCGACGTACATGTTGGGAATCTGGGGGTTACTGCTTAGCACGCGTGATGACGTATAAGATTGAAAAACTGGTCTGAGGTGGATTCTTTTTTTTTTTTTTTTTTTTTTCAATTCTTTGGATACTGTCCAGATATCCCACTGCTTACATAAAGCTAGGTACCAATCGTTTACCCTACTGCCAGTCTGGCATCCTCAACTATGTCGTTATCAGCTGTTCTGGTCATTGCACTCCTAATTCTACTGAAATGTGGTGACGAAAGCGGACCCCTGTCTGGTAGTATCAAGTAAATATTGGCCTTACCAGTTAAGAAGTTAGCTGTCAATGATATATCTGAAGATAGTGAAATCCACGGAAAGTCATCAAGTCCTGGATGTCGGTGCTCAGTGGACTAGAGATTCAACCCCAGATTGACGTGGATGACCTTCTCCTCCAAATAGGCATCCAGGCCACTCTCGCCCAGCTCCGTCCCCAACCCGCTCTGCTTCGAGCCCCGAAACGACAACTTCCAATCCACGTTGTTGCTCTCGTTGATGTACACCATGCCAGACTGAAGACGAGCTGCCGTGCGATGGGCCACCTTGATGTTTTCGGTGAAGATCATGGCGGCTAGGCCGTACGTCGAATCGTTGGCTAGCGCGACGGCCTCGTCTTCGTTATCAAATGCAGTGACGGCGAGCACTGGGCCGAAGATCTCTTCGTGGAAGATCTTCATGTCACGGGTGACGCCCTTGTAGATGGTGGGCTGAACAAAGTAGCCCTTGTCTCCGAGGTCATCGTAGCGACCCCCGCCCATGATGAGTTCGGCGCCCTCCTGGTTGGCGCTCTCTATATAACCCATGATCTTGTCATACTGCATCTTGGAGGCCTGGGGACCCTGTGTGGTGGACGCGTCGAACGGCATACCGACCTTGGACGCCTTAGCCATCCGGGAGAAGATGTCTAGGAACTGCTGCTGCACACCCCTTTGGACAAGGATGCGTGAGTTGGCGCTGCAGATCTGGCCCGCGTTGCCGAAACCGCCGGTAATGGCCCATTTAGCCGCCTGCTCGAGGTCGGCGTCGTCGAAGACGAGGAAGGCAGACTTGCCCCCGGCCTCGATGGTCGTCTTCTTCATCTGGCCCGCGGCCGCCTTGAGGATCCGCTGGCCCGTCGCCACGGACCCCGTGAAGGCGATCTTGTCGACGCCCGGGTGTGCCACGAGGGCCTCGCCCGTCGATCTGCCGTGGCCGTTGAGCACCTGGACGACCCCCGGCGGATACCCCGCTTCGGCGAAAAGCTTCGCGAGGTAGAGCGCCGATAGAGGCGAGTACTCCGACGGCTTCAGGATGACGCAGTTGCCCGTCGCGAGGGCCGGGCCCAGCTTCCAGGCCGAGACAGTGAGGGGAAGTTCCAGGGGGTGATGGCGCCGCAGACGCCCAGGGGCTGGCGCAGGGTGTAGCCGAACTTGTCCTTGCTGACGGGCACGGTCTTGCCGTGCAGCTTGTCGGCCCAGCCGGCGTAGTAGCGGAGGCAGCCGACCGTGTGGTGGGCCTCGAAATGCATGGACGAGGGGAAGGGCTTGCCGACGTCCATGGCCTGGAGGGTGAAGAGCTCCTCCTTATGGGCTTCGATCAGATCGGCGACCTTGTTCAGGAGCTTGGCGCGCTGCTCAGGCGTGAGGTCGCGCCAATCTGGGTTGTTGAAGGCAGCACGGGCGGCTTGGACGGCGGTGTCGACGTCGGCAGAGGTGGCAACCTCTACAGAACAGATTGGCTCCTCGGTGCTGGCAGATAGTTAACGTGTGAGCCAAGGACTTGGTCCACAGATGGATGCACTTTCTTAACCTAAGCGCAAGTCACTTACGCAGGGTCAATGCTGTCCAAGGTTTCAGAGGAACTGCCCTTGACGAACTGGTTGTTAATGAACAGCCCCGTCGAGAAGGAAATGTTCTTCCCGTTCGGAGCTGTCAATTTGATCTCCATGGTGGACATTGTGGCAGCGAGGTTGGAACGGTTGCGAAAGAGACTTTTACAGGTACAATATTAAGTAGGCAGCTAGGCAATGTAAGTTGATACAGTGGATTTCTCACTTTCCAGTGCTGGAAAATATGACATGAGAATATCCGTGATTCAAGAGGTATATTGATCTATAAGTACTAGACGAGAAAGAGGGGGTTCATATTGGTATAAGCCATATGCCGTCCACAGTCGTATTGCATTGGCTGGGCGTGAGGGCAAGGTGCAGATTCGGGTGAGAATGGCGCCGATCGACGAATCAGTCGCAAGATGCAACACAACGATGGCAAACGCCGAACGCGGGGTAGAATCATCATGATCTTCATGTCATCGACTGTAGGTTTTATAGATGTACTGTGTGGAAGTGTGTGCGTAGACGTTGGTGCTGCCTTGCATTTGCAGATGTTGTCTGGGCTTTCCGGATCCAAGTTGCCTAGCCTGTTGGCAGTGATCTACAAGCGAACTCGACCTCAGTTGGGACACCAGTCCTTCTTTCTAGATTGCAGATCAACCGCGTGTGTACCATCACCGAGGGTTAGGATCACTTGGCCAGCATACATTGCCAATCATTCGATCCTGATGCCGAACGCGCGAGTTCCTGATTCTCGGGAGAAGTAGTTGAACGACCGACTCAAGATGCCGTCCCAAATATGGGAGGGGATCATCACTGTTGAAACCATCAGAAGCCGCTTTCCATTTCCGTTAGATATCAAGGCAGCCAAGTAGGCTCGGCGTCAGTCTGGTGTTGGCGTTGGGGTCCTTGAAGGTCCGGAATCCTTGTCACCTCCTAAATGCTCCCAACCAGCCACAGCGCCACAGTTCATGGAATGGTAGTGCCCCGCATTGCTGTGGTTCAGGCGATTTAGGCCCCTGGTGGAGATCCGGCTAACCTAGGTACATGCTAAAGTAGCAATGCCCACCATCTTCTGTTTCATCGTCATCAATTAACGGCAGATGGATTCTTGATTGATTCCACCCTCCAAACACTCCGACAAGTCCAAGTTCCTGCAGCTACTGCACCTCTCCAAGGGGAACCCCCCCTAGGTAGGCTGGACTAATGCCGCATGACATAAATGTCAACTCCAGCCACTCAGGCAATACCAAGCCCTTGGCAATGGAGTCACCCCTTGCGGTCTGGTGGCCCGAGGCCGCCAATACTTGTCGCTGATCGCGGATCGCGGAGCTGAAGAATCGCTAGTCCTGAGCTCCCCTGCCCCATCCAGCGTGGAGCGCGACCAGTAGCCGCCGCCTGCTCCAGCTTGGTGATGTAAGGCCCAGCCTCAGCAGGGCAGGGCTGAATGCGCCCGTCCACTACCTGTTTCACTTGTTCTGCACCTACATAACATATAACCAAAACCCATTCCACTCGCTTGTTTGCCTATCCTTATGCCTCGTTTGCTCCGTCATATCCTTCTCGTGATCCAGCCCCCCTCTGTGCGACTCTGGTCAGCTCGACTTAGTCACGCGCCTTCGAGACAGCCCTTCCTGACCTCGTCTCAACCACTTACTACACGTTCGCTTGGCGTGTCTATATAACGTTCACAGCAATCTACACAGTTCGAACCAGTCAAGATGGCGTCCATACTCTCGATTTCGGACGACATGCAGCGGCGCACGAGAAAAGAGTGCGGATTCGACCAGGCCGAGGCCGATCTGCCCAACTACGCGAAAACATTCAAGGCGCCCTCCTCTCTCCTGTCCGTCAAGGGGAAGGCCAGCGATATCCTGTCCTATCTCGGCTCCCGAAACCCTCTGCCTCGAGCCGTGGCGGGCAACGACACCGTATGGCTGCTCGACAACACGGCCTACAAGAACCCCCAGACCGGCAACTGGGAGGCCGAGTTCGTCTCGGCCGTCTTCGCGCAGCAGCCGTCTTGCACAGTGCTCGAGGCTGTCACCTCCGTCGCCAAGAAGATCGGCCTCAGCGAGAACGACCCGAACTACCCCACGATCGAGGAGCGCGTCCTGCCCTTCATTCAGGATATCCGCCCCGGCACACAAGTTAACGCCCTCCAAGCGGGCACGGAAGCCCTGAAGTTGGGTCCCGGCGGTCGCAATGGCATCAGCAGCGATATGAAGCCGGTCCGAAAGGGCGAAGAACACCCACAAATTGCCCCGACGTTCGCGCAGGTCCCGAAAGGCGTTAATGGCGTTCTCATGATGAAGACGTTCCTTGCCGAGCCGGAGGGTTGGAGTGTGATATCTGGTGAGTCGACAAATTCATTATAAACGCAGCCGCCCAAATTTGGCCAAGGCTAACCACGAGCGATCTAGACATCGACGATACGATCAAGGTCACGATGACGAGCGATCCGATCGGCATTCTGAAATCCACCTTTGTCGACACTCCCCAGCCGTGCCCCGGCATGCCCGAGCTCTACAAGTACATTGTGTCGCTGATCCAGGAGACGTCACCCTTCTTCTACCTGTCTGCGTCGCCGTACAACCTCTATCCCTTCCTGCGCGACTTCCGCGAGAAGCACTATCCCCACGGCACCATCGTCCTGCGCGACTCGAGCTGGATGTCCATACCCGGGCTGTTGTCGAGCATCACCTTGGGCACCGAACAGTACAAGACAGACCGGATGACCAAGATCCACGAGTGGCTCCCCAGGAGGAAGTTTATCTGCATTGGCGGTATGGCAACCCCACCTCCCACCAAGGCACATGGCAAAGCTTGGCAGTTACTAATTTTGTGGCACGACAGATTCGACACAGGCGGACCCGGAGTCTTACGGCAAGATGTACGTTTCCCTCTCCACTTCCTCTCATCTTGGTGTGGCGCAGATCAACTGACAGAAATGCTGTGTAGCTACCGAAAGTATCCGGGCTGGGTGAAGCTCATCCTCATCCGCAAGGTGACGGATATCGCGGCTCTCGGCATCGAGTCCAAGAACGAGCCGAAGCGGTTCGAGAAGGCGTTCAAGGACGTGCCTCGGGAGCGATGGCACGTGTTTGAGGACGCGGCCGAGTGCAGGGCCATCATCCAGAAGATCGTTGCTGCGGAATCCTAGGAGAGTCCCGGTGGTTCCATTGCCAGATGTGGGCGGCTTTGCGAAATCCAAGCAGGGAGTTTGGCGTTTGGCGTTCTAAGAATAATACTTGACATGTCACTTTGGTGGTCGGCTTGGGGACAAACCACTTATCATTCCATGGCGGATATTTTCCGGGGCTATTTCGATATCTCCATCTATGCTGTGTACGCCATATTATCGATATCTATCTCAAGTAGCCATTCAAGATGGGATAGAAGCCATCTGTTTATGCGTTACTGCAACATGATGACCTGAAGTAACGATCGTGAAAACTATCTCGAAGCCACCATGCCTGCGTCACTTTAAGTAGTACGAAGTACAACGCACGATTAGCGGGAGAGTCGATCGGCTCAGCCCGTGGGTTACAGGCTTCAAGGCTTGTCCAGCTCCCCCGCCAAAAGCGCCCACAAGGCTGCATGCCCCTAAAAATAGGGTGCAAAGCGAGAAGCCAACTGAGCTCTAGGCCCCCACCGGCCCCAAATGACATGGGACCTGGGTCATTACGCACATGCATCACCGGAACCCAGCGTCGCGTGCATCCGACATGCCATTCAGCTTGACCTCCTGATAAGCACCACATGAACCCCTAACGGCCACAATTTCCCGGTCGTGTGGCTCTCTCGACGACACCATATCTGCCCTCAGTTCAGTTTCCCGAAGACAATAAACCATACAAGTTCCTTAATTACGCAGGCAGAAAGGCGGAAGAGCTGGAATTGAAAGAGCTGGGCTGCGCGCAACACCGACATCCAGAATGAGTCGGTCTCCGGCCTCTTCTGGACTCCTACCCATGCCTGGCTCGCCATCCTCCTCCTGGGCCTTGTACCGGGCCCGGCTTGCTGCCATCTTTCGCAAATCCGACACATCGGTTTTGATTGCCTTCTGGCTATTCGGTAGGTAGACACTCCCCCAATCCCTGTTGTCTGGTTCAATTCGAGACACCGTCGCTAACGAGTACTGCCCTCTCCGAATCTAGGTCTGATTAACAATGTCCTCTATGTCATCATCCTCTCCGCCGCCCAAGACCTCGTCGGCTCCGACGTACCGAAAGGCGTCGTCCTCCTCGCCGATGTCCTCCCGTCCTTCTTCACGAAACTGATCGCGCCCTACTTCATCCACCGCGTCCCCTACGCCGTCCGTATCCTCTGCTTCGTCGCCGGCTCCTCCGCCGGCATGCTGCTGATCGCCCTCACGCCGCCCGACCGCTCCGTCGGCATCAAGATGGCCGGCGTCGTGTTCGCGAGCCTGACGAGCGGCGGCGGCGAGCTCAGCTTCCTCGGGTTGACGCACTACTACGGCCACATGAGCCTCGCGGCTTGGGGTAGCGGCACGGGTGCGGCTGGCCTTGTGGGCGCGGGGCTCTATGTCGCCCTGACCGACTGGTTCGCCTTCAGCGTCCGCAACAGTTTGTTGGCCTCGGCTTTCCTGCCCGTCATCATGCTCGTCAGCTTCTTCGTCATCCTGCCGCGGGGCCCGCTGCGTGAAGGCCAGACTAGAAAAGACTACCAGACGTTACCCGAGCAGGACTTGGAGCAGGATGAGGTGGAAGCGCTGCCCGCAGACAATGCTGCCTCTGGTCTATTGGCTCCTGGGCCGGCGGTGGCGGCTACGGCGTTCTCAGGTACCCACGACAGTGCGGCGGCGAAATTCCATGCCAACTTGCGCCGCGCCAAGTCTTTGTTCTTTCCCTACATGCTGCCCTTGCTGCTGGTCTACGTCGCCGAGTACAGCATCAACCAGGGTGTTGCGCCCACCCTGCTTTTCCCTTTGCAGGGAACACCGTTCAGCGAGTACCGCGCTTTCTACCCGTTTTACGGATTCCTGTACCAGCTGGGCGTCTTCATTTCACGGTCTTCTATCGCCTTTATCCGCGTCCCGCATCTGTATCTGCCTTCGGTGCTGCAGATCGCCAACCTCGTGCTTCTGACCTTGCATGCCCTGTTCTTCTTCATCCCCAGTGTCTACGTCGTCTTTCTCGTGATCTTTTGGGAGGGCCTGCTGGGCGGCGCGGTCTACGTCAATACCTTTGCCGAAATCATGGAGAACGTGCCGACCTCGGACCGCGAGTTCAGCCTCGGCGCCACCAGCGTAAGTGATAGTGCCGGAATCTGCCTGGCGGGCTTCGTAGGCATGAGCATCGAACCCTGGCTGTGCAATTATCAAGTCAACAACGGCAGGGACTGGTGTAAGAGGATCAAGGTTGGATAGACTATTAATGCTATAATGTTTGCATGTGCGCGCTCTCAACGAAAGATGACGTAGACGGGCGGAAAATCATTTCAAAACATCAGTTACCACGAGTCCCTTATCTCAAAGGGAAGCGGGCCAAGCGGCCATGCTTCCGACACACGTCTCTCCGCCTGCGGACTTCCTGGACTCGCGGGTTCATCATGCAGTGCGACATGCTGCCAGGACCCGGAAGACCTAGACATCTCGGGGCTGTCCGGGCCCGTAACATACTCATCGGGCACCTGCCGCGGCAGACGCAGTGACTCCTGGCTCGTGTCGCCGTGCTGCTCGTAATAATACCGTCCGGACTCCACGCGTCCGCTGGCCGCCTCTGAGCTCCGGACCGTCCCCGTCTCCATACGCACCATCTCGAAGTAAGGCCGCCCGCCCACCATTCCCGACGTTACGGATCCCAACGTCGTACTCCCACCACCAGGCCCCCCTTGCTTCCGCTGACCAGCAGGAGCAGCCGTACTGAAGAGCCAATGCCCGACGTTATGGTTATTCGCCGTTGTGCGCCCGGACCAAGCTCCGGCCGAGTCCTTGTTGGCCTGCGTCCGCAGGTACTTGACGCCGCCGTCCGAGACGAGCGAGCGCAGGATGGGCGCGCATCCGCAGATGACGCCCAGGTTGGCCTCGACGGCGGCCCAGATCCAGAGCTGGTAGCCCTCCCAGGTGACGTCGTAGGTGCCGAGCTCGACGTGGTGGACCCACCAGGTGCGCATGCAGCCCGCGACGACGACGATGCCGCCCAGGCCGAAGAGCACCATGAGGCCGAAGCGCTGGCGCATGGGTAGGGACAAGTGGTAGAGGGTCGGCATGGGGAGGACGTAGACAGTGAAGTCGATGAGGACGGTGATGATGGTTTGGCTCATGAGGCCCGGGACTTCAGAGATGCAGTCGGTTTCCGTGCGGGCGAGGTTCCAGTAGCTCGAGGGTGGGCTGTGTCATGGACGGAGGAGCGCATTAGTACTTGTACGGAAGAGAGAACTCTCAAACATGTCGGCTTGTATGTACTCACCTACACTGCACCCACAGCAAGCTGAAAAAGGCCAACATGGAGACCGAGTTGACCACGATGGCGGCCCACGTCAGGCGGAGGAACAGGGTCCCCTTGAGCGCGATGCGCAGGTAGCTGATAAGGATGGAGAGCTTGCCGAGCCCCGAGGCGAACACAAAAAATGCCTGCCCCGCGGCCGAGACCTTGCGACCCTCCACGAGCATCCAGTAGGGAACATCCCAGATATGACGGTCCCAGCCGTATAACTTGGTCGCTGTGGCCGGGGGGCAAGGGGTTCGGGTGATGATCAGCTCCAAGATATTACAAGTACTCCTCTTCTTCTTATGGCACCACATGGGTATTTTAACTCTTTTTCTTCTTCTTGTCTCCGTCTGTATTCTCTAGGTGTCAAGGGCAAAAAGGGGAGAGCTAAAACTCACCCAAGATCACGGTTAAAGTCGTCCCCGTGCAGCAAATGCCCGCCATCACCATGACCCAGTCGTCCCACCAGGCCTTGTGAAGCTGGCAAACGCGGACCCATAATCGGAGACCCAGGCAGAGCAGTGCGAGCGATAGTGTCGTAACTTCCGTGATGAGCAGCTCGGGACCCCGCGTCGGCGGGTCGGTGTAGTTTGGAAGCGGCCAGGTCGCTATGACCGACGGCGGCGGGAAGCGCATCGTCCGTTGTTGTTATTATTACCCCTCTTTTCGTCCTGGTCGTGTTGTTGAGATCGATAGCGATGTTGCTTATGACGACATCTTCTTCTGGCCGTTACTTTCGGCGCAGCTTCTATCTGACGATGCGGTTCCAGGTGTATAAAGGTGCGAATGTGGCGTTTTGGCTGATCATTCAAGAGAAGAGAAACATCGACCTTTCGAAATCAGATTGATCATGGCAGATGCGATAGAAGTAGTTTGACAGGAGATCATGACATATCCAGTTTTGTTCTCACGCTCCGTTCTCCAGACGGATGCCTATTCCGTCATAATCGCCATCATGGACAGAGGGATCGGTATCAGGAGGGAGCGAGTTCGGTTTCAGTATGTATGGGTTGACGAAAAGAAATTATTAGATGGAAGAGCGTGACCGTCGCGATGCAACTCTCATTTTCTGGTCGGACGACCGCCAGGACCCAACTAAGTACTTGAGGGGGGTGAGACGCATGGCCTATCCCGACAGTCTTTAACCTCCCTTGGCTGGGCAAGCCACTGGGGAAGCAGACGAGGTTGATAAGTGCCTGTGATAAGCCAGGTGCAGGTCTATGCCGGTTGTGGTCCTCCCGCGTGTAAAATCCGCCTATATCCGCGTCCGCATCCTCTTCGTTTTCTCATGCCAGGCTCCGTACAGGGCGATATTGCGAAGTCTGATGGCGTAATATTGGCCACCGGTATGCGTTGCAGTGCCTGCGCAGCCATGGCGGGATATCCGTGTGGCACTGTGGCATCATGGTTTGTTCCGTTTCGAACTCTCCCCCACCCCATCATAATGTCTCGGGCCCCCAACTCTAAAATCGTACAACGGGCCAATGACGAGCGGGTCGAAACGTGCGCGACTTTCAGGCGTTGCTGCTTCACTTGTTCATTGGTCCGCGTCGGCAAATGAAAGACTGAACTTCGGATATGCAGAAGGAGACAAGATTCGTGATCACCCACCGCATCGATGATGCCGGTAGCCTGAGCTCATCCAGGTGATCAGTCTGGTATACCAGGCCCTATGTCGTAGCCAGGACGGAAGAGGAAAATGTATTGGCCGGTGCAACTGGACATATCTCCGTCCGGTATGGAGTTTTGCTTCTTCCAAGACCATGTCGTCAAATTAGGCTACTGGGTCTTTGGCCCCTTTTTCCAAGTGCCGCCGCCCCAACCGTCGACCTTCCGAGTGGCGCGCTGGGTATTCACCGCCAGGCATACGTTCCACGTTCATTGGATGAATTGACGTAGGACACTAAGAAACCTGCTGATTGTGACTTTCCTTTCGCTGCTCGATTTACCCGTCTAGAAACGGATACTGGTTAAATCGCAGTGGCGACGATGGTGGTGGTTTGCGTAATCACTTGCGGCAACCCACGAGATCGTTTCCCTCTCGTTAGGCTGCTTCATTGCGCAGCTATCAGCCGGCGCGTCTTGACTGGTCGAAGGTCCCACGGGCGCCCGCGGGATGCCGGTTCCATTTTATACATTACGTCGCTAGTCGCATCTGAACCCCAAGGTACGAACTCGAGAACGCCGGGTCCGAGTATCTGTTAAAAGACGGGCCGTTATGCATCAGGCGGCGGCGGACTTAGTCCATGGTTGCAGTGCCGGGATTTAGCAGGTTGGGCGCCGTTTTCCTGAAACGGGAGCCAACGTTCTAGTGGTCGCGCCAATGACTAGGCGTCAGGGCGTCGGGGATGTCTGCTGGCCAGCAGTGTATTGCGCATGGCAGCGGTATGCTGCACCACTAGGTGAAGAGGTGCTGCGGGGCAGGCAGCCATCAGTGCAACGCTCTTCTAGAAGAACGTTCGGGGGCATTAACCTCAGGGGCCAGGCTTCTGTTGACAGGCTCTTTGACTTTGCTCTTGCGTTTCGTGACCACTGCACCTTGTATTTGGTCCTCTGTCACTTCATTTGGCATTTGGCATTTGACATGGAAATACCAGACTGCCACCGCTGCACAGCCTCGGTCGCATTCGTTCCTTCTCTGCATTCTCCATGTTTGCTGCCGTCGGCAATAGACTTCTTTTGACGTACACAGCCTCACGTTTCAGCATCCGAGAAGCGCTGCCATCCGTCCCAAGTCCAAGAGCCATTCCCTCAGGTCGAGCCCTGTTGACACCGGGCACTGACGTCAATCCCACCATGCACGTTCTGCGAATACGGTAGAAGTGTGCATTCGACTTCGCGATGGCCACCTTGTTCCGGTTTTATATAACGAGAGCCAGGGTCGACATCATTCTTACATACAGGAATCTGGCCACGAGCCCATCGCACGGAAGAGTTTGTGTGTAGTAACTGGGATCTGGAAATCTGAGATCTGGAATCTTATTGATACCCCACCACCATCCGCCACCATGTCCGACTACCACCAGCTCACAGGCCCCCAGCTCCAGGCCCTGTTCGACATCCTGACACATCATGAGACCTACCGCGAGATCGAGAGCTTCAAGGCCCCCACCGCCATTGCCCGGTATGGCTACCCCTTCGCCACCAGCACCGAGGGCGGCGGCCCGGAAACCGCCGCCCCCATGCTGCAGCTCCCATTTCTCCGACTGATGCTGTCCATGCCCGGCGTCTCCAACTTACCGGCCGACTTCTGGAACGTCAAGTACCGCGCCGTCGTACAGCGCTTCGGCGAGGCCGACCTGTCCGAGAGCTACGACAAGGCCTCGATGGGCACCCGTAAGACCCTGTCCACCGCGTCCTCGGCCTTCTTCGAGGCCATCGGCCGCGGCATGCTAGGAGGCATCCCCGCGCCCGACGCCTCTTCGGCCCCTCGCCGACCTGACCCGGACCACCCCTCGGCCGCTGACCTGGAGGCCGCCTTTGACTTTTGCATCCGGGACATCGTTTACGGCGATCTGCTCGAGCGTCTTTTCCACTACGCCCGGCAGTCGCAGGATTTCGACCGGTTCTCCCAGGAGATTGGGGACTCGATCGAGTACATCGTGATTCACATGGCCACGTTCATGCACTACATATGTGTAATGTCGCCAGAAGGGCCCTACCTGTTGAAGCTCATCGAAAGCTTCAGCAAAATGTGAGTGGCCCCATCACCCCATTTCGGAAGGTTGGTCGGTATCGGCCCTTAGTGACATGCCATGTGTTGTCGTACAGCCGGTGCACTTGACCCGCCATTACGCACCGCGGTCGCTTACTACGTTATTGCCAGATACCCCTATACCATGGTCGCCCAGACGCTGCGGCTCGGCAATGCTGCAACCATGATCAATGGCATGAATAAGCTCTTCCTTTCCAAGATGACCATGGGCGGCGTCACAAACTGGATGGGCATCACCAAGGGCGCCGAAGATGGAATGAACTTGATGCAGAGGTTGGTGCCGCACACCCCCAATTCCTACACACAATCTCAAACAGCCGATAGTTTGTGCTACATGACTGACACTCTCACAGAATACTTTCGATCATTGTCAACTATGATGCTGGCGATTTCCGCAAGGCCGCCGAGGCTATCAAGAAGACCAAGGGCCGGCCCAGTGACAAGCATTTTGCCGTTATTGACGAACACGTCAATTGCTCAAGAGACTCGCGTGAGGCGATGCGCTCCGCCAGCATGAGAGGCCACCAGTCCATCATTACTGCGATTCTCGCGTCCAAGGATCCCGCCCTGGCTACGGGCCTGAGCCACGCCCATCACTCGCTTCTCCAGGAGTATTACTCGGCGAGGCTATCTGCCCGGGACCGAGAGCAGATCATCAAGATCTTCTGCCGATCCAACCCGGACTACTTCACCGGGTTGATGAAAGAATCGTCAACGTCAAGTAAGTAGTTGCCCCTCTCGGTTGAAACGTGACCTACCAGAGAGAGGCTGACGTGCCCTTCTCCTTAACCAGTGGAGCCTATCATCCGAGCGGTCCACGCCAAAGTATCACTGCATAAATACGTCCCCCTGATTCAGAAGTTCGTCAACGATCTCATTCAGACGAGCAAGCCGGATAAGAAGACGAAAGAACTACCATCGGTGGAGGGTTATGTGCTCCTCCTCCGCAAACACAAGGCCTCGCTCTTCAAGTTTCTGCACGAAGTCTCGAGCTGCTGCCCCGAGATCCAGAAACTCTTCCTCGACTGGGTCAAGGAGGCTGCCACGAGCTTCCGCCAGCTGCATCGCGCGCCCGAACAGTCTCTACGACGCCATGGCAACCCCAGCGGCTGCAATGGTAGCGGGACCGAATTCGGCGCAGGAGCTGCCGGGGCCTTGAGCGGCGACTTGCAGGCCATGTACGCAATGCTCTCGCGCGAAACGCAGTATCACGTCGCGGAGGTGTTGGACTTGCACGCCGACTACCTGATGATGCTGAACGACGCATCGCGACGCAATCTACAACAGGTCGTGGACCGGCTCGCGGGTGTTCGCGAGTCGGCCGTACGCCGCAGCATGCAGGGTCCTGGCGTCTACCTGGCGCGCTGGCACGCCCTCCTCGACGACACCATCATCACGCCAGCGGCGCCCGGACACGGCGTGCCACTACGCTGCGGACGCGATGTCCGGAACGCCAAAGCGTCGGGCAAGACGGGCATGAAGGGCGCGGCCGGGGAGGAGAGCGGGAGCGGAAGCGATGAGTGCTATGAGGACACAGTATCACTTGTAGCATCAGCAAACGGCAACGGCAACGGTAACGGTAACGGCCGTGGGCTGACGGCACTGCCGGAGCCGAATGCCAGGGTCGTGGTCGAGGCGCTCGGGGACCAGTTCCGGATGCTGGCGGCGGAGATCAGCGGTGTAGCGGCGCGGGATGTCTCTGCTAGAAAAGAAGTGATCTGAACTCAACGGGGCTTTGATTTCTCGAGTACTGGGCAAGGGGTATGAGTGTGCATCATTCCTAGTCTAACATTCTGTATTGTACATAGTTGCTAGATAGGTTATTGAAGTATCTAAAGTTTTGTACTTTGTGTTGTCGGCCACAGCAACAGTTCTTCGAGGTATTGCTAATGTTAACAGGATCAATGTTGGCACTTGATGATATTCAGATCCTACTTGATATGAACCATCCAATCACGCCCGTGAGTCAAGTATGTGCCGATGGTAGAGAAGCGGGGTAGCCGTTGGACGATCCCGCCGTATGCCTTCTCATAGGCTATAATCTCCCCGAAAGGATTCTGACGCCGTCTCTACCCCTGTTGCAAACCAACGCACACCCAACGAAAGCTAGCCGATTGCCAACTGCGTGAGGGCTTGTCGTTACCTTCTCGCTATTCCAAGCTCGAACACGTTCGGTTTGAAAATATTAACCCTTGATAGCTAAAGCGTATTTCCTATCTCCTAATTGCCTCCTCAATCAACTTCGTCTTTCCCCACCGGCAACATGGGTGACGCAAATCCAGATTCCATACAGGCTGCGGAACCAGCCCCTGGCGAGGTATCTCATGTCGCTAGTCATGACGAATCTGATCCAGAATCAGAATGGGATCCAAACCAGCCCTTCATCGTCTCCGACGACAAACCAACAGTCCTCATCACGGGCTGCAGCGACGGCGGCATCGGCTCGGCCCTGGCCCTCAAGTTCTGGGACCGCGGCTACCACATCTACGCGACGGCGCGGCACGTCGGCAACATGCAGGCCATGAGCTGCCTGTCCGACGTCGCCATGCTGCAGCTCGACGTTACCAAGCCCGAGGACATCCGGGAGGCTGCGGACGTCGTCGCGCGGCAGACGGGCTTCAGAGGCTTGGACATCCTGGTCAACAACGCGGCCCAGCCGCATTTCATGCCCCTGCTCGACGAGGATCTGGATAAGGTCCGGGACACTTTCGAGGTCAACTACATGGCGCCTCTGGCGGTCACACAGGCGTTTGCGCCGTTGTTGCTGAAGTCTAAGGGGATGGCGGTGTTTGTTACGTCTATTGCTGGACACGTTAATATTCCGTACATCGGTCAGTAGTAGCCGTCTCGACAATGATGCCTCTATTCTCTGCCCTCTTCTGAGTCTGTCTGCCAGGCGTTGCATTACTCGACTGACCATTGGCGGCAATACATGCTTTTTTCTCAGGAACCTACTCCGCATCCAAGTGCGCGACAGAGATGATGGCCGAGACCCTACGCCACGAGCTGCGGCCCTTCGATGTCGACGTCATGGAGATCGTGACGGGCGGCGTCAAATCCAAGGGTCAGAGCCACTTCGACGACTACACCCTCCCCGAGGGCTCGCTCTACAAGAGCATCGAGCACGTCATCAAGAGCCGGGCGCAGGGACACGATGGGATGCCCCGAATGGACACGATGGAGTACGCCACGGGCGTCGTCGACGAGATCCTCTCGCGGCGCACCAAGGGCCGGTTCTGGTACGGCACGGGCGCCGACTTGGCCAAAGGCATGATGATGCCGGCGGGGTACGATCAGGACGCCATGGTAGGTTGTCGTCCATAGGTTCTTACTGCCCCTTTTTATCTCCACCCCTTTCGGTTTTTGGTGTTTCACACGTGGGTTTACTGATTATGTGCCAACGAATATAGGACGCTATCGCTGTCAAGGGGCAAGGTCTCGACGAGCTGGGCAAGAAGATGACTCTCGAAGCACGCGGGAGGTAGCTCGGGTGTGGGCTTTTCTGGCAGAAGTACACTAATTCAGAACTATTGCCGAGATGTCCGAGTTTAAATGATACTCTATGTTTCTAATTCGATGGGACATGTTCTAATACTGCAAGTATGTGAAGCCTCTCCATCGTAGCGTAGCTAAGTTCCGAAATCCAGGTTATCCTTTGTAACGTGGCAGTCAACGCCCAACTGAGCCCAATGCGGGGGAACGATGTGGACTGGGAAGTATGGTAGGGCATACACCCGGTCGTGAAAATAGACCAGTCGACCAGAATATCCGTTCCAAAAATGAGAATAAGCAGGATTGGTTACTCTACCCAATCTTGATATGTGAAGAGTATTTCCCCTATTTTTTATTACTGGATTCACGATAAACGCGCTGTTGGCTTGTCCGTTCGCACGACTGCAACACATAACACGCCGAAGCGCTGCATACACATTAAAAAGACTCGGGTGAAAGAAAAAGGGGAGCAATTGCCCCTTCCCAAACCATACCCAAGACGATGGATGCTCCCGTGTACCAGAACCCGACAGAGAACCACCACCAGCAGCTGGCCTGGCTCTTAAGCTCAACTTTAGCGATCATGGTGCCGAGCGACAGCATGCAGCCGCCGACCGTGATGACGAAGTACCCCAGCCCGGCCCCGGTGAGATGACCGTAGTACGACAAGAGGACGGCCATGACAGCGAGGAGCCCCCAGAGCACCGCCGACGTGTTCTCCCGCAACAGGACTGTCATGCTCTTGACACCTATCCTCACGTCGTCGGTGAGGTCCTGGCTTGCATAGATGGTATCATAGATCATCACCCAGGCCGTCGCGCTGCCCACCAGGCACCAAAGCGCCGGGCTCCGGTGCGGCTGATCGACGCCGCCGGCCGCGCTGCCGACCATGATGCCCCAGGAGAGGCAGAGCCCGAGCACGAGCTGGGGGAAGTGCGTGTGGCGCTTGGCCCACGGATAGTACGCCGTCCCGACCATAGTCGGTATAGTGGCGGCGGCCGTAGCGGGCTCCGGGAGCGTCAGCAAGAAGGCGGCGGCACCCAGAGCCTGAGTGCCGGTGAAGGCCAACGCGGCCTGGGTGCTGATGGCGCCCCGCGCGATGGGGCGGCCCTTGGTCCGCTCCACCTGCCGGTCGATCGGGGCGTCGACGATGTCATTCCACGCGTGCGCGGCGTTGGAGAAGAACAGGCTGCCGCCGAGCAGGAGGCCGCCGACACGGAAGACCTCTAGAAACGAAAGGTGGAGCAACTTGGCCGCATGCAGGAGGCCGAACAGGTGTGGGAGGTAAATCAGGAACAGAGCGGCAGGCGGGTCCAAGCGGGCGAGTTGGACGTAGGGGATCCAGGGCCGCGGGAGACGACCGACCCATCCCTCTGCCGTGGATCCGCCGTATTGACGGGAGAGGACCTGTGCCGTTTTGTGTTTTGAGTCAGAGAGAGCTGTCATGTTTGGTAGAGTCCGAGGTGATGATTGTAGAAGAAGTTCAAAGTACTTGAATACGGGCAAAGAGAGTCGAACAGCGGGGACGGGGCATTGTGCATGATCACAGTGGTCGGGCCATGATTATAAGCAAAATGAGACTGGTTGTGTTGCTGTAGGTGTACCAAGGCGGAAGCACGTACTAGGGAGAAAGTACAGCGCTTAATAAGGTCATATGTGTCGAGGTTGGAGTGGGGAGGCTTGCCAGGTTTGTGTAACTGGCCAACGGAATGCACTAACGAGGAGAGGCTGCTCCGTCCACCCCGTACCATGCCCTGAACCGTCAGGTTTGCCTCGGGCCGGTCCGTATTCCCCCGATCCTGCGTGTTCCGTGCTACCCAAGGACAGGTCAGGGATAAATAGCCCAGGTCATGAGGACTTCTGGGAACGTCTTTTATGAGATGCAGAGCAACCTACATTCACCACACCAACTCGCGAATCATGTCGGCCTCGAAGTCATTTGGAGAATTGGGGAGTGTTATCAAATCCTCCACCACCTCCATAGAGGATATTCTAACGGCGCTCAACTTATCCCACCTTTCCAACTACCCTGATGGGGCCACGTACCAATATCCAACAGCTCTACAAGAGCATAGACAGCGACTTCTTGAAGCCCTGGAAGAACTGCAAGTGCTCACTCTTGGGCCCACGGAATATCTCTTCCGTGCAGTAATGCTCAGTGTGAGTCTCGACCAGCACGCAAAGACTGACTTTGCACCACACGAAATGCCACTTCACTTACACAAATTACGGAAAACAAGCCCTCTTGGACAGCTACTTTTCATGTGCTCTACCATTACAACATCGCATCACACGTGCCCGAGAATGGCGAAAGCATCTCCTACGAGAAACTGGCGCAGCGCTGTGGGCTACCCGAGGCCGAGCTACGCCGCATCATGCGCGCCGCCATGTCACTGCGCGTCTTCGAACTGGGAGACGAAGAGGAGAGTCCAGGAAACGGGCCCGGTCGAGGCGGCGTGCGCCACAATGCAGTCTCCCATGCGCTGAGGACGACCCTGGCACATGACGCGGTGGGATTCGCCCTCGAGGAGTACGGTCCCGCCGCGCTCCAGTACGCCGAGTCGCTGCGCCGATTTCCCGCGTCGGTCCAGCCGGATGAGACGGCCCTTGCCCTGGCCAACGGCAGCGCCAGCATGGGCGACGATATCTTCTCCGCCATTGCGGGCCAGCCGGCTCGTACGGAGCGCGTCGCCAACGCCATGTCGTGGGTTATGACGCTGCCGGAAAACTCGTCGAACCACTTCGTCGGCAATGTGCCCTGGTCTCCGTCGTTGCCGTTGCAGCGTACTGACTCTGCTGGGCATGCTACGACATGCCCGCGGGTTGTCGTGGATGTCGGCGGATCGCATGGCGATCTTAGCCGAGCGCTGCTGCGCCGGTATCGGGAAATAGAATGCGTCATTTGCGAGGACCTACCTGAGGTGACCAAGCGCAATCTGGAGCGAGGAGTCGAGGATGAGGACGAAAGCATATCATCACGTCTGAAGTACCGAGAGTACAACTTCTTCACGGAGCAGGTGGTTCACGGAGCAGATGTGTACGTGTTCAGAACGGTGCTACACGACTGGCCGGACAAGCAAGCCATCCAGATCCTCCGCACCCAAGTACCTGCGCTGAAGCCCGGGGCTCGCATTCTCGTCAACGATATGTGCATCGAAGAGGGGTCCAGCAGCCAGGCGTCAGGTGAGGCGCAGCTCAGGAGGCAATCTCAGTTGTAAGTTACACTCTCCCCTTCCATTCCATTCTGCAACGAGATATCAAGCATCACCATACTAACCCATTTCTCGCACCCCGCGACAAGTGCCACCGACTTGATGGTCAAAATGTCCATGAATGCCCGAGAGCGGACACGCGAGGAGTGGTACCATCTCTTTGCGGAAGCCGACCCACGTTTCCATATCCAATCAATCATCTCACCACCGCTTGCGGTGCATTCGATCATAGAAGTGGTCTGGCAGGGGGCGGGCGCGTAGGATATGTTGCTGCAAAGAGACCAAACGCGCCATTGGTTGCCTTTACGATCAGGGGTTGCTGTACGAGATAATCATCCTGGTCAGATTTGCTTATATGCTTGTCAATATACCACCCATGCCTATAAGAGAGCGCGTTGGACCCCGCACTTACTAGAACAACCCCCTCTCCCCCGGATCGCGATCGGCAGCCTTATGGCCTTGGCGGTCCGTCCCTCCCCTTCCTTGTGCCTAAACGAAATGCACGACCGAGATTATGCTGACTGCAGTATCTTACATGCATAATATTGATGCCTCGGGGAATGAAAGAAATCCCTCACTGCCCAGCCTGCTGACCACCATCCCTCAGGCGTCCTTCCCCTTACGGACCCCACCCTCCTTATCCTGATGCGACCCCGACCCCGACGGCGGTAGCTTGAAGCCGCCAGGTAGCAGCTTCTGGAACGCTTGATGCGGGTCGTAGCGCTTCGACACCTCCCAAAGCTGGCGGACACTCTCGGCGCCGTAGCTGGCGATGACGGGCACGCCTTCGTGTGCGTCGTTCATGAACAGGTAGGGCAGGTGACTCCCCTCGTCCCGCGCCGCCCGCTCGATCTCGTCGACGATGGCCTGGGCCGCTCGGGCCACCTTGTCGTCGTCGGCCGCCGACTGCCACAGCACGTCCAGGTGGAACCAGTTCTGCGCCACGGGCTCCAGCCCCAGCGCGTTGCCTTCATTGTTGCCGTCGTGCTTCTTTCCTTGGTGCTTTCCACCGCCGCGCCTGCCTGCTTCCACCAGGCTCGGCGCGATGGGCTGCCAGCTGAACACCCCGGTCCCCATGGGAACGGACTTGATCGTGTCCAGATGGGGCGTCGTGGCCATGATGTGCTCGATCGTCTTCTGCATCGACTTGGTGGCTTTATGTGTCGTTATCCAATGCTTGGCTCTGTAGCATACTAGTTAGAGTTCTGTTTTTGCTTTTTGAAATGAAATGCTGGCTCATCGCTCCAGTCCTGCTTACCGTGGCACTGCTGGTGTTGGAAACTCTCCCATGATACCAGAGAGCGGCTTGAGCCCTGTCGTATCCATTAAAGCCTCGATTTTGTAGAAATCAGAGAAGATCGCAGGTTTGTCCACGGGCTTCAGATAAACCAGCGTCAGAATAACGCCCAGATCCGTCTGGTTGGTAGCGGCGGCATTCAGGTTCATGTTCGCATAGGGGTCCTTGTTGGGCAAGTTTTGGTACGCCGTGATGGCGTCCAGGACAGAACCAATCTTGTCCCAGGAAAAGACCTTGGTTCCCCCCAAGCATCATTGATTGGATAGGTGCTTAGCGTATAAGCCGTTACAACACCTTGTTAAATAGCAGTGTTAGATATTCAACTGGCTATCATCGCAGAGGATGGGGAGTGGAGAGCACTCATACCAAAATTATTGCCGCCGCCCTTCAGAGCCCGATACAGATCTGGGCGAGACCCAGCATTGGCATTGACGAGAGATCCGTCGGGGAGTACAACCTGAGAACGAGCAGTGAGCCATGAGCCACTCGAAAGAATTTGGAAGTAGGATAGAGAACAGGGTAAAACACGGCACGTACCTCATAATTGACGATGTTGTCACACACCATCCCATACAAATCGGACAAGTAGGAAAGTCCACCTCCCAGGGGCAGCCCGCCGACTCCGACGTCCAAGACTCTCCCTCCCACAACGGTCACTTTGAAGGGATCAAGGTAACTGTATACGTCTCCCCATCGTAGCCCGGGGCCTAGGACGACCTCTTGAGCCTCGGCGTGGTATTCCAGGCGCCTCAGTCTCGAGAGATCAATCAAGACGCCGTCGTTGGTGCTGGCAGCTCCCACAGCCTCCAGGTGGCCGCCCGAGCGGATCGCGAATTTGCTCTGATGCTCGACGATGAGGGGGGATCGCGGTCTGCAGCTGCGCAGTGTTCTCGGGCAGGAAGATGCATGTCGGCTGTTCCCAGGCCGTCTGGGACCAGTGGGCGTGGGCGAGAGGAGTGTAAAGGGCATCGCGCGGTGCGAAGGTCGCGTTGTTATTGAAGGTCGCGCCCAGCCGTTGGCAAGCGGAAATCGCGGATGGCGATGCAGCTGCCGAGGAGCTGTTGAAGGAGCCTAGTCCGAGGACAAATTGCACGGCGTTGCTCAACTTCTCCATCTTGTCTCTGTTGCTTCTTCTGCTTCTTCTGCTTCTTCTGCTTCTTCTGCTTCTTGTTCTCTGGTTTCCGCGTTCCGGAATGACGGGATGAGTGTCTGACATGGTCACACCCAACACAGCGTTTTATTTCAGATTGGTAGGACAGGAGGGGTAGGTCCTGGTTGGTTACACAGTGTGTGCCGCACCGTCTCCAAATGCAAGGCAGGTCAATGCAACAGCCAACTGCAGCATCGGTGACCAACAAGAGCCATCCCAATCCACAAGCTGGGAGACGCAAGGGAGGTTTAAATACATGACTGCTCGTATATGACTAGATGTTGTCGCGGAAAAACTAGTGTTGATTCGTAAAAGCGATCCATCATTAGTCAACACACCCCTAGTAGCGAAGGATTCGGGCCACTTCAAAAGAGAAAGCCTGAGTTGGCCAAACTGGGATACTGTATCATGAGGAGGATGCGGAACCCTGGAGAAGAAGACAGCAGAGGCCCAGCTGGAAGAGCTAGCTAGGCTTGGGTGGCATTAGAGCTGAAATACAGTGTGACACCCCTGGACACAACGTGGCTTTCGTGCAGGGCACCCTGGCACCCCCTCCCCTCCAGTTTCTCCCCTTTCGACCTGCCTCCACCCACCTGCACAACATCGCAAAAGGAACCTATTCGGTCACCGTCGTCTCCATCGGATCTTGATATCGCAATCGGGGGCCTAACTACGAACCCGGTGTACGCCGGATCGTCCCGAGGTGGCCCGTCCGGAACAGACCCGTCTGCTCTGGCCCAATGGACGAGTTCCAGATCAAACACCGTCACCAGAACGGCAATGGTCAAGAGAACCTCCTGCTTGGCAAAGTGTCGACCCGGGCATATGAGGTAGCCGCCGCCGAAGGGAAACAAGGCCCAAGCCCGGCCTTTCATCGAGAACCGAGGCTGGCGCGAGGCCGTGTCCGCATAAGACAAGTGTCGCTCGGCCCAAAACGTGTTGGCTGGATGCCCGTCGGCTCCCCAGACGTCTTCCTGCAGGTGCGCCATGTCGGTGCTGGCGTGCAAGAGCGATCCTCTGGGTATCTGGTACCCGCCTACCGTCACCGGCTTGAGAACCTCGCGGACGGCGCTGAATGACACATGAAGCCTCAGCAACTCGGTATAGATGGATTGCAGGAGAGGCAGCGCAACGAGGACTGCCGCATCGAACTCAATTCCTTCACTGCTTGGTTCCGTAACAGTGGCAGTGGCGACCTCCTCGCGTACTCTGTGTAAGAGCGTCGAGTCCTGTATCAGCTCTACCAAGGCCCATTTTATCAACGGTATCGTGTTCCCGTTGCTCCTAGTACGATGGGAGTAAGTAGGGAGCCATGTTGAAGGATCTCATGCTCTTACCCAAAGAGAACGGCCACCGCATGCCCGGCCGCAGCATGTAATGAGAACCCAGATTCCACCATCCACCTTGTCGTCTCCCGGCTAAGCCTGGAGCCGAACTCGGGCTCCCATTCCGATTCGCTTTCTGGCCCATGCCAATCGAAGCTGGACCAAGCCGAGGTCATGTGTTTGTCAACCATTTTGTGCAAACGCTCGCGTGTGCGGTACGGTCCGGGTCGAAGCCACCTGGGCATGCCATACATCAGGTTCAAAGCAATCCTATCGAAATCCAAATAAGCCTGAACGAATGCCGGATTGGTTTCAAGGATCCGTGAGCCGAACATGGTCACTATAGCGCTCTCGCAGATTGCTGTTTCGAGAAAGTCTAAAAGATGTATCGTTTCCCATTCGGTACTCGACGGCACCACCCCCTGGTTTCCCAGCCGTTCCAGGAGTAACGACACATAACGGGAGGCGAGGGCGTCGGAGCTTCTCCGGGAAAGATGATTTAGATAGAGGTTGTTGTGCTCATGCCAGTACCTCTTCCCATCCACGCCGGTCGTGGAGCCTTTCGCAGGTGTCTTGAGCCGGCCTGTTCGATCGCCCACAAACTTGTTGATTTCGTGGGCTGTCCAGTCTTGATGCTTCTTCATAAGCTCAACCTGAACGAAATTCACCCCCAGTACGTCGTCTGGCGACTGGAAGAGCTGCTGCACATTGGCTTGCCCAGCCAGCATGTAAACGCTTCTAAAGCCCAAGTGGAACTTGACCACCTGGCTTTTTGTCCGCTCAAACGTCTCACTGGGGGTACGTGGTCTTTGCATTAGAGTCTATCCGACGTGGATGGCCAACAGGAGCTTACATTGCACGCTTCAGAAAGGTGGTCATATCGGTCAGGAACTCATATGTGTTGGAGATGTACGGCACGGACTCCCCCAAATAAGGCGGTTCGCGTGTTGCGATTCTTCGGGCCCTGGATACCAGCCATGATGCAAGGATGCCAATGACGACCAGTGATACCAGGGTTGTAGGATGGGCAGTAAAGGAGTGATCATCCATTGCGGGTGCGTGACTGTTGGAAATGTATTTCCACCGTGAATGCTTCGTATCCGAGGTTACAGGCCCATGGGAACAACGTGGTCTGGTATTAAATCGCATAGCCAACAGAATGGCAAAAGTCCCAACCCGAACGGATCGAAACTAATAATCAGCTCATTTCCTGGGCCTGCGCGGCCAGTGAAGGATCCTGGCCGCGGCACAGCGCGTCCCGGCCCCCACGGGAATGGAGGGGCGGGGGTACGTTGAATCGAGGAGCGACAAACGCGGTGCACCCCCAGGCCTCTTCTATTGGAAGCCGGTGCATGTACCGATGTACCAATTCGATTTCTTCAGATTCGCTTTAAGACTTCCGAGTTTCTCTGTGGATCCAAGGTCAATTTCTCGTGACCTTTCGCCATCGTCCACCTCGACCAAGAACAAGTTGGAATCACTGAGGCCATGTCGGCGCCCAACATAGAGGATCTGATTCCTCCGCCAGTCGATGTAAACGATGCCCACAAGGTGCACTCAATCGCAAACGCGTGCATTGCCCTCGGGGTACTAGGCGCCCTGGCCGTAGGGGTTCGAGTTGGTGTTCGGGTCGGCCATGGCAACTTCGGGGCGGATGACTACGCCATCATCGTCGCATTGGTAGGTCATATACCATATTCTCATGGATTTCCCACTGTCTTCCTTTCGATAAAGAGCTAACGATATGGTAGATATTTTATATCGGGTGGACCGCATTTGCGGCGTATTCCAACCTCCATGCTGGTATCGGCAAACCTCTATGGGAGATAACAGTCGGAGAGTTTTCACTCTATTGGCAAGTAGGTCTCGCCGTCTTGGTCGCTTTACATTCCACAGAGGTACTGATGATGAAATTCTACAGTCTATTTTGGCCGCGACGTTCCTTTATCCTGCCATGTCGGGGTCCATTCGCATTTCCATCCTGCTATTCTACCGGCGTATATTTTCTCCCGAGCAGGGCCTGAAGAGGGTCTTATGGATCCTCATCGCTCTGCAACTCGGCTACGTCGTGGCCTTTTCAATAACGCCTGCATTCATCTGCGACCCTCTCTGGAAGATCAAGTACCCGCTGGAGATACTCAGCTCCTGCGACCTCCTTTTCTACAACGCCAACTTGACGTCCGTCTACGTCATCAGCATCGCATTCGACCTCACACTCGCTATCCTCCCCATGTTCTTCCTCTCTAAGCTGCAGATGACACGAACTAGGCGATATCGAGCAGCTTTGATATTCGTGGTGGGAGCTAGGTAAGAAACATTCCTTGCTTGAAATAGCATCGGCTACGCAAATCTGTACTGAGTCTTTTCAAAGTGCCTGTGTTCCAGCCGTATACAAGTTTGCAATTGCAACCAAGGAGTGGAAGAACCCCAGCATGGGACCACTAGAATGTAGGTGAACAAAGACATTCTCATCCTCCTTTTCTATCCTCTAACCTGAGCCTTAGGGTACAATTATCAAATGGCCTTTTTCGTCCCGGTGCAGCTGGCCTCGTATGGGACGACGTATTGGATCCCCTGTCAAGTCGAGCCCTGCGCCGCGCTCCTGGGGACATCGCTGCCCGCGTTTCGACAACTCTACCACCGGCTACGAGGCTCGGAGGGGACTAGAGGAAGCAAAGCGTCTGGGTCTGTGGGAAGCAGCGGTAACAAGTCATCGAACCCGATGCTGAACCGCCGCCGCACCCAACAGCAAGACTACATCACGGTCACGTCGGAAGTGGAACTTCAAGATCAACATCGGGCAAGCGGGGTCCCGGACGCACCCTGGCAAGCTTCTGTCCAGGCGGGGAACGGCCGATAGGAATATGTCTGCCTCCCTGTCTCCCCATGGTTGAAGGTGCATCGACCGTCAGCAAATCAATTTTAAAACGCAACACCATTGCATGAGACAGGTCCGATCCAGGAGTCAAAGTGTGGCTCGTGATATGCATGATTGCGCCAGATTGGTTGCCTAGACCGAGGCCTGGATGCCGCTGACTGCCACGTTAAAACAGGCTGACATGGTGTGCACATTTCAATGTCGGTTAGCAGACCGGAAGCTAAGAGGGTGTGGGGGTGGCTATATCCCGTGTTCTGCATGCAAAAGTAGTATTGCAGGGATGGTGAACTGCATTGTATTTTCGTCGGGTTCTACGAACCCTGCCTCCCACCCTACTTTCAAGCCAATCGGAATCGGATGCTCTGAGACCTTGCCATCGCGCCATTGGAGGAAGATTGTGTCCACCCACCATGAGTGAGATGCTGCAGTCAGCCGGATGCTCGCTACCGTCACAAAGCCGAAAAAGGTGACTTGAGAAACTTTGCGCATGAAGAGCTCCCGTCTCCCATGGTCATGGGGAGTAGGCATCACCATTGAGACCCAGCGAGGCACCCCCAGCATCACACAATTCGTGTCAACTAACGACTGGGCCCCTACTCCGTGACCAACGGTGCAGAATGCCATTTTCCGAGGATGATTTGATCGTTTCAGTGTAAGCAGCAAACACAAGCCTTGCTTACTGCATGTGCAAAACCAACACCCAGATGAACAACATGACATTAGTTTGAACGGCGCCGTCGAGACCCGCGTCGCCGCACGCCCGCCGCCCGACCGCGCTTTCGCCTTCGACGCCAAGCTGGACCTCGTCGCGGGCGGCGGATTTTTCGCGCAGAAACCGCCGTGCCACTTCCACGTGCAGACCGAGTATCTCGAGGCAGTCGAGGGCCGTCTCGTTCTGGAGCTCGACGGCCGCGAACGCGTGCTCAGCAGCGCCGACGGGCCCCAGACCATCCACCCTTACGTCCACCATCGCACCTTCCCGCTCCCGCTCGAGGAGCAGGAGGAGGGCATCAGCTGTGTTCGATTCTTGCTGTCGGCCGAGAAGACGTCGGACCCTTTCGAGCTGAACACACTCATGTTCGAGAATTGGTACCGCTATCAAGATGAGGTTGTTGCCAAGGGGGGTCGTATCTCTCTAATCCAAGTACTAAGCGTGAGTGTTTGACCCCGGACGACGAAGAAACTTGTCACGCAGAGCTGACCACTGCCTGTCTCTAGACGTTCGACGCCGGCGGAACGTACATAACGCTGCCATGGTGGGTCCCGTTCCGATGCTCCGTAGCGCAAGGCCTCGGCGTGGTGATTGGGAGGTGGGTTGGAAGTCTGCTCGGCTATCAACCCTACTACCGTCGGTGGTCTACCGATTGGGCACTCGCCTGTGACAAGATGGAGACTTCGTTCTTACAAAGACGGTTCGCCGACCGGACCAAGACAGCTTAGTTGGTACCATGCGCAATGGATAAATATCGTTAGGAAGCGATCTGTAAGGTGTGGACGGTCTACCATAGTTTGTTGCGATGTGTGATGGCTCGCAAATATAGCTACATGACCATCTCTCTTCTCGTCCAACTGCCACTACGTGGTTTCTTCGTCAGGGTGCTACGATGGCCGATTGGCAATGTTGCCAATAATCTCCCTCACGCCAGCAAAAGAGAGTTCATTGAGTGTCTCCTGCCACAAACGCTCCATGATGGGTTTCCCTTCCTCTGTATAAATAACTGGTACCATACTGTTTTTCAGTCAGTGACGGGTTCGTAATGATATGTATACAGGTGTGTGGCAGGTGAGTGGCAACAGGAAACTGGGCGAACCTACGGTCTAATCTTCTGGCCCGAGAAATATTGCCCGTGCGACTCGGTGCCATGGTTCACAGCGGCGTCGACGACGTTGCGCGAGCCCACGGCGGCCGTGTAGCCCACCCGCCGGATGAGGAGGGTCTTGGCCAGCTTTCCAACGAAGGTGTCGTCAATTTCACGTGCGAGCTTCGTGTCGTGGCACATGCCTGGCGACGCGGCGTTGAGGACGGCGACATCACCGGGCGGCACGACCGCGGCGAGCTTGGCGAGTAGGAGCTGGCCGAGCAGCTTGATGGTGAAGTAGCGGTTCTGGAACTCGCCGACGCCGCCGACGATGGGGGCGTCAAAGGCGGGGAGGAGCGGGTCCGCATTCCTCTCGGTGAACTTGGACCAGGCCGCGCCTTCGCTGGTGACGAGGGTGATGCGCGTGGGTTGTTTCTGGTGTGCTCGCTTCGAGGCCGCCACGGGGAGCAGCAGCAGGGTAAGCAGGGTGGTGGACAAGTACGTCACCTGGAGGCCCTCTTCATGCTGGGTCCGGGGGTTCAAGGCGAACTTGAAGGGGACGATGGCCGCATTCAAAATGACAATGTCGAGCGTTGCCAGGGTCTTGGCGCGGTCGGCAAGGGCGACCACGGAGTCATAATCGGACAGGTCCAGCTTCCAAACCTCGATGGTGACGTCTGCAGTGTCGCGATTCTGGGCCAGGGCGGCAGCGGCCGTTTGGCCCTTGGCTTCGTCCCGGACGGCGAGGATAAGCTTGCTCAGGCCCAGGTCGAGCAGCTGACGGCTGCACTCCAAGCCAATGCCCACGTTGGATCCGGTCACTAGGGCCGTCTGCCCCGAAAGGTCAACGCCATGAACCGGGGCGGGTGTGAAGGTGAGTTGGCGACGAAAGAAGGTCAGGTAACTGGCCTCTTTCTCGGGCGAGTGCTCAAAATTGGCAGCCATGATGGATGCACCGGTATGCTGTTCAGTGGGAGATTCGGATGGACAGACTCGAGCCAGAGAGTAAGTAATCAGTGAGGCAAGATTTCTTTTGATTAAGGCACCCGGGCGCTTATCCCTTTGTTCCTAGGCCGGGGGTCTGGGGGGATGGAGGGAGGTGGGGGCGGGGTGCCAACGAGATTACTACATGAAGAGCTGGTTTCCATTGGCCTACCAACCCGTTACATGGGTTACACTGCATGCATAAACGACAACGGGGGCCGTTGCTGCAGAAGCACCCGCAAATGACGAAGCAATCAATTTCGGATTGAAAATAGCAGTTGGAGGCCATTGTCCCGCCGTAAGCACATGTCTCATCCAGTAAGATTGGGGTCGAAGTGCTCACGGGGGCCATGGGGAAAAGTCAGACTCTGTTCAAGTTACACCACAAGATCTGGGATAAAAGAGATTCCCATCTTTGACAGAGGTATGGTTCAATGATACCATGCAACGAAGTGAAGAGAAACAGAAAAGAATCACGGCCCCAATATCGCTTATCCAACCCCAACGATGGCACGCTTTTGGGTGATGTGTACTTTGAGCTACGCCACAGCGGTAACTTGTGGCTCTGTGTACGACGCTTGTAAGACAGCGCATGATGCGTTGGGTGACTTCAAAGTTGACACCGCTCCGTTGGATCAGACTGTCGTGGACAAGCATTGGTGAATTCCCTACCTCGGATACTGGGTTCCATCGCCGTTCCTAATGCTAACTTGCCACGAGGTCAGAAACCTGTAACCTCGAGCCCTACTGCATCTTCAAACCAACCACCTCCCACGACGTCTCAGAACTCATCCAGATCGTCACCCGTTTTGAAGTCAAGTTTGCCGTTCGGAGCGGTGGCCACTCGCCGAACCCAGGCTGGAGCGGCATCGATGGCCGTGGGGTCCTCTTTGACCTGGAGGGCCTAAACCACCTGAGTGTATCAGAAGACGGCCGTGAAGCCAGTTTTGGTCCTGGGGCCAAATGGTTAGATATCCTAGCCGCTACCAGCGCTCACAATGTGAGTGTACTTTGTCCCAGGACCCCGGATGTCGGCGTGGGAGGTTTCCTCCTCGGAGGCGGCGTCTCCTTCACAGCCAACCAATTTGGCTTGGCCACGAGTCATGTCCGACAATACGAGGTAAGATCCTCATCCATGGCCAGGGTGAAATCATCAAGGCTGACACTCACTCAGGTTGTTCTAGGGAATGGTTCCATTGTGAGCGCGAGCGGTACTCACAACTCCGACCTCTTTTGGGCTTTGAAGGGTGGAGGGGCCAATTTCGGTATCGTCACTGGTTTTGATGTTGATACTATACCCGCCAACGAACTGTGGTATGCATTGACCACTTACCCATCTAGCCATGCCGAGGAGGTTCTGGACGCAATGGCACGTTGGCAACTGCATGGCGCCCATGATTTGAGGGCAAGTGTACAGCTGGTCATGGGTCTGGACTCCATCATAGTCCTGCTATGCTATTCCGAGGTGGCTAGTCACCCTGCGTCATTTGAGCCCTTTTACAGGTTGCCAGGAGGCCAAGTGGTCATACCCCCAACCAATTCGACGTTCCATTCTTTGATGGAGATGATTGGAGAGGCGTTCGCCTCAACACCTGGACGGTAAGCCAGCTTCTCGATGATGTTCTACTCGACCGTTGACGCTAAATTGGTTGCAATAGCCACGATTACAGAGGAGTTGCCTCCGCCATCGATGCCCGGCTCTACAAGGACGTGTACAGGTTTTGGGAACCGAAAGCCAAATCCGTGCGGGCCGCCACTGGTGCTAATCAAACTTTCGTCATCCAACATATCTCGAAGAACTTGGCCATACAGGCCCAGAAGAGAGGGGTAGCCCTTTGAGCCTTCCGGTTCAGGATTGTCAATGCAAGTACTGCGTACCCCGCTGTACGACTGGGACTAACCTAGTGATCTAGGGTGGACTACCACGGTCGATTGGGAGGCAGCACAAGATGATGATGTGGTGCGAGCAGTCTCTATCGAGACGACGGCTCTCATGAAGAGGCTGTCGCAGGCACGCGGTCTTGATGTGCCATTTCTATACATGAATGACGCCTCTAGAGACCAAAACCCTATCGCTAGTTACGGATCGTACAGTGTGGAAAGGATGAAACAGGTGTCACAGGACTACGATAGGGAGCAGGTTTTTCAGAAACTACAAAATGATGGATTTCTATTGAAGAAACTGAAGTAGAGCATAGCGGGTCATCTTGGGTCGTCATCAAGATCATGGGAAAATAAACAGGGGCGTCATAGCCGGTTGTACGATGTCTGGGGTTTAGTCTATGTGATCAATAAGAATAATTTGTGCTGCACTACCACCCAACAGTGATAGATGGACTTCAGCGACTAGAGCACGCCGTTATCTCCATCTGGAGTGGCAGATTTGATTCGTCGCCGCCAACGCCGCTCTACCACGTAGTCTAAACTAGAGCTCATCCCGTCCATCATCCACAGCACCGGTTGTCGACGAGCTCCCGACTTTGTGAATCTGGTCATATTCGAAAGAAAGAAGGTCGTCGACCAACAGCCTTTCCACACTATCCAGTTTTGGTTAATATCCCCCGTCATAGACGGCCAGGCTGGAAACCGAGTTCGAAAGTGCAGTGTGCTCACATTCGTTCCAGTTGGAACTTCGCATTTGCTATCTGGCCAAGAGGAGACAAGGGGCTCCCCTCATCCAGCCGAAAGCTTAGGGCCGACTCCGCCGCCTTCAATATTTGCCTAGATTCAATACCAGAGTGTGTGAGAGCTCAGATCCCTTTAGATCTCATAGGGAGGAAGGGAGGGGGGATTGCAATTAAACATACCTCATCGACTCATCGTGTCCCCTTGCGGCGTCGGGTAAGACCATCTTGGCCAGAACTTCTTTCTTCACAGCTAGCGCAAAGCTCTCGAGATCGACCAATTGCTTGTACTGATCCATGAGGGGACCTTCGACATCCTGGTGTTTCCTGTTATTACGAGGCCTCGTGTGGTTAACAGCCTGATTGAGTACTGGGTGGGCGCCTTTCGTTGCGGCCCTTGAAGTGTGGTATATAGACTTACTCGCCGTCTCGAACCAAGGACTCGACTAGTTGATCGTCGCGTGTATCATCGCTAGGCTGGGCCTGAGAAGTGTATCATCACGTCAGCAAGTAGCTTGGTAGGTTCAGGGGGCTGGGTGGGCTATCTTGTCATACAGTAGCTATGTGAGCCTGCTTCTCGGTTGCTATTCAAGGTTAGCGAGCCGGACCAATATTTTCTTATGTTCGTTCTCGCCTAAACCCTACCTGGATTGTGGGCGATGACTGATAATATTCCGTTGGCCTATCATTGTCACCCCTGGTTAGTGAAATCGGTTCCTGTGGGATTACCTGTGTTTGCAGAACTTGGGCCGGCCACTCACGTCCAATTCCATGGCGAGGTTCAAGTAGTCGGTCCGGTTGGTCGAGCTAATTGGCGATAGGATGTTCGATACATCGAGCTCGCCCACCAGGCGGTTGTCCCTGGCATGCAGTCTCTCACCCTCGATTATATTGACAACCACTTTAGACTCTTGGCCCTGATATCTTGTGGTCATGACCTTGACGCTTTTTCGGGTCGGAACAGGGGTGTACCTCCGTATGACGGGGACAGTCAGGCCGTCGGCCGATTCCTATATCATAACAACGTAGGTTAGGACTTGCTTCGCCACTGAGAAAGACTGCCACTGCGATGTGGGAGCGGAGGCTGTGATTACCACTCCTATGCTCAAGAGACGGATGTCCATCGGCTGCCCCATGCTTTCTGAATAACCCGACAGAACACCTCCCTGCATAGCCGCCCCGGTGACGACAGCTTCGTCGGCTATACTCGCTGCGTGCGTCGTTTTGAAAAACAGTTCAAGTTGGAAACGCAGCTTTGCAGTTGGTCAGCGCCGTCTTTGATCACAATCAGGATTCGGAGAGAAGGATGTTTACCTTTGGGATAAAACTGGAACCACCGCTAAAAATTACGTCGTCAATGTCGCCCGGCTTTAATTTCACGTCATCTTCCCGAACTGACTGTCAGTCATTTTGCTTCCCAATTACTCGCCACGTCATCTGTGCGTACCTAGCAGTTTCTGAAGCGACCCCATAGTCGACTGAAATAAGTCATTGTTGAGTTCCTCGAACTTGGCTCGCGAGACTGTTTTGATTAGAGGTTGAGTCTTGTGGAAATTGGGGATCTCGACTCGAGTGGCCATCTGGGTACTCAGCCGCCTTTTTGCCATCTCGACTCCTTCTCGGAGTCTGTTCAGCGAGTCTGCCGTGATATCAGCTGCTTGGATCCCGTTCTTCCGGTTGAACTGCCTCAGTAACCTAGATGGGACGTAGTGAGAAAGGAGTCAGTCTTGTCTGGTGTTGGCCCAAGATGCGACGAGACGGTGGTTGGTTGCTTACTCTTTGACAACGCGGTCATTGAAATGCCTCCCGCCGACAGGGACCTTGACCGTGCTCAGTATCTCCAAGACCCCATCTTCCACCTCGATGACGCTGATCTGCGTCTTTTCGCCGCCCATGTCGTAGACCAAAACGTTGCGCTCGCCTGGCGCCCGGTCCACGCCGTAGGCTATCGCGGCCGCAACAGGCTCCCTGACGAACCGCAGGACCGTGAGTCCGGCCAGAGCCGCTGCGTCTCCCATGGGGTTGCCGTTGGGATAGCCAAGCGAAATATTCGCCTCACCCGGATCCCGCGCGGAAAACACGTCGAAGTCTGCGGGCACCGCGAGGGCGGCGTGCCTAACCTTCACGCCGAGGTCCTCTTCCGCGATGCTCTTGAGCCTTCCCATCAAGATGCCGACCAGGGCCGTGGGCGAGTACGTCTTGGGCTTGCCTGCGATGGTAATCTGGACTGCCACTCTGTCGTTCTCGCCCTTGACAAGCTGATAAGGAAGATCGGGTAGGAGATATTGGACTTCGGGGCTGGACCAGCGAGACTCCAAGAACCTCGCGACGTTGCATACCGTCCGCTTCGGGTTTTTGTGTGCTTGGCGTAGGGCATCTTCGGAAGAAATATGTGTGTCAGCACTTTTGCGCTTTTATGGTGCGTAGCAATAGTTCTGATGTGATGATGCGTACCATGTCCCACTACTATGTCGGCATCGGAAAAGGCGACACAGGTAGGAATGGATGTGTTTCCATGGCCGTCTTTGAGAACCTTGCTGTCCAAGAAATCTCCCGGTATGTAGGCGACCCGTGCGTATGTCTGTTCAAGCGCATGTAAGCTCTCGGCTTTCCTCGGAAGAACGTCTCCAATTGGTTTCCTTGTCCAGTGTTGCGCGCCCATGGGGTTTCTCAGGGTGCGGTTTGGCTTACATGTCCAATATCCTACACAATGTCAACTTTTCGAACTTCAAGACACAAAGCAGCGGACATACTATGCCAATGATGGGGCCATACTCGCCTTCTCTCCCATATTCATCCCAGTATCTGGGAAGTCCTGAGCGGGCCAAAAAGGTGACTGTTGCGAGACTTGCAATGATGAAGAACAGAGTGCCCCAGAACTTGGCTCTCTGATAGTTGCCCATCTTGGAATCATGGTTCGTGGTGTCGTGCTTGACTGACCGAACCTTCAGGTTGGCGAAAGGTCGCAACATAGCCAAGTTTGTGTTTGTGGAAAGTCAGTGTGTCCAAGGGTGATATGATGAAAGGATGTCAAAGTCATGTCTCATGCCACACATTGTTCGAATATATCGCCCGCTGCAAAAGCCAGATCTCATGGGCAATGACGACGCCGATGCACACGGATATCTGTTCAAAAGCGATGCTGCCTGGTAGCTGATGATGTGCCGCACCATCAACGATAGCTTCGTTGGTGGGGTCAGCCAACGCCCAGCACGGATGACAGGTGGCCTCGTGAGTCAGCAACTCTGCCAAGCGGCACTAGGAAGCAGTCTGAAAACAACGACAATGACATTGTCATTACGCATTTAAAACTGTTTATACTGTTCGCTAGCATAGACCCCTTTTAGAGGGGCTCTATCCCCGATTCTACTACAAGGTACCGATTGGTTTGGTATCATGCAAAAGGATCTTGGGTCCCATAGTTCAGCATACCCTTTTACCATATCACAAGTTGATGAAAAGAGAAATGGTAGATGTAATGATACGTAAGCCCGGCATGCGTCAATGGCTGGCATGATGGAGTGTGGTTGATAAAGGGGCTGGAGGTTGTCCTCTTGAGACCCCGTTGGGCCTTCTCATGCCGGGTAACCTCTAGGGCTATCCGGGGGTCTGACAAGGCATTGAATACATACTAATTCGAGTCACACTTACTATTGACCGGCGGCATCGGGTGGCATCTGCGCTTTTAGTGATGCGATGATCACGTGACTCGATTATCGGCAACTGAGCACGACTGAGGGCGAGGCCTCGCTCATGCCTGCAAGGTGGTACTTGATGACCGCTGAAGTTCCCTCTCTTGAATTACCTGCATGGCTCACGTTCTAAGCCCTGCTGCGCCACCTCACGCTTGGCCATGTTGCTTGGCTGAACGCACACACACACACGTCCCGATGTGAAACGGCCCTTGGGGAGGTTGCCTGGAAAGGTCGGCTAATTTCATTGGTGCAGCCCGGTACAGACGCCCCTTGGCGGGTAAATATTGACCTAATCCAGGGTCAGAGCCCGTCCATCAATCTGAACATCCTCGTCCTAATGTAACCTGATTAATCTTATTGATCAGCCTTACCACATCTGCCTAAATTGGGTCATGGCTATCATTAAGGCTCAGCTCTCACAATGAGTCCATAAAGCTTACCATGCATTACCTGATGATCTCCTGGAACTCGTGAGAAGTGTAAGTTTTGTCCTTTCAGTCATGGGTCAAAATATCGAGCCCAGTCTTTGTATTTCCGCTGCTACATCACACGAACACCTATAGACCTAGCAGGGTAAAATGAAAACCTCATGTTTGCTTACATAATACAGGAGCATAGAGTTTTATTTCTCGAAAGACATTGTGCGATGGGGGTGGCTAAGTGGATTCTTGATCGCATTTGGATTTATGTTTCAAGGGGGTAATATACTTTATATATTTCTATTGCTTTTCTACTCATACCGGCAGGCTAGCTGAAGCTTGCTGACTGGAAGGACCGACTAGACTGCCCGACCGAAATGCGGCTGGAACGGTGTGACAAAAGAAACTATTCGTGGTTTGCATGTGCCGATTGGAGCCTTGGGGTGCCAAGCGTGGGAGCAAACGGTGCATTCCACACGTCACTGTGCGTCTGAAATACGACTTCACAGTACCAGAACATGTGTTCGAATTTATGCAGCCTCGAATGCAGCCGGTACTTCCATATCATTAATTGGTTAAAAGGTCTGAACATGCATAGCTATAACCGCATCCAAGCCTGGAGAAGGATATATGGGATACCTTTCCCTACCCGAGAGACTGCAGTAGAAACCAACAATTCATCATAACCGAACCACGAGCAGTGTCCACCCCGCCCACCAACGACCATCTCGTTAGTCCTGGTATACCAAGTCGTGTTATGATCCAGAGCAACCACAATACATGCTCATCATACCTAGCCGCCGCTGAAACACTTTACATTACCAATAAGAAGTTTAACATGGGAAAATGGCCGAGATTCTAGGCGCGGTTGCCAGTGGCGTTGCCCTCGTGGAAGTGGCAACGAAGGCAGCCGGCACTGTCTTAAAGCTCCAGCAGCTATGGAGGGAAGTTAAGAATGTCCCTGAAACCATTGCTAACCTTATGATGCATATCGAATGCCTAGATCCCGCCATATGGGAGGCCGAGACACACTTTTCACACGCTTCGTTGTCCCCTCACCTGTGGAATGACACAGCTGCAAGGAAGAGTACACAATGTTGCCGCCTAGCACTCCAAAGGCTGTCCGACCTTGTGCGCGATCTCAACGCCCATATTGACTCGGCGAAACGGAGGCATAAAGGAATTGCTTTCGTGAAGGTTATGCTGAGAAAAGACGAACTTCGAGCATTAGAAAGGCGCTTAGAAACAGCTATGTCAATGCTTCAATTAGCCCAGAACGGATATATGATGTAAGAAGTGCTCCTAGTTAGGTTGGCTAAACTGACGAGAACCCAGAGCTCTGTTGAAACCGCAACAAAAATGGATAGCTACCAAGTGCTTTGCGGAATTCCAGTTATACCAGGCGACCACGCCCACCACATCCCTGCAGCCACACAGCCAGACGGACGGACCGATTGGGAACAACAATCCAGTGGCTGGGAATATTCCAATGAACCGACGATACAAAACCGTTGACGTGAAGCCTTCGTCCCAAGAATGGGTCGCAAGCTTTCAGATCCCGTGGTGGGTTTGGGGCGCAAGGAGAGCCTTCGAGTTCGTCGCTGAGAAATCCTACACTGGCTGGAATTTTAACTTGAGGGTGTATCCTGTGAGACCCCAATACGCCCCTGTGTTCGTTGCTGCCATGCGCGGGGACGTCAAGACGATGGAGCGCCTGTTCGATAATGGTGAAGCCTCGCCGTTTGACCGAGATGAGTGGGGACACACTTTGGCTCATGTGAGTACACTCGATGAGTTCTGGGTTTGGAATGTGGCCGTGGTTAATCCGACAACCTCTTCACAGTACAGTGCCATGCATATCAGTACGGAAACGTTTCGGCTCTTGGCTGATGTCGGGGTTTTCGTCAACGAGATGAATGATACTGTCCAGTAAGATATCATCCAATTGGATGTTTCTTCCGTTAACTGAATATTTTCAGGTCGGTTTTATCGTACTTGGGAGTTTGCCCATCGAGTGACGTTGGTGATCTCGAGAAGTATTCCGACGTCGTGGGCGTACTTGACCGCGGGGGTATGTTGAAGAACCGGCCTCCACCACTTCTAGTGACGCTTGCAACTGTCCCCTGACAGGAAATTGGGATTTGTTCCGAAGGCTGCGACCTCTTTCCTGCCCAGATCACCTGCAAACGCCGATGGGATCCAGGCTCGACAGAATGTTTGCTCTCCAAAGTCCCGACGTGCGCGTCATCAAGGATATGATTGGTCCCAGCTGGGGAGAAGAGGCCGATTGGATATGCAACGCCTCTGAACGTTCGGGAGTTTCCGACCATCCGCTGATTCACACAATGGCCAAGAATGTAGCCTATCACATATTTCCTCACCCTGGCGTACAGGATGCGGAGTCTTCGACCCTTGCTGACAGCTCCGAGCTTGCGACCGAGGTCAACCGGAGAACCGACGATATCCACGTGCTGCGTGCTATCGGTACCGAGACGACCTCGTTTACCCGCGGCCATATCCCCATTGGCTTAGGGTCGCCATTAGTTCATCTTGTCCTTGAATTACAGCGGCGCTGTTGGTCCGAGGTTCGACGGACGAAAGTAGAACGTCTGACACGGACGGGCTTGCTACATTGGGTGCGGATCACGAAGGAGGCCGGTATCGACGTTTTCACTTACGGGCAAGAAGAAAACGAGACGCTGATGCAACCTCGGATGGCCAGGACAATATACCTGTGGCACAGCTCCCAACCTCGCAGTACCCAAGATGATCCTGGGAGTTGGTACTCGGTGCATTACCAACTGAGATGGTATCTCTACGGATTCAAGATTGGTCCAGAATTGGAAGACGTAAGTATTATTTCGGGCCTTGCTTAATCCAAGCAGGCGACTCGCAGATAATTCCTTATATCTCCTCGTGCACCACTCGAGGAGTTAGAATCCTGACTAACACAAATTATTCCAGTGGCAAGTTTTGTGGAATGAGCCAACAGATGACTTCCTCGAGGACTTTTGGGCTCTTGTTGAAGATCGGCCCCCGGATATTCCCGGGTCTTGGGTTGAGTAGACCGATCGTGTCTGGATATGAATCACATTCTCGCTTGGTGGTTGACACTTGTTAGTGGTGGAAACCTTGTCAAGATGATTTTATGTCATAGTACCAGCCACAGGTTCTCGTCGGGCAGCGGTAAAACTCAATCTTTTCTTTTCGTGGCTCGCGAGGTGTGGGAAAATAGTAACTGCCGGACAGAAGGGAAGATCTTAGCATCACTAGAATAATGTCCATAGACCACTGGCCCGCACATCACATTTGTTGTCTCTCGGAGCTGTACAAGCCAACAACTACGTCTCTTGCCGCCTTGCGCGACAGATGAAACCAAAGAGCCCAGACAAAGCCGAACGTGACCATGTCACTCCAATTGGCGTGAACGGATGAGTGCTATTGCCCAACAGGGTGGGTATGTCCGCCCCGGCATTTCGGCCTAGGGATGGGTGTCAGATATCACAGACAGTAGCAGTTCAGTTGCCCTTTACACAATCCTTCGAGGTCTGCTGACGCCCCTACTACCCTACGTCAACTTCAATGGGGGAAGAAAGTTTTGCAAGTTATCGTCACCGCCCGCATTGTTTCTTGCCTTATCCCTCCGCGGCCGGCTTATAGTCTCTCGTAACCGACCATGTTGTCATCCCGAAACCCCTCAACAGTACTAAGGGTGAGATGGCCGAGTTGGTTATGGCGTCAGGTTAAGGTCACCTTAATATCTTCATCCTGGTGGAGCAATCCGCGTGGGTTCGAATCCCACTCTCATCAGTTCTTTGCTTGTGAACTTTTTGCCACTTTTCTTATCGGGCCCGGGAACTGCATTAACATAATCTCAATCGTTTTAAAGATGGCGGGCTGTTACATCCAGGCCGAACATTGTCAGCGCTTAGATAAACGGACCTCCGAGACTACGGCCCATTTGTGCCCTGTGACGGTCACAAGTTGCGCGGGCTGTGGCGGAGTACGGGGCCAGAGGTTCACGTTTTGTTACTAAACCAAAAGCAACGTCCGTTGCCTAGTACTACTTGGTTCCGCTAATAATGTAATGCTCCACGACCATCAGAGCTACCATGTGTAAGTGAACAGAGGCTAGTGTACTTGTCAAGCGCTGAACGCCGGCAAAGCCACGCTTGAGAAGAATTCTCCGCCCCAACTTAGCGGCAATGTTCTCGGCTCTCGGGCTTCCAGGTCTAATCCACTGATTCTTTTCAGGCGTCTACTACCCAGATGTGTCACTATTGAGACGAAGCCAAGTCTCGCAACTAGGGTTGTAGCTAGGTTACGACCGTCTTGACCTGTCAATATGCCACAAGATCGGTTTGATATGGTGTTTCCGTTCCAGTTACCCAGTGGAAACGTTTACGATCGTTATTCTAATGGCAGCGGCAGTGGCTACTATAATAGAATAAGAATAAAACTGCGGACAATTTGATTAATCAAATGAGAGCATGGACAAGTTATTACTTCATTACGCGTCCTGCCCTCCATAGTTCAAGCCCGTGATCAATTCTGATGAGAACCCTGTTGTACCTAGTCTCTCCGGGTCCTTACTGCAAAGTACTTCATCAACCTCCCCGAGCAGATATTCCCTGTTCGTCTGACATCAAGTCCCGGAAATTGTAAGATTCTCAGTCATGAAGGTGTCGCTCATTGTCCTTAGCTGCCTGGCTCTCGCCCGAGCCCAATCAATCGACTGGGATGCCGTGGATGACGCACCACCTGCCTCCATAGTCATTGTCCCATATGGAGCCACGCCAGATGTTATATCTTACATTGCTGATGAAGCCGCAGACATTATCCGATCGCTCATCAACCCCCCAAAGTTTCCTGCCACCGCCACTCGTGATCGACCTATCCTGAGCATACCTCTCCCGACTGACCTACTCAGCACAGTGATAGATGATATTCTCCCACCCATCCCGACCGAAAGTGCGCCAACTGATACAGATGGCCTTGTCCCGACAATCTCCATTTCATCTCCAGTTTCCACCGCGGCCGCCGAGCCTACCGCGGAAGTCGCCCGTCGAGACGCCCCATGTGCTCCACAACCCACCGGACATGGGCCAGTGCCGAGCCCGGACACGGCCGAGAGCTTCCTCGCATACCCGGCATTCTCGACTGCTGCCAGCAATGCACCGGTTCCCAGCAACTACGCCAGGACATTTGTCAATTCGCAGGGATCCAGTAGCGCCTATGGATATTTGGGATACACCGTTTTGAGATCGTAAGTAGCCTGTGGCAGGTTTAGTTGAGTCTGCCACCAGTCTGACTTACAACTTATCGGTGCGCAGGTATGATCCGGAGGCATGTGCTTTGCACTGCGATACCATAAACGGTTGCTCCGCCATCAACATCTATTTCGAAAGAGATCCGATCCTAGTACGTATATACGCCCACGCTCCATTGGGAATCTGGTCTAACCCACATTGGTTAGAATCCTGACGACGCCCTCTGTCCTAGCCCGCGAAGCACCACCGTCATTAAGTGCGTCTTTTGGGGAGGACCGGTCGGCGAGAAGAACAGCAACAAGGGGGGGCTACATTGGTCAATTCCACGTTGTCATTGCCGGCTCGAACGGCTACGTCAAGACGAAGTTCGGGGCTCTCCCAGGGTACACCAATCCTCTGAACGGCTCAGCCGTCGACGCCGCCATCAACGCCCCGCCCGACTGCACGGGCGCCAACACCTTCATGGGTGCCAAGGTCTTCACGAGCGGCCCCTTTGATGTCGGACTCTGCGCTGCCGCGTGCGAGGCCCAGACGGCGTACAACCTGCAGTACCCACCCGCGTACGGGGCGCCCCTGACCTGCCAGCTCTTCAACACGTACATGCTGTTGAGGGACGGGCTGTCAGTGGGCCAATACTGCGTTATGGTAAGCTGACCGCTTCTCATTTCCATTTGATGAACTCCTGCTCATACTCCCACTCTTTGGGGGTTTCGCCAATCTAGTACACGGAATTCTGGGACAATTCACACATGACGAACCACGGCGAATGGCGGGGGCGTGAGGAATACACAATCACCTGGAGCCTGGAGTACTCCAATACGACAGATCCGGGCCGGCCAGCGGGTTTAGATACGGACTCGAAGAATTGTGGTGCTTGCGGGAACGTTTGCGGCCCTAACACGCATTGCGTCTCGGGATCTTGCCGGGCAATTGACTTGTGCCAAAAGGTATTTCATTACTTCTTGATAGCTTTCTCTCTAACAGCCCCTCATGATCGATTGCTCTGTTTCACCAATCGCTAACGTGGCAATCGACAGCCCGTCGCCATGTTCACCATCCAGGCCCAAGGCGGCGAATACGACCAGCGCCCCGCCTTCGACATCAATCCCCGGGGTAAAGCGTCGGGGATGGCCTTCTTCCGAGATGGCGCGAAGCCGATGGGGCAAGTTGCTCAGTTCCAGCTCGACCGCGGTTCCGGCCACCTGGCGATACTGCGCAACAGCAATCGCGGGCCCAAGGCCCTCTACGCCAACGTTGACCCGGACCCAGACTCGACCGACTCCTACCACCCGTACGACTTCAACACCGAGGCCGACATCCAACACAAGGGCTGGCAATACATCACGTGTCAGATCGCCGACGGCGGCCGGCTGATCTGCGGCAATGATGATAGCAGCTTGGCGACGACTGCTTATATGTCGGGCTCAGATCCCCGGGTTTGTTTGATCCACAATCAGACCGAGGGCTTCGTGAATCTGAACCTTAAGGCATTATGTACTTGAGCGGGACGCATCACGTGGCGGTGGACTCAGTCACCCCTCCCGGGAGATTGGTTCAAGGTTGTCTTACCTGCGACAGGCATTCGAGTGTTGCGCGGCGTACATATACCCCCTTGACGGTGACAGCGTTGTCGCCATCAAAGGGATACCATGATGAGTTCCGCTTTTGCGAGCGACAGATCAGAGCTGTGAGACATCTCTGGTGCGATTCCAGTCATTACTGTCCGTTAAACGTTTTTATACATACTCATGTAGACATTACTACCAAGTGCAACAACGGTCCCAAGCCGCAGTGATGCTGTCCTTATCCGAGCAGATCCCTAAATCTTCTTCGCGCCCGTGACGGCGCCCCAGATATACGCCGTCCAACCGCCCAACAGTAGACATATCAGGAGGCCGAAGCAGGTGCGAGAGATGAGTCGGTTCCTCACGCCCTTGGTCTCGTAGAAGACACGCTTCATCTCGAGCAGCCGCTCGGTCCGGCCGTTGCGCTGCTTCCGGTTCCACTGCAGGGCCCCCAGGTCGACTGAGAAGTAGGCGAGGAGCGCCAGCATCAGGGACACAAACAGGGAGCAGCCGGCGAGCACGAGGTAGAGCACGACGACCTTGTTGTATGAGTTGTGGTCCCTGTCTTGGATGACGCCGGCCAGGATGCGCACGATGATGTTGATCCTGAAGGATAGCAAGGTTAATCAGTGGGTTCTGGTAAAGGGTGAGAGCGCGGCAGAAGAAACCACTCACGAGTTGTTCATCATGATCTTTAACGAGTATGCACTCCCGAAATCGGTCTGGTGGAAGAGCGAGGTCCGCATGCTGTCGATAATGACCGTGGGACTGTACGAGGAAACGATGGCGTAAATACCGAAGCCAGCCGCTGTTCCTTGGACCGCGCCGGCCCACTGGACAAGGGCCATCGTAATAAACGAGCCCAGCCCGCCGATGACCACTAAATTCGGAATCGTCAGCATGGCTCTGAACCATAGAAGAGAGAGTGGGCAGAAAAGCCTTTCACTTACTCAGCGTGACGCGCTGCCCGAACAGGTCGATGCAGACGGCGACAAGGGGCACGATGAAGAAGCCGGCATACTGCAGCAGGGCCGAGTACCAGCCCGCGGTGACGGCGCTGACCTTGAAGCGCTGCTCGGCCATCTCGGTGGCGTTCTGCTTGAAGACAACGGCGGTGCTGGTGGTGAAGAGCGAGTAGGCCATGATGGACCAGAAGGACCAGGGCAGGCGGAAAATCTTGCCGACCTCAAGCTTCTTGGCCTTTTGCTTTAGTCTCTCGCCCGTCGCCGGGTCCACGACGTTACCGTACTTGCCGGCCGACCGCCGTACGAACCAGAGGTAGACGGCGCAGACGATGTTGGTGAAGATGTTGATGAACACGGCGATCCAGAAGACCCAGGCGAAGTTGCCGGTGCGCTAGAGAAAGACAGAGATGTTAGCTGTCAACCCAAACTCGTATCCCTGACTCACTCGCATTCTCCCCATGCGAGGACCGAATGGACGTACCACGGCAATCACGTTGGCCGACCCCGTGCCAGCCAGAGCGCCAAGCTTCTGGATCATGAGCTCGAGCCCCAACGTCGACGCGAAGCCGCTGTTGGGCGCGAACCAGGACGAGAAGACCTGGTACTGCGCGATCTGGGTCGAGATGTCGCCGAGGGCGAGGATGATGCGCCCGCCGATCATGAACTGAAAGGACCGGGCCTGGGCCGCGCCCGCAACCAGGATGGAACCGACCGAGTAGACGAGATTGCCCCAGAAGAGGGCGCCGGCGCCGCCCGCGCGGTCGGTCAAGAGGCCCGTGGCCAGGATTAGTAGGGTTGTCATGAAGTCCTCGCTGGCCTCGAGCAGGGCGTAGCGCTGGTTGTTGATGTGCAGCTCGCGCTTGAGGGTCGACTTCATGGCACCCGTGATGCCGTTGCTCCAGGAGCTGCCGAAGCGGATCAGGCTCACGAGCACGATGGCCGTGACCTTCCAGCTCCAGGGCGGTGGTGGTTTCGCGTCCGTGTCCGCGTCCCCGGAGGAAGGGGATGGAGCTGTGGCGGTGGCATCGTCTCGGCTGGCCTCGGAGCCCGTATCTATCGCGACCGACACTTCTTCGGTTTTGCCATGCTTCTCCATGTCAGCAGCACTAGGGCCCAACATGATGGTGTTTGGGGGGCGAATGAAACGGCTCGGACAGGTTACCGAGGGGCCCTGTCAGTAATGGGATGCAACCTTGGACACATATATACCCAGGTCGGGAAACCGCGGAACCTCTCCAAAGGGGCACTCGGGCCTTAGCGTCGAAGTTTTTTGATCTGATAAGATTGACAACAGCTGACGATTGATTAGATACCATGCCAATACTCCACCCTTGGCGGCGTCAAAACCTGAATGAAGCCTAGGGCTCTCCACTCGCGGCGGCCTTCACGATGATTTCATTGTGGGATTCGGCGCTCCACGCTCTTGGCATGCGAATCCAGCTGAAAAAGACCGGACCACCACGAGCTCGGAATGCAAGGGGTCCCCTGGGAGTCCCTCCGCTCCCAGGTATCTGTTCTCGTACGAAAATTCCGCTTGCTCTTCTCATAGTTAGCCGATTGACACGTTTGGATATCGTCGGGTTCTGGTCGAACCACCAGCAGACTAGCGATATTTTCGGCCCGGCCAGAATGAAGGATCTTTCGACACACGAAATCCGGTCGTGACTAAATTAGGGAATTCTCACCTACTCGTAATCGACATCGCCGTCACGTCCGGTTGTAGCCTCTTCCTGCTGCCTGGGCACAAGCTCGTCAATATAGCATGCCCCCAATAGCTTCAAAGAGTCATCGCTCTGACCAGAACGTAAGGCATAAGGTGCGCCGCCCCTCTAATTGGATCCCTGAAGACTACTGCTGCAAAGAACGGCGGTTCGGGAAAAGCAATCACCAGGAAGGGCGTGCTGTCATCCTATCAATAGCGTCGAGAAACACCACGGGTACAGTGAACTCTAACATACTGGTTGGACATGTTAACTCTGAGAGTGGCCGCCACCATGCTTCAGCTAAACGTAAATCTATGACTCTTTCTCCGATAGTTCTACAAATTAGCCCGTTGGCATTATTAAAACAGACATTGATCAACCTTTCTTTACGAACTTCCATGCCATTTCTACATACAAACAGCAACGCTAACACCAACATATCCTTCTGAGTGAACATCAATCATGAACTATAGGTTCCCGTACAACCCCCAGTGGCCCGAGAGGCCGATACCTGATCAAAACCTGCCGACGTATCGCCGCATCGGTCAGGGCTTTTGCGGCAGTGTCTGGAGCTGTCCGGAATCTCCATCTACGTCCACCGATCCGGTCCGAGCGATTGCGATCAAGCGTGAAGACGGCGGTCCGGGACGGTCCCTCAGCAACGACTATTCTGTGCACTGGCAGGTCTTGGATGTCATCAAAAAGTGTCCAAAGGAGCTGTGCGAATTTACCGTTCCTCACTGCCACACTTTTGTTGAAAAGCTCCTTTGGGGTCTGCCGGACCAAAGACTGCTGAGCCGGTTTCCCGAGGGGTACACGGCCTGCAACGCCCTCTTTACGGAACGCATCCCGCCTATGCCGGAACCGGTCCGGAACCTGCTCGTCGACAAGTTCTGCCCCAAGACGCCGGAGTCACTGCCCGCGCAGATCCGGGCCGACGAGCAGAACCACGACTGTCTCGTCCGACCCTATCTCGGACGCACCAAGCACGGCCGCGGACGATCCCGGGTGTCTTTCTTCAGCTTGCGCAACTTCCCACTCCACCTTGACCAGATGGCCGAGCTGGGGCTACCGTCTGATGCGGCTCGGGACTACGCTGCGGCCATGGCCAAGACGCTTGCGGTCTTGCACTGGAAAGCCAGGATCGACGCAAACGACATCGAGTTCGTCTTGGCTCCACCGCCCCTTGCTCCCTTGAAAACAGACCGATGGAGCCGGGTCGACTGTCCCGGCGATCCCGCTTTCACCTTCTCTTCGCCGGTTCTAGGAACCCACTGCCTCTGGATCCTGGACTTCGACTGCTGTCGCAGGATGGACTGGGACGAGAAAGGGGTGGAGAAGGCGGCGCGCGCGTTTCTCCGGAACGATCCGTTTTACCCGCGTCCGGGAAGAAAGGATGCAGACGAGAAGGAACTCTGGCGGCACTTCCGGGCGACGTTCTTATGGGCGAGCGAGCGCATCATTGCCTACGATGCCGAGAATCATATTGGGGATCGTGGACGTCGGGGCCTGCCGTTGAAACTGATGGACAGGATCGAGGAGCTCGTTGCGGAGACGAACGGCCAAGATGGACAAGATACTCCCGCGAATTGAGAGGAGTGGTGCGTTGGAGTGAAATTTGCACCCTCTTCGCAACGTGTTGTTCCGGGGAATCGAGACCATACGCACCAATGCAAGTTCCTCGCCGTTCCGAACTCTTACTACTTATCCAGTAGGAAAACCATTATGCCACGACACAAACTACTCCCTGATGTGTACAGGACGACATGGTATGGTAAGGGCAGTGCTGTCGTCATGAGGGGATACCGTCCGACTTGTTGATTGGCGGGTAAGGCTACCAAGCGCTACCATTTTCAAAATTCCTTATACCACATGCTGATCGCTTGATCGATGGTCGGGCTGTGCAGCAGGCTGAGCTGAACCATATGCATTCCTGATGGGAAAGGCCGCGAGTGGGTGCATTGAGGTATGGGGATGATTGGTGGGCTTAGCATGCTGATCTTGACGATCCTGGGGGTTGAAAGCGCCTGATGCGGATGGGAAAGGGCCGATCGTTGGAGTATTGATGCGCAATCAAATAAATATCATTTTAACAGGCTACCTCGCGGCTCCCTTTCTCTGGGTGGTCAGTCAGAAGCAATACTGAAACATTACGAGACGCTGCACATATTTATTGGGGGCGAAGTTGCATTGATGTTCTATTCTCGTCTCACTTGCAGTTCAGCTTGTTACTATCTTTGCAACACCTCGCACCTCTCTGCGTCTGATGGTATAGCACAGACTCTCGGTTTGCAAGTCAAGGCTGCTCATCTGCCCTGATTCTTTAGGCAGATTTTGTGGAACCACTTCCCGTCTCCGCACCCTCCCATCTGCAAGCATGTCTCGTCTATTCGCTCGACAGGAGCAGGCTGTGAAGACAACTAACACAAATATTCTTGGCTAGGGACATATTGCAAGGCATTGCGTTCACTATAACACCTAAGCACTCTATCTCTCTTTGGATTCTAACAAACATATGCTTCTCCACATGCCCCGAGAATTGATTGTTTTGACCAACGATTGAAGAAAACGGCCTGAACCCAACTTGTCCTCGATACCAGGCAATCGAAGTTATCAACCTTTAGGGAGATGAATCGATACGGTCTAGCGATCCTTATCACCAGCATCATCTTCTCCATACTAGCCCTACTTCTCACCGGGGCTCGGATATGGGCCCGGCGCATAACCCGGCGCAGTCTGCGCCTTAACGACCATATCATCATTGCGAACTCGGTAAGCTTATATGTGAAGCAATAGGGAATCTGGTGCTAGCTATGAGTAATCTGCCGAGACCTTTCTCACTGTTTTGCCTCGAGCGGAGCAGGTCCTTACTTTCTCACTCTGCGTCGCGACGGAGTGGGCGGCCGTCCACGCGGGCATCGGAGAGCCGCGAAGCAAGCTGACGAGCACGCAAGCCGTGTCGTTCCGCAAGTTCCTCTGGTCGGCCGAGATCATCGTGACATTCATCATCGGCACCGTCAAGATCGGCGTCCTGCTCTTCTACCAGCAAGTCTTCGCGACCAAGCCTCGCTTCCATACGGCAGCCAACGTCCTGGTCGGGCTCTGCGGCGCCTGGACAGCCGTCTTCGTGCTGCTCATCGTCTTCAAGCGGTTCCCCGTCCACAATGAATGGAGCCTCGCCGCGAGCGTGCCGCACCACTGGAACGCCGGCGTCATGTGGACCAGCATGAGCGCCAGCGACATTCTGTTGGACCTGGCTATCCTTACCCTCCCGTTTCCTGTACTTTCGTCGCTCAAGCTGGGACGGAGGCGGAAGATCCAGGTTGGCGGTATCTTTTGCCTCGGCGTCTTGTCAGTTCCTCTTCCTTTTCTTCCTCGTCCCTCTAAACCAATTTGGCCCTGAGTTTCCACACAAACATAAACTGGCTGGAGCTGACTTCATGGAAGTGTGGCTATCGGGTCGGCGGTGCGCTTAGTGTATTTCATCCGCGCGGAGCCCATCTACGGCGACCCCTATTACAACTTTTCCGACTCGGTCACCAACGTTGTTATTTGGTCCATTGTCGAAGCATGCGTCTCCATTATCGCAGCAAATCTTCCGTGTGTAGTAGTCTCTTCAAAACTCCTGTCTCTGGGTAACAGCCCAGTATTTCTAATTAGCTGACCATTGAACTCTCCAGCCTGCTCGCGCCCCTGTTCAAGGAAGGTCAGGGGCTACGCAGTTTGCTACACTATGGCTCAAAACACTCTTGCGACGGTGTTCTGAATGAACAGGGTCGCCCTGATTTGCAGCTTAAGCAATTCCGGACTGCATCGACACTGGATGTGCGCGACCGCGGGTTTCCCCAAATTGAGTGTGTGTAGTTATTCATGAGAAATGATTAAGAGCCAGAGATTCATGCGTTCGTTGGAAAAGGAGAAAGAAGATTGTAAAACGAAACAAGAAGAGAAAAGCCAGAGGGAAGAGAATGTATGCAGGAAATACTAACATTCAGCTGAATATGCGATGGTCCAGCGCGACAGACAAGGATTCTGTTTATCACTATATGTGCAGTCGTTCAATTGTTGTTGAATTTAGTTGATAAGCTGTGTTTTCATATAAGGGTTTGTGCTACGCCGTGTGATTCATCTGATCACATCGCCCCCAATGTCCGGATATTCGGTGTAATCACACGCTTACTCTCAGTACCGGCATGGGGCATCACCGGTGCCGCAATTCCTCGGCCGCGTTTCCTCGGCCGTATTACGGGTGTCTGCATAGGTCCAGATACCCTTCGTTTCCAAAGACCTTACATCGTATACGTATCCACTTCGTCGCTTATGTTATCAGCGTCGTGTAAATTGCACGCTATGCCGTCAGAGGTAGGTTGCTTCCGAGATCGATTTCGGGATGATGCAGTTGCTGACGCGCCACTCCACGCCAACAACATATAAAAACCACCGTTAGCGGTCCATACAATCGAGAAACCTCACGCATCGAATTGGCTCACAGTTAATACACCTATTTCATAATCATGAGGGCACAGGAACTCGTTCTCGGCGGCCTGCTTGGGGGTCTGGCCTGCGCTCAATTTCCACCCAAGCGAGAGGGCGTAACGTACTTGAAGTCCAAAATTCACGGGAACGTGACCATTTCGTACAAAGAGGTACGCACCCAATTGCATGGCTGTTTCCCCCTTTCACTGACACCTCCCACAGCCTGGAATTTGCGAGACTACGCCTGGTGTCAAGTCGTACTCCGGCTACGTTCATCTACCGCCCGGCCTGGTCGACGACGGAAGCGGCGAGGCCCAGAACTACCCCATCAATACGTAAGCTCATCTTATTGCTCGTCACCACTTCAGACCATGCGCTGACTACCAGAAAATGCAGCTTCTTCTGGTTCTTTGAAGCCCGCAACGATCCCGCCAATGCGCCGTTGGCCATCTGGCTCAACGGTGGACCAGGAGCGTCATCCATGATGGGGGTTCTTGAAGGCAAGTGATGCCAACCAACAGACAGTACCACCATTGGCCCTGACTAACCCCGGCACGTGAATGTAGAAAACGGACCGTGTCTTGTGGCCAACGACTCCAAGACGACGTACCTGAACCCCTGGAGCTGGAACAATGAAGTCAACATGCTCTACTTGGACCAACCGAACCAGGTGGGCTTCTCGTATGACGTCTTGACCAACGGCACTTGGGTACTAGACGAAGAGGGGGGGGTTCGTTGTTGTCCCGACCAATTTCACCGAAGACGGTCTGCCACAGTCCAATCTGACCAGCCACTACGGTACCTTTGGCAGCCAAGATCCCTCCCAGACGGCCAACAGCACGGCCCAAGCCGCTCATGCCATGTGGCACTTTGCCCAGACTTGGTTCTCCGAGTTCCCGCACTACAAGCCTGTCAATGACCGCATCAGTCTCTGGACAGAGAGTTATGGCGGACATTACGGGCCGGGAATCATGAGGTAAGCGAGAGTGCACATCGGATACCATTGCAACGCTGACAGTACTTTGTCGCCAGTTATTTCCAGCAGCAGAACGAAAAGATTGCCAATGGAAGTTCAGAGGGAAAAGGGGCTAAATATCTCCACCTGGACACGTTGGGGATCATCAACGGGATGTTGGACGTGCCTGTGCAAGGGGAATCATACATCCAGTTTCCCTTTAATAATGTGAGTGCATGGCACCGGGCCTCTGATTCAGCATCTCAATTCGCTGACCAAGTCGGTTTCTTAGACATACGGTATCCAGGCCTTCAACCAGAGCATCTACGACGAGCTCATGCACAACTGGACGAAGCCCGACGGCTGTCAACAGCGGATGACCGAATGCCAAGCCGCCCTGAAGGATAGCGACGCTGATTTCCTGGGCAGAGCCACTGCTGCCGCCGGGAAGGAGAACCTCACCGCAGCCTGCAGCGGCGTCGAAGACGAGTGTTGGACCGACCTGTTGCGCCTCTACGGCAGACAGGGCCGGGCCGTCTATGACATCGCGCACCCGCGGCACGACCCCTTCCCGACGCCATACATGTACGGCTACCTGTCCTCGGCGCCTGTGCAGGCCGCGCTGGGCGTGCCCGTCAACTACACCGAGACCTCGGCCGCCGTGGCGCGCGCCTTCGTGCGCTCGTATGACATGCTGCGCGGCGGGTTCCTCGAGGCCACAGCACGGCTCCTCGACGCGGGCGTCAAGGTCCACATGATGTATGGGGACCGCGACTTCGCTTGCAACTGGATCGGTGGGGAGCGGGCGAGTCTCGCGGTGCCGTTTGCGCGGGCGGGCGAGTTCGCGGCGGCGGGGTATGAGCCCATGATGGCCGCTTCGCCAGATTATATCCCGTCATCGCATCTATCGCTGCTGTGGAAAGACACCGGCGCCGGAGAGGAGGTCGTCGCGGGCATGACGCGCCAAGTGGGCAATTTCAGCTTCACGCGCGTGTTCCAAGCGGGCCACGAGGTGCCGGCCTACCAGCCGGCGGCCGCGTACGCCATCTTCATGCGCGCCATGTTCGACCGCGACGTTCCGACGGGCCTGCGCCCGGTTACGGAGGATCTGGCCACCTCGGGGCCTGCGGAGACGTGGCACATCAAGAACGTGCCGCCGGAGTGGCCGGAACCAAAGTGCTACGTCCTCAAGCCGGCGACGTGCACGACCGAGGTGTGGGAAAAGGTCAAGAAGGGAGAGGTGGTGGTGAGGGACTACTACGTGGTCGACATTCTTGACGATGGTGACGGCGGAGGAAAATAGACAGATGGGCTAGAAGTCACATTGGCAGTGGAACGAAGCTAGTGACTTGTTTGAGGACTGAAGAATGGGATGATATATTGTCGCACTAGCCAACCACTTATGATCTCTGAGGCAAGGACCGAGTCAACCTGGTTTTTTGATTGATGGCCTTCTTCCGAGTTGAGGATGTTGGATCGGGAAAAGCTCTCAGCTGCCAATTGACCAGTGAAGAATAGACCCAGTGCTTTGAAAGTGCCGTAAACCATCGAGTCGAATCGAGCCAAAGTGCTGCATGACATCGCCGCAAATGACCAGGGCCAAGCAATCGAGAGAACCTTATTAATTGAGGGATAAGGGCCCTGCAGCAGCTGCAGCTACTGTACCCCTAGCTTCCAGCTCAGGCCAGGGATGGATGTGTAGGTAAGCAGATGCAAGGACCGAGCAAACCGCCCACCGACATCGCCGTCAGCATCCAACATTCAACCGTATCAGGCCTGGGAAGATGGCCTGCCGAGTCACCAGATGTGCACTCACTGCATTGGTTCAGACAGTTTGCCCTGCACCTAAGCATCCAACGGTCTGTCCGACGGCATGGAACTCAATTGACCACCTGGAAATGTGTAACCGTTCCAGTTCCTAGAGGCAGGCTAAAGCTGTCAGGGATGCCGATGCTATTGGCCATGGCCATGCTAGGTCGGTCTTTGCTGCTGCTGATCGCCTCGTTCCGAATCGCGGGGCAGAATGACTACGTCGACCATTTCAAAAAATCAATCGGCCATCCCACTTTAATTGTCGCCGCCGGGCCCCGCCCACTTTCTGCTTTCGCATCCCACCATAAAGAAAGACAAGCGACATCTCGCCTGCCCAACATCGCTCTCTCTCGTGACTCAACTTCATTTCTACATTCATTTCCAAGGGGCAGGGAAACGTGACTCAGCTCCAATTCGATACGTCTACCGTCTATAAGAGAAACCAACAAGCCTCTTGACCAACAACATCCGCTGCTGTACCAAGCAAGCCGCCATCCCACTTTCCACACCAGCCATCGCGGGGCAGTTCCAAAAGAGTCACCACCGACACCATGGCCGATCACCTCAAGCAGACGTTCGAGCGCTGCAAGGCCCAGGGCCGGGTATGTTACGGCCTCCTCCACGCCGCCATTGGAAACACCAATGGCTTCGGTTCCGACGACTTCAATTGCCAGGAGACACATAGCTGACTGTTTGCGTGGTAGGCCGCCCTCGTGACCTATGTCACCGCAGGATATCCCACGCCCCAGATCATGCCCGACGTCATGCTGGGCATGCAAAAGGGTGGTGCTGGTATGTCTTCCCTCTTTGGTTATTTCTTCTGCAAGCTCCATCTCGTACTGACACGCCCGCTCGTCTCCAGATGTCATCGAACTCGGTATTCCCTTCACAGACCCCATCGCCGACGGCCCCACCATCCAGACCTCCAACACAGTCGCCCTCCAGCACGGCGTCACCATCGGCACCACCCTCCAGATGGTCCGCGATGCCAGGAAACGAGACCTGACCACGCCCGTCCTGCTGATGGGCTACTACAACCCCTGCTGGCCTACGGCGAGGAGAGTTTGCTGCGCGACTGCAAGTCGGCCGGCATCAACGGCTTCATCATCTGCGATCTGCCCCCCGAGGAGGCCGTCTCCTTCCGCAAGTTCTGCAGCAGCGGCGGCCTGTCCTACGTGCCCCTCATCGCCCCCTCCACCACCGAGACCCGCATGCGCATCCTCTGCTCCCTCGCCGACAGCTTCATCTACGTCGTCTCGCGCATGGGTGTCACGGGCGCCCTCGGCACCCTGAACGCCGGCCTGCCCAACCTGCTGGAGCGCGTCAAGAAGTACAGCGGCAACAAGCCCGCCGCCGTCGGCTTCGGTGTCTCCACCCGCGAACACTTCCAGAGCGTCGCCGCCATCGCCGACGGTGTCGTCATCGGCTCCCAGATCGTCACCACCCTGAGCAAGGCCGAGGACGGCCAGGGCCCCAAGGCCGTCGAGGAGTACTGCTCCTACGTGAGCGGCCGCACCGGCGACCCCCAGACCGAGCTGACCCGCGAGGTGGGCATGGTCGAGGCCATGTCCGGCGCCAAGGAGCCCAGCGGCGAGAACGTCACAGTTAGCGGCGTCATTACCGACCACGACACTGACAACACGGACCTCGTGGCGGAGCTGGCGGCGATGCACGGCAAGATCCCCGACCGCTTCGGAGAGTTCGGTGGCCAGTTCGTGCCCGAGTCCCTCATGACCTGCCTGCAAGAGCTCGAGGAGGGCTTCAACCAAATCAAGGACAACCCCGAGTTCTGGGAGGAGTTCCGGTCATACTACCCATGGATTGGCCGGCCAGGCCACCTGCAGCTCGCCGAACGGCTGACGGAGCATGCGGGCGGGGCCAACATCTGGCTGAAGCGAGAGGATCTGAACCACACCGGCTCCCACAAGATCAACAACGCCCTGGGTCAGATTCTGCTGGCGAGGCGACTAGGCAAGACCAAGATCATTGCCGAGACGGGTGCTGGACAACACGGCGTCGCGACTGCCACAGTGTGCGCCAAGTTCGGCATGGAGTGCACTGTCTACATGGGCGCTGTAAGTCATATCGCCTTTCTCTCTTTTCTTCATGAAACCCTACACATGTACGTATACTGACCTTTCTGCAGGAGGATGTTCGCCGCCAAGCCCTGAACGTGTTCCGCATGCGCCTCCTGGGCGCCAAGGTCATTGCCGTCGAGGCCGGTTGCAAGACGCTCCGTGACGCCGTCAACGAGGCCATGCGCTCCTGGGTCACAAACCTGGACGACACCCATTACATTATCGGATCCGCCATTGGCCCTCACCCCTTCCCCACCATTGTACGAACCTTCCAGTCCGTCATCGGCGACGAGACCAAGAAGCAGATGCAGGAGAAGCGCGGCAAGCTGCCCGACGCCGTCGTCGCCTGCGTGGGTGGTGGCTCCAATGCCTCTGGTATGTTCTACCCCTTCAGCAAGGACCTGAGCGTCAAGCTGGTGGGCGTGGAGGCCGGTGGTGACGGTATCGACACGCCCCGCCACTCGGCCACGCTGTCGGCCGGCTCCAAGGGCGTTCTGCACGGCGTGCGCACCTACGTGCTGCAGAACAAGGACGGCCAGATCCAGGACACGCACTCGGTCTCGGCGGGTCTCGACTACCCCGGCGTGGGCCCGGAGCTGTCGCACTGGAAGGACTCGGATCGCGCCACTTTCGTCGTGGCCACGGACTCGCAGGCGTTTGAGGCCTTCCGGATCATCAGCCAGCTCGAAGGTATCATCCCGGCCCTTGAGAGTGCCCACGGTGTCTGGGGCGCCCTGGAGCTGGCCAAGACCATGCCCAAGGACTCCGATGTCGTCATCTGCCTGAGTGGTCGTGGCGACAAGGACGTGCAGAGTGTGGCGGACGAGTTGCCCACCATTGGACCCAAGATTGGCTGGGACTTGCGTTTCTAGGCACTCGCTCGTCTCTCAGTTGAAATACCGGAAAAGTGAATAGAGAAAAGAAAGCATAGAAGCGTAGATGAAATCATTGTCTTTACATATTTGAATAGCATCTGGAGTTGTCAGGCTTCCATGACCCTCAGGAGGCATCGTATCAGATACCGATTTGTACAGGAGTAAGAATATAGTAGTACATTGATGTTGCCTTATCTGGCCATCCCCATCTGTTCTCTTTTTGGTTCTGTCTAGTGTCCACGCTCTATACATGCTTCCGTGTAGAATCCAGAGCAACTTCTTTTATGATGGGTACCAAGCCCGACCACCTTATGCGGTCTTCGTCTGGGGTGTACTGGGCTCGGGAGTCGCCTGGGCCGGCTCCTTCCCCTCGATCATGACCGGTCCGCCCTCCGTCTCCTCGCCGAGCACGAATTCCTCCTCGTGCGCCAACATACGGTCCATCTCGCCCATCAGCTCGGCACTCGGCGCCACACCACCTGCCTGCTCCGCCACCAACAGGTGATGCGCCTTGGGCGGCAGGCCCATAGCCTCGCGCTCGCGCGCCCAGCGCTCCTGTACGGGCCCCGACTGCATGACCTTCCATCGCAATCTCCAACCGGCGGGTCCCAGCTCCTTGAGGCGGCGGGACTTGGCGCCGAGCAGGTAGTTGTCGATGCCGCCGAGCTTGTCAATCGTTCGCAGGACGCCCGTGGTCAGGCGCGTGCGGACGAACATGTTGAGCGAGGGGGACCAGAGGCGTTTGGTGTGGCGGTTGGGCTTCCAGTGGGTGGCGGCCTTGATCTGCCATTTGGCGCTGACGGTGTTGCCGAAGCGGATCTTGGAGGTGCCGTAGAGGCCGGCGTTGCGCTGCTTGTAGGTGCGGAAGGGGCCGTAGGGGTAGTCGGGGATTTGCTCCTTGGGGACCGTCAGGTGCGTCGGAGTTTGTCGCAACAGAGGGGTGGTGGTGGTGAAGGTGCGTCGTGACGATACGGCGGCAGCGGCAGCGGCAGTGGAGGTGGTGGTTGTCGCTGATGATGCTGCTGCGAACAGGCATCGCGACGTTATGGGGCGTAGGGAGGCCATGGCGGGCGGTGGCGTGTTTGGTTGTGTCAATTGACACTGACGTTCGCGGTCGTGGTGGGGGATTGGCGAGGCAAGGCGGCGACACACAATCGACGAGTTGGAATTGAAGCTGGCTCTGAAGATTTTGGGGATTCAATTGCATTGGAGCGATGGACGGCCCGTCAGTTTGGGCGGGTCCAGGCCATGTATGTACAGCTTAGGTACTTCATGCAAGTACCGTACAGCAGCCACCCCGCTACAGGTCGATCGCTGGGCCAATCACAAAGCACCTGACCCGGCGACTCGTTGCGCCTAAACTGCACCTTCAACAACTGCACTTAAGTTTAGGGGGGAGCGACAACATTGATCGACGACTTGGCCGACAAAAACACAAAGGGAAAAGTTGCGAAACACGGCCTAAAATATCAAACGCATTGATTGAGTTGGCGCCCTTGCAAGCTGCAAGCACCGGTCTCAGTCATGCTGCCCCCCGTGGACGAGTCGGTCCTGACTGACAACCCGGACTTTGAGAAGCTGTACAAGTCCCTCTCTACCGACATCCTGCACCCCGACGGGTCCACCAAGAAGGATGCGGCCGCCGAGCAGCGTGATGCCGTTCGTCAGGTGAGTCAAAAGGAAAACTATGGCATACATCTTCTGTTTTGTTTGCTTTTTATGATTTGTAAAGATACTAACGTACGTCACAGGAGCTAAAGGAGTATCGCCTGAGAGCGACGCGGCACCATCTGCTCAAGCAGGCCATCGCCACCGCCACTCCCCAGTCCGCCTCTTCGCAGCCGGCGGCACCAAAGCAGATCCCGCAGCACGGCCGGACCAGGTCGCACCTCACCCGTGCCTCCTCCAATCCGGTCGCTGCGGGCGGAGGTGAAGAAGGCGGCGCATCATCAACATCACAGCAACAGCTCCCGCCCGAGCTGGTCGATCTCCTGCTCCTGCTCCCCGACTTCCTCGAGAAGGCCCCGCGGCAACTCCTCCCCCAGCAGACGCTGCGTCTCCTGCTCAGCACACCGCCCTTCTCCCAGTTCCCGCAGCACCTCGCCAGCTTGACCGCGTTGTTGTCAACCCATCTGACCACCCAAGCCGTCGCCCTGACCCGGGTCCTGCACCCTACCACCAACGCCTCCTTCCTGCACCGGCACACCGTCAACCTCCCCGTCACCACTTCCGACCTCGTCGCCAAACTGGACACTACGCGCCGCGAGCTCACCGACGCCCGCCTCCAGACCACCACCACCCTCTTGAGTCATCTCGGCCAGTATGCCCGCGCTTTGGCCATCTTGGTCCGCGCCCTCGAGGCCAAGCACGGCCCCGCCGCCCATTCGACCGCCCTCCGCAGCCAGCGCGCCTGTCTCGAAGCCGCGCTCTGGGCCGCTTCGCTCCGGCTGCTGCTCGTCGAGACCAAAGGGCGAGTGTACCCGCAGGGGTCCGGCGGTGCTCTTCGGAACTACCGCCGCCACCTCCGGGACGCCCAGATGCGGCTCGAGGACGCCTCACGGGTCCGAGAGCGGGAGCTGGAGGACTACGGCGTCCTCGTTCGACCTGGCAAGGAAGAAGAAGACAGCGACGACGAGAACGAAATGTCGACCAAGGAGCGCAGGATGCGCGAGATGGCCAGAATTTGGCGCGAGATGGAGGGCAGGCTTGTGGAGATCCAGGCAGATTTGGATCGTCTGGGCAAAAGCTGAGCGCATTTCGGCATCCTCCAACGTGCCTGTCGAGTATGAGCATTTACTAGCGAGGAGTTTCATGTCAGTTTGTACGAATAGCGAGCCTTTATGAGTCATGTTTAATATGTTGCTCACGGTATTCCCTGTCTGCAATGGGATTCAGGCCATGCTTTCAATACCAGTTCCGTTTTGTGCTGTCATATGTGAGCAAGGCTGCAGCATACATCAATGGGTCACATCCCAGGCCAGATAAAGTAATGTTTCGTGGGAAAGAGATCTTGATTGTTGGTACATCGAAGACGTATTGCAAGGAGACCGATTTCTATCTAACCGTCTAGCATGATGTTGACATGGTCCAATGCACAGGCAAGCTATGACCAGATCCGAATCTAGTAGACCTTTTCCCGCCTCATCTCATTTTCCCGTCTCTTCCCAAACCCGAGACCGAGTATACAGGTACAAGATCGCCGTTCTGCTGTGTCGGGGGGTATCGTCACACTTTCATCGGCCGATCGAAAAGAAAACGCCGCCGGTTTTTAAAAAAGTGACTTCTCATATAACACATCTCTCATAGGTCATGATGGCCGAATATCCAAAGATACGGCAGCTTAACCCTTGACCTTGTAGATGGCCTCGGCGAGGCGGCCGACGTTCTCGCTGGTGATACCGGCGACGCTGATTCTGCCGTCCTTGGTGGCGTAGACGCTGTGCTCCTTGGCGAGGGAGTCCATCTGGGGGCGGTCAGGCCGGTGTAGGCGAACATGCCGATCTGGCTGGTGATGTGGCTCCAGTCGTGCTTGCTGCCGAGCTTCTCGAGGTTGTCCTTGAGGAGGGCGCGCATGGTGATGATGCGGTCGGCCATCTCCTTGACCTCGGCGAGCCACTGCTTGTACAGGGCCGGGTCGTTCAGGATCTCGGCGGCAATGCGGGCACCGTGGATCGGGGGTTGGAGTACAGGGGGCGGACGAGGATCTTGACCTGCGAGTCGATGCGCTTCTTCTCCTCGGCGTTCTCAGCAACGATGGAGAAGGCGCCGACACGCTCGCCGTAGAGACCCATGTTCTTGGCGAAGGACTGGGCCAGGCAGATGTTGTGACCCTCGGCGACGAAGTGGCGGACGGCGAAGGCGTCCTTGTTGGTGTCGCCCGAGGCGAAGCCCTGGTAGGCCATGTCGAAGAAGGCGTAGTGGCCGGCCGACTTGACGACGGAGCTGATCTCCTTCCACTGCTCGGGGGTGGGGTCGACACCGGTGGGGTTGTGGGCGCAGGCGTGGAAGAGGAAGATGCTGCCCTTGGGGGCGGCCTTGAGGTCGGCGACCATGCCCTCAAAGTCGAGGCCGATGGTGTCCTTGTTGTAGTAGCGGTACTTCTCGACCTCGAGGCCGGCGTCCTTGAAGACGGCGCCGTGGTTGGCCCACGAGGGGTTGGGGATGTAGATCTTCTTGGCGCCCGGGTAGAATCGCTCGAGGAAGGCGGCGCCGATGCGCAGGGCGCCAGTGCCGGAGATGGACTGGGTGATGACGAGGCGGTCGAGGGCGGAGGAGTCCTTGCCGTAGGCGAGGACGGCAGCGGACTTGGTGAACTCGGGGACACCGGTGATGCCGGCGTACTCCTTGTTCAGGTTGTTGGAGACGACCTTCTGCTCGGCAGCGCGGACGGAGGGGAGGACGTAGGGCTTGCCCTTGTCATCGCGGTAGGCACCGACACCTGGGAAGCGTGCCAGTGTTAGTCACAGCTCCGGGGCAAGGTCAAGGCATGCCAACTTCAGGACGGGTGGTGAACCTTACCCAGGTTGATCTTCTTGTCGAAGGAGTCGGCCTTGAAAGCCTCGGTGATACCTGTTGCGGCAGCTGTTAGCTTGTGTGGAGGCGAGCTTGTCTGAGCAGGTTTGTCGGCTTACCCAAGATGGCCTTTCGGGCGCAAGTAAGTTCAGGTCAGCCATTGACGTCGGAAAGTGACAGGTTCAATTGAGTTAAGCTTACATCCTGGAAAGCATGTCGGTCAGCGCATCTGGTACAGGACTATCAAACAAATCCGGCCAAGGACAAACTCACGGGAGGGCCCTGGGGCACGTTGGCCCAGGTCGAGCCAGCGCGGACGGCTTGGAAGCGGAAGGCAGAGGCGCGGCGGGCAACGGCGGCACCGCGGGTGGCGACACGCAGAGTGGAGAGCATCGTGACGGAAGAGAAGATCACAATGGGCTGCAGTACGTCAATGTCGGTATGGGATGATTGAAGGATGCAGAAGAAGGAAAAGCAGGTGTGTTGTTTTATATTCACCGAGGAATCGTATGACTTGGCCGACGAACGGGGTGAAAGCGGGCTCGAGCAATGGGCCAGATCGGAAGCTCCAGAATAATTAATTCCTCACCGGCAGCGCCCATCGAACGATGACAACACAAATTCGCTGCCGGGATCAGCCCTGCAGCAAAGACAGCTTCCTCTAGTCCGGCCGGAAGATTGTTGTTGAGCGCCGTCTCCAGACTCGGCTCGCATGTCTTCATTGGCGCGGGTGTTTTCGGGCCCACATCTTAGCCGATCTGCCCCAAGAAAAAGAGAGGCTTGTACCCCTACTGTAGTACCCCGCGCTCACTGGTCAATGGCTGCTTATCGCTTATCCTTTATGCACGCCTTATCGCCTTATCTCCAGTCCCTTAAGTCCTGGTCGTCGCTTACACGGAATGCACTAACGGTCGGAGTTCTAGCCATTGAAAGGGGTGAGATCTCGAATGAAACCCGTTCCCATCTGGCTTAATAGTGTTTTTACATATGGAGCTTTATTTTCTCATTGGAAGAGTCTTTTCCTTAGGGCAATCACTCTTAGTGTACATGCAAGAACAGTAAAAGCAATGAATGTCAATTTCAAATTACCTCCATATCACCTGTTTCCTTCCTTTCATAGCGCATCGTCTAATTCCATAATACCTTCCTGACAAGGTAACCAGTCGAACCTCCTGGAGGCCCGCGGGTAAGGCGCCTCCTCGGCCTCGTCGACAGAATCCCAGAGCTCCCCAGTCTCCAACGTAATCAGCGTTATAGACTCTTCAATCTTCTTGATGAATTCGATTCTCGAGTCATTCCGACTGGGCATGGGGACGGGATCTACGAGCTCGCGGATCGGCAGACTGTCCCTGAATGTCTCCACATCGCGCTGTACATCTTGCGAGAGCTTCTTGTATAGGTCGCATTGTTCGCGCAAGTCCCTTTTCACATACAAGAACCGCTGGTACGTCACATACGGCTGATAATACGGGTACAAGTCCCCGTGCGTGGTCGCCACCACGGCCGCGATCTGGGCAATGGCCTCGTACACCTCCACCAGGGCATAGTAGAGACGGTTTAGCTCGCGCAGCGAGATGAGGAACGTACCGCCCTCCGCCTCGCCCCGGTCCAGCAGGCGGTCGTGCTCGGCACGCACCCGCGCCAGGTTGTTGAGCTCCATGTCAAGCATCGTCAGGTACTCTCTCCGCACCATCCCGTGCGTAGACCGCAGGCTCCAGTATCGCAGTCCTCTGAAGAGCGCCATGTGCGATGCTGACGTACGCCCGTAGGCATCCTTGACGGCATCCACCAGGTACGCTCCGAGTCGGCCCAAACGGCGGATCTCGGCGCCCATGCGGGCGAGGTTCTCTTCCGTGTCCGATAGCTTGGGGTTCGCCTCCAAGTACGCCGCGACCCATGCCAATTCTGCCACCAGGATCCTCTTGTCGTCATCATCATTTCCACGACCTTCGAGGCTCTCGAGCCACGATTTGATGTCCTCGGTCCACGAAAGGGCGCAATGCCAGCACGGCAGTCTGGTCTCAATCACCACTATGTCTGGTAGAGTGCCTCGGGTTTGCAACATCTTCCATAGAATGTGAGGCTCGTCGGAGTCTTCGAAATGGCCACAGCAGGTGGAATGGCATGTCATAAACGGTTCTTCTCGGGCACTGTACGGAGGCGGCGCCTCTTCGAAGTCGGCCTGGCCCGGAGCGGCAATGATGTCTTGGTGGGGGTGATGATCCATGATGATAAGGGGCGTGGTGAAGTTCTAGAGTTCGTGACTGCGAACCTCACACAATCGGGCTTGTACCTAAACACGCCAATGAGAGAGACGGTATGACTTTGCCTTGCAGTTGAGCAACTAGATATGTTCATGCCTTATAAGTGTTCCGAAAGCCCTATCCGTTCAAAGTAGGCTCTTACAATGCTATTCTGGTCTGCATCCTTTATCTGTTCACGGCTGTGGTACAAGTTGGCTGAATCAAAAAGGGGTCATTGTCTTTGAGCCTCCCTACATTAACGAAGGCCACAGTTGGCTTTGACAATGTCGTTGTAATAGGCCTCAATGGAATTATCAGACAAGGGGCGAAGCCAGACGTTTACTTCTTTTGTCATAGTACATGGGTGACCCAACTCCATCATGAAATGATAATCACATCCGAGAAGAAGGTCGGGAGCGTCAAGTGAACGGTGCTATCATGCAAGGTCAAGGCTGATGTACGCCAACGTTAGCACTGGCTGGTCGTGGTGTCAGGGAGCGATCATCTTCCGGATAATAGATTCCGGGGCGTATCTCATACCGTGGAAACTGTGAGCCCTCCTAGAGTGCTTACCTGGTTGGCACTTTTCTCTTTTACTCTCTCCACAGCAAATAGCTACCGGACCGATTCGGTTTATTCATTAACCCTGTATTCCTTGCGTTTAGAATACATCACTATCTACTTCGCAGCCAGCGATTATACTACCCACCGCATTCTCATGTGGTCTCTCTGCGTTGTTACACCTGGCCCGCCAAGCTGTGGAACGGAACGTTTGTGGTATAACAGTGAAGCGGTTATCACGGAGCTCGACTTTGGTAGCACCCCAGCCGCCCGAGGTAGGCGGCGGGCCGTCGATCTCAAGCCGGTATTCCGCCAGGACCTCGAGGAGGAAGCCCTTCATCATGAGGACAGCAAAGTTCCTGCCAATGCACTTGCGAGCACCGAAACCGAAGCGCAGCATGCTCCAGCGGTAGTCGAATGGGGACAGGTCACGGAATCGCTGGAGACGGAAGGTCTTGCCGGGGTAATGGTGCCGTTCCCCCTTTTCGGAAGAGGAAGATTTCCAGACAGGACTCTCCGTGTTGAGGCGCGCCCAGTCGATGACACAGCAGGTCCCGGCCTTGATGTGGTAGCCGCCGATCCACAGATCCTCGGTTGCGTATTCGGGCAGCGTGAACCAGACCGCCGGGCAGAGGCGCGTCGACTTCATGCAGGTGTACTCGAGCAGCGTATCGCTGCGCTAGAGGTTGCGCTCATAGACGTCTTCGCTCTCCGTTGAGCCATCGCCGTTGGTTCTGCTGCTGTTAGCTTCCCGGTGCTGAGCCAGGACTTCCTCCCGCAGCTCGGTCTGGACGTCGGGATTCATGGCCAGGTTGATGAGCAGGAAGGCCAGAATCGCCGAGGTCACATCCAGATTGGCGAAGAGAATCTCATCAATGGTTTGCAATTAGTTGACGGTGCCGATGGTGCCCGCTTGCACTTGCTCGTACATGTCCTTAACGGGGCACGGGAGGCCATTCTAAATGCTAAGCAGAGAGATCAGCGTGTGTCTCCGAAAACATTCATAGGTGATTGGACACTAAACCAAAAACATGTAGTAGATGCGTGTGCCTACCTTGGTGGCGATCCGGGCGACTTTCAGGTTGTAAGCCTCCCACTCGGCCTCGAATGTGTCCATGTTCTTCTTGGTCATGGTGGGCAGCATGTTGTCGAAGCTCGACCGCTCACGCCTGCCGAACCAGGTCGTCAAGAGAACCTTGTCATGAACAACATTCAGCTGCAGGAGTTCATCAAACTTCTAGGCGGGGACGAGTTAAGAAGGGTCAGCCATTACAGAGCACATGAGAAGGAGACCAGTTTGGTTCCTACCTTATCCGTCAGCACACCACTGTACAGGGATAAGGCAATGATCTTGAACGGCAGACTCCGACAAGTCTCGAGGGCCTCGACGACGAAATCGGCCCTTCCGGGCACGGCGGGGAGCTGGGCCCGCCAGCGTGAGAGCTCGCGCCGCATAGGGTCCAGGAAGACCTTGGCGCACTGGTGGCTGAAGTGCGGGTCGAAGACGGTGCGGATGCTGCGCCACAGGTCGCCGTTGACGGCTCCGGCGCACTGGCCCATGAAGCGCCCAAAGTAATGCCCCATGCAGGCGTTGGTGGGTTTGCGGTGTTCTTTTGGGACGGGTCAGCAAGATGCCAGCTTGAAGGGGATGTGTGGGTAGGGGCATTTCTGCTTCCGGAGATGCTTACTCTTCGCCTTGCGACTGCAAAACTCCTTGACATGCTCCGGCTGCGTGAGGATGATATCCGGTCGGTCGCCGTTCCAGACCAGGCAGGGGCTATTCCTAGCTGCCAGGCTGGCTTGAGTCGACAGTTAGTAACTAGACCTCACCATGTCAGCCCGATCCCTTGATCAAAATCCATAATATCAAAAGTGACAGATGAAAGGGTTCGTCTCACCCTTGGTTGAAGCGCGAGAATCTCGACTCCCCCTGGATCTCGGGGATCACGGTGCCGTTGTGACCCACGAGGTTTCCCTGCCGCCGGAGCTAGAACGTCCTCACCAGTCGACGGAACAATGTCTGGAAGCGCAGGGAATCAGTAATTGTGCAGTGGTGGCCTAGGCAGCTTGTTTCAACCAGGGAGAAGCAAGGCATCTCTCATAACGAACCCATTTGGTCGCAATGACGCAGCAGGCGATGACTCCCACAACAATCGACAGCCAAGTGAACTTCGGCTGCCGACGGCCCGTAAGCAGGGACTCAAAGTATTCCATGGAGTGCATTTTGTCTACGTCACTCTCTGTCTCCGAACTAAGTATCATGCGGAGTAGATGGAGAGTTCCTCTGGGTATATTGTTGGATCATCGTTATGATAGAATAATGTGATGGAATTATGATGGCGCAATGAAACTTTTCTTGGTGACTGAGAACGAAGTAAAAAGCAGCAGAAGAGGAAACGAAGAGAACTTCGCCAGCTCGAAGGCCCAAATATTACTGTCATTCGCATAAGCCCGGTGTCCGTGAGCCTTCGACACCTCTTTTAGACCAAGACCAGCTCGTGAGGAACATTATGGACAAGGTGCAGTGGTGGAACACCTCGGATACGGACGTCGAGGATCTTGTGAAGAGCGCACAGTACCTTGGGTATCGAATCTATTATGAGGAGATGGAGTGTGCAGAGTCCAGCTAAACTGCTTATGGAGAGTGATACCAGTTCTTGAGAGTATGAGCTCTTGTTCTACTGTTTAGCTGCACATGAGTCTACTCTTGCCACCTGTTGCAATTCATCTCAGGGCCACAGAACCAAGTTGGTGTACAAATCGCTGGCATCACCATCTGCGAGACTCTTGAGGCGATCATAGCTAGCTCACATAGAGTAGATAAGAGATAATGCAGTGTGAGCTCTATTTCGAAGACCTTGGGATGTGATTCCAGTGAGCTTGGAGAAGGCTCATAAAGCTAGCCGTGGAAGTCATGTACATTGCTGCTTTACCAACCGAGATGACAGCAGGTAGAGAGAAGATAAGTGTACAACCCCTTGGACTCACATCAGCCCTACAGAGGTAGCATAATCAGTCCGCTGCTCATGTTGTAGTCGTTCGTCCTGTGTTTCCAACACTCTTTTGACTTTGACTCCGATGGATGATGGTACCTCGCCGCCAGAGCATGACTGCCATTCATGTTCAATGCTGTCAAGGATACGATCTTGTCTCTGCGTTTCTCAGCAACGTCCTCAGTTTCACTTACAGTGGCCAGTGGGCTGCCTGTTAAGAACGTTCGCTGAGAGCTTACCAGGGGGAAGGCGTATACATAGGACAAGACTCGCTGCGAGTGGGTGTCCGGGGCGTTAGCAAGTATACGTCTCTACATGCATTACCATCGGTGCCCTCGTCAACGTCTTTCTCAATGTCGGCGGCATAGGTACTGCTGGATTTTCCGATACCTCTAGCTGCAGCATGCTTGTGCTCAAGATAGCTAGATACTCGAAAATAAAGCACCCAGCCGAATCAACCAGTAATCTACAGCACTGCGTCGTGGTCGCAAGCAAAATGGCCGAACTCAAGTGGCAAACACGAATTCGGTCATGTGCGACGCGTTTTTAGAGACAAAAGCCGCGTTATCCTCTGCTGTTATTGCCCATGGACGCTGGCCGGCATGGGAAGGCTCCTCATCGTCGGGAACGCCACTCCGACTACAGTCCTCGTGCCGCATCACCTGTATATGGCGCCGAAAGAAAGAGGTGAAGCTGGTGAAATAGAATCTTGTTGTCTATGCCTAATCTATGTTTGACCGACATCCAAGATGGATCCTAAGAGAATCTAAAGAAGTGAAGAATGACGAGCGTCCATCGGCATGAGAACGTCCCGAACGGCCCCAGTCTCAGCCCCGTGCTTTCCGCACCGTATTTCCAGCTGGTGCTTGACTGTCCGTCATTGTCCAGCCTAGATAAAAGCGCCAAGCGAGTTCAAGATTCCCAGGGCAGCGGAGTTGGCGCCACCGCTGGCGGCGCCGGCGGCCCCGCCGGGGCTGATGTTCATGTTCTTCTTGGTGAACTTGCAGGCGATGTCTTTGGGGGGTTGGAGGAGGAGCGGATGGCGTGGCTGACGCGGGCGGAGGTGCAGGCCTCGCTGGTGTGGAAGGTGTAGACGGCGCCGTTGATTTCGGGCTTGAGGTGCTGCACGTGCTCCGTCGGCGCGCAGCCGTTGAGGTTCAGGTGGTTCCAGAGCTTGTTGGCCTTGATGGCGTGGCCCATATCCTGCGCCGTCACGTACCAGTACTGCACCACGGGCTGCAGAGTGGGAGCGTTAGCCGTTGCGGTAGAAGGGGACATGCTGGGGAGCTTCTCGTTTCACGTACATCATTGGTGACCTTCTCCCATCGGTTGTAGCAGATCACGCCCGGAGGGTTGGACTCAGGGTATCCGCCGCCGCGGGGCAGGATCTGGGCGTGCTGCTCGACGGCGGTCTCATTCGTCATGGGCGCCGCGAAAGCCTGCGAGACCAAGAGGGTTGCCAGGGTGGCGAAGGTAGAGAAGGAGCCGAACATTTTAAAGGAAGTCGAGGCTCTTGAGTTGTCTGGAGGTATCTTGAATGCTGGATGAGTGTAGGAAGCTTGCGATTCGAGATGTGCTGAGTATAATGTTTGGTTTGCAAGAGAAGAAAGACGGCGTTTTATAGCTATATCTTGACGTCGCGGTTCTAGTGATGTGTCACCAATTATTCGATCTGATCTCCTTACTGTTCTTGTCGCTACGGTGTATTTACTGTATGCCTCTTCCGTTCATAGACGGCCCGACGAAGAATTGGCGGGGGAGGTGGAGGGACCTTGGCGGATGAGCGCCTCAAAATAGAAGCATGACGGCTGTCGGCTAAAATTGGTGGGCTACAGTGGAGATGCGGCCCGGTATATCTAGGTGCTTACTAGCTTGGCATCCCGGCAAGTGGAAACAGGCTGGCCTAGTGTCTACTCCGTTCGGCGACCATGCTAGCTCACTCGTCCCGGAAGCGGGCACAACGCGGATTTTTACTCCGATCCTGGTCCCCGACAGACGAAGGCTCCAAGAAAGAGCTTGCACTTTGGCTTACAGGAAGGAGTGGCGAGGCGTTTCTAGAAGCTAGCAGCTCGTGGCAGAAGCCCGAGGGTAAGGAGTCATGTGGCATTTGCCCTAATGCAGCCGAGGAGCCTGACTGACATGAGCTGACATGCACCAGGTTCTTTGATACTGTAGCAAAAATACTACGTGTAGTATTGGACGGATATTACCGCGATGCCAGGGGGTAAGCGCATTAACCGCCAAAGTAGGCCCTACGATGACGAAAATATGTACCTATAGTGCCAATGTGCCGGAATGATTCCGCGTATCTTGTTCCCCGGACATCAGTCCTTAGTCATAGATGAATCCTTATTTACGACTAGAGCCGCCTCGCCGCAATCTCTAAAAGTACCGGTACGTGCTCTTGGAAATGCGCATCCGCGTGTCTCAAATCAGCTGTGACTGCAGCTAGCAGTGCTACTACTAGTAGGATTTCCAAGCTGGAGTTCTTTTGAATTCTAGCTTGTAATCGATTTGCTAGCTTACGACAGCACATCGACGCCGTGCATATCCTGCCTACGGAATCAACTCCGCAGCTTGGCAATTCGAGAGCTGATCACCTGTACGAGTATGAGCGTTTTCAGTCCGGGCGCAGGCCGCGGCCCCTGAAACCGATCATAGTACCGCGTGGCATAATGATCGAGCTCTGCTTAGATGCCAAGTCTACCTGGCGCTGCTGATCGTTTGGTCTGGTGTATCAAGCCTCCTTCGTAAGATGCCAAGTCCATGCCTCGGTGACTGAGTTGATCCGTACAGGGCAAAATTCAGAAAGCCTCACTCGGCATAGATGCGATCTGCGACAGGTGGGCAGATTGTACTTCCCAAAGGGAGCTTGCCATCGGGCCAGTCCGTGTGGCTTAGGGATGCAGCATAGTACGTGATCCATACGTCCATGCTCTCCTTCTGAAAAGGGAACGATCCAAGCGCGTAGGGTGCGTAGAAGATACGGTGCTGAGAGTGAAGAGACGAAGGATCACCGTGGTATTCATATTCCTGTTGAGCCCGCGGTAATCCTGAGGATAAGAGCCAACTTTCACGGCGTCGAGTCGCCCTCTGTTAGACTTGGTGCAAATTTGAAGCAGCCGCATCCCGTAGAAAACCACAACCCCCTTTTGATTCCATCCACGCCCAAGATACTGTCACCATGGCCCATCTGTTGTTCCCTGCGGGCAAGAGCATCACCAAGGGGCGCCGCAAAGACGAGTACCATGTTCTCTCTACTGATATTGTCCGGGCTAGGATCGATGCCGTGGACGCCTTGACCCTGTTCCACAACCTCATCGCGGGCGCAGACCGAGGTGACGAAGCCCCGGGATACATGTCGTTCGATGCCCATGTCGGGGAGACTGGCTGTCACCTCCGGGCCGGCATGTTCCTGGTTCTCTTCTCCATCTACTGACGGCACTTTGATAACGACGATACTGCTTGGCGAATCTTGGGCAACTGCCTCGTAGAGACCCAGAAACGTCTGTGGTTTGTCATCGATGAAGCCGGCCATGTTTGTGCCAAGCTCACCCGAGCCAACACGAAGCCCACAGTACTGGGACTGAACCCGAAGCAGGACACTCCAGAGAGGAACCTAGAGATTCTCGGGTGGCAAGGTTTGAAGAAAGATTCGATCGACCAGAAGCTGGGGTTCCTCCTTGGTATCAACACCCTTGACATTGACAGCATGACAGAGTCGAACCTGGTCATGTCAGAGTTCGGTTTCCCTCCGCCATCCGCAGTCTCGGGGGCATCGTCGAGAACAGCGTTCCGGTCCCCCTCTACTGCGGCTTCTTCTTGGTCCGCCCCGCCAGTTGGGCAGGTCGTCGGAACCTCGTCAGCTTCGCCACCTTCAAGAAGCCCACCTACCTCTTTTATGTATCCGGCGCTTTTCTCGTCTTCTGGGGTCTTTTTGGCCCGTTCGACTACCTTCCGGCCTTTGCGCTGTACACAGTCTCCATCATCAAGTAAGTTGGTTGGCGTGTTCCTCCTGGGGTTGGTCCCTTTCAGCGACTGATGCACGTCGGAAAACACTAGTGCCGCTTCCATTCCGAGCCGTATCCTATCCAACATGTACGCTGACCGGCTGGGCTCGTCCCTGAGAACATCTCGCTGTGCGCCTTCCTGGCCGGCGTGTCGGTACTGGTGATCTGGCTCCCCATCAGCTACCGCAACCTGCTCGGCGGCCTCGTCGTCTTCGCCATCGTCTTCGGCTTCAAGTCGGGCGCCTTCGTGTCGCTCATGACGCCGGCCATCATCGAGGTCGCGGGTGGCCACAACTCGGAACTCGGCGTCATGCTGAGCACCTTCTTCGTCGTCGTCGCCGCTGCCAGCTTGACCAGCCTCCCCATCCAGACGGCGACCGTGACCGAGCGGGACGGCGGCGGCTACGACATGCTGGGCCTCATCGCCTTCTGTGGCGTCTCGATGTTGTTGGGGTCCGCCTTGCTGGGATGGACGGCGAGGCTTGCGGGGAAGCGAAAGGCCGGCGCCGCTTCATGAGTGCATTGCTGTAGGTAGATGTTTGATCTACTTGGTAGAAGCGAGAGAGCTGTGCGGAATCGACCACCAGTCCGTGGCAAGACATCATCAGTGCAACAAACAAAGCTCAACTGCCATCAACACAATGCATGCATACAGGTCTATGTCTACTAATAAACTAATCATTCATCGTTTGCAGTTGTCGGATGATATCATGTCTCTGGACGTAATGAGGTTTGCCCTGGAGTTGCCTGGCGTCGAAATAAGGTTGGTTGGTTGCGGGTACACTTTAGTGGGTGCAAGCCAGGCCTTGTAAATTCTGCCAGGCCCAGTACTCAATGTCGCTATCCGTCTTCGGGACCATGGTCCTCCCTGCGACTCGATGTCCACCAGAATAGCTGTCTCTACAGGTGCTAGGTAGGATTTCTAAATTGAATGGAGCGTCAATACAGTACCTGATGTGGCGAACCAACCTCATCCTTGGGTGGTCTACGAGTTGGGTCGCAGGTTTCAATTGCCATTCATCGACAGGGCTGTGAAGTCTCCTGCGTTTTGGCGGGCTGCACTGCCGGGCAGCAGAGCGAGAGATCACTACACCACTTAAGCATTATATAATTGAGCGACAAGTCGATTGCATTCGGGCCATTGAGTACCAATTCTAAGATTGAACATTGCCCTGTTGCCTGGCAGCTGTTCCAGCTGAAGACGGCAAGTCTCCCCACAGCCGGTTCTCAGGGCCATCAGATACCCCGCATCAGTGTCGGAACCCCTACTGCAAGTGCCAGCACGCCAGAGCTTAGCGGCTTAGGTGATGACTGGCGGCGTTCCCCACGGTCTAGGGCCATAGCAGGCAACAAAAATAACCTCGTTACTTGAGATGACATTGACGGAACTCTACGTCTCGAACGGATCGCCTGTTCCAGGATGGAGCTAATCATCAATATTGCCCCGTTGTTCGCCCGTGTTCCATTGCCTCCGCCATTTGCTCTTCCGTCGGCCGCTGCACAATCATCAAGTACAGTACGTCCTGCGACAGCGTTAGTGTCACCCATCATCTAGGTATGGACGCGCGTGACTCACATCCTGCAAAAGCTTCCTGGCGCCTTTGATCAAATGAACGGGGCCAATGCCACTCCCAACAATGCCACCACCTCTTCGTGAACTGCCCAACCTACCTCTCCCCGGAACACCCGCATCATCGCTGCGGGCCGAGCCGCCTCGGACGCCACCAAGCAGTCCGCCCCTCGAGTCCGCACCCCTACCCCTTCCAAGGCCGCCGCCGCGTCTCCTACTAGCTAACGGACTTTGGAGAAATCTGCCAATGGTCAGTCGCGGGTATTGGAAAGAAAGCTTGCTGGCGGATCACTCACCCTCCTGTCAACAACGCAATGGGATCTCCACTGCTGGCAGGATGATTGGGGTCCGCATATCTAGACGAGAACTGCTCCTGCCCCGTCGCGTTGGCCATGGAACTGTCGGGGTTCTCGCCAGCCCACGTCGCCCTCGCCCGCTTGTCCATGTACTCCCCGACAAAGTTCCCCCACGCTTTATGGCCGACTGCTTCTTGGCTTCACCGGCGCCACTGCCAGAGTCTACCAGCTCGTCTAGAACAGGGAACACAAGCGGTGCCGTCTCCGGCCACTCAAAAGAAGAGGCCCCACTCGAGCTCTCGAACCGGCTGCGTTGCTGGCCCTGTTTCGAGGCCTGCGCAATCGAAGATTCCATGTTGAACTCCGCCATGGTCAACATCTCTCCCTGGCGGCTCGGCTTCCACGTCATGATCAAGGCGACCAAACCTCGCGGGGCAAAGAAGGACTCGTTAACCTGGTCCAGGAATTTGTTGGTCTTGGACCGACTGTGCAGCTCACTGCTTGCGTCCGTCACTCTCTTGACGGCCATGGAGATGATCATGGTGAACGGTTCGGGCACGCCGTGTCCCGCGAAAGATGCCAAGTTAATGGCCTGGATCCAGGGACTAGGCTGGACAGATTGGTTGAGATTGTCGAGGAAGTGGATAAAGGTGGCCTGGTCGATGCCTACATCGGCAAGCAGGGGGAGTAAGCCTGCACGAAGCCCCGGGTGCGGGATCCCGGACGCCGCTGGGTGATGACGACGGGTAGAGCAAGCTGGCCGGAGTGTTCCTCGCCTCCTTGTTGCTCGTAGGGGGGCGGAGGATGGTCGCGTATGAAGGAGCTGGCGAGGTCAGGGAGATCCCCTGTTGAAGTGCTAGATGCTGCTGTCTCATGGTCCGCCAATTGGTCTTGGGCCTCGTCCAGTTCCCACACGGCCTCGTCCATTTCGTGAGACAAGTGCGCCTGGTCTTCCAATCCGAGCTCCCCTTCTGCGCCCGCGGCATCTTCTTCGGCGTCGCCGCCCGCAGCTGCTCTGGACACACTCTTCTTCTTATGATGTTGGTAGCTCTCGGTGGCAAGCCCGATGCCGGTTGCTAGGCCACGCACGAGCTTCCCCACCGGCCCGACACGTTGCTGGCGGCCACCATCCGCGTTGCGTTGCCCCCGAATCATGACGTCGAAGGGGAAGGATTGAAAGTAGAGTAACGCGGAAGGAATGTGACGGTTGAAAAGAAAATGGGCAGCGCCGGGTAGATATAGAACAGCTTGATACACGTCGGCTTGAGGTTGGCGATGGATGACATCGGTGGGGTCGTGGGGGCTGTGTCCTCACTAAAACCACTAGCGCTTACTGGCTCGTTGCTGTCTGGGGGCTGTGAGGGAAACTGAGGCTGTGTTCACATAGCCAGCTAGCTTCCAGCTTTTCGGCCAATGGAAACGGTGCCGTCTCCGATAACAAGTTCGTCCGGTACGTCGAGTGCTCGAGCGCTCGAGTGCGAGCAATACACACCACACACTTCAACTCGACCAGCCAGCTTAACGATCCAGCCAGTTCCGGCGATAGGATCGGTTGCTTTAAGAGATTTTACCAGCTACTATATCGACGTGATAAGCTCGTAGCATCGAGTCACACCTATGCTTTTATACCGAAAACCGACGAAAAGCTCCAGCTAGCTGTTCAAAGTGAACGCCCCCTGAGAGGATGGTACGGAACCGGACCCGAGCCCGGAACTGTGCCTCAATGCATAACTTTCCAATCTCCCATAGACCAGATGCGTTTGATAAACCATCCTGTTATCCATTAGTTCTTGAATTCGCCAATGGCCCTGTATTACGCATTTCCTCCACACTCTCGAGTCTTTGGCGGCCATTGTTGATGCGAGCTACAGGGATAGAAGATGCATCGGTACTGGCCATCATTGTTTAAGGCGGCGCAGCTAGGTGTGGTTACTCCATTCTTCAAGTCACGCGAGCGACATAACTCCAATACCAATGGAATAAACCAAAGACACGAATAATCATAACGGGACAACCATGTAGTTGTTCATTTCTTTTTTATAGATCTTAAAAGGTATTACATACGTGATGACTGTACATCTGGTGCCGGAACACTCAGGATGCGACTATTGGAGGATGCAAGGGTCCGGATTGGCCTGCGGTTCAAATCGGGCAGCAGGAAGAAACTTCACCCCTCTGAACATATGAGGGTAACGTAATCTTCGTCTTTGCTCATCCAGGGTCACTTCCGTATTAGGAGCGCCGCGTGAAGTCGGCATACGGTACTCTTCCCGAGTCAACATTGGTACACGCCCCGATGATGTAGCAATGTAATGCTCACTGATGATTGCCAGGTGCCTCTGATGTGAGGCCCATGAACTTCCATTTGGGCACTGCTTGTCGTGACACCATGTTATATATTGGAGGTCGGTGTCATCGCAGATCCCATACGATCGAGGGCTAAGCATTTGTAACCAGACTTCATGTACCCGAGAAAACAGGGCTCTCAAGTCTGGTGCCAACAGCTTCATGTTTCGTTCCAGAGAAATCCCCTGTTCTCCTAAGCCCCAAATGTACTCATCCGCCCGCTCCCGGCCGATGAACCGCCTCAGACTACCGGGGTTCGAACAAGTTCTACAGATTCCTGCACTACGGCAGAGAAACGTTGCTGGATTGCTGTTCGCTTCTGCAAATTGGTGCCTTCGTACTCCGGTTCCCCAATTACCCCCTCCTCGGAAGTCGAGCAGTAGTGGCGCGGAAACGTCCACGAAGTCGTGGAAAGTATGCAGATCATTGAAACCAACGTGGGGACATAGAAGGTCGTTGTACTCTACTGCCTGGGCCAAAGCCTCTTCGATCTTTTCTGCTTGGGGCGAGTCCGAATCGCCCCAACTCCAGCGCATTGTCGTGTCCATCGCGGCCATTGCTTTTTCGCGTCCACTCGAAGCGGCATAGTCCACTGTACGCAGAGTGCGCCCTCGGTCCCGGCCGTCTTCGCGGCTCCAGGCAACAGGTACGTGGCGGAAGGCTGGTAGGCTAAAGAGCGTAAGGGTTCCTCCAGATCTTGGAAACACAGTTCGCAGCGCAGGAGCCATGGAGGCGTCTTCTGCCCATCCCCTCTGCGTCGGATGATGCCTTGCCAGTCCCGAAGCTTATCTAGAGAGATGGTGTGATGGGGACAAATCGCCACGCCGCCCTCGGCCATAACACAGATTGCTCCACGCGACACGTTACGCTGGGCGTGGGAGAACATGATCAAAGGATGGCGCGTTTGACACCGGACACAGTACCTGGTCTCGTTCGCCATTCGTAGCATAACGGCATCATAGGCGGAATCACCGCCGATGTGCTTGGGGAGTCTGGCATCGATGCAGGCCGAACAGCACCTGCGCCGGCGGAGGCGTTCGAAAACATCCTCCCAGTCGACTCGGAGCCGAGGAAAATCCACGATCGGGCGCCCACACCTTACAATAATCTTCATTTGGACTGACCGGACAAACTCCGCGCTAGACATGATGCGCCGAAACAGAGAACATACTTGGCGCATGATGTACACGTCGGAGCCTTCTTCGAGGTTGCGGCATATGGCCAGCACCAGCTCGTCTGGCAGCCGGTAAAGCGGGCTGAGGACGAGATTGTACTGCATCCGCAGCCACCAAAGCGGTTTCTCCGGCGCCACCCGAGGCTTAGGAGGGCGAAGGAGGCGCCATTGCTTGCGTGCCCAGTCGCGCACAAATCCAGGGAGTGTGCGAAGCCCATGCCGCTTGCCGTCTGAAACAGCGACTGGCCTCGTGCCGGAAATCAGCAAATCGTCAGAGGCGGCACTGCTCGCCCTGGAATACAGCGAGACGTCAGAGGCGGGGATTGGTGAGGGGCACATGTACGCCATTCTTTGTCTTTGAGAGAAGACTAGAGAAGCGAGAGTGTAGGTGAATTTGGTCATCCTGGTTTCCGTTGGGGAGGAGTCTATATATGACAGTGGGAAGATATTTCTCCGTGTCACGCTGAGGGAGATTTGTGCCCGTACTGGTCCGCGAAACTCAATCTCGGATATGCTTGAGTTGGTTAACGGCACGCCGAAACCTAGAAGGTAAGACCCTACCGGTTTAGGTTAACGGTTTCACGAAGCCTTCAATTATGGCTTGACCATATATCGCAGCGGTGGTCATGATAAAAGGAGACCATCACCAAGTCACTGGCCATTCCACACGATAAGGGAGCGAATAGGTCTAGGTCTGATGAACGATGGCGAGAAATCGAATACCCTCTATCTTACTGCCCATTTGCAGCATACATCAGCTGCTGGGTCCTGACCACGTTGTTCGTGGATACACATCATTGCTGCCTACCAGACTGACCTGAAGATGGCACACCAATGGACATTTTTCCTGTGGCTGGTCCACTGAGATCTGTGTTTGGTGTAGTTGATGCAGTTGACCATTTCGATACCCACCACGTCTCGGGCAATTCGAAGAGAATGGAGCAAGACCGAACAATTGCCTGAAGACCACATGCTCCACTCCCGCCAAAGACCACCACCAACATTGTGACAACTTCGACCAGATACGGCCACTCGAAATCCGACGATCGCGAACCTGGTTCTAATTGATTTCAACGAAGAGACGAGACGAGCAGAACCGCCGCGATGCCCAACGACGGACTCCCAGACGTCGCGCTCCCCGACGTACAGCGCGTGCCTTTGATGGACGGCGCCCGACTTGACATGTACCGCGCGCTGCATTGCGACAGCTACTACCAGCTCCTGCTGCTGATGAACAAGCACTCGGCCCTCTTGGAGAAGAACGCTGCTAACCTCAGATTCGTCCAGGCCGCCGCCGGCAAGATCCAACATGACCGCATCAATAAACGCGCGCTAGCCATGCTCCTGCTGTGCCTCCCGCCCGAACTCCTCAAGAGTATCGTCACCGGCACTTTCGCCTACGATGTCCTCAGCTCGGCTGGGACGAACCCTTTCACGTACAAGCTCGACGGCATGGGCACGTACATCTACGGTCTCGCCATCCAAGGTCGCAACGGCCACTTCCTGAACGTCATGGAGATCGAGAGGCTAATCGAAGCCCTCAAAAAATACTGCCGCTGCTACTCGCGGCAGAAAGCCCACGGCGGGAACCCAGCCACCCCTCAAGACAACGCTCTGGCCATCTGGGCCGGCGGCATCGACTCCGCCTACGGCTCGCGCCCCGGAAACACCCCCAACAAGCTGAGGTTCATCCAAAACGACGACGCCCTCAAGCGGGTCAACTCCTTCGTCCAGGGTCTCCAACGCCGATGCGACGCCATCGCCAACGCAGGTAAGTCCAATGCCGTCTACCTGACTCAAGCGCCCCTGGGTGTAGGATGTTCCAAGAACCTGCCGCACCGCGTGCCCCAGCACAACCCGAACGACTCCTCCGGCCTGCGCCACAGCACCTACACGTGGTGTCTCACCCTGTGCATCATCAAGAAGCAGTTGCATTTGGACCCCAAGACCGTCGTCCTGCCCGTCTTGCAAGTCTGGGACAACACCCACCTCGCCCAGTCCGAGATCCTCGTCTCCGCCCTGGCCAGCTCCTACTGCTTCCAGGACGGCTTCAACGTTTGCGGCGCCGGTAGCCAGAACGGCACCCTTTCCGACCCCGAGCTGCTCGGCATCAAGCGGTACATGCTCTCCGTGCAGTCGTACTTTGGCCGCAACACCGACGCCCTGCTCAAAGAGCTCTTGGCGCGCAAAGAGTACATGGACAACGTCTTCTGCGCCGCCGACTTTGGCAAGCCCCCGAGATGACCAACCACAAGGCCCTCCTCGATATGCAACAAGAGGCCGCCTTCGTCGCCGAACGCCTCCACAAGTTCGCCGCCTTTGCACGCGAGCATGAAGAGCGAACCAAGGCCGCCAAGCTCGACTTGCCCATAGGATCCCACATGGCGTCCCTCGCCACGGAGCTTCTCAATGTCATCATCGACCCGAGCACTGCTGATCCTAAGCTGGCAGCGGCTAATACGCAACCTGAGCCTCCTAATCAGGAGTAGATATATACTGAATAATACAATTTGACACACCCGAGACCCATAGACTTGAATGCCTGCATCATGGATGTGATCGTGACATTAAGGGGACTTTTGCCCGGTGACTTCCGCCCCGTGGACATAAGCAAATTATGGCCATGTTGGCAAATATGACAGGAAGGACAGGCTACGGCTAGCTTTGCGGCGAAGTGTGACCGCCCTGGAGTATATCAGAGAGGCTATGTGTTCTCATGGTATATGGGCTTGGCTTTGGTACACTGCTCGACGGAAGGCACAGAGGCCACTGCAATCCATCGAGAGAATTTGCCAGTGTGATCTGCATGAACCACTCTCAAGGACGGCTTACAACCCTGTGCTCGATTGCACAGTCTACATCGAATACGGAGGTAATTCTATGACATGTCACACAAGCAGAGTCACGCAAGAAAAGCCAGCAGGACATTGCGACTAATATCTGTATTAGCCTGTCTATGTCCATTGCAATGTTGTTTCCATTGCAGTCAGTATGGCTCATGGCTGAGCCGGGTCCAAAAAGAAGAAGCAAGGCGTTGCTCGGGATCCGTTTAGGCTCCGGGGGTATCGGTTTGGGCCGCGGGGGCTTCGCGGATGGTAAAATTGGTGGCGTTAATGTCCGGGACATTTGCCTTGGATTTCTCCTTCCAGTATGAGAAGGAGCCGTTGGGGGGTTATCGGACTCGATAACCGTTGCAAAAGTGGCCCAGTTGTCCACTCCCTGACCAAGTCTGGCCTTGTCGCCGCTGTAGTCGACTTCGGTCAACATCTTTTTGTTGGCCGCGAAGATCTTGAGGGTGCCCTCTCGGGTCCACGGGAAGGCTACGTCCGGGGACAAAGGTTTTGTTGCATGTACACGACGTGCAAAGTCGTACACGTCGTAGTCGGACCGGATCATGGGCTTGCCGGCGCGACGGTAGCACAAGATGTTGAACTTGGCCGCGACCGACAGGAACTCCTGGTTCGGGCAGTTGTCGAAGCTGTGTCGACGCGTGTTGCAAATGGGGCAACCAAAGATGTCACCATGCTTCTCGCTGGGGACGCAGCAGTCGATGAGCCTGTGACCAAATCGGCCACAGTTGGCGCACTGTTCGGCGTCGGCAGGGGTATTGCCTCGGGCGGGGGCGGCCCAGGCGCTGTCACTTTGGTGTGGCAGCATCGGAAGAGTGAGGGAACTACCCTCGGGAGGGACGGGGAGATCGCCCTCGTGGTGTTCCATATAGAGGACGGTAAACTTGGAGTTTGGCTTCCAAGCCTTGGCAATGTCGTTGGCGAGGGTCTGGCCGCCCTCGGTGTGGTCAAAGTGGCCAGCACTCGTCGGGGGACGGTGCTGGTTTCCGGCTGTATCAGGGCATTGTTTCGGATGATCTTACCTGACTTGTTCTTGATGACAATATTGCCAAACTTGTCCTTGTCGACCCGATGTGTATCAGGCTTGACGGTACTGATCGAATGCTTATGCCAATTCTTCGCGATCGTAGGATCATCGTCTTCGCCGCGCTTGCGCTTGGCAGGTCGTTCATGCTCGCCTGGATTGTAGGGAGCGTCATTGTTATTAATGACGCGGAGACTGTTCGCATTTTGTGCTAGGACTGTATCCGAAGATCGTCCCTGGTAGTCATCTCGGGCCTGCGGCTTGGCCGCAGGCATACCGGACATGTTCTTGTCGTCGGCCATGATGTCAATCTACACGAAAATTTGCGTAGATCGCGAGGTTCGGTAGGCAGGTAGGTAGGTAGGCAGGTACGTATGTATGTACGTAGGTAGGTAGGCAGGTTGGATGGCAGGAATTGTTGCTGGTCGCGTGCGTACTCGATGATGGTCGGGCGGTTGGCGAATTGGTCGTCGAGTCGGTTGTTGTGTTTGCGCAGGTCAAGAAACGATGAGACTGCGCGTGGGCGGGAAAATTCTGTTTTGACGGGCAGTCACTGGATTTTTGAGGTACGTGGGTACTTGCAATTGACGTGCTTTGCCAATTCGGTTCAATCCAATTGTGCTGTTTGCTGCCTTAGCCATGATGCTATTCACTGATACCTCACTTTAGGGAGGCTCATCGCCATTCTAGGGGAACGCTTTAGTGGGGCATATACGAACTGCACCAAGCTCACAGCGCTGTACTGGTCCTTACCCACTGTAACTACTGCCCGCTTACGATGATTGCGTTGGAGAATATCCTGGCATGGCAATCAATTGACGTATCTGTTTGCCGGCATGCCCCATGTGTGTTTGCGTGAGGCGTGGCCAGGCCAACTTCTCTCCCCCTTTGCTGACACCTATGCCCTTTCCTATACGCAATGTGCGAGTGACACGCCGCCAGCAAATGGTGTTGTGTCTCAGCCACCGATGATATTCCAAATGGACAACGTCCAAATGTTTGGACTACAAGCAGACGAGGTGACCCTCCTTCTTTGGTGTACCGCAGTGCTGGCCCACAATGACTACCTGTTGCCAAACCCACCAGCCCCTTCACTGAAGAGATGGATCCGCAGACTATGTGTGCCTTGATATGCAAGCTGTTCACAGGGGGGCCCAGAAAACGTCCGGAACAGCACCGGTCCCCAATACAGCCACCAAGGTGTGAGTGTGTAGTGAGAAAGATGCCACGCTTCAATTCGTGATCATCATTGGCCTAACGATGTCCTGAACATAAGATTCTGGAATTTGTTGCGTTGGGTTGATGGCTTAGACTGTATGAGTTCAGCAGCAGTTGGGGATCGTGAACCCCGTTCTGCCCATCCCATGCGGAGGGAAGTCTTCAACTAACAAGGGAGATTTCGTATCGGTTGGGCAATTGGCCCAAATGTCATGTCAAGGGTTGCTCGCTTCCTCGGAGTAGGAGGATGTGGTCCACATATGCTTATATATGTGCAATCCATCCTTGCTTGGGTATGCTGGTACCGCCGCCAGTTGCATGTGGCTTTACTGAGACTAGAAAATCAGGCTGCCGCAGCTGATCCTCGGAATAGAAGTGACAATCATCATCTACTGCGATTAGTCGTCGGGGGCATATCGCCTCAGAGGCTCGGGTGGCATGAGTTAATACCACTGGCATCTGGGTGTCAAGGTCAAGCTTACTCTTGGCTTTATATTCAAAGGGGCTGCTGGCGTAGATGGAGGAATCCTCTATGATCTAATAGACTTGTGTCTGGACATTGAGGGTTCGAAGGCCCTACCTTCCAGAGACAGTCGGTTTGAGTAAACAAGCATAGGAAGGGGTGTCGTACGAACAATATTGACATGAGTTTATGGGTATGGGCAATGAGTCTCCGAGACGAGCTCAGAGATGTTACACTATGTATGTACAGGAATGGGAAGTTGACTATCATCTGGAGAGACAACTAAAACCATTCACTGTAAGTTTTCGTTACTCCTCCAAAGAGAGACAGCGCCAACGCTATCAGAGAGGTGCATAAGCGGGTGTATATCGAATCATGGACAGTATTCGGAAGAGGCACGCCAAGGTCAATAAGTGAGGCCGGATGAAGTTTTCACGGCCAATCAGGGAGTGATTTGAGATGTCAGCAATGGGGCAATGAATAGGAGTATTTTGAAGTGAAATTCCCCGAGAGCTTGGTTGTTGACTCGGCTTTCCCGACGATACGGTCGAGCATACTCCTGCTGTCAAGTGGCAACGTCATGCCGCCTCACCGGGGTTCGATGTAGATACCTCCTGCCAAACATGGCATGTCGTGATACTTAAACCCCCAGACCGATGGTTGTCTGCCTTTGACTAACCCCAGTGCGCCCCCTTTATCGAGGTGCGAATCTAAGACAAGACTGCGGATGATGAGCTCAAGACGAAGCCATTCCGTACAGCTTCCGGTTGTTCGATACAATCCTTCCAAGGGCTGTCGAGCTCCAGGGCCTCTGCCAATACACTGCCAATAGTCTTTGCCAAGACGAATCAAGCTAATCGCAACTCACCAATTTGCCGGGTATGCAGCTCCTTAGGGGCACTGTGACCCAATACAACACAAATGAGTCCTCCCAGTGCTTTATATCATCCGCTATATGTTAGCGGTATCCGCCTACAACTCCGTCATCTCGCACCAGGGCCGGTAAGTGTGTACGACCAACGGCGAAATCCGCACGCGGGTGTAGATTGTGTCTCGACTATGGAGGGCAGGGTAGAGCGCATCTCAGCGTGGGCGAAAGGCGAGATGAATCATGCCCACGCTGTCAGTTTCAAATAGTCCCTATGCTCATTCATGGAGACGATCCATTGGGGACTGGGCTATCCAAGCACCAATCGTGTCAAACACTACGGCTGGGTGTGGCAGATGCGGGAACCTTGTGATGCCCGAGGATCTCCGACTTATTATGCATACTTGGGGCTCCTGGCAATATGCCATATGGAGCATTACACCCAGTGTCCTTGAACGACTGTATGAGTCCCAAAGTCAAATCAGCAGGCTTACATACGAGGTTTGGTTTGCCAGTGAGGTTGTTGACGGTAGATTGAGCTCTTGCCGTCAGTTAAAGGCGGCGATGTTAGAAATCTCCAGATACAAAAGTGCTGCGTACTCATTGCTGACTCTGTGCCAGGCATGAAGACTGCTTAAGACGGCGATACACCAAGGTGACGCCCGTAGATCTCACATGGGCGCCAGAGATACTGCATTAGAGGACCTTGGCTACCTTGTTTGTTATTGGCTGGATCACGGGCGTTTTCGATGACCTTTGGCTTGCATGAGCACACCTACAACTCGGACTCAACGAAACTCGGACTACGAATGAGGGAAGCAAGGCATAGTGATTCTTTCTCCGTGTGGAGTCATACTGAGAGTGCCCCTTGTTCGTTGCGCCACAGAGAAGGTCATGGGCAGGGAGGTAGGCCTCTTCACGGTTGCCTTTTTACAGCGGCAGCTGTTCCAGAGGATGACGCCGCAGATGATCAATCTGCATATGCTCGTGTGGTGTTCACAAACTTTGCTGGGATTTCAAAGAGACAGATCAGGTATTGAACGGGAATCACGGGGCAATGAAATAGTGACAGAAAGTGACTGGACCTGCCTCCCAGCCAGCTGCGTCACCTCCTGGGCGTGATAGCAGGCCCAGGCCAACATTTCTTGGACTCTACTCGCTACAGCCGCGGTGTGAAACTCACCTCCCGGCCTGGTGTCTATGTAGACCTGGATAGAACAGGGCAAACGATTTCACCGTGGAAGTATCACTAGAACCAAGTCATCGTTGCAAACGTGACTTGTACCTTTTGCCAGCGTACCCAACTTCCGTAGCCCGCATTGCGCAGTACCCCCATGTCGAACGAGCTATACATTTCCCCGTTGTCAGAATCGTCCAAGTGCCACAGGGTGGCTTGCAAAAGGCACTTCATCGGGTTCCAAGATGTCCTGTTCTGCAAAGGCCAAGGACTAAACCTGGATGACTAACAGTAGAAAGCGAGTGAGACCGCTAGACCCATGCCACGAGACCGCGAAATCGCCCGCAGCCAGCAGGAAGCATATCATCATCACAAGACGTAGTCCAGAGGATCGGTTCCACCAACGCCAAGACCGCACTCATCGGAGCCCGGCCACATTATCACGATTAGTGGGGCCTGCCGATCCCGGTAACCACCGACGCCTCGGCTTTAGTACCGACGCCTTTGCCCAATGGACTGGCGGCAACTCGGGCAACACGAACCCATCTCCGGCTGGTTGGCGGGGTCTGCCGGATGTAGCCAACACGAGCATTGATCTGACGATGCTTGCCGTGATGGAGAACTTAATCCATGCCATACTGAAGCTGAGTACCTAGCTATACGCGGCATAAGGAGGAACGAAACGATGACACAGTCTCAGGTGTTTCGACATACATAAGAGTGATATCAGCCCAGCGTACCATGTGCGCAGGCATGGATGAGGGGGGGGGCTTTTGGATTGGTTTCTGCGCAATCTAATTACGGCACTCTTGAATAGGTGTGCCCCTCTAGGTCTAGAATAGCCCACCAGTGCATGTTTGTTGGGTTGCTGCCCATGCCGAGTGAGCTAATGGTCTACCTGATATTGCCCCTTCCCGGATTCTTGGGGATGAAACCCCGAAGGTTCACTTTCAAGGGGTGGCAAAGCTTGGTCGAGATAAGGCCCTGCTAGTCAACACAGAAGGGTCTCGGTGTGAGTCAAGATGCAGATAGCGGAGAGTTGCCTTGGCGGAATCAAGTTCCTGGAGATACATCCGCGGCTATCGTGAAGAGCTGTGTATCATTTGACTCACGGAACAAACAAATTGAAGTGGCGATGTGGTACTCACATTGGCGTCCACTCATGACACCATATCCAAAATCTGGGTGACGATGGCACGCCCCGGTAACCTCGAAATGGCAGAGTGTGCCGATGGATGGGGATGCCCCTGGGCTTCACGATCCAAAGATGATGCAATACACCTCGATATAGGCTATGCGCGAGAGGCGACAGTACGTAACAATACATGTGGTGTTCTTATACATAAGACACAGGTCACAGTATGAAGTCTGCCATGATTAAGGGGCAAGGTGCGGACGGGAATGAATGGCAACCGAATCAGGGTTGATAATGCACATGCTCACTTGCAAGTAGTACATGATCCATCCCATGAGCTGCAATACAGGATAATTCCTGTTGGAATGTGCGTGTGCTTGGGGAACATACATGAGGCGGCCTCGCCAGCTACTTGGATAATGGGCGTTGACAGTGGATTGGTCGACGTCCAAATGCACTGAACAGTGGATTGCAGTCACACAGTACCTGAGATCACTGAGGGACAGGTACCTGTAACTGAAACTTAGGCAGTCAATTACAGCAATTGAGTGCCAATTGACTGCCCCCATTCTCAGCTGTCCCGCCGCTGCAAATCGCCAATTGGACCAAACCGCAACAACAACAAAACACCGGCAGATCACCACACGTTTTGTCAATCGTCTTCGCCAATTCTACCAAAACCTACCACTATTGAATTGCAACCTCGTGCGAACCGCCATCAAACCAAGATGTCTCACCCATTCCAGTCCGACGACGACGCTTTCGCCCTCGGCGACGCCGAGCGCCTACACCTGCTGCGAGCCAAATGGCCCGTTTTCGAGAACGAGGATGGATATGCTCCAGGATTCGATGCCTTCGTCGTCCTCCTGCGCCACATCTACAGTTTCCTGCCGACCGGTGCCCCTCCCGAATATGGAGACGAGTCCCTGGAGGTCCTGCAAGTGGCCCGCAAACCCATCCATGATGGCAACGTCGGCCTCGTCAGGGTGTGCAAACAATCCGCCCTGTCCGAACTTGTCGATGACCCCAAGACCGATTTCGGCAGCCTGCGCTTCGAAAGCCTGGTCAAGAATCCCAGAGTCATAGAAAAACTATGGTCTCGACACTACTATCTTCTGTACAGCACTACCGTGCTCGCCTTGGCTCCCAGTAGCCAGGAATGGGTTGTAGATGAGCCATACGAGACGCGCAACGTTGCGCTCGAAAGCCTGTTCCAATGGGACGGCACCCGGCCCCTGGGCGAATCCTTGAGTACGCTGTTCGGTATCTTCCGCCATCCCGCGACTGGATGGCGATACCTCCGCCTCCCGAATATGCCCATCACCATCCGTGTCCTGTACGACCCGAATGCCGACGAACTCCTGAATCCGCCCGATTTCGCACAAGTCCGAAGCTTCCACATCACAGCCAAAGATTGTGAGCCTGTCGACGACGAGAAGAAGAGCTTCGTGCTCAAGGAGACCAAGTGCCAGTACCGACTGGTTGCGTCCGTCGATTTGGAAACGGACACCGTCCGCCTCTATGGCATCAACGGCGCCTACATCCCGCCACCGCACGACCATGGCGAGCTCGTCAGCTCCCGAGGAAGCATTGGCGACCTTGGCCGCCGCTACATGCTCTTCTTTGCGCGCACATCCGACGATGTGCCACCTCAAGTGCAGAACTCGCTTGAGGTCATCGAGATGCCAGCCTTCGCACCCGAAGAGGAAGGTGGGTTTGATCTCCCCCCTGAGACTAACGAGCAGTCAGACGATGACGACGGCAACGACGACGAAAACGATGGCAAGACCCAGCCGACCAAGCAGCCCGGTTTCCGTATCGAGGATGATGGACCGACCTTCACCTTGGGCATCATACAGCAGTCAGCCCCTGCCCTGAACCTCGAGGACGATGCCCTCGAATTGGCCCTCAAGACCGTGCCCGTGCCCACCGCGTCGGCCATGAACCAGTACAGCGATGACGAAGACGAAGTAGAAGACGAAGAGGACGAGCCCGAAGATACCGAGATGGCCAACGTCCATCCCGATCGACGCCCCTCAACTGTGGTTCCGCCAACGCATGACAGCCGTCGCAGCGATCACCGAGCCCCCCCGCAAGCTTTCTCCATCTCAGCCTCCGCCATCACATGACAACCGTCGTGACGACTACCGAGCCCCCAGAGAGCGGTTTCCGTCTTGGTCTCCGCCTCGCTCGTCACAACGCGAGCGGTCTCCATTCCGGCCTTCACATGGCCCGTCACAACGACGATGGGTCGAAGGGCCTCGTCGACCTTCTCCTCCGCCCCCAGATCTCCAGAGAGTCGATCGTTACAGACCTACCTACGGCAGCCGCAACAGCAGGCCCCGGGAAGTTCACGACTACCGGGACGAACCTCGCGATAACCGCGGACCGCGTCCAAGCGGCGGTGGATACTATGACAACGACCGCCCCTACAACGAGTACCGAGATCGGGGTCAGCCCTTCGACTACAATGAACGTCCACGCCGGACTCCTCCGACCTCTGAGCGCCGCCGCCGCTCTCGCTCCCCCACGAGGGGGCGTTGATTTGACTTTGACCAGAACCAGGATAATTGAATTCTGTTCCCATACTGATCGGATGTGTTTCTCTTCTGTGACATGCTTTTTTATGTGTATGCATTTTGTCAAATGGTAGATTGCGTAGTCCTTGTAGGTTGGGTTGGTAGGTTGGGTTGAGTTCTTTCGGGTATCTCTTGACTTTGATGGTGGCAAGTCTGGGCATCACCCAAATTGGCCCAGATGGTTATGCAGCAGCCCAGGCAGTTCGTCTGTGCACCAAAGTCGGGCTGTCAATTGTACTGGTATTGCTGACAGACTCCTGTAAGTCTGCACCACATGTTTCAATTGAAATGCATGTCATTGGCGATATATGCTCTAGATCTATTGGAATATATACTAGCATTTGAATGCGACACCGTCGACAGAGGTTGAGAGGTTTGAATAGCTAAAGACGCCTCGGAGGTAGAGTCTGTGAAGCAGTTTTTGGTGGTGCACCAACAGTTTGTGCACCACCTACAGGGGCTGCTGTACTGGCCACGAGTCTGTGCAGGCGGATTTGCAGGTGCAGGCCCAGTCTGTGCACCACCGTAGGCCGGGCTAGCACAGCTGAAGCTGTCTGTGAAGCTGTTTTGTATGGTGCAAGCCGAGTCTGTGCACCACAGAACCAGGTGCACCTAGCTGGCTTGGAGTCTGGGAACCCCAATTTGCTGGTGCAATCCGAGTTTCTGCACCACCATGCCACCCGACTGTTGTTGATTGAAATGCGCCTCTCTGCACCAATTCCATTGCGCAATTGAACATGAGCCGATGCGTCTGATATATATCAATTGACATCTATTTGAATCTCTGTTGCGAAACTGTACTCTCTGCCAATTCATTCACATTCCCTTTCAATTGGCACCTTTGCGACGGGCATGTTACAATGCATTGAAAAGGGAATGCTGGTGGTGCAGTATCACAGCCTACCTGTGCAGTCGGGTTTGGTGAAACGGCCGAGTCTCTGCACCACCAATTGGGCAGGGCACCAGCGGCTGTAAGTTTGTGCACCTGTTTTTGGTGGTGCACTCCAGTCTGTGCACCACCTATGGAGGGAGTGTGGGGCGGTCCTACAGCACCTAAAAGTTTGTGCACCTGTTTTTGGTGGTGCACTCTAGTCTGTGCACCACCTATTGAGGGAGTGTGGGGGCGGGTCCAGCACCCAAAAGTTTGTGCACCATTTCTGGCCCATGGGGCAGAGTTTGTGCACTACCAATTTGGGTATAGGCTTCAGCAATTAGTCTATGCACCACTTTTTGGTGAAGCTGGGGAGTTTGTGCACCACCTGTTTGACTTCCCCTACAGGGCTGCCCATTAGCGATTGGACACCAGCCTTGAACAGTTGGTCTCTGGCCATAACTAAAGCCATGAACACCTGATCGATTGCACCAACGATTCTTATTCATAGTGGTGGTAGAATGGGTTGGTGCAGTTCGGGTTGACGATGCCCTCTTTTTCTGTCCACTTAATGGCTTGACACCTTGCAGTGTCCATGGGAAGACGTCATCTGTTCCCTTGGCTGTTTTGGCCAGTACAATAAGTAGCTACGCATCTCATTGGAAAGAAAGCGCCTATTATACTCATTAACCTACCTTGTTTCTATGGCATATCACGGTCGATGGTCCGGATGCGGGAGACGAAAAGGGGTATTCTCATCTACGAAATCACTGGGGGAAAATCACATGCTACGGTTCAGGACAAAACTACAGATGCAGCAAGACGTCACGAAAAAAGGAACTAGTAAGTAGAAAGGCGTTGGTCTCTTTCATTGTGCGTAATATCTACGTCCCAGTCTCTATAGATCGGTCTGTGTATCGTGGGCGTATTGTAGCCACCAAGCAAGAGGTACGGGGCCGTCGATGGGCAGGATGATGTCGGTATGGGCGGGTGGCGCTCTGACGCACCCCTGGAGGTCGCTCTTCAGGAGGAGCAGCTCGGCATCGATGAGCCGCAGCGTCCGGGCGGCATGGTCGACCACGAGGATCCTGTCCGAGGTCAGGGCGATGAGGCTCTGGCGGCCATTGTGCACGCCAGTATCGAGACATTGCCGCCGTACTTGGTCGGCATCGTTGCGGTCGATCGTGTCCCAAAGCTGGGCCCAGGGCTGGGAGTTGCGCACAAAGGCACGCAGTTGCGGTAGTGCGACAAACTGCTTATCGAATCGGCGCTCGACTAGAGCCAGGAGCTGGATCAGGCCGACGCAGAAGAGCTGCGTGTCGGCATCGTCGGGCACGGTGGGCAGGGCGGCGAGGGTGCAGCCCAGCAGCATGTTGATCAGCCGGGGATATACGGTGGGAACCGGCTCTGTCAGCGTCTGCATTAGCATCTCCAGCAGGAGAAACGACCCCCTCGTCAGTTGTCTTCGCGAGATTCTGTCGTAGAGGCGGATGGTCAGGTTCCCCGCGCCCATGGTAGCGGAAAAGGGGTACGGTCGTCTGGTGCCGTGGCTGGGGCCCCAGGGCTGCTGTACCGTCCACACGCGTGGTATCTCGTGCGACGTGGGAAGGGATGGACCGCCATTCGTGAGCTCTTTGAGCAGCCGGCGCGAGCATTGCGGGTGAAGGTGTGGGACATCGCAAACGTCCACGATGAAGGCGAGCATGGTACTGTTGCTGCGTTCGAGATCTGTTTCGATGGTGCCGGCTTGTGCTCGGAGGTTCCTATTCTCACGTGTCAGCGTAAAGACGTTTGCTCTCAGCTTCTGGAGGGTCTGGTTAGCGTTTGCCAACAGGGTCAGGGCATAGCGATGTGCCGTAGAGAGGCGCTGGGCGTGCTCCTTCTGCTCTTCGTTGATTAGATCCAGGCCAAACGTGTCGGATTCGAGATCGATGATTCGACCCCAAAGGGCGCTGCGCGAGCCGTCGAGGACGTCGTATTCCATGTTGAGGATGTCGTAGTGCTCGAGTAGAGTGCACTTTTCCTTCTGAAAGGCTGCGGCCTGCGCGGCCGAGGACGCTTCGAGGTTGTCCTTGTCCTGTTTCAGCAGCTCGGTCTGCGTGAAGAGGCTGTTGTACTGGGCCGAGAGGGTATTGTTCGTGTCATTCAGGCCCTTGATGTCGTTGGTCGCTTCTCCGAGCTGGATGCGGCAGGTCTCGAGGTCGAGGTTCGCCTTCTGCAGGGTGTTGTGAAGGCCGTCGTGCAGGTCTTTCATACTGTCCCAGGCTTTGGACTTGTCATCGACTTGCTTCTCGTAGTCGGCTACCTTGGCTTGTAGCTCCGAGATCTCCTCATCTCGACGGCGGATGGTCTCCTCCTGCGTCTGGTGGCGGATGCGGTGCTCTTCGAGCTCGAGCAGGGCGTTGTCCAGCCCGATTTGGACATCCTCTTGGTCGCGGCCGATCTGGGACTGGGCGGCGGTCAGTTCTTGGTTGCGATTTTGCAACGCCGAAAGTTGGATCTGCAGGGCATCTCGTTCGTTTCGCATGACGGTGAGACTCGAGTCACGTTCCCCCAAGACTTCCTGTAGGTGCTCTTGGGCCTTTTGCTGTTTGCGCATCTCTTCGCCATGGGCTGCTCGTGCGGCATCGCGTTCGGCTGCGTAGCCCTGCTGGGCTTCCTCGAGATCGGTCTTGAGGTTGTCGAGCTTGGTCTTGTTGATGTCTGCTTCCTCCTGTAGCTGAGAAATGCGACCACTGGCAGCCGCGGCCTCTTGGCGCCGGAGCACTTGCTCTTCCTCTAGGGACTTCTCGGCCGCCGACTTGGCGAGCTGGCTTTCTTCCAGCCGGGATGTTGGCACAAAGTCACGCGAGTCTGGGATCACGGGCACGTCGAGTCTGGCCTCGAGGGCATCGTATCGTATTTGCAGAGTCGCGAGCTCCTTGTTGTACAGGAGCACCTTGTGCTCGTCACTAATGTCACGGATGAGGTTCATGTCCCCGAATAGGGCAAGGTACGACGGCAGCAGATGCTTCGCCACGGGCGCAACTTTGGCAGCCCAATTGTCAAGGTACTGGGGATCATCGCCCTGGATTCTCTGGGCGGTCTCGTCGGCACGAGTCATGGTGTCAAGCTTGGTCTGGAGGTCATCATGCAGGCGCTGGTGGGACTCCCGACCGACGGAGATGCGGGCGGCCAGATCGGCGACCTTGTCCTGGAGATCGGCGTTGGAGCCGAGTTTCTCGGCAATGTCTTTCTGGCCGTCTTGGCAGCGGTTCAATTCACGGATCACGGTTTCTACCTTGGCGTCCACGGTTTGGAGCCATTGGGGGATGTTGTTCGCATTGGGCAGGTTGCCCCCAAAGAGGAATCGGCTGGCCATGGTACAGTGTATTGAGATCTATGTCTATAGACGGGTGAGTCGGCAGACAATGTGTCTCGGGTATGCTTCGTGCGCGTCACTGTGTTTGCGTGGGTTGTTCGGCGGATGGTTTGTTGGTCAAGTTGCACAAGTCTGAATTGGCCAATTGTCAGTGCACTGTCACCGGAAGAAATGGTTCCGAGTGCGCCGGGCCCGTGCGCAGGGCTGCCACTCGCCGTTGTGCTGTAGGACGCCTTCAAAGACCAAGTGTGCCTATTCATCGCCAACTTCAGAGCAAGTTGGCCCTTTTTCGCAGTGCATGTCTGTACATGACCACTGGAGGTATAACTGATTCTATCTACGCCGGAAAGCCTTGCGTCTCTACACCCAAGGGAAATGCAGTAGCAGGATAACTCCAAGGCATTCCCACCATTCCTCTTATACTGCAAGCCGGCCCTGCAAATGCCTCTTTGGGATGACAGGACTGATTTGGTCCAATCAAATGAAAGCTCTATTTGCTGCGAGACCTTTGCACCTCACCAAGGATACTTGACCAGATCACGACTCCTGACAGCAGCCCACCAAGGAAGCCAAGTCCCGAAGGAGAGGCAATTGCACTTCTTACCGATGAATACTGTACTACTGCATTATATTTGAATGGCGTAGATAGTTCTCGTGGTATTGTCAGCCTGGAATGCGACAAGCCAATTGCGCTCAATCAGGTGGACAACTTAGTGTATGCACCACCTATACATAAGTGGTACAGGCCGAGTCTCTGCACCACCAAAGTCTCTGCACCACCAAATCGGGCCCCACCACTTTGGGTGAACCTGGTCCCTGTGGTTGCACAACCAGTCTGTGCACCACCAGAATGGGCTGCTGTTAGTCGCAACAATGCCAGACCACCACACGATTCGAAGTTAGTTGTCGCATTATGTCAATGATCAACTGCTATCAATTGGCAGGTCTAGGAGCATCTTTCTTCTTTTTGCAATCATCTAGCTTGATGGAACGGTGGGGCGTGTTATGCGCGGTCGCGATCGGCTTACAGAAAGTCGCACACACTATTGTGTGCAATAGACCAGGACAGCAGCCATGGTATTTGCGCTACAGGACCAGTGTGAGCTGACAAGGTGGCATTAAGCCTAGATAGCAATCAATTAAATGCGATCTACCTGCAGAGTATTCCCGTGTGGAGTGGCTGTTATAAGTAAAGACTTCCATGCAGTCATGTGGTGGTGCAGAGACTGGCTGCGCGCTGCTAAAAGTAGGTGCAGAGACTTTGGGAGGGACGTGAAGCAGTTTTAGGTGGTGCAGAGACTGGCCTTGCACCACCAAAATACGGTGCACAGACTCTGGTAGGGATGTACAGCATTTTAGGTGGTGCAGAGACTGGCCTTGCACCACCAAAACGTGGTGCACAGACTAGTAGCCGCTAAGCCTGGGAGTCGCAATAAATTTAGGTGGTGCACAAACTCCTCCTGCACCACCCAAAATGCGTGCAGAGACTAATGGCCCACTAACCCGCCTAGCAGTCGGGCCCCACACCTTTTTTTGGTGGTGCACAAACTGCCCTGCGACACATCAAATAGGTGCAGAGACTCTGTGCACTAGCTGTAGGTGGTGCACAGTCTGTTTGTGCACCACCCAATTGAGGTGCACACCCTGTTGACTGCTGTGTTCACTGCCACAGCGGCATACCCAGTTGACATACGCAGTAATAGAAGTCATCCGCTTGCACCATTCTATACTTGAGGCACAACGCCCATTGAATATGCAGCGATACAAGTAGCCGGTTCAGATGGACAATTCCATGTATGCATGGCTGCATGGCAGGCGATGACGTTGGTCAGAATTACATCTGCTTCCACGTATAGGCTGGTGGACGCTGGACCCATGCAGTTCTCCGTCAGCGACGAAGGCTAGTCCACCGAGTTGCTCCAGCCGCATTCTGGCCTTCGATGCCCAGGCTCGACATCACTGGACTTAGAGGTAACCAGCATCGATAGCCAATAAGTCATTTGAGGCACGTAGAAGAAGTCCTTGTCCGCAGATCTTGGTCTGGTCGAGGTTGTGCAACTGTGAGGTTGTGCCGTTGAAGCCGCCCTGCTATTCGATTGAGTACATTGGGGCGAGGGCGCAGAAGGATTGACAGGGGCGCGGATTGCCTGGTCGCCTCGGCTGACACGAGCATCTTGACGCGCGAAGTAGGATGGTCTGAAACGATATTCCGCATGCTCCAGCAACGGCACAGCACCTGTTTACATCACGTCCCGAGCGCCCTCTGCTACGCAACCGTTACCAGAAAGTCATACCCGAGCAGTGAGATTGAGCTAGAGAGGCCTTCAGCCGTGGGCATTGTCAGCAACCATCTATTCTCCCGGGCTCGTGTTACTCATACCTCCATCCGCTGAGTCACCCGCCGGATTTCTCTCATAGACCCGGTACCCCTGGTGCTGTTGGGCAACCAACACCGTCGGCTGCTAGAGTTGACATGAAGTCTTCGGCTTAGGCGTCATCGACTTGGCCATGGAAAGGGCGTGCGTATTTATAACGCTATCACCTGCCGCAGCTGAGACGAAGCCAATACGGCAGGAGAATTGTGCCTGGGAATGTGCAGGGATTCTCCCTAGCTTGACTGGCACCGAGGCCAAGCTGTTGTAACAAGGCATCATCCCCTGGAGTTCAAAGACCCTCGGGATTTCTCTCGGGGCTCATGGGGAATCCATGAGATTTGGCTCCTGTCCTACGGCCAGCCGCTGTCACTCCTACGTCGACACTTGACTTGGGCATTCGTAGCACCAGACCATCAAGTGGCAACAACAAGTAGTCACGGGGAGAGGTATCGGTGACTAGAGATCCACCGGCAAGAAACGTTCGCGAAAACGAAGGACATGGCTCGGTCAAGGGAGTTCCCATGGTCCAGAACTTCGCGTCAGGCCAAGGCTGCGTGGGGTTTCCCTGTATCCCGAAACCTCGCGACAGCACATAAGTTCGAGATGGCAACTGCATGATATGGTGTAGTGCTCTCTTAGAAAAGCTCAAGACTCGGAGCCCACAGAACGCCTTGGATTCATCCAGCGCATACTGTGCCAATAAGCGAAGGTTACCCCATGATATATTGCCCCGCGGCCATCATGATCTGATTGCCACTTCCCAACCTGATCGGCATCTCTTCCAACGATTCTAAAGAGACCGTTCTGGGCGAACGGCGAGAAAAGACGATCATCACTAGGCTCCGGACCGAGAGTACGATCAATGTCTGTTGGACAGCGTAACTGCTTCAAGTAGTGTTGATTTGGCCATGGTATCCTTATCAGCTTGGAGACTGATCCCTCGTCCTGTCTCTGGTAAAGGTTGCGGTACCGTGGTGGAAGTTTCTGTTGCAGCAGAGGTGCGGAGATCACTGCAGTAGGCACAGCTTGCGTGCAACAGGCTCCCGTTTCCATGGCGGCCATGAGGGTCCGAGGCAAGAGTTTGCAGTTTTGACACATTGTCGCTTCATGCTATGCTCTTGGCCGTCCAACATGCCAAATACAACCACAAGTCTATTGTTGAGTCCGGTACATTGCGTACACATCAAGATCTGATGAGCACCAAAGGCGTGGAATGAAATCCCGCAGCTGTCTGCTCGGTCCCGGCACTTCTGTCCAACGGTGTATGTGCACTCTACCTAGCGAACACCATTGGTTCCCGTCACGCAATTGTCCTTTCCGCGTTAGGCAGTGGTTTCTCCACTCACTATCGGCGCCGGCTGAAACGTGATGGTCGTTGGACTTGGGTGAACAAGGCCTCATCGAGGTGTCGGCGGGATGGCAACCCACACGGATCCCGACTGATCACAGCAGGCTTAAGCAGCGAGTATGTTGTCCCAGAGCCCCATGACTCCCATCGAAAGTCATGACCACTGTTTTCCATGCCGAGTTAGCACATCATTACCGCTGATCATATGGATGCCAATTCATGTGCCGCCTTCGCGGACTTCTCCAACGCTGGAAACCATGAATCTATTGGCGCGAGCAGCGGGTCGACGTTGGACTTACAGCCCGTGACAGGCCGCTTTCAATCTGCAGGCGCCTCGACGTATGCTCATTCGGCTCATATCTCGTGACACCCGTTGCCTTGTGCATCGTACGCGACAATGATGCTGATTGCAGGTAACCGGAAACGCCCTCCTGAAGACCACAGGACCTCCGTGGTGGTTCGGCCCTGTCACTTCGATCCGATGCCAAGAAAGCCGGCAGATACATGGTTCAGACGCCAGCGTGGCGGTATCTACTATGTGACCCCCATTGGATCTTGGAGAGGTTGACTAAGTGACACTCACCTGCCAGGGTCGTCTCGAGACCCGAGTAGCGAGACAAGAGAACGGCCATTGGCTGCGACCGCGGCCTGCATGTAACCCGAGAGATTGGCATAGGAATCAAAGCAGAAGGTGGTTCTATCCACATCAGGGGTTAAACGAATGCACATTGCTAGGGGCACTTTGTACTTGAAACTGAGAGAAGCCGGATATCTAGGTCGAAGCCCCGTGGCGAAAAGAGGGTAACAGCCGTAGTACTCGTCGACTCTGATGACGATAAACGCCTCCTTCAGCTACATCTACAGTTTGGATTACCACCACCGATACCGTCGTAGGGTTAGGGTTAGGGTTAGGGTTAGGGTTAGGGTTAGGGTTAGGGTTAGGGTTAGG